>OX419755.1:32208401-33489580 GCA_948567375.1 Lunularia cruciata
GTATGAACCTGAAATGGTCATCCTTTGATTGGTCTCCTCAAAATAGGAGCAGATATCAACCTCTCCTTGAGCTCCACAAAAGCTCTCTCTTGCTTATCTCCCCAACACCAATCTTGTGTAAGCTTGGTCTGTGAGCCAGACTGTCTCTCACTCAGGATGAACCTCTGATGGCTATTATGGTAGCGCACCATGGACTAAGAAGGCCAAGAACCCGAACTCCATCATACTCCTCTGAGGCTAACACTCCAAGACTCAAGACATTGCTCACTAGAGAACTCAATGAGAGAGAGATAGCTGCAAATGAAAGGATGATGAGTACCTCCTCACCCCTTGTTTATATACTTGTGAAATAGTTATGTACCAAAGTTACTAATTATCGTAGTAACTCAAGTTACTAAACTAAAAGTCAAGTAAAGTCAAAAAGTAGAAAGGAATATCCATTCACATGGGCATATTCCCCTAAGCATGTGGTCTTATCTTGACCCAACCACTAAGTCAAGGATTCCTTCACATGGGCTATCCTTGACTAAAGAAGAATCCAAAATAAAAAGGCTTGTAGGCCCAAGAATTCTCAACTCTTTCTTCAAAGCCAAACACCTAGGAATAATACCAAGTCAACACACTAAATCCAAAATAGTGGTGCGCATCTTTTCTACTTCCTCTAAAGTAAGGTCCCCTCTATCTTAGCTATGACTAAATTTAGCTAACCATGACTAATATAGAACCATCCTTTATCTCTATATAAATAATATCTCTTAAGTACTTGTAATACCAAGCTAAATATCACAATACCACACACATGCACAAATGGGTGTTACATTTACCCCCGGACTAAGTTTTTAATTTCTTCTCAAAGTGAAGGTCTCTATACCTTCTATGGTATATCTTCAACTTATCATGGTTAATCCTATCAAAGTGTCTTCCTCCCAACTCCTTGAGATCATAGGTATAATTGCCCCACACCTTCTCCACTATGAAAGGTCCAAAGTACTTAGGCAAAAACTTCTTTTGCACTCTCTTGAATCGAATGAATCAAACAACATTACCCAATCACCTTCTTTGAAAGTCTCCACCTTCTTCTTGCCTTGCTTCTTGTCATAGCTCTCCTTTTGTTTCCTTTGGGCTTGCTCCACTCAAACCATAGCAACTGCTCTTGCCTCTTCCAACTCCATGAGTTGATCCTTCCTTAACCTCTCTGCATTACCTCCTTGTGCTTTCTTCAATCTCCTATGAAAGCTTTGGAAGGTAGGAAGATCAAAGTGAATAGGTAAGGTAGACTCAATACCATACACCAATTGAAATGGAGGATATCTGGTGGAAGTCTTCATGGTTGTCCTATACTCCCATAAAACGGCATGAATCCTCTTGTCCCAATGATGTTTAGCTCCCTCCATTTCTACATCTTTGGCCAACATCATGCACAAGGTCTGATTGGTTCTCTCTGCCAAGCCATTGGAATTTGGCTTATAGGATGTAGTTACTCTATGTGTGATAGAGAAATGTCGTAGCATTGTTGTAGTAATGCTTCTTGTAAACTCTCCTCCTCTATCAGAAACCAACTCCAAAGGGCATCCAAACCTAGTGATAATGCGTTCATAAAGAAATCTACCCACTTCATCTTCATTCTTGTCCCTCAATGGTCTAGCCTCAACCCACTTGGTAAGGTAATTAGTAACTACCACAATGTACCGATTGTTCCTTGGGGTTCTATTGAGAGGACCTACAAAATCAATTCCCCACTTCTCAAAAGGTCCTAGCAATGGAATTGATCTAAGTGGTGGAGTGGATGTAGACTTTCTAGCAAAAGCTTGACAAACATGACAAGTTTTGCAATAATCAAGACAATCCTTGAAAATCCCTCTCCAATGGTAACCTGCATTTAGAATCTTGAAAGCAGTCACCTTTCTTGCAAAGTGTCCTCCACATACTAAACCTTCATGAAACTCCTTTATGAGTAGGATAGACTCTTCCTTACCCACTGCTCTTCAAAGAAAACCATCTACTCCTTGGTGAAAAAGAATGTCCTCCACCATTGTGTAAGGTCTAGATCTTGCTGCAAGGGCCTTCCTCTCCCTAGCATGCATCCCTTCTGGATAGTTACCTCTTGTCACAAAATCCACAATCTCCTTGTACTCCATTGGAACCTCTTGAGTGATTGAGATTGTCATGAGCTCCTCATCCGGGAAGGAATCATCCATTGGCTCATCTCCATCATGATCATAGGCTCTAGATAACAAATCAGCATTTGCATATTTCTTTCTTGGCCTATCCTCGATGGTGTAGTCATACTCAGACAAGAGTATCATCCACCTTGCTAGTCTCCGTTCAACATTTGGCTTTTTGAAGATGTACTTCAAAGCTTGTGATCCGTGACAATGGTGGCTTTCCTTCCAATCAAGTAGTGTCTAAACTTCTTGAGACCAAAGACCACTGCCAACCCTTCTCTCTCTGTGACAGAGTAGTTCTTCTCTACTGAAACCATCTGCCTACTAGCATAGACTATTGGATGATCATGCCTATCTTGGTCTTATTGACTAAGAGTTCATCCTATAGCTACATTAGAAGCATCAGTGTAGAGGATGAAAGGCTTACTCCAATCAGGTTTAGCAAGAATTGGAGCTACAACAAGGGATTGCTTGAGCTCCTCAAAAGCTTTGAGAGCCTCCTTGTCCTCCAAAATCACCATGTAATCTACACCCTTTTTCATGTAGATGGTCAATGCATAAGCCTTGTTGGAAAATGAGAAGATGAACCTCCTATAGTATCCAACCATCCCCAAGAATTGGCGTAACTTTGTCAAGCTTAGAGGGAATGGAAGGTCTGAGATTTTCCTCACCTTCTCAGGATCAACTACTATTCCATCCTTGGAGATGATGTGCCCCAAAAGTAGACCTTCTTCACATCCAAAAATGCACTTCTTTGGGTTGAGTGATGCATTTGCCTCATCCAAGCATTGCAAGACTTTGATTAGGTGCTCAAAGTGCTCCTCCTTGCTCCCATAGACACAAAAGTCATCAATGAAGTCTCTCACAAATTTCCCAATGAAAGGTTCAAATACCTTGTTCATGAACCATTGGAGTGTAGCTAGAGCATTGCAAAGCCCAAAAGGCATGACCTTGAAAGCGTAAGTTCCCCAAGGTGTGGTGAATGTGGTGAGTTGTTGATACTCTGGTGCAATCTTGATTTGGTTATATCCACTATAACCATCTCCAAAATTGTACCTCTCATGACCTGCAACCTCCTCCAAGATCTCATCAATGAATGGCAATGGGTAGTAGTCCTTCTTGGTAACAGCATTGAGCTTCTTGTAATCCACACATACTAGAAGCTTGCCGTTCTTTTTCTTCACAATGACAATTGGAGACACCCATTTTGAATTCTCTACCTCAAAGATAAATCTAGCCTCATTGAGCTTATCGATCTCCTCCTTCACAACCAAAGATATTGGTGGGCTAATGTGACATTGCTTTTGGCGGATTGGTCTTGCATGTGATTCCACCTCTATCTTGTGCTCCTCCAAGGTGACTTCCTTCAAATCCTTGTAACTAAAAGCAAACACATGGATGAACTTGCAGAAAATCTCCTCAAATCTCACCTTCTCCTCCTTGGTAACATTTGGACCATACTTGAGGGTAATTAACCTTCTCTCTACCTCCTCAAGTGTCAATGGTGATTTGTCTGGGTCCTTCAAAACCTCTGGCTTAGGTGAAAAATCCATAGCACACAAAGAATACACATCTGAATCAGATTCAAATTCATCCTCCTCCCTAGAAGTCTCCTCTTCCATGCTTGTATCCACACTTGAAGCTCCTTCTTCAGAATCTGATTCCCAATAATGAGAAGATGGTGTATCTGAATGTGAAGTGTTGGTGGTGTTAGTCACAGGAACTGTGACTCTATGGTTTGATGGCCCAATCCTCAAGTACCCTTTGTGTCATCAATCAATTGTGCGTGTTGCTCTCAACCATGGCCTCCCAAGAAGTAAGTCATAGCTTGAATCCTTCAAGACTTGGAAAGTCATGAGATTTTGAACTCCCATAACTGAAACTACTACTTTATCTATCACCCCTATTGGTCAAACTTGTTGCTTGTTTGCCATGCTCACCACAAATTTTGAAGGTCTTGAGGGTATCATACTCAAATTCTTCATCAACCTTTTTGACATGGCATTTACTGCTGATCCTCCATCAACCAATGCATCCTTGATGTTGTGACCATTCACTCTCACATCAATCTTGGAGGCATATTCACAAGCCTCCCATGGTGCTGGCTTGGCATCCACCACCCCCATTGATATTAGAACCTTTGCCTTCTTCTTCCTCTTGCTCCTTGTAGAACTCAAACCACCTCTAAGCTCCTTTCTCAAGGTAGGGTTCAAAGCAATCAATTGGCTCACTGTGATGTTAGCCTTGTGACTACCAACATCCTCCAACACATTGTAGTTCCATTGTTGCTTTGAAATCAAGAAGTCCTCCATCCCCAACTTCTTTCTTGGAGTCTTTGTTGTTGATGGTGTTGAGGTGCAAGTGCTCCTAGTAGACATAGGAGTATCCTTGCTTGGAGTAAATCCCTGAGAAGAATGAACATCCTCTGCAAAACAAGCTCTCTTCTTCTCTTGTGCAAAAAGCTCCAAATTAAGACTCTTGGAGTTTGAGCACTCTCCCTTCTGATACTTGCTCTCCACCACATTTATGGATGCTATCGCCTTACCTTTGTTTGGAGTAGGAGCCACTTGGGTTTCACTACCACCTTCTTTCCCTCTATTGGCTCCCTCATAACCCCTTCCTCTATGGTAAGTGGAATTTGGGCAATTCCTTTGGATATGGCCTCTTCCTCCACAACCAAAACAATTTCTATCATTGAAATTATTGGCTGGTTGAACTCCTCTATATGAATAGTTTCCATAACTTCTAGGCCCTCTCCCTACATTCTGATCCACCTCTCTCTTCTCCCATAGTTGCACCACATTGATCTTGAGACCCGCAAGTTGTTTTGTGATGGTTTGAAGTGGATCCTTTGGTGGAGGTGCAAGAATTGGAGCAACTACTACTTGTGGTGCAACCCTTGTCACCAAAGTATCAGAAGTTCCACCATAATTGTAGCCTTGAGGAGGATGCACAACCTCCTTCACCACCAAATCACTCTCATCCCCTTCCAAACTCTCCTCCATACAAATTGCGATCTTGATAGTTTCAACCTTGGAAGAAGGTTTCTCATATCTCACCTTCCTTCTAATTTGTGGTCTCAACCCTCCCACAAAATTCTTGGTGAGCATGGCTCCTATGCCAATCATTGTAGTCTCCACATCATCCCCACCCTTCCTCAACACTATGCAAAATCTGGACTCTAACTTTTCTACTCTTTCAACATAGACTCTCACTTTCTCTCCATCTCCTTGCTTGAGAAATGTAACCTCACTCATCAATCTCTCATAACTCTCATCATGAAGAAAGTTCTCAATGAGTGTTGAAGTCAAAGTCTCCCAAGACTCCTCTTCCCCATCTCTCCTCTCTCTCTTTTGGTATTCTAACTCATACCATGTAAGTGCTGCATCTTCAAAGAAATCTGGTTATAATGAGGCCCACTCATTCTTCCTCCTCTCATTGTTTCCTATGCAAGCTCTCTTTAAGTCTCTCACAAAGGCCTCCACATCTTCTCCATCCTTGCCAAAGAAAACCAGAAGTTTCCCCATCTTAACCTTTCACTATCTTTCTCTTCTCTCAATTTTTCTTTTTTTCTCTTTTCTTTTCTCTCACTCTATAACTAATAGAGTATATACATGACTAACACCATTTCAGAGTAATCCACCCTAGGGAACACAAAAGGTTCAGGTTGCTCCAAGATTTCTATAGCAACATCAAATCCTAGAGTGCATATTAATCAAACCCTCATGGATAGTTTATCCATAAGTTGAAAGATTATCTCCATCACTAATCTTGAGAACTAGCTGATGAAGGTGGTAGTATTTCTGTAGCTGTACTAAGACTCTCTCCAAGATCCTTCACCAAAGTCTCCAAAAGTGTTTTTACTCCACTACACTCATGTCCTTTTGAAAGTCTTTCGACTCTACAAACCTCACACAACTCCTTGGTCTTAGATCTTCTCCCTCCCAATCTTGGTGAAGAAGGTCCAACATGCAAACCCAAGTCAAGTAAGCCTATCCTTTCCCTCAATCTCTTGCTCTCAAAGGTGAATGGACATGAACTTGCCTTATGTCCCTTTTCTCCACACAGAAAGCATTTAGACTCACTCTTTCCTCCAAGTGGTGTAGGTTTTTGGATCCTCTCAACACTCTCTTCAAATTCTATTGTAAACTCTCTTTTCCTCAAATCCACCCCTAAAATCACCTCAAACCCTTGGGGAACCTTACATAATCTCAATTTCCACTCTTGATGACCCTCCATGTTCCCAAGATGAATCTAAACATTCAAACATGCTTTTTGTTGATCTCAAACTCCTCATGCATGAGATCTCCACTTTGCAGAATTGACCCTTCCTCACAATGTCACTCAAATCTCCCAACCACTATGTCACCGTCCTCTGAAATTTTGCCCACTTGATCAAATTTTTAGGGCATCCCTCCTTGAAAAATTTTAGGTCTTTTCATCAAGCCATTTGGCCTAGACACCTTTCTATTCAGCACACATATTTTAGATTTGGTACGAAAACCACCCCCCTCACTTCAAAAACTCATAACTCCCTGCGCAAGAACGATCTCTCTCTAATTTTTGTGGCAGCAGGTAGGGTACAATGCAGTTAATTTATTTGCAAATTTTTAGGACAATTCCTAGAAAGTTGAAGAAATGGCAGACTCTGTACAATTTTCCAAAGAGCATGCAGTTGCGGGAGCACTTTACCCTATCAACTTTCAAAAATTCTAGCCCGGTGCGCATAGTAGCTCTCACAATAATTTCAAAGTTGCTAACTGAAAGATAACCCAAGTTATCATGTGTAGAAATTTCAAGTCCAGATCTCAAACTTGAGATTTTGCCCAAAATCACCTTAATCTCCAAAATCTGCAATCCACCTCACACAATCTCTCCAATTCCTTTCATGTGTTCAAGATGTACAAAATCACCTCAAAGAAATCATAATGAACTACAGGGTATACAAATGGATCTTGGTTCTCTAACATAAGTTCAGCCCTCTCCTCTGCTAATGTTCTCTCCAAGTGAGCTCTCATAGTCTCCTTCTGCCTAATGTAGAATTGAACGTGGAACATTATCTTGCCTTCATGAGAGGTCCTGGCAACGGAACCAAAAATGTGAGCCGGCCTATCTCTCACTCAGGATGAACCTCTGATGGCTATTATGTTAGCGCACCATGGACTAAGAAGGCAAGGAACCCAAACTCCATCATACTCCTCCAAGGCTAACACTCCAAGACTCAAGACCTTCCTCACTAGAGAACTCAATGAGATAGAGATAGTTGCAAATGAAAGGATGATAAGTACCTCCTCACCCCTTGTTTATATACTTGTGAAATAGTTACGTCCCAAAGTTACTAATTACTATAGTAACTCAAGTTACTAGACTAAAAGTCAAGTAAAGTCAAAAAATAGAAAGGAATATTCATTCACATAGGCATATTCCCCTAAGCATGTGGTCTTATCTTGACCCAACCGCTAAGTCAAGGATTCCTTCACATGGGCTATCCTTGGACTAAAAAACAATCTAAAACAAAAAGGCTTGCGGGCCCAAGAGTTCTCAACTCTTTCTTCAAAGCCAAACACCTAGGAATAATACCAAGTCAACACACTAAAATCCAAAATAGTGGTGCTCATCTTTTCTACTTCTTCTAAAGTAAGGTCCCCTCTATCTTAGCTATGACTAACTTTAGCTAACCATGACTAATATAGAACCATCCTTTATCTCTATATAAATAATATCTCTTAAGTACTTGTAATACCAAGCTAAATATCACAATACCACACACATGCACAAATGGGTGTTACAGGTCAGCTTCGTCAAGGCCTTGGCAATGGCAACTCTAACATAGCGGCAATAAAAGTTCACCAACCCAAAGGAATGCTTGCACTTTGCTCACATCCATAGGCCAAGGAATACGTGCAATAGCCTCCACCTTGGTCTGCTGAACACCAAGTCTTCCGAGGTAGATAGTGTGATCAAAATACTCAACCTACTTGTGGAAGAACCTACACTTCCCAGGATGTAATTTAAGTCCATGAGATCTCAACCTCTCAAACACCTCCAACAATTGTCTCTCATGCTCCTCCACAGTAGTGCTTTAGATCAAAATGTCATCAATATAGCACTGAGCAAAATCCAATCCAGCTAGGATCCTATCCATGATCCTCTGGAACTCAGCAGGAGCATTCTTCAACCCAAATCCTTCATATTGAAGGCAAAACAACTCGTGCGACTCCTCAAGAACCTCTAAACCTTCTGTCTTTCCTCTCCAACAAGCTTGGGTCCAAGATCTGGCTCCCAAGTATCCTCTGTAATTGTCGTAGGAGTGGAAGATGTGCTGACTGACTGCTACACTGGGCCCTTGGGAGCAATAGTGTCATGCCTCTAACCACTAGAGGTCCCAACCTCTGTGTGAAAAACTCCCTCCACTCTGGCTGCAAGCTCCACACGTCCTCTAGCTACATCCCAAGTGGACCAAGGGTGTAATCCAAGTAGCTCCCGCTCACCTAGATGGACTCCAAGTAGACCACTCTTCCTAGTAGCTATTGGCTGTGTCCCAAGAATACCATGTCTACTTGGTCCATCACCCCCACCATGTGCCTGAATTGTCTTGATAGGCACAGGGCTCACAAGTGTCCAAGTGGTGATGCCTATCAAGCGCATCCAATGCTGCTTTGCTAAGCTAGGGCTCACAATCCGAGTCAAACATTTTAGGTCCATAGCTTGACCTAACACCTCATGCTTGGATGCCTCTAAAACTACTGGAACAGCGGTAATACCAGTGTGAAAACCCATTGCCCGCTCTTTCTCTCATCGGCATTGGACTCCACCAAATGCTATAACTGTGAGTCCCAAACAAGTCCTGGTCTTGCTTCTCAAAAAGCATGAGAGCTTAGGAAACTCATGAGTGTGGGAAATGAAGCTCTAAGTTGTCCCACTAGGTTCACCACTACCATAGTTGACCTATCAGCCACTACCACCGTTTGAGACTAACGCCCAACATCCAAGATGTCATCAACACGGATGTGGTCAAGTCGTTGAATCCCATCATAAGCATGTTGTAAAACCTCTTTAGGTAAGAGGTTTGTCCACCAAAGACAAAGGCAATGAGCCCGTGATCCCACTATGGCTGCATCTAACAATATAGCAAGTCCCATCCAAGAATGGACCTAATGTGTACTTGCCACCACTCAAGTGCAAGAACCACTCATCAAAGGCATGTTTTCCAAAAAGGTAAGCTAGAGAAACTGACTGATGAACCTCAAGATGTTGTAGTATCCATAACATCTCCCAAAACACACCAAAAAAAGGATCCTAAAGGGCCAAACCGCAACCCCACACATGTATGTCACTGACATGGCCATCCAGAAATCACCAAGTGAATAGGCCCATATCTCTCTAATTCATGCGCCCCAAGTAAGGAAATGTTTGCTGGTAGGGCAATCTGGTAACCTCTAATTGCTAACATTGGGAATAACTCTAGATACCAATAGGCCAAGTGTGCCACATGATGTAGAGAGACTCGCCTAGCAGTCTCATCTCTCTTGACATACAAGTACCTCTATACTCGTATACTTGCCTATAATACCGTAGCTAGTCCGGTGCTAATCCCACCAAACAACTCCAATGGACATATCTCCTCTACTGGATACTGCCAAGCAATGAGTGTGGTATCTAGAGGTGTCAAAGCAATCAACTCTGGAGACTCATCCTCACACTCATCTCTTGATGGTACAAAGGCTCTACTCCAAGCTTGTTGCACTAACCAATCTGCATGCTGCTGCAATGCCTCCTTTGAACTCCACAATGGCACATCCAAGGTGGATGAAACAATCCTACTTGTAATCCAAATCCAAGTGATCTCCTTTGATACTGGAGTATTCTCTGCATGAGCGTTCCCCTCCAACAAGTTACCAGGCCAAATAACTGCACCATTGAAAGCTAAAACTGATGCGGCCATGGTGCCAAACTATAGTGAGCCAAGACTGCCACTACTGAAGCATACTGGTAGGCGACATACCCGTCCCTCACCAGACTGCCAACCAGGTCTATAGGAGGCTGTCTCCTCCCAATAGTCAATGCTGAAACCCATGGGATATAACACTGCTCCCCCAACTAGCACATCATATGACTTAGCTATCGTTGCAATAGCTTGAGCTCTCACCACCAAGCTATCAGTCAGATGACCAGGCTGAACTTGGACAACAAGCTCCCCATGTGTGATGTACTATGTCAAACCACTACCTAGAGATGTCTGGATCTGAAATGGACACCTCTCCACATTGGTCTTCCGTAACTCCATACCGACAACTACAGCCTTCCCCAACATAATGGGCTGCGCACCAGAGTCTAACAAGACTCTTTGTGGTGTATAGACCTTCCTTGAAGGTCCCACCAAATGGAAAATCCCCCTCTAGATATCCAATAGGACAACACCAGGTGTGAATCGTGCTCTCTCAAAGGCCGGTCTAGCTGGCAACTCCTCTAGTCTAGCTGCTATTGCCTTTCATAAACCACTGGTCGCTGAATGGATCCCATGCTCCTCAACCAAGTCAGCTCTATTACCAACCACCCCTGTTGTAGTAGTAGGAACCACACCATCCCTACTCTCACACAGCGTGTCAGCCAACCGGAACATTGGGGTTGGGTCAACTCCCAATGTAAACATGTCATTGGCCAAAAAAAAAGGACGCCGCATAATCAGCTGAGCCGCCCCCAACATCATGTTAGACTCAGTCTGTGTTGTAGCAAGTGGTACATCATGTACTCCATCACCACCTACCACACTTGCACTAGAACGTCTAGGAACCATGGATGTCATTTGCAATGCTTCAGATAGCGTGAAAGACTGGGGAAGTTTGACCTGTCTCCCAACCTCTCCTCTTTGTGGATCCAACTCCACTGATGCTCCTCTAGGCTCTGGATCATGTACTACACTGATCACTACTGCAGATGCATCCACTTGTGCTACTCCGCACATGAAGTCCAAAGCATCTCTATCACCCGCATATGAGGTGGAAGCCTCAGCACCCAAATCTGATCTCCTCTAAGTAATAGCCATACTAGCCAATCTTTGTTCCAACTGCTCAATCCGAGTAACCATAGCTGTATCAGAAGCAAGGGCAGGTACTGCACCAATACTAGGTGTAGATCCTCTACCACCACCTCTACTACCTTGTCCTCCATGAACTGGAGCTCCTCTACTACCTACCATAGCAGCCCTACCACTCCGTAACTCTGGGTGTAGGTCAAAACATTGGTCACTAGTGTGACCAAATCTATGGCAATGCTCACACTTCCTCTGTGCAAGCTATGATGCACTAGAGGTATCAAGTCCGCTGCCCTAAGTACACTCTCTCTTATGGTGAGGTCCACCACAAGTCTAACAAGCAACACCACCACTCATTGGCTGCTGTTGACCTGAAAATGAAGGTAAGGGTCTAAGCACAATAGGCCTTCCACTTGCTCCATATGATCTAGGATGTCCACCTTGTCCTTGAAAACCAACTGGGCATGGTCCACTCTATTGCACTCTAGCAGAAGTCATAGCCGTGGATGAGGTCTCCCTACCAAATCTAGATGTCACCACCCTCTTCTCTACCATGTTGAGCTCAATACGCTCAGCCAAACCAAAGACCACTGCCAAAGTAGGCAAAGTAGTATGTTACAATGTAGCATCATGAACTCTACGTCACAACTCCTTGTCCAATATCCCATACCAAAACTAGACTGCCTGGGCCTTAGTAACTCCTTGAGTGAAACTGATCAGCCGCCTTATGTGAGTGTTTGCCTCGCGTAGGCTCTCTCCAACCTTCCGCTGGAACTCCTGCAAGCTCTTCAGCTTGTCAATCCGCACTCCTTGGTAGTTTTGCCTCAAACAGAGGAAGAACTCCACCATGGGGTTAAACCCCAATACCATACAACCTCTTGCAACATACCTCCACTAGTGGTAACACTATCTCCAGCTAGTGCACCTCTACTAGCTACTCCAACACTACTCAAGCTAGAACTTGTAGGCACAACCGATCTCATCCGGCCCACCAAGCTTGAAGTGATAGAGACATAGTTTGGAAACCAATACTATCTCCATAACTCAATCTCCTCCAAGTGAGCTCTCCTAAACTCATGGTAGTTGTCCATCAGTAGACTCTCCAAGTGCTAAAACAACCCCTTCCATGCCATGAAGGGTGTGAACAAAGTCAGGTTCCGCATTTATTGTAGATCACACCAACTATCAAACTCTTGGATGAAGTCATCCAACTCAATAGTACCCATTGTACCAGAGTAACGCCTAGGGCCTTTAGAGGCCCTATAAATCTCGTCCATGTCCCACAACAACGGTGTGGACACACCAAGTGCACTCTCAATTGAATCAGCTCTTGTGTCAAACTTCAACTCAGAGTCAATCTCCTCCCTCATTGGGACCTAAGATATAGGCTAATACCAAGCACCACTCCAAGTAAACCCACTGCATATTGTAGGGCTAACTCCTCTAGAATTTTCAATGAACTCTGTTGTGACAAAGTAACCACAACTGCAACCACAACCGCAAGTCGTAACCGCAAGTACCCCACCAAGTGCCAACACCACCAAGTGCCGACACCCATAGAACACTACCCACTAATGTAACTCTAACTGAATAACTACACTAGGGGAAATGGCAACCTTTAACCTGCCATCACAACACGCACTCTCACGGTCTACTGGTCATCACTTCCTGCCTCACCAGAGAGAAACAAAGGTAGTCTGATTGGTCATCACTCCAACCTCATTACCGAGAGCACACTAGAGCACCAACGCTCAAAAGTTAAGGCACCTCACACAAACGTGGTGCACAAACAGGAAGCAAAGAATGGAGGGGGTCCAATCACAAGAAATCTAAACAGAAACACTCCACCTCATAAAACAACATGGGATTGACCGACCACCATTTGGCATTTGATATAAAAGAAGTTTGTATCTAAGTCTTAAGCTACCAAGATCACCAAGAATGGGATCAAACTGCCTCTCCTAGCCAAAGCTACAAGTGTGTAGAAAAAAGTGGCACAATCACTAGGACAACAAGTGAGGGTGGACCAGTTGGCTAGGGCACCAATCTAGAACAAGAGATCTAGGAGTCAAACCTTGTTGCACACAATCTAGTAGGATGGGCAGATTTTGCCAACCAATGACCAAGATCTACTCTAAAATAGCTAGCCTCACGCCAACAAGTTTGCTTGTTGGCCCTTCTAGGCCTTTGTAGCCTCTCATAGCCCATAGCCCTATGCCTCAAAATGCCCAAATGAGGCCTTTCTTCTTGCCACTTTGAACCTCCTCCAAAATCTGGCGAAACTCCTCCAAACTTGCAAAACTCCTCCAACTTGGCAAAAGTCCTCCAAATCTGGCCAAAATGTGATGTAAACCCAAAATTTGGCTGACCACCAAATCCCACACTAACTCTTCACTCGAGCCAAATTGAAAACATGGGTTTCTCCAAATCACAAATTCACGAGAATAGCTTCACAACTCCATCTTCAATTTTACTTTCTGAGCCCAACTTGCAACAAATTGGTCCTACCTTCACCTCCTGAGCTTAAAATCACAACCACTGCTTGAGATTTGCTCCTTCTTTGCTCAAAAATTGGCCAACGCTTCCGCACATTGTCTGCCTTACTGCCAAATCTGCATCAATTGAACAAGCTTCTGCACACTAGGGAAAAATTGAACTTGAATCGAGCTACCAACAATCCACCAAGCTTGGAGATACCACCAACACTCAAAGTTCCTGCACATGATTTCCCCCTGACTTCATTTCTATGATGCAATCAGATTGTTTACCACTCTCAACTCAACTCAACTCAGATCAATACTTGATCTTTCACTCTATAAACTACCAACAACTGGACACAGATTATAGTCAAACCACACCCACTCCAGCATAGAGAATATAGGTGATGCTTGCCGGCCTTTGTCCACCATAGCCAAGAACTCAAAGGCTCAACATCAGAGAAGTGAGCTCTCTGGAGCTACACTTTGAAATTATACCTCTTGGACTTGAGCTAGGTCTGAAACCCTAACGGTCTCGTTGACAGTACACTCGATGGTGCAAACGGTGCAAAGTGACAGTGGGCCCCATCGTGAAGTCAGTACCATGAATGCCAAATCTGACCATTGGAAATTAGTCTTTGAGAAATTACTGAAATAACTCTAACTACTATCACTAGAACTCCAATGTTCGAGCAATCTAGATGCGACACTACAAATGGCGTGAGAGTTCCAATGGAGTACAAGGAGATTGTGGATTTTGTGACAAGGGGTAGCTATCCTGAAGGGATGCATGCTAGGGAGAGGAAGGCCCTTGCAGCAAGATATAGACCTTACACAATGGTGGAGGATATTCTTTTTCACCAAGGAGCAAATGGTCTACTTCAAAGAGCAATGGGTAAGGAAGAGTCTATCCTACTCATAAAAGAGTTTCATGAAGGTTTAGTGTGTGGAGGACACTTTGTAGGAGAGGTGACTACTTTCAAGATTCTAGATGCAAGTTGCCATTGGAGAGTGATTTTCAAGGATTGTCTTGATTATTATGAAACTTGTCATGTTCGTCAAGTTTTTGCTAGAAAATCTACTTCCATTCCACCACTTAGATCAATTCCATTGCTAGGACCTTTTGAGAAGTGGGGAATTGATTTTGTAGGTCCTCTCAATAGAACCCAAAGTGGGGACAAACTGGTATATTGTGGTAGTTATTGATTATCTTACCAAGTGGGTTGAGGCTAGACCATTGAGGAACAAGAATGAAGATGAAGTTGGGAGATTTCTTTGTGAGCACATTATCACTAGGTTTGGATGCCCTTTGGAGTTGGTTTCTTATAGAGGAGGAGAGTTTACAAAAGTTTAGTTTACATCACTACAACCATGCTATGACATTTCTCTATCACACATAGAGTAACTATATCCTATAAGCCAATTCCAATGGCTTGGCAAAGAGAACCAATCAGACCTTGTGCATGATGTTGGCCAAAGATGCAGAAATGAAGGGGGCTAAACATCATTGGGATAAGAGGATTCATGTAGTTTTGTGGAAATATAGGACAACCATGAAGACTTTCACTAGATATTCTCCATTTCAATTGGTGTATGGTATTGAGTCTACCTTACCTATTCACTTTGATCCTCCTACCTTCCAAAGAATTCATAGGAGATTGAAGAAAGCACAAGGAGGTGATGCAGAGAAGTCAAGGAAGGATCAACTCATGGAATTGGAAGAGGCAAGAGCAGTTGCTATGGTTTGAGTGGAGCAAACCCAAAGGAAAAAAAAGGAGAGCTATGATAAGAGGTAAGGCAAGAAGAAGGTGGAGCCTTTCAAAGAAGGTGATTGGGTAATGTTGTTTGATTCCATGTGATTCAAGAGAGTGCAAAAGAAGTTTGTGCCTAAGTTCTTTGGACCTTTCATAGTGGAGAAGGTGTGGGGCAATTACACCTACAATCTCAAAGAGTTGGGAGGAAGACATTTTGATAGGATGAATCATGATAAGTTGAAGATGTATCATAGAAGGTAGAGAGACCGTCACTTTGAAGACAAAGTAAATACTTAGTTTGGGAGTAAATGTAACACCCATTTGTGCATGTGTGTGGTATTATGATATTTAGCTTAGTATTAAAAATACTTGAGAGATATTATTTATATAGAGATAGACAATGGTTCTACATTAGTCATGATTAGCTAAAGTCAGTCATGGCTAAGATAGATGGGACCTTACTTTAGAGGAAGTGGAAAAGATGAGCACCACTATTTTGGATTCTATTGTGCTGACTCGGTATTATTCCTAGGTGTTTGGCTTTGAGGAAAGAGTTGAGAACTCTTGGGCTCACAAGCCATTTTGTTTTGGATTCTTCTCTAGTCTAAGGATAGCTGATGTGAAGGAATCCTTGACTTAGTAGTTGGGTCAAGATAAGATCACATGCTTAGTGGAATATGCCCATGTGGATGGATATTACTTTATACTTTTTGACTTTACTTGACTTTTAGCCTTGTTACTTGAGTTACTATAGTAAATAGTAACTTTGGTGCATAGCTATTTCACAAGTATATAAAGTAGGGGTGAGGAGGTACTCATCAATCCTTTCATTTGCAACTATCTCTCTCTCATTGAGTTCTTTAGTGAGCAATGTCTTGAGTCTTGGAGTGTTAGCCTTGGAGGAGTATGATGGAGTTCGAGTTCTTAACCTTCTTAGTCCATGGTGTGCTACTAGAATAGCCATCAGAGTTTCATCCTGAGTGAAAGACAGGCCATCTCACAAGACTGCCTTGGCTCTACCACCAATCCTTCTTTTGCCTCAATTTCTAACTCGGCCATAATTTCTTCTTCCGCATCCTACAACTCAATTTCTTCTTGTAGAAACATCTCCTTCTCTTGATCTTGCTGTACCTCGAGTTCACCCTCACTCTCTTCACTAGACTCTTCACTCCATAGGGTTAACTCCACCTCTTCTTCCTCCAATCCCTCTGATGTAGACTCTGCTTCTTCTTGCAATTTGACTTCCTTTGCAAGTGCAATCTGTTGGACTTGCTTTCCTTCTCTCTGCCCAATTCTTCTTAATTTTTGGGGCTGCACTGGCAAGCTCTCCACCTCGGGTCGACTTCTCTTCTTCTTGCTTGATAAGGGCACAACCATCTTCTGATCCTATCCCATTCTTGCATAATGATCATCATTACTTCTTAATTGCCAAATCTACTATCACTCCTTGTCATTGGCTTCTTATCACAAATCGGGATGGAAATGCAAGACGATCTTCTTCTTCTCTTCACTACTTAGCAGATTCAACCTAAGGTAGAAATGTGTTGCAAAAGGCACAAAGTAATGTAGTGGTGTCACCATCCTCCAAATCAACACTATCTGCCTTGTTTGTTGATAAAAGCACTTTGCCCAATTGATTGGTTCTCCTACAAACATCTTGTGGAAGAACACCACCTGTTGCTTCATCACGTAGGTAGTGTGCTCAGACTTGAACAATGCAATCATTGCACTTAAAATGCTTCTTTGCACCGGGTCTCAATACATCTCCACCTTGTACACATTCCTCAACCTCTGAAGATGGTTTGCTTTGAAGTTCTTCCAAGGTTGAAGCTTGTACACATTCATCAACCTTGGAATGAATTTTGATTTGAGGTGAACAAATCTTTGATCTCTTGGGTTTCTTTTGCAATTTCTCCCTTTCCCAAGAATGTGGCCTTATGCTCTTCTCCACTCTCTCTTCCTAACACTAACCTCCAATCTGACTCTATCCATTGAGCCGGATTGCCTCTCTTCTTGACTATTGTTGGCCCATCTACACATTTATAGGCCGCAATCTCTACCATGAAATTTGGAAAACTCATGTTCCAATTCCATGCAAGGAAAATGATGCAAAGTTTACTAAGAACTTCAATGCAAGCAATCACATCTAACCTCCTAATCATTAGGTTTCTTGTCACATGTGTAGGGTTCCTGATTCTTGTCATTCTACTCTCCTTTGCAATGTGCTTTTGCAAGACAATTCCCTTGTCTCCTTGACGTGCAACTCTCAATTCCTCTAAATTCTTCACTACTTCACTCACTACCACTCCTCTACCCTGGTCTCCCTCAAGATGACTCCGCAAAGGCAAAGGAAATTCACTTGTCATTCATCTTGTTCTTGATTTGAAACCTAACTTTATAGTCCAATGTTTCTCAATCATTCTTTGAAAGATTGTCTACCAAGAAATCACACCTTTTGCATGCACTTCTCTTGTCACTGTCAATTTTTCCTGCTCATGCCTTAGCTTGTGTGCGGTACCGTTCTTGAATTTCCAACCTGAAGGAAATCTGTTACTCCGTCTTTGTATTGGGTTGATCACACCAAGGCAAAGTCTCCTTACTTTGGGTTAAACTCTAGCAGATCCAATCTAAGTACTTCATGTCTGACACAAAGTCACTTTTCTTTGGGTTACAAAGCAAAGACAAAATTCTTCTCCTTCTAATGCTATTTTGGTTCAATATAACTTCATTTGTACACTTCTTCAAAATAGAACAAAACTTTTTAAAAATTAAAAATGTGGGCACCATACTTTGATACCACTTGTTGGGAGAAATTGAAGTGGATTGAGAGAACAATAAGAATACAAATCTGACTATTCAATGGAGCAAATTTCATTTATCAATATAGTAAACAAAATTATGCATAGAAATTATACAAGTTTCATGTGGTTTGGCCAATGTTTACCTATGTCCAAAATTGCATAAGCGTTTATTCACTCAAGAAGTGCCCTACATCTTATCATAGCTCTCTTTTTGTTTCCTTTGGGTTTTTCCACTCAAATCATAGCAACTACTTGTGTTTCCTCCAATTCCATGAGTTGATCCTTCCTTGACATTTCTACATCACTTCCTTGTATCGTCTTCAATTTCTTATGAATACTGTGAAAAGTAGGAAGATCAGAGTTAATAGGTAAGGTAGATTCAATACCATATACCATATACCATATGAAATAAAGAGTATCAAGTGGATGTTTTAATGGTTGTCATATCCTCCCATAGAACTGCATGAATCCTCTTGTCCCAATGATGTTAAGCCTCTTCCATTTTTGCATCTTTGGCCAACATCATTGTAGCACCCTCATTTTTTGGTTTTGGATGGTTTTCATAAAGTTTTGAAGAAGAAGTAAGTTGGTAAAGCCAAAGGAGGGCTAAATGGGAAGGAAAATATGAAAATGTGTGTGTTTGGGCTAAACCCAAAGTTGACCTCAGTCAAGTCCAAAAGACCCAAGATAACTTTGTATTGGGTAGCGCAATATGATCCAAAGAACTTGTAACAAACTTCTCTGGGGTTTGCCAATCAAGAAAGTATGCGGGAAGAAAGTGACGACCTCAAGATCAAGAAGTTCTTGACAGTGACAAGAAACAACCTTACAAAATTGGTGACTGGCACGGAGAAGCAACTGAAGAATGACCAATCAGCAAAGGACTATAAAATCAAGATTTTTGCAAGGAAGCATTGCAATGTGTAGATGCTCTGCCCCTATTTAGAGTTGATCCAAAGTATTTCAAATTGCAAATTTGCAAGAAGATAAGTGGGTTAGGATCTCAAGAGTGATCTCTCACAAGAAGAGAGTGAGGAAACACATGATGGCCCCAAAAGGGAGTAAGTAGAGTGTGGTGAGAGGTTTTGCAATGCGTAGATTAGATGTAGTGGGGAGGATTGATGTCTTAGCAAGACTTTGTATCACATTCTTGGCCTAGAACTGGAATTTCAGTTTTCCAGGTTTCATGGCAGAAATTGCAGCAAGTGATTGCAAGGATAGGCCAAAGTATGAAGGGAAGGGAGGCAATCCGGCTCAATGGACAAAGTCAGATTGGAGTTAGTTCTGGAGAGAGAAGCAAGAGAGGTAGGAGGTACCATCTTCTATTGGAAGTGTGATGCCTTAAAAGAGACTACCAAGGTGAGAAATTCTTTCAATCAACCTTGCCCCAAGAATGGGTATAAGGTGGATACAAATACAAATTCAAATTCAAAACTAGGTGTCAAATCAACATGAATGTATGCACTAAGTGAACAACAAGAAGAGAGAGCTCAAAGATGAACTTTGCAACATGAAGAAGAAGAACGTTAGAATGGCCATATCAATTTAGACAAGGCCGAAAGAGAGGCATTGGATTAACAACTCCTTCATGAAGTTCAAGAATCCCTGCAAGAGCTCAAATAAAAGAAACATGAAGTTGGGTGGCATGACTACTTCACGTCTCCCAATTCCAAGGAGAAGAAAGACTTGAGTAGGCAAACATATTTTTTATGACCCAATACACCAACTTCCCCAAATACTATCAAGGAAGTCATGTTTCTAAAAGAATTCATTCATGAAAAGACAACACAAAGTTTGACGGAAGAAGAGTGTCAACATCTTCTATGCACGATCCTTGATTGGCTCAAGGGAATTTCAAAGAACACTCTGAGGGTGTTGAAAATATTTCCTCTACTTGGGTTGAGGTCGACACAATCAGAGAAGAAGGAACTATCAAAGAAGACCCTACGTTGAACTTGACCAATTGGAACCCTTGGCTGTCAACATAGCATCAATACCAGCTAGTTCCTTGGGTCCATCAAGTTCAACTTTACCACAGCTGACTCCGTAGAGCTGAACAATGACTTTGCTACCTGTCACCCAACATGCCTATCAGAAGTATCAAAGAGGAAAAAACAAGACAAAGTTCCTGATGAATTCATCAAAGAATTCAAAGTCATTTCCTTTGCCAACAAGGAGCATGACTTTGCGGATCATTTGCAAATTTTTCCAAGTCTACTCTGAAAGAAAGTCCAAAGCTGGTATACCCATGTAACTCAAAAGGAGTTCACACCAGCCGACTGGGCAGACTTGCAAAATGGTTTCTTGGAAACAATTTTGGGTAGTTTATTACAATATAAGTGTCTTCACGACACTCAATGATTTGGACAGAGGGAAGAAGGAAAAGTTGTGAGACTACTCTGAGTGGTTCATGGCTCTTTTGAATCGTGTCTAAAAGCAATACGGTGTGGTGGGTTACTCTGGTGCTCAAGCCATTACCTGGTTCCTTGGTGGACTTTCACTAGAGATTCATATCTTTGCCAAGAGAGGAAGAGTGTAACTTCCTTGGACAAAGTCCTCAAACATGTGACCCAATATGAGGTGGCTCACTCTCACTCGTCCAGTAACCAAAGGAATGAAGAAAAGAAAGGCAAGAAGCCCAGAAGAAGAGCTTCTTGTAGTGCATTATCTTCTTTAGAGGAATCCTCCATGTCTTCAAGCTCTTCTTTGGAATCTGAAGAAGATTCAAATCCAAGGAGAATATGAAGGCACAAGGGAAAGAAGCCAGTAACACCTCTAGCAAAGTGTGTAAATAAGGCGGGTCAAAAGCTAGAGACTCTTATTAAAGAATTTGCAGATTTCAAGATCCAAATGATTGGAGCTAAGGACCAAAGAAAGCCTTTGTCATTTGGAAAACCAAATGTATGGTGCACTACGTGTGGTAAATCCGCCCACGCTAATACAAAGTGTTTGACTTGCACTACATTTCCAGTGCAACAAATTGATTGGGTTCTAGGTTGGGACCAAAGTGAGGAAGATGAGGTTGTGTATCAGACCCAAGAGGTACAGCCTCAAGCAAGCACATCATATCCAAGGTATGGACCAAGGGAGTACAACAACAATGCTCCTCCACAAAGACTACCAATGGGCGGCCAAAATATGCCTCAAAAAGTTGCATCAGGTGCTTGTTATAATTGTGGCTTGATGGGACATTGGTATCCAAACTGTTTGGAGCCAAGACAACAAATTGGGTATGTTCTCCTATGTGGGAATTGTAAAGGATTGGGTCATACTGGAAATCAGTGCCCTAAACCACCAAACCCAAAGCCGCCTGTGAAATATGTAAAGATCCCAGCTGAGCATGTTGCGCTTCAATTGAAAGGGGATACAAATGTAAATTTTATAACACTTGAGGAGGAGAGACCTCAAGAAAGGAGTCCAGCTTCTGAAGGGGAATGGCCAGAATTCAAAATTTTGAAGGTTGCAACACGCTTGGGTAAGAAGAAGTGTGACCCCAAAGAAGCAAGTACTCCTTCTTTGTCTTTACAAAAGGCAAAGATACTTCACCCAAAAACTATTCTTTCTACCAAGGAGGAAAAATTTCTAGCTAAAGCTTGGCAAAAAGAAATCAACAAAGCAGTACAAAGAACTTGGGAGATGAGTTTGGAGGATAAGAAGACGGAGCCTCCTGTATTTTTGGTGGATATCAGATCCAAAGTGAAGGATCTAATCCAAGCCAAGGTGGGCAAACCCAATGAACCTTGGTTCAATACCGCCAATACTCCGGTCACCATCTTGAAGCGCCACAAATTCCAATTTGAACGGGGAGAGGCTTCAAACCCGAAGACAAAGGCAAAGAAGGTGAAGTTGGGAGGAATTCCTCAATACGATATTGTGGCAGATTTGGCATCTACAAGTGCTATCATCACATTTAAGCAATTGTGGGAGGACAATAAGTTGTACAAGAAGCAACTAGGTTTAGCCCTCAAGAAAGTAAGGGCAATGTCTAAAAAAGACCTGCCAGCTATTGAATAGAAAGATCTGAGATCTCCCAAAGTTGATGCAAAGATTGCAAGGTGCATGATCACATCAACACCCATTGATTCGGGTTGTCGTGTGAATGTCATGACAGAAGACACTACATATTGATTGGGGTATATGATGTTTGAACCAACACCTTGATTTTGAAATTTGCAGACCAAACCAGGAGATGGCCTTTGGGCATGCTATAGAATATTACATGATCATTGGAGGAGTGCCCTTCAAGTTAAACTACATTGTATTGCAACCAGTAACCAATATTGGTTACCTGCTCTTGATCAGAACCTTGGTTGTTCAATGCTCAAGTTATTGTGGATTGGCACCAGTAGAAGCTACGGTTCAAGGACATCTCGTCCAAAGATCAAAAGTTGGTGATAGTGAGTTGGACAAAGGTTCCCCACCTTGGGAAACAACTTTTTTAGAAGATGAAGATGAATCCAAAGATTCATCATCTTTGTCTTCAAGGGATTCCAAAGACAAAGTCCAAGTCAATTACTTGGAATGCTATGGGGTAGAGGTCAAAGATGAAGACTCATATAACATCACCTTGGAGGAAGGGGGTCTAACCGTAGTTTGACTTGGGTTAAGCTGAGTCGGTCATATTGAAGGAATCATTAACCCCAATGACTATCAAGATGTTGTCTTGATTGAAGGTAAATTTTGAAGATTTTGAAGACAGTCACTTTGGAGGAGTTGGTGGGATACATTGCTCTATTTATAGAATTCCAAGATGTATTTGCTTGGTCTATTGATCAAATGCCGGGTATTCCACAAGAATTTGGAGAACCATGGATTGATTTGATTGAAGGTGCAATTCCGGTTTGGCAAAGGCAGTACTGCTTGAACCCAAAGTACTTGTTACTACTGAAAGATGAAATTGACAAGTACTTAGGGGCCGGAATAATCTTTCCCATCTTGAGTAGTGAGTGGGTCTTTCCCATTTTCATTGTTCTAAAGAAGAAGACTGGAGAGATTCAAGTGTGCCAAGATTTTTGTAGGTTGAATGTAGTCACAAGGAAGGATCATTGTCCCTTGCCTTTTACCAATACAATTTTGGACCAAGTAGTTGGTCATCATTGTTACAATTTTCTTGATGGATTTTTAGGGTATAATCAAGTATCCATCCAAGAAGAAGACAAGGAGAAAACAATATTCACTACCAATTTGGGCACTTTTGCTTACAATCAAATGCCGTTTGGGCTCCCGCTACTTTCCAACGGATGATGAATGCAATCTTCAAAGATTTTCTGTGCAAATTTGTGGAATTCTTCATTGATGATTTTTGTATGTTTGGGCGACAAGAAGTACGTTTGGATTACCTTTGCCAAACTTTTGAAAGGTGTCATTTTGCCGGTTTGTCATTACACTTGGAGAAATGCTTCTTCCCAATGAAGGAGGAAATTCTTCTAGGGCATTGGGTGTCAAGCCAAGGTATTGAAGTCAATTTCTAGAAGGTTAAAGTCATCTCAGCTTTGGAAAACATCCAAAGAGCTAAGGGCCTTCTTGGGACATGTTGGATACTACAAACACTTTGTATCAAACTATGCGGTGATTGTTGCACCCCTTACAAAGCTTCTGAAGAAGTCCAAAGACTACTTGCGGGAAGCAGAACAAGAACAAGCTTTCCAAGTGTTGAAGAAGAAACTGGTTGAAGCACCAGTGATGAGGGCCCCAAATTGGGATGTTCCTCTTCATGTGTATGTGGACACTTTGTCCATGGCAATTGGGGTCATCTTAAGTCTAAAGGACAAAAAGAAAAAGGAACTTCTTGATCTATTATGCCAGCCAACAGCTATCAATTTCAAAAAAGAACTATTCAATGACTGAAAGAGAAGCACTTGGGGTGGTTTATGCCTAGAAAAAGTTTCACCACTACCTGTTGGGATACAAGTTTGTCTTCTATGTTGACCATTGTGCGTTGCAACATTTGGTCAAGAAGGCAGATTTGTCTGGGCAAATTGCAACATGGATCTTGTTATTACAAGAATTCACATACACTGTACAAGTAAGGAAGGGAGCTTTGCATTCAAATGCAGACTTCCTATCCAGGTTGGAAACTCAAGACCAAGACTTGAAAGTTGATGATTGGTTTCCTAATGAAGAGCTATATCATTTAATGGCTATGCAAAGTACAATATATATGGCCGAATATCACTATCTGCATACCTGTCATTGTCTTGAGGGGCTGGACCTAGAGTAGAGAGCAGTCTTCCTTAAGAAGATGGGACTGTGACAACTAAAATACAACATTTTATTTAAGATGGGCAAAGACAAAGTACTTTAAAGATGCTTGAAGGCATACAAAGTTGGAGGAGTCATTGAGTCCTTACACTTTGAAGCATCAAGAGGACACTATGCCTTGAAGAATATTGTAAAGAAGATCCTTTCAGCAAGGTATTGGTGGCCTACAATGTATAAAGACATGCACACCCATATTCAAAGTTGTGATGCATGTCAAAGAACAAGAAAGCCACGGCTACTTCCTAGTTGCCTTTGAGACCAATTTTGCCATTGACTCCATTTGAGAAATGGTGTATTGATTTTGTGGGGCCAATTCAACTAGTGACCTGGGTCCCAAGGAAGAGATACATCTTGGTGTGCATTGATTATGCTACCAAGATGGTTGAAGCAAAAGCAACATGAAGAGATGATGCAAAAATAGTTGTAGAATTTTTCTTCCAAAACATTATTTCACCTTACAAATGTCCTCTCAAATTGGCTAGTGATTGGGGAACTCATTTTTTGAATTCCTTGGTGGAAGCGTTAACCAAGTACTTCCAGATTAAACATTGGAAGACTACTTCCTATAATCCAAAAGCAAATAGACTAACAGAGAAGGCCAATGGATTGTTATGTAAAATTTTGAACAAGGTGACAGTCAATTATGCTTACAATTGGGACACAAAGTTACCTATAGCTTTGTGGGCATACAAAACAACTAAGAAGATTACAACCAAACAAACCCCATATTTATTGACATACGGATTGCATCCCATACTACCAATTGAATTTGAAGTACCATCATAGTAGATTCTTTGCAAGAATGATTGTCGGATGAAGAAAGCTAGGATCTTCAGATCCATCAATTGATGTGGTCAAAAGAGAAAAGAGACAATGCAATAAAAACCACAAAGGAAGTGCAAGAACAAAATAAATTTAAGCATGATAAGAGAATCAAGCCTGTGGCTGTTCAAGCGGGTGATTTGGTGTTGTTATATGACAATCACCAAATATTTTTTCTAGGCAAACTGCATTTAAGGTGGATGTGGTCATTACCGTGCCATGCACATTTATGATAATGGCTCAATTCAACTTGTAGACCTAGAAGGAAATCCTTTTGCCACTCAAGTGAACGGGTGGAGAGTTAGAAAATATTGGACCTCAAAACCCACTTTGTCTAAAGAACCTGCTGTTGGTGTTTGTGTGGACACTCATATTTGAGGTAGGGGATATATGGTACCTACATTTTTTGGTTTTGGATGGTTTTCATAAAGTTTTTAAGAAGAAGTATGTTGGTAAAGCCAAAGGAGGGTTAAACAGGAAGGAAAATGTGAAGAAGTGTGAGTTTGGGCTAAACCCAAAGTCAACCTTGGGTCAAGTCCAAAGGACTTAGGATGGACAAGAGGAAAAGGCAAAGAAGAAGACTTTGTATCAGGTTGTGCATCCTGATCCAAAGAACCTATAACAAACTTCTTTGGGGTTTGCCAATCAAGAAAGTGCGTAGGAAGGAAGTCGACCTCGGGTTAAGTTTGAAGGACCCAAGATGGACAAGAGGGAAACGAGAGGAAGAGGACTTCATATTGGGTAGCGCAGCGTGATCCAAAGAACCTATAACAAACTTCTTTGGGGTTTGCCAATCAAGAAAGTTCACAAGAAGGAAGTAATGACCTTGGGATCAAGAAGTTCTTGATAGTGACAGGAAACAACCTTAGAAAATTGATGATTGGAGCGGAGAAGCAATTGAAGAATGACCGATCAGCAATATACTATAAAATCAAGATTTCTGTGAGGAAGTATTGCAATGTCCAGATGCTACCCTATCCCTACTCAGAGTCAACCCAAAGTATTACAAATTGCAAATTTGCAAGAAAACGAGTGGGTTAGGATCTCCGGAACAATCTTTCACAAGAAGAGAGTGAGGAAGCACATGATGGCCCCAAAAGGGAGTAATCAGAGTGCGGTGAGAGGTCTTGCAATGCATAGATTAGATGTAGTGGCAAGGATTGATGTCTTAGCAAGACTTTGTATCATGTTCTTGGCCTAGAACTTGAATTTCAGTTTTCTAGGTTTCATGGCAGAAATCACCGCGAGTGATTGCAAGGATGGGCCAAAGTATGAAGGGAGGAGAGGGAATCCGGCTTGATGATCTGAGTCAGATTGGAGGTTAGATCTGGGGAGAAACGCAAGAGAGGTAGGAGGCACAACCTTCTATCAAAAGTGTGATGCCTTAGAAGAGATTGTAATGGTGAGAAATTCTTTCAATATACCTCTCACCAAGAATAAGTATAAGGTGGATAGTTATAGAGATCACAAGTAGAGAGGGATTGTAAGCATGATGATGGCAATGTTCAAGCCAAAGTGAACCACTTATGTCATGATGCAATAGGCGGTGTTCTTTCACCAAATGTTTGCAAGAGAAACAATGGACTGGGCAAAATGTTTGCATCAGCAAGTGAGGCAGATGATTTGGGTTGGAGGATGGATATGAAACCACATTATTTTGTGCCCTTCTTAGCTCATTTCTACTTTGGGCTGAATTTACTGATTTTGGAGGAGAGAAACAAAATGCGCTTGCACTTTTATCTAGATCTGTGCAAGGAGGCAGATACGGATGAACAATATTATATGGAGTGGGTGCAAGAAGGAGATGAGTACTACAAGAAGAGTGGGAAGGAGAGAATTCTAGCAGTTGATATCCCCATAGCAAGAAAGAGAAATTAACCTGAAAGTCACCTTGTGGTAATACAGCCACCGAAGATGCAAAAGCTTAACCCAAAGGCAATGTTGGTGAAAGCAAAGGAATAGACTTTGGAAGAAGAGGAGGAGTTTGAAGGAGAAACTGAGTCAAAGGAAGAAGCTTTGGGAGGAGAAGAAGAGTTCACACTGCAAAGTGAAGAGTCAAGGAGTGGCAGCAAAGGCAAGGTGGAGGTTTAGCAAACCCAAAGACAGAGTGCCGATGCGTAGAAGCCAAGTTCAAAGGTGTCCACCATAGAATGAGGATGTGAGAAGAAGGAAGGAGTCTTGGTATGTCCAAGAACTGCCAAGGGGAAGAGAAGCGTGCATGCAGCCAACATGGGGCCCAATAAAGTCACCACAAAAGAGGAGGAGAGCTTGGATGGGAAGACATTGAAGGTAAAAAGATCACGACTTTGGGGTAAGGCGCCAGTAGAAAAGTTACATATAGTAGAAGACAAAGTTCGGGCCAATGACAAGAAGTATGATAGAGTGGAATACTTGTCAAAGGTTGTGTGTCCATTGTTAAGGTTTTGCAACAGAAGAAAGTAGATGGCGAGTGCTAACCTCAATGTGAAAGATGAGTTAGTAGTAGTAGAAAAGTGGAGTGTAGAGACCTCATTGTTAAGAAGTAAATTAACAGGAGTAGAGATGGAGGCCAAAGAACTTTGAGTAGAGGAGATTCTTTGTGGTAAGCATTCAAAAGCAATGAGAGAGGATTTAGTGAAGAGTTGAGAAGAAGTAAAGGAGAAGATGGTGTTGGTAGAAGTGCTAAAGGGAGAACTTGCCAATGCACAAGTAGAACTAATACATTTGAAGGCAAGTGTGGAAGTAATGGAGCAAGAGTTGGAGAGTCTAAGAAGAAGGAAGCCAGGAAAGATCAGGCCTGACAGCGATAGTTAGAAGAACATAGTAGGGAAGAAGATAGATTGCAAGGATTGCAAGGATTTTTAAGAGTGGCGGAAGAACACATTGCAATAAATCAACAAGAGAAGGAGGCAATGAAGGCTAAATTTGAGGATGAATTGCAGATGTATCACAATGAATTGGAAGAAGAAAGAAAGAATGAGAAGCTCAAGACAATGGTGGAAGCCAATGACATAGCAAGAGTGGTAAGCAAGATAAAGGCAATGCTCAGCACGGAAGTTGAAGGGAAGTTGGAAGAAGCCAGACTGCACGAGTTGAATTTGTTGGTGCAAGAGACAAGGAAGAGGAAGGAAAAGGACACAAAGCTAAATAATTTATTAATTTTTTGTGAGAGTGGGTAGATAGGAGATGTTAGTAGTAGGAGATAATATGTATCTTAAATTGGATCTTGTTAGGACAGAGTTGGATAACTTTGTAGTGAAGTGTAATTAGTTAGAAGGTCCAATGTAAGTGAACTAGGAGTTAATGTGTCTTTGGATCAGTTACTTGAGACATTAGAGAAGAGTGGGTTAGAAAATACTAATGAAGATGGAATAAGTAGGAGTGCATTTATAGTTTGTAGTGAAGAAATGGTAGACATAGAAGAGTTAGGAGTGGAAGTGAGTAGACCCAAAGAAGGGGAAATACTTGAAGGAACATCGATTTTGGAGGCCAAAGTCAAAGTTGACATCGGATCTAGTTAGTAACAGTTTTGAGATTTGAAGAGGTAAATATGAAGAGGTGCACTGTCATTTTGGATCTGAAGGCTAGAAATGTTGTTGTAGAATGGTATACGTGTTAACTGTGGTACCCACATTTTTCATTTTGGACGAGTTTAGAAGAAGAAATGCCTTGCTTAAACCAAATTGAAACCAAATGGAGAAGAAATGAGTGCAAAACTTGTGTTTTGATCAGACCCAAGGAAGTCAATTTTGTGTAAGAGGAAGAAAGGCTCAGTTTGGATCAGACCCAAAGAAGCTTACTTCATGTCAGAGGAGGGAAAAACTCGGACCAAAAGCCAAAGGAAGGTTTCTTTGCATTGGAATGAAGGTTATAGGTCAGGATTCTTGCGGGTGCCATATCTTAGTGACCACAAGTCCAAATCAAGCGTGCTATATCTCGTTGAAAGCGTCTTGTTCAGGGCTTTCCATTGCTACCCAAATCGCAAAGTTTTCAGGTCTGTAGAAGAAGTTACAAGCATTTGAAGTTTCAAGAGTAGATGTACTTTGGGTTGAGGTTCTTCGGGTCAATGTGACTTTGTACTTCATACTTCGGACTTTGGATTCACATGACTTCGGGTCATGAGACTTCGCCTCAAGATGAAGATGACTAAATCAGAGGTAGCCAGACCTCAGAGTGTAGTGAAGGTGACTTGGGGAGTTTTGCCAGAGGGATCAAAGGAAGTTAGAGTAGTGAAAGAAGATAGTTAGGATACCCATGACTTCAATTTCAATGTTGATTAAAGATGAAACATGAATTGAAGGAGAAGTAGCAGTAATGAATAAACCCAAAGTGCAGGATTAGATAGTAAGTGTCTTTGGGTCGGTTACATGAGTGATTAGGGGAAAGTGGATTACAAATTGAAGGTGTAGATAGTGTATTCATACTTTCAATTACAATTCTTGATGATGACACAGTAGAATTAGTAAAAGAATTGATAGTAGTTAGACTCAAAGTAAGAGAGATAGGAGTGCAGGTGTCATCGGATCTGTTATTTGACACTTTAGAGAAGAGTGGGTCGGGAGATAGAGATTTAGAAGGCTTAATTATGATAGGAATTTCAGATCAGGAAAAAGAATTGTTAGAATTAGTGGAAGAATTGGAAGTTGTGAAACCCGAGGATAGAGTAGTAGGAAGTAAAATTACTTCGGGTTTGGGTTTGAAAGCCAAGGATGAAGTAGACATTGGATTGGATTAGTAACAGATTTGAGATTTGTAGAGGCAGATATGAAGAGGTGCATTGTCATTTCGGATCTGCAGGTTAGAACAGTTGTTGTAGAACGGTATAGTTGTTAGAACTGTTGATTTGCTTCACTACTTAAGAGTGGCATTTGCGGTCAAATGTTGTTCAGTGCTCATAATTTTTGAGAATAGATAAAGCAAAGTGCTGTGAAGAAGTGCTCGTCGCTTGAGCTTGATTCCGAGTATCAACTTTGTGATTGTATTTGTGAGTGTGTGGAGAAATTTGAAGTGCAAGTCAGAGTGCTTGTTGGATGTTGGATTCCATAGCCTTGATCTTCATTCTGTGTGTTTGATCCTGAGTGAAGTGCAATCGAAGCAATGCCTTGACAGATCTGAGAGGAATTGTAGTGTTGGTAGTATTCTGCATTTGTGAGTGCAGTGCAAAGTTGATGTGAAGCAATTTTGATCAAGGAAGTTGTGCCTTTAGTGGAGGGGTGGAACACAATTCTGAGGCAAAGTCATTTTGCAATGAAGTGTTGTTTTTGGGAGAGCCTGAGTCATCACAATCAAGATTGTTTGGAAAGATTTGATGGAGTTGTGATTAAGGAGTGTGAATTTGTGACAAGACTCCAAGTCAGTGCTTGTTACTCTCTTCTGGGGTGTGGTTTCTACCTGAGAGATTAAAGACGCAACCAAGAAGAACTACATTGTTACTGTTTGACTTTGTATTTGGACATTTCTGACTTGTATCTATGCGGGAATGAACTTTACTTACCCGATTACCGCAAAAGTGATATTTGCCGGGTTGTCACATTAGCAATTGTTGATTGCTCTACTATTTTAAGGAGACATTCATAGTATGTTGTTGTTTAGTGCTCATAATTTTGAGAATAGATAAAGCAAAGTGTTGTGATTTTAGAACTCATTGCTTGAGCTTAATTCCAAGTATCAACTTTGTGTGTGTGCTTGTGAGTGTTGAGAGAATTCTAAAGTGCAAGTCAATGTGTTTGTTGGATGTTGGATTCCGCAGCCTTGATCTCCATTCTTTGTGTTTGATCTTGAGTGAAGTGCAATCAGAGCAATGCCTTGATAGATCTGAGAAGAATTGTAGTGTTGGTATTATTTTGTAGTTGTAAGTGCAGCATAATGTTGATGTGAAGCAATTTTGATCAAGGAAGTTATGCTTTTAGTGGATGGGTGGAACACAATTCTGAGGCAAATTTGTTTTTCAATGAAGTGCCATTTTTGGGAAACTCTAAATCATCACAATCAAGAATTGTTTGGATAGTATTTGATGGAGTTGTGATTAGTGGGTGTTCATTTCTGACGAGATTGTGATCAGTGCTTGTTACTCTCTTCTGGGTGTGGTTTCTACTTGAGAGATTAAAGATGCAACCAAGAAGAACTGAAATTGTTATTGTTTGCTTTGTATTTGACCATTTCTGACCAGTATCTCTATGAGAACAAACTTTACTTACCTGATTACCGCAAGACTGATATTTGCCAAGTTGTCAATCATGCACAAGGTTTGATTGGCTCTCTTTGCCAAGCCGTTAGATTTTAGCTTAGAAGGTATAGTCACTTTATGTGTGATAGTAAAATTTTGTAGCATGGCTGTAGTGATGCTTGTTGTAAACTCTCCTCTATTAAATTCCAACCAAATCTATTGATGATGTGTCATAAAGAAATCTTCAAACTTCATCTTCATTCTTGTCTCTTAATGGTCTAGCCTCACTTGGTAAATTAATTAGTAGCTATCACAATCTACCAATTGTTCCTTGGGGTTCTATTGAGAGGACTTAAAAAGTCAATTCTCTACTTCTAAAAGGTCATAGCAATAGAATTGATCTAAGAGGTGGAGTGGAAGTAGACTTTCTAGCAAAAGCTTGATAAACATTACAAGTTTTGCAATAATCAAGACAATCTTGGAAAATCCCCCTCCAATGGTACCCTATATGTAGAATCTTGAAATTGGTCACCCTTCTTGCAAAGTGACACTCACATACCAAACCATCATGAAACTCCTTTATGAGTAGGATAGACTCCTCCTTACTCATTGCCCTTTAGAGTAGACCATTTGCTCCTTAGTGAATAAGAGTCTCATCCACCATTGTATAAGGCCTAGACCTTGCTCCAAGGGCCTTCTTCTCCCTAGCTTACATCCTATTTGGATCTTTCCCACTTACAGCAAGTCCACAATCTCCTTGTACTCCATTAGAACCTCTTGAGTGATTGAGTGATTGGAAAGGAATCATTCATTGGTTCAACTCTATCATGATCATAGATCATAGATTACAAATTAGCATTTACATATTTCTTCCTTGGCCTATCCTCAATGGTGTAATCATACTTGGACAAGAGTATAATCCACCTTGCTAGCCTTCCCTCTACATTAGAATTTTTGAAGATATACTTCAAAGCCTTGTGTTTTGTGACAATGGTAGCATTCCCTACAATCAAGTGTATCAAAACATCTTGAGACCAAGAATTATTGCAAAACTTTCCTTTTCTATGATTGAATAGTTTCTCTCTATTAAGACCATCTTTTCACTAGCATAAGCTATCAAATGATTATATCTATCTTGGTCTAATTGACTAAAAATTCATCCTATAGAAGCATCAGTGTAAATGATGGAAAGCTTAATCTAATCAAGTTTAGGAAGAATTAGAGCCATCATAAGGAATTGCTTGAGCTCCTCCAAAGCTTTGAGAGTCTCCTTGTCCTCCAAAATCACCATGTATTCTACATCTTTCTTCATACAAATGGCCAATACATAAGCCTTGTAATAAAATGAGAAGATGAACCTCTTATAATACCCAACCATCTCCAAGAATTGGCATAACTTTATCAAACTTGAAGGAAATGGAAGCTTTGAGATTTTACTCACATCTTCAGGATACATTTGCTTTTCCATTCTTGGAAATGATATGCCCCAAAATTATACACTCTTCACAACCAAAGATGTGCTTCTTCAAGTTGAGTGATGCATTTGCCTCATCCAAGAATTACAAGACCTTGATCAAATGCTCAAAGTGCTCCTCCTTGCTCCAATAGGTACAAAATTCATCAATGAAATCTCTCAAAAATTTCCCTATGAAAGGTTCAAACACTTTGTTAGTGAATAATTGAAATATGGCTAGAGCATTACAAAGGCCAGAAAGCTTGAACTTGAAAGCATAAGTACCTCAAGGTATGTTGAATGAGATGAGTAGTAACTTGAGTTACTCCAATAATTAGTAACTTTAGTGCGTAACTATTTCAAAAGTATATAAACTAGGGGTGAGGAAATACTCAACATCCTTTCATTTGCAACTATCTTGCTCTCATTGAGTTCTCTAGTGAGCAATGTTTTGAGTCTTGCAGTGTTAGCCTTGGAGAAGTATGATAGAGTTGGGGTTCTTTGCCTTCTTAGTCCATGGTGCGCTACCATAATAGCCATCAAAGGTTCATCTTGAGTGAGAGACAAGCCGGCTCACAATACATTCCCATAGGGGAATCTTGCAATCACACAATAGAATCTTAAAGTGGAATTGTGCAAGAGCCATTCTTGGAGGTCCCATAGCTATTCTTGCAAGTCCCACATGATAGATTCATCCCAAACTTCATGTAGACATAACTTCTTTTCTAGAGCTCTATTATCTATGAGTTTGGTGTTTATGGAAAATCTTGGGAAGATGCTTTCAATGAGATAAAGCCCGCCTTATTTTCATCTTTACCCATAGAGAAATCAGCCATGATGTGAACTACCTTTCTATGCACTCCCATAAATAAAATCTTGTAATTTGAAGATCTGTTTGTACTTAGACTCCAACACTTCTAAAGAAGATTTGTCTCATACTTACTCTTCAATGTTCTTATAATATTTGTTGCATAAAGCATTTTTGTAATTAATTAGACTCCACACTTAACAATCTCCCACTTGGAGTTTGAGTTTTCTTATCATGCTAAATGTTCACAACTTTTCTAATCAATTTACTTTGAAATCCAATTGCAACTATACAATACTTGAGCTTTTCAATTGTGATTATATTGGTAAACATATTTGTAAGATTACTTTCTCTAGTAATCTTTCCCAAAGTCAATATTGCACCATCTACCAATTCACAAATGAAATGATACCTCAATTGAATATGTTTTATTTTGGCATGAAACAAAATATTCTCTATAAGACTAATAGAACTTTTGGCTATAACTATGGAGTATATCTTCATCCTATTTCTTCCTTGTTCTATCATAATTTTTTTCAACCAGATTATCTCCTTGCTAGTCTTTAAGATGGCCACGTACTCAGCTTTTGTGGTAGAAACAATAACAATCTTCTACAATCAAGACGTTCAAGTAATGGTAGTACCACCCAAGGTAAACACATACCCTATAGTATGAATAAGTTTCCTCCTAAATCTGCATTCATGAATCCCTTTGAAACAACATATGTTTGGTTGAAGCAAAATGTCTTATAAAAGTGTGACAACCCAACAAATATCTCTTTTGCGGTAATCAAGTAAGTAAAATTTGTTCCCACAAAGATACAAGTCAGAAATGTCCAAATACAAAGTCAAACAGTAACATGTAGTTCTTTTTGGTTGTGTCTTTACTCTCTTAGGTAGAAACCACACCCAAAAGAGAGTAACAAGCATTGATTCTCAGTCTTGTCACAAATTAACACTCACTAATCACAACTCCATCAAATCTTTCCAAACAATCTTGATTGTGATGATTCAAGCTCTCCCAAAAATGGCACTTCACTGCAAAACAACTTTACCTCAAAATTGTGTTCCACCCCTCCACTAAAGGCACAACTTCCTCGATCAAAATTGCTTCACATCAACCTCACATTGCACTCACAAATGCAAAATACTACCAGCACTACAATTCCTCTCAAATCTATCAAGGCATTGCTTTGATTGCACTTCACTCAGGATCAAATACACAGAATGAAGATCAAAGGTGCAAAATCCAACATCTAACAAGCACATTGACTTTCACTTCCAATTTCTCCACACACTCACAAATACAAGCACAATATTGATACTCGGAATCAAGCTCAAGCGACGAGCACTACTTCACAGCACTTCGCTTTATCTATTCTCAAAAATAATGAGCATTGAACAACATAAGACTATGAATGCCACTCTTAAATAGTGAAGCAATTGACAATTATCTTCCTAATATACCTCTTCCTCATGACTATACAAACCTGTAGATCCAAAATGACAATGCACCTCTTCATATCTGCCTATTCACATCTCAAATTTTTTAATCCAATCCGATGTCTACTTCTTCTTCGGCTTTCAAACCCAATCCCAAAGTAACTTTACTTCCTACTACTCTGGCCTTGGGTTTCATAACTCTTACATCTTCTACCAAATCTAATAGTTCTCTTTCCTGATCTGACATTTCACTAGTGGGTAATCTATCTAACTCCTTATCTCCAGACCCACTTTTCTATAATGTCTCCAATGGTAATTCCAAAGACATCTGCACTCCTACTTCATCTACTTCAGGTTTTGCTCTAACATCTTTCCGAAGTTTGTCTATCATTAACTTTACCAAATCTAATCTAATTGTGATATTATCTTCCACTTCTAATATCTTCCTATCTACACGAGTTCTAAGACTAATCAACAATGCGTTCAAATCTATGTCCTTTACATGTCTCCTCCTTGTCTCATGCACCAAAAACTTCAACTCGTGCAGCCTCGTCTCTTTGATACGCACACTAGCCTCTATACTCAGCATTGCATTCATCTTGATTACAATCTCCTTCAATGGCTCCAATCTCATCTTCCTTTCACGCTCCTGATCTGCAAGCCAATCTTCCAGGTACATTGCCAATTCTGCTTCAAACTCGGCTTTCACAGTTTCCTTCTCCTTCTCCTTTTGTATAACCTTCTCTTCCTGATTACAAAGTAACTCTTGTAATCTCTCTTCTTCCCTATATCTCACTATCAACTCCTGTTGCCACAATTTCTTCTTCTCTTCTATACTCTCCATTACTCTATTGAGTTCTTGTTCCTTCTTTGCTACCCTCGCCATAGCATGGATAATTTCTAGTCTTGAATAAGCAAACTGCTGCTTCAAGATTTTATACTCAACTACTTGTCTTTCACTCACTATGTCACTCTGCTTCACAAGTTCCTCTCAATACCTTACTTCTCTCTTCAAGTTCTCAATCACTTGACTCTGCACTATTGTATCCACTCGTAGTACTTCCCTTTCCTCCTCACCTTGGATTATACTCTTCTTCAACTCTGAGTTCTCTTCTTCTAGTCTTGCTAATACCTGCAACACAGTCTTCACCTCCGGACACTTTGACTGCATCTCCCTCTTCTTGTGCTCTAGCTTTGCCAATAGAGGACACACAACTTCTTGCAGGTACTCCACTCCATCACTCACGACTACTTCAACCTGCAGAGTGATCTCCTTCTTTACCTCTTCTTCTCTCGATACTTGCCTTCTTCTCTGTAGTCGTCGTATCAAAATAGATGCTTCACTTCCCAAATTGGCATTCTCTTCTTCCCTTGCCTTGCTTGGGCCCGCTTCACACTTCACCTTATGCCTTGACCGAACTCCTCTCTGAATAGTAATCTTCTTCTCCTTTGGCTCGGGCACTTTCTCCTCCAACTTCCCATTACTCTCTTCCTCGAGCTCCACCTAAACTTCTTCTTCTTCTGCAGGCACCGACGTCATCTTCCTGCCTTCATCGCTATCACTACTTGTATCCCCACTTTGTAGTGTAAGCTTGGATTCTTCCTTGTATTCCAAGTCTTTGGACTTGCGCTCGGCTTTGCCCTCCGAGTCTTCTTCTGACAACACGATCACCACCATACCTTTCCTTGGGTTTCCTCTCCTAGTTTTCCAAGGTCTCATCTTCTCTATGTCTTTTCCTTCTCCTTGTCAACTCCGCTTCTTCAACTTTAGAGTACTTACCTCTACCTGCGCACTCTTCCCTGTTTGCACGTAGTACTCATCACTGTTTTGGATCTGAATAATATACTGTTGCTCCTCCATGTTGACTTCCTTTCTTAAGTTGGGATGAAAGTGCGACACCATTCTGTTGCACTCCGCCGCATTGAGCAAATTCAACCCGAGGTAGAAATGTGTTGCAGACGGCACGATGTAGTGTGGAGGCAACTTATCCCACAAATTCCACACCATTTGCCTCGTTCTCCCATGGAAGCATCTCGCCTAGTTGATGGGTTCTCCTGCAAACATCTTATGGAAGAACAATGCTTGGTGTTTCATCACATCAGTTGTTCTCTCCGGCTTCAGGATTTCCATGAGAGCACTCATGATCCCTCTTTTGACCGGATCTTTGTAACTCTCTACTTTGTACCCATTCTTTGTCCTCTTTGGAGAGAAGGCATCCCTCACTTCTTGGGTTTCTTCGGCTACCTCTTTCTTCCCCAAGAACGTGGCACCCTGCTCCGTGCTTGCCTCTCTTCCGAGTACTAATCTCCAATCCGACTTTGTCCAGCAAGCCGGATTTCCTCTCTTCCCCTCTTCCTTGAGGCCATCGAGACATTTACTCTCAATTATCTCGGTCATGAATCCTAGAAAACTCACGTTCCAATTTCATGCCAAGAATGTGATCCACAGTCTGCTCAAGACTTTGATTCTTGCGATCACATCAAACCTCCAAATCACATGATTTCTCATTGTGAATTCAGAGTTCTTCTTTCCTCCTCCCATCTTTCTTGCTTCCTCATTGTCTCTAGGGTTAACTCTCTCAAATTCTCCTCTACACACTAGCGCGTCTTGAACTCTACTTCCCTTCTCATGATCTCCTATAGGACGACTCCTCAATGGCAAAGGAAAATTGCTCGACATTTCTTTGTCATTAGTCCAATTTTTAAAGAGTTGCGCCATCTTCGTCTCTCTTCAATTCAAGTTTCTACCTAGAAATCACACCTCTTGCATGCGCCTGTCACTATCAAGTGTACTTCACGCGTATGACCGCTAGTTTTTGAATGGTCTCTTCTTGAATTTCTAGCCCCAAAGAAAAGTTGTTACATTGTCTTCACCTCGGGTTGAGCACTCCCCGATACAAAGACTTCTTACTTTGGTTTGTATGCTGACAAGGCAAGTCCAAGTACTTTGCCTTATGACCCAAAGCCACGTTACCTCGGGTTTCATCCCGAAGACTCTTTTCTTTGCCTTCTTTGGCCATATAGGCGCAATCCGACTTCTTTATACACTTCTTCTTTTCCATTTCAAAAAAAAACAAAGAATGTGGTACCACAAAAAGATACCTTTCAAGTAGCATAATAGTCATTTTACTACTTCCCAATGCTTGATATGAATCTACTTACAACTTCCAATGCATGAGCAATATCTAGCCTAATGCATACCATTTCATACATCAAATTGCCAATTGCTAATGTATAAGGTACTTTGCTCATGTACTCTCTACCTACATTTGTTTCTAATGTCACTCCTTAGAGAGTTTAAAGTGACTTCCCAAGGAAGTGGTTTGAATTGTAGCATTTTGTAGACCAAATTTTTCCATCAACTTCTTGATGTATTTCTCTTGAGACGACTTCAAAGTTTCTATAACTTTGTCTTTGCTGATCCTCATTCCAAGTATCTACTTTGAAGGACCTAAATCTTTCATTTCAAAAACATTAGACAATTTTGCTTTAGCTTGTTGATTTCCCTTATGTTGGATCTAGCAACCAACATATCATCAACATAAAGCAACAAGATGATTAATGAATCAACAAGTAACTTAATGTAGTAGTAATGATCCATTTTGCATTTAGTGTAACCATTGTTGGCCATATAGCTATCAAATTTTAAGTACCACTATCAAGGAGCTTATTTCAAACCATAGAGACTCTTCTTTAACTTGCAGACCATGTCTTCTTTGTTAGTGATTTGAAACGCCTCAGGCTATGCCATAAAGACATCCTTCCTAAGGTCTTCATGTAGTTATGTTGTTTTTACATCTAGCTACTCTAGATGCAAACCCCTTACTATCACAAGACCAACAACTAATTTGATGATAGTCATCTTAACCATGAGAGAGAAATCTCATTGGAGTCTATACCTTAAGTCTACTAAAACTTGTTGACACAAGTTTGGCCATGTATTGCTTGCATCTATCATGTTCTTCTTTGACTCTATACACCCATTTGTTTTGTAACGTCTTCTTTTCCTCTAGTAAGTTGGTAAATGCCCATGTCTCATTCCCTTCTAAGGATGACATCTCTTCCTTCATTGCAAGCTCCCACTACAATGAGTCATCCTTTTGCATTGCCTATAAGTAGCACTTAGGTTCACCATTTTTTGTCATGAGTAAGTAATGCATGGATGGTGAATACCTCTCTAATAGTTCCCACAATCTAGTAGATCTCCTCAAATCTGTTATAGGCATGACTAAATCTTGGATGATCTCTTTAGTTTCTACCAAACTATTTATTTCCTACAACATCATTCTCTAAGTCTTCCAACACTACTTCCCAATGTTTTGCTTGTTCTTTTGTAACCTCAGAACTTGATCCAAGCTTATCATTGTACATAACATTCTCATGGAAAATGACATCTCTCCTTTTGAGCACTTTTCCATCATCTTTATTCCAAAGATGATAACCCATGTAATCAAATCCGTATCCAATGAGGAAATACTTATATGACTTTGAATCAAGCTTGTCACTATTACTATCTTGCATCCTTGCACATGTGATATAACTAAAGATTCTCAAGTGCAAGAGATTCAACTTCTTTCCTGACCATTCTTCCTTGGGGATCTTGAATCCCAATGGGATTGAGGATCCTCAATTTACAAGGTATGTAGCTATGTTGACTATTTTTAGCATACCTACTCATAATTTCATGCATCTTGCTCTCTCATTGAGAGTTCTATTCAAGCATTAAGTCACACCAATTTGTTGTGGTGTCTCAAGGACAATTTTGATCATTTGATCCCATTCTATGCACAATACTCTGTAAACTCATTGCTATTATATTCTCCACCATTATCAAATTTCAAGCACTTGATTTTCAAATTTGACTCATTTTCAACCTCAGATTTCCATCACTTGAAAACACTGAATATATTTGATTTATTTTTCAGAAAATAAACCCATAGCTTCTTTGTAGCATTGTTTGTAAAGGTGACAAACTAGCAAGATCCTCCAAGTGAGTCAATTGAAGTCGGGCCATACACATCTTGTATGTATTAACTCTAGCTTACTTACTTTTTGGTGCTCTTGTAGCCTTTATGAAGGTAATTTGTTTTTGCTTTCCCAAAATACATGATTTGCAAAAACCAAGTTCAATAGTCTTCAACTCCAAGATCTTGCCATTGGCAACTAATTGCTTCATGCTCTTCTCACTCATGTGACCAAGTCTTTGGTACCATATGATCAAAGGACAAATTGCACCATTGATTGTCATCAAATGGTCTGATTTTCCTATAACATGCAAAGTTCCAACCTTTTGTCTTGGTGCCAAAATCTGATATCCTCAAGTAACCTTCCACTTCCCACTTTCAAAGGATGTTTGATATTTTTCCTCATTTAGATGACCTACGGAAAATAAATTTCTCTTCAGTCCAATGACAAATTTGACATCTATCAAAGTCCATACTGACCCTTTGAGAGGTCTTTAAATTTACATTGCCTTTTCCTTCAATAAAAAAGGGTTATCATGAATTATCATACGTGAGGTGAACCTTTCCAAGGTTTCCTACAACAAATTTTTGCATCAACTCTCCACATGGGGTAGAGTGACATGATGCACCAAAATCCATAATCCAAGATCCTATGCAACACCCTACATAACAAAAAAGTGCATCCTCTTGTTTTGTTGCTATATTCACTTAGTTCTCCTCCTTCTTTGCACCTTTACATTGATTCCTTAAGTGACCAAGTTTATTGCAGATCCATATACAATTTCTTTATGGCCTATTGACTCACTTCTCTTCCTTCACTTTGATCTATCATTTCTCTAACTCTGACTTTGTTGAGGCCTTTTGCCTCTACTCTTAGCAAATAGCACTACTTTGATGATTCTAGAGAATTATGTCTATGAATGTACTCATGGAGAATCAAGAACACTTGTGAACTACTCATTGTTGTAACTTTTGTTCTCCAACTATCAAGTAATGATAATAATAGCAACAATGCTTTAACTTTATCATCAAAATTGATCTTCATACATTTGAGTCTTAAAATGATTGAATTGAAATTATTTGTGTGGTCTTGAATTGATGCACCTTCTTTCATCCATGTGTTAACTAACTAGCAAATCAAGTATACCTTGTTTGAGGCTGAAGGTTCCTCACACATATTCAATAATGCCTTTATCAACCCATGAGTATTCTTCTCATGGACAATGTTTATACAACATTTCTTGCTAGTGTCAATTTGGCCATACCCAAGGCTTGTCAATCTAGAAGCTCTTACTCAACTTCTTCCATCTTTTATGGTTTTTTTACCTCAAGAGGTAGGTACAACTTCTTTTGATACAAATAGTTCAATCTGCATCTTCCAAAATCCAAAATCCTTGCAATTGAACTTATCTATTTTGACTTTCCTTGCTTTCGTCATTGTTTTTCTCTTTCCAAAACCAATGCTTTGATACCACTTGTGGGGAGAAATCAAACTGGATTGAGAAAAAAATGGAATACAAATTTTCTATTCAATGGAGCAAAATTCATTCATCAATGTGATAAAGAAAAACATAAAAATAAGTATACAAATTTTGTATGGTTTGGCCAATATTTACCTATGTTCACAAATGCTTAGTATTTTATTCACTCAAGAACTATCAAAATCACAATTGATTGCCACCACTATAAGATATATACTTTGCCTTTTCACCTTGACAAGCAAGAAGCACACTAGCTCATTTTCTCTTGGAAGATGAGCAAAAAATAAACGTGTGTGTGAAGACATGTTTTAAGATTTTCAAGGTAGATAGTTATTATCAAGCTCCTCCTCCCAAGTCACCTTCTTTTGAAGAAATTTAGCTAAACACTTGCACTTATCATTCCTCATCTAGTTATAGAATGTGTTGTGCCAATTGATCTTATATGTAACCCTAGATTATCTAGTACCAATTCATATACATCACCTCACAAAATTCCATAGCCATTATTGCAAGTCTCGTAGTACACATTTATCCTAAAAGTAAGATGAATGTTTCTTCTTTTTATAGAGTTCCATTTCCCATGATCTTGGTGTCTATAGAAAGCCCTTGAGAAGATTCTTCTAATGAAGGAAGGCATGTCTCATTTGCATCTATATTCAAAGAGAAATAATTCCCAACATGAACTGCCATTCTATGCATTTACATGAATAAAATCTTATCATTTGAAGATCCATACTTACACTTCTTCATTCCCATAGGGGATATGTCTCATATAGAATCTTCAACATTCCCATAGAATATTTATCACATAGAGCATTAACATAATTAATGAGACTCCACACTTAATATTACAACCTCTTCAAAGATCTCATCAATAAAGGCAAAGTGTAGTCATCCTTCTTAGCAACAACATTGAGCTTCTTATACTCATACAAACTCAAAGCTTGCCATTCTTTTTCTTCACAATCATAATTAGAGACACCCATTCTGAATTCTCTATCTCAAAGATAAACTTGGCCTCCTTGAGCTTATCAATCTCCTTCACTATCAAAGTTGATGGTGGGCTAGTGCATCATTGTTTTTGGCATATTAGTCTTGCTTGTGACTCCACCTCTATTTTGGTGCTCCTCCAAGGTGAATTTCTTGAGATCCTTGTAACTAAAAGCAAAAACATGTATAAACTTGTATAAAATCTCCTCAAATCTTACCTTCTTTCCTCCTTGGTAATATCTCAATCATACTTGAGGGTAGATAGTCTCTCTCTATCTCCTCAAGTGTCAACAATGATTTATCAAGGTCCTTCAAAACCTTTAACTTAGGCACAAAATCCAAGGCATACAAGATATACAGATTTTAATCAGATTCAGAGTCCTCCAATGAGATCTCTTCTTCCATGCTTGTGTGCACTCCTAAAGTCCCTTTGTTTGAGTTGTATTCCCAATAATCAAAAGATGATATATCTGGATGTAAAATGTGATTGGTGTTAGTAACAAGAATTGAAACTTGATGGTTTGATGGCCCAATTCTCAATTTCATTTTGTGACATTGATTAGTTTTGCATGTTGCTCTCAACCATGGTCTGCCAAGTAGCAAATCATAGCTTGAATCTTTCAAGACTTGAAAAGTCATGAGATTTTTAACTTCCAGTATTAATACCACCACCTTGTCTATCATACCCACTGGTCTAACTTGTTGCTTATTTGTCATACTCACCACAAAGTTTTTGAGGGTCTAGAAGGTATCATACCCAAGTTCTTCATCAATCTCTCAAACATGGCATTAACTACAAATCTGTTGAGACTCCAAGCTCTTTATAAGTGTGAATTAGCTCTTGTTTAGACTGAACTTGTACAATAGTACATTGATACTTAGTACAATTTTTATAGAGTTAGTTAGAAAGCTATTGCTTATGTGGCATACTAGGTTCTTGGCCTACTCTCCTTTGTGGGTAGTGCATTGTTCTCAGATCTGTATATAAATCCTAGGGGGCATTGCCTACCTTGATCATTCTCTTGGTTATATATATATATATATATATATATATATATATATATATATATATATATCTCTCTCTCTCTCTCTCTCTCTCTCTTGTGTGTGCTACTAGTTTCTTGATGTGGTATTAGAGCAATAGAGTGCCTTGCATGTATGCTAGTGGAAGGCAAGAAAAAGAGTGCAGCTTTGAAACAACAATCCTTGTGGTGGTGTAGTCATAGGACGTGCTACTAAACCTAAAGTTCCATTAGCCAGTTGATGGCAAAGAGAGGTGCTAACAGTCCATGTTGACAATACTTCCATCATGTTCTGGAGGGCCAAGTTGATGTTTTTTGACTAAAATGACATCACCTTCTTTTTTGAAGCTTCCTTGTTTGGAAGGCTCAAATTTAGTTGCCCACTAGTTTCAGTGCAATCAGGGGTTTTGACAACTTATTCTTTGAAGGCCAATATCTTCCAAATAGAACCTTCCTAGATTCTATGTCTAGGAAATAAAACTAGCAATAAGAGTGTGGTGCAACTACCAAGGCAAATTGGGGCAAAACTTTTTATTTTATTTTAAAGTGTCATGTCAATTTTTGCCTTCAAACTCTAAAATCCATAATTTTCTTAAATCACCATTGTAGAGGTCTCTTGTTTGTTCATTGCCCTATGAATGGATGTTTTCCATATGTTTTATGATATATTCTTGAATGTCTTGTCTTTTTGGGTTGACAAATATATTTGTTCAAAGAGGTGCAAAGTCAAGAGTACAGTTGATATTATGCATGAGGGAGTAGGCTCTTTTGGAGCAAATAGTTGAGAAGTTTAGTTTCCTTTTAGAGTACATATCAACCATGGCTGAATTCAATGCAAGCTCTATTACATGAGAGAAGCTTGACAATGGCAATTATGTTGTATAGAAACTACACATGAGGTTATTCCTTATGGACAAGAACTATGAGAGATTGTCACAAGGGAGGAGATGGAACCAAAAGCAAATAATAAGAACCCAAAGGTGAGAAAATGGAAGAAGCAAGAAAACCAACTCTTGCATTACCTTACAATTTCAATTTTTGCCTCTATGTGTGGCTATGTTCAAGATGCAAAGATGCCACAAGGTGTGTGGTAGGTGATTAGGAAGGTGTTTGAGATATCTACCATGGCATGCAAGTTGTAGTTGAAATAGAAGCTCAATGTTGTCAAGAAGGGGTCACAATCAATGAACTAATACATTTTATACATAAGGGATATTGTTGACCAACTTGGAAGCATTGGAGTCACAATAAATGATCATGATTGGAACATAATTACCTTACAAGGATTGAGTTCTGAGTACTAATCTTGAGAGACTTTGATTGTTGTGTGTGAGACTTTTCCTTCATTTTTAGGTTTGACACTCTTGTTGGTGAGTGAAGAAAGGCAATTGATAGGAAAACAACAATCTTCCTCAAATTTACAATAGCAATATCAAGCTTTGTATGCAAGTGCAAGCAAAGGTAAAGGCCCCGGATATATCTTTGGACATGGGAGTTTTCAACACAATGGTAATGGTAGAGGTGTTTGTGGACATCAGTATCAACCTACAAATCATTACCAAACTCATGGACCAGACAAACCACAATAGAGTCAAGATTCAAGCAAGAGTAAAGGCTACATTCCTTTGGGGTTGTGTAACCGTTGTGGTGCAAAAGGCCATAATGCTCATGGCTATCACAAGCAGCAACAACAAGAACATCATAATATCAATCAAGGCTACCTTGCTCAACACAATTTTGCAGCTTGTGATTTTGACAACTACAATGATCTCAAAGAAAAGAGTCTATTGACAATGACTTATGTCATGAGGACTATGTTGCAACCTATTGAGCAATGGTACATTGATTTCAAAGCCAAAAATCACATGATAGCCCATCAAGATTGGTTAAATTATCTTGAATGAATTCAACATCCCATTGTTGTTGTTACATATGATGATACTTAACATCAAACCACTCATAAGGATAAAGTGCATGTTATTGCATCAAAGTCTTAGACTTATATGATTTTGTTTTTGTACAAAATATCACTTGCAATCTTGTCTTAGTAGGCTAATTAGTAGAGTGAAGGTATCAAGTTTTGTTCAATCTTGATGGTTGTGCAATTCAAAGTATAACTACATAGATAATGCCAACTATTGGAACTAGATGTGGTAGGTTGTTCAAATTAGATAACCAAATACCTCAAATTCAGGCAGCAATGTATGGACAAGGCCAATCACATGTAACTTATATGCGGATTTGGCATAAGCACCTTGGCCCCATGAATGTCCAAAAGCTAAAGAATCTGCCTAAGACTACTATAGTTATAGGTATATTGTAGTTTACACGTAGTGATAGTGATAGTGTAGAGATATGCCCCACTTGTCAATTAGGAAACAAGGCTAGGCATCCCTTTAGTCACCAAGGAAAATGTGCCACCAAACCACTTGAGTTGGTGCACAATGATGTATAGATAGCTTTGACATCCAACTTGAATGGTTCTCAATATTTGTGCCTTTGATAGATGACTTCTCCGTAATCACTTGGGTGTATTTCTTGAAGTGGAAATCTGAGGTGCATTTTGTTTTTCAAACCTTTAAGACCTTTGTAGATAAGCATTCCAGAAACCATATCATTTCCTTTGGGTCAGATGGAGGAGGTGGATACCTATCCACAAAATTCACAATGGTTTTGTAACATCACGGCATCTAATGCCAACAAAGCTATAGTTACAATCCACAATAGAATGGAGTTGAAAAATACAAAAATCATCATATAGCAAAGGCCATGCATATGCTAAATGAGACTCATTGCCTAAATTCTATTGGGCAAAAGCTATTGCAATTGCAGTTTACTTGATGATAGATGTCCATCCATAGCATTACATTCTCACACTCCCATGAAGGCACTTACAAGAACTAAGCTTGACTTCAAACATATAAAAATCCTTAGTTATGTGTGTTTTGTGCACATTCTAGATACAAAGCACAACAAGCTCAATCCCAAAGTTATGCTCTCCAAGCAAAGGCATAGAGATGTTATGATTTATAACACACAATTGTGCATGTGTGTGGTTTTATGATATTTAGCTTGGAATTACAAATACTTGAGAGATATTATTTATATAGAGATAAAGGATGGTTCTACACTAGTCATGATTAGCTAAAGTTAGTTATAGCTAAGATAGAAGGGACCTTACTTTAGAGGAAGTAGAAAAGATGAGAACCACTATTTTGAATTCTAGTGTATTGACTTGGTATTATTCCTAGGTGTTTGGCTTTGAGGAAAGAGTTCCGAACTCTTGGGCCCGCACCCCTTTTATTTTTGATACTTCTATAGTCCAAGGATAGCCCATGTGAAGATCCCTTGACTTAGTGGTTGGGTCAAGATAAGATCATATGCTTAGTAGAATATGCCCATGTGGATGGATATTCCTTTATACTTTTTGACTTTACTTGACTTTTAGCCTAGTAACTTGAGTTACTCTAGTAATTATTAACTTTGGTGCGTAACTATTTCACAAGTATATAAACTAGGGGTGAGGAGGTATTCATAATCCTTTCATTTGCAACTAACTCTCTCATTGAGTTCTCTAGTGAGCACTATCTTGAGTCTTGGAGTGTTAGCCTTGGAGGACTATGATGGATTTGGGGTTCTTTGCCTTCTTAGTCCATGGTGGGCTACCATAATAGCCATCAGAGGTTCATTTTGAGTGAGAGACAGTCCGGCTCACATTTTTGGTTCCATTGCCAAGACCTCCCTAGAAGGCAAGATAATGTTCCGCGTACAATTCTATATTAGACAAAAGTAGATATGAGAGCTCACTTGGAGGGAACTCTAGGGGAGGAGAAGGCTAAACTTATGTTAGAAAACTTGGACCCATTTCTATACCCTATAGTTCATTATGATGTCTTTGAGGTGATTTTGTATATCTTGTACACATGAGAGGATTTGGAGAGATTGTGTGAGGTGGATTGCAGATTTTGGGGATTAAGGTGATTTTGGGCAAATTCTCTAGTTTGAGATCTGGGTTTGAAATTTCTACACATGATAGCTTGACTTATCCTTTAGTTATCACACTTGAAATTGTTGTGAGAGCTACTATGCGCACTATTTTGGGCAAAATCTCAAGTTTGAGATCTGGACTTGAAATTTCTACAAATGATAGCTTGCGTTATCCTTTAGTTAACACACTTTAAATTATTGTAAGAGAAACTATGCACACTGAGCTAGAATTTTAAAAAGAGGATAGGGTAAACAATTCCTGCAATTGCATGCTCTTTGGAAAATTATACAGAGTCTCTAATATCTTCAATTGTCAATGGATTGTTTTGAAAATTCCCAAGATAATTTAATGCATTTTATCCTACCTTTTGACAAAAAATTAGAGAAAGATCATTCTTGCACATGGAGTTATGAGTTTTTAAAGTGAAGGGGGTGGTTTTCAAACCAAATCTGAAATATGTGTGCTGAATATAAAGGTGCCTAGGCCAAATGGCTACATGAAAAGATCTGAAAGTTTGCAGGGACAAACGCCTTGAAGTGGTGGTAAAGTCTGCAAATTTCAAAGGATTGTGACATACCAATTGAGAGATTTGAGTGACATTATCAGGAAGTGTCAATTCTGTAGAGTTTAGATCTCATGCATGAGGAATGTAAGAGCAACAAAAAGCATGTTTTAGTGTTTAGACTCATCTTGGGAACATGGAGGGTCACCAAGAGTGGAAATTGAGGCTATGCAAGGTTTTCCAAGGGTTTGAGGTGATTGTAGGGGTGGATTTGAGGAAAAGAGAGTTTAGAATAAAATTTGAAGAGAGTGTTGAGAGGATCCAAAAACCTTCACGACTTGGAGGAAAGAGTGAGTGTAAGTGTTTTCTATGTGGAGAGAAGGGACATAAAGCAAGTTCATGTCCATTTACCATTGAGTGAAACAAGAGGATTACTTGACTTGGGTTTGCATGTTGGACCTTCTTCACCAAGATTGGGAGGGAGAAGATCTAAGACCAAGGAGTAGAGTGAGGTTTGTGGAGTTGAAGGACTTCCAAAAGTACATGATTGTAGTGGAATAAAAGCACTTTTGGAGACTTTGGTGAAGGATCCTAGAGAGATTCTTAGTAAAGCTATAGAAAAACTACCACCTTCATCACCTAGTTCTCAAGATTAGTGATAGAGATAATTTTTCAACTTATGGATAAACTATCCATGAGGGTTTGATTAATATGCACTTTAGGATTTGATGTTTCTATAGAAGTATTGGAGCAACCTGAACCTTTTGTGTTCCCTAGGGTGGATTACTCTCAAATGGTGTTAGTCATGCATATACTCTATTAGTTATAGAGTGAGAGAAAAGGAAAGAGAAAAAGAAAAATTGAGAGAAAAGAAAGATAGTGAGAGGTTAAGATGGGGAAACTTCTGGTTTTCTTTGGCAAGGATAGAGAAGATGTGGAGGCCTTTGTGAGAGACTTAAAGAGAGCTTGCATAGGAAAAAATGAGAGGAGGAAAAATGAGTGGGCCTCATTATTAGATTTCTTTGAAGATGCAACACTTACATGGTATGAGTCACAATACCAAAAGAGAGAGAGGAGAGATGGGCAAGAAGAGTCTTGGGAGAGTTTGACTTCAATGCTCATTAAAAAATTTCTTCCAAATGAGAGTTATGAGGGATTGATGAGTGAGGTTACCTTTCTTAAGCAAAGAAATGGAGAGAAAGTGAGAGTCAATGTGAAAAGAGTGGAAAAGTTAGTGTCCAGATTTTGCATAGTGTTGAGGAAGAGTGGAGATGATGTGGAGACAACTATGATTGGCATAAGGGCTATGCTCACTAATAATTTTGTGGAAGGATTGAGAACACAAATTAGAACCAAGGTGAGATATGAGAAACCTTCTTCCAAGGTTGAAGCTCTCAACATCACAATTTGTATGGAGGAGAGTTTGGAAGGGGATGAGGGTGATTTGGTGGTGAAGGAGGCTGTGCATCCTCCTCAAGGTAACAAGTATGGTGGAACTTTTGATACTTTGGTGACAAAGGTTGCACCACAAGTAGAAGATGCTATAGTTCTTGCACCCCTACCAAAGGATCCACTTAAAACCATCACAAAACAACTTGCAAATCTCAAAATCAATGTGATGCAACTATAGGAGAAGAGAAAGGTGGATCAGAATGTAAAGAGATTGCCTAGGATTTATTGCAAAATATCCATATAGAGGAGGCTAACTAGCCAAAAATTTCAATGATAGAAATTGTTTTGGTTGTGGAGGAAGAGGCCACATATAAAGGAACTGAGTGAGTCTAAGTGCTTTCTGTGTGGAGAGAAGGGACATAAGGCAAGTTCATGTCTTTTGACCTTTGAGAGCAAGAGATTGAGGGAAAGGAGAGGCTTACTTGACTTGGGTTTCCATGTTGGACCTTCTTCACCAAGATTGGGAGGGAGAAGATCTAAGACCAAGGAGTTGTGTGAGGTTTGTGGAGTTGAAGGACTTCCAAAAGGACATGAGTGTAGTGGAGTAAAAAAACTTTTGGAGACTTTGGTGAAGGATCTTGGAGAGAGTCTTAGTACAGCTACAGAAATACTACCACCTTCATCAGCTAGTTCTCAAGATTAGTGATGGAGATAATCTTTCAATTTATGGATAAACTATCCATGAGGATTCGATTAATATGCACTCTAGGATTTGATGTTTCTATAGAAATCTTGGAGCAACCTGAACCTTTTGTGTTTCCTAGGGTGGATTACTCTCAAATGGTGTTAGTCATGTATATACTCTATTAGTTATAGAGTGAGAGAAAAGAAAAGAGAAAAAAAGAAAAATTGAGAGAAGAGAAAGATAGTGAGAGGTTAAGATGGGGAAACTTCCGGTTTTCTTTGGCAAGGATGGAGAAGATGTGGAGGCCTTTGTGATAGATTTCAAGAGAGCTTGCATAGAAAATAATGAGAGGAGGAAGAATGAGTGGGCCTCATTATTACCAGATTTCTTTGAGGATGCAACACTTACATGGTATGAGTCAGAATACCAAAAGAGAGAGAGGAGAGATGGGGAAGAGGAATCTTGGGAGAGTTTGACTTCAACACTCATTGAGAACTTTCTTCCAAATGAGAGTTATGAGAGATTGATGAGTGAGGTTACATTTCTCAAGCAAGGAGATGGAGAGAAAGTGAGAGTCTATGTTGAAAGAGTGGAAAAGTTAGAGTCCAGATTTCACATAGTGTTGAGGAAGGGTGGGATGATGTGGAGACTACAATGATTGGCATAGGAGCCATGCTCACCAAGAATTTTGTGGGATGGTTGAGACCACAAATTAGAAGCAAGGTGAGATATAAGAAACCTTCTTCCAAGGTTGAAGCTATCAAGATCGCAATTCGTATGGAGGAGAGTTTGGAAGGGGATGAGAGTGATTTGGTGGTGAAGGAGGTTGTGCATCATCCTCAAGGCTACAAGTATGGTGGAACTTCTGATACTTTGGTGACAAGGGTTGCACCACAAGTAGTAGTTGCTCCAATTCTTGCATCTCCACCAAAGGATCTACTTCAAACCATCACAAAACAACTTGCGGATCTCAAGATCAATGTGGTGCAACTATGGAAGAAGAGAGAGGTGGATCAGAATGTAGGGAGAAGGCTTAGGATTTATGGAAAATATCCATATAGAGGAGTTCAACCAGCCAACAATTTCAATGATAGAAATTGTTTTGGTTGTGGAGGAAGAGGCCATATCCAAAGGAATTGCCCAAATTCACTTACCATGGAGGAAGGGGTTATGAGGGAGCCAATAGAGGGAAAGAAGGAGGAAATGAAACCCAAATGGCTCCTAATCCAAACAAAGGTAAGGGGATAGCATCCATAGATGTGGTTGAGAGCAAGTATGAGAAGGTGGAGTGCTCAAACTCCAAAGGTCTTCATTTGGACCTTTTGGCACTCGAGAAGACGAGAGTTGTGGAGGATGTGCACTTTTCTCAAGGATTTACTCCTAGCCAAGATACTCCTATGTGTACTAGGAGCACTCGTACAACCACTTCAACACCATCAACAATAGAGACTCCAAGGAAGAAGTTGGGGATGGAGGACTTCTTGATCTCAAAGCAATAATGGAACTACAATGTGTTGGAGGATGTTGGTAGTCACAAAGCTAACATCACAATGGGCTAACAGATCACTTTGAACCCTACCTTGAGAAAGGAGCTTAGAGGTGGTTTGAGTTCTACAAGGAGCAAGAGGAAGAAGAAGATAAAATCTCAAGTACCAATGGGGGTGGCGGATGCCAAACCAGCACCATGGGATGCTTGTGAATATACCTCCAAGATTGATGTGAGAGTGAATGGTCATAACATCAAGGATGTATTGGTTGATGGAGGATCAGCAATGAATGCCATGTCAAAAAGGTTGATGAAGAAGTTGGGTATGATACCCTCTAGATCTTCAACATTTGTGGTGAGCATGGCAAACAAGCAACAAGTTCGACCAGTAGGGGTGATGGATAAGGTGGTAGTTTCAATTATGGGAGTTCAAAATCTCATGACTTTCCAAGTCTTGAAGGATTCAAGCTATGACTTACTTCTTGGGAGGCCATGTTTGAAAGCCGCATGCACAACTGATCAATGGCACAAAGGGTACTTGAGGATTGGGCCATCAAACCATAAAGTCATAGTTCCTGTGACTAACACCACCAACACTTCACATTCAAATACACCATCTTCTGATTATTGGGAATCAAATTTAGAAGAAGGAGCTTCAGATCTGGACACAAGCATGGAAGAGGAGACTTCCAAAGAGGAATATAAATCTGAATCTGATTCAGATGTGTATCCCTTATATGCTATGGATTTTTCACCTAAGCCAGAGGTTTTGAAGTACCCAGACAAATCACCATTGACACTTGAGGAGATAAAGAGTAGGTTATCTACCCTCAAGTATGATCCAAATGTTACCAAGGAGGAGAAGGTGAGATTTTAGGAGATTTTTTGTAAGTTCATCCATGTGTTTGCTTTCAATTACAAGGATCTGAAGGAATTCAACTTAGAGGAGCACAAGGTAGAGGTGGAGTCACATGCAAGGCCAGTCTGCCAAAAGCAGTGTTGCATTAACCATCAATAGGGCGTTGTTTGAGCCAAAGGCAGATTGGGCCCCATCTTTGGTTGTGAAGGAGGAGATTGATAAGCTCAAGGAAGCTGGATTTATCTTTGAGATGGAGAATTTAGAATGGGTGCCTCCAATTGTGATTGTGAAGAAAAAGAATGGCAAGCTTTGGGTATGTGTTGATTACAAGAAGGTCAATGTTATTACCAAGAAAGACTACTATCCATTACCATTCATTGATGAGATCTTGGAGGAAGTTGCAGGTCATGAGAGGTATAGTTTTGGAGATGGTTATAGTGGATATAACCAAATCAAGATTGCACTAGGGTATCAACAACTCACCACATTCACCACACCTTGGGGAACTTATGTTTTCAAGGTCATGTCTTTTGGGCTTTGCAATGCTCCAACCACATTCCAATGGTTCATGAACAAGGTATTTGTAAGAGACTTCATTGATGACTTTTGTGTCTATGGGAACAAGGAGAAGCACTTTGAGCACTTAATCAAGGTCTTGCAATGCTTGGATGAGGTAAATGCATCACTCAAAGAAGTGAATTTTTGGATGTGAGGAAGGTCTACTTTTGAGGCATCCCCAAGGATGGAATATCAGTTGATCTTGAGAAAGTGAGGAAAATCTCAGACCTTCCATTCCCTTCAAGCTTGACAAAGTTATGTCAATTTGTGGGGATGGTTGGGTACTATAGGAGGTTCATCTTCTCATTTTCCAACAAGGATTATACATTGACCATCTATATGAAGAAGGGTGTCAATTACATGGTGATTTTGGAAGAGAAGGAGGCTCTCAAAGCTTTTGAGGAGCTCAAGCAATCCCTTATTGTAGCTCCAATACTTGATTGGAGTAAGCCTTTCATCCTCTACACTGATGCTTCTAATGTAGCTATAGGATGCACTCTTAGTCAATTAGACCAAGATGGGCATGATCATCTAATAGCTTATGCTAGTAGGCAAATGGTTTCAACAAAAAAGAACTACTTTGTCATAGAGAGAGAAGGAGTGATCTTTGGTCTCAAGAAGTTTAGACATTACTTGATTGGAGGGCAAGCCACAATTATCATGGATCACAAGGCTTTGAAGTACATATTCAACAAGCCTAATGTAGAAGGGAGGCTAGCAAGTTGGATGATACTCTTTTCTGAGTATGACTACACCATTGAGGATATGCCAAGAAAGCAACTACTGATTTGTTCATTAGGGACTATGATCATGATTAAGATGAGCCAGTGGATGATTCCTTCCCGGATGAGGAGCTCATGAAAATCTCAGTCACTCAAGAGGTTCTAATGGAGCATAAGGAGATTGTGGATTTTTTGACAAGAGGTAACTATCTAGAAGGGATGCATGCTAGGGAGAGGAAAGCCCTTGCAGCAAGATCTAGACCTTACACAATGATGGAGGATATTCTTTTTCACCAAAGAGCAGATGGTCTACTTCAAAGAGTAGTGGAGGAGGAGAGCTAACATGAAGCATCACTACAACCATGCTATGACATTTCTCTATCACACATAGAGTAACTACAACCTATAAGCCAAATTCTAATGGCTTGGCAGAGAGAACCAATCAGACCTTGTGCATGATGTTGGCCAAAGATGCAGAAATGGAGGGAGCTAAACATCATTAGGACAAGAGGATTCATGTAATTTTGTGAGAGTATAGAACAACCATGAAGACTTCCATCAGATATTCTCTATTTCAATTGGTATATGGTATTGAGTCTACCTTACCTATTCACTTTGATCTTCCTACCTTCCAAAGCATTCATAGGAGATTGAAGAAAGCACAAGGAAGTGATGCAGAGAAGTCAAGGAAGGATCAACTCATGGAATTGGAAGAGGCAAGAGCAATTGCTATGGTTTGAGTGGAGCAAGCCCAAAGGAAAAAAAAGGAGAGCTATGACAAGAGGCAAGGCAAGAAGAAGGTGGAGCCTTTCAAAGAAGGTGATTGGGTAATGTTGTTTGATTCCATTTGATTCAAGAGAGTGCAAAAGAAGTTTTTGCCTAAGTACTTTGGACCTTTCATAGTGGAGAAGGTGTGGAGAAATTACACCCATAACTTTAAGGAGTTGGGAAGAAGACACTTTGATAGGATTAACCATGATAAGTTAAAGATATATCATAGAAAGTAGAGAGACCTTCACTTTGAGGACAAAGTGAAAACTTAGTCATAGGGTAAATGTAACACCTATTTGTGCATGTGTGTGATATTATGATATTTAGCTTGGTATTACAAATACTTGAGAGATATTATTTATATTAAGATAAAGGATGGTTCTACATAAGTCATAATTAGCTAAAGTTAGTCATAGCTAAGATAGAAGGGACCTTACTTTAGAGGAAATAGAAAAGATGAGCACCACAATTTGGATTCTAGTATATTGACTTGGTCTTATTCCTAGGTTTTTGGCTTTGAGGAAAGAGTTTAGAACTCTTGGGCCCACAAGCTTTTTTATTTTTGATTCTTCTATAGTCCAAGGATAGCCCATGTGAAGGAATCCTTGACTTAGTGGTTGAGTCAAGATAAGATCACATGTTTAGTGGAATATGCCCATGTGGATGGATATTCCTTTATACTTATCAACTTAACTTGAATTTTAGCCTAGTAACTTGAGTTACTCTAGTGATTAGTAACTTTGGTGCATAGTTATTTCACAAGTATATAAACTAGGGGTGAGGAGGTACTCATCATCCTTTCATTTGCAACTATCTTTTTCTCATTGAGTTCTCTAGTGAGCAATGTCTTGAGTCTTGGAGTGTTAACCTTGGAGGAGTATTATGGAGTTGGAGTTCTTTGCCTTCTTAGTCCATGGTGCACTACCATTATAGCCATCAGAGGTTCATCCTAAGTGAGAGATAGGCCGGCTCATAGATGTCTCTATGCAAAAATTGTATATGTCTTAGGATGTTGTGCTTGATGAGCACAAGGCTTGGTATGCACCGCTTAAGCCTCTTCTTACCACTTGATTGCCTATTGAAGGATAGCATGTTGATCAGCAAATAGATCCACAATTGAAGGTAATGGAGTGACAAAAGCTTCACATGTGCAATGCATGTTATCAACTTTGCCTTTCTCTCTCTAGGAACAAAAAGAGTTATAGATTAGAGGTTGTATGTAAATTTTTTACTATTAGTCTGAGCAATATGTGTTCTCTAACCTGAGTAGAGTAGTAACAAGTAACCTAACCTATCATTATAACATGCACTCTTGGTCTATTGGACATTGCTTCCAACATTACCAAGGAGAAATGCACAACATTTCTAGAAGGAAAGAATCTAAGCACAATATGCACACACCAATCCAATCCAGTCCAATCCAACTAGGCATATAAACAAGCATGCAAGCACAGAGAGGATCCAACCACAAGAATTCAACAACTCTCCATGCTTTTGGTAGAGCTTAGCTTTAGAGCCTTTTACCTTGTTCTCAAGTTGATTTCAATTTGAACTCTAAGTTTTGAGTCAAAGTACAAAGGTGTGACCAACATTGTATGGGAAGCAATTTGGCTTTGGAGGTTACTTGTTGACATTGATGTTTGTGTCTCTAGTGCAATTGTTATCTATGTAGATAACAAGAGTAATATTAGACTTGCTAGGTAATCATGTGTTTCGTGTTGGGACAAAACACATTGAGGTGGAGCATCACTTCATTAGATAGAAGGTACTAGCATGTGAGATAGATCTCATATTTCTAGGTACAAAATGAGTAGGTACTTGACATCTTTACAAAGGCATTACCTAGAGATACATTTGAGGTGTTCAAAGAGCAATTAGGTGTATAGTGCATTGATAGGAGCTTGAGGGAGAGAGTTGAGACTCCAAGCTCTCTATAGGTGTGAACTAGTTCTTGGTTAGATTGAACATGTATAGCGGTGCGTCCACACTTAGTACGCACTTATAGAGTTAGTTAGAAAGCCGCCACCTACATTACAATTATGCACTAGGTTCTTAGCCTACCCTCCTTTGTGGGTAGTGCATTGTTCATATATATATATACTAAGGAGCACTACCTACCTAGTGTGACAACCCAACAAGTATTACTTTTGCAATAATTGTTAGGTAATCATTTGTTCCTACAAAGATACAAGTAAAAAATGGTCAAATATGAAGTAAAATGTCACAAATAGTTCTTTTTGATTGTGTCTTTAATCTCTTGGGTAAAAACCACACCTATAAGAGAGTAATAAGCACTAAATATAGTCTTATCACAAATTAACATCACCTATACTCACAATTTGTCAATTTCTTTCCAACCCAATCTCAATTGTGATGATTCAATTCTCTCAAAGAATTCTACTTCACCATGAATTGACTTCACTTTGGAATTGGTTTCAAACTCTCCATTGAATGCACAACTTCCTTAATCAAAAATTGCTTTGCATCAATCTAACACTATGATCACAAATGCAAAATACTACCAACACTACAATTCCTCATAAATTTATCAAGGCATTACCTCTATTGCACTCCACTCAGGATCAAACATACAAAATGGAAATAAGAGCTATAGAATCTAACATCTGTACTCTTTAATTGCAATTCAAACTTCTCAAAAACACACAAACAAGAATGATATGCGGAATTAAGCTAAAACAACAAGCATTGAGTTACAATACTTTACTTTACTCAACTTTGAAGATATGAAATATTGAACAATAACTCACTGCTAATGCCTCCTTTAAATAGGCAATGCACTCAATAGTTATCTAAACTACCTAAACCACTTCAACTACTATATTATTACCCTATAGATTTACTTCTTCATATTTACCTCTTCAAATCTCAAAACTATTACTAATCCAATCTAATGTCTACTTCTACTTTGACTTCTATACCAATGTAACTTCAATCTTGTCCTCTACTTTGGGTTCATTTGCTATTGCTATTTGTTTTATTTCTATCTTATCTTTAGTCTAAAATTGAAATTGAAGTATGAGTATCCTAATAACTTCTTCCTTTTCTATCCTAACTTCTTCTACATACATAATAACTCACCTACAATACCTTTCACTCCCACCTCAACTACTTCTTCTTCAACTTCAACTTCAACTTCTACTCCTCTAAACTCTTTTGTTATCTTTTGCTTCAGTAAGCCCTTCTTCTATCAGTGCCTTACCCCAAAGACTTGACCTTCTCACCTTCAATGTAACATCCTCCAAGCTTTCTTCTTCTTCCTCGGCTTTACTTGTTCTTGCAATTGCAAGCTATAGACTTCTCTCTGATCTTGCTCCTCCTGAAAACACAAGCACCGGCTCTTCTCTCTCCTCAGGTATATCCACTTAGGGCAACTCCAAGAATTGGTGGTCTCTTCTTTCCATGCATTCAATCTGCACATGGAACTCTTGATCCTCTTCTTTAGCTCCTTTATCCACTGACTGCTGGACCTTGAGCTCTCCATCACTTTCACTTGACTCTTGACTTTGCAGCATGAGTTCATCTTCTTCTTCTAGGTCTTTGTACGTAGACTCAGCCTTGCCTTCAGATTCTACACTCAATGATAAGTCTACCACCACCAATTCTTGATTTGGGTTCAACCTTCTTGTCATCCATGGCTAAACAAGTGATACTTCTTCTTTGGGTCTACCCCACTTCCTTGGCCTTAGGATACTCACCGCCACTACTTTCTCTTACCTTGTCTTGGCAAAGTATTAGTTGCCTCCGTGGATCTACCTTATGTAATATTGTTTGTCCATATCTGCATCTTGCTGTAGATCAAGGTGAAAGTGCAACACCATCTATCCTCTCTCCTTTGAGCTTAATAAGTTCAATCCCAAATAGAAAAAGGCTACAAATGGCATGAAGTAGTGGGGTGGCAAGTCCATTCTGGCCCACTCTTTGGTGAAAGCACTACTCTCAATTCACCTTTTCCCTCATAAACATTTGGTGAAACAATACTACCTACTACTTTAGTACATAAGTGGTTTTCTCTAGCATAAACAATTCCATTAGAGCCTCAACTATACCTTGCCTTATTGAGTCTTTATAATTATCCACCTTGCACCTATTCTTAGTGCAAAAGGAGTGCTGAAAGAATTCCTCACCTTTGCAGTCTCCTCCAAAGGGTCACATTTTAGATAGAAGATGAATCCTCCTACTTCTCCCGCTTCTCTTCCCAAGACTAATCTCCAATCCAACTTTTTCCATCAAGCCAGATTTCCTCTCTTTCCTTCTATCTTGAGGCCATCCTCACAATTATTGATGGCTATCTTTTCCATGAAACCTGGAAAACTTAAGTTTTGATTCCAAGCCAAAAAAGTGGTCCAAATTCTATTCCTTTGATCCTTGCCACTACATCTAATCTCTAAATTGCCAGACTCCTCATTGCAAGTGAAGGAGTATGGCTACTACCCTTTGTTGGCATCATGTGTTTCCTCACCCTTGGTATTTGAAAGATCAAACCCTTGCCTAGGCTGAGATTCTAACTCCTTCAAGACAACTATTGAGAGGCATAGGATATTTTTGTGACATTTCAGAACTTCCTTGATAGAGTCATAATCTTAAAGCATTGTTTTGCACAGTCATTCTTCAGTAAATCTTCAATTGACACACAAATTCTATGTGTTTGTTTCTTGTCACTCTCAACTTCCATCCCTCCAAAGTAGCTATTTTCTTTACCCATACTTTCTTGATTTTTTAGGCCCAAGGAAAGGTTGTTATAGTTTCTTCAAGTTGGTTTGATCATCCCAATGCAAAGAAACCTTACTTTAGGTCTACCACCCTGTATGTCCAATCTGAGTCTTGCTTCCTCTAACATGAATTTGACTTCTTTGGGTCGACTCTAAACAAATGATTCTTCTCTTTTCTTCTTCATATAGTTTCAATTTGGCTTTAACAATACACTTCTTCTTTAAAACTTGTCAAAAGAATGTGGGTACCACATACCTCATCCCTCAAATGTGAGCATCCTTGTGAATATCAGCTTTGCTCTTCTTTACATGTTTGAGTCCATGGTCCAATACTTTTTGACTCTCCACCCATTCACTTGAGTGGCAAATGGGTTTCCTTCCAAAGCTACTGATTGAATAGAGCCATCGTTGTAGATGTGCATTACACGATAGCGCTCCATCCACCTTAAGTGCATCTTGCTTCAAAAAACATGTAGTGATTATCATACAACAACACCAAACCTCCCTCCTGAACAACAATAGGCTTTTTTTGCATACCTGACTTTCCATTGGTCTTGTATCTCTTTCATGGTTTGCATTGCATCATCTCTTTTCTCTTCTAACCACATCAGTTGTTAGATCCAAAGATCCTAACTTTCTTCCTTTGATAATTATTCCTCATAAAAGATACAATATTATAGTACTTCAAATACAATTGGTAGTATGGGATGCAATCCATATGTCAAGAAATAAAGAGTTTGCTTGGTTGTAATCTTTTTGGTGGTTTTGTATGCACACAAATCTGCACATAGCTCTATATCCCAATTGTAGGCATAATTGACAATCACCTTGTTCAAAATTTTATATAACAACCCATTCACCTTTTTTGTCAGTCCATTCACTTGTGGGTTATAAGGAGTTGTCTTTTGATGTTGTATTTGGAACTACTTGGTTAATGCCTCCACAAGTGAGTTCAAAAAATGAGTCCCTTGGTCTCTAACCAATTCCAGAGTACATCCATATCAAGAAATGATGTTTCAAAGGAAAAATTTGGCAACAATTTCTGCATCATCCCGCCAAGGCTTCAACCATCTTAGTTGCATAGTCAATGAAAACCAAGATGTATTCTCTTTTTTTGTGAATTGGGTCATTGGTTGAATCAAACCCAAAAATTCAATTCCACATTTCTCAAATGGTGCCAATGGAAAAATTGGTCTCAAAGGCGACTAGAAGTAGCCATCAACTTTCTTTTTCTTTGATAGGCATTACAACCATGGATAGGCCTTGAGTATCCTTATACATTGTAGGCTACCAATACCCTACCGCAAGGATCTTCTTTACTGTGTTCTTCAAGGCATAGTGTCCTTCCGATGCTTTTGAGTGTAATGACTTGATTACTCTTCCTACTTTGTATGCTTCCAAGCACCTCCAAAGTACATCATCTTCACCCATATTAAACAAAATGTTGTGTTTAACTAGTCTGGTCCATTTTCCTAACGAAGACTGCTCTTTGCTCTGGGCCCAATCTCTCATGACACTAGCAAGTATGCAAATAGTGATACATCATACTTTGTATTGCCATCAAATGATACAATTCTTCATCATGAAACTTGTTATCAACCTCTAAGTACTAGTCTTGAGTCTCCAACCTGGATAGGAAGTTCATGTTTTAATGCAAAGCTCCCTTCCTTACTTGTACAGTGTATGTGAATTCTTGTAACAACAAGATCCATTTGCAATTCACCTAGACAAGTCCGCCTGCTTCACCAAATATTGCAGTGCCCACCAAATATTGTAGTTCATAATTTTCTACAAGGAACATAAATTCAATAAGGAGTGGCAAAACTTCTTTCAAGCATACACTATTCCAAGTGCTTCTCTTCCAATCATTGAATAGTTCTTTTCTGCAACTAAAAGTTTTTAGCTTGCGTAATAAATTGGATAGTCCTTCTTCTTCTTATCCTTTTGACTCAAGACTGCTCCAATTGCCATGGAAAAAGTGTCCACATATACATGAAAATTAACATCTCATTTTGGAGCCCTCATAATTGGTGCTTCTACCCAACTTCTTCTTCTTCAACTTTTGGAAAGCTTCTTCTTCTTTTGCTTCCCACAAATAGTGTTTGGACTTCTTTAGCAACTTTGTTAAAGGTGTAGCTAGCACCGCATAGTTAGACACAAAGCATTTGTAGTATCTAACATGTCCCAAAAAGCCTCTCAGCTCTCAAATAATTTTGGGGGTTCCCAAAGCGGAGATTACTTTCACCTTCTTGACATCAAATTCAATACCTCAGCTTGAGACCCAATGCTCCAAAAGAATTCCTTCTTTCATGGCAAAGAAGCATTTCTTTGGGTGTAATGACAAGCTGGCAACACAACACCTTTCAAAAGTTTGGTAGAGGTAATCTAGATGTTCCTCTTTGGCCAAACATGCAAAATTCATCAATAAACACTTCCACAAATTTCCATATGAAATCTTTAAAAATTGCATTCATTATCCACTAGAAAAGTAGTGGGAGCATTACATGACCCAAAGGTCATTTGATTGTATGCAAATGTGCCTCAATTGATATTGAATGTGGTCTTATCCTTGTCCTCTTCTTGAATGGATACTTGATAATTGCCTAAAAATCCATCAAGAAAATTGGAACAAGGATGACCAACTACTTCATCCAAAATAGTATCTGTAGAAGGCAAAGGATGATGATCCTTCCTTGTGATTGTGATTGCATTCAATTTGCTCAAATCTTGGCACACTCAAATCTTCCTTGTCTTCTTTTTCAGAACAATGACAATGGGAGAAACACATTCATTGCTCAAGAGTGGAAAAATTATTTTGGCCCCTAAGTACTATGGTACCCACATTTTTGTTTTTTTCTTGAAATTTGGAAGAAGAAGTGTATATAGAAGTCAAATTGCGCCTATATGGCCAAAGAAGGTGAAGAAAAGTGTCCTTGGGATGAAACCCGAGGTAATGTGACCTTGGGTCATAAGGTGAGGTACTCAAAATTGCCCTATCAACATACAACAAAAAGCAAGGAGTCTTTGTATCGGGGGTGCTCAACCCAAGGCAAGGACAGTGTAACAACTTTCCTTTGGGGCAAGACATTCAAGAAGAGACCGTTCAAAAATGGCGGTCATATGCGTGAAGGACACTTGACAATGACAAGAGCATGCAGGTGGTGTGATTTCTCAGTAGAAACTTGAATTGAAGAAAGACGAAGAAGGTGCAACTCTATAAAAATTGGGCTAAAGACAAAGCAATGACAAGCAATTTTCCATTGCCATTAAGAAGTTGTCCTATAGGAGATCGTGGGAAGGGAAGTAGAGTCAAAGACGCTGGTGTCAAGAAGAAATCAAGAGAGTTAATCCAGGAATCAATAGGAAGAATAGTCCCCAGCCCAGAGTAGAAGAGAGAAAGATGGGAGGAGGGAAGAAGAATTCCAAATTTGCAATGAGAAATCAGGCAATTTGGAGGTTAGATGTGATTGCAAGAATTGAAGTCTTGAGTAGGCTTTGGATCACATTCTTAGCATAAAACTAGAATGTTAGCTTTCCAGGGTTCATGATTGAGATTATTGAGAGTAAGTGTCTTGATGGCCTTAAGGAAGAAGGGAAGAGAGGTAATCCGGCTTGCTGGATAGAGTCGGATTGGAGGTTTATACTTGGGAGAGAAGCAAGCATGGAGCATGGTGCCACGTTCTTGGGGAAGGAGGAAGTAGCTGAAGAAACCCAAGAGGTGAGAGATGCCTTCTCTTTGAAGCGCACAAAGAATGGTTACAAAGTATAGAGCTATAAGGATCTTGTCAAGAGAGGGATCGTAAGTGCTCTAATGGCAATCTTGAAGCCGAAGGGAATGACTTATGTGATGAAGCACCAAGCGGTGTTCTTCCATAAGATGTTTGCAGGAGAGCCAATTAACTAGTCAAAGTGTCTTCATGGGAGGATGAGACAGATGGTGTGGAATTTGCGGGATAAGTCGCCTCTACATTACATTGTGCCGTTTGCCACCCATTTCTATCTAGGGCTGAACTTGCTCAATGCGGCAGAGTGCAATAAGATGGTATTGCATTTCCATCCTGACTTAAGAAGAGATGTCAATGCGGAGGAGCAGCAATACATTCTTCAGATCAGGAGCAATGATGCATACTACGTGCAAATGGGGAAGAGTGTGCAATTGGAAGTGAGTACTCCGAAGTTGAAGAAGAGGAGTCAACAAGAAGAAGAAGAAGTCAAGAAAGCAAGACCTTGGAAGGCTAGAAGGGTAAACCCAAGGAAAGGAATGGTGGTAATTGCATCATTGGAGGAAGAATTGGAAGGTAAAGCCGAGTGCAAGTCCAAAGGCTCAAAAAGAGAAGAAGAACCCAAGTTTACACTGCAGAATGAAGACACAAGTAGTGATAGCGATGATGGAAGAGAGATGACATTGGTACCCAAGGAAGAGGAAGCCAAGATGGAGATGGAGGAGAAAAGTAACTCAAAATTGGAAGACAAAGTGCCAGAGCAAGAGGAGAAGAGAGTTACCATTCAGAGAGGAGTTTGTTCCAGATGAAAGGCAAAGTGTGGAGCGGGGCCAAGTAAGGTAAGAGAAGAGGAAGATGGAAGTTTGGGGAGCAAAGCATCCATTCCTATAAGGCGACTATGGCTTAGAAGGCAAGTGTCGACTGAGGAAGAGGTGAAGAAGGAGATCAGTCCGCAAGTTGAGGTAACTCTCAATGAGGGAGTAGTGTACCTACAAGAGGTTTTGTGCCCGTTGTTAGTAAAGTTAGAGCACATGAAGAAGGAGATGCAGTCAAAGTGTCCAAAGGTAAAGACTTTGTTGCAGGTGTTAGTGAGATTAGAAGAAGAGAACTCGGAATTAAAGAAGAGTATAATTAGAGGTGAGGAGGAAAGGGAAGTACTACAAGTAGATGCAGTAGTACAAAATCAAGTGGTTGAGAACTTGAGGAGAGAAGTGAGGAATAAGGAGGAACTAATAGAGCAGAATGTCATAGCAAGGGAAAGACAGGTAGCGGAGTATGAAATCTTGAAGCAGCAGTTTGTTGATTTGAGATTAGAAATTATCCATGCTAAGGCAAGAGTAGTAGAGAAAGAGCAAGAGCTTGATAGGGTGATAGAGAGTGTAGAGAAGAAGAAGCAGTTGTGGCAACGAGAGTTGACAGTGACTTCTAGAGAGGAAGAAAGGTTGAGAGAGTTACTTCGCAATGAGGAGGAAAAGATTGTGCAGAAAGAGAAGGAGAAGGAAGCTGTGAAAGTCGAGTTCAAAGCGGAATTGGCAATGTACAGAGAAGATTGGCTTGCAGATCAAGAACGGGAGAGGAAAATGAGATTGGAGCCATTGAAGGAGATTGTGATAAAGATGAATGCAATGCTAAGTACCAATGCCAACGTGCGCATTGAAGAAACGAGACTGCACGAGTTGAAGTTGTTGGTGCAAGAGACGAGGAGGAGAAATGCAAAGGACAAAGACTTGAATGCCTTACTCATTAGTTTGAGAACTCATGTAGATAGAAAGATATTGGAGGTAGAAGACAATATCACAATCAGATTAGACTTAGTAAAGTTAGAGATAGATAAACTTTGGAAGGATGTCAGAGCAAAATCCGAAGTAGATAACATAGGAGTGCATATGTCTTCAGAGTTACCGTTAGAGACATTAGAGAAGAGTGGGTCGGGACATAAGGAGTTAGATAGATTACCCACTAGTGGAATTTCAGATTAGGAAAGAGAATTGTTAGAATTGGTAGAGGAATTAGGAGTTGTGAAACTCGAGGATAGAGTAGTAGTGAGTGAAGTTACTTTGGGATTGGGTTTGAAAGCCAAGGAAGAAGTAGACATCAGATCGGGGAAGAAACAGTTTTGAGATTTGAAGAGGCAAATATGAAGAGTTGCATTGTCAGTTTGGATCTGTAGGTTAGAAGAGTTGTTAGGAAATTGTATTTTTGTTAGAACTGTCGTTTGCTTCACTATTTAAGAGTGGCGTTTGTAGGAAAATATTGTTTAGTGCTCATTATTTTTGAGAATAGATAAAGCAAAGTGCTATGAAGAAGTACTTGTTGCTTGAGCTTGATTCCGAGTATCAACTTTGTGTCTGTGTTTGTGAGTGTGTGGAGAAATTTGAAGTGCAAATTAGTGTGCTTCTTGGATGTTGGATTCTGCAGCCTTGATCTTCATTCTATGTGTTTGATCCTGAGTGAAGTGCAATCAAAGCAATGCCTTGACAGATCTAAGAGGAATTGTAGTGTTGGTAGTATTCTGCATTTGTGAATGCAATGCAGTGTTGATGTGAAGCAATTTTGATCAAGGAAGTTGTGCCTTCAATGGAGGGGTAGAACACAATTCTGAGGCAAAGTTGTTTTGCAGTGAAGTGCCATTTTTGGTAGAGCCTGAATCATCATAATCAAGATTGTTTGGAAAGCTTTGATGAAGTTGTGATTAAGAAGTATTAATTCATGACAAATCTGCGAGTTAGTGCTTATTACTCTCTTTTGGGTGTGGTTTCTACCTGAGAGATTAAAGAAGAACTCAAGAAGAACTGCTTGTTACCATTTGACTTTGTGTTTGACCAATTCTGACTCGTATCTCTGTGGGAATGAACTTTACTTACCTGATTACCACAAAAGTGATATTTGCCAGGTTGTCACATGATTATTTTGGTGCCACTGCAAGGGATTGAATCTTGGAAGTGGAAGAATACAAAGCTAATCTTGAAACTGGGTGTCAAAGCAATATGAATGTATGCATTAAGAGAACAATGGAAAGAGAGAGTTCAAAGACAAATGCTGCATTGTGAAGAAGACAAATGCCTGAGATCCAATCTACTTTTGAAAAAACCCAACGAGAGGCGTTGGACTTTCAACTTCTTCACAAAGTGCAAGAAGCCCTGCAAGAACTTGACCAAAAGAAACATGAAGGCGGTTGTCAAGGCTACTTCGCATCCCCATCTTCCAAGAAGAAGAAAGACTCGAGCGGCCAGACATATTCATTACGGCCCAGTACACCAACTTCTCCTAGAGCTATAAAGGAAGTTGCATCTCTAAAGAACTTTGTTGGAGAAAAGACAACACAAACATTGACGGAAGAAGAGTGTCAACATCTTCTACAAATGATTCCTTGATTATCTTGAAGGAATTTTGAAGAACACAAAGAAGGTGTTGAGCCTGATTCTTCTACTCGGGTTGAAGTTGACACCCTCAAAGAAGAAATTGTCAAAGAAGATCCTATGTTGAACTTGACGAATTGGAACCCCTAGGCTATCAACACGGCGTCTATACCAGTCAATCCTTTGGCTCCATCAAGTTCAAACTTACCCCAGCCGATCCCATCAAGTCAAACAATGACTTTGTTGCCTGTCACCCGACACGCTTATCAAAAGTACAAGGGGATAGAAGAAGACAAAGATCCCAATGAATTCATCAAAGAATTCAAAGTCATCTCCTTTGCTAATAAGGAGCATGACTCGGCAAATCAACTATGCATTTTCCCAAGTCTGCTCTAAAAGAAAGCTTGGAGCTAGTACACCCATGTAACTTAGAAGGGGTTCGTATCGGCGAATTGGGCAGATTTGAGAAACAATTTCCTGGAACGATTCCGGGAAGTTGATTACAACATGCGTGTCTTTACGGCACTCAACAATCTAGACAGAGGCAAGAAGGAGAAGTTGAGAGACTACTTTGAGCGGTTCATGGTGCTTTTGAACCAAGTCCCAAAGCAATCGGGTGTGGTGGGTTACTCCGATGCCCGAGCCATCACCTGGTTCCTAGGAGGAATTTCACCAGAGATTTGGATCTTTGCAAGGGAGAGGAATGTAACTTCCCTTGACAAAGTACTCAAACATGTTGTGTGCTATGAGGTGGCTCACTCTCACTCTACCGGCAATTGAAGAAACCGGGAGAAGAAGGCAAGAAGCCTAGAAGGAGAGCTTCTTGCAGTACATCTCCTTCTTTGGAGGAATCTTCCACATCTTCAAGCTCTTCTTTGGAATCCAAAAAAGAATCAAAGCCAAGACAAGTAAAAAAAGGTGGGGCAAAATAAACCAATGACTCCTCCAGCAAAGAGTGTACTTGTTGGACACCCTCATCAAGAAGTTTTCAGATTTTAAGATCTAGATGATTGGGGCAAAGGACCAAAGGAAGCCCCCAGCATTTGGTAGATCCAATGTATGGTGAACCACATGTGGCAAGTTAGGCCATGCAAACACGGAATGCAATACTCGTAATGCATTCCCGGTGCAGCAGATTGATTGGGTTCCGGGATGAAACCAGGAAGAGGAAGAAGAGGCAGTGTACCAAACTCAAGAGGTATAGCCTCAGGCAAGCACATCGTATCAAGGTCCAAGGTACGGACCAAGGGAGTATAACCCCAATGCTCCTCCACAAAGACTACCAATGGGCACCCAAAATTGACCTTAGAATGTTGCACCCGGGGCATGTTATAATTGTGGCTCAATGGGACATTGGTCTCCAAACTGTCCGGAGCCAAGAAGGCAAATTGGGTACATTCCCCTGTGTGGAAATTGCAAAGGATCGGGTCATATAGGCAACCAATGCCTTTTCCCACCAAACCCAAAGCCGCCTATAAAGTATGTATAGACCCCGGCTGAGCGTGCAGTGCTTCAGCAAAGGGTGACACAATTGTAAATTGTATAACACTTGAGGAGGAGAGACCTCAAGCGGGAAGCCCGGCCTCGGAAGGAGAATGGCCGGACCTTGAAATTTTGAAAGTTGAGACATGCACGCGTAAGAAGAAGCGTGATCCCAAAGAACTGGGTACGACCTCGTCGTCTTCAAGAAAGGCGAAGAGACTGCGCCCAAAAGCAATCCTTTCAACCAAGGAGGAAAAGATCCTTGCTAAAGCCAAAGCTAAAGCCTTGCAGAAAGAACTCAAGGAAGCAATACTCAGGACTCGGGAAATGAGTTTGGAGGAGACAAAGACAAAGCCTCCAGTTTTTCCGGCGGACATCCGATCTGAAGTAAAGGGTCTGATCCAAGCCGAGGTGGGCCAACCCAAGGAACCCTGGGTCAAGACCACTAGCACTCTCGTCACCATTTTGAAGCATCCTAAAGTCAAATTTGAACATGGAGAGACTTTGAACCCGAAGCCAAAGGCAAAGATGGGGAAATTGGGAGGAGTACTCCAATTTGATATTGTAGTGGATTTGGCAACCACAAATGCAAACGTCACATTTAAGCAATTGTGGGAAGACAACAAGCTATACAAGAGGCAACTGAATTTGGCCCTCAAGAAAGTAAGGTCAATGTCAAAGAAAGACCTACCCGCTATATATCGTATTGAGCAAGAAGATATGGGATCTTCTGAGGTCAACGTGGAGATTGCAAGGTGCATGATCACATCAATACCCATCAATTTGGGTTCCGGTGTGAATGTCATGACCAAGGATACTGCAAATTGACTGAGGTATCATACATTTGAGCCAACACCCCGAGTCTTGAAATTTGCAGACCAAACCAAGAGAAGGCTATTGGGCATGTTGTCAAACATTACCACAATCATTGGAGGGGTACCCTTCAAGTTGAACTACATTGTGTTGCAACTAGTGACCAAAACTGGTTACCCTCTATTGATCTGAAGACCCTAGTTGTATAGTGCCCAAGTTGTGGTAGATTGGCACCAGCAGAAGCTACGGTTCAAGGACATCTTGTTCTGTGAGCCGGCCTGTCTCTCACTCAAGATGAACCTCTGATGGCTATTATGGTAGCGCACCATGGACTAAGAAGGCAAGGAACCCCAACTCCATCATACTCCTCCGAGGCTAACACTCCAAGACTCAAGACATTGCTCACTAGAGAACTCAATGAGAGAGAGATAGTTGCAAATGAAAGGATGATGAGTACCTCCTCACTCCTTGTTTATATACTTGTGAAATAGTTACATACCAAAGTTACTAATTACCGTAGTAACTCAAGTTACTAGACTAAAAGTCAAGTAAAGTCAAAAAGTAGAAAGGAATATCCATTCACATGGGCATATTCCCCTAAGCATGTGGTCTTATCTTGACCCAACCACTAAGTCAAGGATTCCTTCACATGGGCTATCTTTGGACTAAAGAAGAATCCAAAACAAAAAGGCTTGCGGGCCCAAGAGTTCTCAACTCTTTCCTCAAAGCCAAACACCTAGGAATAATACCAAGTCAACACACTAAAATCCAAAATAGTGGTGCTCATCTTTTCTACTTCCTCTAAATTAAGGTCCCCTCTATCTTAGCTATGACTAACTTTAGCTAACCATGACTAATATAGAACCGTCCTTTATCTCTATATAAATAATATCTCTTAATTACTTGTAATACCAAGCTAAATATCACAATACCATACACATGCACAAATGAGTGTTACATTTACCCCTGGACTAAGTTTTCACTTTGTCCTCAAAGTGAAGGTCTCTCTACCTTCTATGGTATATCTTCAACTTATCATGGTTAATCCTATCAAAGTGTCTTCCTCCCAACTCCTTGAGATCATAGGTGTAATTGCCCCACACCTTCTCCACTATGAAAGGTCCAAAGTACTTAGGCAAAAACTTCTTTTGCACTCTCTTGAATCAAATGGAATCAAACAACATTACCCAATCACCCTCTTTGAAAGTCTCCACCTTCTTCTTGCCTTGCCTTGCCTCTTGTCATAGCTCTCCTTTTGTTTCCTTTGGGCTTGCTCCACTCAAACCATAGCAACTGCTCTTGCCTCTTCCAACTCCATGAGTTGATCCTTCCTTGACTTCTCTGCATCACCTCCTTGTGCTTTCTTCAATCTCCTATGAATGCTTTGGAAGGCAGGAAGATCAAAGTGAATAGGTAAGGTAGACTCAATACCATACACCAATTGAAATGGAGAATATCCGGTGGAAGTCTTCATGGTTGTCCTATACTCCCACAAAACTGCATGAATCCTCTTGTCCCAATGATGTTTTGCCCCCTCCATTTCTGCATCTTTGGCCAACATCATGCACAAGGTCTGATTGGTTCTCTTTGCCAAGCCATTGGAATTTGGCTTATAGGATGTAGTTACTCTATGTGTGATAGAGAAATGCCGTAGCATGGCTGTAGTAATGCTTCCTGTAAACTCTCCTCCTCTATCAGAAACCAACTCCAAAGGGCATCCAAACCTAGTGATAATGTGTTCATAAAGAAATCTACCCACTTCATCTTCATTCTTGTCCCTCAATGGTCTAGCCTCAACCCACTTGGTAAGGTAATCAGTAACTACCACAATGTACCGATTGTTCCTTGGGGTTCTATTGAGAGGACCTACAAAATCAATTCCCCACTTCTCAAAAGGTCCTAGTAATGGAATTGATCTAAGTGGTGGAGTGGATGTAGACTTTCTAGCAAAAGCTTGACAAACATGACAAGTTTTGCAATAATCAAGACAATCCTTGAAAATCCCTCTCCAATGGTAACCTGTATCTAGAATCTTGAAAGCAGTCACCTTTCCTGCAAAGTGTCCTTCACATACTAAACCTTCATGAAACTCCTTTATGAGTAGGATAGACTCTTCCTTACCCACTGCTCTTCGAAGTAGACCATCTGCTCCTTGGTGAAAAAGAATATCCTCCACCATTGTGTAAGGTCTAGATCTTGCTGCAAGGGCCTTCCTCTCCCTAGCATGCATCCCTTCTGGATAGTTACCTCTTGTCACAAAATCCACAATCTCCTTGTACTCCATTGGAACCTCTTGAGTGACTGAGATTGTCATGAGCTCCTCATCCGAGAAGGAATCATCCACTGGCTCATCTCCATCATGATCATAGGCTCTAGATAACAAATCAGCATTTGCATGTTTCTTTCCTGGCCTATCCTCAATGGTGTAGTCATACTCAGACAAGAGTATCATCCACCTTGCTAGTCTACCTTCAACATAAGGCTTGTTGAAGATTTACTTCAAAGCCTTGTGATCCATGACAATGGTGGCTTTCCCTCCAATCAAGTAGTGTCTAAACTTCTTGAGACCAAAGATCATTGCCAACCCTTCTCTCTCCGTGACAAAGTAGTTCTTCTCTACTGAAACCATCTGCCTACTAGCATAAGCTATTGGATGATCATGCCTTTCTTGGTCTAATTGACTAAGAGTGCATCCGATAGCTACATTAGAAGCATCAGTTAGAGGATGAAAGGCTTACTCCAATCAGGTTTAGCAAGAATTGGAGCTACAACAAGGGATTGCTTGAGCTCCTCAAAAGCTTTGAGAGCCTCTTTGTCTTCCAAAATCACCATGTAATCTACACCCTTCTTCATGTAGATGGTCAATGCATAAGCCTTGTTGGAAGATGAGAAGATGAATCTCCTATAGTACCCAACCATCCCCAAGAATTGGCGTAACTTTGTCAAGCTTGAAGGGAATTGAAGGTCTGAGATTTTCCTCACCTTCTCAGGATCAACTGCTATTCCATCCTTGGAGATGATGTGCCCCAAAAGTAGACCTTCTTCACATCCAAAAATGCACTTCTTTGAGTTGAGTGATGCATTTGCCTCATCCAAGCGTTGCAAGACTTTGATTAGGTGCTCAAAGTGCTCCTCCTTGCTCCCATAGACACAAAAGTCATCAATGAAGTCTTTCACAAATTTCCCAATGAAAGGTTCAAATACCTTGTTCATGAACCATTGGAATGTGGATGGAGCATTGCAAAGCCCAAAAGGCATGACCTTGAAAGCGTAAGTTCTCCAAGGTGTGGTGAATGTGGTGAGTTGTTGATGCTTTGGTGCAATCTTGATTTGGTTGTATCCACTATAACCTTCTCCAAAACTATACCTCTCATGACCTGCAACCTCCTCCAAGATCTCATCAATGAACGGCAATGGGTAGTAGTCCTTCTTGGTAATAGCATTGAGCTTCTTGTAATCCACACATATCCGAAGCTTGCCATTCTTTTTCTTCACAATGACAATTGGAGACACCCATTCTGAATTCTCCACCTCAAAGATAAATCCAACCTCCTTGAGCTTATCAATCTCCTCCTTCACAACCAAAGATATTGGTGGGCTAATGCGACGTTGCTTTTGGCAGATTGGTCTTGCATGTGACTCCACCTCTATCTTGTGCTCCTCCAAGGTGACTTCCTTCAAATCCTTGTAACTAAAAGCAAACACATGGATGAACTTGCGGAAAATCTCCTCAAATCTCACCTTCTCCTCCTTGGTAACATTTGGGCCATACTTGAGGGTAGCTAACCTTCTCTCTACCTCCTCAAGTGTCAATGGTGATTTGTCTGGGTCCTTCAAAACCTCTGGCTTAGGTGCAAAATCCATAGTACACAAGGGATATACATCTGAATCAGAATCAGATTCATCCTCCTCCGTGGAAGTCTCCTCCTCCATGCTTGTGTCCACACCTGAAGCTCCTTCTTCAAAATCTGATTCCCAATAATCAGAAGATGGTGTATCTGAATGTGAAGTGTTGGTGGTGTTAGTCACAAGAACAGTGACTCTATGGTTTGATGGCCCAATCCTCAAGTACCCTTTGTGCCATCAATCAGTTGTGCGTGCTGCTCTCAACCATGGCCTCCCAAGAAGTAAGTCATAGCTTGAATCCTTCAAGACTTGGAAAGTCATGAGATTTTGAACTCCCATAACCAGAACTACCACTTTATCCATCACCCCTACTGGTCGAACTTGTTGCTTGTATGCCATGCTCACCACAAATGTTGAAGGTCTTGAGGGTATCATACCCAATTTCTTCATCAACCTTTCTGACATGGCATTCACTCCTGATCCTCCATCAACCAATGCATCCTTGATGTTGTGACCATTCACTCTCACATCAATCTTGGAGGCATATTCACAAGCCTCCCATGGTGCTGGCTTGGTGTCTACCACCCCCATTGATATTGAAACCTTTGCCTTCTTCTTCTTCTTGCTCCTTGTAGAACTCAAACCACCTCTAAGCTCCTTTCTCAAGGTAGGGTTCAAAGCAATTAATTGGCCCACTGTGATGTTAGCCTTGTGACTACCAACATCCTCCAACACATTGTAGTTCCATTGTTGCTTTGAGATCAAGAAGTCCTCCATCCCCAACTTCTTCCTTGGAGTCTCTGTTGTTGATGGTGTTGAGGTGTGAGTGCTCCTAGTAGACATAAGAGTATCCTTGCTTGAAGTAAATCCTTGAGAAGAGTGAACATCCTTTGCAAAACGAGCTCTCTTCTTCTCCTGTGCCAAAAGCTCCAAATTAAGACCCTTGGAGTTTGAGCACTCTCCCTTCTCATACTTGCTCTCAACCACATCTATGGATGCTATCCCCTTACCTTTGTTGGGATTAGGAGCCACTTGGGTTTCACTACCTCCCTCTTTCCCTCTATTGGCTCACTCATAACCACTTCCTCCATGGTAAGTGAAATTTGGGCAATTCCTTTGGATATGGCCTCTTCCTCCACAACCAAAACAATTTTTATCATTGAAATTGTTGGCTGGTTGGCCTCCTCTATATGGATAGTTTCCATAACTCCTAGGCCCTCTCCCTATATTCTGATCCACCTCTCTCTTCTCCCATAGTTGCACCACATTGATCTTGAGATCCGCAAGTTGTTCTGTGATGGTTTGGAGTGGATCTTTTGGTAGAGGTGCAAGAACTAGAGCAACCACTACTTGTGGTGCAACCCTTTTCACCAAAGTATCAGAAGTTCCACCATTATTTTAGCCTTGAGGAGGATGCACAACCTTCTTCACAACCAAATCACTCTCATCCTCTTCCAAACTCTCCTCCATACGAATTGCGATCTTGATAGCTTCAACCCCGGAAGAAGGGTTTCTCATATCTCACCTTGCTTCTAATTTGTGGTCTCAACCCTCCCACAAAATTCTTGGTGAGCATGGCCCCTATTCCAATCATTGTAGTCTCTACATCATCCCCACCCTTCCTCAACACTATGCAAAATCTGGACTCTAACTTTTCCACTCTTTCCACATAGACTCTCACTTTCTCTCCATCTCCTTGCTTGAGGAATGTAACCTCACTCATCAATCCCTCATAACTCTCATCAGGAAGAAAGTTCTCAATAAGTGTTGAAGTCAAAGTCTCCCAAGGCTCCTCTTCCCCATCTCTCCTCTCTCTCTTTTAGTATTCTGACTCATACCATGTAAGTGTTGCATCCTCAAAGAAATCTGGTAATAATGAGGCCCACTCATTCTTCCTCCTCTCATTGTTTCCTATGCAAGATCTCTTGAAGTCTCTCACAAAGGCCTCCACATCTTCTCCATCCTTGCCAAAGAAAACCGGAAGTTTCCCCATCTTAACCCCTCACTGTCTTTCTTTTCTCTCAATTTTTCTTTTCTTTTCTTTTCTCTCACTCTATTACTAATAGAGTATATACATGACTAACACCATTTGAGAATAATCCACTCTAGGGAACACAAAAGGTTCAGGTTGCTCCAAGATTTCTATAGCAACATCAAATCCTAGAGTGCATATTAATCTAACTCTCATGGATATTTTATCCATAAGTTGAAAGATTATCTCCATCACTAATCTTGAGAACTAGCTGATGAAGGTGGGAGTATTTCTGTAGCTGTACTAAGACTCTCTCCAAGATCCTTCACCAAAGTCTCCAAAAGTGCTTTTACTCCACTACACTCATGTCCTTTTGGAAGTCCTTCCACTCCACAAACCTCACATAACTCCTTGGTCTTAGATCTTCTCCCTCCTAATCTTGGTAAAGAAGGTCCAACATGCAAACCCAAGTCAAGTAAGCCTCCCCTTTCCCTCAATCTCTTGCTCTCAAAGGTCAAGGGATATGAACTTGCCTTATGTCCCTTCTCTCCTCATAGAAAGCACTTAGGCTCACTCTTTCCTCCAAGTGGTGTAGGTTTTTGAATCCTCGCAACACTCTCTTCATATTCTATTGTAAACTCTCTTTTCCTCAAATCCACCCCTACAATCACCTCAAACTCTTGGGAAACCTTGCATAATCTCAATTTCCACTCTTGATAACCCTCCATGTTCCCAAGATGAATCTAAACACTCAAACATGTTTTTTGTTGATCTCAAACTCCTCATGCATGAGATCTTCACTTTGCAAAATTGACCCTTTCTCACAATGTCACTCAAGTTTCTAGACTAAAGTCAAGTAAAATCAAAAAGTAGAAAGGAATATCCATTCACATGGGCATATTCCCCTAAGCATGTGGTCTTATCTTGACCCAATCACTAAGTCAAGGATTCCTTCACATGGGCTATCTTTGGACTAAAGAAGAATCCAAAACAAAAAGGCTTGCGGGCCCAAGAGTTCTAAACTCTTTCCTCAAAGCCAAAAACCTAGGAATAATACCAAGTCAACACACTAAAATCCAAAATAGTGGTGCTCATCTTTTCTACTTCCTCTAAATTAAGGTCCCCTCTATCTTAGCTATGACTAACTTTAGCTAACCATGACTAATATAGAACCATCCTTTATCTCTATATAAATAATATCTCTTAAGTACTTGTAATATCAAGCTAAATATCACAATACCATACACATGCACAAATGAGTGTTACAGTCCGAAGACCAGAAGCTGGTGACTATGACTTGGACCAAGGTTCCCTATCTCAGCAAAGACTGTGTTGCAAGTGTTAGCGAGATTAGAAGAAGAGAACTTGGAATTAAAGAAGAGTATAATCCGAGGTGAGGAGGATCTTCTTCTTAAACTTCTTCATCCAAGTCTTTGGAAGACAAAGCCATTGAATCTTTGGATTTTTCTTCATCTTTTGACAAAGTCATTTTCTTGAGGTGAGGAATCCTCATCCAACTCATCCAACTCTAGCTTTTGATCTTTGGACAAGATGTCCTTGAACCTCAAATTTCAAAATTTGGGACGTGGGCTCAAACGTGTGATACCTTAATTGATGTGTGGTATCCTCTATCATGACATTGATGCTAGAACCCAAATCAATAGGTACCAATTTGATCATGCAACCCTCAATTTCTACATCTACTTCAAGAGATCTCAAATCTTCTTGTTCAATATGATACATGGCTGGTGGTATATCTTTCTTGGTCATCACACTTACTTTCTTGAGGGCCAAACTTGGTTGCTTCTTATATAGCTTGTTGTCCTCCTACAATTGCTTAAATGTTATGTTGGCCTTCGTGGACACCAAATCTGTCATAATCTTGTATTGAGGTACTCCACCCAACTTCACCTTCTTTGTCTTTGTCTTTGGGTTCAAAGTCTCATCCTGCTCAAACCTTACTTTGGGTCTCTTTAAGATGGTGATTGGAGTACCAATGGTCTGATCCTAAGGTACTTTGGGTTTACTCACCTCTGCTTGAATCAGATCCTCTACTTTGGATCTGATGTTATTTGTAAACATGGTAGGTTTTATCTTTGGGTGTACCTCCAAACTCATTTCCTGAGTTTGTTGCATTGCCTCTTGGATTTTTTTTTGGCAATGCTTTGGCCTTGGTTTAGCCAAGAACTTCTTCTCCTTAATTGATAGGATTGCTTTAGGCCAAAGTTGCTATTGCATTTCTTGAGGACAAAGAAGTAGTGCTTACTTCTTTGGGATCACACTTCTTCTTCCCCAAGCATGTTTCAACTCTCAGCACATCAAGATCCTGACATTTCCCTTTTGGGATTGGACTTCCTTCTTGAGGTCTCTCCTCCTCAAGAGTTATACAATTCACTGTAGCGTCTCCCTTTGATTGTAGTGCAGCTCTCTCAACTAGGATCTATACATACTTCACTGAAGGCTTTGGGTTGGGTGGTTGAGGGCACTGATTTCTAACATGGCCCGAACCTTTACAATTTCTACAAAGTGGAACATACCTAATTTGACATCTCAGCTCAAGACAATTGGAAGACCAATGGCCCATGGAGCCGCAATTGTAGCCCAGTGCAACAATTTGAGGTATATATTGGGTGCACATTGGCATTCTTTGTTGGGGAGTAATGTTGTTATACTCTCTTGGTCCATACCTTGGACTTGGTACAATTTTCTCACCTAAGGCTATACCTCGTTCTAGTCCCACCTTGAAACCCAATCAATTTGTTGCATTGGAAATGCAATTCTTGTCAAGCACTCAGTGTGAGCATGATCTAACTTGCCACATGCAGTACACCACACATTTGGTCTTCTAAATGAAAGGGGTTTTCTTCTATCCTTCATTTGAATCTTGAAGTCCACAAAATCTTTTATAAGAGTCTCCAACTTAGCATCTATCTTTTTGATGCCTTTAGTTGGAGTATTCAATGCCTTCTTTCCCCCTTATCTTTGGTTCTTCTTTGGGTTTACATCTTCTTTTGATTCCAAAGAAGAGCTAGATAAAGTAGAGGATTCTGCCAAAGAAAGAGAGATACTGCAAGATGCCCTTCATTTTGGCTTCTTGCCTTTCTTCTATTATTGGCTAAATGAGAATGACTCACCTCATATCTAACAATGTGCTTGAGTACTTTGTCTAGGGAAGTTACACTCCTCTCCTTGGCAAAAATGCAAATCTTTGGTGACAATCCTCCAAGGAACCAGGTAAGGACTTGGGCATTGGAGTAACCCACCACACCGGATTGCTTTGGTACTTGGTTCAATAACAACATGAACTGCTCAGAGTAGTTTCTCAACTTTTCATTCTTACCCCGGTGTTGTACTTTTCTTTTCTCTCTTTGGGAACATACAAGGTGCCTACCTATGGAGATTGCAGATTAGAGGCTGTAGGTAAACCTATAACAACTTGTTTGAACATGTGTGTTACCTAATAGTCAGAACCCTCCACTCTCGTAACTAGTACTCTTACTATCAGGTAGGGTAGTGATGGGCAACCTAATCTGTCATCACAACATGCACTCTTGGTCTACTGGTCATCACTTCCAACATTACCAAGGAGAAATACATAGCACTCCTAGAATGAAAGAACCTAAGTGCAATGCCCGCACACCAATCCAAACCAATTGGGCATACAAACAAGCATGCAAGCACACAAAGGATCCAATCACAAAGATACGACAACAACTCTTTGTGCTTTTTGTTGGAAAAGAGCTTTAGAGCCTTTGTACTTTGTCATCAAGCTAATTTCAACCTAAACTCCAAGTCTCCTCCAAGCTGTACTTCAGATCTCAACAAATTCCTACCCCACGTGGGGATTTCTTATGTCTTCTTGATGGGGAAAACTCTATGCATCTCATATGAACATAACTCTTTTTTATAGCTTGGATTCAAGTGTTCTAGGATTCAATGGAAATCATGTGAGATAATCTTTTCAATGATATAAAACAAACCTCAATCAGATCACTAAAACTCCCTTGACAAGCTCTCAAAGTTGGCCAGAATTTTGCAATTCTCACCCTAATTTCAAAATCCCCTTTTTAAGGTTTTGCCCCTCGTTCTTGCCAACTTTCCCCTCATTTCTAAATCAGATGCACACTTGATCCTCAAAAAACACTCTGGAAATCTGAACTCTCAATCATAGTCACAAAAGTGAGAAAATTGACACTCAATTAGGATTGAAGAAAGAAATGATCATCCAAGCTTACGACAGTCTTTTCAGTAAAAATTGTTGCATCAGATCTCACTCTTTATGAGTCCAAAGCCAACTAAATTTTCCATAGTAGTTGGTAATGCTCTTGGTTAACACTTTGCAAAGTTTGATTGCCTAACCCAATCCCAATCCCTAGATATAGATCAATTCCTGAGTTGTGCTAACTTGTGAGCTTTGCAGACCCAAGTATACTTGATCCAAGACCCTGAATTCTCTATTTAAAGAATTCACATCAAAACTTCACAAAAAGTTGCACATCCTAACCAATAACAAGAATGGAAATTTTCATAAGGTATCTTGAACCACAACTTGGGAATGACCAAAACTCCAAACCTGATTACTAGCTCTTCTCCATCACCTTACACCTGAAGAGCTTCAACTTCAATCAACCAGATCTGATTTGAGATTGATCCAAAACTAAAAGTTTTTGTGATCAATACTGTAATCACTTTGTCTAATCTTCAATCCTACTAATAGATAGTGAAAAATGTCTCAAGAAGCTTTTTCAATTGCCTACTTTGTGCTCTTAGGTATGAATTTTACCCCCTTGATTTAATCTGTTTTATCCCTCTCAGAATCAGCTCTAATTGTGTAATTTCTATCTTCAGATCGTAGACTATTAGTTCCTCTTTCCAACCATGTTCTTTGTTCCCCAAATGGCCTCCCCAAACTCCTTTGATGGTCAAAAAACTCCAGACTTCTCTCTTGGAACCCAATCTCTTGCTCATTTGTCCTTTAGTCATTTTACTTTTTGAAAAATGGACCCCACAACTCCACCTTGAAGCTTATGAGAGAGAATTTAGGCATTCCCCAACTATAGAAGCACATATATTGTAAAGTCCCAAAAATGCTCATAAGTAAGCATCATAAGGACAATAGGATCCAGGTTTCCTATCACCGACTTCACAAATACCTCCCCAAAACATGCAACCACCTAGTCCCGTAAGTTGTCACGGTGCAAAATCTGAAGCCTGATGAGAAAAGGATTCAGGAATGGCAGATCAGGAGCATGGGACATCTCATGCTCAAACGCTTCCTTTGATGTTCTACCACTCGCGCACTACTACAACTCTCACTCCCAACATCCTCCTCCTTCTCAAGACTCCTCTACTAAAACACACCCCCGTCTCTCCACTTGCTCTCATCTTTATTCATTAGAGCCCTCAAACATGATAAGATTGTAACCCACATGGCCAATCACATACATATACATAGATTGCTTACATGGCAGCATCTCATCTGTTGGATCTAGTAGACAACCTAGCCCACTAATGTGGAGATAAAAATGATAAGTCACTTTTTTATGGGCTATGCAAACCACAACACGACACCGGTCCAAATTATTGAGTGCTGCAAAGACACCCATATCATAATCAACCTCCTGAAACCGTTCCAAGAAGTTGTCTTGCAAGTCTGTCCAATTGGCTGGTTTGAACCCCTTCTGGGTTATATGGGTGTACTAGCTCCTAGCTTTCCTTTGGAGCAGAATTGGGAAAATACAACCAATCCGGAGAGTCGTGTCCCTTGTTTGCAAAGGAAATCACTTCAAACTCCTCAATGAACTCATCAAGGTCTTCATCATGTTCCGTCCCCTTGTACTTCTGGTATGCTTCTCTGGTGATAACTAAAGAAGTCATGTTGTAAGTCCAATGAGTAGGCTACGGTGGTGCCAAACTTGATTGACCCAAGGTACTAACCGATGATTGTGCTTTAGATTCAGTCCAAGGTACTAAATTCAACATTGGGTCTTTGTTGATAGGTTCTTCTTTTGAGGGTATGTTGACTTCAACCCAAGGTGGAAGAATACGGTCAATATCATCAATTTTCTCTACAAGATCCCTTCAAACTATTTGGGGAATCTTGTGTAAGATGTATTGACACTCTTCTTTATTCAAGATTCATGTTGTCCTTTCACAAATAATTTCTTTTAAATAACCAATTCCCTTAACATTTTTGGAGGAAGTTAGTGTGTTAAGTCACAATGAATATGTTTATCCGCTTACATCTTTCTTTCTCTTGGGATGAGAGGATGTAAAGTAGCCTTGCCACCCAACTTCTTATTTCTTTTGTTTTAGTTCTCTCTAGGCTTCTTGAACTTTGTGAAGAAGTTGTAGGTCCAACGCCTCCTCATATTCTTTGCTAGTGCATTGGCTCTTCCGACATGCTTCTTCTTCACATTGTAAAGTTTATCTACAAGCCTTCTCCTCCTATTGTTCTCTCAAGGTAGACATTCATGTTTGTTGGACAATCAGCTCAAAATTTGGCTTTGTATTCATCCACTCCTAAGATTTGTATCCCTAGTAGCAATGCTAAAAATATGATAACCTAACAAGTATATCTTTTGTAGTAATTTGTAGGTAATCATTCATTCCCATAAAGATATTACTCAAAAATGCTCAAATACAAAGTAAAATGTCACAAACAATTTGTTGATTAAGTCTTTAATATCTTGGGTAGAAACCACACCCAAAAGAGAGTAACAAGCACTTAATCACAATCTTGTCACAAATTAACATCACCCATAATCACAATTCATCAATTTCTTTCCAAACCAATCCAGATTGTGACAATGTAGTTCTCCCAAAGAAGGTTGTATCACCATGAAATGACTTTGCCTTGGAATTGCATTCCACCCTTCCACTAAAGGTACAACTCCCTCAATTGAAATTGCTTTGCATCAATCTAGCACTATGATCACAAATGCAAAATACTACCAACACTACAATTCCTCACACATTTGTCAAGGCATTGCTTTTGATTGCACTCCACTCAAGATCAAACACACAAAATGGAAATCAGAGCTAGAATCCAATATCTAACACTCTTTGATTGCAATTTGAACTTCTCTCAATACTCATAAACACACACACACACACACACACACACACACAAGATTGATACTCTAAATTAAGCTAAAATGACAAGTATTGAGTTACAACACTTCACTTTACTCAACTTCAAAAATATGAAATATTGAACAATAACTCACTATGCATGTCTCCTTTAAATAGGCAATGCACTCAATAGTTATCTAAACTACCTAAACTACTTCAATTGCTACATTACCAACCTATCAATCCAAAATGACATTCCACTTCTTCATATCTATGTCTTCAAATCTCAAAATTATTATTAATCCAATATGATGTCTACTTCTACTTTGGCCTCTACACCCAATGTAACTTTGATCTTCTCCTCTACTTTGGGTTCATCTACTACTACTATTTCTTCTATTTCTATCATATCTTCAATTTGAACTGAAATTGAAGTAAGGGGTATCCTAATTACTTCTTCCTTTCCGATCCTAACTTCTTCTACAAACTTAGATAACTCATTCCTACCTCAACTAGTTTGCATTTAACTCCTTCCTTCACACTCTTGCAAAGTTCATCTAACCCTGATCTGACTGAATCTAATTTGAGACTCATGCTTCTATCATCTTCTTATCTACTCTCCTTCCTCAAAAAAATTAACAAATTGTTGATATCTTCATCCTTTCCCTTTCTCTTCCTTGTCTCATTCACAAGTAATTTCAATTCGTGCAGTCTCACTTCCTCTAACTTTACCTTTGACTTAGTACATAATATTACCTTCATTCTTCCAACAATCTCTCCTACTGATTTTGATGTATTTCCACAAGTTCTCTTCATCATAAACTCATCATGATACATTTGCAGTTCCTCCTTATAATCTACTTTCAATGTCTTCTTCTCCTCTGCATATTGAGCAATCTGAGCTTTTGCACACTTCACCAGATCTCACAGCCTTTCTTTTTCATGACTTTTGCTTGTAAGTTCTCTTTGCCATGCCTGATCTTTCTCTTGAGCACTCCAACTCCTACTCCATCACAACTGCAATTGCCTTGGAGTACAATACTTCCAAATATGTGTCCTTGAATTCCCTCTTCAACCCCTTTAATATTGCCTTCTTGTCCTTCAATTCTTTGGCTTGATGCTCAAGTTCAATACCATGCTTCACAAAATTCTCCTGCAAGTTATTAAAGCCCTTCCTCCCAAGTACCGCATCAACCTAAAGAACTTTGACTTCCTCCTCACCTTGGGTTAACTTCTCCTTCAACTCTGAGATTTCCTCACTCAAGTACTTCACTACTTGTAATTCATCCTTTACTTCAAGATAATATTGCTTCAGACTCTTCTTCTTCTGCCTCAATTGCAACAAAAAGGGATAGAAAATCTTTGACAAATATTCTACTCCTCTGACTCTTCCACTTCATCATATTTGGCTTCAAGCCCTTCTTCTACTGGTGCCTTATTCCAAAGTATCAACCTTCTCACCTTGTAATATCTTTTGTAATATCTTTTGACCTTTCTTCTTCTTCCTTGGCTTTACTTGTTTGTGCAATAGCAAGCTGCAGACTTCTCTTTGATCTTGCTCCTCTTGGAAACACCAATATCTGCTTCTCTTCTCTCTCCTCCGTTATATCCACTTTGGGCAACTCTAAGTATTGGCGCTTTCCTCCTTCCATGCATTCAATCTATGTGTAGAACTCTTGATCCTCTTCTTTGCCTCCTTCATCCACTGATTGCTGGACCTTGGGCTCTCCATCACTCTCACTTGACTCTTGACTCTGCAGCATGAGTTCATTGTCTTCTTCTAAGTCTTTGTTCTTAGACTCAGCCTTGCCTTCAAATTCTACACCTAAAAACAAGTCTACCACCACCATTTCTTGATTCAGGTTTAGCCTTCTTGTCTTTTGTGGTTGAACTAGTGATACTACTTCTTTGGGTCTACTCCACTTCCTTGGCCTTTAGATACTCACCGCCACTTCTTTCTCTTGCTCCATCTTGGCAAATTATTTGTTGCCTTAGTGGATTTACCTTATGTAATATGGTTTGTCTACATCCACATCTTGGCATACATTGAGGTGAAAGTGCAATACCATCTGTCTTTTCTCCTCCAAGCTCAATAAGTCCAATCCCAAATAGAAATAGGCTGCAAATGGCACAAAGTAATAGGGTGGCAAGTCCATTCTCCATCTCCCAATCATTTGGCCTACTCTTTGGTGACAGCACTTTCTCTTGCAAACATTTGGTGATAGATACTGCTTGCTACTTTGTTACATAGGTGGTTTGCTCTAGCTTAAACATTGCCATTAGAGCCCAACTATACCTTGCCTTATCTGGTCTTTATAACAATCCGCCTTGTACCCATTCTTAGTGCAAGGAGCACTGAAAGAATTTCTCACCGTTGTTGTCTCCTCCAAAGGATCACACTTCTGATAGAAGGTGACTCCTCCTACTTCTCCCACTTCTCTCTCCAAGACTAATCTCCAATCTGATTGTGTCCATCAAGCCGGATTGCCTCTCTTTCCTTTTGTCTTGGGGCCATCTTCACAATAACGGGTGGCTATCTCTACCATGAAACCTAGAAAACTCAAGTTTTAGTTCCAGGCCAGAAAAGTGATCCAAAGTTATTCAAGACTTTGATCCTTGCCACTATATCTAATCTCCAAATTGCCAAACTCCTCACTGCAAGTGAAGGAATTTTCCTACTACACTCTACCAGCATCGTGTGTTTTTTTACTGTTGATCTTTGAAAGATCAAACTCTCACTTGGACACAAGATTTTAACTCCTTTAGGACAACTATTGAGAGGCATAGGATATCATTGTGACATTTCAAAACTTCTTCAATGAAGTATTAGTCTTATAGCATTTTGCTGCACTGTCATTCTTCAATTGATCTTCAATTGACACACAAATTTTGTGTGTTTCTTTCTTGTCACTCTCAACTTTCATCTCCCCAAAGTAGTTATTTTCTTCACCTGTACTTTCTTGATTTGCTAGGCCTAAGGAAACGTTGTTATATTTTTTTGGGTTGGGTTGGTGTCACACCATTTGTAGTTCCGCATCTAGCTGCTCGGACACTAGAGTTCTAGTGATAGTAGTTAGAGTTATTCTAGTAGTTTCTCAAGGACTAATTTTTGACAGTCTGATTTGGTGTTCGGGGTACTGACTTCACGATGGGGCCCACCATTCACACCGTTGAGTGTGTTGTCAGCGGGACCGTTAGGGTTCTAGTGCTAGCTCGAGTCCAGGGGAGTATAGTTTCGAAGTGAGCTCCATAGAGCTCACTTCTCTAATGTTGAGCCTTTGAGTTCCTGGATATGGTGGACAGAGGCCGGCGAGCGTCACTTGGATTCTCTATGCTTGAGTGGATGTGGCTTGACTGTAATCAATGCCCAGTTATTGGCAATTTATAGAGTGATAGATCAAGTACTGATCTGAGTTGAGTTGAGTTAAGAGTGTTAAGCAATCTGATTACATCAAAGAAGTGAAGTCAGGGGGAAATCGGGTGCAGGAACGTTGAGTGTTGGTGGTATCTCCAAGCTCGGTGGATCATGGTAGCTCGATTCAAGTTCTGTGTTTCCCTAGTGTGCAGAAGCTCGTTCAAGTGATGCAGATTTGGCAGTTAGGCGGATGGTGTGCGGAAGCGCTTGCCAAATTTTGAGCAAAGAAGGAGCAATTTCCGAGCAATGTTGTGATTTTGAGCTCAGGAAGTGAAGGCAGGACCAATGTGCTGCGAGTTGGGCTCAGAAAGTGAAATTGAAGGTGGAGTTTGGAAGCTCTTCTCATGAAATTGTCATTTGGAAAAACCTGTTTTGTCAATTTGGCTCGAGTAGAAAGTTAGCGGGGGATTTGGCGGAAAGCCATCTTTAGGGTTTACATCAGATTTTACGTCAGATTTTCGGCCAGATTTTGAGGAGTTTTTGCTGTTTGGCCAGATTTGGAGGACTTTCGCTAGTTTGGAGGACTTTCACAGATTTGGAGAAGTTTTGCCAATTTTGGAGGAGGTTCGAAGTGGCAACAAGAAAGGCCTCATTTGGCTGAATTTCAGCGTTTCAAGGCTTCGAGGCATAGGGCTGTGGGCTATGAGAGGCTACGAAGGCCTAGAAGGGTCAGCAAGCCAGCTTGCTGCCGTGAGGCTAGCTAGTTTAGAGTAGATCTTGGTCATTGGTTGGCAAAATCTGCCTTTCTTGCTAGATTGTGCGCAACAGGGTTTGACCCCTAGATCTCTTGTTCCTAGATTGGTGTCCTAGCCAACTGGTCCACCTTCACTTGTTGTCCTAGGGACTACGCCATTGTTATCTATACACATGTAGCTTTGGCTAGGAGAGGCAGTTTGATCCCATTCGTGGTGATCCTGGTAGCTTAAGACTTAGATACAAACACTCTCTTATGTCAAATGCCAAATGGTGGCAGAGTTAGTCTCGTGTTGTGTTATGAGATGGAGGGTTTTTGTTTAGATTTCTTGTGATTGGATCCCCTTCATTCTCTACTTCCAGTTTGTGCACCACGTTTGTGTGAGGTGCCCTGATTTTTGAGCATTGGTGCTTTGGTGTGCTCTCGGTGGTGAGGCTGGAATGATGACCAGTCAGACTACCTTTGTTTCTCTCCGGTGAGGCAGGAAGTGATGACCTGCAGACCGTGAGAGTGCATGTTATGATGGCAGGTTACAGGTTGCCCTTCCCCTAGTGTAGTTATCTCGGTTAGAGTTACATTAGTGGGTGGTGTCTAGTTGGTGTTGGCACGTGGTGGTGTTGGCACTTGGTGGGGCACTTGCGGTTGCAGTTGGTGGTTCAGGTTTACTGTTGCAGTTACGTGGTCACGACGGAATTCTTTGGAGATTCTAGAGGAGTTAGCCCTGCAGTATGCAGTGCGTTTACTCGGAGTGGTGCTCGGTATCAGCCTGTATCTCAGGTCCCAATGAGGGAGGAGATTGACTCTGAGTTGGAGTTTGACACAAAAGCTGATTCAGTTGAGAGTGCATTTGGTGTGTCCGCACCAATGTTGTGGGACATGGACAAGATTTATGGGGCCTCCAAAGGCCTAGGCGTTACTCTGGTACAGTGGGTACCATTGAGTTGCATGACTTCATCCAGGAGTTTGATAGTTGGTGTGATCTGCAGCAGATGTGGAACCCGACTTTGTTCATGCCCCTCATGGCATGGAAGGGGTTGTTTCAGCATATGGAAGGTCCGCCAATGGATGATTACCATGAGTCCAAGAGAGCTCATTTGGAGGAGATTGAGTTATGGAGACAGTATTGGTCTCCACACTATGTCTCCATCACTTCAGGCTTGGTGGCCAGGAGTAGATCAGCTGTACCCACGAGTTCTAGCTCGAGTAGTGTTGGTGGAGCTAGTGGAGGTGCACTAGCTAGAGATAGTGCTACTACAAGTGGAGGTACTGCTGCAGGAGGTGATGTGGTACCGGGGTTTAACCCCATGGTGGAGTTCTTCCTGTGTTTGAGGCAGAACTACCAGGGAGTGCAGACTGACAAGCTGAGGAGCTTGCAGGAGTTCCAGCAAAAGGCTGGAGAGAGCCTACGCGAGGCATACACTTGCATGAGGTGGCTGATCAGTTTCACTCAGGAAGTTACTGAGGCCCAAGCAATCCAGTTTTGGTATGGGATACTAGACAGGGAGTTGCAACGTAGTGTTCGTGTTGCTACGTTGTTGCAGGGTACTTTGCCCACTTTGGCAGTAGTCTTTGGTTTGGCTGAGCGTATTGAGCTCAACATGGTGGAAGAGAGAGTGGTGACATCTGGATTTGGTAGGGAGACCTCATCCACGGTTGTGACTTCTTCTAGAGTGCAGCAAAGTGCACCACGCCCACTTGGTTTTCAAGGATAGGGTGGACAGCCCAGATCCTATGGAGCGAGTAGAGGGCCTAGTGGAGTTAGACCCTTACCCTCATTTTTGGGTCAACAGCAGCCAGTGAGTGGTGGTGTTGCTTGTTGGACTCGTGGTGGACCTCACCATAGGAGAGAGTGTACTTAGGGCAGCGGACCTGATACCTCTGGTGCATCACAGCCAGCATAGAGGCAGTATGAGCACTGCCATAGATTTGGTCACAGTAGTGACCGGTGTTTTGACCTACATCCGGAGTTACGGAGTGGTAGGGCTGCTATGGCAGGTAGTAGAGGAGCTCCAGTTCATGGAGGACGAGGTGGTAGAGGTGGTGGTAGAGGATCTACACCTAGTAGGGGTGCAGTACCTACCCTTACTTCTGACACTGCTATGGCTACTTGGATTGAGCAGTTGGAGCAGAGATTGGCTAGTATGGCTATTGCTCAGAGGAGATCAGATTTGGGTGTTGAGGCTTCCACCTCATATGCTGGTGATAGAGATGCTTTGGACTTCATGTGCGGAGCAGCACAGGTGGATGCATCTGCAGTAGTGACTAGGAGTGCAGTACGTGCTCCAGAGCCTAGAGGAGCATCAATGGAGTTGGACCCACAGAGAGGAGAGGTTGGGAGACAGGTCAGACTTCCCTAGTCTTTCATGCTATCAGAGGCATTATAGACAACATCCATGGTTCCTAGACGTCCTAGTGCAAGTGTGGTAGGTGGTGATGGAGTACCTGATGGAGTACCTGCTAGTCAGCCACCTGCTACTACACAGACTGAGTCTAGCATGATGTTGGGGGCGGCTCAACTGATTATGCGGCATCCTTTGTTTTCAGCCAGTGACATGTTTACATTGGGAGTTGACCCAGCCCCAGTGTTCCGGTTGGTTGCCATGTTGTGTAAGTAGGGATGGTGCAGTTCCTACTACTAGAGCAGAGGTGGTTGGTAGTGGAGCTGACTTGGTTGAGGAGCATGGGATCCGTTCAGCGACCAATGGTTTATGGCAAGCAGCAGCGGCTAGACTGGAGGAGTTGCCAGCTAGACCGGCCTTTGAGAGAGCGTGGTTTACACCTGGTGTTGTCCTATTGGATAACCAGAGGGGGATTTTTTGTTTGGTGGGACCTTCAGGGAAGGTCTATACACCACAAAGAGTCTTGTTAGACTCTGGTGCACAGCCCCTTATGTTGGGGAAGGCTGCAGTTGTAGGTTTGGAGTTACGGAAGACCGATGTGGAGATGTCCATTTCAGATCCAGACATCTCTTGGTGGTGGTTCGACATAGTACATCACACGTGGAGAGCTTGTTGTCCAGGTTCAGCCTGGTCATCCGACTGATAGCTCGGTGGTGAGAGCTCAGGCTATTGCGACGATAGCTGAGTCATATGATGTGCTAGTTGGGAGAGCAGTGTTATACCCTATGGGTTTCAGCATTGACTATTGGGAGGAGACAGCCTCTTATAGACCTGGTTGGCAGTCTGGTTAGGGACGGGTATGTTGCCTACCAGTACACTTCAGTAGTGGCAGTCTTGGCTCACTAAAGTCCGGGACCATGGCAGCATCAGTTTTAGCTTTCAGCGGTGCAGTTACTTGGCCTAGTGACTTGTTGGAGAGGAACGCCCATGTAGAGGATACTCCAGTACCAGAGGAGATCACTCGGCTTTGGAGTACGAGTGGGATTGTTCCATCCACCTTGGATGTTCCATTGTGGAGTTTAGAGGAGGCATTGTAGCAGCATGCAGATCAGTTGGTGCAGCAGGCTTGGAGTGGAGCCTTTGTACCATCAGGGGATGAGTGTGAGGATGAGCCTCCAAAGGTGATTGCTTTGACACCTCTGGATACCACACTCATTGCTTGGCAGTATCCAGTAGAGGGGATATGTCTATTGGAGTTTGGTGGGATCAGCACCGGACTAGCTGCGATGTTACAAGCGGGTATACGAGTACAGAGGTACTTGTATATAGAGAGGGATGAGACTGCTAGGCGAGTCTCTCTACATCATGTGGCACACTTGGCCTATTGGTATCCGGAGTTATTACCAATGTCAGCAGTCAGAGGTTACCAGAAGGCCTTACCAGGAGACATTTCCTTATTGGGGGCGCATGACCTAAAGAAACATGGGCCTATTCACTTGGTGATTTTTGGATGGCCATGTCAGGGACATACACGTGCGGGCTGCGGTTTGGGTCTTCAAGATCCTCGTTCTAGTGTGTTTTGGGAGATATTACGGATACTACGACATCTCCAGGTTCATCAGTCTGTTTCTCCAGCTTACCTTTTGGAGAACGTTCCATTGATGGGTGATTCTTGCACTAGAGTGGTGGCGAGTACACATCAGGTCCATTCATGGATGGGACCTGCTGTATTGTTAGATGCAGCCAAAGTGGGATCACGGGCTCATCGTCTTTGTCTTTGGTGGACGAACCTCTTACCCAGAGAGGTTCTACAGCGTAGTTATGATGGGATTCAGCGACTAGACCACATTCTTGTTGATGATATCTTGGATGCTGGACGTCAGTCTCAGACAGTGGTAGTGGCTGATAGGTCATCTATGGCAATGGTGAACCTAGTTGGACAGCCTAGAGCTGCATTTCCCACACTCATGAGTTTCCCAGGCTCTCATGCTTTTTGAGAGGGAGGACTTGGACTTGTTTTGGACTCACAATTACAGCAGTTGGTGGAGCCCAATGCTGTTGAGAGAGAGCGGGCAATGGGTTTTCGCACCAGTATTACCGCTGTTCCAGCAGTGTCAGAGGCATCTAGGCGTCAGGTGTTAGGTCAGGCTATGAACCTGAACTATTTGACCTGGATTGTGAGCCTTGGCTTGGCAGAGCAGCGTAGGATGCGCTTGATAGGCATCACCACTCAGACACTTGTGAGCCCTGTGCCTATTGAGACAATTCAGGCACATGCTGGGGGCGATGGACCAAGTGGACATGGTATTCTTGGGACACATCCAGTAGCTACTAGGGAGAGTGGTCTACTTGGAGTCCATCTAGGTAAGCGTGGGCTACTTGGAGTCCATCTAGGTAAGCGTGGGCTACTTGGATTACACCCTTGGTCCACATGGGATGCGGCTAGAGGACGTGTGGAGCTTGCAGCCAAAGTGGAGGGAGTTTTTCACACAGAGGTTGGGACCTCTAGTGGTCAAGAGCATGACACTATTGCTCCCAAGGGCCCAGTGTAGCAGCCAGTCAATACGTCTTCCACTCCTACTACAGTTATAGAGGATACTTGGGAGCTAGATCTTGGACCCAAGCTTACTGGAGAGGAAAGACAGAGGGTTTGGAGGTTCTTGAGGAGTCACACGAGTTGTTTTGCCTTCAGTATGAAGGATTTGGGTGCTATGAAGGGACCTGGTATACAAATTGAGCTGACTAGCGACACACCTGTTTTCCGACGTCCTTATCAATATAGTGAGATGGAGAGGACATTGATTCAGAGCCGGAGTAGTGACCTTTTTGAGGCTGGTTTGGTGGAGATTTCACATGAGAGTATGCATCAGCGACAGTGATGCCAACTAAGAAGGATATGCATGGCAACTATACAGATAGGCAGATGTGTGGAGATTACCGTCCTATCAACCGACAGACCAAGGCTGATCGGTATGCCATGCCTACATCAGAGGAGATTTTTGATGCGATTGGGCATGCAAAGGTCTTCAGTACTTTGGATCTTTGAGCGGGATATCATCAGTTGCCGATTAGGGAGGAGGATAAGTCCAAGACAGCATTTTGGGCTATTGATCCTCACGGCAAGGATGTGTTATATCAGTGGAGGTTCTTACCATTTGGGTTGAAGAACGCTCCTGCTGAGTTCTAGAGGGTCATGGATAGGATCCTAGCTGGATTGGATTTTGCTCAGTGCTATATTGATGACATTTTGGTTTATAGCACTACTGTGGAGGAGCATGAGAGACAATTGTTGGAGGTGTTTGAGAGGTTGAGATCTCATGGACTCAAACTACATCCTGGGAAGTGTAGGTTCTTCCATGAGCAGGTTGAGTATTTGGGTCACACTATCTACCCCGGAGGACTTGGTGTCCAGCAGACCAAGGTGGAGGCTATTGCATGTATTCCTCAGCCTACGGATGTGAGCAGAGTGCAAGCATTCCTTGGGTTGGCGAACTTCTATCGCCGCTATGTTAGAGGATTTAGTGCCATTGCCAAGGCCTTGACAAAGCTGACCAAGCTTACACAGGAGTGGTGTTGGGGAGATGAGCAAGAGAGAGCTTTTGTAGAGCTCAAGGAGAGGTTGACATCTGCTCCTATTTTGAGGAGACCGATCAGGGGACGACCATTTTAGGTTCATACTGATTGGAGTATGTTGGGGCTTGGAGCGGTGCTCACCCAGCATGATGATGAGGGGAAGGAGTTTGTGGTGGCCTATGCTAGTCGCTCCAACAATTCAGCGGAGGCGAAGTATAGTTCATATGAGGGAGAGTGCTTGGCAGTAGTTTGGGCAATAGCACATTTCCGATGTTACCTATTTGGTAACCCCTTCACTCTCATCACTGATCATCAGCCGCTGAAGTGGTTGATGGAGTCCGACAAGCTTTTAGGGAAGCTTGCATGATGGGCTCTGATTTTACAAGAGTATGATTTTGCGGTTGTTCACAGACCTGGAGTGGTGAACCGTGATGCAGATGGGTTGAGTAGAAACCCATGTCCCAGCCAGCAGGATCAGACCGGAGCACGTTGGCATGGTGAGACAGATGAGAAGATGGTGCCAGGTTGGCATGCATTGGCCCTTCTGTGTATATTTACAGAGACTTTGGTGGTATCTCTCTCAGCGCATACAGGAGGAGTTATTGAGGTCACAGATCCAAAGAGTGAAGATATTGGTATAGTTCAGCAAGACATTCATGATGATGTCTTAGTGATGGACTATCTTCGCACTGGTGTTGTGGGTGGCACAATTGAGGCCAAGGAGAGAGACCGTGTTCTTCAGCAAGCCAGACGGTTCAGATTGGAGGGTAGACACCTTTTGCGTGTATGGGAGGATGGTAGAGTGCGAGTAGTACCACTTCCATCATAGAAACCACAGTTGGTCCGTCATGCTCATGAGGAGCTAGGACATTTTGGAGTAAAGCGTACATATAGCTTACTCTAGAGTCATTATTGGTGGCGCGGTATATAGATCGAGGTACAGCAGTTTGTTGCCAGATGTGTGGTTTGTGACCGAGTTAGAGCATCATTCAATGCTCCTACGCCACAGCTACACCCATTACCTATCATGGGATTGGGTTACCGTTGGAGTTTGGACTTCACCGGACCTTTACCGCTGACTGTGAGACATCATCGGTATGTTTTGGTGATGGTGGAGCACTTCTCCAAGTGGATTGAGTTGGTGGCACTTCCTGACAAGTCTAGTGAAGGGACAGCTTACTCTTTCCTGGATCAAGTTCTTAGTCATTTTGGTGCACCAGCTGAGGTTTTGACTGATCAGGGTACAGAGTTCTTGGGGGAGTTTCAGGTCTTGTGTGACAAGGCTTTGATTGATCATCGTACTACATCTCGAGATCACCCTAAGGTAGATGGCTTAGCAGAGAGAGTGGTTCAGACGGTGAAGAGAGGATTGCAAAAGTATGGTTTGCAGAGAGGCCACTTGGGAGATTGGGATCTCCAGTTACCTTGGTTGGCCATGGGCTATCGGTTCATCCGGCAAGCCTCCTTAGCATCCTTCTCTCCATACTTTCTACTCTATGGACGAGATCCAGACCTACAGCCATTCGTCGAGATGCTACTGTAGTTTTGGACTTGGATGACCCCGATGTTTGGATGACCCCGATGTATGGATGACCGCATGTTCTCAGCAGGCAGAGATCTTTCGGAGAGTGATGCCAATGGCCTTTGAGAACTTGGCAATTGCTCAGCATAGAGATACTTTACGCTATGCTACCATTCGAGGAGGAGGTTATAGACCCTCGATCTGTCGATTTCATCCAAGCGACTATGTATATCTACAGTAGACATCACCGACGACACTTGATGTTTCTACAGGCCGCACTATCTTGAGAGTGTGTGAGGTTTTGCCATCTGGAGTCCTTGTGTTAGAAGGACGTGATGGTGTTGTTTGGAAGGATCATGTGCGCAATTGTGCACCATGCCACCTTCCAAACATTGATGGTACTATGGACCCAAGCTTGGCACTTGTACGTGCATGCTTGAGGTGTATGTTATGTGGCTCTTTTGGTGGAGCTGCTACTATGTTAGTGTGTGATAGCTGTTCAAGAGGATGGCATATGGCATGTATGACTCCTCTCCTCACAATGGTTCCTTAGGGACAGTCGTTATGTCCTAGATGTACTTGACCTATAGCTAGTTCATTCTTTATATGGTATAGATTGCAGACAGGCAACTAACGATGGGGCTCCATAGCACCCGGCCTCCTGATCTTTGCCCATTAGAGGGTATACCATATACTTAGAGTAGATGGCTATCTGGAGTTAGAGGGACCTAACCGCCAGCTAGGGGGGCGATTGTGGCACTTTAGAGTCTATGTATGACTTATGTGTGAGTTGTGTTTCTATAGTGTATGATGTTAACAGCGATGTATGTTGTGTAGCGATGTATATACGTACGACAGCTATCACACCATTTGTAGTTCCGCATCTAGCTGCTTGGACTCTGGAGTTCCAGTGATAGTAGTTAGAGTTATTCTAGTAGTTTCTCAGGGACTACTTTCCAACAGTCTGATTCGGTGTTTGGGGTACTGACTTCACGGTGGGGCCCACCATCACTTTGCACCGTTCGCACCGTCGAGTGTGCCGTCAGCGGGACCGTTAGGGTTCCAGTGCTAGCTTGAGTCCAAGGGGGTATAGTTTTGAAGTGAGCTCTAGAGAGCTCACTTCTTTGATGTTGAGCGTTCGAGTTCTTGGCTATGGTGGACAGAGGCCGGCGAGCGTCACTTGGATTCTCTATGCTTGAGTGGGTGTGGCTTGACTGTAATCAGTGCCCAGTTGTTGGCAGTTTATAGAGTGAAAGATCAAGTACTGATCTGAGTTGAGTTGAGTTGAGTTGAGAGTGTTAAGCAATCTGATTATTGTGGCACTTTAGAGTCTATGTATGACTTATGTGTGAGTTGTGTTTCTATAGTGTATGATGTTGACAGCGATGTATGTTGTGTAGCGATGTATGTTGTGTAGCGATGTATATATGCACGACATTGATGATCCCAATGTGAAGTAACATTACTTTGGGTCTACCATCTCATAATTCCGATCCTGCTTCCTTTGACATAAAAGTCGACTTCTTTGGGCCTACTCTACTACTAAACACATGATTCTTCTCTTTTCTTCTTCATTAGGTTTCAATTTGACTTTAAAAATACACTCCTTTTCTAAAACTCATCCAAAAAAAATGTGTGTACCATACCTAGATCTCATTCACCCTCACATCAATCATAGAGGTATATTTAGAAGCATCCCATGATGTTGGTTTGGCATCCATCACCCCCATTAATAATAGAATGTTCTCCTTTGCTCTCCTCTTTCTCTTATTCCTTGTAGAGCTCAAACCACCTCTAAGTTTCTTTCTCAAGGTAGGATTCAAAGCAATGCATTGGCTCACTTTGATGTTTGCATTGTGACTACCAACATCCTTCAACATATTGTAGTCCCATTATTGCTTTGTGCCTAAAAAATCATCCATTCCCAACTTCTTCTTTGGAACATTTGTTGTTGATGGTGTTGAATTGGTAGTTCAAGTATTCCTTGTAGGCATTGGAATATCCTTTCTAAGAGTGAATCTTTGAAAAGAAATGAGCTCTTGAGCCAAAGACTCCAAGTTAAGACCTTTGGAATTTGAGCATTCCCCTTTCTCATACTTTCTCTCAAGCACATCTATGGATGGTATCTCCTTACCTCTATTTGTAGTAGGAGTAATTGGGCTTAACTACCACATTCCTTCCCTCTATTGGCTTCCTCATAGCCTCGTCCTCCATGGTAAGTGGAATTTGGGCAATTTCTTTGGATGTGATCTCTTCCCTACAATCAAAACAATGTCTAACATTGAAGTTGTTAGTTGATTGGTTGGCCTTCTTTATATATGGCTTTACCATAACCTATTGGCCCTCTCCCAATATTCTTATCCACCTCCTTCTTCTCCCATAGTTGTACAACATTGATTGTGAGATCTACAAGTTGCTTTGTGATAATTGAAGTGGATATTTTGGTGGAGGTGCAAGAACTAGAGAAACTACAACTTGTGGTGCAATCTTTGTCACCAAAGGATGAAAATTTCCATCATACTTGTAGACTTATGGAGGATGCACAACCTCCTTCACCACCAAATCACTCTCATCCTCTTCCAAACTCTCCTCTATACAAATTGTAATCTTGATAGCTTCTACCTTGTCATACCTTACCTTATTTCACATATGTGGTTTCAATCCTCCTAAAAATTTCTTGGCTTCTATCCCTATTGTAGTAGTCTCCACATCATCTCCACTCTTTCTCAATATTATGTGAAATTAGGATACTAACTTCTCCAGTCTTTTTACATATGCTCTTATATCTTCTCCATCCCCTTGCTTGGGGAAAGAAATTTTGCTCATCAATTTCTCATAACTTTCATATGGAAGAAAGTTCTCAATGAGTGCTATAGTTAAATTTTATCAAGACTCCTCTCTCCATGGCCATCTCTACTCTCTTTCTTTTGGTGTTCTAATTCATACCATGTAAGAGCTACATCCTCAAAGAAATCCACTAGTAATAAGACTCAATCATTCTTTCTCTTCTCATTGTTTCCTATGCAAGCTCTCTTGAATTTTCTCACAAAAGCCTTCACATATTTTCTTTCATTGCCAAGAAAACTAGAAGTTTCTTCATCTTAGCTTTCATTACTTTTCTCTTCTCTCTCTTCTTTTATTTTCTCTCATCTTGTAACTAAAAGAGTACAAACATGATTAACACCATTTGAGAATAGTACACCTTAGGTAATACAAAAATTTCAGGTTGCTCTAGGATTTTTATTGTTCAATCAAATCCAAAGGTGCAAATTAAATGAATTCTCATGGAGAATTTATCTATCAATTGAAAAATTATCTACATCACTAATTAGTGATGTACATAATTTTAAGAACTATCTGATGGAGGAAGTTTCTTCATTGCGGTACTAATATTCTCTCCAAGGTCTCCAAAAAATACAATTGTTTCACTATGCTCGTGGTTCTTTGGAAGTCTTTCCATTCCATAAACTTCACACAACTCTTTAATTCTAGATCTTTTCTCTCCTAATCTTGGTGAAGAAAGTCCAACATGTTATCCCAAGTCTTGTAAACCTCTCCTTTCTATCAATCTCTTGCTCTTAGAGGTCAATGGACATGAACATGAACTAATCTTATGTCCCTTATCTCCATATACAAAGTGCTTAGAATCACTCTTTCCTTTAAATGGTGTGGGTTTTTGGATCCTCACAACACTCTCTTCAAATTCTATGCTGAAATCTCCTTTTCTTAAATTAAACTATTATATCATCAACCCATGGAAACCCTTACATAAACTCAACTTCCACTCCTGATGGCTCCCATACTCCCAAGATGAGTCTAAACTCTCAATCATGCTTTTGGTTGTTCCTACACTCTTTATTCATGAGAACTCAACTCTCTAAAAAAATCCCTCCTCATAATGTCAATCAATGCTCCCAAATGGTAACTCTTAGTCCTCTAAAATTCTGCACACTTGATCAGAATTCTAGGGCATCCTCCCCTACTAAATTTCAGCATTATTAATTGAGCCATTTAGCCTAGGTACCTCTCTATTCAATATACATCCTCCCAAATTTGGTCTAAAAACCACCCTCACATTTCATAAATTTGTAACTCTCTCTCCAAAAGTGACCTCTTTATTATTTTTGAACTAGAAGGTGGACTCTCTACCCCTTATTCTTGGAAACTACATAATATTCTTGGAAAATTTTAAGGCAATCTAGCTCAAAATGGAGAAATGGTGAACTCTATACAAAAATCCAAAGAGCATGCAGTTTTTGTGAGCAGTTTGCCCTGCCAATTTCCAAAAGTTCTAGCTTAGTGCATGTAGTGGCTCTCATAGTAATTCAAACTGACACAATTGAAGAATGAACCAAGTTATCATCTTTGAAATTTCAAGCTTAGATCTCAAACTTGAATTTTTGCCCAAAATGATCATAATCTTCAAGATCTACAGTCCACTTCACACAATCTTTCCAAATTCTCTCATGTATATAAGATGTATAATGTATCTCAAAAACATCATAGTGAACTAAATGGTATAAAAATGGATCTAGGTTCTCTTACATAAGCTCGGCTCTCTACTCCCCTAATTTTTTCTCCAAGTGAGTACTCATAGTCTCCTTTGTCTAATATAGAATTGTACTTGGAACATTATTTTGCCTTCTAAAAAGGTATCGATGACAAAACTAGAAATTTGAGCCAACTTTTTTTCACTAGAAATGAACTTCTTATGGTTAGTAGAGTAATGAACCATGGATTAAAAAGGCAAAGAACTAAATTTCCATCACCTTCGTTCCTCCAAAGCTAGAACTCCAAGGTACCTTCAAGACTCAAGACATTGCTCAGTAAAGAATTCAATGAGAGAAAGAGATAGTTACTAATGAAAGGATGTTGAGTACCTTCTCACCCTAGTTTATATACTTGTGAAATAGTTACAAAAAAATACTAATTACCATAGTATCTCAAATTACTAGGCAAAAATTCATATAAAGTTTAAAGTCTAAAAGAATATCCAAACTCATGGAAATAATCCCCTAAGCATGTAGTCTTGTCTTGACCCAACAACTAAGTCAAGTATTCCTTCACATTGGCTATCCTTGGACTATGTAAAAATCCAAACCATAAGGCTTGTGCACCCAACAGTTCTCAAATCTTTCCTCAAAGTCAAACATATAAGAATAATACAAAGTCAACATAGTAGAATCTAAAATAGTGGTGCTCACTCTTTCACCTTTCTCTAAAGTAGACTCACTTATATCTTTGATGTAACTAATTATAGCTAATCATGACTTATATAGAAGCTTGGTTAAATTCCATATAAAATTTTCAACTACTCACAATACCAAACTAAATATGGAATTTATGGTATGTACAGAATTTACCAATCTCTATTCTTAAACCTCTCGGTCTAACAAGTTTTAAAATGCTTTACTCCCTAATGTCTAAACCATGATGCTCAACCTTGCTTTGTGAAACCGCTCTCTCTTCTAATAACCCCTTCTCATATTGCTTTCAAATGTATGTAGTTTCCTTCTTGTCTCATTTTTGCCCTCTCTCCTTCCTCTCAAATTGCTTTTGAATGCACTAAGATAGGCACTTTTAATCATGATTGGCGTTTTCCACTCTATACCAATTTTCAGATGGCCAATCTTTTGAACCATGATTGGCTCTCTCTACACTTTGTACCAATTTTGAGATGGCCTTCTTTCCCTCTTGTCCTAATTTTGACTTGCCTTTTGTTACTAAATTCAATGTAATCTACCAATCATTTGAATAGGCACTCTTTCTGAAGTGACCTTATAATTACTTTGATCTCTTCCTTTATTAGCCTTTTTGCATTTTCACATATGAGAAATATGGCTTCTCATCAATTCTGCAGCTGCAATGCAATTTTGAACCATTGCTTTGGCTTTAAAACTAAACTTTGCAATTGTTATATCTATAAACATACCTCTTAAAAAATGTAAAGATAAGTTCTTATATGTATAAACCTGTGCATACTCCAACTATATATTGCTCTTGCTAAATGTATAGGCCACTTAATCTATTCTCTATCTTCTTATCTTAAACCAATATCTTTCTTCTTGTCCTAAACCAATATCTTCCTATCCTAAACCAACAAGAAAAGTCAAACTCCATTTCCAAAACTTTGATCCTATCATACATGTTTTGACACAAATTATGACTCAAAATAAATCCCACTAAACCCATCCAAAACAAGCAAACCCATATCCTTTAAAACAAGCAACCCCCAAAAATATGAGCAAATTCATACTCCCAACACAAGCAACTCCCAAACTAGATGAGCAAACCCATACCCCTTAAAATGAGCAAACCCACTTGCATGACCAAATTTTAAAAAGTTGACCAACACCACCTATGGGAATGGCTACATATAGCAAATCCATGAGAATGAAAGTCACCAAACCCATGGTGAGGGAACTAATCATAAAATAATCCATAGATAGATTTTCTTTGGAGAGAACTCATTTGGAAAATGATCTATATGAGTTTCATAGAACTCTTTGCATAACACTTTATTGAAATTTATATTATTTTTTTTAAATACCATCAGGTGCATGATTCAAAGCAAGACATGTTTCTACCATGGCCTGTCTAGATCTTCTCTAATCTACTCCCTAGTATCTTCTTTATTCTGCGGGTGATAACTCTTGTTACCTATAACTTTGAACTGATTTTATAGAATCTACTCCCTCTCTTTCATATTCATCCTCTTCCTCCTATATGTTTTGTCTTTTAATCAAGAAATTATGCAATATAACACAAAGTGACTATCCATTGTAAGAGAAAAGAGTTTCTCTTTTTGTTAATTAATTGCACCCTCAATTCATGTAGAGAGTGTCAACAAGCTTTCAGTATCCCTATACATTGTTCATTTATACATCTTGTTTGAGTGTTTGCTTGGCTGAAGTCCTTTTTCTCTTGAGTGTTGGCTTGTTTAACAAAGGCACAAGTGACTCATGGATACATATACTACATCATCCAAAAAATACTGATTGCTCTCAAAAGCAGCATATGCTTCTCTCTTATTTAGATCCAACCAAAGTTCAAAAATTTTAAACATTTCATGTCATGACATGAACCAGGCATTCCTGCACAAAACATACAACTTGTTAGCGACCACTGTCAATCATTAGCCAGCATTATCAATCAATAATATCTTTTGGATCTCACAAAGCCAACTATTTCTTCTTGCCATATTGACCACTAAATACACACTCCTTGATAACATGACAAGGATGACAGATTATCAGTGGACACTTTTAACCTTTCACAAAATGCAAAATTTTGTGTTTGTCATTACATATCACTTGGCCATTGATTGAGTAAGAGCCCTTTCTGCTGAAATAAATTCCCCATCAATGATTTGGCTTTGTGAAAAGGGAAAGATAGTCCCATCAACTAGCCCTATACACCTAGGAAATCCTTTCTTTGCAAACATGGATGCAATTTGGGCTCTTGCCTCAATCCCTAGCCATTGGACTTCATGTTTGAGAATGGAAAATATTGCAAATTTTACTCTCTCAATAAACTGGTTATGGATCTGGCACTAATTCCTCATAGGATCATTCCTCTAGCAACACAAAATCCATTTTCATTATGTCTAAATTGATCCAATGCTAATGCCACTTGGAGCCATACATGTATTTGGTATTTTCTCAGATCTCTCCTTTTAAAACACTACCCACTTTCAAGAGGTCCACTAAAGCCATAAAGGAGTCAATATCCATTCTCACTAGTTGTTTGAAAGCTATAGAGTCAAGCACCAAAAAAAATTTATTTAGTATATATATATATATATACTAATTTAGTGCTTCTCATAGTTTGCACTCTTTCCCTCATATATCGAGTCTTGTGGATAAATTCCCACCATTCATACAACCTTTCTGTTTCATCAATATCCTCATCTTTTTTGCTCTATCCCCTAAGTCCCAAGGAGAATCCTCCCATGCATCGTCCTAGTTCTTTGATTCTGCTATTCATAAGCATATCAAAATTTTCAATTCTTTCCTTGTGAAGCTTCAAGAACTAATGTAAAGCATTACTTGAGTCTTGATTCCAACTATAAGTCCTCTCCCCCATGACTTCCACTAACAACACAACCAAAATTATCCAAATTGCAATCCACAAATGGCCAAGATGTGTGAACACAAGAACACAAACCAAGAACAACCTCCTTTGCAAAAGTAAGAATAGGAAGGACCTTTCTTACAAAGACAAGAATGAGCTTACAAAGGCAGAACTTACTCACTAGGAGGAAGGCTTCTCTTCACATGGTGCAATCTATCATCATTTGAATTTTAATTAGAAGTGTATTGATGAAGTTGCAATTAATATTTACAAGATTCCTTGTAATCTTGTAAAATCTCATGTGTCATGAAAAAGGTCACACATAGCCTGTAGCCAGGCTATGGCTAAGGGACGTAGCCTATAAATTCCCTATGTATTTTCCACCCACGTCCCATAAAGTTTGACAAGATGCGGAAAACATCTAACTAAAGCCTCATATTGTTTAACATCTTATCTCATGTGAAATATGTCCACATACTTACACATGGTCATAGATTGTCTGATTATCGACACTATGACACACCCTATTGAGTCATTCACCTCATTTGAGACTACATTACCTACCATTCTCTCCGCATTCATTTGGTTCTTTCCTTCTTACTCTTGCCCCTATTTTTGCTGACTTGCTGACTTGCCCCACATATGTGCAGTTTCTATCTCACCCCCTCATATTCTTAATAAGCTTCTTCTTTTGAATTGCTTCATTGCATAGTTGTGTTGTGTTTTGGTTGCATCTCTACTAACCAATAGTTTTATTTTTGAGTTTAACTATGTTCATCTTGGTTACTTCCCTGGTCTTGATTACTTCTCCTTCTCCTACTCATTGTTATTAAATACTTTTCTTGGCTCGTTCTCATTTTGTGACCATGACTATTTTGATTACTCCTTCTTTCACATTGCTAGCATTTTACAATAGGTTCTACATGCCATTTTTGGTACACACTTCCTCAAATAATATTCAGCTTGTTCTTTCCTCAGCATTTTTCTTTTTTTTAGCAACACTTAGGGGAGAAACCAAGTTTTCCTTGCCACTCATGAGCTTTCAAATAGAAACTCAGTTTGAGGAGTATTGACATTTTCTTAGTTATTTTGGCTCTACATTTAGCACTAATGAAGTTGTATATGCTTTCAAGGAGGATTACCCTGACCACTTTTTCCTTCCTTGTGTTTTAGGATTCATTTTTTCATAGCACATGCAAAAATGTGCTCTATCTAGTTCTCTACTTCCATGTTCTTTGAGCAATTTCCAAACTTGCAGTTTGCTTGACCCACAAAATTTCCATGACTTTTGTTTCAAGTCTTCTACATGATTCATGATTTCAGATTAACTCAATTTTTCTTGTCTTGCTTATTAAGTAGTCAATTCCATTTTGAGTTTCTTTCTCTACATGGATGTTGAGTTTCTTTCTCTACATGCATTGATTATCTATTATTGTTTATTTGATGCATGCTACTTGCATATAGGTGTTGCACTTAAGTTTTTCTAGGTTGTGTTTACTTTTGCTTACATTTTATTAGTTGTTTCCATTTCATCTCCTTTCCCAATTTTATACTTATTTTGACTAGCACATATTTTGTATACATTCCATAGCATGACTTTCATTGGCATTCAATGAGTTCTTGATCTCTTGTTCCTTGTATGGATTTTGTCTTTATATCATTATATCTAATAATATGTATTTCATTGTTTTTCATACAAATTAATGGTTTTATTATTATTTATAGGTTCATCTTCTATTCATCTCACATCAGTGCTTACCTTTCCTTTGGTGCATTGTGTTGTGCTTCATTACTATTCCTTCATGCATTGATTACCCCTTTTCATTTACACATGTTGATTAATAGTTTCTTTGTATGTCTTTTAGCTTTGGATCAAATTTTTATGTCATTGCTTTGATTTACTTCCATTTTGCATGTTATATTTCATCTGCTTTCCACATATTCCTTTTAGTTATCTTTTGTTAATTTTATTATTGCATTTGACATTATACATACAGCTTATTTGCACATATGCAATTTAATGAGCTCATGATTTCTTGTTCTTTGAACTATTTCTATTCTTTTGTATATATTTATTTTTTATTTTTTATATTACCTTAGATGGGGAAATGAGTTAAAGGCACAACCGATTGCAAAGATGAGGCCCACAATTCCCAAGGGACCAAGAAATAATTATGAATAGGGCCTGAAGGCACAATGGGGAAAATCATACCAACAACAAGCACCAAGGAAGCTAAGGAGAGGTTTTCATTCACTCAAATCTACTCCTAAATTGTGTGGTAGAGGTTCTCCAATGGTTTAGAGAAGTGAGGACCTAAGTAGTTTGATGAATGGGAGATCCAAAACTCAATGAATGCAAATGAGATGCAAGATATGTAATGTATACAAGATAAAAAAAAATTGAGTGAATGAAAGCATAAGTAAATGTAACCTAGAAACATTTCAAGTGCAACACTTATATACAAGTAGCATAAAAAATTAAAAATACAACAACAATGCATTTAGAGAAATAAAATCAACATAAAAAATGATGACCTAATGAGCAAAACTTAAAGATCAAGATAAATTGAAGTTGAGAATCATGTAGAAGCTTGGAAATTGAAAAGTATGGAACATTTACGAGTCAGCAAACAAAAAAGTATGAAATTGCTGAGAGAATGAAGGAATTAAAGCAAAGCATTAGAGGACTAGCTAGAGTATATTGTAGCATTTGCTATGAATATATGAGTCCTAAAACACTAAAACAACTGAAGGAAGCAAAAGGTTGTCATACTAAACCTCCTCAAAAATACATACAATATCATAAGTTCCAAACGCAGTGTCAAAGTAGCTGAGCAAATGTCAATACTCCTTGAATTGAGTTTCTATTTGAAAGCTCATGAGTGCCAAAGGCAAACTTGGTTGCTCCCTTAAGTCTAGCACAAAAGGAGTAAAAGCATTGTGGAAAAAAAATCTTAAAATTATGTGGGGAAATATAGACTAGAGATAACAAGCAGAACTTATTATTAACTACTAGCAACTAAACCAAATATCAACTAAAAATGCAAGGAATAGAGTAATCAAATGATCCTTGCAAAATGAGGATAAGCAAAGAAGAAACTAAAATCACAATGAGCAATAAAACAAAAGAAATCTAGATGTACTTGGTGAAGCTTTAAAACAAAAATCAAAACTAGTAGAGACATAATCATAACAAGGCATAGTTATTCAAGAGAAAAACCTCAATAATAATGCAAGGGATGAGATAGAATTAACATAGATGTAGAGGAAGGGCAAGCCAACTCAAAATATATAACTTGTGAAAAGGCCCATAATGCTGCCCTATGGGCTGGAGGTCTTTGCTTGTTAGGCAAGTTTTTGCCCTTTTGTCTCTTTTTCTCAGTTTTTGGATAATAGATAGATATCTTGATATAAATCAGGATGCACTAATCTTATTATTATAAAAAATGCAATCCTCACCGACCGGGCCTACTCCTCTCCCAACTATCCCCATTTTCTTTTTTTGGCTAGTGTGCCTCCCATAGCCTTAAAAAACTTGAAAATGGGTGAAGAGTAAGAAGGATGAAGAGCTAGAAGGAATAGAATAACAAACAAAAACAAAAGGAAGTGTGAGAGAAAAGGAGACAATATAAGCCTTGGTAGAAGTGAGGGACCCGGCAAGGTGGGCCTAGGTGTTAGTATATCCACAATCTTTGACCATGTGTAAGTACAATATGTGTGGTAGGGGAAGGACTCTAGCCATTTTGGGTGTTATTACTAGAGCTGCTCATTGGAGAAGACCCAAAGCTTGAACTCACTATAAAGTGACTGATATGCACCATTGATAGTAGGATGTGGGTATGGTTGGAGAGCCAACTAGTGCTACTTGCAAAGTGTGAGCATGATTTGGGGAGATAGCTAGTGCACTTCTCATCTACAAGGAACCTCATGCTACCTTCCTAAGGAGGCAGTCAAAGTGGTGGTGAAGGTGCATTAAAATCTCAAAAGGTAAAAATATAGTCAAATTACCAAAAAAAACAAAAAAAATCATCCTAGATATACTTTTACTTGAAAATTTCCCTCAAATTTTCTTATCATTTCTTTGGGTAGAAATCCACCCATAGGTTCAAAATTTTGAAATTGTTTTTAGATGAAACCTGTTCATTTGTTTTGGCCAAATTCTTATTGGGTCAAACTCTCCACAAAGCCTAAAATTAGTTGCATTTCTTGTGAAATGCCAAGAATTTTAAACCATGTGGCCATAATCTTCAACTTATCCAAATATCTAATTTTCCATTGATAATCCCATGCAAAAACTATCCATCCAACTCTCAAAAATCAAAATTGTTATGGTTGAATTTCAAACCAACCTGCAAATGTATGGTCTTGTACTTCAAACCTGAATTCCAAAGCCCATGCCAAATATTCCATCTAGTAGCAACTTTGGGTACAGCTTTTTGCCCAAGTTATTTGTTAGATTTATTTTTTATATTTGTTTACTTTGAGTTGAATTCTAATCCAAAACTTGGGATAAATTTAGGTAATTGTTAAAACAATCCACTTTCTTGTTATAATTAACTACCCCCATGATTCCTAATCAAAGTACTTGTTCATAAGTATCAATTAAATAAGATTATCTCTTGGTATCTTCCATCTCTCTCTTTTTGATGATTCTCAACTTCCATCATAGTACCTCCTTTTGAGACTTCCTTCAATGGAATATTACAAAGAATCAATACATTTGCATATTTTATATTTGTTCTAGATTGATAAATTAAATACACTTTGTAGAAATATAATATGTTGAGTACAAGTACATGCATTACATCCAATATCTTTATAAGTTCTCCATCAGCTAGGTTTTCCTTGTCAAGTTGAAGCCTCCATTGGCTCAATAGTGAAGCTTCTCTTTGTATAGAGGACTCAACTTTGGTAGCACTCTGCTTTTTTTTAGCAATTCTCTCAAGAGTCTTGAGAATATACACAAGTATGTTGCATCGGTAGATTCCCCAAAGCTAGAGCTCCAAAAATGATATTCAAGAGCTTAATATATATTTTCTCTTGTCGATGAGGTGCTACTATGTGATAAGTTTGATTAACAAAACTAGAGATAGATCTATGCCCAATAGAAAAACAAGCTCAATAGAATTAATAGATCTGTTGATAGATCTTGGTGTAATAGTCTCAAACATATGTTCAATATTCACCAAATGCTATAAAGGATGAAAATCACCCATCAAAAGCAACTCTTTCAATTTCAATTGGCAATTTTCTTAACCATCCAAAATTTTCCACATACAATGCTTATAAGGTAGTTCCTTTGTCTTCATAAAATCATAAGAACAACCTTAGAACTCATCATCTCCCTCCTCTTGTGCAATCAACTTTGCTTGTGAACCTCCTTCATAGTAGATAAGGATAGCTGTTGGATCATATTATGTTAAAATGCTTGATTTTGATCATGCAAAACCCAAATATGCTCCATGCCTTGCCATGCTTTGATATCTCAAAGTCAATTCTCAAAAACATGAGATAGTCAAGTCTGAACATCTTATAAATCTTTGGTGGAGACCTTCAAATATCCTTTTATTCTTGAGTATTGATCTCCAACTCAAGAAGCATAACAATGCCAAAATAAGTATGTTTTCCTATCCATTTTGATTCATCCATGTTATAACAAAGCATTCTTTGTATACAATCTATGTCAACTTTAGATATTTTATTGTTGTTGGAACTAAGACATATATTTCACACAAAACATTCTATATTATAGTGAATATTTCTAGAGTTTTTTTTGAACCATGTCTATTCATTCATCTATGAATGTTTTCCAATCATCTTGAGTACTAAAGCACTAACAATTGATTAAAACATTATTTTGAATATGCCAAATATTGAGAAGATGTGTTGAAGTAAGGGACATGGACAGAGCATTTATTAAAGAAAGCTCACAATCTATCACAATTTTAAGTAGTTTGTACAAGGTTGCAATATATTCTAAGCACATTGATAATATGATTGTGTTTCTTCTTGTATGAAGTTGATTGCAACTATAAATATAATTGTAAACTTTGACTCCAATAATATAAAGCATCTGAATTTGGAAGCAATTTTTCTTGTTTGTACTATCCATCACCAAAAATTATGGATATGCTTAAGCCAAAAAATGCAATCATGATGTGAAAAGAACAAAGGAGTGCCTTATTTGCATAGTTGCATAAACAGTCTTTTTGTGAATTGCTATCTCAAAGAGTATCCAAAAGAGTAAGAATCTATGGTCTATTTGCACTTACAATCCATCAATTACTTACTTGCTCATTGTAGGTAGTTCTTGCTATTGTATGAATATCAAGAGCATTTTTTTGTAAATCTATCAAAACATCCTTTGGAGAGATGCTAGCAATTAACATTTGAAATATCATCACATGTTGCTCTAGTTGAAGACAACAAATAATAGGATGTACACAAATGTTTTTTGAAGGATCATGATTGTGCTCCCCATTGCAAACCATTGGAGGAGTGGAAAGTTGATAGAATACAAAGAAGTAATCACTTGAGTAGGAGTCTTAATTTGTATTGATTTGCCATAGTGTTTGGAGTGAACCATTAGATGACTGGAACATTGATAGAATACAAAGAAGTAATCACTCAAGTAGGAATCTTAATCTGTACTGCTTTGCCTTCGCGGTTGGAGTGAACCATTAGATGAGGAGAATGTTGATAGAATAAAGAGAATTAATCACTCAAGTAGGAATCTTAATTTGTACTGCTTTGCCTTAGTGGTTGGAGCTCTTGAAACATCACCTTCGGTTGCATTTGAGAATCAATTGATTAATATTGAGTGATATCTAACAATAGTATATTCTTGAGAATACACAATGAATTAATACTTTGTAGTATTTAATAAGTGAGTTATATAGAGAGTGAGTGGAATTTTTAACAAGTGAGTGGAATCTAACAATGAGTGGAATTTTTTAACAAGATGGTGAATAGTTTTAACATTTCCCAAGTGTTTAAAATCAAGAGAAAAAGGAGACCATGAAGTACAGTAACCTCCTGGTTAAGTATGACCCATTTAAGTAAACATCTTGTTTAAGTCTACACCTTTGGACAAACAATTTAGGGTTCAATATTTCTTAGTTGAACATGTCATGAATTGTCATCTAGTGCAAGTTTTGAAGTTTCTTGCATTTGGCTTTGACGGAAATCTTGCGGACCTTGCTCTGGAATATTTCAAACAAATTTTTGAGATCTTCAAAAGTTCCGCCCGCTTCCATTTGAACTTCAATGCAGAGCAGCTGGTCCTCAATATCTAGAATTTGTTTAGAAAGAGATTCAAAACCCTGAGATATGGTTCCGATCTCTAAATTGGCATTCAGCTCTTGAGGATTAGGGTCATCCGCATCATTCATCGTAGTGTCAACAATCTTCATTGACTCTAACAACTCTTCAACATCTTCCAACATTGCTATTACATATTCTTCATTGTTCTCATCATCAATATGAACAAAGTCTTCTAGTTCCAATGGATCGATAGAGAATGTTTCAATGGCGTTTGCCAAATTGTTGAATATGTTATGAACTTTGTCAACAACTTCCAATTTTGGCTCCAGTTGCATTAGCTTTGCCTTACTAAAAGCATTTTTGATTGAGCTGGAAGAGAAAAAATCCCATGCTTCTTTCACATAACTTGCAGCATTTAGCATGTGTGCTCAATTTCCATAGGAGACCCCTGTAGCACCTCCTTCCAATCTTCCACCCAAATCTTTCTTTTGCTGCTTTGCCTCCTCATCAAGTTCATAAAATTGATGATATCCTTGAGGTATAAATATCTATATTGCTTTTTTAGGGCTGCGATGATTCCCATATCACAAGGCTTTTTCTAGCTTGCACAATTTGGTGGGAAGAAAATGACCCAAATATTATCATGCTCGAAGGCATCAAAGTGTCTTGGAGCATTATCCATCGGCAAAAGAATGCGGCGTTTGGTTCTTTTTTTGACTTCTGGAACAAAGACTTTTTTGAACCATTTCCAACAGGTTTCCACATCCATCCAAGCCTTCACTTGATTGAAATAAGGAATTGGCCATTGTCTATCCTTGATACAAGCTGGCTCCTTTGGTTTCCGATCAGTGCGCATGGAATTTTATGTGTTCCTGTTGCATTAGCACAGACGATCAAAGAAACTTGATCCTTGGCTTTCTTTTTGCCTCTTGTAGTTGAGATATCTTTGTTTGGCATAAGGAGGCTATATCGCGGTAGCAACCAAAAAACAAACCGGTCTCGTCAATATTGTAAACATTTTCAGTGTCGTATTGCACAATGATTGCGTAAAGACTTTCTAAAGCTGCTAATAATTCTGGATCTCTTTTGTCAACTTCTGCTCCTTCTCCATGAAGGAGCATCTTCTGTAAACCTTGTCGTGCTCTAAATTTACTAAGCCATTGTCATGATGCCTTAAAGTGTGATTCCAAAATTGATAAAGTAGAAGCAATGCTTTTTGCTTTGGCAATGGTGAGAGATGGTGGTACACGAAGTCTGGCTCGGCGCACGCTGTCAATCTAGATGTAAAGCATATCTTCAAGCTTGGTAAATCGTCATACTGAAGCGCGAAAGGTCTTCTCCTTAGCTTCTTTAGACATCAAAGCCGATCTCTCCAGAATTGAATCACAATTTCCCCACACCTTTTGGATGGCACCTTCGCTGACATCGTACTCCCAAGCTAAAGCCCGTTTACTAGGAGGATTCATTTTGCTCAATTTAGAAATGATTTCGTAGCGCTGTGACTCATTAAGACGCTTGCTGTTCGGTTTCCTCGTCATTCTCTTTGAGCGCAAGCGATCCGGGACTGAGCAATCTAAAGTTTGCACCTACCAGTTAGGTAAGCACAATACCTCCAGGTTCAAGTTGCGGACTTAGGCAGGAGGTTACCTACACACTAAGGAAGGGAGGACCCCATCAAGCCATACAAGGAGGTTTAGGTAGGGGATGGGTGAAATTGTTCAAAATCAACAGTTTCACCCATCCCCTAAACATTTTACTTCAAACAGAATATGAATATTCTTCGTAAGCAAACCATTTTCCCTAAATTACGCATGTAAACTATAGATCAATCATCGCTCCCAAAACATTGAAACTCCACGATTACAAAAAACGATGAACAAAAATGACGGCCATGTTCTTCGAGTTTAGTTGCGATAGGGCAGATGTATCATATCGAAACTATTGAAGTTTAACCCCACTTTACCTATTATGTTTTATCCTCGTTCGATTTCATGAGGTCGTCCCATCCATCGTGTTATTCTACGCGGTCGCCTTTTTTTTTCCTCTTCAATACAGGAGATAGGAGATAAGCCTTTTGATAGCCTAGTTATCAAAAGCAAATGCCAAGTAGGACTCGCGCACCATGTCAAGCTAAAAAGACCCTGTTAAATATTTCAGCAATTTGCGTTGCCGTTAAGTCTGTGTGCCAAAGTTGGGGTACTGTTGAGTACCATCTCTAGAACTCACAAGATGAAACATGGAGACAAGGACATACCGACAGTATTGGCGTTTAGCTCCATTTTGCCTTTATGTCTTTTCTCTGTACGGCTTGATGGAGGTTTTCCATTCTTCCTGTTATCCTACGCGCTCGCCTTCTTCTTGAGACAAGGGAAAAAGCTTTAATGAAAAGTTACACGATCAGTTTGACGGGGGTTCGTGTTACTATGCAAGATAGTTTAGCACGTGATGTTTGGTTGCAAACCTCATCGTTAATTATGATACATATTCTACGAACAACCGAGTTGTGTTCGAAGTCCAAAGTTTTCGGCATCTACCGTTGAATCAATCGAGGTTTCCACTAACAGAACTCCTAATCATTTCCACAGGATCGCAGGTTCGGTGTTGTCCAGGTTCCCGGAACTCAATATCAGGCGGACAGAGTATATTTCGGTCGAACCGTGGAGTAGTGGCTTCAAAGTACCTCATATTTGGCACTCAGACTTAACGTCAACCCATGTTGGCGAACAAATTCAACAGTACCCTTTCTAAACTTGAGTCCCTTGTGATAGCCGTCTCACGATCACATAATCTTAGTATTGTAAGCGCTCACAATAATGCATACAATCTCACAATTGACTTGTAAAAAAACTTAAAAGAATTATTCTTCTTTTTGAGGTATCATGTACGTTAAGCATTTAAAAACGTTTCGTCAACCTTTGGTCATTAAAAGATAAGTCCACTCCACTGCAACGGTTCAACTCGGCCTAGAATGCAGAAAAAAGAGTTAAAGAACCCCATCTTTGGCACTTCGAGGTTGAACGATATTCCAAGTTGGCCAAAAGACTTAAAAATACCAGACAAAAACTTACCATATGCGGAGCTTCGAAAAATTGTACTTCTGTCTACGAGCCACGTTTTCAGGAGAAGCAAGTGAAATGGATTGAGTTTGTGGCTGGCAACTAATATTTTTTATGTATCGATTAAATCATGCACATGGAGCACTTTAGATAGAAGTGCATTATAGTGATTGTTTAAAAGACAACTCGGATAGTTTGCCACGTCCAATGCCTATAGAATTGACAGATCAAGTCAAAGTGCTGCCAAATATGGAGGTTGGTTACGTCTACACCCTGCTTAAAAGAGATTTGCAACAGGACATAAAAAATAAAGAAAACAGAGACATCACTTTGCCTGCTGCTAGAAAAAGTTACAACCTTGATCCATGATACCATTTTAGATACAATGGCTCATCATCTCCTGTTTACTCAATCCCAGTTGCAAAGTGATGATTGGACTTACCATGATCACCTCCATGCATGGTAAAAGGTTACACCTTGATCCATGATGCCATTTAAGATACAACGACTCAGCTCCTCCAGTTTACTGGGTCCCAGGTATGGAGTGATAATTGGACTTATTATGACCATTTCCATGCCTGGTGAGAGCACATATCATCTAATCCTTATTAACAAAGACACTAGCACGAGTGAGCATTCAAGTAGGAGCAATGGCTACTATTGTAGCTTGAGGAATGGATGATCATTATGCACGATGGTTTGCCTCCAATAGTTTTATTCTTTTTGTTATGGAGATTTGTGTGCACATTCTTTGTCATTTTGATGGACTACTTAGAGAAGTAACAAGAGGTTCCTCGGAAAGAAGAGGGATTATAGTTATTTCCCAAGCCATGCTCACCTTCTACCTTAGATAGAGAGTCTCATTTACACTACAACACTCTCTAACTTGTAGATTTCATAGAAAGACCACCGCGGTAGGAGTGCACAATGAGTCTAGACCTTCCTCTCTCCTTTGGCAAATATATTATTAGAGAACCTTTTATTGAACCATCTAATAGTAGTTTTCTAGTTGCTTTTCAGCTGCTTGCTTGGCTGCTCTCCCTTTGGGTTGGCTTGGATACTTAGGTTTTTTTTTGTTTTTCTTTACCCCTGGGTTTCATTGGCGTCTATGCAGTGTTTCCCCTTTGCACTCCTTGGTGCTTTGTATTCCTTTTACCTTTCGTTGAGGGTATATATTTTTGGGTGTGGTCTATACTAGAGGTCTCCATGGAGTTGCTTCAGTCCCATGACAGAAGAAACTATTCTACAGGTTGGTGCTCGGGGGGACCTTTCCAACTGCCAGTAAAGTACCGGGACCACCAGCTGCAACCAGAGTTTTATCGCTAATAGTCCGGGAACTAAGGAAAAAAGGCGACCGCGTAGGAAAAACGAAGGATGGGAAAACCCCATCCGGGAATGGTGTACAGACTTCCAACCGACAGAAATTCTCTAGGACCTGGAAATACTCGAAAACTGCCGGGGCGAGTTACTGCCGGGCAACCTGAGCACTGTCTCATTCTCCAAACGTACATTCTGCTGTCAGGATCTTCTCCGGTTACCAGACCTCACACCTGTACAATGAGATTCGTCTGGTAAACAGGTGAACAACTCGCAGGACAATGGCGACAAACGAGACGGAAATAGACCAAAGAACGGGAAAGGAAGTACCGAGCCTTTCTTCTTTCGGTAAGACAATATTGACGTCACCAAATATCCGGAAGCGGCTCCGATTTCTGACATTCCAACGTGCGAAAAGTGGATGGAGGGTCACTCCATCCACACATATGACTGGACTTCGTCAGCTTGTGGATAACCTGACCAGAGATTGTCGATTGCTCCGCGCCACCGCGCTACAATTTCACCTAAAGCGAGCGCCATGTTTTCTTTCTTGTAAGATGATGCAGCATTGATGCTCTTTTCTGCTCTGGCTGCGGGCTGAAGATCGACGGTGCATGGACCCAGTAATTAAGAGAGAAAGAACTGAGCATGGTCCCGATTCCCCCACGTGTTGGGACTTGGCAGCAAGAAAAAGCGGTCGAAAAGAAGAGGAATAAGTGAATGGACACGAACAGTATAACAAAGGCGACCGCGTAGGAAAAACGAAGGATGGGAAGACCCCATCAAGCCGTACAAGGGAGAGATAAAAGAGGTAGAATGGGGTCGCACATTGGAACGAAGAGGGATATGTGACTATGTGAAAAATGATTAGCAAAGCGCGTTTGTGCACATGAGGCATGAGAGAGATCCAGTACAAGGTACAGTCTATGCAAAGTGACATTGCGCATTCCACACCAAGTAAGGACTGCTTTCGCTTAGCAGAAAAGAAGAGAGATCTTCCAGATAGATATTTAGTCTAAAAAGTGGGCTAAAATCTGGGTTCACTATGGCGAAGCAGGGGGTTGGCCAGAAGAGAAGAGAGACGGAGTAGAGTAATTGTGGAATTCATGAGGGGCGTTATATACCGTATGTAATCTGTAAGCGAATAAACAATTCTCTTCATTTGTCAAATTTGGTTCCATTGGTACTCGGATTGAAGCCTATGGAAATTCAGCAGAAAAATATGAAAACATTTAGTCTTTTAGGATTTGGATTGATTCAATATGAGGGAGTGATGAGGGAGAATTTCCACTCCTAATCTTTTGGTTTTCATACTTTACTTTCATTGGAATTTAATTTAAAATCTACAGAGATATGAAATAGAAGCTAGGGGAGTTTATAGCTTTTACTCATATAAGATGAGATGTGAGTGGATTGTGATTTAATAGGTATGGGAGATACACAAAGGAGCATTATGTTTTATTTTCATTATCATGTGCTAGCTATGGCTTCACTTTCCCCTATAGCTATGACTTTCATGTGTGCTACTTAGAGCACCTCGCGATACAACATGTATGGTTTGGGTCTTTAACTCACAAGGGTAAAGACCCATGTGGAAAAGAGTGGAAAAGAGGAACAAGGACTATGATTGTATCACTTGGGATACTCATGGGAGGCTATTCACCATATTGACATTGTTGATGGTCAGGATTGTACACACTGTGTTCATTTCTTTGTTTATCATTCCAAGAATATAGATAGAATTATGGGAGTGGTTAGCATCTCAAGAGTGTTATATTTTGGGCCTATTTGAGATCAGTTTTGCATGCCCATGTCTATTTCATAATCTTCCTTGTGCACAACATGATAAGGCTAGACAATCGTTTGGTAAGATAAGGCTAGACAAGCTTTTTGCTTATCATTTGATTAATTAAAATGTGATCCCTTGAATTAGGGAGTACAATTCTTTTTCCCCCTTACTAACATGACAATTTCTTTGTTATACTAGAAGGAGGAATTGCAAGGTAAAGATAGGTGGCTATTAGATTTTGTAGATCTCAAGCGTGGATTAGACTACCTTACATGAGAACCTATTTGGGCTACATGTTATAAGAAATAAGCTCAACCAAAGGAGACTACAAATTCAAAGTGATTACTATAGTGTATAATATTAGGTCATGTTGGAGAGTATAAAAGACTAGCATGATACATCCTTTGTCTATAGCTACTTCCACTAACAAGATGATCTCTTCCTTATGTTTATTAAGTATTCTAGCAAGAGAGGAGTACTATCACATTACTCCTCTTATGTCAAGTATCAAGTATTAGCTTAAGAAGAGCATCAACTTGACTTGTAGAGTATCAACTTGAGAATGCTTTTAATAGTATTTCATATGCATCCATATTTAGAGAGGTTAGGGAGGCTATGGATCCTTAGAAAATCTTATTCTTTTGTGCAATCCTTTTAGATTTCTCTTTCTTTTCTCTTTTATGGTTTCTCACAAGAGGGAGTCATTGTCTTACATTTGGTTGAGACACAACAAGGATATCCTTTAGAAGGACTTTTTATTTGCAATGACTAAATTTTGAGCTCTCTAATCTACTACTTTAGCCAAGCCAAGTTGTGTATTTCTCTCCTTAGCAAAAAATACATATATTGTGAGTCCTGTAGATTAGATTAGGTAAGCTTTTGACCACTTGACTACCAAGATTTATTGTGTAGGCTTAAGAGTCTAAGTGTCAAAGTGTAGAGCATTGTCCTCTTTAGGTATCCTTTCTCATCTCTAGCTTCTAGAAGAGTGTATCACATCTATATATAGTGGACATGTTGTAAAAGACCGAGACCGAGTAGAGAAATAGGAGAATGGAAACTCACATTGGGACACTTGAATGAGGGAAAGCTCCGAATGCCTAGCATGAGCTTTGGCTTTGGCATTTATAGGTAGCATGCAAGGCCCTTGAGAAGCTTCTCAAGAAGCTTCCTCAAGCCGCTTTCTTAGAGTGCAAGCCAAGTTAACTAGGAAGCTTCTCAAGAAGCTTCCTTCTAGAAGCAACCTACTTGGCGTGCAAGCTAAGTTAGTTGGAAGCTTCTAGAAGCTTCCTTCTATAAGCTACTTACTTGCGATGCAAGCTAAGCTAGCCAAGAAGCTTCCCAAAAAGCTTCCTAGATACTTCCGGAATATTCTAGGCTAATTTGTCTTATGTGCTACTTCATAAGTCCGACTAACTTCATCGCTAAACTCCATATTGTTACATATTCCCCCGCCGCTAGTTTGGTGACGTCCTCGTTGCCAGTGAAGCTTCAAATTCTTGGATGGCCGTTTGTGAATTTTGGAGGTGAGAAAGAGGTTCCCAAGTGGCATCATGAAGGGAATACCCTTTCCAAAAGACCTTGTACTCCGTATGTTGGCGACGGACTTGTTGAATATGGCAACAAACAACTTTTAGGATACAATCAACTTTGTACTCCTCATGATCATTGTTAGAGACAAGAAGAGGGGGAGGTTGGACTCAAGAGGAAAAGGAAGAGGGGTTAGGAACAAAGGGTTTCAACTTGGAAACATGAAAGACAAGATAGATACGCATATGACAAGGCAAGGCAAGTCGATAAGCAACAAGAAAGACAATTTGGGTGATATCAAGGGGTCCTATCCAATTAGGGGCAAGTTTACAAACTTGGGTATCAAGTGGGAGAGGGAGGTTACTAGAAGATATCATGACTTTATCACCAACATCAAAGGTGAGATCACAACAATGGTAGTCTGTATATTGTTTTTGGCAATTCTGAGCAACAAGGAGGTGAGACTTGGCTTGTTGGAGAGAGTGGGATATAGTGGTCAAGAATGTGGAAGTATGAGGAACTTGAGATGGAAGGGGAGCAAGAAGAGAATCTGGAACAAGCGGATCTTGGCCAAAATTGAGAAAGAAAGGAGAAAATCTGATGTTTGCTTGTTTGGAATTGTTGTAGGCAAATTCTGCAACTGCAAGACATTCATCTCAATTTGTATGGTGGACATTGACAAAGGCATGCAGCATATCCTCCAATGTACAATTTGCACATTTGGTTTGTCCATCAATTTGAGGATGATAGGATGTGGACAAAGCAAGCTTGGTGCCGAGTATCTAGAAGAGTGCTTGCCAAAACTTCCTAGTAAATCAAGGATCACGGTCGGAGATGAGTACATGTGGCATCCCATGATGCTTGAAGACATTGTTGAAGTAGATTTGCGCTGAGGTTGGAGCATCCACAATATCATAGGTTGGTGCCAAGTGGATTTGCTTACTAAGCTTATCCACAAACACCACAATTACGGTGTGTCCTTGTTTTGTCTTTGGCAAAGATGTGATGAGATCCAAGCTCACATGCTCCCAGCGAGTGGATGGAATTGCAAGTGGTTGAAGGAGTCCACTTGGCTTCTGGTTGCTGGCCTTGTTATGTTGGCAGTTCTCACACAATTGGATAAATTCTTGAACATCTTGTGTCATGTTGGGCCACCATCATTGACGTTGGAGGGTACCCAAGGTCTTGTCTACACCCATGTGACGAACGATGGGTAAATCATGGGCTTCTTGAAGGCGCACAAGTCAAAGATCACCTTTAGCTGGAACATAGGTCTAGTCCTCATGGAATAAAAGGCCCTCCTTGATGGAGAAGGTGTTGTACTCTGTATTGCATGCCGTAAGGCGACCATGTATTATTTGGAAGAAGGGATCTTGGTATAAAGCTGATTGAAACTCGTTTTGGACCTTAGAGTCAACTAGCACCATTGAAATTGCCGTTGTGATGAGAGGAAGAGACTTCAAATCAGTTTGTCATGATAAAGCATCAAGGATGACATGGAACCGACCTGCTTTGTACTCAAGTTTGATGTCATACAATTGGAGTTATTCCTCCCATCAATGATGTCAACTCTTCATGTGTTCCAAGTGTAAGGTCTGCAACAATGGTTTGTGATCAGTTTGCATGATCACTTGTTTCCCCAAGAGGTAATACCTCCATACCTTGGTAGCGTATACCATTGCAAGTTGTTCTTGATATCAAGCAAAGTAGTTTTGTTTAGCCATATTGAGGTGGGAAGACACAAAGGCAATGGGATGGAGTCCATTTGGGAATTCTTGTTGCAACGTGGCTCCAATTGCAAAGTTAGAAGCATCAAAATCAACCACACAAGGTAGTTGAGGATCATATGGTTGAAGAATGGGTCTTGAAGACACCATATGCTTTAACTTCTGGAATGCTTCTTCATGCTTAGTGGTCCACTAGAAACTCAAGTTCTTTCCCAAGAGGTTAGTCAATGGTGCAGCCACATGAGCATAATAATGGATGAACCGTTAGTAAAAACTGGCCAATCCATTGAATGCTCATACTTCTATAGCATCCTTTGGGGTAGGCCAATCAGTAATGGTCTTGATTTTCTCTTCTTCCATCTTGATCCCCTCTGATGAGATCTTATGATCCAAGAAGGTAACCTCCTTTTGCCAAAAGGCACACTTTGACTTCTTGCAATAAAATTTCCATTGTTGTAGTCGTCTTAGGACTTCTCGCACATGATTCACGTGTTCTGCCTTTGTCTTACTATAAATTAAGATATCATCCAAGAACACCACCACGGACCAATCCAATAGTCCATCCAACACCCAATGCATCTGATCCATGAAGACTGTTGGAGCATTAGTGAGTCCAAAAGGTAGAACCCTCCACTCAAAATGCCCATACCTTGTACAAAAGGCAGTTTTTTGCACATCCTCTCTATCAATAGGAATTTGCCAACAGCCGCTACAAAGATCCAACTTGGAAAAGCAGCGTGCTCCACTTAGTTGTCATCGATCCGAGGCAAGGGATATGCATTCTTCACGGTTTGCTTTTTGAGCCCACGGTAATCAATACAAAAGCAAAGTACTCCATCCTTCTTTGGAACAAATAGTACCGGTGCTTCCAAAGGAGAAATACTATGTTGTATGAAGTCCTTCTCCAACAACTCTATAAGTGTTGTTTGCAACTCCTCTAACTCCTTTGGTGAGAGCCGATAGATCGATCTACTCACTAGAGTGCTTCCTGGCAATAACTTGATCTTGAAGGGCATACCTCGATAGAAGGTAATCCCTTTGGCACATCATCCAGAAACACATCCGCAAACTCCTGAACTAACCGATCAACCATTGCTTGATGAGGTTCTTGGCACTCCTCCAATTGTTCTTGTGCAATCAGCTTGATCTACATTGCAAATACAAACTTATCTTCCTCCAAAGCTTGCTCTATGGTTGCTTTACTAACCAACTTCCCTTCTAGGGACTCATCTCTCTTCCAAGCTTGCTCCATGGTTGCCTTCTTGGCAAACTTCTCATCTTGGGACTCCACTCCCTTCAAGGTTTGCTCTATGGCTACCTTCTCGACAAACTTCCTATCTTGGGATTGACTATTCTTAGGTGTCTTACTCAGAGGTGCCAGACAACCTAATCGGAATTCCTACCTTGGTGTTGTACTTGAATTTGGCGTCAGGTCCAGTCAAATTGAGCCTTATGACGTTCAAGCCAAGGTAGACCCAAAATAATATTACTGTGTAGAAGTGCCACTACAAACCTCATACACTCCAAACACTCCTTCCCAATCTTGAAGGTAATAGGATGCGAGGTGCGGAATGGAGAACCATTTCTACCATCCGCCATCATCAAACTACTTCCAATCATTGGCTTGATAGGAATACCTAATTCCTTTGCTACTTGCATAGACATGCAATTCTCTGAACTTCCAGAATCAACCAAAATCCTACAACCCCGATTAGATATCATACCTTGCAAGTGAAGCAAGCTTGGATAGGTTGAGCCTTCAATCCCATTGGAACTAATCAAACTCCTAATAGGCGGCTCAAAATCTCCTATTGGGATTCTTCATTTCCCTGATCATTCAGTTCCACAAACTCCATCTGGGCAACTTGTCAAGGTCACCCATTCCTAAGTGGACATTCAACAATGCGATGTCCAACTTGGTGACAATAAAAACAACCTCCATTTTATTGCAATCTTTCTCTATCTGCTGCACCAAGTAGCCTCCGTTGGATAGCATCAATCTCCATTGGTGTTGGTTCTTCCACCCATGCGTAATGTACTGGTAAGCTTGGTGTAAGTCGAGGTCAAGACCAAGTTATTGCAACCAAGGAATCAAAGCGCTCAGCTAATTGCATGGCTTCTTCTACGTTTTGTGGTTCTTGCATGGTCACCTCCAATTTGGTTTGTGACTTCAATCCTTGCACAAATCAATCCAGAAGTTCTCCTTCTTGTATATCTGGAATTTGTATGATGATGTATAGAAATTGTGTGATGTAGCCTCTTATTGAGCCAATCTACTTCAACTCTACCAATTTATCTTGTGCGGCTCGGGTGGCATTTTATGGTTTGAAATCGACCAAGTATTGCATCCTTGAATTTTGTCCATGTCAAGATTTGTGCAACAATCTATTGTTCAGCTCGCTCCACTTTGAATCGCCACCAAAGTTTTGCCACACCATCCAATTGGCTAGAAGCCAAGAGAATTTGTTTCCATTCATTTTGAAGATTGGTGGCTTCAAAGTAATGTTCACAATCAAACACAAAATTCTCCACTGTGCCTGGAAGATTCTTGCCTTCAAGCACCTTAGGTTTTGGAAATCAAATACAATCTTCTCCATCTCGGATTGGCGCTCTCTCTATATGTTCTTGTTATTGTTGGTCTCGTTCATCCAACAATCGAGTAAGATGCTTGATTTCTTGCTGCATCGCAAGGATAACGTCTGGTATTGCCGCCATAGCTACTACTCTATCCTACTACTCCTAATTTATCTAATTGATTAACACATAGATACAACACGTCCACCTTTCTCCATAAGTGACAACCAAAAGTATCAAGGGTTCCTCAAACACGGTGATCATATGTAGAAAATCTTGCCCAAAGCGTGAGGTGATGAATTGTGTGAAGTGATGCTTGGTTTATATCTAGACATGAAAATCCCAATGGTTTGGCGGAAGTGGATTTGGTGGTCCATAAATTCCATCCATCCCATTCTTGCTCTAATACCAATGTAAAAGACCAAGACCAAGGAGAGAAATAGGAGAATAGAAACTCACATTGGGACACTTGAATGAGAGAAAACTCCAAATGCCTAACATGAGCTTTGGCTTTGGTATTTATAGGTAGCATACAAGGCCCTTGAGAAGCTTCTCAAGAAGCTTCCTCAAGCCGCTTTCTTAGAGTGCAAGCCAAGTTAACTAGGAAGCTTCTCAAGAAGCTTCCTTCTTGAAGTTGCCTACTTGACGTGCAAGCTAAGCTAGATTGAAGCTTCCAAAAGCTTCTTTCTAGAAGTTACTTACTTGCGGTGCAAGCTAAGCTAGCCGAGAAGCTTCCCAAGAAGCTTCCTAGATACTTATAGAATATTCTAGGCTAATTTGTCGTATGTGCTACTTTGTAAGTCCGACTAACTTCGTCGCTAAACTCCATATTGTTACACATATTCTTGGAGTGCCAATATGATTTGGGGATTTTATCACATGCAGTTTAGGCATAAGATATACTTAATGTGGATGATCTTTCTTTACTAGGAGGTTCACATGTGGCATTTGGTATTTCCTCTATTATTACTTGTTTACCAACTTACTTCTTTTGTATGATTCTTAATCTTCCAACCTTATTATCATGTCTAAGAGCTTTTGATGGGAAGATTGTGGGAATCTTTGGTAATGCCATTGTACCAAGGACCTTTAAGTGTGTGATAATGGATTGGTCACATAAATAGACATCTTTATGGATCTAGTGTAGAGGAGTAATTTGTAATACTCCGAGGACAAGAGAAGAGAGAAAACACAGATTGCACACTCAAACATTCGATGCCCCAAGGGAGCACCTTCTCTTTATTATATAGACAAAGAGGATCTCCTCCAAGGAAGCTCCACCATAGGATTAGGGACACAGATAGGTGACATGTCAGCAAGCTCCACTCTTGGATTACTTACTTGGATGGGTGACCTGTCTGGTCTAGGTCCTATCTGGTTGGTCAAACAAGCTTTGACCAAAGGGAATCTTCCTGTAGGAATCTCTGAATCACGTGAGTAAGGTACCGTTGGAAAGCTCTCGATGGGACAAAGCAAGGGGGAGAGAAGGCCAGCCGTTCCTTTGTTGGGGGGAGGGGGCAATTGGAAATTTTTGAGGCCTAATTCATCCGTTTAGGCCTCCGAAATTGCCTTCAAAGATTTCAGGCATATTTCGGTTCATACTCTATTAGTAGAAGTCCCCTTTTGGTGATACTTCTTTCTAATCTGTTTAGTCCATCATGTGTAACATCCTTCTAGATGTTACCAAACCAATTCTCACCTTTAAATCATATGTCTAGCTATTGGTTCTAAGGTTCTCAAGTCTATTTTGGTTTCTGCCCTATTAGTAGAAGTACTCTTTTGGTGATACTTCTATCTGATCTATTTTGACCATCATGTATAACATCATTCTAGATGTTACCAAACTGAATTTCACATCTAGATCATATGGCTAACCCTTGGTATTACATAATTATACTATCTATGGAGAAGATGATACCTATAGCATTTTAGGTTGTTGGCTTTCTTGGCACCTCTAGTTTCCTCCCTTTTGTGATTGCTAATAGGTCAATCTTAGAGCTCCATGTGATTGAAGTGGAAGAGGGATCTTTTTCTCTCAAGGTGCTCTTACGGAAAACAAGAGATTGCTTATCTCCATAGATACAAGATGGTCTTCCATCCTTTGCCTCCTTACTTTCTAATTAGACTAGAAGTTTTCAATCATCCTTGATAGATCCACAATTTCAACAAGCATTACATTTTCTCTTAGTTGACTCATCCATTCTTTGTGCTACTAGTGTACATCTTTGCTCTTAATCTGACAAGGATACAGACTCTTGGATCCTAGCTTGATAATGTATAACAATATGGAGTTTAGCAATGAAGTTAGTAAGGCTAATGAAGTAGAAAATAAGACAAATTAGCCTAGAATATTCTAAAAGTATCTAGGAAGCTTTTTGGGAAGCTTCCCAGCTAGCTTAGCTTGCACTCCAAGTAGGTAACTTCTAGAAGGAAACTTCTAAAAGCTCCCAACTAACTTAGGTTACACGCCAAGTAAACAACTTTTAGAAGGAAGCTTCTTGAGAACTTCCCAATTAATTTGGCTTGCAGTCCAAGAAAGCAGCTCAAGCAAGCTTCTTGAGAAGCTTCTCAAGGGCCTTGTATGCTCCCTATAAATACAAGAGCCAAAGCTCATGCTAGGCATTTGGAGTTTTCCCTCATTCAAGTGTACCAATGTGAGCTACCATTCTCCTATTTCTCTCCTCGGTCTTGGTCTTTTACATAATGCATTAGTGTATTCTAACTTGCATCAACTATTTTCTCTACAATGATGAGGTTTTTCCTACATTTGATCCATCTATTTGCATATTCATTTCTTGTATATGAATGCGGTTCTACACTAGATGCAATAGGGATCATATGACTTGATGTCCTTTTGGAAGACAAACAATAGCTACCCATGATGCTAGCAAAGACATAGTGTTTTTCATGGCATAAGAGAGTAGATACCTCACTTGGAGGGAGCATTGGTATGTTTTTGCAAAGAATACAAGTAAGTGCAAACTTGTATTTAGTCCAAGATGATCAAATGACAACCACAAGTTTTGGAAAGAGTAATTACACATCCTTTTGGATGGGCAACAAGCAGAGCGATAGCAGCCAAAGGTCTTCAAGTGATAAGGGTATGCATCCAGTTCATCTCTTTATTCCTCTAGCCTTTGACTTATATGGAGTGATGGATATGACATTTGACACATATATGGATTATTTTAAAATTGAAGCATGGGTTTTGAATCTCTTTATCACGGTAATTACCTTAACTTTTTATAACTAAAGATTATTTGTCAGATGCTACATTAAATTTTAGATTTTTAGATTCAAATGTCATAGACAAAGTGAATTCAATAATATTGAATGTTAAAGGTTGAATAGTATAGAATGAAATCAAATCAAATGGAAAATAAATATTTATATATTAGAAAGATATATTTTTACAAAACATGAATTCCTTAGGTCTTTCATTATCATTGAATTTGCATTCAAACCTTTTTAAGATGTTTTAAACATGTTATTTGTGCTTTTATTTTTACTTGTATTTGTAATATAAGAAAACCACAGGTTGATAAGATATAGATTCTTTTTTTTACACCACACAATTAAATAGTAAATTTTATAAATACTAAATATTAAATAATATACATTTTATATTTTATATTTTAAATGTTTCAGATGAGCTTGAATATTACAATCTAAGTCATGGAGCAACATACAATAAGATTGTTGGATCTTTGACCATTGAATTGTATCATCAGGTATCTGCTGAAATATAGGAAGTAATTTCTCCAAATCATGAATAGGAGAATTTTTTTATATAATAGAGCTAAAAATATATAAATCTAATGAAGAATAGAGAGAGAAATGCACAAGTAGAAAGGTATCATAGAAGATCTATTAAAATAGGAATAAGAACTACTATTGAAATTCTTATATCTCCATTTATCAAGAAAATATCTCTACTTGGATGTTGTGTTAACAATATTAATTTGCTACAATAAATTTGAGTCATTGAGATAAGGTGAAAAATAACATGCCTATGATGATATAAAATTGTCTTTTAATGAGAAAGTTAAAATTTTTATTGTAGTAAGAGATTTACTTATTTTAGTACTTAAATATAGTTTTTAAAGTACCATTTTAATCTGTAAAAGATTGTAGACAATCTTTTTAGAAATTTGAATTTCTAAATTTTGAAAAATATTCACAATAAAATAGATAAAATTAAATATAATACATGGATCTCATTTGAATATTATGTAAATATATAAGAAGGAAAGGTATGAGGACCATAGATTTCATTTTCTATCTTTTATATATCTTCCTTCACTCAAGTTGTAAAATGTACACTCTTGCAAGAAGTCTTTTTTATTCATTTGTACCTTCTTTACTCAAAGGTCATTACTCTTAGCTCAAAATTTCAAATATAGCCATCTATAACTTGATAGAGAGCTTATAATATCTTTTTTATAATAAAAAAATCTCAATCCAAAAATGTATAATATATGGTCAAGATTCTACCTAACAATTCCACCCGAATCAACCAAATTTCCCACCAATTGAGTACTCAAGGTCTCAACTAGCTCCTTACCTTCCACTCTTGTCTAATTTATTATGATCCTTAAGCTCCACTCAAGTCGCTCTTAAAAAACCATCCCCTTCGATAAAAACTTCAAACTGCATCTCAACTCACTTTAGAAATAGTTCATGGAACACCACTTAAGTAGAAAATGATGCTCATCTAATATTCCTTCCTTGTCAAAAAATGCTTCTAGAGGCCTCTATATCCCTATACTTAATAGTATAATCATGATAATATTTCATATAAGCTTGTAATTAGATAACTGTTATAAGCTATTGAAAGATGAGAAATAATCATGTTGATAGATTCCTACATATAATCCAACCTTTTTACTAGTTCTAGTTGTAAAGACTTCCAAGATAACCTTAAACATGTCTTTGATATTCTTTATTCAACCTTGAAGACAAAGTCAAAAGCTTACCCTTGTAATGAAGTATCACTCATTTTTGATCCATTTTGGTGAAGTGTCCAAACTGACCAATATATGTGATTCAACTCAGATATTATGTTCTTTCAATGTAAGACAAAATATAAGTCTCATTATGATATTCTAGTCTGTTTTTCTAATAGATTTAACTTTGTTTAATTATAGCTAGTAAGAATTAACTTTAGTCATAGACATAATACCATAATAATTAAATAGTATTTTTATGTAACATATTAGAAAGCTCTAGTAAATACAAGAAATAAATATTTGGAAGGTACATTTTGTAAATGTAATGGCTAATACTCCCGGAAGAGTTCATTCGCGGCCAATCGGTATCCTTAAGATCGCTTTAGTCGGTATCTTTTTTATGGCTCAGATTCGGGGTTAGGGTCATCCTTATAATAAAGACAATAACATACAACAACAAGTTTAGAGGGGCGTTAGAGACCCATATACAACCACAATAATTGGAAGGAGAGAGATGGTTAATGGAAGGAAATGACTTGCTTTTGGACTTTTAATACGATACTTCTCAACTTTGAAAAAGTTTAGTGGAGTCCATTAAGTTCACAAGGACACATCTATACTACACTATGATATTATTCTAGAACTATCTTGGCTAGAATGTCACATCGATTTGTAATTGATTGGTCAAATCAATAAATTAAGTGACTACAGAACATAACGTCGTACATTTGCTCTATTTATGCTACATTTTCTCAGGGACCTCTGGTAAAAATGTCATCTTTTGTAGTATTTGATCTGAAGAAAAATATATAAGTGTAATTGTTTCTGAGCAGTCTATGAGAAAAAAGAAACTAGCATTAACTTTTTGGATCGAATCATCAATAGTAGTTAATCAAGCATCAAAGAATATATACTAATCTAAATGTGAAGACAATTGTTGGGATTTTACAAGAATTTTGTAAATTCATTTCAAGGTTATCAATTCTAAGGTATCTTCATGAAATAATACTATGTAGAACAGATTGCTATGTAATAATATATTTGTTAGTGGATCTATCTAGTGCATATGTTCAAAAGTACTCGAAGAAGAACGTGGAAAAAGCTTAATGTTTATAAACACATTTCTTTTTCCTGAAATTGACTTTACATTTTAGTTCGAAAGTATAATAACCCTGAAATAAACAAAGGAACTCAACACCGCACTCCCACAAATATTTGGACTGCCCATCAAACTTTTGTATGGAAGGTGACATGACTCCATAAAACCGCCATTAAAAATCCTATAGGGGCCGTTATCTCCCACAAGAAGTTCCGTGTTTCATATATAATTTAACACAAATTCGCTCCATCCAATTTTTATCTGAGCTCAGAGAGCAGACTGCTCCTGGAATATCTTGATTATTAGCAAGACATTTGCCGGGAGTAGTAGGGAAGAGGATTCATTGACGTAATCTATGGCACAATCGGGAACTGTAATGTACAAAAGATACACAGCTATTATGCGTAAGTAATCGTTTAGAGAGTATAATCTCATTACAAGCCAACAAGAGCACCGGCAGTTTTGTTCAACCTAAAATCATGTGGAGGTCAAAAAAAAGGGACAAGCAGAAGATTGAGATAGGACACAACAACGACGAATGAGAAGAGAAATTACAGAGGAAAAGGAAATCCGATTCTGAGAGAAAGGGACATTAGAAAATGGCTGGTTCATTGTTGGTTGGGTTACTCAGCTGTCACATGTGAAAGCTACAACTACAGAGCTCTAAGCCAGAGACAGCAGAAGGGTATTTGCAGTTCAGCTGCACAACCACAGGACTGTGGACTTAAGACCTAGTTGCATATCCTACTAGCATCCATTGGAAGGCTTTCCGGCATTACTTTCGCTGGTGTCTTACCGTTCAATTAAGCTTATACCAGCCTGTCTGGGACCAGAGAGCGAGATAGAGCAAAACGGGAACAAATCTTATCCAAGAGCTGACCTATTCACTGATGTCCACTCAAGTCTTAGTCATGTGTTTTGCTCACTGTAAGTAGCAGGCCTGGTTGGCTGATCGGGCTCGTCTTGCATGGGATTGGCTGTGTCGGTGAAGGATCACCGAGCGGTGAGAGGATGGAATATGGGGACGAGATAGACATGTCAACCTTTTGAATATCTCCTCTCCTCATCAAATTATAAGCTAGCAGGCTTGGTGAGTTCCCTCCAGTTGCTGGCAGATCTCTACCTTCATCCATATCTTGGTGAGTGTGCACCACACTATCAGGGGCCAGAAGAAGCGACAAGTCAACACTCAAAGTGAAACGAACTTTGGAGAAGCACTTTGTTGAAGACGTTTCAAAGAAATGGTACAGGCGTCAGTTTTGCCGATGGAAGTCAGATAGTCAGAATAAGGTTTTCTGTCTAGTAGTTTCTAAACTTGCAGTCTTCGACCGGGATCATGTGTGGAGTAATCACCCGACGGCACCGCTCCTGTATCGCACCCAATCCAGGTTCTCACCAACCTTGGTGCGATTTTCTCGAAATCCTCAATTTCGCTGCGTAGCTTGACTGAGAACGTTTGAGCAAATCAGCACTGGCCCATAGTGTTTCTGCAAAACTGTATATCACAAATCGCATCGCAGAAAGACCTGCCTACTTTATTCAATCGAGAATTGCAGCTAATTTAGAAGGTCAGACTAGTGCTAGGAAGACTAATGCAAACATGATATGGGTTTTGTTTCCTATCTATGTCTAGTGTTAGATCACGACACTGCATCGCTGAGCTACAAGTTTGACACCACTCCACACGGGGTGAATCGCCCTGTAAAGACTTCATGCTCACATCGTTGTGTAGCATCGCAAACCTGATCAGCATGCTGCTCGATCTTAGAGTCTAGTTGATGTTGGCTCAGCCGGGACTAATGTCTGAAGACTATATCGCAATTTGCATGTATGAAACGTATCAAGTCGTGAATCTTGCCTAGCTCTCGCGTGTTCTCTCAGGCCTAATAAGTGCAAGTGTGTGTATAGGTTTCTGGCAACTTTCCCGCAGAAGAAAAGGCCAAGCATCTATTTGTCACGGCTAACTTTGTCCTACTTGAAACTGAGTCACGTAGATGGATGAGGATTCAAAATTTACTGCGGGGGGAACAAGATTAGCGAAGCAGTTCTTCATCAGCTTATTATTCCTTTCCCTTGTCAACCCACACAAATACGACAAAATAAGACAACAGCCTTTACTGTATAAGCTGTACGTACTGTACATCAGTTCTCTGCTTTTGTTGCTCGGTACCTAACAATATTGTAGACATAATTTCAAGTGGGGCTACTGTAGGCTGGGGGAAAGTAGGTAGGCTAAGCGGCGTGGAAGTTTGTTTGTAGTGCCCATCCCATCATCTAAATGTGGGTCTAGAATATTTGTCCTGGTGCCATCAACGCAAGGATTCTTCAAACTACTCAGCCCGTTCACCGGTCACTCCAGTCATCGCAAGTGGTATATGCAGGCTTCGAGAAGATATCTCCCATAACTATTCAGCATGAATCTCATCCTAATGAATGCTGAACAATCTGCTCAAACAATACGAACTTATAGCAAACGACTGTGGGGTAGAACAGAACAGCATGGCGACCTCAATCTATCTTTCGTGAATAGTGAACAGTTCCCAACCGACATATGTTTTGCGTTGCGGTATCAGGGAAATCGGTGAAACTCTACCTTGGAGCAATATGCTCGATCCATAGTAGTTTCGAATCCATTTCAGCCAGAGTGTAAGAGCCAGACCCACCTGCATGGACACCTACAACTACTTTTAAGCTCCAGTGGTTGCGTGAATAGGTGGACCTTATCAGTGCTTTATCTTCGATCTTGCATCGTTTAGGGAAAAGCTTTGTTCTTACTTCATTCTTCTTTTAGTAATTTTGCTTGTTTCCTCAAAGGGACCAAGCGAATACATGTGGGCTACGCTACGTGGAGTTTGAACCTGCCTACCTCAAATGGCCTGTGTTTCCGTAAAAATATATTGCGCAGCTGCTACAGCTGTCATTTTCTAATTCGCAGGCTGTTCTTGTGAACTGTCTAAAGCCATTCAATAAGACGGTCTGGTTGATTACTGCGCTTAACGTCGTTGACCAGATGAGGAGAACAAGGAGGCGAGAACTCTAAGTTGTGACAAAATACAACTTACTGTCAGCGGGGTTAGGAACACGCAATATTAGGATGCTTTTTTGAGTTGCTCGCTCGTCATGGCGACGAGATGAGGGCTCCATGACGTGATAAAGAACGTAGTAACCCAAACTTCATAACCTTGCTCCATCATTCTCATGATTCAAACATGGTGTTCCTTTATTAGTGAGGTATCCACAGACACTGTGCAACATCATAAGAACTGCCGAACCACGAAGAAATGAGCTCGCAGACAAGATAATGGGGACAATGGGAGGTTTTATACGTCTTCACCTCAATACCATGCTCTCTTGAATTCTTGCTAATTCACTCAGAAATAAAGATCCATCGCAGGCTACTGCATCCATGCTTTGCAGTGTCCCGATATCGAGAGCTCCTTAGGGGGTAAAGTAGATCGAGAATTTATGCACTGTAGCAACTCTTTCAACTCTCGTGTAGGTGTTCAACCAAACAGTTATACGTGCTGAGAACCCTAGTATATCGGGTAAATTGTCCACTTACAGAAAGCATACAACAGAATGCGTAGCAGGTTAAGGATCCGCCATATCCTCCCCTCGAATGCCTCCTACTCCCTCTCTGAAGAATTGATGGCCACGATTGTTACAGTAGAGAAGTGAACAGTACAGTGAGAATCAATCCCTGCTATTCCGTCTATTTGACTAGGTTCCGCCGGTCTCTGAAACTTGACCATATTTTAGACCGATAAAATATTGACCTCAAGAGCGTCCATTCAAATCATTAGTAATCACTGTTCACCAGACGCGATATAACCACTGATCGCAGAAGATTATGGGTAATATGCGATTACAACTACAGTATCCAAATCATATCAGTGCAAGAATCTGGATTGCCCCACATATAACGGTTGTTAGTGATATCAGACTAGTTGTTGATGAGAGGCGTACTACTTTTAAGGGGGCTTCCATGAAGCTATGGTGGGCATGTTCATTGTGAGGAGTTCGTGGGATCAGATTTGAGCTCGAGAGGGATCAACTAGTTGGTATTTGTTTCAGAATCTTTGAGCACCACTGTGTAACGAAGGTGCAATGTTCAACCTTCGCCTATGGGGTATGCACAGTGTTGCCAATCTTCTGCAGATGGTGATTGCCAGGCTGGATGAATATGTGAAATTGGGGAAGTATGCTGTAACTTGCACTGTAGTAGCTCATCAGCAAGCAAGCATGGAAGCTCTTGTACTGGCATATACTGTATTGTAGTTTTATTATCACCTTTGACCTATGGGTCCTATGTAGAAAGTCGTTCCACTTACATCCCATCCCGTTGCTGACTTCATATGTGGCTGCGTCAAGCATGTGAAGATGTTTTCATGAAGGACATGAAGTCAGCTTCAACTTTCTCAAGTTTAATACGAGCCAACAAACTGTTCGCGGGTTCCCGATGAAGACTTGAAGTTTAAGTAAACGTCAAGATTCTACACCGTCAAAGGCTTCCATACATACTGTTCCACGGGAGGAGAATTCGAAGATCAAATCCAACCCCAAGAAACAATCGTAGTCCATTTTCATGACATTTATACATGACAGGTGATAACAAGTCAGTAGTCTATGCTTCTCGTCCCTTGAAGTCTCCATATTAGCTGCGAAAGGCAACTGCTTTTGGACGTCAGTCTGCATCACCGTCCTGTTACCTCTGTCCTCCTTACAGCAGTTTCTCCAGTCAGTACAGTTCAGACCTGGAATTCTGAACTAAGAATTCCAGCATTCTTTAACTACAGTATAAAGATCCAGAAGGGTACCATCACTTTGAACTCTGAACTGAATTCATTAACTAAGAATTCCAGGTCTTCTGTCCCTGGAACTTCAAGCAAGGCCTCCTTCAGTTTGGGCCATTACAGTCTTTTGATTGGATTTGAGTGTAACTTTATCCTTTATAATAACTTTGTTCAAGTTATTATAAAAAATCTGACTTATGTGGAAGGTCAAAGTATTATAAGCGGTAGTATTGAGTACAGTATTTCAGTGGCGGGTGTGGAAAGGTACTTTGCTAGTCCTTGACGCCGTACTTCAACTCCTTAGATTTACAGTACTCTAGAATGCTTCGCAGGCGTAATTCCTGCTGCCCCGGCGCGTCCCCTCGTCAGCTGAAACTTGGAATAAGCACAGGTCCAGAAATATAGATTGCGCTCGATTGAATATTCTACTTATGGGCACCCAAGACATACAAGATTCACCTGCTATAGCTTCTACACTAGTGGTTTGGAGAGAAGAGGGAGGGGATGTGTATACCATCTGCATGTGACTTACCAGCATGGTCTCCACAAATTAAAGCATCCAATCAAATCATGACGGAGTTGAAAAGTGATCCAATGGCGAATTATGTATTCTAAAGTGCTCAAATTTCAGAAGGCAATGACGCTGTATATCTCTCAAGGAGTAGTCCAAGTTTTAAACGTCGGAGTGCGCTCGAGTATTCCTACTACCACTAGGGATAGGGAATTAACGGCTGGTACAGAAAATCGTAAGCTTACTTCACGTGACAGTTAGCTGATTTCCAGTGCAGTGAAGAAGATGCCAATGAGAACTGGGGACAATGTGTGGCATCGATGGCGCTACGCACAAAGTAGGGTCGACTTTCCGAGACAAAAAAGTGTCCTTCACGTGAACGAATGTGGGTTAATCTCATATTGTACAAAAGTCCAGAATCAAGTCTGTCCTGGGTCTAAAACGAATTTTAGAGAATCTGAAATAGGTTGAATTTGCCAATCTACCATGTAATAGTGGATACCATGAATCATTCTGCTGTCGAAGGACGAATGTGAAAGGAAGGACTGGTAGTGCACCAAGGAAAGGGACGGTATGTGGAATGAGAAGAGATGATGATCTCTCTCGGTTCAGCATGACTGTAGTCGAACACAAGTACTTGAAAACAGCTTCGACTGGTAAGACGAGCACGGCAGAGGCCCGGGTGGTAGAGCCGAATTTCTTAGAAGCGGTGTGTATCCATCTCTTCCTTTTCCAAGACATGAGTCAACTGTTGGTGTTACCACCGCAGTTTACTGTGCGCGCTGAGTGGGTTCTTATTTGGAGATTAAAATTGCGTCCATTTGCTGACTGGTTGGTCGCCTGAGGAAGTTCTAAAAGTGGTTATGAGGCTAGAAGAAGTAGGCCTAACTGAAAAGCCAGAGAACGGACTTTAGACTGCGAAACTTTTTCAACTTTCCCTCTCATGCCCCGTCCACATGCTACTGTAGACTTGTCGATCAAAGTGCTAGGCCGTAAGTGTAATTCTAGTACCATGTGGACTGTAAATAAGCTTACCCCGAGACTCTTTGGGACAGAAGCGCTACCTCAAATTCGAAGTAAATTGAGTGAGTCTGCACAATCTAACATGCTTTGGAAGTTCGGACATGCTTCGGAAGTTTATCATCATCACCGTGTTAACTTGCATCTCATATTCACTTGGTAAGTCCATTGACGGCATATGCGGAAGGAGCAAAAGACTGGCAATAGATACAGAGGAAGCAGAGAATCTACTGTACAGTAGTTGTAAATGCTAAACGTTTAGGGATAAAGTAGAGTTAAATGTTGGAGTCGAAGTAGAGTAGAGAGCATTCTACCCTCTATGAGCCGAAAGCCCCGACAATATCCTTTACAGGTTGCCTTGTTATCTGACGGAAACGTCAAACAATGGAATTCGTTTGCAGGTTGGCTCCAGTCCACTCATATGGGTCTAGAATTCGTAGTTTAGTGGTTGCTGCTCTTTAAGCAGATAAAATTGAGTGAGAAAGGTCGGGTACAGGATAACAGAGCAGACTTGCGGGGCGAGCACTTTTGTTTGATTAGGCCACTGATGGCAGATGGGGGTCGGAGTTAGAAGACGAACATGAGAATTGAAATCGAACCATGTGAATGATGCGATAAGGGCAAGGTTCGTCTCGTACGAACTATGTGCGGGCTCTAAAAAGGGTGGAAGGCCGATGAGTTTGGATTGATGAAAAGTACGCCGCAGTACGCGGATGAATGATGAAGAAGAGATGACATGGAACAGTACTCCACCAAAGAAGAAGGAACTCCAGGTGGTGGAGTGACGGACATGGCGTCAACACGTCTACCGAGACAGGGCAGATGGGCAGAGCAGGGGAGCCGGGGGCAGGGTATGCACTGTACAGTCAGAACAAATCGAAGGCTAGACTCTCTGAGTGGGCTCTGACTTTCACTGACCTCAGGTCGTCAAAGGTTCGTCAGGCTCCTTGCAGTACCGTAGTAGCGTAGAGTATATTACCATGACGCAGTAGGAGCGGATTGGCCCACAGAGACTGAAAGAGAGAAGTATGTGGGCTCACCTTACGATTTACGGTACTTCCTTTGTCTGGTTTCTCTGTGGCAAAAAATTCTGCTCGGTATTTGAGCACAAGAGAGGCACTGTTAACCCCCTGTGCAGCGCTGTTTTATTGTGTATTTGGATCACGGTGCTGGGAATCACTCGAATCCAGGGAGGAGAAGCATCAGGTAGCATGTGAAGATTGTTTAGAGGATAGCGCTTGAGCAGTCCACGCGGCAAATCAAACCGAAGTAAGCTGTGTAATTTCTTGTGACAAATCCTTCTCATTCTGTTCATTCGTTCTTCTCCAGCGGCAGCAGAAATAGCCACGTAGAGGAGAGGAGGCGGAGGAGACGGCGGAGAGCTGAACAGAGCAGGAATGGCATAGGAACGAGGGGGTTTAAGTGTACGGTTTATGCCATAGAGACAGTTCTCTTAGGCCCGAGAAGCGAAGGAGTGCTTCTTTGCCTCGTTCGGAGAAGAACGCATTGTGTGCTGAAGAGAAGGTAACTCTGGAGATTAAAGAGCAGGCAGTCCACGAACTAGGCGGAGGAGAAGGAGCAGGAGATGACACCGATGTGCAAGTTTTTGAAGGCACTTTTCCTTGGAATGGTGTTCCGAAGCAAATGGCGCCGTTCTTCCAAGGCCAGGTAGGCTCCTGTGAGAGTTACTCGTGCTTTCTTCACCACCGCTAGGTAGTAGGATTCGGGATTACGTGGAGCGCCGAATTTTGGACGATAAGCATGAGGTCGGAAATTCGCTGTTACTCTAGCTCAGTCAGATATTTCTTCACAGATCTTGGTCCTATCGTTGCGAGAACTGAACATTTCGTCAGCTTATTTGGTAGCAATGTTCGTCCAGGACTGGCAGGACGAGCGACCGAATTAGCGAGATAGTTAGTGTGGATCTGTACAGCTGTATCAACGCAATTCTTCTTGACCTCATTACCAATTGAGCTTTAGTATCCTCTAACTTTGGCTGTCAATGCTTTCTAGTTCGGTATGATTGGTGCTGGAGAATGTGTAGACCGATACGGCATGGCAGCAAGAATTCATATTATTTCTTGTATCTGATTGCGAAATATTTTGCTGAAGTCTTTCACGATTTAGTTATAGATCACTTCCTTCGTTCATGATTTTTTCGGAGCCAATGGCAACGACAATCCGTACGACTACCTGCTTAGATAGAGAAGTGGATCCATTGTAGCACGAAACATCAGAACGTTTTTGATTGGCTCCCATTTCATCCCTACAGCTATAACCCTGTCATTACACGTCGTCAGAACTTTATCTTTTGGGATAGGAGCATCGCTTTCCAGAAACATCATTTTTATCGTTGTTTGTAAAGCGACTTTCTTACTGCTCTTTACTGCTGGGTAGTTCTCGTAAAAAAATGAATTGCACATCGCAAACTCTGCGCAGGCCGAAAGCACACAGAGTTGTGCTTCAGCCTGCGGCATACGCATAGGAGCGGATGGGCTTGCCCAGGTCATGATAGACCTGACGTCTGTGTTACAAAGGATTGTTGTGGCCTACCCTCAGGCGAATGTGCTTAATCGGGAACTTCGAGAATCTACTAACAGAAATTGTTGGTGTACAAAGAAAGAGAATGCTTCAACTGTCAGGGTGGAACCCATCCGATTCGAAGGTCGTCAGAAGTGTTTTGTTGGTAATACAGTAGTGAGTTTGCAAGTTAATCATCTATTTGCAGACAGTCGGGGTTCTTGCTGTACAGAGAAAGAGAATGCTTTATCTGTCAGGGTTGAACCTATCCGATTAGAAAGTCGTCAGAAGTTCTTTGGTTGTTTATGCAGTAGTGAGTCTGCAAGTTGATCAGCGCAGCTCAGCGCGGAAGAATTTACTATGAGGATCTGTAAACTCCAGTTAGATGAATATCGTGAGTTTATGAAGCGTCTGTGCTGGCCGATTAGCGAAGGGGAGAAGGCCAACGGGGCGCTGGCCTTCATTGTATACTCCAGTTTACATCCTCGACCATATCCTCGTTCCTACCATTGTCCAGTAACCAGATTAGCTATCGAGATAGAAGATCTCTATGGTAAAGTCGTCCCGATATGTTATTAGCTGCCAGTTCAGGCCGTGGCAATAAACCGGGAGTTGACGAGATACTTTTCTGAGACCCATTCTGTCTCCGTGTATGTGGGACGCAGTGTATGTTTGCCATTCCACCTGCGTCTATAACTCCTTGTTGTCGACGTAATAGAGTTAACATACTGTTGGGCATGGATAATCTTAAGCGCAAGCTCAGGTGGGTTTGGTGACCCTGATTCGTGACCCGCATTCCAATCGTGGCAAAGTAGATGAAGTCAACGTGGTCGACCTTTAATCATCAATTAAGTATTTCCATCGTCCTTGGTGCAGCGTCTGCATCGTCCACTGTTCGTAGCTACAGTACTGATGCCTTTGTTCGCTGTTTCTTGTAAGCGCTTTCATCGCATAACCTGGCACTGTAGCGAGTTCCACGTGAAGTAAGCATGTGCACACAGACTTGATCGTGAGGTTTGACAGAGTTATGCGGCCAGGAGATGCGTCAGTAGTTGTCGTTCCTGTTTAGCAAGGCACGTTATCTTTATGGTGGTTTACTGAATCTGCCCTCGTGTGATTGTAGAAGCAAAACCCGCAAGGGCGGGCAGATTTTCTCTGTCGGGGACTACAGTCAGGACTTGAGCAAGTACCCTCACGAGAAGATCGACATTGATGACGATGACATTTTTGGTGCTCTCGGCACTGTTGGAACGATCGGTACCGTCTTTTGGGGTCAACTGGCAGATGGATCTGAAGTAAACATTTCGGGACCTCCACCTCTCAAATACCTATTTGTGTGACTTAGTAGGAACGTGTAAGTCCCTGTTTTACGGCAAACTTTGCCTCGTGTAGGTCTGTTTTATTTGCTACCACGTCCATACGTCCCAAAATCTGGAAACGAAGACTCTCGGACATTTATGTTTGGTTTCCGTCTAATGAACGAAATGTACAGTAGAATCTCCCGCGAGGCGTTTGTAAGCACTGACATGAGCAATGCCGTTTCCCACAGATTGCTGTGAAGAGGTTGGACACGAGTAAAATGAAAGGAGTGAAGGATTTCTCAGCACAAGCCAAGTTGTTGGGAACCATTCGTCACAAAAATATATTGACCCTGCGCGGCTATTGTGCCGAAGGGAAAGAACGGCTCCTAGTATATGATTACATGATCAATCTGAGTCTTCATACCCACCTGCATGGGTCTTTGTCGTCAAGCCTGGTATTGGACTGGTCCAGGAGGATGACAATTGCCATCGGAGCCGCAGAAGGCCTTGCGTAAGTTGTATAAGCCTTTCAGACTCCCTTCAAGAGCTAGGTTCTTAAGGTTGTTGCCACAGTTGACCTTGTATTAAGACGGCATGTAGTGAAATCCGTCAGGGACGCAGATAGAGGACAGTTTTCCCACCTTTAATTTTTGACTTCGGCCCATGATTGTTCATCTGAGGAGTTAGTTACTTCTTCGTTGCTTTCTGCTGCTTCTATTCGGTGGTGGTGTGGGTTGTAATGAAGGGATTAAACGTCAAAATAGCTGAACTTCTCCTTTCCTTTTACAGACACCTCCATTACAAGGCGCGTCCCCCCACGATTCATGGAGACATAAAATCAAACAACATTCTTCTGGACAGAAACTACGAAGCCAAATGGGCAGACTTTGGTCTTATAAGGCTGATGCAAGAAGCCTGCATTGCGAAGGGGGTTAACGAAGGCATGATGACGTACTTTGCACCGGAGTACCTGAAAGGATCAGCACGTTCTCTGAGTGGCGATGTATTCGGCTTTGGGTTACTGCTGATTGAGCTCATTAGTGGCAAGAAACCTCTCGGGAAAATTGGGGCAGACCAGAAGTCCATGTGGGAATGGGCCGAGCCCATCATTGCACAGGGACGGTTCAACGAGCTAGTGGACCCCAGGCTGAAAGGACACTACACTCGGGATGAGCTGAACCTGGTCGTGTATGTGGCGACGATGTGTGCGCAATCTGTACCTGGGAGTAGGTTAACGATGGTCGAAGCCGTGGACTTGCTCCGGTGCGGCAATGTATGCAGAAACAGAGGTGATGATGATGAGGATGAGGACTCGTACAGCGAGTATTACATGGAGGCTTGATCATGTATTCCTATCTTCAACGACCAGGAATTTCTATGTAGAGCGCTCTATTCTCTGCGCGTGTCAGGATCGAGCCATTGGAAACAGGAAGTGGAGTCCGCGTACTCTGGTCCATGGAAAGAATGAAGAAGATATAAAGCATGTTTTTATGAGTGCCACAGAGAGTGAGGGAAATGATGATGATATTCCATGTGGGTGGATTGTTTAGCAAGTGGCGTACTTCCTTGTACATAATTCACAGCAGTTGTAATGAAGCTTTCTACGTTTCAACTTGTGTTCAAATCTAGAGTAGTGACCGACCTTGGTGGAGAAGGATAAGCTTTAAATACAAGTCTACATGTAGATAGGAAGGATGACAATGGACAGATTGTCATTGGGACGGTATGTGCGCAGTTGTACCGGTTGGAAGTCTTACTGATACCCAAATGAGGGAGTTATAGGTGGCGGAATGACTTATGTCTCAAGGGCCGCTTCCAGCTATTAAACTTAGTCTCCGAGAGTGATATTTGCATGGTGACAGTAGGTCCAAATTTCTTAGAAACTGTTACTGCAAGTTACCTCGAAGCTTAGCAAGTGTATAATTGCTTCCCTTGGTAAGGTATTGCATCACTTGATTTCCTACACGGATTAAGAAAATGTGAAGAACAAGGATTTCTTTGTGTAATAGTTCGCTTCTATACTACTCTGTCCTCTCGTTCGCTTGACCACTTTGTCTGCTTGCAGATATTGCTAGAGATGAAGTGCGTTACTCGAACATCGTCCTAACTTGTCACATCGGATCGAGGTATAGACTTAGTAAGGAGACCCTACCCTACCCTACCTACCATCCACACCTTGCTCACCTCTCGAGATCCCCAACATGAGGTAGGTGAATTCCAACTGAGAAGTCTGATTGTCGATTCTAGTCCCGTGCACAAACGAGAACTTCCCGCATCACAGAGAACTAAATGAGCTTCCGCGTTGTCTCAAACTAACATGAAGGTGATGCATGAACTAACGATGGTATGTGCTCTCATTCAGTCGGCCTCATACCAGCATTTCCGGTGACACGACAATAGACCACAAAAACCGAGGCGGCGGCTTACAAAAATTGTGAGTTCCTTACAGGATTGGTTGTAACGCTTCATCTCCGAAGGACCACTCTGGTTCCTTGATTTAGAGCTTCAATTATTCCCTTCGAGTCAACGAAGGTCCACGAGGAGTGCTAATTTCCAAATTGACAGTCAACATAAATATGCACGCTATCATTGCGGAACGTTGACCATTTTAATTGTTCGAAATTGATGTAATTACATGTTGACAAATTGACACCGTAAACGATGAAATAGAACAGCTAATTTTGAGGTCCCTAGAGAAGAACATGCAGGTTACCACTAACGAAGAGATAATTATTCAATCTCTCTCCAGAATTATAAATGTGCGCCTCTCTTATCTACCAAGTACTGTGCTGTCGTTAGTTGCACCGATCACTTCATTTCTAAAGGCCTCATCCTCGTCCTAGAAGCAAGATAGAATCATCAATTTACGGACAAAATCTTTTGAGCAAATAATCTCTTTCTGATCCAGAACACAACGAGCTCTGGAGATATCTTGTTCTCGTCCACAAGAAACGGTTCGATTGTGCTCGGAGGAGAACCATGAGACGTGAGTGATGCACCTCGAGAACCTGCCCGGCAATCGAGCACACAACGTCATGACTCTATCTGTCAAACAGGGTAATAGAGAGAACAATGAAAGCAAACATGCAGACCGCGACTAATCTTGCTCTCTATTTATCACATTCAGCTTACCATCCAGGGTGCCATCAGGGAAAAAGGCCCAATGACAGTAAGGGATAGCGCCTTTGGTGAAACTCGTCTTCAGCTGTCCACATCAAGCCATCATCATATCAATATCAGTCTCATCTCCAGGAGTCAAAGTCGTCGGAAAGAAAATCGAAGAGGACAAAAGACACTGAACTGGGAGAAACCTGTTACATGTTTCGCAGTGACATTAATATCAGTCTCATCTCCAGGAATCTTAGTCGTCAGAAAGAAAAGCGAAGAGAACAAAGACACTCGACTTGTTAGAGTAGATACATGAACATGTTGTTCGGTCTGTGTCAGTTCATTGTTTTGCATGAACATGTTTCAGTCTCAAGCAACAACACCTGATTATCTTCGAAGGTAATGTCAAGGTCCGTCAATCCCTCTTCCTTCTCCAGTGCACTAGTGAGTTGAGGAATAACGTCTTCCACCATGGTTGCTTCTAAGGATTTAACAACTGCGGCTTTCTTAGATGCTCTAGCTGGCTTCGCAGCTGGATCTTTAGCGCCTGCTGGCTTCGGCTTGGCGGGTTCACTATCCTTCGGGATGGTCGGTGATTCAAGAGGCTGACTTTTAGGTGCATCGGTTGAAGCAGTGGGGGCAGCAGTTCCTGATGAGCTTGGATCTGTCTCAATGACAAAAGACAGATGGATATAAGCAGCTGAAATATACCCCTCTTGCAAGAGTTCAAAGCTCAAACTAAACGAAAGCAGCTCACCCGCTACAATGACCTCATTGTTGAAGCCCCCAGTTCCGTCTGGTACGGTTGGGCTGTCGGCAGAATGCATCCACTCGCCATCAACGACAAACTTATAAGCGAACTTCCCGATAGGCAACTTCTGTGCTTTGTAGAGGACATCGGAAAGTGGAGTAAGCAACGACAATTGATGTTTCACCTTAAACTAAACTTAAACAGGACTAGATTGATAGATATTGGAAAGAAAGTTCAGCTCTACCGATTTGGTAGTTTCTCATAAACCTCTGAAGAGGTTCAGCATTGTAATTGCCAAATCCAAATTAAAACAAATAACAGGCAAACTCATGCAAATGGCAACATCCAGATCTGTTCATCCTTGATATGAATCGAAGTCACTGTTTCATTTCCGTCCAGTCTTCATTTACGACAAGGACAGTTCTGAAATCTTTTGAGTTGTGACTAGCATGGACACATATTGCGGTCCTGTCATTTGCCATATCGCAGCTGAAACCCAGTTTACAGAAAGAGGTGGAGAAATACCTTCTTCAAAATGAAAAAGCCATCTGCTCCTTTCTCCAAAGGAACCTTCGTTTGCCATTCTAGAAAGTCACCTGTCAGTAGGACCTCCGTCCCTTTTCCCTTCCATATGAACTCCACTTCCTGTACCAACACTGTCTCCACAACCATCACCTTTCCATTATTTAGGCTAGATTATGTTTCCAACGTGTACCCTAAGGCTTAGGACTAGATAACATTATTATTAGGCACTAGATAACATATTAGGCAAAAACCGTTTTACTCTTCTACGTTAATCAACATGATAGTATAACACACCGTTTACAAGGATGATTCCAACTTCTACGAGGGAAGTTTAAAATCTAAAGAGTGGAGAAAACATCACTCGTGATTAAAGCAGCGGCGAAAATGGTTGATGAATGAGAGCATACAATCTTTTATCGACTCCAGACTCTCGTCATGTACAGTCTAGTTGATTTGCATAACATTTTTTGACTACCGTCGAATTTTGAGATCTAATGTGCCTCCAACAGGTCTTGACAGAATATTGGATATATGAGGACAGAAGCCGTTCGAGGAACGGCTTGACAGGATATAGTGTAAATTTCATTTGGATCCTTCTAGCACCCGAAGGGAGTCATGGAGGAACTCATGAAGGGAGAAAGGATTGCACGTCCGGACAAAAGATTTCGACAGAAGTTCTACAGCGCCATGACAGACAAATTGAATTACATGAAAAGCACAGGAGTAGTTTCACATGAGTAGAACCTCCAAAATCTACAAGTTCACATCTGATGAAATAATCACAGTGCACTTCAAGGACCCAGATAGTCAGGGTGAACCGAATTGGTATTTGGGAGCTGAAATTGACCAATTCAAACCAAGAGGGGGAAAATTACAAGTAGATGTTCCCGCTTCCTGACTGGCCGCCCGAACGGTGAATTCAGACGCCCGTACCTTCGCCCCAAACAGATTCTTTTTAATCTTCCCTGTCCAACTTGCATTGATTGACGAGGAGACGACGGCAGGCTGTGACACGAAACCGTAATAGCTGCAGCATTGTCGACTGATTGGAGGAGGAGAAGGCAGTAGTTGATACTGCTGGAAAGGAATCGCACCAACGGATCCCCTCCAAGCCACTGCAATAGCTGCCATTATCCGCAATCCGAAAGCCAGCCAAAGCCGTGGTGCTTTCACAACAGGCAACACCACTTTCAGCACCACATTGAGCTCCGAATTCTTCCAAAGTTGGGAAAAAATCTGCGAACATTCACACCGCTCACGTTACAGCTCCGTTCTTCTTCACCCCATCGTGCTATTACCACATTACACTACTAACAAAATTTTATCTCTTCTAATCCGAGAGCCAGCCAAAGTCGTGACTCTCTCACAAGAGGCGCTACAGACTTCCAGCAGCAAATTGAGCTCCAACTGAAGGTAAAATCTGCCCAAATTGGCGCCGCTCAAAGACACAACAAGCAACTGCTTACGGTACAGGGACCAATCGGCTGATACAAATATCACCTTCAAATTGCCATTCCTGTGCTCACAAGCATCACGTAACTCTTGTTGCTCTTCTGTGGAACTTGTTGTCCGTGTTCAGGATAAACGTCGTCGTTTACTCGCAGTTTGCTCCTCCTCAGGCTTCTTCATCGTAGTCTACAAGTCTGTGGCTCAGGAACCCCATCATCTGCTTCTCCTTTCCGAGCCTACGTTTTTTGTTTCTCGAACCTCGAGCCTCGGTCCTGCCTCTCCTTTCCGAGCCGACGTTTCTCGTTTCTCGAACCTCGAACCTCGGTCCTGCCTGACCAGGCCTCCTCATAGGAAAGAAATTTGCAATCTTCAGAAGACCATATTATTTCCCCACAAATAACAATGCAATGAGACGCATTGATCTAATAATATTTTTCATCTAAAACCCATAAAGGTCAAATATGGAAAGAAGAAGTCGACCGCGTAGAAAAAACGAAGGATGGGAAGACCCCATCAAGCCGTACAAGGGAGAGAAAAAATAAAAGTAAAATGGGGCTAAGCCCAACAAATATGTGCTAGAGGTTAAATTTCTTCCATATTAAATCCAATAAACTCATATTCTACTTTTTTTCTAATTTTTAAAGGGTGAATAACTTTCATTCTTTAGGGGTTAGAATTCTTTATGTCGAAATTCTCAAGGTCAAATTAATCATAGAGAGCAAAATCTTCCTTATCAATATTCTTCAAGTTTAATGGTTTAAATTGTCAAACTCTTCGACATAAAATTTGTCTTGAAAGTCAAATTTGTCCTTGTTAAAATTTATGTTAATGATCAGTATTTTCCACATTAAAATTATATTTCTTCTAAGAGTACCGGAGCTCAAATTTTAAAGTGCTCAACGATGTGGAAAGTAATCCTCTAATGTAAAAGTAAAGGAAATAACAAGGACAAAGTAATTAAAATTACAAACTTCTATCCTTTCAACTAAAAAGATTCTTCTATCTCAACTCCGTTTTGTGGTTGATAAAAGGATAAAATAGAAAAGGAATACCACTTTCAAATCTTTTATTGAGGTAGAAAGGAAGTTGAGGAAAAAATTAATTCTATGATATAAAGCTTATACTTACTATGTATATGTATAGAATAATAATAATAATAATAATTAAATATTTTATTATTAACGAAAATATTATATCGTATAAAAATATTTCCCAATAAAATTTAAGAACTACAGAAAATCTGAAAATTATGTACACCACGGTCAAGTTCATGTGTAATTATGTTGGAAATTGCTAACATGATGAGGAAAGCCAATACACACGAGAAATTCATTAGTAATATAGTTATATTAAACTGCAATTGCACACTAGTAGTTTTAACCATAAATTATTATAAAATTTTGTGTATAAAGGATTACCATATTCTATCAATCAAATGTGAAAAAAATGGGATGTAGATAAATAATAAATATTAGCCTTCTGTCTATAAGCATGTGAAATAGATAAAGATATTCATTGTGTTTTTTCCACACAAAATGAATATGTGATTTTCATGTTGAAGAAAAACAAAAAACAATTTCCTACTTTGAAAACCAATTGAATTGATATTTTTTAAAAGATTCAATTATATCTGAAATATTTTTTATCAAAAGCCTATTGAAAATATAGACTTACAAAAGACTTTTCATTTCCTAGGGTCATATTCGTAAACATACAAGGTAAATACCAGAATGCAGCCAATAAGAGTCGGATGCAGCGAAGAAGATTGGGTGCGGGATAAACAGTGCATATATATATATATATTCAGGAGATTGTCCACCCAAACAGCCGTCCAAGAACTATCATTAAATCATTTTTATTCATATAAGGATGAGGTTGAAGTATGAACTTTAATTCTCTTGTAACAAATCCGTCTCGCTCAGATTATGTTGCTTTGTTGCAACATAATCCCACTCACACCGGTGCATTTATGTCCATGTAATTACTAATTTTATTTACATGTAGATGTCGAGAAATAATGCTTACAAGGAACTGAAATTCACACTTCGGATTTGGGATTCAGCTAATTGACATGATCCAATCAAGAAATTCCTTTAGAGATAAATAACTAACTCACTTTTGTGCACCATAAGATATCAGCCATTAAGTGAAACCTTTAAAGATAAAATTACTTCTTGATCAACGAATTTCTTGAAAATTGCGAGGGTGTAAATCGTATAAATTATTTCAGAACAATGTAAATTCCCACAGAGAAACAAATAGGTCAGTCTTTAATTACGCCGAATTCCCAAAGATATATGCAATATAAATCTCCAGAATGGTTCTATCCGCGTGAACCACGTGGACTATGTGCTCCAGAATATTTTATTTATTACATAAAAAATAAGCGCTATGGGAGTTTAATTTGGACTAAAGTGAATCAGTGGCCAGGGAATATTTGGAAGAACTGATTACATTCAGAAGGGAGCACTCATTTCCAGTTTTGAATTTAATCCATGTGATCCATCTTTTATCCAATAAGGACCAGCAGGACTCACGGCCTGTTTTAATAAAAGTTGGGTTAAGGGTAACCAAAGTTAAGGGTGAAAACTATTCAATATTGGGAAAGACCAAAGCAGACAATTAATCAAACAGAATATGAGCGATGCTAGAAGGTTGAGAAAGCTCAAACAGAAACCTAAAAAATACTCACATATTAGGGTTTCGATTTGTCCCTTAGCGAATTATGTATTAAAACTGTAAAATGTTTTATGAATGTAAGTTTAGAAAAAAATAACTGGGTAGATATTTCATAAAATTTAAATATTTTTTTAAAGTATTATATAATTATTTAGTATAATTTTCCAAAAAGGATGAAGAAACTTACGAATTCGTTCAATTTTGTGCCAAACTCCTTTTCCTAAATCTCTTGTTGATCTATTTCCCTGGATGATACAATAATCTCTCGAGTTGAGACCTCTAAAGTAACATTTTGTGTTAGACTGCATTATTTTCTCCGGTTGAAACGAAATCTCTAGGCATGTGAACATCGATAATTCCTTAGTGCTTTTTGTATTTGGACACAAGGTTCACATTTTGGTAAACTAGTTCTCTCCTTTGATATTGTAATCTAATTATGAGTAAGAGCAAGTGAATATACCTGCTCAAAAAGATACAAATGGAAAAAAGTTTCACAAAAAATATCCCATTACAATCAACATGTTGAAAGTAAACTCCATGAACCAAATACTACATAGTATGTTCTCCATGTGGATGGCCTTGTGGTGCTAGGAGACCCGCAGGTGGTATTTGGTATACTCTCCTCTAGTATTGCTCGTCGACTGTCCTACCTCATCCGTATTGTTCCTCCGTCCTCGTCCTTCTTATCGAGTCTGAGAGCCTTTGATAGGAGGATTGTGGGAGTCTTTGGTGATATTATTGGACTAGTGACATTTGAGTGTGTGATAGAGGATTTGGCACGGAGATAGACGGCTCTGATGATTTCGTGTGGAGGGGTTGGCTTGCTATCTATATGGAGGAGACTGCACCTTTAGCATTTTTGGGTAGTTAGGCTCTCTTGGCACCCATACTTTCCTCTCATTGTGTGGTTGTTGATAGGCCAATTTTGGAGACTTATGTGATAGAGGTGGAGGGGGATCCTTTTCTCTCCATATGTTATTGCGGCAGACGAGAGATAGTGTATTCTCATGGGCACAAGAGGATTTTCCATCTTTTGCTTCACTATTGTTAGATTGGATTAGAGGTTTACAATCTTCCTTGATGGAGCAACAATATGACATACTCTCTTCTATATGCACATTCTCTCTTAGTTGACTTGTCCATTCCTCAAGCTACTAAAGCACATCTTTACTCGTGCTCCGGCAAGGGTGCAGGCTCTTGGATCCTAGCTCAATAGTGCATTAGGGCATTTTGACTTGCATCCGCTACTTTCTCTTCAGTGATGAGGTTTCACCTAGGTTTGGTCCACCCATCTGCATCTTCATTACTCACCTGTGAGTGTGGTTCTACACTAGATGCAACAGCGGTCCATATGACATGGTGTCCTTTTGGAGGATAGAGGATAGCTACCCATGATGCTATTAAGGACATAGTGTTTGCTATGGCACAAGAAAGTGGATACTTGGCTTGGATGGAGCATTCATATGCTTTGTAGATGACACATGTCAAGGGAGACTTATACTTGGTCCAAGATGAGCAAGTGACAATAGCAAATGTCGTGGTTATAGACCCTACACGAGATATAGTTTTGGAGAGAGTGATTACCCATCCCCTTGGATGAGCAACAAGTGCAGCAACAGGTCGCAAGGTCTCCAAGTATAGGGGCATGCAACAAGGTCACCTCTTTGTTCCTCTAGCCTTGGATTTATATGGTGCAATGTACACAATTTTTGACACATTTGTCAAGCAGAGCACAAGAGCTTATCATGTTAGGCGCCAAGGGGTACCACTCTCACTCTCATACTTTGTATCATATTTTTGACAACATGTGTCCATTGCTCTACAAAGAGCATTGGCTAGTGCAATCCATAGGAGAGCAATCACACTAGGTGATGCTTCTTTGGATGCTCCAATTGTTTGTAGACCACACAACTTGCATAGCTTGGATATCTTAGGTGCAATAGGATAGATTTCTCTTATAGACTCTATTGGGGCTTAGCCACATTTTACCTTTTTCATCTCTCCCTTGTATGGCTTGATGGGGTCTTCCCATCCTTCATTTTTTCTATGTGGTTTTCCTTCATCCAATACTGTAGGTAGCTAGCCAACTTTGGCCAAATTTACTTGTGGAAGGTGTATTTCCCTCCCATCGAGTTAGACGATGACACTTGTTCCAAATAGAATTGGAGAACTATTTCAAAGATATTTTTATGTGGGCAAGACAAGTTCAAGAGAATGTGGAGAAAAGAGAGATGTGAGAGGAAAGATATATATTTTTTGAGTGCTCTCTAGCCTATAACACTTGAGTGAATAGTCTATTCTGTTCATTTTTCAATTTCAGTTCCATTGGTACCTAGATTGAAGACTATGGAGAATTGAGTAGAAATTTATGGGGATTTTTAGGGTTTAGAGTGATCATTCTACATTGATAGTGATGGGTTAGGAATTTTATTTCTAATCTCTTGGTTTTCATGATTAAGTTCCATGGGGATTTAGTTTAAAATTTTTGGAGATGGAAATTGAAAGTTATGAGAGTTTATAGTTTTTTGTGTTTGAAAAGATTGTATTTTCTTATGTGAGTTTGGATGTGAGGTTGTGGTTTTGTAGGTATTAAGAGATATGGAGAGGAGCATCATTTGTTACTATCATTATTCTTGTGCTAGCCATGGTTACACTTCCCCATGTGGGGTTGCTTAGAGTGGCTCTGGATACACCATGCTGTAATACCACAAGCTAGCCATATGATCTAGATGTGAAATTTGGTTTTGTAACATCTAGAATGATGTTATACATGATGGTCAAAATAGATCAGATAGAAGTATCACCAAAAGTGTACTTCTACTAATAGAGCAGAAACCAAAATAGACTTGAGAACCTTAGAACCGATAGCTAGACATATGATTTAAAGGTGAGAATTGGTTTGGTAACATTTGGAAGGATGTTACACATGATGGACCAAACAGATCAGAAAGAGGTATCACCAAAAGGGGACTTCTATTAATAGAGTAGAAACCAAAATATGCCTGAAATCTTTGAAGGCAATTTCAAAGGCCTAAACGGATGATTAGGCCTCAAAAATGTGCAGATGCCCCCCCTTCCAACAAAGGAAAATCTAGCCTTCCCTCCCCCTTGGTTTGTCTCATCGAGAGCTTTCCAATGGTACCTTACGTGATTTTGAGACTCCTACAAGAAGATTCCCTAAAAGATACCCTCCAGTCAAAGCATGTTTGACAAACAAGATAGGACCTAGACCAACACATCACCCATCCAAGTAAGTAATCCAAGGGTGGAGCCTGATGACATGTCACCTATCTGTGTGCCTAATCCTATGGTGGAGCTTCCTTGGAGGAGATCCTCTTTGTCTATATAATAAAGAGAATGTGCTCCTTTGGGGCATCAAATGTTGAGTGTGTAATCTGTGTTTCTCTCTTCTCTTGTCCTTGGAGTATTACAATGGTATCAGAGCAAGTGTCTTAGTCCAAGAGAGTGGATCACCCCTCTTGGAAGAGCACAAACTATTGAAACGGAGTAATTTGAGGTGGAGAACATAGAGTAATTGTTAGACTTAGGAAGGACTTTAGAGAGCAAAACGGGATGGATGCACCGAGAGGACAATTTCCAACACCCAGCTTTCCATTCCCAAATCCATTTCACATCAAGGTTATGTATATCCAGCGTGAGCAAATGAGGGTATCGCTAGTTTATCACTTTGGCGTAGAATTCATGGATAGGGTGATGAACTCACCAAACCCGATGATTCTACCTGTGGTGATATATGACACAGAGTGGGATTTGACAATCTATATTCTATTATGATAATATGGATGTGAATGTCCCAAATCCTCTCCCTTTCAACACTCAAGTAGAAATCCATTATGTAGTGAGACTAAAAGTGATATTTAGAGATTTTGTGGTTAGGAATTTTGGCGAGGAGTATTATCAATGAGTGATAGCTTTTGAGGTCCCAATGGTAGTTTCAATAGTTTGTGCGCTTTCTAGAGTGATCATATTGACTCTATATTGAAGTAGACATTAGCAATTGAGTGTTGCAGGAACCATGGATCCGCAATTGCAAGAGCTGGTGCAAGGAATGCAAGGGATGTTGAATGAATTTTGAAAGATTAAGATGAGCGTGGAGATGTTTCAAAGTCAAGTGCAAATCCTCAAGAACTATCAAGCCATGCACGAAGAAGAGCCGTCTCATAACCCAATACCTACGATGGAAGTACTTAGAGAGGCACTTGTGCCTATGAACCCTATCAACGATGAAGCCACATTGCTACTCCGGATGAGGAAGACCTGCAACATCAAGTCTTACAAGGGGCAACGTATGATGGGAGTAGTGGAAAATTGGATCTCAAGAATGAATCAATATTTCTGATTGTTCTCAATAGAGATCATGAAGCATGGTGTAGGCGTGTTTGCATGTGGGTACTTGACCAATAAAGCCCCCACATGGTATGATACTTGGGAAAAATCCATGTTTGCAAAGAGAAGAGAGGTCACATGGAAAACAATGCAAGAAGGATTGCTGAAGAATTTCCAATCGGTGGATTCTGTGCAGATGGCTTGAACCCGACTATGGGGATTGAGACGGAAGAATAGTGTACAAGAGTATGTAAAGGCATTTCTAGATCTACAAGTCGCAATAACCAATATGAGTCTAGCAGAGGCTCTTGACAATTTCAAACAAGGGTTAAAGGAGCAGATTCGCCAAGAAGTCATGGTGCAAAATCCTCACATAGTATTTGAAGCCATTGCTTGTCCGTAGAGAATAGCAAGAGCATTGGGTGGAAATGAAGGAGTAGTTCCACCTCAACATTATCGGGCAGAAATGTCACACATGGGTGGACCAATATTGATGGAATTGGGCAACCTTTGATTTTGAGATCGAGGAGCATGACCGCTTCAAGGGGAGCATGGACGGGTAGAAGAACAAAGAGATGGAGTCCCACGAGGAGAAGGAACTCGAGGAGAACAACGCCGTTGTTACAATTGTGGCCGTATAGGGCATATATCTACCAACTATTGCACTTGTTCCCTAGGGGCCCTCGGCCTTTGTACATGCAATCTTTGAACAACATGGAGAGGCACATTGAAGAGGAGGAGGTGGAAATCACTTCAGAAAATGAAGATTGCCAATAAATATACCTTATGGCCTTACTAGCTCAATAAGGAAGAAGAGAAGCAAGGGAAGGAAGAAGACTAATGTGCAAAGATCCCAAAAGGCAACCTCACACTTGATTGTTGTGAATGGAGTCATAGAAGGCAATCAAGTGAGAGTATTAATCGATTTGGGAGCAACAGAGAATTTCTTATCTTGCTCTATTGCAATAAGATTAGGAATGGATCTAGAGAGGGATAAGAGTGAAGAAGTAGAGTTGCCTAACAAGCAAAGAGAGAGAATTGAATCATTACCTAGACGGGTAACACTCTCTATAGGAGAATATCATGAAGCAATTGAGTGGCAAGTGATACAACTAGCTCATTATGATGCAATCTTAGGCATGCCATGGATGGAGCATTACAACTCTATGGTAGATCGGAAGAAGAAAGTAGTGAGAACCAACCAATGGTTAATCATTGAGGTTAAAGAAAATCACCCAAGCAGGATTTGCCTCTATATGTCATAAGGACGGCAATTGTCTGTAAGACCGATATATGTTTCATGGGTCTAATAAGAGAAGTCCAGAGTGCACGACTCGATGAACAAGTTCTTGAGAAACTGAAGGCTATGGTGGATGAATTTTAAGATGTCTTTCCCGATGATCTACCCTTAGGATTACCACCAAAAAGGAGAGTAGATCATAAAATTGAGACACTCCCGAGGAAGACACCTCCTTGTAAGGCCCCATATCGCCTATCACCTCATGAGTTGGAGGAGTGCAAGACTCAAATTGAGGAGATGCTGTAGAAGGGGTTCATCCAACCTAGCATATCATCATATGGGGCTCCTATCTTGTTTGTGAAGAAGAAGGATGGTACAATGCGCATGTGCATTGACTATCGAGGTCTCAATCAGTAAACAATGAAGAAAAAATACCCTTTACCTTGCATAGATGACATGTTTGATCAACTCCATGGAGCAAGATACTTCACCAAATTGGACTTGCGGAGCGGTTACAATCAAATCCGAATTGTAGAGGAGGATGTGTATAGAACTGCCTTTTGAACCAAGTATGGCCACTTCATGTATCTTGTGATGCCTTTTGGCCCCACCAATGCACCTGCCACTTTCATGAGTCTAATGAATGACATATTTTTTCCATACTTAGATAAGTTTGTTATCGTCTTCTTGGACGATATCTTAGTATACAGTAGCACGATGACGGAACACAAACAACATCTATGAGAAGTCCTCCAGATTCTAAGACATCATTGATTGTATGTCAAAATCTCAAAGTGCTAGTTTGGCAAGTTTGAAGTAGACTACTTGGGCCATAGAGTAAGTGCAGAGTGCATTCAAGTATTGACAAATAAAATAGAGGTCATTCAAAAATGGCATACCCTAGAAGATCAGACTCAACTCAAGAGCTTCTTGGGGTTGACAGGATTCTATTGTAGATTTGTCAAGGACTTTTCTAAGGTTGCACAGCCTTTAACGGCACTACTTGGCAAGGGGAAGAAATGGATATGGAGAACCGCACAAGAGTTGGCCTTTCAAGAATTGAAAGCTGCCTTGCTACATGCACCAATCTTGAAGTGGTATGACACAAAATGACCAATCAAGTTGGCTACAGATGCATCAAGCGTAGCAATAGGAGCAGTCCTACAACAAGGCATGACGGATGGCATCCAATTGCATATTTCTCTCAAAAGTTGTTACCAACAGAGCGCAACTACCATACCACCAAACAAGAAGAGCTTGCCATTGTTTTGGCAACCAAGCATTGGAAGCACTATTTGGGCGAGAAGGCATTTGTAGTAGAGATAGACTACAAACCTCTAGTCTACCTCGAGACACAGAAGTATCTATCTCGTTGCCAGATTTAGTGGGTAGAGTGGCGACAATGCTTCAACATGTCAATCACCTATGTAGAAGGTAAGAAGCAACTTGCAGATGCATTTACCTGCATGCCAATGGCAAACAACTTGGTGACAGAGGTTAAGATTAACCCTGAATTTTGGCAAGAGATTCTGGCTGCTACAAAAACTGACCCGTAGATTGTAGAAGTGCAATCATCCAAAGGCGTCTCCAGCACCCAAGGACTCACCTTTTGTGATGGTAGATTATGGATCCCAAATGTCCCAAAATTACACACCACCATTCTAGAGGAATGTCATGATTTGGCCATTGTAGGTCATATCGGAGTGAATAAAACCTTGGGTGCAGTCCAATGCCATTACTATTGGCCCAAGATGAGCAACAATGTGATGGACTACGTGCGCATCTGCCTACTTTGTCAACAGAACAAAGCCTCTAATCAAGCTCATGCAAGGCTCCTTCAACCTCTCCCCACGCCTACCCAACATTAGGAATAGTCTGTGAATTACCCAAGACCACCTCAAGGTTTGACTCCATTGTGGTCTTTGTGGACCGGCTTAGCAAAATGATTCATGTACGTCCTACCACTAAGGATGTGACCGCTCCACAACTAGCTCAATTATACCTAGATGTAGTCTTCTCTCACGATGGCCCGTCTAGAGTATTTATCACTGATAGAGGCACTCAATTCACCAGTTTGTTTTGGTGAACACTCTTTGGTTTCTTCAAAACCAAGTTGGCCACGTCCACATCTTATTACCCACAAATAGATGGCCAAACAGAGCGGGCTAATCGCACGATTGAAGACATGTTACGCGGCTTCACCTTAGAAGAGCAAGAGAGGTGGGACACCCTACTCCCGTTGGTGGAATTTGATTACAACAACTCAGTAAATGCATCCACCCAAGTCACTCCGTTCTTCCTCATGTATGGTGAGCATCCCTTAACACCTTCTAGCTTGATGAAGATCCGTCTAGTGGCTACCAAGGTCAATGCCGTCAACACATTTGTTTCTAGAATCCAACACGGTATGGAGAGCGCCAAGCACAGATTACAGATTGCACAAAATGGACAGAAGCAATATGCTGATGCACACCGTAGGCATACGGAATTCAATGTTGGGGATCAAGTGTGGCTATCAACAACCAACCTCACATTAGTTGGACCTCGTAAGCTCAGACCTCATTTTATTGGGCCTTTCTTGATTCATCATCGCGTCGGCGTTGTGGCCTATCACCTTGAGCTACCACCACACATGAAGATCCATCCAGTGTTCCATGTTTCTCTACTATGTATATATGCTTCCCGATCAGGCCAGGGTCATTCCACACAAGACATTTGACCTTGTCCGATTCTCATTGATGACACAGAAGAATATGAAGTGGAGCGTATGCTCCAAAAACACACGCGTGGTACACGCCGTCCATGGTTGGACTATCTTGTATAGTGGAAAGGTTACCCCCTCTATGAAGCAACATGGGAGCCCGCTGCCAATTTGACACATGCACCGGTGTTGGTGCAAGCATTTGAGCAACAATTGCACAACAAGGACGTTGCGTCTTAAAAGGATGGAGGTCAATAATACCACAAGCTAGCCATATGATCTAGATGTGAAATTTGGTTTGATAACATCTCAAATGATGTTATACATGATGGTCAAAATAGATCAGATAGAAGTATCACCAAAAGAGTACTATTACTAATAGAGCAAAAACCGAAATAGACTTGAGAACCTTAGAACCAATAGCTAGACATATGATTTAAAGGTGAGAATTGATTTGGTAACATTTGGAAGGATGTTACACATGATGGACTAAACAGATCAGAAAGAGGTATCACCAAAAGGGGACTTCTACTAATAGCATAGGAATTGAAATATGCCTGAAATCTTTGAAGGCAATTTTGGAGGCCTAAACGGATGATTAGGCCTAAAAAATGTGCAGATTCCCCCCACCCCCCTCAATAGAAGAAAGGCTAGCCTTCCTTTCCCCCTGGTTTGTCTCATTGAGAGCTTTCCAATGGTACATTACTCACGTGATTCTGAGACTCCTACAAGAAGATTCCCTAAAAGATTCTCTCCTGTCAAAGCTTGTTTGACCAACCAAATAGGACCTAGACCAACACGTCACCCATCCAAGTAAGTAATCCAAGGGTGGAGCTTGATGACATGTCACCTATTTGTACGCCTAATCTTATGGTGGAGCTTCCTTGGACAAGATCTTCTTTGTCTATATAATAAAGAGAAGGTGCTCCTTTGGGGCACCAAATGTTGAGTGTGTAATCTGTGTTTTCACTCTTCTCTTGTCCTCAGAGCATTACACATGCCCAGTGTGTCATTGACACTTTATCTCAAAAGGAGTAAAGACCCATGTAGGAAGGATGCACAAGAACTATGATTGGACCACTTGGGATGCCCACTTGAGGTGAGAAACAACATCAACAACAATGATACTCAAGATTCACATGCTCTTTCTATCCCCTTTGTTGACTATTTTAGGGATACTAATTGGGTTGTGTGAGTAGTCAGCTTCTCAGGAGGGTTGCATTTTGGGGTTATTTGAGACTAGTTTTCCATGCATACGTCTATTCTATAGGCTATCCCACACACTCCATAATGAGGCTAGATAGGCTTTTTGCCTACCACTTGATTGTTTGGCACGTGATCCCTTGGACAAGTTAGCATGGTTCTTATTCTTCTTACTCCCTTGATGGTGTCTTCATCATGCTAGAAGGGGACGTGCGGGGCATAAATAGGTGGCTACTAGATTTCATTGATTTTGAGTGGGGGATTGGATGGCCCTTTAGGAGGAGTCTGTTAAGGCAACACATTTTAGGAGATAGGTGTTGCCATAGGATCATAGAGTCCACTTGATTACGATGGTGTAGGACATTAGGTTAGGTGGGCAAGTTTAGTTGAGCAACAAGAGCACTACACCATTTTTCTATAGCTAATCCCATTGATGAGGCTATCTCTTCCCTACGCTCACTACATCTTATGGCAATATAGAGACTACCACTAGATGTCTTAGATTATCAACCTAAATAGCCTTTATGTCTTGATAGGTCACTTTTTGCACAAGCATTGTGCACTGCTCCTTGCCTTTCCTCAAGAGGCTTGTCAAGGATGGTATATGAGCACCTTAGAGATTGCTTTCAAATGATCTTTCTAGTAGTTTTACTGAGTTGTTTCAAGTGCCTGTAACAATAGCAAGAGGAGACTTTCATATGTCTATCAGTCCGGTGTTAGGTACTAGTCAACTTCTTGCAATAGAGACACAAGGGGCAGTAGACCAATTGTTATTGGAGAGATGTTTTTGCATCTGGTCAGTCATACCATTGCCCTTCAACATTTCTCTCACTTTTGACAACACTTTAGTCCACATTAGTTTGGAGTAGCTACACCTAGAGGATGTGAGGCTATATCCTGAGGCATTATGGCACTCCTAGATATCCATCCAAAGTGGGTCATCCTATAGGTAGATCTTGAGAATGCTTTTAATACCATCTCATAGGCATCCATCTTTAGAGAGCTTAGGGAGGCTGATGGATCCTTGGCAAGTCTTACTCCTTTTGTGTTAGTCTTTTATGGCTCTCCATCTTCCCTTTACTACTAACACGGTTGTTCACAAAGAGAGTCATCGTCTTGGAGTCAGCTATTGGTACATCTAAGGGAGATCCTTTAAGGAGACCCTTATTTGCCATGGCTTGCTTTAGAGCTCTCCTATCTACTACTTTGGTCATGCCAAGTTGTGTATTTCACTCCTTGGTAGATGATACACACATCATGGGCCTTATAGATCAGATTAGGCAGGCCTTTGACCACTTGACTACTGAGCTACATCTAGTAGGCTTGAGAGTCAAGGTGTCAAAGTGCAAGGCATAATCCCCTTTAGGTATCCCTCCCCACCTTGAGCTTCTAGAGGGGTGTATCATATCTATTGATGGACTATGTGTTCTTGGAGTGCCAATAGGATCTAAGGATTTTGTTACATGCTTCTTAAATTTTGCTCTTGTAGAGGATGTTCTCCATGTGGATGACCTTCCATTACTAGAAGATTTGCAAATGTCATTTATTATACTCTCCTCTAGTATTGCTTGTCGACCAACTTATCTCATCCGTATAGTTCCTCCCTATTTTTTATGTGAGCCAGCCTGTCTCTCACTTAGGATGAACCTCTAATGGCCATTATGGTAATGCACCATGGACTAAGAAGGCAAAGAAACCCAACTCAATCATATTAAGGCTAACACTGCAAGACTCAAGACATTGCTCACTAGAGAACTCAATGAGAGAGAGATAGTTGCAAATGAAAGGATGATAAGTACCTCCTCACCCCTAGTTTATATACTTGTGAAATAGTTATACACCAAAGTTACTAATTACTAGGGTAACTCAAGTTACTAGGCTAAAAGTCAAATAAAGTCAAAAAGCTAAAGGAATATCCAGACTCATAAGAGTATGTCCTAGGCATATAGTCTTATCTTGATCCAACCATTAAGTCAAATATTCCTTCACATGGGCTATCCTTGGACTATAAAAGAATCCAAAACAAAAAGGCTTGTGGGTCCAAGAGTTCTTAACTTTTTCCTCAAACCCAAACACTTAGGAATAATAACAAGTCAATACACTAGAATCCAAAATAGTGGTGCTCATCTTTTCTACTTCCTCTAAAGTAAGATCCCTTCTATCTTAACTATGACTAAATTTAGCTAATCATGACTAAGGTAGAACCATCCTTTATCTCTATATAAATAATATCTCTCATGTACTTGTAATACCAGACTAAATATCATAATACCACACACATGCACAAATGGGTGTTATATTTCCTAATAGGTGGCTCCAAATCTCCTACTAAGATTCTTTGTTTCCTTTATCATTTTTCTCCACAAACTCCATTTGGGTGATTTGTCAAGATCACTCATTTTTGAGTGGACATTCAGCAATGCAATGTCCAATTTGGTGACAATAAAAGCAACTACCATTTTACCATAATCTTTCTTGATCTATTGTGCCAAATGGTCTCCATTAGATGACATCAATCTCCATTGGTGCAGGCTTTTCCACCCATGTGTAATGTGTTGGTAATTTTTGTGAAGGTTGAGATCAAGACCAAGTTGTTGCAACCAATGAATCAAAGGCTCAACCAATTGCATGGCTGAGCCAAGTGTTTTGGCTCTTGCATAGTCACTTCCAATTTGGTCTATGACTTCAAACCCCTAACAAATCAAGCTAAAGCTTCATTACCCAATATATATGGAATTTGCATAATGGTATTCTAGAATTGCATGATGTAGCTTCTTATAGAACCAATTTGCTTCAACTTTACCAATTTATCTCATGTAGCTCATGTCGCATTTATTGGTTAGAATCACCCAATTATTGTACCCTTGAATTCTTCCCATGTTAAGATTGGCACAACAAATTACCATTCAGCTTGCTCCACTCAAAATTGCCACCATAGTTTTGCCGCTCTATCCAATTGGCTTGAAGTTAAAAGAATCTATTTTTTTTCATCTTGAAGATTTGTAGCCTCAAAATAACATTCACAATCAAATACAAAATTCTCCACTATGCTTGAGAGATTCTTACCATCAAATACCTTAGGTTTTGGAAATTGGATTTTCTTTTCTCCTGCTTGAACTGGTGCTCTCTCTACATGCTCTTGTTGTTGATGGTCTCATGCATCCAACAATTGAGTAAGGTGCTCAATTTGCTGCTTCATAACAATGATAATCTTGAGCATTAACACCATTGCTACTACTCTAGCACACTACCTCCAATTTTATCTAAATTAACACATAAATGCAAGACATCCACCATTTTGTATAAGTTACAACCAAAAGTACCAAGGGTTCCTCAAACAAGGTAATCACATTCAAAAAAAATTACCCAAACCGTGAAGTGATGAATTGGGTGAAATGATGCTTGGGTAGTACACAAATATGAAAATCCTAATGGTTTGGTTAAAATAGATATGGTGGTCTATAAATTCCATCTATCCTATTCTTGCTTTAATACCAATGTAAAAGACCAAGGAGAGAAATAGTAGAATGGAAAGTGAAAGATCACATTCAGACTGTTGAATGAGAAAAAATTTGAATGCTTAGCATGAGCTTAGGCTTTGGTATTTATAGGGAGCATACAAGGCTCTTGAGAAGCTTATCAAGAAGCTTCCTAAAGCAACTTCTTGGAATGCAAGCCAAGTTAACTAAGAAGCTTCTCAAGAAGCTTTCTTCTAAAAGCCACCTACTTGGCGTGCAAGCTAAGCTAGTTGGAAGCTTCCCAAGAAGCTTCCTTCTAGAAGCTATCTACTTGGAGTGCAAGCTAAGCTAGCCAAGAACCCTCCCAAGAAGCTTCCTCCTGGAAGTCAATACTTAGCATGCATGTTACCCAATACTTGGAAGGTACCAAGTAGCTTCTTAGATACTTTTAGAATATTTTAGGCTAATTTGGCATATTTTCTACTTCATTAGCCTTGACTAACTCACCAATAAACTCCGTATTGTTACATAAAAAGGTTCTACAATGTACTTATGATGGGATTCAATGATGAAACCACTTTATTATTGATGATATTTTGGATGTTGGGTACCAATCTCAGACAGTAGTAGTGGCTGATAGGTCACCTATGGCAATGGTAAACCTTGTTGGAAAACCTAGAGCCACTTTACCCACACTCATGAGTTTCCTAGTCTCCCATGCTTTTCAAGAGAGAGATCTTGGACTTGTTTGGGGCTCAAAGGTATAGTAGTTGGTGGAGCCTAATGTTGATGAAAAGGAGCAGGTGATGGGTTTTTGTATTGGTATTACCATTGTTACAATAATATCAAAGGCATCCAAGCATCAAGTGTTAGGTCAAGCTATGGACCTAAAATTTTTGACCTAGATTGTGAGCCTTGGCTTGGTAGAGTAACATAGGATATGCTTGATAGGCATTACCACTTGGACACTTGTGCCTATTGAGATCATTTAGGCACATGTTGGGGATGATGGACCAAGTGGGAAGGGTATTATTGAGACACAACTAGTAAGAGTGGTCTACTTGAGGTCCATCTAGGTGAGCATGGTCTACCTAGGTTACACTCTTGGTCTACCTGGGATGCAGCTAGAGGATGTATGGAGCTTTTAGCCATAGTAGAGGGAGTTTTCCACGTTGACGTTGGGAACTCTAGTGGTTGGGAGCATGACATTATTACTCCCAAGGCCCAATGTAGCAACCAATCAATACGTCTTCCAATCCTCCATCAATTATCGAGGATACTTGGGAGCCATATTGGACCCAAGCTTATAAGAGGGGAAAGACAAAGAGTTTGGAGGTTCTTGAGGAGCTACACAAGTTGTTGTGTTTTCAGTATGAAGGATTTGTGTGCTCTAAAAGGACTTGGTATTTAGATTGAGCTTAGTAGTGATACAATAATTTTTTTACATCTCTATAGATATAATGACATGGAAAGAGCATTGATTTAGAGCCGGAGTAGAGAACGTTGAAACTAGTTTGGTAGAGATTTCACATAGAGAGTATGCTTCACCTATTGTGATGCTAGCCAAGAAGGATATGCATAGCAACTACACAAATAGGTAGATGTGTGAAAACTACCATCCTATCAACCAATAGACTAGGACTGATTGGTATGCCATGCCTATATTGGACAAGATCTTTGATGCAATTGGGCATACAAAGGTCTTTATTAATTTGAATCTTTGAGAAGGATATCAGCAATTGCCAATCAGGAGGAGGATAAGTCCATGATACCATTTTGTGCTATTGATCCTCATGGTAAGGATGTATTATGTTAGTGGAGGTTCTTACTATTTGGGTTAAAGAACACTCATACCAAGTTCTAGAGGGTCATAGACAAGATCCTAGCAAGATTGGATTTTTCTTGGTGCTATATTGATGGCATTTTGGTCTATAGCACCATTGTGGAGGAGCATGAGAGACTTTTGTTGGAAGTATTTGAGAAATTGAGATCTCATGTACTCAAATTACATCCTAAGAAATGTAGATTCCTCTATAAGCAAGTTGAGTATTTGGATCACACTATCTACCCTAGAAGACTTGGTGTTCAACAAACCAAGGTGGAGGCTATTGCATGTATTTCTTGGCCTACAAATGTGAGTAGAGTGCAAGCGTTCCTTGGGTTGGAAAATTTCTATTGCTGCTATGTTAGAGGATTTAGTGCCATTACCAATTTCTTGACAAAGCTGACCAAGCATACACAAGAGTGGTGTTGGGGTGATGAGCATGAGAGAGCTTTTATAGAGCTCAAGAAAAAGTTGATGTCTACCCCTATTCTTAAGAGACCAATCAAAGGACAACCATTCCAAGTTCATACTAATTGGAGTATGTTGGAGCTTGGAGCAATGCTCACCCAACATGATGATGAGGAGAACAAGTTTGTGGTAGCGTATGCTAGTTGCTCCAACAATTCAATGGAGGCAAAGTATAGTTCATATAAGGGAGCGTGCTTTGTACTAGTATGGGAATTAACACATTTTTTATGTTACCTATTTAGTAATCACTTCACTCTTATCATTGATCATCAACCATTGAAGTGTTTGTGGAGTCCAACAAGCTTTCAAAGAAGTTTGCATGATAGACTCTGCTTTTATAGGAGTATGATTTCACTATTATTCACAAACTTGGAGTGGTGAATTGTGATGCAGATGAGTAAAAACCCATGTCCTAGCCAATAGGATCAGACCAAAGCATGTTGGCATTGTGAGATAGATGAGGAGATGGTGCTAGGTTGGCATGCATCTACCTTTCTATGTATATTTTTGGAGGCTTTGGTGGTATCTCTCTCAGCACACACAAGAAGAAGTATTGAGGTCATAGATTTAAAGGATGGAGATATTAGTATAGTTCAGCAAGACATTCATGATGATGTCTTAGTGATGGATTACCTTCACACTAGTATTGTGGGTGGTATAGTTGGTGCTAGGAAGAGAGACCATGTTCTTAAGCAAGCCAAGAAATTTAGATTGGAGAGCAAACACCTTTTTCATGTATGGGAAGATGATAGAGTACAAGTAGGACTACTTCCATCTTAGAGACCATAATTGATCCATCATGCTCATGAGTAGCTAGGATATTTTGGAGTAAATCATACATAGAAATTACTCTATAGTCATTATTGGTGGTGCAATATGCAACCAAAGTATAGTTGTTTGCTGCCAAATGTGTGGTTTGTGATGGAGTTAGAGCATCATTTAATGCTCCTACACCATAGTTACATCCATTACCTATCATGGGATTGTGTTACCATTGATTTTGGACTTTGTTGGACCTTTGCCATTGATTGTGAGATATTATTGGTATGTTTTGGTTATTTTGGAGCACTTCTCTAATTGGATTGAGTTGGTAGCACTTCTTGATAAGTCTAGTGAAGAGATGGCTTATATTTTCTTGGATTGGATTCTTAGTTATTTTGATGCACCAATTGAGGTCTTGATTGATCAAGATGTGGAGTTCTTAAGAGAGTTTCAAGTCTTGTGTGATAAAGCCTTGATTCATCATCATACTACCTCCCAAGACCACCTTGAGGTAGATGGTTTAGGAGAGAGAGAGAGAGTGGTTCAAATGATGAGGAGAGGATTGCATAAGTATGGTTTGCAGAAATGCCACTTGGGAGATTGAGATCTCCAATTACCTTGGTTGGCCATGGGCTATCAGTTCAGCAGGCAAGCCTCCTTAGCATCCTTCTCTCCTAACTTTCTACTCTATGGATGAGATCCAGATTTACATCAAGATGTTATTATAGTTTTAGACTTGGATGATCCAAATATAAGGGTAAGCGTATGTTCTCAACAGATAGAGATCTTTCAAAGAGTGATGTTGATGGTCTTTGAGAACTTGGTGATTACTTAGCATAGTGATACCTTATGTTATGCTACCATTTAAGGAGGAGGTTATAGATCTCCAATCTATCAATTTCATCCAAATGAATATGTATATCTATAGCAAATAGTACCAATGACACTTGATGGTACTACATACTGCACTATCTTGAGAGTGCATGAGGTTTTTCCTCCTGGAGTCCTCATGTTGGAAGGACATGATGGTGTTTTTTGGAAGGATCATGTGTGCAATTGTGCACCATGCCACCTCCCAAACATTGATGGCACTATGGACCCAAGCTTGGCACTTGTACATGGAGGCTTGTAGAGTATGTTATGCGGCTCTTTTAGTGGAGTTGCTACTATGTTGGTGTGTGATACCTATTCAAGAGGATGGCATATGGTATGTTTAACTCCTCCCCTCATAGTGGTTCCTCAAGGAAAGTGGTTGTCTTAGATGTACTTGACATATAGTTAGTTCACCCTTTATGTTATATAGATTACAAACATGCAATTAATAATGGGGCTCAATAGAACCGACCTCTTTGATCATTGCCCACCATAGGGCATACCACATACTTGGAGTAGATAGCTGTTTGGAATTAGAGGGACCTAGTTGCCAACTAGGGGTGATTATGGCTTTTTAGAATTCATGTATGACTTATGTGTGAGTTATGCTTCTATAGTGTATGATGTTGACAATGATGTATGTTGTGTAGTGATGTAGTGATACATGAAAACTATCATGACATTTGAAGTACCAAAGCTAGGTTGCTTAGACACTAGAGTGGTAGCGTTGGTAGTCATAGGTATTTTGGTAGTTACTCATGGACTACTTGTTGGCGGTCCAATTTTATGTTTGGGCTATTGATCACATGGTGGACTCATTATCACTTGCATTGTTTGCACCATCAGCTGCACCATTAGTGCCGGAGACCTAGGTCAAGTAGAGGAGTATACCTTCAAAATGCAGCTCTAGAGAGTTCAGTTCTTTGATGTTTAAGCCTTTGAGTTCTTGGCTATGGTGGATAGAGGCTGGCCGGCGAGCATCACTCGGAGTCTCTTAGTTAGAATGGGTGTGGCTTTGTAATACCAACAGCTAGATAGATGATCTAGAGATGAAATTTGGTTTGGTAACATTTGGAAGGATGTTATACATGATGGAATAAGTAGATCAAATAGAGATGTCACCAAAAGAGTACTACTAATAGGCTAGAAACCAAAACATGCTTGGAAACTTTAGAATCAATAGTTAAGCATATGATCTAAAGGTGAAACTTGGGGTGGTGACATCTAGAAGGATATTACACATGATGGAGAAAGTAGATCAGATAGAGGTATCATCAAAAGATCACTTCTACTAATAGTGCAGAAGCCAAAATAGGCTTGAAAACTTAAGAGGTAATTTTGGAGGCCTAAACCAATGAATTAGGCCTCAAAAATGTGCCCACCTCCCCCCTCTCCCCCAAAGAAAGGAAGGGCTGGCCTTCCCTCCCCCTGGTTTTTCTGGCTGAGAGCTATCCAACGGTACCTCACCCATGTGATTCTAAGATTCCTATAGGAAGATTCCTTAAAATATTCCCTCCGGTCAAAGCCTGCTTGACCAACCAGATAGGACCAGACAGATATATCACCCATCCAAGCAAGTAATCTAAGGGTGCAGCTCACTGACAAGCCACCTATCCATGTACTTAATCCTATGATAGAACTTCCTTGGAGGAGATCCTCGTTGGCTATATAATAAAGAGAAGGTGCTTCTTTGGGGCATCATAGTTTGAGTGTGGAATTTGTGTTTTCTCTCTATTGTGTTTCTTTATCCTTGGAATATTACAATGGTATCAGAGTAGGTGTTTCAATCCAAGAGAGTGGATCATCCATCTTAGAAGAATATGGGCTACTGAGACTGAGTAATTGTGGAGAGAAAAATCACAATACAATTGATAGGTTAGGAGTGTTTTAGAGAGAGGATGGGATGGAGGCTCCTAGTGGATAATTTCTTACACAACGCTTTCCATTCTTGAATCCATTTCACATCAAGGTTATGTATATCTAGCAAGAGCAAGTGAGTGTATATCTTGTGTACCATTTTGGAGCAAAGTTCATGGACATAGTGATGAATTCACCAAACCAAATGATTCTTCCTGTAGTGATTTATGATAGAGAGTGGGATTTGATAGTCTACATTCTATTGTGATGGATATGAATGTCCCAAATCCTCTCCCTTTTAACACTCAAGTAGAACTTTGTTATGTAGTTAGACAAAAAGAGATGTTTATAGATTTTGTAGTCAAGAATTTTAGTGAGGAATATTATCAATGAGTGATAGCCTCTGAAGTTCCAATGGTAGTTCCAATAGTTTGTGCATCCTCCAAAGTGATCATATTAACTCTCTATTGAAGTAGGAAGTAGAGATTAAGTGTTTGTAGGAACCATGGATCCGCAATTGCAAGAGCTGATGCAAGGAATGCAAGGGATGTTTAACAAGTTTCAAGAGATCAAGATGACCATGGAGGCATTATAAAGTCAAGTATAGACCTTTAGGAATGACCAAGCAATGCAGGAGGGAGAACCCTTGAAAATTTTGGTACCTACGGTTGAAGCTCTTGGAGAGGCACCCATGCCGATGGCACTAAATCCGGTCAACAATGAAGCCACATTGCTACTATGGATGAAGAAGACCTATAACATTAAGCCCTACAAAGGACAATGTTCTATGGGAGTAGTGGAGAATTGGATTTTGAGGATGAATTGATACTTTAAATTGTTCTCAACAAAGATCACCAAGCAGTCCGTAGGCGTGTTTGCATGTGGGTACTTGATTGATAAAGGCTTCACATGGTACAATGCTTGGGAACAATCAAGGTTGGCAAAAGGAAGAGAGGTCATATAGACAACAATGTAAGAAGGATTGTTGAAGAATTTCCAGTTGGTGGATTCTATGCAAATGACCCAAACCAGACTATGGGGATTGAAGCAAAAGAATAGCATACAAGATTACATGGAGGCCTTTCTTGATCTGCAAGTCAAAATAACCAACATGAGCCCAATAGAGGCACTAGATAATTTCAAATGAAGGTTGAAGGAGTGGATTTGCCAAGAAATCATGGTACAAAATCCTCATATTGTATTTAAGGCCATTGCTTGTGCTTAGAGAATAGTTGGGGCACTTGGAGAAGGTAAAGGAGTAGTTCCATCTCAACATTATTGGGCTGAAATGCCACACATGGGTGGACCCATTGCTATGGAATTGAGCAACCTTTAGTTTTGAGATTGAGAAGCACGACCACTCCAAGGAGAACAAGGACAAGTGGAAGAATGAAGAGAGGGAGTTGCACAAGGAGAAGGACCTTGAGGAGAACAACATGATTATTACAATTGTGGCCATATTGGGTACATATCCATCAATTGTCATTCCCATCTTCTTAGAGGCCCTCGGCCTCCATATAGACAATCTTTGAACAACATGGAGAGATGAACTAAAGAGGAGGATGCAGAAATCACCTTGGAAAAAAAAGATTGCTAGTAAATGTACCTCACTGCCTTACTAGCTCAATTGGGAAGCAAAAAAGGAGGAGAAGAAGCAGATGAGTGCACAAAGATCCAAAAAGGCAAACTCACAATTGGTTGTTGGAATGGAGTCCTAGAAGGCAATCATGTGAAAGTATTGATAGATCTTGGAGCAATAAAGAATTTCTTATCCCGATTTGTTGCACTAAGATTGGGGATGGATCTAGAGAAGGATGAGAGTGAAGAAGTCAAGTTACCTAATGGACAGATAGAGAGGATTGAGTCATTACCTAGAAAAGTAGCACTCTTTGTAGGAGAATATTAGGAAGCTTGAGTGGTAAGTGATAACAATTAGCTCATTATGATGCAATCTTAGGTATGCTTTAGATGGAGCATTACAATCCCACAATTGATTGGAGAAAGAAAGTAGTGAGAACTCACCAATGGAAGATCCATTGGAGTTAAAGATAGAACACGCAAGCAAGAAGTACCTCTCTATGTCATAGGGAAAATAGCGATCTGTAATATAGACAAATGTTTCATGGGTCTGATAAGAGAGTCCAAAGTGCATAACTTGACGGAAATTTTTTTGAGAAATTAAAAGACATGGTAAATGAGTTCCAAGATGTCTTCTTGGATGACTTGCCATCAAGATTACCACCAGAAAGGAGAGTAGACCATAAAATTGAGATAATTCTTGGGAAGACACTTCCTTATAAGGTCCCATACCATCTATCACCTTGTGAGTTGGAGGAGTGTAAGGCTCAAATTGAAGATATGCTACAGAAAGGATCTATCCAACCCAACATATGACCATATGGAGCTCTTGTCTTGTTTGTAAAGAAAAAGGATGGTACAATACGCATGTGCATTGCTTATTGGGGCTTAAATCAACAAATAGTGAAGAACAAATACCCCTTACCTTGCATGGATGACTTGTTTGATCAACTCAACAGGGCAATATACTTCACCAAACTAGATCTGCAAAGCTTGTACAACCAAGTTTGGATTGTGGGGGAAGATGTTCATAAAATTACCTTTCAAACAAGGTATGGTCACTTTAAGTACCTAGTGATGCTGTTTGGCCTCACAAATGCACCAAATACTTTCATGATTTTGATGAATAATATATTTTGTCCATACTTGGATAAATTTTTTATCATTTTCCTAGATGATATTCTTGTCTAAAGTTGGACAATGATGGGACACAATCAACATTTACAAAAAGTCCTCCAAATTCTATGATAGAATCAATTGTATGCCAAGATCTCAAAGTGTGAATTTGGCAAGTCTGAAATAGACTATTTGGGGCATAAGGCAAGTGCAATAGGTGTCCAAGTGTTGACAAATAAAATAGAGGTCATTCAAACATAGTGTGCTCCAAAAGATCAGACTTAACTCAAGAGCTTCTTGGAGCTTACGGGGATCATCTATCATCTGTCCATCTATCATCGATTTTTAAGGACTTCTCTAGGGTGGCATAGCCTCTATAACAATATGGAGTTTAGAGACAAAGTTAGTTGGGCTTACAAAGTAGAGAATAAGACAAAATAGCCTAGAATATTCTAGAAGCATCTAAGAAGCTTCTTGGGAAGCTTCCCAACTAGTTAACTTGCGCCCTAAGCATGTAGCTTCTAGAAGCTTCTAACTAGCTTAGCTTGCACGCCAAGTAGGCGGCTTCTAGAAGGAAGCTTCCTAGTTAACTTGGCTTGCACTCCAAGAAAGCGGCTCAAGGAAGCTTCTTGAGAAGCTTCAAGAGTCTTGTATGCTACCTATAAATACCAAGGCCAAAGCTCATGCTAGGCATTCGGAGTTTTCCCTATTCAAGTGTCCCAATGTGAGTTTCCATTCTCCTATTTCTCTCCTTGGTTTCGGTCTTTTACAGCCTCTAACATTGTTGCTCAACAAGGTGAAAAAGTGGGTATGGGAAACCACACAAGAATTGGCCTTTTAGAGATTAAAAGACGTATTACTACATGCACAAAACTTGAAATGGTATGACCCAAAATTTCCAATCAAGTTGGCTACGGATGCATCAAACGTAGCAATAGTAGCAATCCTACAACAAGAATGGCATGACGGATGGCATGTAGTTTTATATTTCTCCCAAAAGTTGTTACAAGCAGCATGCAACTATCGCATCAACAAATGAGAAGAGTTGGCCATTGTCCTTGCAACCAAGCATTGGAAGCACTATCTTGGTGAGAAGGCATTTGTAGTGGAGACAGATCACAAACCTCTAGTCTACCTCGAGACACAAAAAGATCTCTCTTGTTGATAGATTTGGTGGGCAGAGTGGAGACATTAGTTCAACTTGACAATCACGTATGTAGGAGGCAAGAGGCAACTCGCAATTGTATTCACTTGAATGCCTATGGTAAAAAATCTGATGGTAGTGGTAAAGATGATCCCTAAATTTTGGCCAAGGATGCTTGTTGCTACAAAAACTGACTATAGATTGTAGGAGCTCAATCATCCAAAGATGTCACCAGTACCCGAGGACTCAAGTTTTGGGATGGCAGGTTATGGATCCCAGATGACAAGGACCTAAGGACCACCATCCTAGCTAAATGTCATGACTCTACCATTACTGATCAAATTGGAGTGGACAAAACCTTAGATGCAGCCAAACACAATTATTATTGGCCCAAGATGAGCAACGATTTGATGGAGTACATTCAAAGCTACCTCCTTTGACAAAAAACAAAGTGTCTTATCAAGCTCCCACATGACTCCTTCAACTTCTTCCTACTCTTGCATACCATTGGGAACATGTAATCATGGATCTAGTTTGTGAATTACCCAAGACCACCTCAAGATTTGACTCCATTGTCATCTTTGTTGATCAGCTTAGCAAATTGATCCATGTGCATCCTACTACCAGGGATGTAACGGCTTCCCAATTAGCTCAATTGTACTTAGATGTTGTGTTTTCTCACCATGGCCTGTTTGAGGTGCTCATCACTGATAAGGGCACTCAATTCACCAATTTTTTTTGGAGAACACTCTTTGGTCTCTTCAAAACCAAATTGGCCATGTCCATGTCCATGGCCTACCATCCATAGATTGACGGTTAGATGGAGTGGGCTAATTGTACTATTGAGGACATGCTCAGGAGCTTCACTCTAGAAGAGCAAGAAAGGTGGGACATCTTACTTCCACTAGTGGAGTATGCGTACAACAATTCATTGAATGCACCCACATAGGTCACACCATTCTTCCTAATGTATAGAGAACATCCTTTCACATTATCAAGCTTGATGAAGATCCGCCTGATGGATAGCAAGCTAGAGGCTATCAACACTTTTGTTTCTAAAATCCAACAAGGAGTGAAGAGCGCAAAAAACAAGTTGTAGGTTGCTCAAAATCAGTAGAAAAGATATGCAAATGCACACCGCTGGCACCTAGAGTTTGATGTGGGGGATCAAGTTTTGTTATCAACAACCAACCTCACATTAGTTAGCCCTTGCAAGCTCAGACCACATTTTATTGGACTTTTTCCCATACTTTGTGGAATTCACGCAATAGCCACCTTGAACTACCGGCTTAGATGAGGATTCATCCAATATTCCATGTCTCCTTATTACATAAATATGCACCTTGACCACAAAATTTTCCTTCCTTACAAGAAATCTGACCTTCTCCATCAGTCAATGATGATATAGAGAAGTATGAAGTCAAACGCATTCTCCAAAGTGCATCCGGGGTACTCACCATCCACATGTGGAATACCTGGTACATTGAAAATGGTACCTCTTTTATGAGGTGACATGGGAGCCAGCAGCCAACTTGACCCATGTATCCATGTTTGTGAAATCTTTTGGGTAACAGCTTTGCAACAAGGACGTTGCGTCTTAAAAGGAGACAGGTTTGCAACACCAATAGCTACACATATGATCTAGAGATGAAATTTGGTTTGGTACAATTTGGAAGGATTTTATATATGATGGACTAAGTAGATCAGAAAAAGGTATCAACAAAAGAGTACTTCTACTAATAGGCCAAAAACCAAAACATGCTTGGAAACTTTAGAATCAATAGTTATGCATACAATCTAGAGGTGAAACTTGAGGTGGTGACATTTAGAAGGATGTTACACATGATGGAGACAATAAATCAGATAGAGGTATCAATAAAAGATCACTTCTACTAATAGAGCAGAAGCCAAAATAGGCCTGAAAATTTCAAAGGCAATTTTGGAGGCCTAAATGGATGAATTAGGCCTCAAAAATGTGCAAAACTTCCTCCCCCTATCCCATTGGAGGAGAGGCTGGCCTTCCCTCCTCCCCTATTTTCTCTCATTGAGAGCTTTCCAATGGTATCTCACCTATGTGATTCTAAGATTTCTACAAGAAGATTCCCTAAAAGAGTCCTCCAATCAAAGCCTGTTTGACCAACCAGATGGGACCAGGACCAACATGTCACCCATCCAAGCAAGTAATCTAAGGGTAGAGCTCACTAAAAAATCACCTATCCATGTACTTAATCCTATGATGGAGCTTCCTTGGAGGAGATCCTCTTCGGCTATATAATAAAGAGAAGGTGCTCCTTTGAGGCATCATAGTTTGAGTGTAGAATTTGTGCTTTCTCTCTATTGTGTTTCTCTATCTTCAGAATATTACACAGCCCAACTATTGGCAAAGTGTTGAGTGGAGGATAGAGTACAAATTTGTTTGAGTATGATTTGAGTGGAAGAAAAAATTTATTATTGTGGCACTTTAGAGTTCATGTATGACTTATATGTGAGTTGTGCTTCTATAGTATATGATGTTGGTAGCGATGTATATACACACAAAAAAGAGGAAAAAATCAAGCCTATTATTGATTGGGGTACTCCAAAGGATGCTACAAAAGTGGGGATATTTGATGGATTGTTAAGTTTTTACTAATGGTTCATCCACTACTATGTTCATGTGGTCGCACCATTGACCAAACTCTTGGAGAAGACTTAAATTTTTTAGTGGACCACTATAATACCATTAGCTAGATATATTATCTAGAGGTGAAAATTGGCCTGGTAATGTCTAGAGTGATGTATATATGATGGTCTAAGTATATTAGATAGAGATGTAACCAAAATAATGCTTCCACTAATAGTGCAAGGGCTTAGAAAACCTTAAAAACTTTAGAGCCAATATTTTAGATCTAAATAGATGAATTAGGCCTCAAAAAATGAACTATTTTCTCCCTTTCCAAGCAAAGAGGTGTTTCTTTCTCCTCCTTTTTGTCTCATTGAGAGCTTTCTAATGGGACCTCACTCATGCTACTTTGAGTTTCCTACAAGAAGATTCTCCAAAGATTCCATATGATCAAACTTGTTTGACCAACCAGATAGGAAAAGGATTGAAATATCACCAATCCTTGCAACTAATGTAAATGTGGAGCTCATTGACATATCACCAATCCATATATCTGATCCAAGGGTACAACTCTCTTTGAGGTATCCTCTTTGCTATATAATAAAGATAAGGTACTCCTTTAGGGCATCATAGTATTAAGAGATGAAGCCTTATGTTTTTCTTGTATTTCTTCTCTTGTGTTTCTCTTGAGGGTTCTCTTTTCCTTGGAACATTATAATGGTATCAGAGTAGTGTTTTAATCCAAAAGAGTAGATCACTCCTTTGGGAAGAACACAAGCTATTGAGATTGAATAATTTTGAGAAGAGAAAACATAGTGCAATTGATAGATTGGAGGTGTTTTAGAAAGAGGATGGGATGGATGCCCTTGAAGGAAAATTTCCTATATTTTGCTTTTTGTTCTTGAATTTATTCCACACCAAGATTATTTTTATCCAATGTGAGCAAGTGAGAGTATATATCATTTATCGTTTTGGAGTAGAGTTCATGGACATTGTGATGAATTTACCAAATCTAGTGATTCTACTTGTGGTGATATATGATAGAGAGTGGGATTTAATAATCTGCATTCTATTATGATGCAATGGATCTGAATATACCAAATCCTCTATCTTCCAACACTCAAGTAGAAATCCATTATGTAGTTAGACCAAAATTGATGCTTAGGGAGTCATAGTCCGCAATTTTTCTAAGGAATACTATCAACAAGTGATAGCCTCTAAGGTCCTAATGGCAGTCCTAATAATCCATGCACTCTCTCAAGTGGTCATATTAACCTTTTATTGAAGTAGGAAGTAGTGATTGAGCATTTTTCATGTATACAAATCATGGAGCCATAGTTGTAAGATATGATGCAAGGAATGTAGGAGATGTTGACCAAGTTTTGGGAGATCAAGATGACAATGGAGACATTGCAAAGTCAAGTACATACTTTCACAAATGATCATGTTATGCAAGAAAAGGAATCATCCCAAAACCCAATAATAATAACTAAAGTACTTGGAGAGTCACTCATGCTAATGACACAGACCCCGGACAACAATGAAGCCACATTGTTACTACAGATGAAGAAGACATGCAACATTGAGCCTTACAAAAGACAATGTTCCATGTGATTATTTCAAGAATGAAACAATACTTTTGATTATCCACAATTGAGATCACCAATCATTCCATAGGCGTGTTTGCATGTGGGTACTTGATTGATAAGCCTTCACATGGTATGATGTTTGTGAATGATTAATGTTGGTAGAAGGAAGAGAGATCACTTGGAAGGTAATGCAAGAAGGGTTTTTGAAGAATTTCCAATCAATGGATTCTGAGTAGATGGCTCAAATCCAACCATGGAGGTTGAAGTAGAAGGATAACATACATGAGTACATGGAAATATTTTTTGATCTAGAAGTTGTGATAATCAATATGAGTCTAGCAAAAGCTCTTGAAATTTTCAAATGGGGGTTAAAAGAACAAATGGACCAAGAAGTAATGGTACAAAATACTCACATTAATTTTGAAGCCATGTGCTCAAAGAATAGCATGAGTGCTTGGAGGAGGTGAAGGAGGAGTCTCGACTCAACACTGCACTTTGGTGGATCAATCTTACGGAATTAGGCAACATTCATTTTTTAGATCATGGAGCACAACCACTCCAAGAAGAATGAGGACAGGTCAAAGAAAAGAGAGATGGAGTTCCACATGGGGAACAGGCTTGAGCAAAACAATGATGTTATTACAATTAAGGCCAAGTTAGGCATATAGCCATCAATTATCATACTCACCTTCTTATAGGCCCTTGGCCTTCATACAAGTGACCTTTGAACTATGAGTTGGTATGTCTCTCACTCAGGATGAACCTTTGATGGCTATTATGGTAGCACACCATGGACTAAGAAGGCAAGAAATTCCAATTCCATCATACTCCTCCAAGGCTAACACTCCAAGACTCAAACCACTACTCACTACAGAATCAATGCAAGAGAGATAGCTTTAAAATGAAACAATGATGAGTACCTCCTCATCCCTAGTTTATATATATATTTGATTTACCATAAAAAGGAGATTAGATCATAAAATCAAGATTTCTGGGGAAGATGTTTCCTTGTAAGGCCCCTAATTGACTATCAACTCATGAGTTGGAGGAGTGCAAGGCTCAAATCAAGGATATGATGCAAAAAGGGTTTATCTAACCTAAATATCACCATGTGTGGTTCTTGTCTTTTTTGTGAAGAAGAAGCATGGTACAATGCACATGTGCATTGACTATTAGGACCTAAATCACCAAATAGTGAAGAACAAATATCCATTATGTTGCATGGATGACCTATTTGATCAATTCAGTGGAACAAAACACTTCACCAAACTTGATCTATGGAGTGGTTACTACCAAATCAAGATTGCAGAGGAAGACATACACAAAACTACCTTTCAAACAAGGTATGGTCACTTTGAGTACTTGGTGATACAGTTTGGCTTCACCAACGTACCAATCACTTTCATGAGCTTGATGAATGACATATTTTGTCCATAATTGGATAAATTTCTTATCATTTTCCTTGATGAAATCTTAGCCTAGAGTAGGATGATGAAGAATCACAAGAGGTATCTACAAGATGACCTCTAAATTCTATGACAAAACCAATTGTATGCCAAAGTCTTAAAGTGTGAGTTTTGCAAGTTTGAAGTAGATTACTTGGAGCATAGAGTAAGTGCAGATGGTATCCAAGTGTGAATACATAAAATAGAGGTCATTTAGAAATGAGGTGCTCTAAAAGATCAGACTCAACTCAAGAGTTTCTTGGGATTGATGGGGTTCTATCATTGATTTATCAAGGATTTTTCTAAGTTTATACAACCTCTAAAAGCACTACTTAGAAAGAGGAAAAAGTGGATGTGGAGAACCACAAAAGAATTGGCTTTTCAAGAATTGAAAGATGCATTATTACATGCACTAATCTTGAAATAGTATGACCTAAAACATCCAAATCAAGCTGGCTATAAATACATCAAGCATTATGGTAAGAGTAGTCTTACAATAGGAATGGATGATAGATGGCACCCAATTGCAAATTTCTCTTGAAAGCTATTACCAGCAAAGTGCAACTATCACACCACCAAATGAGAAAATTTGGCTTTGTCCTTGCAACCAAATATTGGAAGCATTATCTTAGCAAGAATACATTTGTTGTGTAGATAGATCACAAACCTATAGGTTGCCTCAAGACACACAAAGATCTATCTCATCAACAAAATTTGTTGGGCAGAGTGGAGACAATGGTTCAACATGACAATCACATATGTGGAAGGCAATGAGCAACTTGTAGATACATTTGCCCAAATGCCTATGGTGAATAATCTAGTGGTAGAGGTCAAAATGAACCTAGAATTCTAGCCAAGGATTCTTATTGCTATGAAAATTGACCCATAGATTTTAGGAGCTCAATATCCAAAGATGTAACTAGTACCCAAGGACTCACTTTCCATGATGGTAAGTTGTGGATCCTATATGCCCCAGACCTAAGAACAATCATCCTAGGAAAATGTCATGATTCCACCATTGCATGGCACATTAGAGTGGACAAGACCTTAAATACAGTCAACAGTCATTATTATTGGCCCAAAATGAGCAACAATGTGATAGAATATGCTCCAAGATGCCTACTCTATCAACAAAATAAAGCTTCTAATCAGGCTCTCATAGGACTCCCTCAACCCTTCCCTATTCCTACACAACATTGGGAGCAAGTCAACATAGATCTGGTTTTTAAATTGCCCAAGACCACCTCAAGGTTTGTGATAGAATATGCTCCAAGATGCCTACTCTATTAACAAAATAAAGCTTTAAATCAAGCTCTCATAGGGCTCCTTCAACCCTCCTCTATTCCTACACAACATTGGGAGAAAGTCAACATAGATCTGGTTTTTATATTGCCCAAGACCACCTCAAGGTTTGACTCTATTGTAGACTTTGTAGATAGACTCAACAAAATGATTCATGTGTGTCCTACGATGAAGGAAAAAGTTTTATAGACTTCAAATCAGAGTTACCAAGATATATAATATTTCCCAAGCTAACACTATTATCACAAACTATAGGAATTTTGAGAAGCTAGAAGAAAAAAGAAAGAGTGTCAAAAGTTACATGTTGCACTTTGGAACTAGAGATCTTATCATCTCAATCTTGCCTATATTAGGAAGAGAAAGAGAGAAGGATAAATAGAATATGTTATTGTCCTTCTCTTTTATCTTCCTAATGTAGGCAAGATTGAGATGACCAAGTCTTTGGTACTAAAGTGCAATGTCTAACTTTTGAAACTAAAAGAGTATACCAAAATTGAGTGTTTAAGAGTATGGTTGTCAAATGTCTTTCTATTTTGATGGATGTGCTTTAAGAAAGTAGCATAGATTACCTTTGCAAAAGCCACCAAGAGTAGAAGTACATACAAGGTAAGAGAGTTCTTTTAGAGTGATGTTTGTGGCACTATGAGCTTGAGCTCAATATGGGAATCAAGATATATTTCCTTTTCAAGGATGGTATTAGTGGTTTTATATTTGTATTTTTCTTGAAAGAGAAGTCAAAAATCTCTCTTGCTTTAAATAACTTCATGCACATATAGAAACCCAATGCAAAGTAAGGATCAAGAAACTACGCATGATAGAGGAAGTGAATACATTGGGAAGGAATTTCCTAGTTGGTATGTAATGTTTGCTTACTCTATGAATTTATAACACTTTATACTCTAGAGAAAAATGGTAGTTTTGACGGAGAACTTAATATAGTTTGAAAGTAGCAAGAAGAATGATGCTTTCTAACAAGTAGCCTAGAGAGTTGTGAGAGACAGCAATGAGAGTTGCTATATATTTTGAATAGAGTTTTCAATAAAATTTTAGGGAAAATTCCTTATAGGCTATGGCATGGAACAAAGTCAACAATAATATATTTGAGAAATTTTGGTTACTTAGTCTTTATGTATATACCAAAGGGTTTGAGAATTTAAAGGGACAAAAAAGTCTTTTGTTGGATATAGTTCAAAGTCCAAAGCCTTCAAAATTATAGAATCATAAGAAGAAAATGATATTTTAAATATGAAGATAGAAGCAATTTTAGGAACAGGGAATCCAAAACTCATTAAATGCATCAAAAATGTAGATGGATGAAAGCAGGACTGATTATAAGATATACAAATAGAAGATGAAATCTAATTCATAAAAATTATGTAGCAAGCAACAAGCACATATATGGAATCTATGAACCAATTTGTACTAAGAAGACAAAGAGTTAAGTCATATCAAGAATTGTGAAGCAAAAAAATGTGAAACTTTCAAAAACAAATTGAATAAATCAAATGCAGATTGTAAACCAAGACTAATACAATAATGTGAAATGGCATAAAAACCTAAACACACGGTTAATGTAAATTCTAGAAATGTCAAGAAGTACTAAACCACTTGTAAATGAAGCACAATCAGCCAAACATTGACTTATTTGTAGTTTATGAATCAAACTCAAGTAATAAGAATAAGAAGTTGAGGAAAGTAAGGTTTTATGTCTAAAAATTGATCAACACAATCCCTAGTTTTGGGTATGAAAAAGAAGAGTGGAAATCATTAGAGAATAGGAGAAGTAGAGCAAAGTATTAGAGGACTGGATAGCATTTATCACTTCATGTGCTATGGACACATGAGGCTTGAAATGATGAAACAATTAGAGGAAGCAAAAGATGGCCATAGTAAGCCTCTCCAAAAACAATACACAACAACTTCATCAATGCCAAAAATTGTGCCAAAGTAGTTGAGTGATTTAACCAAGTTTCTGTTTGAAAGCTCATGAGTGCCAAGGCAAACTCTATTGCTTCCTAAGGTGTTGCTCAAAATTTATTAACCATGTTGAGAGAAGAACTGAGAAAAGATTATTGAAAATGAAACAAGGCATGCAATGTAAGATGAGCAGATGAAGAAATTCGAAAGAGAATGAGAAATACATGGTGAAGACATGAAAACTAACAACAATTAGTAGAGAAAAAGCAAAGAAATTAGATGAAATCAATAGAGGTAGTAGAAAACACATATTGGAAGCTAAGAGAGGAAAATTAGACAGAAGCCAAGTGAAAATAAAAAGAAGAGGCAGGAGGGAAAGAAAGGGTTTGAAGAGGAGGAGAGCCTCATATTCTCTTTGTGGTTAGGTGATCAGCCACATGGATTAGGGTAAAACATCCATGTCATATAAACAAACAAAATCACATGCTATTTAAAGAGACATGAGATTAACTACTAACGGGCTCAAACATGAGCTCCTTGCCTATTTGAGAGAGCTGAATTATTAATTACTCAGATTTTTGTAGATGCTTAAATCATGATAACCATAGATGTCTTTTTGAAAGGCTTTTATTTATACTTGTGAGAATAACTATTTTTGTGCTCCGACTGGAGCTCCCCATTGATATGAGAGAATAGAGTTTTTCAAGTCTCTATAAGTGTTAAGGCTGTGATATCCGTGAATATCTTTTTCTCTTTGAAAAATTGATAAAACAATTCTACAAATGAGGTAAAGAGGGTAAATTTAGCAAGACAAAATGTCTATTAGTTTCTTACATCTACAAGGTACAACTTTTTGGAGTTACAATCTCCTATATCTTACACATCCTGATTTGATCATTCCTAATTTAATTTGGGAGGAAATATATGAGAGAACATGAGGTTACAAAATGGTTTTAACTTTGGCAAAATGAGACAACTCTTTCTTGTCATATATGCAGACAAAGATGTGGAAGTCATCTTGAGTAATTCTGCAATCTAGATAATTGCATAATGAGTATGTACTAATTCATAGGAAATTCTAGGATAAATCCTGCCTATGTGAAGGTAGAGATATCATATTAAAAGAGGAACTACCTAATCATTGATGTGCATAGATGCCAAACTTAGATATTGTTATCTTCAAGAGAGATATAGAAAGTGAAGCAATGCTAGAATGAACATTGATGAAGTAGAAATTGATGGAGATTTTTTGCAATATTTTAGAGAATATATAAAGGAAGCTACAAAATAATTGACAAGTGAGACCAACATTTATGCACTTCAAGAAAGAGTGAAGATAATCAAGATGTAGGACCTGATTTTCAAATAAGCTCATCTCCAACCATTCAAATTGGAGAAAAACATAAAAGTGGGAGAATGAGAAGACTACAATAAATAGTCAATGAGTAAGTTTATGAGACAATGAGTCAGATTAGTAGGACATCTTGTGTTTGTATTGTTGCAACTATGATTGAAAGAGTAGGTGTGGATGTAGATCTTGTTCATTTCCAAGATGAAAAGTAACCACTTGAGTGGGTAATGGACATAGATAAGGACTTCAAGTCATTGAAGTAGAATAAGACTTAGAAGCTAACAACTTTACCAAAAGAGAAAAAGGTAATAAAATGTAAGTGGTTTACAAAACAAACCTTAATGCTAAAGGTAATATGTCAAGACACAAGCCTAGACTTGTAGATATTCAAAACTTCTGTGAATTGACTATGAGGAGATGTTTGCTCATGCAACATTAATTTCTTTAGTTCCATTAATTTTCTTTCATTAGTTGCAAAGGAAGGCATGGAGATTGATCAATTTGATATCATGATAATATTTCTTAATGGAAATTTGCATAGGAGATTTGCATTGAGCAGCTACAAGGATACACAAAATTCTGAAAGGAGAGGAGTGTTTGTAGCCTTTATAGCTTGAAGGAAGCTTGAAGACATTGGAATCCAAAGTTTGATTACTTCTTAGTGAGGTACGGGTTACTACCATCACTTGTATGTATTGTGGATCTAGGATAATCTTCACTATTGTTATAGAAAATTTATGATTTTTGGAAAAGATAAATCCCATATTGCTATCATATTTGATGACCTTGGTAAAGAGTTTGAAGGTATATATAGGAGAGCAAAGTCTTATGCAGGACTTCAGATTTTTCATGCTAGAGAGAATCTCAAAATCAGATTGACTCAAGAAAGATATGTAGAGTCAATTATGAAATTTTTTAATTTTGGAGATGCATATCTAATTGCTATCCTAAAGATCTAAACTTTTGACTATAACTAGAAGAAAGAGAATCAATTGGAGCACCTTGCCAAGAAGCAATAAGATGTTTAAAGTATGCTATGATAAGTGAAGGACCTCACATATGACATATATTGTTAGCATAGTGGTAAAGTTTAGTTCTAGTCCTTCTCCTCAACATTTGTAAGCAATAAAGAAATTTTTCAAGTGCCTCAAAGGTATTATGAATTGTGGATTAGAATTTAGTGGAGGATGAGATGCTACTAATACATTAATAGTGTATTGTGATGCTGATTTTCCATGTAACTTAGGCAATAAAAAATCACATAGTGGTTTCATATTCATGATGAATAGTGTACAACTAACTTGAGGCAAGAAATGTCAACAATGTATTGTTCCTTCTACTGGAAAGGTAGAGTATATAACATGATATTTAGTTATCAAGGAAGCAACATCACTTTGCAAGTCATTCAAAGTTCGACAGGATGGTCTTACTTAAATGTATATCAACAATGAAAGTGCTACTTAGTTGGTGTACAATCCAAATTTCTACAAGAGAACCAAGCAAATCAAGATGTAATAGCACTATGTGAGAGAGCAAGAAGAGAAACAAGAGATCTATTTTAGCTACATCAACATCAACAATCAAATTTTAGATAGTTTTATAAATGCTTCACATAAAGATAAGTTTCAAAAGTTCAAAATTTTAATTGGATTATTACCATTTCTTTAATAAGTGGAAGTGTTGAAATTCCATTTCAGGCGGTATTATATATGACATGTCATATTTGAGGTTACTATAGGTACTATTATATACTAATAAAAGTTAGATTTTGCACAAAATACCTAATGCTTACCTTTCCAATGTGAATAACTCCATTGAGATGCTACTTGCAAAGTAAAGAAAGGTTAAGCAACAAGGATGTAAGAGCATCAATCAAGAAAGGCCAGGCTAACATGTACAAGTGTTCCATTAGTGTAGACCTACATATTAGCATGTAGAAATCCATTCCTTATTTCATGTGACTAGATCTATAATAAGAGTAAATAATCATAAATGCTTTAATTAGTTTTAGTGCCTTTCATATTTTGTGATTGATATGCAGATATACATCAACTTCAGAACATTTTCAACAAATTTATCATCTTATCACAATTTTAGATTGATAGTTCTGCTCATCAAAACCTTGTGGTATGCCAATGGTATTACTTCACTAAACCTTTGATCAGGAAGCATCTCTATAGATCTCAATTTTAAAATGGAAGAGCTAACTCTATTGTTCTTGAAGACTAAGATTGGGTGTGTATCCATGGTTCTATTATCTAAAAGTGCATATTTTGTATGTTGGATCATATGATGGATACTTTACTAGTTGGGTGTTTTGTCCAAGGTGCAATAGCAAAGGCTTTGCTAGAGCTACATGAAAAGGAGTGTCTACCACTTAGAGGGATGTACAAATATTTTTTCCATGTTGTAAGACAAAATTCAACTCCTTTTATCCAATGTGTTTCTCCACTTTTACCATGAATCACTAATGATCACCAGGAATTGGAAGGCTTGAACTAAGTCAATTGTAAATAACATCCTTGTATATAGAATTTGTGTTTAAACATGAGATCTACTTCACCTATCCCTATGGCAGGGTTCTAAACTAGTTAGCGAGAATTCACATTGATGAAACATTTTTCTTTCCATTGTTACTCCTTTAGGAACCAGGCAAAGTTGTTTGTTGTATTTGGAGAGACTCTCATAAGGGTGGTTTTAGTGGAGTAGGGCTTGTCACTTCCCAATGTCCCACACTTCAAGTTACTCAATGGGGTTGAAGGGGCTCAGAGCAAGACTTTTTAATTGAAACTTGCCTACTTTGACCCTATCTTACCTCCTCTTGATATTTCATAGGTTACTAAAGGTTTGTATTCAAGTGCAGATGTTATTGCAATTTAGAATGTATGAATATCCCAATGAGCTAAATGGTTGATGATGATCTTACTGAAAAGTCTACATAACAAGTCTATTGTCCTAGGAAATGTTTGTTAAGTAAGATTTAACCTACATGAATTTCAAGTAAGAAGAATTTTATACATACAATCAGCTCCGTAATCCAAGCATTCAAGTTATCAACAGAACTCTTTAATTGTGGGTTTTCTCACATATACTGCAAAGAAGTTGTTTGCAGCACAATGCCAATTTTATTTGTGGTGTTTGCAGGATCAATTTGAACAGGTTTCTTTATACACATAAAGGTTGTGAGACAAATTTTGCAAAGTTTTGAATTTTTTACAAAACAATATTCTTTCAAGTGAATAGTTAATAAGGTTAACTCAACATTCATCCTTCTCCTATCCAATGATAGAAAAAACAGATTCAATTGTTGTTGCATTGCCTCCACAAAACTATTTAAACAATGGAAATTAACCTTACATTGTTACCAAACACTCTTTGAATCCTTTTGAAGCATGTGCATTATTCACTATTGCTACTTAGAATTATGGCTCTTCTTGAATAGCACTCTTTGAAACCCTTTGAAGAATCTACATTATTCACCATTACTTCTTAGACTTTTTGTTCTTTTTGGATATGAGGAGTTAGAGAGCAAAAGCAGTTTGAGGAATAGGGGATCCAAAACTCACTAAATGCATATAAAATATAGGTGGAGTATAAACATGATATGTGCATCAAGATGAGTATTAAATCCACAAAGGAGATACGGAGAATTTAACAAATTGAATGTGAATTGAACTAAAGTTATACTAGCTCATGTGTGCAAAGGCAAACTTGGTTGATCAAAGTAGTAATAGTGTTAAGTACTGTGGAAATTAGAAGGAAAAGGTCAGCTAAAGAGCAGGGATAAGAATAAATAAAATACATCAGTTTGTAGAACAATCATGAGCAAAAGAAGAATACATAATTTTGAGCAAGAGAATGGAAAGGGCTCAAGACATAACTTGTTAATACCTACAAGGAAACATCAAGAACTACAGAAAACAAGCAAAACATAGCAAAGTTACTCAATGTTGAATTCTAAACTACTAAGGAGAGCTAGGAAAGATCATTAAAGAGTAAGAAAGATCATAAATATGCATGTGTTGGTGCGTTGGAGTAAATATTGGCTATGATAGAACTACTTGTGGGCTTTCTCCATGTGGTAAAGAGAATAGAGTATCTAAAATCTCTATATATGCTAGGACCATGATAGCCATGAATGTTTTATTATTTTAGCAAAAAATAAGAAAAATTTATATGAATGAGGTGAAGAGGCAATAATCTATATTGAACAAGAAAACTATACAAGATAATTGAAAGATAATGAATAAAAAGGTAAATATGTATAAACATTGACATAACCTAGCATTGGTGTATAATACAAGTAGTGAGAAATTTGTAACAATGTGGCAATACCACATTGTTATGGATTCCACTTACTTTGGCTAAATCTCTATTGTTGCATAGCCTTCTTGCTTTCGAATGAAGTAGGATATCCTACTCCTAAATAAAGTAGAAAGGAGGCTGAGCACAAGCTGTACCATTGTACTCTCAATGTGCTAGTTGGAGATGAGAGCAAAAGCCATTTGAGGAATGGGGGATCCAAAACTCATTAAATGCATGTAAAATATAGATTAAATATAAACATGATATGTTGAAATTGAGATGAGTATAAATCTAGGGAATGTAAAAAGTCAAACGTGAATTGAAGTAAAGGCATAATAACAACTTATGTATAGAACTAGTAAGCATAATGTAATTGGTAATATGTGTGTCAAGAAATATTATACATAAGGTAATTGATCACCTACAAGAGGAAAGAGTATGAGAAATTAAGAGTAGAAGCCATTCTTTGGCTAGTTTTTGGGGGGATACAAAGCAAAGCCTTAGAAGATTAGATAGAATATATCATAGCATGTGCTATGAACACATGAGTCTTAAAACAACTAAACAATAAAAGGAAGCAGAAGGTGATCATTGTAAACCTCTAAAATAGCACTAGAACTTTATTAGTGCCCAACGTAGTGCCAAAGTAGCCAAGTGAATGTCATCATCCCTTGTACCAAAGTTTTTTGAAAGCTTATGAGTGCCAAGGCAAACTTGGCTGCTACTTAAAATACCACTCAAAGTAGTCATAATGTTAAGTGTTGAGAAATTAGAAGAAAAGAGTCACCTAGAGAGCATGAATAAAAAAAAATTGCAAAATAATCATGAGCAATAGAACAGAAGCACTTGGGACATACCTTGTTAATTCTTGAAAGGAAAAATCAACAAGTACAAAAACAAGCAAACTATAGAAAAGTTACTTGATGATGAATTCTAAACTACTTAGAAGAGTGGGGAAAGATTATCAAAGAATAAGTAAGGTCATATATATATATATGTGCAAGTGTTGGTCTATTAATGTAAGTACTGGATATTACTCTTTGAAGCCTTTTGAAACATATGCATTACTCAACATTGCTTTTTTGCAAGCAAGCTCATATTGTAGCATATGTCATGACATTTGCAACACCAAAGCTAGTTTGCTAGGATGTTGGAAAATTAGTTTTGGCAATCATAGTTTTATTAAGAGTTGTCCAATGACTACTTAGTGGTAACTAGACATGGTATTAGGTCTACTAATCACACAATTGTAATTGCAATTTGCATTGTGTCATGGGCCGTCAGATGCACCATTAGGGTTTGGTTCTTGATTGCTCTATGGGATAAATCTCAAAGTGTAGCTCCAGAGAGCTCACTTCTTCTATGTAGAGCCTTTGAGCTCTTGGCTATGGTGGACTATGAGCCTGGCTATTATAGTAATGCACCATGGACCAAGAAGGCAACAAACTAAATTCCATCACACTCTTCAAGGTTACAATTCCAAGACTCAAGACATTGCTTACTATAGAAATCCATGAGAGATAGATAGTGATAAATGAAAGGATGATGAGTACCTCTTCAGCTCTAGCTTATATACTTGTGAAAATTTATTCACTAAAATTACTAATTACTAGAGTAACTTAAGTTATTAGACTAAAAGTCATATAAAGTCTAAAGTCTAAAGGAATATCCATACACAAAGAATAGTCCTATGAGTAGATGGTCTTATCTTGACCCAACTACTAGATCAAGGATTCCTTCACATGGATTATCCTTGGACTCTAGAAAAGTTTGCAACCAAAAGGCTTGTGGGCCCAAGAGTTCTCAACTCTTTTGTCAAAGCCAAACACTTAGGAACAAAAAAAAGTCCATACATTAGAATCTACAATAATGACGTTCACTCTTTCTACTTTCCCTAAAGTAGAGTCACCTCCATCTTGACCAGATCTAGCTAATTATGGCTAATGTAGAAGCTTGAATAAACTCCACATAGATAATAGATTAAACTACTTGCAATACCAAACTTAATATCCCTATAGAGGAATACATGCATCCATGTACCCATGGGTATTATATTTATCCCCGTACTAAGATTTCACTTCATCCTTGGATTGAAGGTCCCTTTACCTTCTATGATAAAATTTCAAATTATTATTGGTAATCCTATCAAGTGTCTTCCCCCCAAATCCTTGAGATCATAGGTGAAAGGTCCAAAGAACTTAAGCAAAATCTTCTTTTGAATCAAATGAAATCAAACAACATTACACAATCATCTTCCTTGAAGTGCTCTACCTTCTTCTTGCCTTACCTCTTATCATATCTCTTGTTTTGTTTCCTTTGTGCTTATTCTACTCAAACCATAGCAGCAGCTTTTGCCTCTTCCAATTCCATGAGTTGATCCTTCCTTGACTTCTCTACATCACCTCCTTGTACCTTCTTCAATTTCCTATGCTTTGAAAATAGGAAGACCAAAGTGAGTAGATAAAGTAGAATCAATTCCATATACCAAAGGAAATAGAGAGTATCCAATGGATTTCTTCATAGTTGTCCTATACTCCCATAGAACCACATGAACCTTCTTGTCCTAATGATGTTTAACTCCTTCCATTGTTGCATCTTTGGCAAACATCATGCATAAGGTTGGATTGGTTCTCTCTACCAAGCCGTTGGAGTTTGGCTCATAGGATATGGTCACTCTATGTGTGATAGAGAAATGTTGTAGCATAGCTATAGTGATACTCTATGTAAACTCTTCTTCTATATCCAAAATGAACTCCAAAGGCAACAAAACCTAGTGATGATGCACTCATAAAGTAATCTACCAACTTCATCTTCATTCTTATCTCTCAATGGTCTAGCCTCAACCCACTTAGTAAGGTAGTCAATAACTACTACAAAGTACCAATTTTTCCTTTGGAGTTTTCTTGAGAGGACCTACAAATTAATTCTCTACTTCTCAAAAAGGTCCTAGTAATGAGATTCATCTAAGAGGAAGAGTGGAACTAGACTTCCTAGCAAAAGCTTGACAAACATTACAAGTTTTGCAATAATCAAAACTATCTTTGAAAATCTCTCTCCAATGGTAACTTGTATCTAGAATCTTGAAAGTGGTCACCTTCCCTAAAAAGTAACTTCCATGCATCAACCCTCATGAAACTCCTTCATGAGTAGGATAGACTCCTCTTTACCCATTGCTCTTTGAAGTAAACTATCTATTCCTTGATGAAAAAGTATATCCTCCACCATTGTGTAAGGTCTAGATCTTGTTTCAAGGGCCTTTCTCTCCCTAGCATGCATTCCATATGGATAGTTACCTCTTGTAACAAAGTCCATAATCTCCTTGTACTCCATTGGAACCTCTTGAGTAATTGAGATTGTCATAAGCTCTTCATTTGGGAAGAAATCATCCACTAGCTCAACCCCATCATGATCATAGGCTCTTGATAACAAATCAACACTTTCATGTTTCTTTCTTGGCCTATCCTCAATGGTGTGATCATACTTAGATAAGAGTATCATCCATCTTGCTAGCCTTCTTTCCACATTAGGCTTGTTGAAGATGTAGTATAAAGCTTTGTGACTTGTGACTATGGTGGCCTTCTCTCCAATCAAGTAATGTCAAAATTTCATGACTTAAAAATGATTGCCAACACCTCCTTTTATATGACAAAATAGTTTTTCTTTGCTAAGACCATTTGCCAACTAGCATAAACTATTGTATGATCATTTCTATCTTCGTCTAATTGACTAAGAGTGCATCCTATTGCTACATTAGAAGCATTAGTGTAAAGTATGAAAGATATACTCCAATCAAGTTTAGCAAGAATTGGAGCCATAACAAAGGATTGCTTGAGCTCCTCAAAAGCTTTGAGAGTGTCGTTGTCCTCCAAAATCACCATGTATTTTATCTCTTTCTTCATGCAATTGATCAAAGCATAAAATTTGTTAGAAAATGAGAAGATGAACCTCTTATAGTACCCAACCATCCCCAAGAATTGGCACAACTTTGTCAAGCTCAAAAGGAATGGAAGCTTTGTGATTTTCCTCACCTTTTTAGGATCCACTACTATTTCCATCCTTGGAAATCATATGCCTTAAAAGTAGACCTTCTTCATAACCAAAGATGCACTTCTTTGAGTTGAGTAATGCATTTACCTCATCCAAGCATTGCAAGACCTTGATCAAATGCTCAAAGTGCTCCTCCTTGCTCTCATAGACACAAAAGTCATCAATGAAATCTCACAAATTTCCCAATGAAGAGTTCAAACACCTTGTTCATGAACCAATGAAATGTGGCTAGAGCATTACAAATCCCAAAAGGCATGACTTTGAAAGCATAAATTAATCCAAGCTATGGTGAATGTAGTGAGTTGTTGATGCTCTGGTGCAATCTTGATTTGGTTGTAGCCACTAAAACCATCCCCAAAACTATATCTCTCATGACATGCAACTTCCTCTAAGATTTCATCAATGAATGGCAAGGGGTAGTAATCCTTCTTGGAGACAACATTGAGTTTCTTATAATCCACACATACAAGGAGTTTGCCATTTTTCTTCACAATCACAATTAGAGACACCTATTTTAATTCTCCATCTCAAAGACTAACTTGGCTTACTTGAGCTTATCAATCACCTCCTTCACAACCAAAGCTGTTGGTAGGTTAATGTGACATTGTTTTTGATGATTAGGTTATGCATATTACTCTACCTCTATCAAATGCTCCTCCAAGGTGGCTTCTTTGAGATCCTTGTAACTAAAATCAAACACATGGATGTACTTGCAAAAAATCTCTGCTTATATTACCTTCTCCTCCTTGGTAATGTTGGGACTATACTTAAGGGTAGATAGTCTACTCTCTATCTCCTCAAGTGTCAATGTTAATTTATTTAGATCCTTCAAAACCTTTGGCTTAGGCACCAAATCCATAGCACATAAGGGATGCTTATCTGAATCTGATTTAGATTCATCCTCATTTAAAGAGGTCTCTTCCTCCATGCTTGTATATGTCTATACCTAAAGCTCCTTCTTTTGAAGTGATTCTCAATAATCAAAGGATATTGTGTCTAAATGTGAAGTATGGTTGGTATTGATTATTAGAATTGCTTTATGTCAAAATAAGAATGTACTACCTTGACCAATTACCCAAATGGAGTTATTTGGAGCATGATGATCAAGAAAATGAAGAGTCTCAATAGGAAATATCAAGCCATTTACTAAGAACTTGATTAATTCCAACAAGATTTAAGGCTTGACCTATGCAAATTTGATTCACTTGCAAGATATGATATCCAATTTTGGTTGTAGAATTTTAGTTGATCGTGGTAATTCTGAGAATTACATGTCCATGCAATTACCAAAGTAATTAGATATTCTTATAAAGCCAATATTATGCAACAAATTGATGACGGTACATGGTAGAAATGTCATGCATTTTGAACCTCACAACTTGTTGCATTCAAGATTGGGAAAGAATATCCCAAGTGCATGAGGTTTGTAGTAAACTCCTTACACTATAATATTATTCTATGACTTCCTTGGCTTGAATGTCATAAGGTTCAATTTGGTTGACACCAATGACAAATTCAAGTATAACACCAAGGTAAGAATTAAAAATCAAGTTATCTAGTACCTTCAAAGAAGAAATCTAAGTGTAGTGAATCCCAAGATGAGAATTTTTTTAGTGTAAAAATTGTAGAGCAAGCTTTGGAGGAAAATATTCCTATTCTTGTTGTGTGGAGCAAACTATTACTCAAGGAGACTTTGATAAGGACAAGAAGCCTTAAAAAGAATTACAAGAGTATCAAATAGTACAAGAGTTTGTATATATTTTTTAGATGATCTTTTGAAAGTGTTATGCTTTGATTAAAGTATATATTTCAAGATTGAGCTATTGCTATGTAGCAATATAATGAGTAGATTAATCTATTGGCTCTCACCAAGGAAGTTAGAAGAACTTTGAACAACATGAATAAAGTTATTGGAGAAGGATTTCATATGACATAGCACATTTACTTGGGGAGCACCAATACTCTTTGTACCAAAAGAGGATGGAGAGCTTTGATTCTATATTGATTATCATGGTCTTTAATAGACAAACCATGAGGAATGTGTATCATGTGCTTTAATTGATAACTTGTTTGATTAATTAAATGCATCATGATACTTCTTAAAGTTGGATCTTCAAAGTGGCTATTTACACATTCCAATTGATAAAAAGATATGCAAGAGACAATATATGTGCATTTTGAATGGAGAAATTTACCTTTTGAGCTCATTAATGCTTTGTAGTTTTCATGGATCAAATCCATTGGATGTTGGAGGTGTTATTAGATTGATATATAATGTTCTTGGATGATATTTTAATTTATAATAAGATGTAGGAAGAACAAAAGAACCTATAAGAGAAGTCTTAATATGGCTAAGACAATGGAACCATATAAGAAATCCAAGTGCACCTTTTGGAAAAAAAAGTTACCTTCTTGGGCTATAAGGTTTCAACAAAAGAGATCAAGATGGAAGTGGATAAAATCAAGGATATTGCCAATTGGCTTACTCATAAAAATGCCATGAAAAATTAATCATTAATGGATGTGCAAGCTTTTACTAATGGTTCATTCACTATTATGTTCCCATGACCATACTGTTAATTGATCTCTTAGGAAAGACAAAAACCTTCAAGTAGATCACCAAGCAAGACAAAGGATTCAAGAAACTTACTAGTGCAAATTTCAAACCATGCACAACTCTACCTACTTCATCATGGGTGCCTTTGATAGCACCCACAATGACCTTTAGACCCTTTCTAAAGATTGAACTAAAGATCAAAGATTTTGTAGGAGATAGTATCTTCACAATCCATACTCTAACCATATGATCCTCAACTACCATGTGTGGTTGACTTTGATGATACTAACTTTGCAATTGGAGCTATGTTGCAATATGAATTCCCAAATGGATTACATCATATTGCTTTTGCATCTCAACTTCTAAATGTAGCTAAAGGGAATTATCCTACTCATTTCCTTTGTATCTAAACTACTATATGTAGCTAAAAGGAGTTATTCTACTCAAGACTAAGAACAAATTGCAATGATATATGCAATAAAGGTGGGAAAAACAAGTGATAATGCAAAATAATCATAAATTGTTGTTACAAACCTTATATTTGAAGCACATGAAGAGTTTGAATGATCAACAGGAGAAAAAACTACAATTGTTTAATATCAAGCTTGAAGACAAATTAGGAAAGTTCAATATCATTCATGATGCTCTATCACAAAGACCTAATCTAAATATTCTTCTTGAATCCCCCATAATAGCAACAATCACCATGGTGTCAATGGACTCAAAGGTACAAATAGAGTTCAAGGTTGTTTTACAATAAGATCTCTTCTTTCATCTTATGCAAAGTTACTTTACAACACATGACAAGGAATACTAAAATTTTTCATTCAAGAATGGCCTTTTACTTTTATGAGAATTGGATCTACATTCCAACTATAAGAGATCTATGACTTGTGCAACTTTAAAAAGCACATTATTTACCAATTGTTTGGCACATGGGCTGGACAAGACATTAAGTGCACTATAATGCAATGGTGATGGAAAAACATCACATAAGAGGTTTGAAAGTTTTTCCAATCTTGTGTGAGTTGCCAATGCAACAAGATAGGCAACAAGAATTTGGGTAGGCTACTTCAATCATTACCAATTCTATCTACTTGATATGAACATGTGAGCTTAGATCCCATCACATCCTTGCCAAAGATGAACCAAGGCCATATAGCAATCATGGTCTTTGTTAATAAGCTGAACCAACATATGCATGTAGTACCTATAGTAGATACAATAGATGCTCCGACATTGGCCAAGATTTACTTTCATATTATCTTCAAGCACCATGGGATACCAAGGGTTCTCATATTTGATCATCATCCTTGAGTCACTAGTAAATTTTGGCAAGCTCTCTTCAAACTACTTAGCACCAAGCTTGCCTTGTCTATGGCCAATCATCCTCAAATTGATGGGCAAACCAAATGAGAAAATTTCACCCTATAATATATGCTACATGCCTTTGTCAATGTTCATCATACTAACTAGGATACTTGCCTTACCACCACTAAGTTTTCCTACAATAATTCCAAGAAAGCAAGTACAAGATTCTCCATCTTCTTCCTTAATTATGGAAAAAATCCACTTGCTCTTATTTCTCTTCTTGCTCCACCATTATCTCATGTCCCTCATACTTTCACCATCTTATCCATGTTATTTGCATCCTTACACCAAGCCAAGTTGCATATTCTTATTGCTCAAAATCAAGAAAAACAATATATTGATGGGTATCATCATGATCTCACCGGCCAAATAGGCAATAAGTTCATGCTTTCCTCAAGTAACCTTCCTCTTCCACTTGACACACAAGTTAGTAAACTTGCTTCCAATTGGATAGGTCCATTTGATATTACTTAGATTATTTTTCATCTTGCCTATAAACTTTCAATTTCTAGTTATGTGAGGATCTATCCTATCTTCCATGCTTTGAAATTAAAACTCTTTATGTCTAACTGATCTTTGTTTCTTCCATGTGCAGAATCTCTTCCTCTTCCAATCATTGTTAATGATCATGAAGAATACAAAGTCAATCATATTCTTACCCAAAGAGCCATCCAATGTGACTGCCAACAAGAAATTTAGTATAAGGTACAAAGGATATTCCTTGCATAATGCCACATGGAAACCTCTTCCTCATCTCCAAAATGCTCAAAAGGCCATAAAAATTTTCAAGACTCCATGACAATGAGGATGTCACCAACTAGTGGTGGGGGAATAGGTAATAATATGGAGTTAGCAAAAGAGTTAGTAGGAGTTAATGAGTTAGAAAAAGAGTTAGTATGAGTTAATGAGTTAGCAAAATCAACTAATTATAGCTAAAAGGAGGTAGAACTAGCATAATCTAGGAATGCTAAAAATATTCTAGAAGCTTCTCACAAAATTTGGTAATCTTCTTGGCGAGAAGCTTCTAGGAGTTTTCTAGGGTTTGAGTAACTTGCATGCCAAGTAGTAAATGGCAAGCTTGGTTTGCATTCCAAGAAAGGCAACTTCTAGAAGGAAGCTTCCTTGGAAAATTCTTGGAAGTCTTGTACTTAGCTTTCCTATCAATACAAAAGCCCAAGCTCATGCTAAGGCATTTGGAACTTCCCTCATTCTAGAGTTCTAATGTGATCATCCATTCTCCTATTTCTCTCCTTGGTCTTTTCCAGGTGGTTTGGATGCCTTTTTTTGTTGTTTGACCAATGTTGAATAGGTTTTACTTCAACCCAAAATATAAAGAACTCTTTTGATGATTTCTTCTTACACCATTCTCACAAGAAAATAGAATGTTTCACACTCCAACAACCCAAACCTTACAGTCATCAACAACAAAGATTGATCAAGTATCATCTTCAATCTTCTTAAAATCTTAGGACCACTCTTATTTGTTGACCATGTGCTTTGAAGCTCCTCCATCAGCATGCCAAACATCTATATCTAGACGTTCATCAAGACTTATGGCAATTCTAGAACTAAAAGCAAATGCAGTACTCTATATTATTAAAGCATTGGCTTGATTTCTAATATTAGCTGCATTTGTGCGGTTAACTTCTTTGGAGTTGTTCTCATCTTTTGCATTCTTTTACCCATACTTCTTTGTTTTTCACTTGTTAAAGCTTGTTCTCTTCTTCAATTGAGAAATTTGTATCTTCTTTTGAGTCACACATTATAGCTACCTTCTTTTATCAATAGCAAGAAAGAATTTCTCCCTTGAACTCTCTTGTTTGTCTTCCTAGATGTGTTCAAGATTTCTTCCTTGATTATTCTCTTAATAGTTTGTTGCTCATCCAGTACATTATCCTATGTTGCTATTATATATTCTATGGTAAACTACAAATAATCTTGATTTTGGTTGAAGAATTATCTATTCTTACACCAAGGTTACTTGATTGACTAGCAAAGATTTCTCCTTGGCTTATAAAACACCTTACCTCTTCTCCCACTTTCATTTGTAATTGAAAGAATCTTTCTTTAAGAATGTCTTTGTTTAAGAATGTCTTTGTTTTTCAAAGCATATTATTCACGCAACCTCATCAACCTATTTCACAATTTGTTTGAGTTTTTGTAATTAATAGTCTTTATAAATATTTTTCTTCTATGGTTACATAGATGTATATTTTTGGAGTTCTTGTTTGCACAACTTTTTACTTTTCTATTTATTAAGGCTTGTTGTTTGTAAAGATGTTTGACATGAAGATGATAATCATTTGAGATCTCAAAATCAAGAGATCCTTCTTATTGAACGTAATATGTATTATATTTTTCACATCACTCCTTGTTCCCATTATGTTCTAATCTATTCTCAAATCTAAAAAATATCTTTTGTTATCTTGATCTATTTAAAATTGCATACTAGGAATAATTTTCTATTACTCTTGACATGCTAGAAAACATGGACCGTGATTTGTTGCAAACTATCATGAAATTGACACAAAACAGAAAGTACACTAAAAGATACTCCAAGATACTCACTTTTTCTCACTTCCTCTATTATAGATCTAGTCATGTACAATGAGGAATGAATTACCTATAGGCTAGGATGCAAGTTGTACATTAATGGGATACTTGGACTTGTTTGCACTTCCTCTCTTTATTTTGCTGCTCTCACGTCCTTGCTGTTCAATCCTTCTTAACTCTATCACTAGAATCTCGGTGGAATTATTCACATTGGAAAGGTAAGACTCATGTATAACCATTGTGTAAAATTTGTGCAAACTCTAACGGCTCTTACTCTACTCTATGGGAAAAGCTATTCTAACCTAAACTACCACATCATATGTACTACCAGATGAAATACAATGTCAACATAATTACCTGCAAAAATCCCATGAGACCATCAAAGGAACCATTTCCTTTCAAGAAGTTGGTTCTCCCACATCACACCACAAGACAAGTATTTGTATGTTCTTCCACTGAAAATTATTTGCAGAGTGCATATGCTACAAGTCTTTGTGTGTTCCTGCACACCAAATGATTTGCAGGATGGATATGCTAGATAGCGTAGCAATAGAGACAGTAGAGTGTTTCAAGTTTCAATTTTACGGTTTTAAGTGGTACTGATAGAGAATTAGGGTTTAACTTTGGTATGGATGAAGATCTCATAGCCACAGAAAATAACGGGTTACTTCCAGAGGTGACGCGTGGCTTTTTAGGGTTAAGGGTCTTTACCCATCAACCTATCTATCTATTTATGTCTATCGTCTACCCATCAACCTAAACCTTAAATTTCTAAGGGTACCCGTGAAAATATTATTGAACTTCCCTGATGTTATTCATAGACCCCCTGGTCTATGTAGCGATGCCAAGGAGGGCCACTAATCAGAAATTTTGCAAGCAAAGGGGAGAGAAATTGCAGCCAACAAGGAGCCAATTTCAATGGATTGTTTTAAACGCTCACATAACTTATTTAGATTTGCCTTGAAAAATATAGAAGTAATGCTTGGAACACTTATTTACTAATGTAATTTCAGTTTCAATTTCAATTTCAAATATTTTTAACTATTATTTTTATACATTTTGCTTAGTTACAAATTTTGTAGTACTTGGTATCCACCAATTTCTTTCTTTTAGGTTGGATTGGATGTCACTCTGTAGAAATACCATGTGTTATTATTGGACAAATTGCTTGAATGGTTTCTTCGAGGATTATATTCCACCTTTTATTTGTTTTTTCCTACACCTTGGCTGTCCGATTCAGAAGCCTAAAAAATATTTATATGGCTTCAATGATTGTATTCTAGATTTTCTATCAAGGGTTCTATCATGAAAGAGATACAGTTTACAACTTAAAGAAATACGTTTCCTCGCCTAATTCGTAAACATAAAAACTTCATAATATAAGATTACTTCCGTGTAAAAACATCATCCAGAACGGGATGATATGGCAATAATAGATTTAAGAGATTATCACTTGAGAAGTTTATTATTTCTTATTACAACAAGTAATTTATTTCAAACCTTTTTCGCGATCAAGATAGGCCCTTGAGGTCAAGTAGTTGAGCAGTCTGTCTATAAGTCTTCCACAATGTATGACAATAAATGGAGGTGTTCTTAGACGTAGATACATAGTTGGTGCAAGAAAGTATGATGTCAGTGAACGCAACCTTAAACACTTGAATTATTCTCACTTGAATCGTTTAAGTGAGAATAAGAGAGACTAACTATAATGATAACTATCTTTGTAAAATACTTATTTTACAACGTAAAAGATGTTGCAAAATATCTAGTTCAGATTTATAATTGATTACTATTGTTCACCATGGTTACCAGATGAATCAAGAATATATACATAAAAACTAAAAATTTATGTATAGAACATAGCAATGGTGGAGCTATCCTTCCAGGCTTTTAGATAATTATCGTCTTAAAGGACTTCCTCTTTTTGAACTTCATTTTCGAAAAGCATATTCAATCACATTGCTTGGGAATGTAGATCCTACAGTTAGACTATGCAATGAATCTCACGCTAGTGTAGTGTTTTATAGAGATAGTACGGTTGATGCAGTACTTATAAGGTAAGTATATAAGCGAATTACTTAAATTTCTTAACTGAAATCAGTATATTTCAATGATTTTTCAGCTTAAATTGAAGAAAATAACTTTATTAATTTTATCTTTTGCTACGATCATAAAGAAATAAATCATAGAGATAATCACGAATATGAAGAAAATTTCAAAATTCCTGTATTTAATCATGGTCAACTACATGTTTTATTCACTGGATATATTTCTTAGTGTAAAGTTAGAGCACTATATCCAGAGGATCATAGAAAAGAAAATTACCTACATACTATTGTTTATATCCAAATTCTTTCGTAATATGAAAATAAATATTTTATCACACCAGATATATATACGATCAATATGTTATGATAGACCTACCTGAACCTTCTATTAGGAGGGAGGTTTTGAAGATAATTATCAAAAGGAGGTCCCCTAGAAAATGAATCGTTTCGTAATATGGGTGAATGAATACACAATGTAGATATTTGGCTTAAAAGGGTCAACTCTATAAAGTGAACAGTTCACAATATGGGTACGATAGAGTAAGCACAAGAACTGTAGTAAACCCATAAGGTACTGAACATCAGCGATTACGCTGAGAAGAGATGAACTGTAATCTTTGACATAAGCCAATCACAATTATCCAACGCCTCTAGTACTTTTTTCCAGTTTCTTGTGACAAATCTTAGCACAGTAGCGTAAGTCTCGCTGGAAAATTTATGAAAATGAAGATTCTATGCTTTGATTAGACATTTCCCCTGCAGAAGTTGAGCAATTGAGCAACGCTTTCCGATTACGTTCCCAAAGTGTGGTTTTAACTACAGGTTGGTCAATGCAAAACTGAGGTCGGCAACAGAAAATTGACGTCCAAAATCATCTACCAGATGTTGGTTATAATGGCGTCCTTTCTGGAAATGTATGCAAAATTCATATATGGATATGTATTCAGATTTCTTGTTAGCGTACACGGAGGCCTTTGCACAGGCCTCTGGCTACTCCTCTTGTTGCCTGCAGCCTCTAACGATATTCCTCAACTTTGACTTGTTGGTACCAGAACAACTTCCGGAGACAAGTGTGTGTTGGTACTTAGGAACCTATACTACCGCACTACTAATACTTAGCGCTGCTGCTACCGGAGAGTCTCCTATACGATCAGGAAACACGAGACCGAAGTTCATGGCGCTGCTAATAACCTTGGCTGTCTCTAATTCTGTGACCTCTGGAGGATCTTCATGGAGATCAACAACTGGTGTTCCTACTTGTAAGTACCATTTCTCAAGTCCAGCAGGTGAAAAAGACACAAGCATACGAGCAGGGCTGTTCAACTTGTTGATAAATGCGTGAGATACCAGTCTGGGCAGATGAATGAAGCAGCCTTTGGTGGCCTGGAATTCTTGGCCCTTGACAGTCCAGGTGAGCTCTCCATCGAGAAGGTACCAGTACTCTTCTTCATTCACGTGCAGGTGGCTCGGTTGACCCCGTCCCTGGTGAACCAGATGCTCCATAACTCCATAAGATCCTAGAGTTTCGTTTCCAAGAGCTTTAAGGGTCACCAGAACTCCGAAAACCCATAATTGGATGCCTCCACCTTCAAAACCCGATATATCACAGTGTAAGATGAAAAGCTCGTTCATAGACCATATTCTACCCAGTAATGAGGAAAACCTCCTCAAAATTTGGGACACACCATTCAAAAACTGAGCCATTTGATCTATAACCTGGAGCGCAATTTCCGAAATCTAAGGTTTGGTTGGTGCCCTGAACGGAACGGTAAACACTGAGTCAACGGTGAAAAATCCAGACAGACGATTAGAAGCAGCTACTGCTTGTCAAGGTTATTCCAACTTGGGTACTTATCTGCAGCCAAGCACGGTTCAATGGTACTGAAAGAAAGCATTGTTGTGTCAACTCTCAAGCATAAGTTTGTTATGAGAGAAATCTCCAGATCCATTCCAGCAACTCATGCAATAAGAATCATCAGAATTTATCCCATATGGAGGGCTCAAAACATACCTGGATTGACCATGCCTATTCTGCTCGGTATAATTGATGCAAACTCGGTGCCACTAAATGACACCTGATCCATAATTCTATCCTGCAATCACCCACCTCAATGTTTAAATCTGGCCATGGTTCACCGTGGTGGTCAGCTTCAGAAAAGGCGATAGAGTCTATTCACTTAATATAGACCAAGAATTTAGTAATTAAGAGGCAGGTGAATATCAAACTATGACCTGCTACAAGATTCACGAGCTTCGTCTTTAGGCCCCTGACACAGTTGGTTGGCTTGTTCTTAAATCACTAATCGTGTCTCTCGATAAATTTCAGGTGACATAAGATAATTCGCAAGTTTGTCCCCGTTCTTCACACGGTTCACGACTGCGGATCACCAGCCTACCTGGAACGATTTTCGGGAGTTGTGGATTAGTCCTATTCCCTTGATCCTCTGTGTCCGATTCCTGATTAAACAGCAAACTCCATTGATGAAATATCCACGAATTCGTCGATCTCAACCCGTCACGATCTTCTTCTCCCTATCCTGAAAGATATTCAGACCTTGATTGCTTCTGGAGGTCCTCCCACTCCCAGTGAGAATGTCTCCACCACCGCAGACGACCCCAATCTGCGTCATTCACAGATGACCCCGATACGGGTAATCCCGAATCTCACCCCACTTCTTCCTATCCACAACAGCTGCGACTTCTTTTCCCACAAAATCCTATCTTCTGCACAGAAATAAGAAGATTCTTGGGTCGTGTCCAGAGCGTGAGAGCAGGGCAAGCAATCCCCAAATGGATGACTGTTCCTTCCGACTTCTCCTGCTTCTCTTCCTCCTCGTCGTCAAATCCAACAGGTGCATCTAACACTTGCTGGTCCCGGGGCTACCTGCTGTACTTCGTCCCTGCCAGCCGGACCGCTCTGCATTCGTGCTTTTGTCCTCCACCCTTCGCCAGGAGATTTCATCACCATAGTTAGAACACCCATTTGGGAGGCAGGTAGGTACGGCTCGGCTTCTTCTCATTCGGACAGCACGTTCGTTCGTAAAACTGACATGAATGGACGTCCATCCCCTCCGTAGGGACTCATCCAATAGGTGTGTTAAAATCAGGTCTCCACCATCCATTTCCACTCTGGAGCTCTCTTCTTACTCATTTAGGTGTCAACATTCAACCACTTTGGAATCTAGAGTCTCACTCACCAGATATATGCTTATGAAATTCACAGGCCCAGAATGACGCAGCATTTTTTGACGATTGATGATGCACTGTAGTTTAACCTTTGCCATCCCAAACACCGTTGTCTGCCGAGATAGGGAGGGTTTCATGCAGTCCCTATTACAAGCATAGGAGCTACAATCTGTTCGGCTTCTTGCCTGCAGAGACATTATGTAGGAAGATGTCTAGGACGTAGTATTGATAATGCATAGAATTGCTGATCATGTGGGAACCTTGAACGGATACATGGGCTTTTCACTACTATTGTTGTGCTGGTTTGCAGCTTGTGTTCTTTCTTTCCCAGTTCCTTTGCTGTACTTTGGCTATCTGATTGTAAATGAACCAATTAACGGGCCAGAATAGTTGATTACATCCTTTCGGTTAGAGACTCGTACAATCGTGAACATTGACAAGCACTGTACTGCAAAACGTCTCTAGCACGGCTTGTTATCCTGCAATCCCGACGAGGTACGCTTGCTGGCCAAAACCTCTATGAAAACTGCTCCTTTAAAGGAAAAGACGTGGAGAATCAAAAGGGAGGAACTTCTTCACTAATATTCGTCAGTTGGCAGGCATTTCTGCTTTGTCTGTGCCGTCGCATTTGCACATCATTGCCTCACATTTCAATGATCCAGATAAACACGTTCATGGCCTGGACACATTCCATATAAGGACGTGTCCGATAAGTTGAAAAGATTCTGCGCACGTTCAGTAAGTACAGGACGTTTGTCCTGTTCTTACTGTGCTCCCATTTCTAATGACCAAGATTTAGATGACATGAGGTCCAAACTTCTGCTTCAGCCAGGTGCATTATTATTCTGCGTCTTAAAAAGGGATTCTCGACAGCATTGAATACTTAATGTCCCTCCCGAACGATTTGACAGTTTCGGCAAGCGCTTGAACACATGTTCAAGGTGTATCTTTTACTCATTACTTGCGGCCAATCCGAGGTTTCTCAAGTCTTTCACCATTTCAAGGCATGGACTTTTGGCGATATCATCTCTAAAATGGTATGTACAAAATTCCAGTTCCACAAGAACAGTTAGCATATTGCTTCAGATATCACGGTTTCTATGTGTGCTTTGAGTAGGCTATATGAACTGTAGATAGGTAATGCTCTTACACAGCTTACAGTGTTCCCGTAAATAGAACTCTCCATTTTCCAACACGTAAAAGACGGACGGATCTACGGATGGACGAATGGCATGTTAGAACTTTCAGAACTTTACCAAGCTTACACATCCATTCAATCTTAAGGAAGTCGCAAAGATACTCCGCCTCTCCAAGTGCACATAGAATGGGAAGGTGCTTTTCAGTCGCAGAAACTCACACGTTCAAACGAGCGCACTTGGTGTATAAGCAAAACGAGCGGGCTCTGCCTACCAGAATATCGCAAAATGTTCGTGGCCATCATTAAAGCTAATGGCTATCTTCCAGAGGTCCATTCTGCAAGACCATAAACGTCTAAAGCTCTGTCTAATATCCACTCAGTAAAAACGACTGGAGAAACAATACGACAACGATTCTGCAACCACCTTCAAGGACTCTTCCCCCTGTAAAATTTGCAAACTATGCTTTCACACTGAAGATCTAGAGTCTTAGCGGTAAGCCCACCGCTTAATCCATGTCTCTCGGGCACTGACGAAACTGGAAGTCAGAACAACGAAACACAGATTAATGGACTCTAGATCTTACATTGTGTGGCCGGATCATGAGATAATAGCTCCACACTGACAGGACTCGCACATCAGTCCACACTATACAGTGACTTGATGTTGTGACTACATGATCTTTCGAAAAGATTCTTAAATAACACGTGAGGGGAGTCCCTGAGATAGATCAGATTGGAAGAAATCGAAGCATATTCCATGATCCCGAGGAAACACATGCCTGCAGAAAGCTCACTTTCTCAAAGAATGATGATATTCACAGTACAGACACGGGCGTTTGACGGGAGCACGACAAATAGATCTTGATCTAGCTCAATAAGCGCCCGGTAAATCAGGACATTCGCTCTGCATGCAGCTGCCCGTGCACCTGTTGTAAAAGCATCTGCACCAGGCTTTGCAACCTCACAGATTAGTGTACATCTTTTGTGGGACGAGTTCAAAATCATCAGGATCATATCGAGGTCGATCTTTACCAATCTGCAAACATGCCAACACAGCACACTGAATGAGAAACCTTTTTCTTCGGCTGGGATAAACGTAAACAGAAGGATATTGAAACAGGTCGCTTTCGACCCAATATTGCAACCCGACCACATATACTTGTCATACGAATGGCCATGTCAATACCTGAATTCTACTGACCAGGACCTTTCAAGAGACCAAGAGACTCTTCAGCAAATACTCGAGAAATGGATATAACTTTCTAAAACAGCTGACCGATAACTTTTACTTTTACTAACTAATAAGGTCGAAGGTCTCTAAACCTTGCTCAAGTAGTTTTGATCACATAACACTTGTTCATCGACAGAAGATAGCTTCTTCGCAAGACGGATGATGCTGGATCAGGACGAAGCAGAAAAGTCAGTCAGAGATTTTGAACTTAGCCTGAGCCACTGTAGCTTCCCCTTATCTAAACTTGGCTCATCTAACCAACAGCTCGAGTACAATGACTCCTCAGATCTCAGCCAGCTCCACGGATGTACCTAACATGAAAAGCCCTAGTTATCCAAGCACCTGACAGCAATTCACTTGATTACAAGATTCGAAAGCAACAATAAGTGTCACTTACTGCTGAATCTCAGAATCAAGCATATTGGCCATTTTTCGAGTATTGTATTGCTCTGGATCTTCTTGGAAGCTAACCATCCCATCTTTCTGATTTATAGTTGCAAAGATCTCTCCATCTTGGATCTGCAGAAGACAAAATTTTATGCAATCAACCAAACATCGGAAAACTTCACGAACATTACCAGAGAGTCCTCTGTATCTATCTGCAGAACTGAACGTGCAGAAGTAGCGGTAGCAGACATTCCGAGTAGCTCAAAAGTCCGCAATAACTATGCATGACTCCAGAAAACTACCAGATTTGAAATAAACTTAGCATATGTGGAACTATCAGTGTGCATGATATTCTCAATATTGATGATAGTTTTGACAACGGTTCAAACTTTTGGCTGAAAAGAACTTAAAAGGACAACAGTTACATCAGAACTGTTACAAGATTATCTGTTTGCCATGGTATTAAAGTAGAGAAAGACCATTTGAAGAATATGCAGTTCAGCTTCCTTTGGTCCATCTAGTTGAACGGTGTCGGCAATGTCTTGTAATGAAAGAGTTAGGTACGTCTGTGTCAGCCTCTGGATGTTGCGCTTGTAAAGTGATGCAATGACTTGGTTGGCAAGCCCCAGATTTGTGTCCTATCACATTTCAAAGTAGGAGATTAATACCACATAGAGTGCATTAGCTCAACCACGTGCATACAGTTGAAAAAAACTGAGGCTCAAAATCTCGAAAGCTCGATCAGATGCTTGCTGAAAGGGCATACATTCTTAAACACGTCCTCGTGTGCATTGACGCAGCGTTTGACATCCATGATATTACGACTGTTGTACAAGTTCGCCAGATCGAAATAGTCCTGTACATACAACACATATTGTCCGTAAGAATACACTCGAGAGGAGTCTGCTAAGGGTAGCAGCGGGCTCCTCCCATAGCTTGTTACACTATGCACTCAGCACCCAAAGATGCATGTAGGTTGTATAGACAGCTGCATCGAGGGCATTTGACAAAGAATTTTGCTTAGAGCTGGGAGTAAAAGCAAATTAGGTACCTGAGCACAACATTTGAGATTCCTTTGTACAACTGAAGGAGTATATTTGGGAAACGGTGGGACCTGCACACGAAACCATTTTAAGTCGTACAGCACCCCTATGTTGGCCATGTATCGATTTACCACTATAAGTTGAGAAGGTACAAAAAGCAAATTATCTTCCAGACGGTATACTTTTACTTAGGTCCAGAACAGATCTCTTGGGTACTATTTATACTTTCCCGGCCGGCAGAATTGAATGGACATATCGTTGCAAAGACATCCAGCACAAGATTAGGCTATCTAAGCAGAAATTCTGAAAGGTTCTTCCTGCACAACTTTGCCCCAAGTCTTGGACTCTACTCTAGTTCGTTCGAGTAGCTGCCAATATCCACTTGCCATCCTACAGCGTTAAGAAACTCAATTCAGGAGAAAATTTTACCCACCTGGCCGTTGTGGATTAGGCAGACCAAAACGAATTTCTTATAAGCTGCTATTGTTATAGCGTTGAGCACTGTGGCAGGAGCCGTGATTGCCTGGTTTCGCGTTTGCGCAAGAAATTAGCCATCAACATTCAATAAGTCTCTCAATATTTGAACATGTGTGACTAACCTATAGTTGTAAAGACACAACGCAAGCCTGCAAGAAGAGACGATCTTACATGCTGGAAAAATTCCAGTGCCTTCCCAAAACGTTTGAGACCAATGTATAACATTCCCCTGCAACCAAAAGCGTGGCACAAAATCGTTTCCATCAATTGTATCGCATTCAGCCTTCTCCCTACAAAATTGTTTCTGGTAACAGAGACCTAATCCTTCTGCACAAAGTACTACACAAGCACACGGTAAAAGCACAAAAGATAAATCACAAAAGAATGCCTACATCGATCGACAAAAATATAATAATCTTCAGTAAAGTATTAAGTGACCTCAGAAATTCTATGTGGAGCCAGAAAAATATACCCATAGTAACAGTGTAGGAGGAAATCACGTGGCACAAGACCAGTTCTTTTCTGATCAATCTCAAAAATATCATCCTCCAAAATATTGAGGCCCGCTTTATAGCACTTCGATAATAAGCATAACAAAAGATAATCCGCATGAAGAGGTGTCAGATACTCAGAGGACGGTTGTGACTTGCGAATTGCTGCATATAGTGGTAGGATGGCACAGCTAGGCTCCCCCATCTGCATCGCCTGATCCTTCAATCTCCGACATAGAATATTGACTGTCACAAAGAGACAGCTCGTCTGAGGACAGAGGACTAACGTGTCGACTTTGCAAAAGCACAACCGATTTGCATAAATCCACCAATTCAATATATCAGGCTCTCCATTTCTGGTAGAACCAAGTATATAGAACTTTCCTACAAGTACAACAAGGGGCGAGCACCAGGGCTGTAAGTCCTAACCTAAAGGGAACCTGCAAGTCAGACCTTGTCGTAAATTGAGTCGATTCTATCGTATTTGTGCAACGAGAAGAAGTATCAGTACGACACTCTAGAATTGTAGGTCCCAGTTATTCAACACAACTTAGCAGGATAACGAAATTGTGGACGCTTTTGTTCGAGCACAATCCTCCTTGTCATCTGAATCTATCACACGTGAACACTTCTTGCTCTTCTGCACTTGGTTTTGTGGCATGTAAAAAAATGCATTAACACTAAAACGGCTGTGAAATTCTGAAATAAGGAGAGTGATAAACAAAGCTACAAGTTCTCCAGGCACTCAAATTAATAGAAGACGTCTGTGGATAAGAGTCTACCGTACATTTGTCAATAGCAAGTCGTATTTGATCTGGCGAACATACAGTAAGAAAATTTGATGCAGCAACCATAAAACTCCCGGCTTGTTCCCTTGATAAAGTCCCTGATGAATGTGCTTCTCTGCAATGAGAAAAGCAGCCAAAATTATCACCTGAAGCATGATTGAACAAGAAGACGTGTCTTGATATCAAGTCCCAAAAGAGCCTTTACAAAGTCGGCGCTTCATATCTCTCTTCCAAGAGCGGAGTCGAAATTAAGTTACGAGATCAAGCATCTCTCCACCTCCATATATAGTAAGGAAGAAACTATTCACCAGCGTTTTGAACGCAAAAGAAGACAACATAGATTTGTACGCATAATTTATAAAAAGAGCAGCACGCAGAGAGCAACTAGTGTGTCAGAAACTATCTTAGGAACCCTGAAAAGCCAACATACAGTGCTACCTTGCCCATGGCTTATAGTGGAACCCCTACACAATGCACTACCATTAACCTGAGTTTCTATCCGTTCTCCAGTAGTGAATAAAAAACTTCGTTCCTGTTATTGACCAGAACTAGTACCAGGATTCAGAATAAAGACACTCCTGAAAACTCCAATGTGGTGTATTCTGACAGTTTAGAACCAAAGAAGCAGAGAAGAAACGCTACGAAAGAGACTTAAACTATTACATTGAAAAACCTTTGCAATATATGTATGATTGATCAGAAAGAAGAGAAAGTAATAATATTATCCTTTTCGAACTACACATATAGACTTAAGGAAAGATATCAAAAACTTACATGCTCAGAGTGAAAGATGACGTGGATAGACTCTGAAGCTTTAGGGTTAGTCTCCCCCTCCCAGCCAGGTTTCTGGGCACACCCCACTCCCAACATACAAAAGGACGATGTTCGGACAACATTGTCCACGAGAACAGGTAGGAACTCCCAGACCATAGTCTTTCTTTCACGACTGAAGGAAAATATGAAATTTAACATGATACATCTCATTACTGAGCGATACCATCTGCTGCTGGTAGCTTTGCAAGGACCACTTTTTCTTCCAAATAGAAGGCATGATATTCAAATTCAGGCGCTCTTCAGCCACAGAACTTTCAAGCTCATCTAACTCAAAGCATGAATGTAAGTTTTGTACAGCAAAGGCAGTTATCGTTCACTTAAAATTGAATTAAAAGATGAACATGACATGGACAAATCGACTGAAAAGCTACTTCTGGCTTCGTGCTAGGTTTGACGTATTAAGCAAGCTACACTGTCAAGAAAAAGCTCTTCAGTTATTACTCGTTCAAAGCACATCTTCCTCAGTTACCAAAAGAAAAAAAAACCTTAAAAATTGAAAAGAGATCTGAGGCCCTAGAAGACCATGGCGTCCTCGGTCCACCTTATTCACTATTACTCAGAACACTGCGCTAACTCTTATCATCAGCACTTAATGAATGCCCCATTCAAATTCGAACATGAAAATAAGTACTCAAGAAGGCATGGTGAAAAACACAGGTGTGAAGATTCCTTCTTCAAAATTTGAGGAGATTGCCCTAACAACCGCATTTTCTTCAAATCAGAGCTGTGATGAAATTCAAAAATAAAAACAAAAAAGTATAAAACTGATCGGAAGAAGAACGTACAGGAGATAAAGGTAACCGAGCGAATGTTTAGCAGGGTCCAGTGCCGCCAAGGCGTAGAGTAAGCGTGGCGCGTGTACAGTAAGCACGTTATCGGACTGTTTCAACAACCCGGCCAAATGCACACAATCATCGGCACTTCCGCTGAGCGCCTGCACCTGCGTTACAACTGCATCCAACGAGTCCATCATGCCACTCTCCCCCGCTCTCGATCGATGCCTGCTTCCACCAGCAGGATCGACCAATCCACAGTGTAGTATTCCGACTCAGAGAACTCGAACTTCTTCTTCCTCGTGGTGCTGCTTCGTTTCCTTTAAGCAGGAGTCGTCTCTTGGTCTGCAGTACAAACTACGCTCCAGAGCAGAGGAGTGACAGAAGATGCACTTTCTGTTCTGCTCGTCTTCTTCTTGATACATACAAAAATCCTCAGCCCGTTCTGCTTACTTAGGTTCCAGAACACTTGTCATCTACGCAGTTCACCACGGACTACAGTAAAGTGCTCCACCATGTAAGGAAATGCAAACAAGCTCCCAAGGGTTGGAAATTATGTATACATAATTTCCCTTGGACCCGGGTTTGCTTCAAAATATGGTAAAATCTCGATAATCGTATCCTATTAAAATCTCTTCGGTAACGTTGACGGGTGAGACGAGAGGTTTATGATGAGTAAATCTTAAAGCAATTTTTTACCGGATCTAATTTGATTACATGACATTAATCCAGGAGAAAGTAAGCAGCAGCGATAGACAGATAGTATAGGGGGGAATATAATTACTCCCGTTGGGCTCCAAAAGTTTAATTCTCGTACCTGGAAGTAGGAAACGTAACTCGCAGATATGGGTTTATTGACAGGAATACAACGTGGTATTTTTTAAAAACTTTCTTAAGTTATGAAAGTTGTATTCCTCGACTTGGTTGTGGGGTGGGTTACTTTCGAACCTATGTTTTTCAGTAGAGATGAAGGACACCAGATTTGGAGAAATTAGTGAATCTTAAGCATGTTTTGCCGGCACCTAAACTAGAGCTTTTGATTCGTACCAATTAGAGCTACAAATTAAGTTTTTTTAATTTTTCATGACTAGATTATGGTATCACGCATAATTATCGGAGGACGAGGGAAGAATTGAGTATCTTCCATCCGATTTTGCAAAATTTGTTTCCATGGAAGAGAAATGTCCATTCAGTTGTTCATTTTATCTTGCAGGTAACAACATTTCCGCAGAACAAAGGATACTCATCCTTTTACATCAGCTACATTACTTTTGACAGGAATATAATGAGAAAACCAATCAGCTATTAATGCAATAAAACCTTTATATCAATCATCGATGAATTTGTTTTGCCTTACAAAAAGGAAACTCGTCCTTTTACATCAGCTACGTTACTTTGGACGGGTATATAATAAGGAAACCAATCAACTATCAATTCAATACAAACCTTTATATCAATCATCGATGAATTTGTTAAGGCTCACACGAGAACGGACCAATTTCTCCTTATGAAATAGACTAGAAATTAGAGTACATGGTGGTTCTCCTATGAGTTAGAACTTACATTAGATGGTAGTTCCTCTTATTTATTACCCTTACGGATTTTCTTTGGGGTTAGCTTTCCCTACATATATCATTTCGTGTATCTGTCAAAGCTAACGACATAACCCTGATTTAACACCCGTCTTTCCTCACATTCCTAAGTCTATGGCTTGTATTGTATTTATCACGAAATCTTTTTATTCATTTTTGGTCTACAACCTTGCCTTTTCCGTATCCTTGTTTCCCCCCAAGTGTTTCTATCGTTGCGGTTTTCAGTACATCCGCAGACTTCGGAGATGGTCGACGTTTGACACCCGCACTAAATTCTCCCATACAAGAATTCACGAATATTCGTATTCCTCAGTTCGGATGGTTGAGATTTTGAAGGCATGTATCTCGAGTGATCGCATCTCCCCCCGAGTTAAGATTAAGAGAGAATGCTCTGATTGATTGAGCATTTACACCTGTATGAGGTTAGATGACTCCGGTGTCCGCCAATGTTTAGCACATGAGCGCTGCGAACTGGATGATAAATCCAAAACAATCTTCTACACAATTACTTCCTTTCCTCCATTAAGAAATTCGGTAGCTACCGTTAAACTCAGACATATCTACTGATGTTCAGCCCCTCAGTTGAAAACTGGTGAACTGCTCAGGGCAATCCAGGGAATTGTGATACTTGCCCCAATGACATATTCCTCTGAAATCCAAATCTTCGTCATTTTATATCTCTGATCTATCAGCCACTTGCATATAACTGGTTAGTCTTGGACACAAAATTCTGCTCATCCGTATCTTGGTGGTTGTGAACATGGTGTTGGCAAATTGCAAGGCGTTTCAGTTAGTATTGTAGCAGCAGTTCGCGAAACACAACTCCTTGCTGCTAAGGACAATCACATCAGAAATATGAGAAGTCTATCCGTTAGCAAGAACCAAGGCAGCGAAATTGATCAAGTATGGCTTGAGGTCTCTGAGCAAAATTCCACACTTCGCCAGTAGTAGCAAGGTTACAAAGTGCAATTTACAAAACTTTGGAGCTAGTCTGCACGTATCTCATTTAGTCCCCATCTTGATGCTTCATCCAGTATCACTGTGTCGATACAGAGCAAAAGCAACAGCTTTATGTGGAGACCCGTTAGAACTAACCTCGAATGTTACACGAATAATGGTACGGAATACAGACTCTCCCTACGTTCAGCACCACAGACAGAGCCACTTCTGAAGAATTTCTTCTGATCGGCTTAAAAAGTAATTATAAAAATATATCTTTCTTTCTACCACCCTGCCAGATTTGACCACCGACCGTCTTTGATTCCCAGTTGTCTCTTCAACAGATGTGATCATTACCCGCTAGCTAATCCAAGTGGTCGGTTGCGTTGCATGAACTAGAATCCAGCGTTTTACCCATTAAATTCACTTTCTTGTATATAAACAAAACTGGCCTACATGTTCTACACAAGGTCCTACAATTTTCCCCAATTATGTCACCGGAAACGGGGGAGCAAGACAAACCAGTACTTGATGTACACCTACATGTGAATCTTGCTCAGTTGAAGATGCTTAGTTCAGAACTGACTGACATAAAGAGCAATCTACAAAAAGGAAATCCTTACCGATGAGGTATCACACAACACCGTCTATACCACACATGTCCCAAACTCTAGTATGTTACCAACTCCCCACTGCTATGTTGAATGTGCATTAACCATCTCCCGGTATACCATATCTATGAAATGGTCATTCTGCACGCAAGAAATACCAGGAGCAGAAACAGAAAATTATATCTGTAATCAGACTCGATAAGTTCAGGACAACTGACTGCAATAAGGTACCAAGACTTTAAATGTGCGACTAGGAAGGTGGACCACGTACAAAGGACATGCACAGTAAGAAGATGTGATGATTTTACACTGCAGGAGTATTTAAGAAGGTTACTTGTAGCACGAATGAAACCCATACCTGAAACAAGCGGAAAAGTGCATCACGAACTCCATCCCTCGTAATCGATAATCCATGGGGGATATTAGCAGGGGCAAGAGATGGTGGAGGTGCTGGAGGTGGAAACGGCTGCAGTAAGGGTGCACCATGTGACGGTTGCATAGAAATGGATGTAGGGACAAGAGGAGTAACTGCAGGAGCAGAAGATAGGGGTGGTGGTACAAAGTATGAGGGTTTTAAAAGGATGGTCGCACCAAAATCAGGTACTTCCAAAGACAATGGTGGCGCCATCGGAGTGTGAGTGTGAGGGATCGCGGAAGAAGGTGGAGAAGGGGAAGGTACAGGCATCGGCGTCAGATTAGGGGAGGTGACAGATGTAGGTCTGACAGATAAAGCATGTGAAGTGGACGGAAGTGGTCGAGCAGAGGTAGAAGCTGAGGTCTCAGGACTGCCAAGATGTACGGCATTCTGCAGCATCAGGCAAGGTCGTCAGTCGTTTAGACTCGTGTGTAGTCGACAGGACCCAAGGGCATTAGCTAAAACCTTGAGCAACTTATAAGGAACCCGTTACTTTGAACACGATTTCATCCCCACGTAAGACTACTTGACAAGACATGACTCTGAGTTTGCTAATACATTGAGCAGTGACATACAGAACCCTCTTACTAGAACCCGGTTCGATACCATTGCTAAGAAGAGTATATAACAACACAAAGACACGTAACACCAAAGAGTTAAAGGTGAAGATAATATGTAAGGTTGCGAAGACTAGCCTACCCTGAAGAATTGTTCCAAAGGTTCTTCCAAAACTTCAGATGCAGTTTGCTGTGGAGGTGCTGAAGGCTCCAGTGGTCCCTCCACTAAAGCAGCTGTAGGTACTGCTTCCAGTTCTTGAAATTCAGAACTGCACATATCACAGAATTCAGAATTCAATACAGTTAAAATTCATGTATTCTCCACGATTTGGTTCATTCGAATCCAGAGACATGACTCATAATTAGGCCTGGACCCACGGAGGAGCCCTCCAGTACAAGCAGAAGTTGTACTACTCGTTCTTCAGGTAAACTTTGACGGCCATAAAATTGTTATAGACAAGGCGGTCGGCGGTCAGGGGTGGTGGATGGAGCAAGGAAATCGCTGAGAAATGGAACCAAGACATTCCCAAGACCAAAATACACCTGGATCTCGAACTGCAATTGTCTGTACTTTTCGCTTCGTCTTCCGACGTATGTTCTGTTCGCCAAGGGCAAGGAACGAGGGTCCAATTAAAAGGGCAATGGACTACTGTGAGCCATCAGGGAAAGAATCCCTACTGTCCAAGTAAATGAAGGGGTGGATGGGCGAGCAACAAAAGCACCTTGGTAACTTGGTGCATAGCCACCAGTGTTCTGTTGGGGCAAGGTATTCGGTAAACTACAGCAAAAGGAGCAACCTAACTGGAACTTGTCGAAGTGAAAGCCAGAAGAAAGGCTTTCCTGCCACTTGATTAGGTCTAAAACCTCCAACTGCTAATTCTTGTGTAAAAGCTATACATTTCAGCCGGCAATCGGTGAACCTTGGTCTACCATTGACTACACACAGCAGGAATCTTCTTAGTGTTGCTGCAGCTTCTCTTCGGGGTCTTGCCGGAGTAACAATACCTGTTAGACTCCTACTAATTTCCGATCAATCAACCGCTCTAACTAGGAACTTATGGACAAAAGCTAACTTAAGGTTTGTAAGGTCTTCATCAAGATCCGAGCCACCAAACGATCCCCATAAATTAGCCATGTCGAGAAACTGTGCTACCAAGGTTCACTGCTGATTTGCTCGTCAGAGGTTTTAGACTAGAAACTCAGCTTCTGCAGCTTCCCAGAGATGTTCCCCAATCGCTTACAAAGATATCGTACAACCAAACGCAGGAAACCTTCAAGATATGGCCCAATACGCTCATGTGCTGTTAAAGGCTTGCGAGACAAATGGTTTCGTTGATATCGACGCCATCGTTCAGCTGACATCTCGCCCGATCGATCAGGAACGCCGCGGTTGGATTACCTCATAAGATGGGGAACTTCCAATGGAAGGTGGGCCTTGAGGCAACCAAGTTCATTTCTCATAAATGGCACACGGTCATGTCTGCATAGACCGCTCTTGGTCGAGAAATTGCATGCTCATACAGAACATTTCAAAATGTGTTGAAACCCTCCGGCTTTGATTAAGTGTTGACATAACAAATGCTGAACAAACAAAGTGTATGTTAAGACATGAGAATCAAACTTGACTAACAAGTGCCTCTTTTGGTCCAGATTTGTGAAAGAGGGGTATAGTTTACCTTTGAGAGGCATATAGCTTGGGTTTCGGCGGAATTTTTGAAAACGCGTTTAAAATCCTGCTTAGCAAAGACAAACTGTCAACAAGAATGTCGTACCGGAATAGACTGCGCCAAAGCCTAAACATGAACTATTTTCCTGGGTATTTCTTATATAAAATAACCACATTTAATCAGATTAGCCTGAATGAATGCGTAAGCATTTGAAAATCCCCTGATAAGATTGCTCCTCAGAACCTGGAAGAAAAGAAGTTCTTGAATAGTGATAACGGTTCAGTTCATAAGTTAACGATTCCGTTCCCTGAGCGTCCACTCAATTAATGTCTTCTGAGTCTAGGAGGAAAAACTAGCACTCCACCTCGGCAGTACATAGTGCACAAAGAACAATACTCCGCGTCGTGGGATCAATGACCGGTGCCAACTCTTGAACATTAAACTTTCCACTAACGGAACAAATATCATCAAGTTGCATCGTACATGCCCAGGAGGAAGGACTCGCACTTCAATCTCGGTAGTACATATGGTATACAGAACCCGTTGTAAACAGTCCAGTCCCATACTCATTGGCCTGACTCGGGAAACTTATTACACAAAGAACATACTCCATGTCGTGGGATCAATGACCGTGGTGGCAACTCGTGAACATTAAACTTCCCACTAACGGAACAAATATCCTCAAATATGAACCATACGGTCACGCGCATGAGTCTGCAGACACTATAAGAGGTGGTCGATCGAGGGATACTTTTGGATGTACCTGTTCTAAAGCTCTCGCACAAGCTATACAATTAGAGAAAAACATATACAGAGTAAAAATATGAAAATAAAAGCATATATATAGAGTAAAAATAAGGAGGCACACCTAGAAAATAGCTTTGCTACTTCTTCACACTCTCGCGAGTTGTAAAACCAAATTCCATTCACTTCCTGGGCCGCATTTCGGTACAGCAGGTACGGCACTTGCACTTCATATTCAAAGTCCCCCAGAAGATCCTCCACAAGATTTTCTGCGATGAGCATAGACCTTGTGATTAATCATTCCCCATCCCGCTGCCATAGAAATATTCCAAAAGCAATCTCTCTCGCTTGACTACCAGAAAACAATCAGATATTCACCCTGTGTCACTAAATTTTCCACACGACGGGAAAGAGTAATCTTTATGATATTTCCATATCTGAACGTCTTTACGAGTTATATCGTCAAAGGCCTTCCCGCACACTCGGCTGTCGTGAAAATGCAACCCCTTAATACTACTACCGGAAGACCACAATCTAGAAACCAAAAGCAATCTTGACTCAAGCCAAGCGATGAGCAAAACTCATACGCAAGCCGAAAGTTAGGTGAAAACCTGCATGGTATCCTTTGTGCCATGCAGTATGAGTACCTCACATCCATTTACGCAATTCAGTAGCACTCGATCACTTGATCGGAACTATCATTCAGAACGTCTCCCGAAAATATGATAGGGAAACAAGATAGGTATGTATACCTGTGCTACGTCGATTCATAACGATGAACTGAAACCGAGGTTGTGTTCGCCTGTCGAGGAACATGATAACTTTAGTAGGCCAAATCATAATAAAAACTAATTATAGCATATGTTTACTGCTCTCAAGTGATATAATATGTGGAGAATAGGCATGTTTCTCACCGTTTGACAACAAAAAGAGAGCCCTCCACATCCTTTCGACTCTGCAATTTCAAAGGAAGTATCAGCAACCAGTAGCGTTCGAAGCACCCAAAAAGTATTACACAGTTCGTCAGAATGGTGAGGTTGAGTGCTCTCTCTCTCTCTCTCTCTCTCTCTCTCTCTCTCTCTCTCTCTCTCTCTCTCTCTCTCTCTCTCTCTCTCTCTCTCTCTCTCTCTCTCTCTCTCTGCGAGTCGGATGCTCCTACTTCAACCCACCAGGTTCCAGACAACTTCTATCTTCGGAGTCATATGTTTAACCTACATTGTCCCAGTATCACACCGCTCTCAGTTCGGTTTGCCAGTCTATTCCTTGGTGGTTATTACAATCACCAACCCTAGGTGATCTCAGAATTGGCAGCTCTGATGATGGATAGGGAGATACAGACCCATTGACTAAGTTCGACGTTAAACTCGTAGAAGGTGACATGGGCAGCAGTTGTAAGAATATCCTCAACATGTCGATCCATACGCTGCAGCACCGTCAAATTCAGCTCCCGTGTGCTTTGTTGATCCAACACCGGCATCGGCTTCCCATTTTGCGCCATGCTTTGTCCTCCTTAATCCCCGCCCCCCCCAGCGGGGCACACAAAGGAACCCCCAACTCTTCAAACACTCTGCCTGTTACATACACCGGAACCCTACTAGATACAACTCCCGTCCTCTCTCTCTTCTCCGCTTCCTCACTCCACTCCACTCCGCGAGCCGATCGGAGACTACAACAAACCTCGTTGTGCTTTCTTCAAAAATAAGGATCTCTATGAGAAAGACGCAGAACTGAAAGAAAGAAAGAAATTGCTCTTCTGCTAGGGCAAGAACCCGGGTTTGAAGACATATCCCACAAGGCAACCCAACACCATCGAACGAAGTGGAGGAGGATCGAACCTCTTTGTTCGCGGGGATGACAGACACACGCCCACCCACTCTTCCCTCCCTCAACGAGGAACGTAGGACCACAACGAAGAGCGAGGCAAAGCAGGCCTGGTCAGGCGAGCACCCAGAGAGGTGGGACCAAAGGCGAAGTTGTAGTAATGTAAATAGTAGATCCACTCAACCACTGTAGTTCGACCATAGTAAAAAAGGAATACCTTGAAACACGACAACGCCGTCATCATCTGAATCTTCAGTCTTTGTATTCTGCGACAGTACTGTACTGTGAAAACGCACTTTGGGTGGTGGCAGCAGGTCGGCGACTACGTCAGGCTCCCCATACGTAGTTGCGACAGTGGCCTAATTGCGACGGTTCTGTCCTCCGTCGTTTTATCCATCAGGCCGTGGCCACCATGCTCTCGGTAGAGCTATAAGCGCTATACTCACATACGGTGGACTCAGCGTACTGTATTTAACCTTTTTCGTCCTTGTACGGCTTGATGGGTTTTCCTATCCTTCGGGTTTTCTACGCGGTCGCCCTGCTCTATTTTCACTTGAGCCGAGAACGGATCTGTAGGCCAAGGCGTGTCCAAGTGAGCTAATCTCTAATCTAGGGATTTGCCCAATATGAATTTTTAATGTGCGAGCGAGGTCGGTGGAAGATCAATGCGAGCCGTTAGATCCCTTATAGATGGATGGCCACCTTTAGACGTCATGCAGTTGCAACACCCTGTCACGTGACCGGCCGGGCCAAAAGAAACGCCTACGAAGACGTACCTTGTCTTTTGCTGTTCGTGGTTACTGCTAGCGGTCATGCCCGCTTTGCCCCTGCTTTTAAGCTTGACGGCTGCAGCTGCAGCCTCCCACCCATTCTCCGTGCTTACCTGGACAGGTTCCTCGAATGCTCTCTCAGCATAGACAAGTGGGATCAGGCCCGCTCCTCTGTGTGAGTGGCGGCCGTGAATGAAAGGCTACAGTACCTTTGATAGACCGCAGAATTCTACCGTAGGTAAATTTCCAAATCTACCGACGTACAGTCCACTATCCATAATTCTCAGATGTACGGTTCGACGGAGTCTTCCCATCCTTCATGTGTTCTACGTGGTGGTCGCCTTTCTCTCTTTTTCGTTAATAACTTAGAAACTCCATAAGTGCATTTGTCTTTAAAATGGTACGATCCACAATTAGAATCTAGCCGAGTGTAATTCCTAGAGAGTGCATATATCGAGACCAAGAATATCTAATCATTGCAATAACATAGTTGAGTTAGTTTGGTATTAAAATTATTCAAAGAATCGTACAAGAGCAGATGTTATTATAATTACACTTCTGAAATTGTCTGGAGTGGTTATGTTCTCGAGATCCATGAAATGTGCAAAATTAAGCTTCTATAAGTGTTTTGCTTCCAACCAAACTTGTTGCAACATCGAAAGTTGCAGTAATCCAAATTCCATTTATCGAGAGTTGACTATAGTTGACTGTAGTGAAAACGCGCACAGTAGTTATTCAACAAGGTTTCCACATGCTCCTGTTATTTGAAAATAATTCACGGAATTACATTACGGTCATATTGAGTAAGGTCTTCCACGTAGTGCAGGGCGGTTCAGTTCCGGGTCCGGTAAGAAAGCCGTAAACCATTTTTACAGTCTGTCCCAGAAAAATTCATGGTAAGAGTGGCGAGGGTACACCAAGCTCGTTTTATAGTCGATGAACTGTACCCGTAGAAATCCCACATGTCATGACTTTTGTGACTCGTGGAATTCTTACTGTCAAAAGTAAGATCGTCAATTTGTAAGTATTAATTAGGGTGATAATGATATTAGAATTTGAAATACGGTGGACGTTGCATTTCTGTGGTCGACATATTTATGCAGGGTTTAGACAGTGTGACAAGAAACATGCATAGGGATAGAGAACATTTTCTGCTCGTCTGCGTGGCTGAGCTCAACATTTTTTGATGCTCCACGTGGTTGAGTGCAAATTGCATAATCGGATGTAAATTTAGCGTTCATCACATCTCGTCACAATCATGTCGAACTTTAGTAGTCGCAAGTTCTGAATAGGGAAATTGAGAAATGCATGCACTGCAATCTCCATCTCGAGATGGAGATGGTAGAATTCAATAATGAATTGAATGAGTTTAGCTTGGATGAGTGGCCTAGATGGAGCTTCGATGATGAGTGGAACAATGATGACTCTAAAATTGACATCCATAAGTCAGTGATACTACAAATCCTCGAAAATGTGAAGTTTTTATTATTTTCAACAGTTTTCAATCTGGTTTGTGGGCCCATCATACAAACGGTTTTCAATTTGGTTTTGAAGGAATAGCTATGATCTCCAAAGGAATGGGATTCCCGTGGAAGGCATGCAAAGGAGTGACCTTCTTAGGCAACCAAAGGAAGTAAATAGTTTGTACATCGAGGTCAGAATAATCATGCATACGTAGAATTTATCCGGACATAAGTGCAAGTGAAAACACCCTTTGGAAACAGGACTCCAAGAAAGTACATGGCACGAGGAAAATACTAACCTTTGGAAATTTGGAGTTCTTTGAGGAGATGTCAAGGTAAGAATGGTTTTTTTCCCATCAAGGGAGGCACAAAAAGAGTGGACAAGGATCAATGACCTACCCATATGTCCACTTGAGGGATGAAGAAGTATATTTGAGTGCCAAATCTTGGGTGCACTCACATTAGCTCTATCATTTTCTGCAATTTTCTAGCATTGAGAAGTGTGCATTAGGTTTTCAAGAGCTAGCACAAGAAATAATGAAACCCAAAGGTGAGAGTTCTTATATGTTTGCCATGGCGTACCCCTAGAGAGGTAGAGGTAGAAGTAGAGGAAAGGATAGACCTTTAAACTTGAAGTCTCCAAAGTTTTATCCTTGGGAAATTGTCGTGTGTATATACATCGCTACACAACATACATTGGTGTCAACATCATACACAATAGAAGCACAACTCACACATAAGTCATACATCGACTCTAAAGTGCCACAATAATCAGATCGTTTACCACTCGAATCAACCAAACTCAGATCAATACTTGATCTGATCCTCAACAACTTGCCAACAATAAGGCACTGATTACAGTCAAGCCACAACCACTCTAGCATAGAGACTCCAAGTGACGCTCGCCGGCTTTCTGTCCACTCTAGCCAGGAACTAAAAGGCTCAACATCAGAGAAGTGAGCTCTCTGAGCTCCACTCCCAGGGTATACCCTTGATTTCGATCTAGGTCTCCTCCCAAAGGTCCCGTTGACGGCACACCCGATGGTGCGGACGGTGCAAGTGATGGTGGGCCCCACCATGAAGTCAGTACCCTAAACTTGAAATCTGACCATCGGAAAGTAGTCTATGAGTAATGGCCAAAATGCCTCTAACTACTATCACTAGAACTCAAGTGTCCGAGCATCTAGATGCAAAACTACAAATGGTATGACAGTTGTCGTGCATATATACATCGCTACACAACATACATTGCTACACAACATACATCGTTGTCAACAACATACATCGTTGTCAACAACATACATCATTGTCAACATCATACACAATAGAAGCACAACTCACACATAAGTCATACATAGACTCTAAAGTGCCACAATCGCCCCCCTAGATGGCGGTTAGGTCCCTCTAACTCCAGATAGCCATTACTCTAAGTATATGGTATACCCTCTAATGGGCAAAGATCAGGAGGTTGGGTACTATGGAGCCCCATTGTTAGTCGCATGTCTGAAATCTATAAAGAATGAACTAGCTATATGTCAAATACATCTAGGACATAACCACTATCCTTGAGGAACCACCGTGAGGGGAGGAGTCATACATGTCATATGCCATCCTCTCGAACAGCTATCACACACTAACATAGTCGCAACTCCACCAGAAGAGCCACATAACATACACCTCAAGCTTGCACGTACAAGTGCCAAGCTTGGGTCCATAGTACCATCAATGTTTGGGAGGTGGCATGGCGCACAATTGCGCACATGATCCTTCCAAACAACACCATCACGTCCTTCCAACATAAGGACTCCAGATGGCAAAACCTCATGCACTCTCAAGATAGTGTGGCATCTCGAAACATCAAGTGTCATCGGTGTTGTCTACTGTAGATATACATAGTCGCTTGGATGAAATTGACGGATTGAGGGTCTATAACCTCCTCCTCAAATGGTAGCATAGCGTAAAGTATCTCTATGTTGAGCAATTGCCAAGTTCTCACAAGCCATCGGCATCACTCTCCAAAAGATCTTTACCCACTGAGAACATGCGCTCATCTATACATCGGGGTCATCCAAGTCCAAAACTACAGTAGCATCTCGACAAATGGCTATAGGTAAATCTGGATCTTGTCCATAGAGTAGAAAGTACGGAGAGAAGGGTGCTAAGGAGGCTTGCCTGCTGAACCAATAGCCCATGGCCAACCAAGGTAACTGGAGATCCCAATCTCCCAAGTGGCCTCTCTACAAACCATACTTTTGCAATCCTCTCTTCACCGTTTGAACCACTCTCTCTGCTAAGCTATCTGCCTTAGGGTGATCTCCGGATGTAGTACAATGATCAATCAAAGCCTTGTCACACAAGACCTAAAACTCTCCCAAGAACTCTATACCTTGATCAGTCAAAACCTTAGTTGGTGCACCAAAATGACTAAGAACTTGATCTAGGAACGAGTAAGCTGTCCCTTCACTAGACTTGTCAGGAAGTGCCACCAACTCAATCCACTTAGAGAAGTGCTCCACCATCACCAAAACATACCGATGATGTCTCATAGTCAGCGATAAAGGTCCAACAAAGTCCAAACTCCAACGGTAACCCAATCCCATGATAGGTAATGGGTGTAATTGAGGCATAGGAGCATTGATGCTCTAACTTGGTCACAAACCACACATCTGGCAACAAACTGCTGTACCTTGGTTTGCATACCGCGCCACCAATAATGACTCTAGAGTAAGCTATACATATGCTTTACTCCAAAATGTCCTAGCTCCCCATGAGCATGACGGACCAACTGTGATCTCTGTGATGGAAGTGGTACTACTCGTACTCTACCATCCTCCCATACACGCAAAAGGTGTTTGCTCTCCAATCTGAACCGTCTGGCTCACTGAAGAACTCGGTCTCTCTCCTTGGCTCCCATTGTGCAACCCACAACACTAGTGCAAAGATAGTCTATCACTAAGACATCATCATGAATGTCACTCTGAACTGTACCAATATCTTCACTCTTAGTATATGTGACCTCAATAACTCCTCTTATATGCGTTGAGAGAGATACCACCAAAGCCTCTGAAAATATACACAAAAAGGCCGATGCATGCCAACCTGGCACCATCTCCTCATTTGTATCACCATGCCAACGTGCTCCGGTCTAATCCTACGGGTTGGGACATGGGTTTCTACTCAACCCATCTACATCACAATTCACCACTCCAGGTCTATGAACAACCATGAAATCATACTCCTGTAAAATCAGAGCCCATCGTGCAAGCTTCCCTGAAAGCTTGTCGGACTCCATCAACCACTTTAATGGCTGATGATCAGTGATGAGAGTGAAGGGGTTACCAAATAGGTAGCATTGGAAATGTGCTATTGCCCAAACTGCTACCAAGCACTCTCCCTCATATGAACTATACTTTGCCTCCGCTGAATTGTTGGAGCGACTAGCATAGGCCACCACAAACTCCTTCTCCTCATCATCATGTTGGGTGAGCACCGCTCCAAGCCCCAACATACTCCAATCAGTATGAACCTGAAATGGTCATCCCCTGATCAATCTCCTCAAAATAGGAGCACATATCAACCTCTCCTTGAGCTCTACAAAAGCTCTCTCTTGCTCATCTCCCCAACACCACTCCTATGTAAGCTTGGTCAGCTTTGTCAAGGCCTTGGCAATGGCACTAAATCCTCTAACATAGCGGCGATAGAAGTTCACCAACCCAAGGAATGCTTGCACTCTGCTCACATCCGTAGGCTGAGGAATACGTGCAATAGCCTCCACCTTGGTCTGCTAAATACCAAGTCCTCCGAGGTAGATAGTGTGACCCAAATACTCAACGTGCTCATGGAAGAACCTACACTTCCTAGGATGTAATTTGAGTCCATGAGATCTCAACCTCTCAAACACCTCCAACAACTATTTCTCATGTTCTTCCACAGTAGTGCTATAGACCAAAATGTCATCAATATAACATTGAGCAAAATCCAATTCAGCTAGGATCCTATCCATGACCCTCTAGAACTCAGTAGGAGCGTTCTTTAACCCAAATGGTAAGAACCTCCATTGATATAACACATCCTTGCCATGAGGATCAATAGCCCAGAATGTTGTCTTGGACTTATCCTCCTCCCTTATCGGCAATTGATGATATCCCGCTTGAAGATCCAAAGTACTAAAGACCTTTACATGCCCATTCGCATCAAAAATCTCCTCCGGTGTAAGCATGGCATACCGATCAGCCCTGGTCTATCGGTTGATAGGACGGTAATCTCCACACATCTACCTATCTATGTAGTTGCCATGCATATCCTTCTTGGTTGGCATTACTGTTGTTAATGCATACTCTCCATGTGAAATCTCCACCAAACCAGCCTCAAAAAGGTCACTACTCCGGCTTTGGATCAATGTCCTTTCCATCTCACTATATTGATAAGGATGTCAGAAAACTTTTGTATCGCTAGTCAGCTCAATCTGTATACCAGGTCCCTTTAGAGCACCCAAATTCTTCATATTGAAGGCAAAACAACTCGTGTGACTCCTCAAGAACCTCCAAACCCTCCGTCTTTCCTCTCCAATAAGCTTGGGTCCAAGATCTGGATCCCAAGTATCCTCTGTAACTATAGTAGGAGTGGAAGACGTATTGATTGGCTGCTACACTTGGCCCTTTGGAGCAATAGTGTCATGCTCCCGACCACTAGAGGTCCCAACCTCTATGTGAAAAACTCCCTCCATTCTAGCTGCAAGCTCCACACGTCCTCTAGCTGCATCCCAAGTGGAGCAAGGGTGTGATCCAAGTAGCCCACGCTCACTTGGATGGACTCCAAGTAGACCACTCTCCCTAGTAGCTACTGGATGTGTCCCAAGAATACCATGTCCACTCGGTCCATCACCCCCAACATGTGCTTGAATCATCTCGATGGGCACAGGGCTCACAAGTGTCCAAGTAGTGATACCTATCAAGCGCATCCTACGCTACTTTGCCAAGCTAAGGCTCATAATCTAGGTCAAACACTTCAAGTCCATAGCCTGACCTAACACTTGATGCCTGGATGCCTCTTACACTACTAGAACAACGGTAATACCGGTGTGAAAACCCATCGCCCGCTCTCTCTCATCAGCATTGGGCTCCACCAACTATTGTAACTATGAGTCCCAAACAAGTCCAGGTCCTCACTCTCAAAAAGCATGAGAACTTGGGAAACTCATGAGTGTGGGAAATGCAGCTCTAGGCTGTCCAACTAGGTTCACCACTGCCATAGGTGACCTATCAACTACTACCACTGTCTGAGACTAATGCACAACATCCAAGATATCATCAACAAGGATGTGGTCAAGTCGTTGAATCCCATCATAAGCGCATTGTAGAACCTCTTTGGGTAAGAAGTTTGTCCACCAAAGACAAAGACAATGAGCTCGTAATCCCACTCCAGCTGCATCTAACAATACAATAGGGCCCATCTAAGAATAGACCTGATGTGTACTTGCCACCACTCTGGTGCAAGAATCACCCATCAAAGGAATGTTCTCCAAAAAGTAAGTTGGAGAAATGGACTAATGAACTTGGAGATGTCATAATATCCATAACATCTCCCAAAACACACCAGAATGAGGATCCTAAAGACCCAAACCACGGCCCACACGTGTATGTCCCTAACATGGCCATCCAGAAATCACCAAGTGAATAGACCCATGTCTCTCTAGGTCATGCGCCCCCAGTAAGGAAATGTTTGTTGGTAGGGCCTTCTGGTAACCTCTAATTGCTAACATCGGTAATAACTCCAAATACCAATAGGCCAAGTGTGCCACATGATGTAGAGAGACTCACCTAGCAATCTCATCTATCTCTACATACAAGTAGCTCTATACTTGGATACCCGTCTGTAACACCATAGCTAGTCTGGTGTTGATCCCACCAAACAACTCCAATAGGCATATCTCCTCTACTGGATACTGCCAAGCAATGAGTGTGGTATCCAGAGGTGTCAAAGCAATTGCCTCTGGAGGCTCATCCTCACACTCATCTCCTGATGGTATGAATGCCACTCCAAGCCTACTGCACCACCTGATCTGCATGCTGCTGCAACGCCTCCTCTGAACTCCACAATGGAATATCCAAGGTGAATGGAACAATCCTACTCGTACTCCAAAGCCGAGTGATCTCCTATGGTACTAGAGTATCTTCTGCATGGGCGTTCCCCTCCAACAAGTCACCACGCCAAGTAACTGCACCACTGAAAGCTAAAACTGATGTTGCCATAGTCCCAAACTGTAGTGAGCCAAGACTGCCACTACTAAAGCGTATTGGTAGGTGACATACCTATCCCTCACCAGACTGCCAACCAGGTCTATAAGAGGTTGTCTCCTCCCAATAGTCAATGTTGAAACCCATCGAATATAACACTACTCCTCCAACTAGCACATCATATGACTTAGCTATTGTCGCAATAGCCTGAGCTCTCACCACCAAGCTATCAATCGGATGACCAGGCTAAACCTGGATAACAAGCTCCCCACGTGTGAAGTACTGTGTTGAACTACCACCTAGAGATGTCTAGATCTGAAATGGACACCTCTCCACATCGGTCTTCCGTAACTCTAGATTGACAACTGTAGCCTTCTCCAACATAAGAGGCTGCACACCAGAGTCTAACAAGACTCTCTATGGTGTATAGGCCTTCCCTGAAAGTCCCACCAAATGAAAAAATCCCCCTCTACTTATCCAATAGGACAACACCAGGTGTGAACCGCACTCTCTCAAAGGCCGGTCTAGCTTGCAACTCCTCTAGTCTAGCCGTTGTTGCTTGCCATAAACCACTGTTCGTTGAATGAATCTCATGCTCCTCAACCAAGTCAGCTCCACTATCAACCACCTCTGCCCTAGTAGTATGAGCCGCATCATCCCTACTCTCACAAAGTGTGGCAGCCAACCGAAACATTGGGGCTAGGTCAACTCCCAATGTAAACATGTCATTGGTCAAAAACAAAGGATGCCGCATAATCAGCTGAGCCGCCCCCAACATCATGCTAGACTCAGTCTGTGTAGTAGTAAGTGGCTGACTAGTCGGTAGTCCATCATGCACTCCATCACCACCTACCACACCTGCACTAAGACGTCTAGGAACCATGGATGTTGTCTGCAATGCCTCAAATAGCATGAAACACTAGGGAAGTCTGACTTGTCTCCCAACCTCTCCTTTCTATGGGTCCAACTCCGCTGATGCTCCTCTAGGCTCTGGAGCATGTACTACACTCCTAGTCACTGTTGTAGATGCATCCACCTGTGCTACTCTGCACATGAAATCCAAAGCATCTCTATCACTAGTATATGAGGTGGAAGCCTCAGCAGCCAAATCTGATCTCCATTGAGCAATAGCCATACTAGCCAATCTCTACTCCAACTGCTCAATCTGAGTAGCCATAGTTGTGTCAAAAGTAAGGGCAAGTATTGCACTCCTACTAGGTGTAGATCCTCTGCCACCACCTTTACCACCTCGTCCTCCATGAATTGGAGCTCCTCTACTACTTGCCATAGCAGCCCTACCACTCCGTAACTCCGGGTGTAGGTCAAAACAGCGGTCACTAGTGTGACCAAATCTGTGGTAGTGTTCATACTACCTTTGTGCTGGTTGTGATGGACCATAGGTATCAGGTCCACTGCCCTAAGTACACTCTCTCCTATGGTGAGGTCCACCACAAGTCCAACAAGCAGCACTACCACTCACTGGCTGTTACTAACCCAAAATGAAGGTAAGGGTGTAACTACAATAGGCCCTCCACTTGCTCCATAGGATCTGGGCTGTCCATCCTGTCCTTGAAAACCAATTGGACGTGGTGCACTTTGCTGCACTTTAGAAGAAGTCATAGCTGTGGATGAGGTCTCCCTACCAAATCCAGATGTCACCACCCTCTCCTCCACCATGTTGAGCTCAATACACTCAGCCAAACCGAAGACCATTGCCAAAGTAGGCAAAGTAGCCTGTAACAACATAGCATCACGAACTCAACGTTGCAACTCCTTGTCCAATATCCCATACCAAAACTAGACTACCTGGGCCTTAGTAAATCCCTGAGTGAAACTGATCAGCCGCCTCATGCAAGTGTATGCCTCGCGTAAGCTCTCTCTAGCCTTCCGTTGGAACTCCTGCAAGCTCCTCAGCTTGTCAATCCATACTCCTTGGTAGTTTTGCCTCAAACACAGGAAGAACTCCACCATGGGGTTAAACCCCGGTACCACACCACCTCCTGCAGCGATACCTCTACTTGTGGTAACACTATCTCCAACAAGTGCACCTCCACTAGCTCCACCAACACTACTCGAGCTAGAACTAGGAGGTACAGTCGATCTACTCTTGGCCACCGAGCCTAAAGTGATAGAAACATAGTTTGGAGACCAATATTGTCTCTATAACTCAATCTCCTCCAAATGAGCTCTCCTGAACTCATGGTAGTCGTCCATCGGCGGAGCCTCCAAGTGCTAAAATAATCCCTTCCATGCCATGAAAGGTGTGAACAAAGTCGGGTTCTACATCTGCTGCAGATCACACCAACTATCAAACTCTTGGATGAAGTCATCCAACTCAATGGTACGCACTGTACTAGAGTAATGCCTAAGGCCTTTAGAGGCCCCATAAATCTTGCCCATGTCACACAACAACGATGTAAACACACCAAGTGCACTCTCAACTAGATCAGCTCTTGTGTCAAACTCCAACTCAGAGTCAATCTCTTCCCTCATTAGGACTTGAGATACAAGCTGATACCAAGTACCACTCCAAGTAAACCCATTGTGTATTGTAGGGCTATCTTCTCTGGAATCCCCAAAGAACTCCGTCATGACCAAGTAATCACAACAGCAAACCCGAACCACCAATTGCAACCACAAGTTGCAACCGCAAGTACCCTACCAAGTGCCAACACCACCAAGTGCTAACACTAACCAAGCACCACCAAGTGCCAACACCAACCAAGCACCACCAAGAACCAATACCAACCGAGCACTACCAAGTGCCAAAACTAGCAAAATACTATCCACTAATGTAACTATAACTGAGACAACTATACTAAGGGCAAGTGCAACCTGTAACCTGCCATCACAACACGCATTCTCATGGTCTGTAGGTCATCACTTCTTACCTCACCAAAGAGAAACAAAGATAGTCTGACTGGTCATCACTCCAGCCTCACTATCGAGAGCACACTAGAGCACCAACGCTCAAAATTCAAGGCACCTCACACAAACACGGTGCACAAACAAGAAGCAAAGAATGGAGGGAGTCCAATCACACAAATACTAAACAACAACCCTCCATCTCATAAATCAACATAGGACCAACTCTGCCACCATTTGGCATTTGACATAATTGGAGTACTTATCTATTTCTTGAGCTACGCGGATTATCGAGGATCAGTTTCAAGTTCTTTTTGCCAAAATCTAACGTAACTCCTTCACAAAATCTGACAAAAAATCTGATGTAAATCTGACATAAAATCTAATGTAAATCCCTAAAAATGGCTGACCACTTAATCCTCAGCTAACTCTTTACTCAAGCCAAATTGGAAAAATCGTTTTTGTATAATCTTCAATTTGTGATAATTTGCTCCCAACTCCACCTTCAATTTCAGTTTTTGAGCTCAACTCATAACAAATTGCTCTTGAGCTCAAAATCACAACTACCACTTGAAAATTGTTTCCTTTGGCTCAAAATTTTGCCAGTGCTTCCACACACACACTCTCTTAGGGAAATCTGAACTACTCAATCAAGACACTACGATCCACCGAGCTTGGAGATACCACCAACACTCGCAGTTCTTGCACCCAATTTCCTCCTGACTTACTTCTCTGATGTAATCAGATCATTTACCACTCAAATCAATCAAACTCAAATCAATACTTGATCTGATCCTCAACAACTTGCCAACAATAAGGCATTGATTACAGTCAAGCCACACCCACCCTAGCATAGAGACTCTAGGTGATGCTCGTCGGCTATCTGTCCACTCTAGCCAAGAACTCGAAGGCTCAACATCATAGAAGTGAGCTCCTTGGAGCTACACTCCCAAGTATACCCTTGATTTTGACCTAGATCTCCTCCCAACGGTCCCACGGATGGCACACCTAACGGTGCAGACGGTGCAAATGAAGGTGGGCCCCATCGTAAAGTCAGTACCCTAAACTTGAAATCTGACCATCGGAAAATAGTCTATGAGTAATGGCCAAAATGCCTCTAACTACTATCACAAGAACTCTAGTGTCCAAGCATCTAGATGCGAAACTACAAATGGCGTGACAAAATATATGGAAGGAAAGCTTTCTTGGAAAGTAGACTATTTTCTTGTTATAGAATTAGTCTTATACATCCATTGAGATAGAATAAGAAATTAAAAAGCACATTCCAAGACTAGCATGGCCTAAAAGAAAACCCGCACCCATAGGCGGATCAAGACTGGAGGGAAATGCTAAGGAGTGATGCATGTGAAGAAGGTGGACTAAGGTAGAATTATTCATTCCTCAATGTCAAGAAAGTAATGAACTCGATCACACACATTTTGTGTACCAAAGTACCAAACAAATGGGTGAAATGTAGGAAACTATTGAGAGCTGATCCAAAAGGAAGTAGTCCTAGTCATGTTGACAATATTCAAACATAGTAGAATTACCTATGTGACAATCAACAAGGTCATGTTATTTGAGCAAGTATTTGTAAGGAAGCCAATAGACTTTGCAATGATCTTCCATCATTGAGAATGGACCTCATTACTTGGTACCTTTTGTCATACACTTTTACGTAAGCATTGGGTCATAAAAAAAAGAGGAACAAGAGGAGTTTCCTTACCATTGGCTTAATGAGGAGTACTTATGGGCTCAACCCGGGTGGTTGTTGTCCTTGAGGAAGGTGGAGAAGGAAGACATAGACTTTATATAGGCAGAAAAGGCAAGAGAGGACAAGGAGCCAAAGAGCCAAAGGAAGAGGAGGTAAGCCTAGCTACAAGAAATATCAGCTCAAGAAAATGGAAGGCAACCAACTCTCTAAAGGAAATAACCTCTTTCTCAAAGAAGAAAGCAAGGAAAATTGAAGATCCGACCAATCTAATTGAAGATGTGTAAGAGATTTCATCTACAATATCAACATGTGGTCATTTAGAGGAGAAATCTGATTACAAAGGAAGGATCAATAGGTTGATACCACCAAGGATAGATGATGTGGAAGTTGATTACCATTTGGGAGAATAAGGACTAGATGGTAAGCTTCTTAAGGACTATACGCCAATAGAAGATCAACAAGAAGCATATGTTTGAGCCTTTGGCTCAAGATTCCAACGGTAAAAAAATCCATTTGGAATGCAAGAAGTATGTTGATTGACTTTAAAGAATAAGCAAAACCATAAGCACAAGAGCAATCTTTGGGTATTGATAGGACAATTCTAAATACTTTAATGGAGGAGGTAATTCTATTAATCAATTTTTTGACAAGCATCTATAAAGAGTATAGGCAGTTAAGAGTAGAATATGTAAGTGAGCTACCCATGTGGATGCATAACACCTTGAAGAAATAATAGAGTGAGATTCTTACTCTCAAAAAAGAATTAGAAGATGATAAGAGAGGGATGAAGGAAAATTAGTCTTTAGCAGAATCAATGAGAGAAGATTTACATAAAATAATAAAGAAAATGGAACTTTGATGACCAAGATTTCAACATAGGAGGAGGAGATGGTCTAAAAGTCTAAAGGAAGCATTGAAAGCTATTTTGTACAAGTAGGCATGAGTGTGTTGAGAAAGTAGCCAAAAGTTGGAAGATGCAAGATGCAATGATTAGCAAAGAACATGTGTGAGTAGTGGTACAAAAGGCAAAGGTGGTGGAGATAGCAGATTTGAAGGAAGAGTTACAACATAAAACCAAGAGAATCAAGGAGTTATTAATCAAGGTGCCCCAAGTCATAAAGATGGGAGTTTGCTCATAGTAGGAGATGTATTTTTCAAAGAGTTAAAACTCCTTTATCATTTGAATATTTTGCAAAGTACTTTCATACTCTCAAACCTCACATGTTGAAACAATCTATGTTCATGGATATAAAACCCATTTTTACTTTAGTAAAGATCATAAAAAACATCTAATTTTATCAAAGAAATCATAGGGAAATTTTAGACTATCATATGGCTTCAAATTGTAGTGGCTCTTGATTGCTTTGGACACTTTGGCACTTCAATAATCAAAAGGAGTGAACCTTTTGGGGTGAGAGTTTTTTCTCTAAAACAATATATACCAACAAAGTGATAGAAGCTATATTATCCACCATTTCAAGAGAAGTATAATGGCCAAATAGAGATGAGAGATCCTAGATATCATTTGTATTTTCATTGAAGGGATTTCCTAAGTATGTTGGGTTGGTAGATTGGATGTTATTCCCTCTTGCTCAAAGACCCAAGATAGATGGTGAAAATTTTTGTAGTGAGAACGGATCTTACTCAATAAATGGCCAAATAATTTATGATGACTAGGGAAGGTTGCTTCATTTTGCAAGAGGTAAGACTTGCACTATTTGATTTTCTTGGGATCATTATTCATTTTTCATGAGGTAAGACTTACAATATTTTCTTCTCTTTGGATCATCATGCATTATTGTGCTTGAGTTGGATTTCAATGTTTGCTTTATTTCCTACAATAAAATGGACTTCTTGTTTTTGAATGAGTTTAGGATGATTTCTTATATTGATCCTTAATGTTGATTGGTTTCATAGATATTGGGCTCATGTCATGATATGAGATGTTTGAAGAAGATACCCCTTTAGAAAAATCTAAATCAAAGAGGCCTAGTGAACTCTTTCAACCTCAATAAATATTTTCTTACGGATTATAAGTACCAATGTCACATTTGGTACCGGCCTTCAAAATAGCTTGTATAGCAAACAAAGATGACTTCAAAATATATGTGTCTTTCACTCAAGTAAAATTGAACATTGTGTAGGAATTCTCAAGGCTAGGTAGTATTCATGAAGAGAGTTAAGAGTTCAATTGAACAAAAGAGCTAAAAATGCATATCTTAAAGAATAAGTATCAACTTGTATTAGTTTGCATAATGTCTTGATAAATAGATAAAATACTTCAGAATAAGAAGAAGAGTGTATAATAGATGAAGAAGATAATGGGAACCAAGATAAGCACCCAACTAGGAGTATTTGAGGGCAAATTTTTGGAATTCAACAAGAGTCTAAGGGGTTCCTTGTATCCAAGATAAATTTAAGAAAGTGTCTTTGGTAGTATGCTCTTGTACATATGTGTGATATGTTGTAATTATATGGAGTTAGCAAAAGCTAAATATAGCTAATAGGTAGTAGAATTAACATATAGCTAGGAAATTTTAAGTATATTTTTAGGAGCATATGCAAAGTTTCTAGTAACTTTAAAAGGATTAAGTAACTTGTTTGCCAAGTTGATGATTAGCTTAGCTTGTATGCTTCTAATACCATTAGCTAGACATATTATCTAGAGGTAGAAATTGGCTTGGTGATATCTCAAAGGATGTTAGACATGATGGTCTAAGTAAATCAAATAAAAGTGTCACCAAAAGAGTACTTCCACTAATAGGGCATAAGTAGAATACACCTTGAAAACTTCAAAGCCAAATTTGGAGAGCTAAATGGATGAATTAGACTTCAAAAATTGAATTTATCCCCCTATTAAAGGAAAAAGGTGTTGCCTTCTCCTCCCATGTTTGTCTCATTGAGAGCTTTCTAATGGTAAGTCACCTTTGTTGTACTAAGCCTCCTACAAGAATATTTTCCAAGATTCCTTCATGTACAACCTGTTTGACAAACCAGATAAGACAAGGATCAATATGTCATCCATCCATAAAACTAATCTAAGGGTGTAGCTTTTTGACATATCACCAATCCATGTATCTAATCCAAGGGTGGAGCTCCCTTTGAGAGTATCTTCTTTGTTATATAATAAAGACAAGGTGCTTCTTTGGGGCATAAAATTATTGATAATAAAGCCTCGTGTTTCTTCTCTTGTGTTTTTCTTGGAGGTTCTCCTATCCTTGGAACATTTCAATGCTAAGTAAAATTCTAGCTTAGCTTACAAGCCAAGTAAACAATTAGCTTAGCTTGCACTCCAAGTAAAGCAACATCTAGAAGGAACCTTCCTTGGTAGCTTCTTTGGAGCCTTGTATACATGTTGCCTATACAAAGGTCCAAACTCAAGCTAGGCATTTGAAGTTTCCCTCACTTGAGAGTTCCAATGTGATCTTCCACTTTGATATTCCGTACTCATTTTCTCTCCTTGGTCTTTTACATTGGTATCATACTAAGAATAAGATAGATGAAATCTATGGACCACCAAATACATTTCACTCAAACCATTGGGATTTTTTGTCTATGTACTACCAAAGCATCATATTACACAATTCATCATTTCATACTTTGTGCATAATGTTTTGAATATGATAACCTTGTTTGATGAATTGTTGATCCCTTTTATTGTAATTACAAAGAGCAATAGACGTGTTGCATCTATATGTTAATTTAGATAATTCCAATTAGGTAGCTTGGTAGACTAGTAGTCATGGTAGCAATGCTCAAAGTTGTCATTATTATACGACAAAAAATTGAGCATCTTACTTAATTTTTGGAAGGGAGAAATCTTGAAAATCAACTTTCAAGAGCAAGTAGAGAGAATAGTGTTTTTAGAAGGAGAAGACCAAGTTGGTTGTTGGCTTCAAGCAAATTAGATAGAGTAGCAAAACTATGGTGGTTATTACAAGTAGAGCAAGCTCAATGGCAAGTTGTTACTCCAATCTATACATGGGAAGAATTCAAGGGTGCAAATAATTTTAAGATCCCAAATGTGGAATGTCATACAAGATGCACAAGATAGATTGGCATAATTGAAGTGGATTGGTTCTATGAGGACCTACATCACTCTATTTCAAAAAAAAATGTAGATTCCAAAGATACTAGAAGGTGAAGCTTTGTATTGGTTTGTAAGAGGCTTGAAATCATGCACCATATTAGAAATAACCAAAAGAATCTATGTTATTGGCCACGCGGTTTGATTCCTTGGTTGCTACAACTTGATTTTAACTTTAAATTTCACAAAACCTACAAACACACCTCACATGGGTAGAGGAGCCCATATTGATTGTGATGCATACCATCCAATTGACAGACCACATGACATTGTAAATAGAAAAAGATAACAAGAAAATGGTAGTTGCTTCTATTATCGCCAAATTGGATATTGGATTGCAAAATGTCCAATTAGAAATATATGACCTCAACCCATTGCCCAAATGTAGTTCTTGGAGCACAAGAATCAAGGAAAAAAAGAGTCACAATAGGAAATGTTAAGTCACTTATTAAGAACTTGATTTGTTCCATCAAGATTGAAGGTTTGACCTATACAAGTTTGATATACTTGTAAGGTATGAGATCCAATTGTGGTTGTAAGATTTTGGTTGGTTCTAGGATTTTTGAGAATTCTATATTAATGCAATTAGAAAAGGAATTATCTATTCATATCAAGCTAGTATTTGGTAGCAAATTAATGACGGTGGATGTTAGAAAAGGTTCTACATTTTGTACCTTGCATCTTACAGCAATCAAAATTATGAAGGAGTTTTAAATATGCATGAGATTGTAGTAGCTCCTTTATAATTATAGATCTTCCTTGGCTTAAATATCATAGGCTTCAATTGTATCAAACATGATAAAAAATTCAAATACATTCAATTAGGTTGTTTGTCACCTTTGAGGAAGACACCTAAGAGTGGTTAGTCCCAAGATGATAATATATTAGTCTAGTGGCTATAAAACAAGTTTTGGAGGAAGATATTTATAGTTTTTGTTGTGTGTATCAAGCTTATTGTATAAGAAAAATTTGATGATGATAAGTAGCCTAAAAAATAGTGGTTGATCATATAGTTCAAGAGTTTTCATAAGTGTTTTTGGATGATCTTTCAAAGGCATTACACTTCAAGATCATTATTTCTAGGCAATAGTCTAATAATTATATCAATTGGCTCTTACCAAAAGGAAATAAAAGAACTTTGAATAAAATTGAATGACTTGTTGGAGAAGTATGCCATATATCATAATACATCCCTTTTGGGAGCATTGGTACTATTTTAACCAAAGAACAATGAAGGACTTCAATTTAATAGAATTGATTAGAATTGACTAAATAAATAAACATTGCCTTAATAAATAAACCGTGAAAAATGTGTCTCAAATTGATGACTTGATGGATCAATTAAGTGGAGCTTGATACTTCTTAAAATTGGATCTTTGAAGCGGCTATTGGTAAATTCTGATTGATGGAAAAGATGTTTAGAAGAATGTTGCTCATACAAGGTATGGGTATTTTGAATGGAGAGTGTTATCTTTTGGGTGGTTCACTAATGTTACGTTAGTCCTCATGGATCAAATGCATCAAGTGTTAGATGGACTATAAGATTCATACATAGTAGAGTTCTTGGATGGCATTTTGGTTTATAGTTGTAGCATTCCAAGGATAGGAGAGTTTCAAGAGAAACACAAAGTTTCAAATTCAATACTCCAATGCCCCAAAGGAGCACCTTGTCTTTATTATATACCAAAGAGGATTCCCTCAAAGGAAGCTACACCCTTGGATCAGATATATGGATTGGTGATATGTCAATGAGCTCAACCTTTAGATTAGTTGTATGGATGGGTAGCATGTTGGTTCTTGTTCTATTTGGTTGGTCAAACAAGTTTGACCAAAGGAAATCTTTAGTGAATCTTCCTACAAGAAGTTGATAATCACATAGGTGAAGTACCATTGGAAACCTCTCAATGAGGCAAAGAGTGAGGAGGAGAAGGTTATTTCCATTTTTTAAGGAGAGAAGGTTCTTTCCATTTCTTTCATATGGGGAGGGATTCTTTCCATTTTTTAGGCCTAATTCCGTTTAGGCCTCAAAGTTTTTAGTGTGTTTTTGGCTTCTACCCTATTAGTGGAAGTAATATTTTGGTGACACATCTATCAAAGCTACTTATTCTATCATATATAACATCCTTTTAGATATTACCAAGCCAAATTTCACTTTTAGATAATATATCTAACTAATGGTATTATAATAATAAGACAAAATTAGAACATAATAACCATGTCTAAGAAGTCTTGAGACAACCACAACAATGGAAGTTATATTGCGAGAAGTCCAAGTGTGCTTTAAGCTAAAGAAACTTACCTTCTTGGACCTTAAGGTTCCAAATGGAGGGGATTAAGATGGAAGAAGTGACAATCAAGGCCATTACCTATTGCGTACTCCTAAGGATGCCATAGAAGTTTGGAGATTCAATGGATTTGCAAGCTTCTACCAACAATTCAGCCACTATTATGCTCACATAGCCACACCATTGATTTGTCTCTTGGGGAAGACAATAACCTTTGAGTGGACCACCAAGAAAGAAGAAACATTCAACAAACTCAAGCATATGATATCTTCACAATCCAACTTCCAACCATATAATCTTCAACTACCTTGTGTGGTTGATTTTGATACTTCTAACTTTGCCCTCGGAGTTATGTTGCAATAATAATTTCTAGATAGATCACATCTCATTACCTTTATGTCTTGCCAACAAAACATAGTAGAAAGGAATTATTTTTCACAAAATCAAGAATAACTAGTAATGTGATATGTTAAAAAGGTGTAAAAGACCAACCGAGGAGAGAAATAGGAGAATGGAAACTCACATTGGGACACTTTAATGAGTGAAAACTCCAAATGCCTAGCATGCCTTTGGCTTTGGTATATATAGGTAGCATACAAGGCCCTTAAGAAGCTTCTCAAGAAGCTTCCTTGAGCCGCTTTCTTAGAGTGCAAGCCAAGTTAACTAGAAAGCTTCTCAAGAAGCTTCCTACTTGGCGTGCAAGCTAAGCTAGTTAGAAGTTTCTAGATGCTTCCTTCTAGAAGCTACCTGCTTAGAGCGCAAATTAACTAGTTGGGAAGGTTCCCAAGAAGCTTCCTAGATGATTTTGGAATATTCTAGGCTAATTTGACTTATTCTCTACTTTGTTAGCCTTACTAACTATGTTGCTAAACTCCATATTGTTACATATTCCCCCATTGCTAGTTGGTGACATCCTCGTCGCCATTGAAGCTTCAAACTCCTGGATGGCCATCTGTGCATTCTGGAGGTGAGAAAGAGGTTCCCATGTGGTATAATGAAGGGGATACCCTTTCCAAAGGACCTTGTACTCCGGATGTTGATGGTGTCACGCCATTTGTAGTTCCGCATCTAGATGCTCGGACATTGGACTTCCAGTGATGGTAGTTAGAGTTATTCTAGCTGTTTCTCAGGGACTACTTTCCGACGGTTAGATTTCGTGTTCGGGGTACTGACTTCACGGTGGGGCCCACCGTCACTTTGCACCGTTTGCACCGTCGAGTGTGCCGTCAGTGGGACCGTTAGGGTTTCAAGGCTAGCTCAAGTCCAGGGGGTATAGTTTCGAAGTGAGCTCCAGAGAGCTCACTTCTCTGATGTTGAGCCTTCGAGTTCCTGGCTATGGTGGACAGAGGCCGGCGAGCGTCACCTGGATTCTCTATGCTTGAGTGGGTGTGGCTTGACTGTAATCAGTGCCCAGTTGTTGGCAGTTTATAGAGTGACAAATCAAGTATTGATCTGAGTTGAGTTGAGTTGAAAGTGTTAAGCGATCTGATTACATCAGAGAAGTGAAGTCAAGGGGAAATCGGGTGCAGGAACGTTGAGTGTTGGTGGTATCTCCAAGCTCGGTGGATCGTGGTAGCTCGATTCAGGTTCTGTGTTTCCCTAGTGTGCAGAAGCTCATGTAGTTGATGCAAATTTGGCAGTTAGGCGGACGGTGTGCGGAAGTGCTGGCCAAATTTCAAGCAAAGAAGGAGCAATTTTCGAGCAATGTTGTGATTTTGAGCTCAGGAGGTGAAGGCAGGACCAATTTGCTGCGAGTTGGGCTCAGAAAGTGAAATTGAAGGTGGAGTTGGAAAGCTCTTCTCATGAAATTGTGATTTGGAAAAACCCGTTTTGTCAATTTGGCTCGAGTGGAAAGTTAACGGGGGATTTGGCGGACATCCATCTTTAGGGTTTACGTCAGATTTTGGGCCAGAATTGGAGGAGTTTCGCTGTTTGGCCAGATTTGGAGAAGTTTTGCTAGTTTGGAGGAGTTTCGCAGATTTGGAGAAGTTTCGCCAATTTTGGAGGAGGTTCGAAGTGGCAACAAGAAAGGCCTCATTTGGCTGAATTTCGGGGTTTCGAGGCTTCGAGGCTTCGAGGCATAGGGCTGTGGGCTATGAGAGGCTACGAAGGCCTAGAAGGGCCAGCAAGCCAGCTTGCTGGCGTGAGGCTAGCTAGTTTAGTGTAGATCTTGGTCATTGGTTGGCAAAATCTGCCTTTCTTGCTAGATTGTGCGTAACAGGGTTTGACCCCTAGATCTCTTGTTCCTAGACTGGTGCCCTAGCCAACTGGTCCACCCTCACTTGTTGTCATAGTGACTGTGCCACTGTTATCTATACACATGTAGCTTTGGCTAGGAGAGGCTGTTTGATCCCATTCTTGGTGATCCTAGTAGCTTAGGACTCAGATACGAACTACTCTTATGTCAAATGCCAAATGGTGGCAGAGTCAGTCCCGTGTTGTGTTATGAGATGGAGGGTTTTTGTTTAGATTTCTTGTGATTGGATCCCCTCCATTCTCTGCTTCTTGTTTGTGCACCACGTTTGTGTGAGGTGCCTTGACTTTTGAGCGTTGGTGCTCTGGTGTGCTCTCGGTGGTGAGGCTGGAGTGATGACCAGTCAGACTACCTTTGTTTCTCTCCGATGAGGCAGGAAGTGATGACCTGCAGACCGTGAGAGTGGGTGTTATGATGGCAGGTTACAGGTTGCCCTTCCCCTAGTGTAGTTATCTCGGTTAGAGTTACATTAGTGGGTGGTGTTTAGTTGGTGTTGGCACGTGGCGGTGTTGGCACTTGGTGGGGCACTTGCAGTTGCGACTTGCGGTTGCAGTTGGTGGTTCGGGTTTGCTGTTGCAGTTACGTGGTCACGATGGAGTTCTTTGGAGATTCCAGAGGAGTTAGCCCTGCAGTACGCAGTGGGTTTACTCGGAGTGGTGCTCGGTATCAGCCTGTATCTCAGGTCCCAGTGAGGGAGGAAATTGACTCTGAGTTGGAGTTTGACACAGGAGCTGATTCAGTTGAGAGTGCACTTGGTGTGTCCGCACCGTTGTTGTGGGACATGGACGAGATTTATGGGGCCTCCAAAGGCCCTAGGCGTTACTCTGGTACAGTGGGTACCATTGAGTTGGATGACTTCATCCAAGAGTTCGATAGTTGGTGTGATCTACAGCAGATGCGGAACCCGACTTTGTTCACACCCTTCATGGCATGGAAGGGGTTGTTTCAGCACTTGGAGGGTCCACCGATGGATGATTACCATGAGTTCAGGAGAGCTCATTTGGAGGAGATTGAGTTATGGAGACAGTATTGGTCTCCACACTATGTCTCCATCACTTCAGGCTCGGTGGCCAGGAGTAGATCGGCTGTACCCACGAGTTCTAGCTCAAATAGTGTTGGTGGAGCTAGTGGAGGTGCACTAGCTGGAGATAGTGCTACTACGAGTGGAGGTACCGCTGCAGGAGGTGGTGTGGTACCGGGGTTTAACCCCATGGTGGAGTTCTTCCTATGTTTGAGGCAGAACTACCAGGGAGTGCGGACTGACAAGCTGAGGAGCTTGCAGGAGTTCCAGCGGAAGGCTGGAGAGAGCCTACGCGAGGCATACACTCGCATGAGGCGGCTGATCAGTTTCACTCAGGGAGTTACTGAGGCCCAAGCAGTCCAGTTTTGGTATGGGATACTGGACAGGGAGTTGCGACGCAGAGTTCGTGATGCTACGTTGTTGCAGGCTACTTTGCCCACTTTGGCAGTAGTCTTTGGTTTGGCTGAGAATATTGAGCTCAACATGGTGGAGGAGAGAGTGGTGATAGTTGGATTTGGTAGAGAGACCTCATCCACGGTTGTGACTTCTTCTAGAGTGCAGCAGAGTGCACCACGCCCAGTTGGTTTTCGAGGACAGGGTGGACAGCCCAGATCCTATGGAGCGAGTGGAGGGCCTAGTGGAGTTAGACCCTTACCCTCATTTTCAAGTCAGCAACAGCCAGTGAGTGGTGGTGTTGCTTGTTGGACTTGTGGTGGACCTCACCATAGGAGAGAGTGTACTCAGGGCAGCGGACCCGATACCTCTGGTGCATCACAGCCAGCACAGAGGCAGTGTGAGCACTGCCATAGATTTGGTCATACTAGTGACCGGTGTTTTGACCTACACCCGGAGTTACGGAGTGGTAGGGCTGCTATGACAGGTAGTAGAGGAGCTCCAGTTCATGGAGGACAAGGTGGTAGAGGTGGTGGTAGAGGATCTACACCTTGTAGGGGTGCAGTACCTGCCCTTACTTCTGACACAGCTCTGGCTACTCGGATTGAGCAGTTGGAGTAGAGATTGGCTAGTATGGCTATTACTCAGAGGAGATCAGATTTGGGTGCTGAGGCTTCCACCTCATATGCTGGTGATAGAGATGCTTTGGACTTCATGTGCGGAGCAGCACAGGTGGATGCATCTACAGCAGTGACTAGGAGTGCAGTACGTGCTCCAGAGCCTAGAGGAGCATCAGTGGAGTTGGACCCACAGAGAGGAGAGGTTGGGAGACAGGTCAGACTTCCCCAGTCTTTCACGCTATCTGAGGCATTGCAGACGACATCCATGGTTCCTAGACGTCCCAATGCAGGTGTGGTAGGTGGTGATGGAGTACCTGATGGAGTACCTGCTAGTCAGCCACCTGCTACTACACAGACTGAGTCTAGCATGATGTTGGGGGCGGCTCAGCTGATTATGCGGCATCCTTTATTTTCAGCCAATGACATGTTTACATTGGGAGTTGACCCAGCCCCAGTGTTCCGGTTGGCTGCCACGTTGTGTGAGAGTAGGGATGGTGCAGTTCCTACTACTAGAGCAGAGGTGGTTGGTAGTGGAGCTGACTTGGTTGAGGAGCATGGGATCCGTTCAGCAACCAGTGGTTTATGGCAGGCAGCAACGGCTAGACTGGAGGAGTTGCCAGCTAGACCGGCCTTTGAGAGAGCGCGGTTTACACCTGGTGTTGTCCTATTGGATAACCAGAAGGGGATCTTTTGTTTGGTAGGACCTTCAGGGAAGGTCTATACACCACAGAGAGTCTTGTTAGACTCTGGTGCGCAGCCCCTTATGTTGGGGAAGGCTGCAGTTGTTGGTTTGGAGTTACGGAAGACCGATGTGGAGAGGTGTCCATTTCAGATACAGACATCTCTTGGTGGTGGTTCGACACAGTACATCACACGTGGAGAGCTTGTTGTCCAGGTTCAGCCTGGTCATCCGACTGATAGCTTGGTGGTGAGAGCTCAGGCTATTGCGACGATAGCTGAGTCCTATGATGTGCTAGTTGGGGGAGCAGTGTTATACCCTATGGGTTTCAGTATTGACTATTGGGAGGAGACAGCCTCTTATAGACCTGGTTGGCAGTCTGGTGAGGGACGGGTATGTCGCCTACCAGTATGTTTCAGTAGTGGCAGTCTTGGCTCACTACAGTCCGGGACCATGGCAGCATCAGTTTTGGCTTTCAGCGGTGCAGTTACTTGGCCTGGTGACTTGTTGGAGGGGAACGCCCATGCAGAGGATACTCCAGTACCAGAGGAGATCACTCGGCTATGGAGTACGAGTGGGATTGTTCCATCCACCTTGGATGTTCCATTGTGGAGTTCAGAGGAGGCATTGCAGCAGTATGCAGATTAGTTGGTGCAGCAGGCTTGGAGTGGAGCCTTCGTACCATCAGGGGATGAGTGTGAGGATGAGCCTCCAGAGGCGATTGCTTTGACACCTCTGGATACCACACTCATTGCTTGGCAGTATCTAGTAGAGGGGATATGCCTATTGGAGTTGTTTGGTGGGATCAGCACCGGACTAGCTGCGGTGTTACAGGCGGGTATCCGAGTACAGAGGTACTTGTATGTAGAGAGAGATGAGACTGCTAGGCGAGTCTCTCTACATCATGTGGCACACTTGGCCTATCGGTATCCGGAGTTATTACCGATGTCAGCAGTCAGAGGTTACCAGAAGGCCTTACCAGGAGACATTTCCTTACTGGGGCGCATGACCTAGAGAGACATGGGCCTATTCACTTGGTGATTTCTGGATAGCCATGTCAAGGACATACACGTGCGGGCCGCAGTTTGGGTCTTCGGGATCCTCGTTCTGGTGTGTTTTGGGAGATGTTACGGATACTACGACATCTCCAGGTTCATCAATCTGTTTCTCCAGCTTACCTTTTGGAGAACGTTCCTTTGTTGGGTGATTCTCGCACTAGAGTAGTGGCGAGTACACATCAGGTCCATTCTTGGATGGGACCTGCTGTATTGTTAGATGCAGCCAAAGTGGGATCACGTGCTCATCGTCTTCGTCTTTGGTGGACGAACCTCTTACCCAGAGAGGTTCTACAGCGTAGTTATGATGGGATTCAGCGACTAGACCACATTCTTGTTGATGATATCTTGGATGTTGGGCGCCAGTCTCAGACAGTGGTAGTGGCTGATAGGTCACCTATGGCGGTGGTGAACCTAGTTGGACAGCCTAGAGCTGCATTTCCCACACTCATGAGTTTCCCAGGCTCTCATGCTTTTCGAGAGGGAGGACCTGGACTTGTTTGGGACTCACAGTTACAGCAGTTGGTGGAGCCCAATGCTGATGAGAGAGAGCGGGCGATGGGTTTTTGCACCGGTATTACCACTGTTTCAGCAGTGTCAGAGGCATCTAGGCGTCAGGTGTTAGGTCAGGCTATGGACTTGAACTGTTTGACCTGGATTGTGAGCCTTGGTTTGGCAGAGCAGCGTAGGATGCGCTTGATAGGCATCACCACTCGGACACTTGTGAGCCCTGTGCCTATCGAGACGATTCAGGCACATGCTGGGGGCGATGGACCGAGTGGACATGGTATTCTTGGGACACATCCAGTAGCTACTAGGGAGAGTGGTCTACTTGGAGTCCATCCAGGTGAGCGTGGGCTACTTGGATTACACCCTTGGTCCACATGGGATGCAGCCAGAGGACATATGGAGCTTGCAGCCAGAGTGGAGGGAGTTTTTCACACAGAGGTTGGGACCTCTAGTGGTCGGGAGCATGACACTATTGCTCCCAAGGGCCCAGTGTAGCAGCCAGTCAGTACGTCTTCCACTCCTACTACAGTTACAGAGGATACTTGGGAGCCAGATCTTGGACCCATGCTTACTGGAGAGGAAAGACGGAGGGTTTGGAGGTTCTTGAGGAGTCACACGAGTTGTTTTGCCTTCAGTATGAAGGATTTGGGTGCTCTGAAGGGACCTGGTTTACGGATTGAGCTGACTAGCGACACACTTGTTTTCCGATGTCCTTATCGATATAGTGAGATGGAGAGGACATTGATTCAGAGCCGGAGTAGTGACCTTTTTGAGGTTGGTTTGGTGGAGATTTCACATGGAGAGTATGCATCGGCAATAGTGATGCCAGCCAAGAAGGATATGCATGGCAACTATACAGATAGGCGGATGTGTGGAGATTACCGTCCTATCAACCGACAGACCAGGGCTGATCGGTATGCCATGCCTACACCGGAGGAGATTTTTGATGCGATTGGGCATGCAAAGGTCTTCAGTAGTTTGGATCTTCAAGCGGGATATCATCAGTTGCCGATCAGGGAGGAAGATAAGTCCAAGACAGCATTTTGGGCTATTGATCCTCACGGCAAGGATGTGTTATATCAGTGGAGATTCTTACCATTTGGGTTGAAGAATGCTCTTGCTGAGTTCCAGAGGGTCATGGATAGGATCCTAGCTGGACTGGATTTTGCTCGGTGCTATATTGATGACATTTTGGTGTATAGCACTACTGTGGAGGAGCATGAGAGACAGTTGTTGGAGGTGTTTGAGAGGTTGAGATCTCATGGACTCAAATTACATCCTCGGAAGTGTAGGTTCTTCCATGAGCAGGTTGAGTATTTGGGTCACACTATCTACCCCGGAGGACTTGGTGTTCAGCAGACCAAGGTGGAGGCTATTGCACGTATTCCTCAGCCTACGGATGTGAGCAGAGTGCGAGCATTCCTTGGGTTGGCGAACTTCTATCGCCGCTATGTTAGAGGATTTAGTGCCATTGCCAAGGCCTTGACGAAGCTGACCAAGCTTACACAGGAGTGGTGTTGGGGAGATGACCAGGAGAGAGCTTTTGTAGAGCTCAAGGAGAGGTTGACATCTGCTCCTATTTTGAGGAGACCAATCAGGGGACGACCATTTCAGGTTCACACTGATTGGAGTATGTTGGGGCTTGGAGCGGTGCTCACCCAGCATGATGATGAGGAGAAGGAGTTTGTGGTGGTCTATGCTAGTCGCTCCAACAATTCAGCGGAGGCAAAGTATAGTTCATATGAGGGAGAGTGCTTGGCAGCAGTTTGGGCAGTAGCACATTTCCGATGTTACCTATTTGGTAACCCCTTCACTCTCATCACTGATCATCAGCCGCTGAAGTGGTTGATGGAGTCCGACAAGCTTTCAGGGAAGCTTGCACGATGGGCTCTGATTTTACAGGAGTATGATTTCACGGTTGTTCACAGACCTGGAGTGGTGAACCGTGATGCAGATGGGTTGAGTAGAAACCCATGTCCCAGCCAGCAGGATCAGACCGGAGCACGTTGGCATGGTGAGACAGATGAGGAGATGGTGCCAGGTTGGCATGCATCGGCCTTTCTGTGTATATTTGCAGAGACTTTGGTGGTATCTCTCTTAGCGCATACAGGAGGAGTTATTGAGGTCACAGATCCTGAGAGTGAAGATATTGGTACAGTTCAACGAGACATTCATGATGATGTCTTAGTGATGGACTATCTTCGCACTGGTGTTGTGGGTGGCACAATTGGGGCCAAGGAGAGAGACCATGTTCTTCAGCGAGCCAGACGGTTCAGATTGGAGGGTAGACACCTTTTGCGTGTATGAGAGGATGGTAGAGTGCGAGTAGTACCACTTCCATCACAGAGACCACAGTTGGTCCGTCATGCTCATGAGGAGCTAGGACATTTTGGAGTAAAGCGTACATATAGCTTACTCCAGAGTCATTATTGGTGGCGCGGTATGCAGACCAAGGTACAGCAGTTTGTTGCCAGATGTGTGGTTTGTGACCGAGTTAGAGCATCATTCAATGCTCCTACGCCACAATTACACCCATTACCTATCATGGGATTGGGTTACCATTGGAGTTTGGACTTCGCCGGACCTTTACCGCTGACTGTGAGACATCATCGGTATGTTTTGGTGATGGTGGAGCACTTCTCCAAGTGGATTGAGTTGGTGGCACTTCCTGACAAGTCTAGTGAAGGGACAGCTTACTCGTTCCTGGATCAAGTTCTTAGTCATTTTGGTGCACCAGCTGAGGTTTTGACTGATCAGGGTACAGATTTCTTGGGAGAGTTTCAGGTCTTGTGTGACAAGGCTTTGATTGATCATCGTACTACATCCCGAGATCACCCTGAGGCAGATGGCTTAGCAGAGAGAGTGGTTCAGACGGTGAAGAGAGGATTGCGAAAGTATGGTTTGCAGAGAGGCCACTTGGGAGATTGGGATCTCCAGTTACCTTGGTTGGCCATGGGCTATCGGTTCAGCCGGCAAGCCTCCTTAGCATCCTTCTCTCCATACTTTCTACTCTATGGACGAGATCCAGATTTACCTGCAGCCATTTGTCGAGATGCTATTGTAGTTTTGGACTTGGATGACCCTGATGTATGGATGAGCGCATGTTCTCAGCAGGCAGAGATCTTTCGGAGAGTGATGCCGATGGCCTTCAAGAACTTGGCGATTGCTCAGCATAGAGATACTTTACGCTATGCTACCATTCAAGGAGGAGGTTATAGACCCTCGATCCGTCGATTTCATCCAGGCGACTATGTATATCTGCAGCAGACAGCACCGACGACACTTGATGTTTCTATAGGCCGCACTATCTTGAGAGTGCGCGAGGTTTTGCCATCTGGAGTCCTTGTGTTAGAAGGACGTGATGGTGTTGTTTGGAAGGATCATGTGCGCAATTGTGTGCCATGCCACCTCCCAAACATTGATGGTACTATGGACCCAAGCTTGGCACTTGTACGTGTAGGCTTGAGGTGTATGTTATGTGGCTCTTCTGGTGGAGCTGCTACTATGTTAGTGTGTGATAGCTGTTCGAGAGGATGGCATATGGCATGTATGACTCCTCCCCTCACGGTGGTTCCTCAGGGACAGTGGTTATGTCCTAGATGTACTTGACCTATAGCTAGTTCATTCTTTATATGGTATAGATTGCAGACAGGCGACTAACGATGGGGCTCCATAGCACCCGGCCTCCTGATCTTTGCCCATTAGAGGGTATACCATATACTTAGAGTAGATGGCTATCTGGAGTTAGAGGGACCTAACCGCCAGCTAGGGGGGCGATTGTGGCACTTTAGAGTCTATGTATGACTTATGTGTGAGTTGTGCTTTTATAGTGTATGATGTTGACAGCGATGTATGTTGTGTAGCGATGTATATACGCACGACAGCTGTCACGCCATTTGTAGTTCCGCATCTAGATGCTCGGACACTGGAGTTCCAGTGATGGTAGTTAGAGTTATTCTAGCTGTTTCTCATGGACTACTTTCCGACGGTTAGATTTTGTGTTTGGGGTACTGACTTCACGGTGGGGCCCACCGTCACTTTGCACCGTTTGCACCGTCGAGTGTGCAGTCAGCGGGACCGTTAGGGTTTCAAGGCTAGCTCGAGTCCAGGGGGTATAGTTTCGAAGTGAGCTCCAGAGAGCTCACTTCTCTGATGTTGAGCCTTCGAGTTCCTGGCTATGGTGGATAGAGGCCGGCGAGCGTCACCTGGATTCTCTATGCTTGAGTGGGTGTGGCTTGACTGTAATCAGTGCCCAGTTGTTGGCAGTTTATAGAGTGACAGATCAAGTACTGATCTGAGTTGAGTTGAGTTGAAAGTGTTAAGCGATCTGATTATTGTGGCACTTTAGAGTCTATGTATGACTTATGTGTGAGTTGTGCTTTTATAGTGTATGATGTTGACAGCGATGTATGTTGTGTAGCGATGTATATACGCACTACAATGGTGTCCTCGTTGGATGTGGTGATGTGCAAGGATACAATCAACTTTATACTCCTCATGATCATTGATAGGGATAGGGGGAGGAGGAGGTTGGACTCAAGAGGAGAAAGAAGAGGGGTTAGGAACAAAGAGTTTCAACTTAGAAACATGAAAGATAGGATGGATTTGCATATGACAAGGCAAGGCAAGTCATAAGCAATAGGAGAGACAATTTGGGTGACATCAAATGGTCCTATCTAATTAGGGGCAAGTTTATGAGCTTGGGTATCAAGTGGGAGGGGTAGATTACTAGAGGATAGCATAACTTTATCACCGACTTCAAAGGTGAGATCATGACGATGGTGGTCCGCATATTGTTTTTGACAATTCTGAGCAACAAGGAGGTGAGATTTGGGTTGTTGGAGAGATTCAAATATGGTGGTCATGAAGGTTGAAGTATGAGGGACTTGAGATGGAGGAGGAGCAAGAAGAGAATTTGGGACAAGTGGATCTTGGCCAACATTGAGAAAGAAAGGAGAGAATCCGGTGCTTGCCTATTTAAAATTGTTGTATGCAAACTCCATAGCTACAAGATGTTCATCCCAGTTGGTATGGTGAATGTTGATGAAGGCATGAAGCATATCTTCCAAGATGCGATTTGCACGTTTAGTTTGTCCATCAGTTTGAGGATGATAGGCTATGGACAAAGCAAGCTTGGTGCCAAGTATTTGGAAGAGGGCTTGCCAAAAATTTCCAATGAAGCAAAGATCACGGTCGAAGATGAGTACATGTGGCATCCTATGATTTTTGAATACATTATTGAAGTAGAGTTGCACCAAGGTTGGAGCATCCACAATATCAACTATTGGTGCCAAATGGATTTGCTTACTAAGCTTATCCACAAACACCACAATTGTTGTGTGACCTTGTTGTGTCTTGGGCAAGGAGGTGATGAGATCTTAGCTCACATGTTCCCAATGATAGTTGGAATAGGAAGTGGTTGAAGGAGTCCACTCGGCTTCTGGTAACTGGCCTTGTTGCGTTGACAACTCTCACATAATCAAATAAACTCCCAAATATCTTGTGTCATGTTGGGCCACCACTAGTGGCATTGGAGGGTACCCAAGGTCTTATCTACCCCCATATGACCAACTATTGGTAAATCATGGGCTTCTTGAAGAAGCATAAGTCGGAGATCATCTTTGGCTAGAATATAGATCCGGTCCGCATGGAATAGAAGGCCTTCCTTGAAGGAGAAGGTGTTGTACTCCTTGTCACCTATTGTTAGACAACCATGTACCATTTGGAAGAAGAGATCTTGTTGTAGAGCTAACCAAAACTCATTGTGGACCTTGCGGTCAATTGACACCATCATAATTGCCGCCATGATGAGAAGAAGAGACTTCAAATCATGTAGTCATGATAGAGCATCAGGGATGACATGGAACCAACCTGGTTTGTACTCAAGTTTGATATCAAATTATTGGAGTTGCTCTTCCCATCAATGATGTCGACTCTTCATGTGTTCCAAGTGTAAGGTCTGTAACATTGGCTTGTGATCAGTTTGCATGACCACTTGTTTCCCCAAGAGGTAATGCCTCCATACCTTGGTGGCATATACCATTGAAAGTTGTTCTTGATCTTGAGCAGAGTAATTTCTTTTAGTTGTATTTAGTCCATCTGGGAATTCTTGTTGCAACATAGCTCCAATTGCAAAGTTAGAAGCATCAAAATCAACCACACAAGGTAGTTGAGGATCATATGGTTGAAGACTAGGTCTTGAAGACACCATATGCTTTAACTTCTGGAATGCTTCTTCATGCTTGATGGTCCACTGGAAACTCAAGTTCTTTCCCAAGAGGTCAGTCAATGGTGCAGCCACATGAGCATAATAGTGGATGAACCGTCGGTAAAAACGGGCCAATCCATTGAATGCTTGTACTTCTATAGCATCCTTCAGGATAGGCCAATCAATAATGGCCTTGATCTTCTCCTCTTCTATCTTGATCTCCTCTAATGAAATCTTATGACCCAAGAAGGTAACCTCCTTTTGCCAAAAGGCACACTTCGGCTTCTTGCAATAAAATTTCCATTGTTGTTGTCATCTTAGGACTTCTTGCACATGATTCATGTGTTCTATCTCTGTCTTGCTATAGATTAAGATATCATCCAATAACACCTCTACAGACCGATCCAATAGTCCCTCCAACACCCAATGCATCTGATCCATGAAGACTACTGGAGCATTAGTGAGTCCAAAAGGTAGAACTCTCCACTTGAAATGCCCATACCTTGTGCGAAAGGCAATCTTTTGCACATCCTTCTCTCAATAGGAATTTGCCAATAGCCGCTACAAAGATCCAGCTTGGAAAAGTAGCGTGCTCCACTTAGTTAATCAAGCAGGTCATCAATCCGAGGCAAGGGATATGCATTCTTCACGGTTTGCTTATTGAGCCCACGGTAATCAATACAGAAACAAAGTCCTCCATCCTTCTTTGGAACAAATAGTACCGATGCTCCCCAAGGAGAGGTACTATGTCATATGAAATCCTTCTACAACACCTCTATAAGTGTTGTTTGCAACTCTTCTAACTCCTTTGGTGAGAGCCGATAGATCGGTCCACTCATTGGAGTACTCCTTGGCAATAACTTGATCTTGAAGGGCATACCTTGATTGCAGGATAATCCCTTTGGCAGATCATCTGAAAACACATCCACAAACTCTTGAACTATCCAGTCAACCATTGCTTGATGAGGCTCTTGGCCCTCCTTAGATTGTTCTTGTGCAATCGGCTTGATCCACACCGCAAATATAGACTTATCTTCCTCCAACGCTTGCTCTATGGCTGCTTTACTAACAAACTTCCCTTCCAATGACTCATCTCTTCTCCAAGCTTGCTCCATGGTTGCCTTCCTGGCAAACTTCCCATCTTGAGACTCATCTCCCTTCCAGATTCACTCTATGGCTACCTTCTTGACAAACTTCCCATCTTGGGACTGTCTATTCTTAGGTGTCTTACTCAGAGGTGCCAGACAATCTAATTGGAAATTCCTACCTTGGTGTTGTACTTGAATTTTTTGTCAGGTCCAATCAAATTGAACCTTATGACGTTCAAGCCAAGGTAGACCCAGAATGATATCATAGTGTAGAGGTTCCACTACAAACCTCATACACTCCAAATACTCCTTTCCAATCTTGAAGGTAACAAGATGTGAGGTGCGGAATGCAAAACCCTTTCTACCATCTGCCATCATCAAACTACTTCCAAACACTAGCTTGATAAGGAATACCCAATTCCTTTGCTACTTGCATAGACATGCAATTCTCTGAACTTCCAAAATCAACCAAAATCCAACAACCTCAATTAGATATTGTACCTTGCAAGTGAAGCAAACTTGCATAAGTCAAGCCTTTAATCCCATTGGAACTAATCAAGCTCCCAATAGGCGGCTCAAAATCTCCTATTGGGATTCCTTGTTTCCTTGATCATTTTGTTCCACAATCTCTATCTGGGCAACTTTTCAAGATTGCCTATTCCTAAGTGGGCATTCAGCAATGCAATTTCCAACTTGACGATAATAAAAACAACCTCCATTTTGTTGCAATCTTTCTCTATCCGCTCTACCAAGTGGCCTCCGTTGGATAGCATCAATCTCCATTGGTGTTGGTTCTTCCACCCGTTCATAGTGTATTAGTAGGCCTTGTGTAGGTCGAGAGCAAGACCAAGTTGTCGCAACCAAGGAATCAAAGCGCTCAACCAATTGTATGGCTTCTTCTATGTTTTGTGGTTCTTGCATGGTCAATTCCAATTTGGTTTGTGACTTCAATCCCTGCACAAATCAATCCAAAACTTCACCTTCTTGTATATCTGGAATTTGCATAATGATGTTCTAAAATTGTATGATGTAGCTCCTTATTGAACCAACTTGCTTCAACTCCGCCAATTTATCTTGTGCGGTGTAGGTGGCATTTATAGTTTGAAAGCGATCCAATATTGCATCCTTGAACTCTGCACATGTCAAAATTGGTGGAACAATTTGTCAACTTTCTCTACTCAAAATCACCACCAAAGTTTTGCCACACCATCTAATTGGCTAGAGGCCAAGAGAATCTATTTTTGTTCATCTTGAAGATTGGTAACTTCAAAGTAACATTCACAATCAAACACAAAATTCTCCACTATACCACGAAGATTCTTGCCTTCAAACACCCTAGGTCTTGGAAATCAAATGCAATCTTCTCCATCTCAAATTGGCGCTCTCTCTATATGTTCTCGTCGTTGCTGATCTTGTTCATCCAAAAATTGAGTCAGTTGCTCAATTTGTTGCTACATTGCAAGGATGATGTCCGATATTACCGCCATAACTACTACTCTATCCCATTACTCACCTTTATCTAATTGATTAACACATAGATGCCACACATCCACCATTCTCCATAGGTTACAACCGGAAGTATCAAGGGTTCCTCAGATACGGTGATCATATGTAGAAAATCTTACCCAAAGCGTGAGGTGATGAATTGTGTGAAATGATGCTTGGGTAATATTTGGATATGAAAATCCCAATGGTTTGGCAGAAGTGGATTTGGTGGTCCATAAATTCCATCCATCCCATTCCTGCTCTTATACCAATGTAAGAGACCAAGACCAAGGAGAGAAATAGGAGAATGGAAACTCACATTAAGACACTTGAATGAGTGAAAACTCTAAATGCCTAGCATGACTTCAGCTTTGGTATTTATAGGTAGCATACAAGGCCCTTGAGAAGCTTCTCAAGAAGCTTCCTTGAGCTACTTTCTTAGAGTGCAAGCCAAGTTAACTAGGAAGCTTCTCAAGAAGCTTCTTTCTAGAAGCCACCTACTTGGCATGCAAGCTAAGCTAGTTAGAAGCTTCTAGAGGCTTCCTTCTAGAAGCTACTTGCTTGGAGCACAAGTTAACTAGTCGGGAAGGTTTGCAAGAAGCTTACTAGATGCTTTTGGAATATTCTAGGCTAATTTGGCTTATTCTCTACTTTGTTAGCCTTACTAACTATGTCACTAAACTCCATACTGTTACAAAAGGTATGGAGATATTACCTCTTGGCGAAACAAGTGATAATGTGAACCAATCACAAAAACTTGTTACATATCTTGCATTTGGAGCACATGAAGAATCAGTATCATTGATGGGAGGAACAAATCTAAGTTTTTTATATCAAGATTGAGTACAAATTCAAAAAGTTTCATGCCATTCTTAATACCTCACCATGATGACTTGATTTGAAGATTCTTCTTAAATCTCCCATGATAGTAGTAATTACAATGATGTTGATAGAATTGAAGGTACACATAGATTTCACAACTACTTTACAATATGATCCCTACTTTCACCTTGTGCAAAGTCATTTTGCCATACATAACAAGGAGTATAACACTTTTTCAGTCAAAGATGTGCTTCTATTTTGCATGCTTCTATGTTCTAGCTATAGTAGATCTTTGATTGGTGTGATTTCAAGAGGCACATAATTTACCAATCATTGGTCATATGGATATTGACAAGACCTTGAGTACTCTACAATGGTGGTGGCCAAACATAGCATAAGACATTCAAGGGTTTGTTTGATATGCAGTAGCTTCCAATGCAACAAAGCCAACAACCAAAAACTAAGTGGACTATTCTAACCCCTCCCTATTCCATCAACCTAACAAGAACATGTAAGTCTAGATTGCATCAAATCTTTGTCAAAGACAAATCAAAGCCATATGGCAATTGTGTTTGTCAAGTGCTTAGCAAGCTAATTCACTTGATACTTATTGTAGATACCATAGATGCTCCAATGGTGGCCCAAATCTATTTCAATATGGTCTTCAAGCACCATGAGAAGTCAAGTGCTCTCATCTTTGATCATGATCCTTGATTCATTGGTAAATTTTGGGAAATATTTTTCAAACTCTTTGGCACCAAGCTTGCCTTGCTTACAACTTGTCCTCAAACTGATGGGCCAACAAAACATGTAAATTACAGTTTGGAGGATATATTACATGCCTTTGTCAACATTCATCACAATACTTATCCTATGGTTGTCTAGTTTGCCTATAATAATTCCCAGCAAGAAAATGTAGAATTCTTTTCCTTCCTTCTTAATTAAAGGCAAGATCCACTTGTTTTAGATTCTCTTCTTGTTCTACTTCCATCTCATATCTCTCATACTTCCACCTTCTTGTCCAAGCTATCTATTTCCTTACACCAAGCCAAGTCTTATCTTCTTGTTGCTCCAAATTTAAAAAGCAACATGCTAATAATCATCATTATAATCTCACTTTTCAAATTGATGATCAGGTCATCCTTTCCTCTAGTAATCTTCTTCTTCTTGTTGTCACCTAAGTTTGTAAACATGTTCCCAATTGGGCAGATTCCTTTGATATTATTCAGATTATTTCTTCTATTGCCTATAAATTTGCCTTCCTAATCACATAAAAATCCATCATGTTTTCCATATTTCAAAGTCAAAACTTTTTTTTAACCCCCCATCTTCCTTTCCTACTTGCCTTCAACCTCCTCCTCTTCTTCCTCCAAGTCACTATTAACAATCATGGAGAATATGAAGTTAATGATATACTTGTACATTGTGAGATTCAATGTGACCACCATTGACACACTAAATATAAGATCCTTTGGAAAGGGTATCCTCTTCATAATGCCACATAGGAGGCTCTTTCTCATCTCCAAAATACACAAGCAATTATATGAAAGTTTGAAGATTCTATGGCGACAAGGATATCACCAATTAGTGGTGGAGGAATATATAATAATACAGAGTTAGAAAATTTAAAATATAGCTTATAGCATATAACTAGGCACGTTAAGAATTTTTTAGAAGTATCCAAGAAGTTTCTTGGTGAGAATCTTCTAAGAACTATCCAAGGGTTAAGTAACTTGCATGCCAAGTTGACTATTAGCTTAGTTTGTATACCAAGTAAATGGCTAAATAGCTTGCATTCCAAGTAAGGTAACTTCTAGAATGAACGTTGTTTGAAAGCTTCTTAAGAGCCTCATACCCAAGTTTCCTATAAATACTAAAGCCCAAGCTCAAGCTAGGTAATCAAAGTTTCACTCACTTGATAGTTCCAATGAGATCTTCAACTATGATATTCTGTTCTCCCATTTCTCTCCTTGGTCTTTTATAGGTGTGCACCCTCGGTGGTGGATTGATAAGAATATACAAGTTTGGATGTACACACTTTGGTTAGTGTAGGGATCTCCTTGTTCACACAATGGTGTGTTCACAAGATGTAAATTTTGAATTTTTAGAGATAATGGAGAGATACAAGAGTCACCAAGTGCAAATACCATAAAAACTTCCAATGAGGATATAGTGTCACCTTCATAAGATAAACCCTAGAAGGAATATGAAGCAACACATATATTATATTTAATTGTATAAGTTCTTATATTTTATAGAGTATATAGAATTTTTTGAGATAATATATTCATATATATATATATATATATATATATATATATATATATATATATGCAAAGTCATAGTTGAAGAGCACTTATCCCTGAACATGGAGATTTTTAGTCATATTGTCAAGTGAGTTGATTCAAAACTCACAAATATAGTCATATTTTGAGAGTGGAATTTATATTTTTGCAGTCATAAAAGTAATATTTTTGTAGTCAGAGTCATATTTTGAGAGTGCAGAGCCAAATTTGGAAGACATGGCTTTTGAGAGGTGTCTTTGTATATTATCAATCCTAGAAATTGGAAAAAAAATAGTTTTATGCATATATTGGATCATAGTATATTTGCAGCACAATTGGGAAAAGAATATGCAAACCTTTGAAGGAGGAGTTCTTTTTAGAAAGGTCTACACAACACAACAAAGAAGAATTAAGAGAGTTGAATTTTGAAATCATAGGCAAGATATGGAAAAAATAAGGTACTTGGGATGTGGTAGAGTTAAGAGAGAGTAGAAGAAAACATAGGGAGTCCATTTTTTTATAATTGAGGAGGAGGATTTGGTTGATTTTTTAAAATTGAGAGAGGAAAAGCAAGGGAGAAAGAGATTTTGAAAGTTAAGTGTGTACTTCCAGACCATCTTAATCTTATTTCAACCTCTTCGATGAGTAAGTGGAACTTTCAAAATCTTTAGAGGAGAGAAGTGTCTGCACATAATAGAGGGAATTTTTGAAATATTTACAGCATAATTGAGCAAAGAAAATTTGAGAGAGTGAGTGGGCTAAGTAGAGGGAATTTTTTTAATATTTAGAGGAGAGAAAGTTCTTTGTAGCAAAGAGAATTTTCAAAATCTTTAGAGTTTAGATGACAAAAGGATCTGCACAAGGTTTGAAGAATTTTTGAAATCTTTAGAAGAGAGAAAGATTTGCACATTAGAAGGAACAAATAGCATGAGCAGATCAGTCCAAAATATAGCTTCAAAAATAAAGAGAGAGCATCTATGAGGAGAAAAATCAAAAAACTAGAGAAGTGGGTTTAGGGGAATTGCAAACATGTAGAGCATTATGGCAATAAGAAGGGAAGACTATCTCAAGAGCTTCAAAGAATAAAACATGGAGGACATAGAGGAGGAGTTTAGCTCATCAACTTACATCAGATGAAGGATCATATGAAATTCATGAACTAGCATTAGTTGAACAAATCCCAAGTCAAACATTTAGTGGAGGAAATATAAGAATCAAACTTGGATTTGCTAGGGCTAAAGGTTGCAATTGGTATGGAATACCTACCCCACATTTATATAGTTAATTTTATGCTAAAGTTTGAGTTGTGAACTCCAAAATCCCACATACAACTTATGCATACTAGAGTTATGCTTGCATGTACCTAATTTCTTATGCCCTACACATTCAAGACTTCCACTTGTTCATACCTAATTTCAACCTGCACATACTCAATTTTTACCTATGCACACCTGCTCTTTTATTTTGTTTTGATGAATTTTTTGACAATTTTGGATTGCTCTCTTACCATGTCCATGTTGTGGCTTTTAGGTTCAATGATGCATTGAGTTTGTTAGTACATGAAACCAAAACACTCACACCAAAATGGTTGGCAAGAGGCCTTTCATGATCTTAATACACCTAATAAAGGAAGCAATTGCATTGCCAAGGGAGACAATAGCCAAACTAAGGATTGATCCATACACCTTTTTTTAATGACTGGTTCTTGATGTAGAACTACATTATTAGGAAATACTTGGTCTGGCAATGTAGATATTTGGCTTGGAGACCTTTCTTCTAGATTATGTGTTTGTTATTCATTCCTTCTAGGATGCCCAAGGTGGTCCATGGACATGTGAAGACTAAGATGGCTAGAGCTCTTAATGCGGATAATGATTTGGTAGATTTGATAATGCTAAACATTGAGGCTAACTTGGTAGTCTTACATAGGCAATTTCACTACTTCAAGATGACATTCATAAGGCAAATTCTCACACATCTTTTGTTGAGAGTGGTATCATTGGTGAGGATGAGAGCATTGCAAAGGATGAGGAGGACTTCCTTCACAAGGTGGAGGAGAAGGTACATAAAGAGTGTTAATGAGAGTAGAGGTTATAATCATGAGAATTTTATGTTTCTAGTTTTTATCCAATTGTTATTATCCTAAATAGATGAACTTATGAAAGTTTGTGATTATATTTAATTCTAGTATTTGAATGTTGATAATTATTTGTAAAAATCATATTTTTAACATGGATAATTATTTGTGCCAAGTGCATCATCTCCATGTTATGGCTTTTGATATCCACTTGACAGGAGATGAGTAGTTTGCATGCACTTTGAGAGAATCTTCAATGAGTGATGTACATGTGAGAGAAGACGATCAGTTAGATGTTGGAATTTAGAGAGTGTGCATGCAACTAGAGGATGTACATGTGAGAGAGGGTGATAGGTTAGATGTTGGAGTTGGGAGAGTGAACATGGAGTGAGAAGAATGACACATTTCCTTGAGCCAAGATCAAGAGAGATCCTTAGGGAGTGTTGAGCTAGGAGAGATGGGTCCACATGAGAGAGAGGTCAATTTAGTAGAGAGAGTGCATTATCTATGAGAGTCTAGATGTGCTAGACTTAGTGGTTGTACATAGAGGCTTGATGGCCTTAGATTATAGGTGTTAGGAGGAGTTTTATCTCAAGGAGTTTAGTGTAAGTAGTGGATTGGTTGGAGAGGACCTAATCTCAATTAGTTGAGACCCTTAGCAGTCTAGATCAGAACAACACTAGATAAGTTAGAGAGGAGAAGAATGCTATTATACATGAGGCTATGACCAGACCTTCTTAGCTGCATGTGTACAAGTGGACTCAAACTGATATTATAGACATGGTCACTCACAAAACTAAAACTAAAAATATAAAGACGGTCACTTAGGGATGGGTTAGAGGTGTCTCTTGTTGAGACAGAGATATATTCATTGGTAACACAAAAAATTATTGATCTACCTAGAGTGCATAGGGGAGAGCCTAGTGTGTTGACACCCAACATGGACATTGTTGCTTGGAGACCATCAGTTGGAGATGCTTTCAAAGTCCCTCTCACTTTCACATATACCCAAAGGAGATTGAATGGCATAATGAGAGGAGTATGATAGCATTATGCAAGCTCTCTAAACTTAGGCTGTTAATACAAGAGATGAGTTTTACAAGAGAGTTCAATCCTCTTATCATTTATGCTCATGAGAGGCAAAGGAAGATTCTAGTTTTAAATTGTTTGTCTCATGGATATTATGTGGGTTTGCAGTCATCTCATCTTGTAGTGGTTGGACTTGGTATAGCAATATGGATTGTTACATTATAGAGTTATGAGTACTTTTAGATATGTAACATTACTAGGAGTAAGAAGGTTATTGAAGTATTATATGCCATGATTTGAGGTTCTCATTTAGACAGATAGAATGAGGGAAAATTGCAAGCATCTGCTCAAGGATATATGGGATTAGGGCTTCCTACTTGAGAGAGTACACATGAGAGAGAAACTCATGGGAGTGCTTGATGATTTGGATGGTATAAGTACCATTAGAGAGTTTTAACACATAGACCTTATATTGCATTTATTGCCTTGATTATTGCCTTGATGCCACATAGACCTTGCCTTGCATTTATGATATTAACAGTTGATAGTGAGTACTTTTTATATTGTAGAAAATATCTCCATGGTGCTATCTATCCTATGGTGATTACTCCTTAGCATACTAGCATAGTAGATTCCCATACCTCATTATATGAGAGCTTGATAGATCTCTTATATAGATTTGGAGTAGACACTTGCTTTGCTATTAAGTTTCTCATGAAGGAGTGGACTTTGTGTCATTTGAAAGATTATAGTATAGACCCATATGAAGGATTAGAAATTGCCTTTCAAGACCTCCCTCCTTCATCATAGAAAGTGGGAGCTACTATGGAGATATAGTACAATGTAGATCAAATAGACCCATCATCGTGCTCATGGATATACCATCAGAGCATATCAAACAAGAGTACACCCATATGCCATCAAATATAAGTATCAATGAAGAGCACACCATATGGCCTATTACTATGCTATGAGGACTTGTACACAATCCCTCATATATAAATATATATGCACTCTCATATTTATGTATATGATGGCTAGGGTTAGTTTTAAGTGATTCTTTCCAATTTTAAACCAAAGATGTGTCAAATATTTTTTTTCTCATTCAATTCATCTTTGGTTGATGCATTGTGCTTTAAGTTTGGCTGTGCATTCATTTTACTTTGCATTTGGATGTGTGCTTATTTTACTTCAAGTTGAGTTGTTGTAGAGTGCATCATGTTTGGATGTATGAGGACCCTTTAGAAAAGACTTCAAAATACCATTGCATCAAGTAAAGGATGTGCAAAGTCAATAAAATATTTATGATATGTAATGGTATAATTGGTTCTATTCTAAACCCTTATCCCTACTTATGGCTACATTTGGCACTCCATCCTATGCCCATTGGTGTAAAAAAGCACAAGGTGCACACCTTGTTTCCTATGCACATCTGCATATGCATTCTATGTTTCCTAGGCATATTTACCCTTGTACCCACACCACACTAAGCATATTTACACTCTACTTCTAACACAAATTTGCACATAGACTCTATCCATCTATAGTGCATTCCCATGACAATAATTTACATAGAATTGTAGTCAAACATCATAAAATTTACACAAAATTGGAATGGTCATTACCAAATGAACCATGGATGGAATGACCCTTGGAATACATCACTAAAAATACATTCATTATCCCTAAGTTTTTCCAAGAGACTTCTTAGCTTTAGCTAATTCTAACATCATACAATCTATTCTTTTTGCTCAAAATTTTCTCTCCTTGGATTTGAGCTTCTTAATTTTGGATATTGGTTTATTGATAATGATCATCTTCTCCAACTCATATCTTTCAAAATGGACTCTTTTTTCAACATTGACTTTAGTAAATTGGATTTTTGTAGCTTCAATTTTAGCTTGGTGCTTCTTCATCTTGTCCATTTTTGTTGCTTCTATAGTCTACAAATTTAAACCTCTCTCTAGCTTCCAACATTTTGATCCTCATTTTCCTATGGCTGCAAAGTCTTTGGATAATGTTGTAATGGGAGATATCATCTCTAAATTTTGTCTTTCCACACCTTCTTCCTCTTTCAAGGCTCACCTTCACACTCTCTTGCTTTGTCTTCTCATTCTCCTTCTTGTCTTTGTAGTTGCAATATCCTCAACTACAATTTCCTCTATGGGACTATCTTGAGTATGATCAAATGCAAGGTTGGAACAAACTTAGAAGATGGTGATATGCTCTCCTCTTCTTGAACATCTAGTAGATCACTATTATTATTAATTTTGTAACAATATGGAGTTTATAGGCAAGTTAGTCATGACCAATGAAGTAGAAAATAAACCAAGAATTATAAGAATATTCTACAAGTATCTAGGAAGCTAATTGGTACCTTCCAAGTATTGGTTAATGTGAATGCAAAGTGGTGACTTCTAGGAGGAACCTTCTTGGCTAGCTTAGCTTCCATGCCAAGTATGTGATTTCTAGAAAGAAGATTCTTGGGACACTTCCTAACTAGCTTAGTTGCAATCCAAGAAGGCGTCTTATAGGAAGAAGCTTCTTAAGAAGCTTCCTAGTTTACTTAGCTTGCACTATAAGAAGGCAAATTTTAGGAAGCTCCCTATGAAACTTCTCAATAGTCTTGTATGTTCCATATAAATACCAAAGCCCAAACTAGTGTTAGGTATTTGGAGTTTCTCTTATTCAAGAGTCCCAATGTGATCTCCCATTCTGCTATTTCTCTCCTCAATCTTTTACAAATTCACCTTGTGCATTAAAGAATATAAAATGAAATATATCCATTTATTTTGTATAAGGGATTGAATCACCTCAAGTAGTTCTTGATTTGCTTGTGTCTTCTCTGAGATACCATTTTTTCTCCTCTCACTAATTGTCCTCTTCAACTTTTCACTCCATTTCCTCTCCATTGTCATGCAATTCAGTACTTTCCACTTCATTACCCTAATGTAAAGCTACAAGTGCAAGTGGATGAATGTTAGCTCTACTCTTAAATATCATATCCATATGGTGAAAATACATGCAAAGATAATTCAATTTTTCATTTATTGTTTTCTATCCTACTTTAAGCTCTTTCTTGGTCAAATATTCCCTTGTGCTCATGTCTCTTGTAGACTAGTAAGAAGTCATATATCTTTTCCATTTCTTCTTTAATCTAAATCCATTCATAGTCTCAAGAAATCCTCTCATAAACTTCCCTAGATAAGTGGTCATCATGCTCCATTTTAATATGTAAAAGGGGTTGAAAGCCTTAAAATAATCTAGAATTTATGCATAATGATGACTTACCATCTTCAATATATTATTGAACTTTTTGTCTTTTCATTTTACCTTGTTCTTAAGGGAAAAAGTCCCGTGACTACCATGCATATTAAATTATTATCAAATGCATTTGTTTTGCTCACTAGAAGAGCTAGCATAAGGGTGGAAGGCAATGGGTACACCATTTTCAATTGCTCTTGGAATCTCCTATTTTGCAAGAAAATATGAGTAAAATTTTTTTTAACTAAGAATGAATTGAGGAGAATGAGAAATTCATTCAAATATGGTAATAAGAGGAAGAGAAACTAAATTGGTATTAGCATCTGGCAAGACCAAAAGAAAAGTATGAACTTGAACAAGAGAGGAGAACAATTTGCTTGATTCAACAAACTCCACTCCCACAAATCAAAAAATTGAAATGTAGTTTCTAATTTCAGTTAAGTGCAATTTAATTTAATATTGGCACTTAAAATATCTTAGTGCATTTTTTGTTCCTATTTGATTTAAAAAGTGTTTGACTCAACAAAAGGAAACCAATCTCAAAACAAATCAACTATCACATTTTGCATTCTAGAAGGATTGCACATTTTTACACTCATGGAAGAGTTTCAAAATTTCAAAGTGGTCACACTATAGATTGCCACATCAGTTTGCATGTGCGTCCCTTGCGATACATGGTATGATATGGCTCTTCATTGGAGCTAATAGTTATGTCAATCTTACATACTATAGCTTATCCAACTTATAAGCTCCCACTTCTTCAACCCATGATAGAAATTGAAATGCTATCCAAACTAGGAAACTTGCCCATAAAATATGCACCTTGATTGTTAAAAACTTTTATGTACAATTCTGTTTTTTTGTAGTTCTTTACAATAACTAGCCAAAAAATGTATGGAAAAGTATCGGGTCTCATACCAAAACCATAAATTTTGCATCTGAACCACCTTATCTATCCTAAAATACTCTATGGTAATTTACCATACACTTGAGGAAAGTTTGAAAGGTGATGAGAATTGTACCAAAGCACACTATCAATTAATTTACACATTGCATCTTGAATCAATGTAAAATAATTGCAATTTTTGGAAGAGAAACATATTTCTTACTAATATGTAGAACAATTGCTTTCCATGAATCTTCAAGCTATATTTCCTCAATTGTCCTATAAAAATTGGAAGGAAAGCGACCTACTAAACACTCACAAGAAGAATGGAAGACTTATCAACCATAAAAAGATTAATCTTAAGAAGTAAATTGAACTAAGCACCAATTTATGAGAACCAAGGGAATAGATCTTGAAGATTCAAGATCTTTATGAGAATTTTATGAATGGATCTATCTTTGAGATTGAATTTGAACTTAAAGAATAAGTCTGAAAAACCTTGCAAGATGATGCAAAAAATGCTATTTTGAGATATTCAATTGCAATCTCAAGATTATTGGCCTCAAGATATGCTCAATATTGGTAAAATAAAAATCCTACTCAATGATTTATTACATATTCTTATGAGAATCTCTATCTTACTTACTATGTGAAACAATCTCAATGATTTATTGCATATTCTTATAAGAATCTCCATCTTACCTACTATATGTAACAGTCCAAAGACAGAAGCACGCAAAATTGGAATTCCTAAAAACTCTAATGCCCCAAAGGAGCTCCATGTCTTTATTATATTACAAGGGGATCCTTTTGAGCAAGCTAAACACATAGATTAGATACAAAGATTGGTGACATGTCAGCCCTAGTTCCATTTGATTGGTCAAACAAATTTGACCAAAGGGAATCTTTGGAATCTTTCTATAAGAAGCTCATAATAGCATGGAAGAGGTACAATTTGAAAGATCTTGACAAGACAAACCAAAGAAGGAGAAGGATATACCTTTTCTTCTTAGAGGGAAGAGATTCCATTTTTGTTAGTCTATTTCTTCCATTTAGGCCTCCAAATTGGTTTTGAAGTTTTAGGCATGTTTTTGGTCTTTGCCCTATTAGTAGAGGTCCTCTTTTTGTGACTCCTTTATCTAATATACTAAGACCATCATGTATAACATCTCTAAATATATTAAAAAAGCTGATTTTCACCTTTAAATAATTTGTCTAACTAGTAGTATTATATTATGAGGAACAAAGGAGCTAAAATAATTGTCATTGCACTCATAAGTAGAACAATCACAATCTTATCAATGAAATAAAGAGAAGGTCTATTATATGAACCTTTTTAATAGATGGTTATACTTTTCTCTTGATAACAAAACTATAGGAAAACCTAGTTAAGTAAAATACCTGAAGATAAAAGAAAATGGAATACAAAAATGAACAAACAGGGAGTACAAGCACACAACCTAATGAAGTAGGGTTAAAACCTTACGCATGACTTCAACCTAGTCAAACAAAGTGCAAAATAAACCAAATAAACCTAATGTTGAATAATGTGATAAATAGTTTACCAGTCGTACGTGTGGTAGATGTGAAAGAGAGTAGACATGAAAGTGGGTTCTACTACCTTTGCGCATCTATGAAGGCCTAATGCTTGAGAGCATAAAAAATATTCTAAACTCTTTGTCTAAAATATGAGTGAGCATGGTTGAAGAGATAACAATAGCTCTTCTCCTTTGCAACAAAATAATGCTACCTCTCAACTTTGCAATGAAGATAACCAAAAATCTTTATAGCCAAAGGTAGAAAGGTATCAAACAATAGCCATGGTACATAATAGCCATTCATTTTAGGACATAAAAAAAATGCAACACATTAAAGCAGAAATACCATCAAAATGCCATCATTGAGGCAAAAAAGCAATAGCTTTTATTAAAGAAAAACCTAAAATGGTATAACCAGTTCACGTCTTAGCCAATGATGGATTTAAAATTAATCAAAGAATACCAATAAGGTCTTTCCCTCCTTCTTTACTCCATGGTGATGATCATTGTTGCTCTAGCTTGAATACTTGCTTGTGTCAATGACTCTACTAATAGGGATTCACATCAAATATATTACAATGTTGTATATGTAAGTCATGATATCCATTCTCAAACACCAAGAAGCTGATCCAAGCAAATCCAATTCATGCTCAAGATATATTTGGGATCCTATATCATAAGATTTGTACTAGTATGGTATCATGAACTCTAGTAGGATCCCCATATAGTGCAAATCATAAAATATGTATGTCATATGGAGATCCACAAGCACACTAGTTTGGTAGCTTTAGAAGGTTTGAATGTGGTAAACCCAAATGCATGCAAAGTGCCAGAGTAAACTCCTCAAAACATGAAGCAAAAGTCTGTAATCAATGGCGGAGGCATGGAGCCAAGCCCTAGAACAAATTCCTCCATAAGAAAAATCCTAGTTCTATCATGTCAAAGCACATCAGTGAGGATGTTGGTAAGGATGTGAGTGTGCATATGCTCACTAAAATTTTTATGAATCTTTTTAGCTTCTAATAATACTAAGAAAATAAAACTAAGAAGTGTTGTGAATGTAGGGCTTGTAATAGATTGCAAGCCAAAAATATTTTTAGAGTCTAAAAACACAAAGGAAATAAAATTAAGAAGTGTTATGGCATGTAAGGCAAGGCAATAGATTGCAAGCCAAAATTTTTTTTATTAGAAATTATAAGTGCTTGAATCTACTACCCAAATAAGTGCCAAAAGAAAGAGGTGAACATAGTGCAAAAAACTATCTACTACTATAGGTGCCTAAATCCCATGCTCCTAAAAAATCTATAATTACCTCTTTCACTATGAGATCACATCCTCATATAATTGTATGAATAACTATCTATTGCCTGCATTACTTGTCTAAAAGATGCGTGAGCATGTATGACACTAATATAGTGGAAGAAAGTGTAGCATATGGTATTATCAAATTTTCATAAATGAGGTAGGAGTACATATATGTGTACAAAAATTAAATGCCAAATAGGAAGCTCTATGATACATAACATATTGTTAGAATGCAATAGTACATGTATGTGCTACTCAACTAAGAGAGTAAATGAGTGTGGTCTAAGTCCTAAACCAAAGTGTCTAAGATAAATGAACTACAAAAATTATTAATTCCCATAAGAGAGCCTAAAACTCACAAATCTCCTACTATAAATTAGAACCTTGGTAGAATTCTGAAGGATTAAGAACCATTTATAAACTCCAAACCTTACACTTACAAGTTTGAACTTGTAGACACAAGGTCTTTAGGTAAATTATCAAAGTAGACAATACTCTTACTACATCCTCCAAAGGGACCAATATAAAGGTATAATATAAATGTGAGTGAAAGAGACATGATTAAAGTGCTACAACCTCCCTTAATAATAAAAAGTGAGCTATATTAAATAGATGTCCCTTACATGATCTCCCTTGCATGTGTTTCAAGAAGATGCCAAATGTGTGAACTCTCTTGTAGTAAAATGGTGGTGATACAACAAAGGGTGGCATGAAAATATTCAACAATAGGATCAAATAGAGGATCTCATCACCTATTGAGCAAAGAACACAAAACACAATCAAAAAGGGAATGAATATTGAAGGGATTTGGTTAAAAAACTTGGATGACCATCAAATGAGCATGTATGTCCAAGGATGCTTAAATGCAAAAAGTAACTACCTTGCCACCTCTAAGAGTAGCATTTGAAAACTCATGTAGAGAAAATAAAGATAAAAAGGCTTGTTTACCTATAATACCAAGAGCTAGCCATATGATCTAGATGTGAAATTTGGTTTGGTAACATCTAGAATGATGTTATACATGATGTTCAAAATAGATAAGATAGAAGTATCACCAAAAGAGTACTTCTACAAATAGGGGAGAAACAAAAATAGACTTGAGAACCTTAGAACCAATAGCTAGACATATGATTTAAAGGAGAGAATTGGTTTGGTAACATTTGGAAGGATGTTACACATGATGGACTAAACAGATCAGAAAGAGGTTTCACCAAAAGGGGACTTCTACTAATAGAGTAGGAACCGAAATATGCCTGAAATCTTTGAAGGCAATTTTGGAGGCCTAAACGGATGAATTAGGCCTCAAAAATGTGTAGATTCCTCTCTCCCCCATTGCAAGAATGGCTGGCCTTCCCTTCCCCATGCTTTGTCTCATTGAGAGCTTTCCAACGGTACCTTACTCACTTCTAAGATTCCTACAAGAAGATTCCCTGAAAGATTCCCTCCGATCAAAGCTTGTTTGACCAACCAGATAGGACCTAGACTAAACATGTCACCCATCCAAGTAGGTAATCCAAGGGTGGAGCTTGCTGACATGTCACCTATCTGTGTCCCTAATCCTATGGTGGAGCTTCCTTGGAGGAGATACTCTTTGTATATATAATAAAGAAGGTGCTCCCTTGGGGCATCTAATGTTTGAGTGTGCAATGTGTGTTTTCTCTCTTCTCTTGTCCTCGGAGTATTACATTACCCTATAAACAAATAGTATGTGAGACTAAATATAAGAAAACATCCCAATAGTAATGGTGAAGTAAATGAGCAATGTTAGGTGATATTAGGTCCAAGGAAAATGTGTTGAAAAAAATCAAAGATAAGGAGATATTAGACCCAAGGCAATGTATTGACATAGAGCAAAGAGAAAGAAGGAACTAGAATCTAGCTTACTTGGTGAGAGACAATCATATATATGCTCGAAAAACAATCTTGGTAGCCCACTTGACAAGGAGCATGGGAAATGGAATAAACATGAGCAAATAAAGACTTTATAATGTATAGCTCTTCATTAGTTGATAGTAATGGAAGAAGGAAGGAAGGTCATGAGTGACAATTGAATAGCAACTCTAAAGGGTAGATAAAGTATCAATGGACAAGAGTGTTAGTCAAACGGATGATAGTGCTTGAGCTACATGTTTATACTCACCATCATGGCCTAAAGGAACATCAAGGAACAAAAAAGATGACAATGCTCCAAAGATAGAGCATAAGATTGTGGAGATTCCAAGATCTTTTTGGCTATTCCTTGGACCTATACAATGTACACATCTTGTAGTGCCAACCAATATCATTGCCAAAACCTATGAATCATAGAGGTAGTCTCTTGGTGTCTTTGTGGTACACACATTTTCACAAAATTTATCCTTTTTATTAATCATATTTTGGTTTGTAAAGATATGATAAAATAATTTATCTTTTACGATAAACTTTCTTAAGTGTAATTATCCTTTGAAAATATGTCTATATAAGCAATGAATGAATGGAATAAGTAAAAAGTCAAAGAATTCAAATAAAGAATAGTAGATTAGATATGACTCCAAATTCTGGTTGAAGGAAAAAATCTCTAGTCTAAGTACATTTATACAGAAAGATCTTTAGCTTGAAGATATTAATATCCAAAGACCTCCAACCCGGACATTGTTGGGTACAAAGGACATACCAAACTTTGAAGGTGTCACCACTTGGTCAAAGAACTACTGCCAAAGATAGTTTGAATTCAATGAGGAGTTTCACATGTGTAGAAGAGTACTACTTTCCAAAGGTACCATTTACATGAGTGGAGAGGGATATCCACCAACTACTCAATCACTAAAGAATAATGCCCAAAGAATCAGGCTATAAAACCAAGTGCACATTGATTGATTTCACTTTTCACAAAGTAATTTCATTTCAAATTTGAGTGAGCTTAGAAATCTCAAGCCTCAGTCCACATTTGTAGTTCTTAGTGTCTTTATAGTTGTTATGTAACACTCATTTTTGCTTGTATGTGCTATTGTGCTATTTAATTAAATATGACAAGTACTTTAGATATATTATTTATATAGAGATAAAGGATGGTTCTATAGTAGTCATGATTAGCTAAAAGTTAGCTATAGCTAAGATAGAGGTGATCTTAATTTACAAGAAATAGAAAAGATGACCACCACTATTTTGGATTTTAGTGTATTGACTTGGTATTATTCTGAGGTGTTTGGCTTTGAGGAAAGAGTTGAGAACTCTTGGACCCATAAGTCTTTTAGAATCTTCTATAGTCCAAGGATAATCCATGTGAAGGAACCATTGACTTAATTTTTAGGTCAAGATAAGATCACAAGTTTAGGGGAATATTCCCATGAGTATGGATATTCCTTTAGACTTTATTTGAATTTTTTCCCAATAAATTGAGTTACTCTAGTAATTAGTAACTTTGATGCATAACTATTTCACAAGTATATAAACTAGAGGTGAGAAGGTACCCATCATCCTTTCATTTGTAACTATCTCTCTCTCATTGAATTCTCTAGTGAGCAATGGTCTGAGTCTTGGAGTGTTAGCCTAAGAGGAATATGGTGGAGTTTAGGTTCCTTGCCTTCTTAGTCCATGGTGCGCTACCATAATAGCCATCAAAGGTTCATCTTGAGTGAGACATTTAGACTCATAGTCCATCCTTTGCCTTTGTTCCCAACCTAATTTTGATAATAAATATGGTGTTTTTTAGAAATCAATGAGGAAAAACCCTATTCTTTGTAGTACATCAATAAACATAATAGCAATCTATTGTAGAATTGAAGTGATAAAAAGCAAGTATCTTGGTTTCTTGCTCTAGAATTGTGAATTGAGCAACTTTAGAGTGATTAATGAGACAAAGGAGAGAAAGGAGAGAAAACCAAGGATTTGAAAGGAAACCCATATAATTGGATTGAGGAAAATTAGAGGAATGTGTTTTGAGCAGATGTATTGCTAACAATACATCAACAAGCCATGACATTAGAAAAAAAGTTTTCAAATTAAGCACTAACCAATGATATCAAAGCAACCTTCACATAGAAGCAGTAAAAGAACAATAGATGGAGAGTGTGTAGTTATAAGGACCTAGCACAAAGAGCAATTGTGGAGGTAGTTATGAAATTTTTTAAGCATAAGAGGATGACTTACTTCATTAAAATCCAAGCAGTCTTCTTTGAGTATATGTATATGAATGTGGTACCCATATTTTATTTTATTTTCAAAATGGAGAAGAAGAAGTGTATAGAGAAGTCGGATTGTGCTTCTATGACCAAAGAAGGCAAAGAAAAGAGTCTTCAGGAGGAAACCCGAGGTAACATAGCTTTGGGTCATAAGGCAAAGTACTCGGACTTGCCTTGTCAGCATGAAACCCAAAGTCAACTTCGGGTCAAGACATAAAGAAGAAGCCAAAGACGTAGAGAGAGAGACTTTGTATCGGGCAGCCCGAGCGGATCCGAAGAACCTGTAACAAACTTCTTTGGAGTCAGCATAATCAAAGAAGTATTGGGGAAGAAAGAAATGACCTTGGGATCAAGAACTTCTTAATAGTGAAAGGCAACAACTTCACCAAATCAGAAATTTGAGAGGAGTAGTGACTGAAGAGTGACTGATTGGCGCAGGACTATAAAATTACACGGTGTGCAAGAAGAAGGAGAAATGTCCAATTGCTACCCGGTGCCTATTTAGAGTGGACCTAAAATAATGCAAATTGCAAATCCGCAGGAAGAGAAGTGGGTTAGGATTTTAGGGACAATCTTCCACAAGAGAAAAGTGGGAAGCACATGATGGCACCAAAAGTAAGCAAGCATAATGCGGTGAGAGGGCTTGCAATTTGTTGATTAGAAGTAATAGCGCGGATCAAAGTCTTGACAAGACTTTGTATCACATTCCTGGCCTAGAACTTGAATTTCAATTTTCCAAGTTTCATGGTAGAAATTGCAGCAAGCAATTGCAAGGATGGGCCAAAGAATGAGGGGAAGAGAGGGAATCCCGCTCAATGGATGGTGGCGGATTGGAGAGTAGTGTTGGGAAGGGAAGCCGGAGAGGTAGGAGGTACCACCTTCTATCGGAAGTGTGATGCTTCAGAAGAAACTGCCAAAGTTAGGAAGTCGTTAAATCAACCCCGCACTAAGAATGGGTATAAGGTAGATAGTTATAGAGACCCTAAGTGGAGAGGAATTTTTAGTGCGATGATGGCCATGTTTAAGCCAGAGCAAACCACCTATGTTACTACGTAATAGGCAGTGTTCTTTCACCAAATGTTTGCGGGAGAGGCAATAGATTGGGCAAAATGCCTGCATCAGAGAGTGGAGCAGATGATTTCAGGATGGAGAATGGATATGCCACCACACTATTTTGTGCCATTTGCAGCACACTTTTATTTTGGGTTGAACTTACTGACTTTGGAAGAGCAAAGTTGAATGCGGTCGCACTTTCATCCAAATTTGCGCAAGGAAGCCAATGTAGATGAGCGATACTATATGGAGAGAGTGCAAGAGGGGGATAGGTACTATAAAGAGAGTGGGAGAGAAAAGATCATAGCAATTGACCTTCCAAGGGCACAAAAGAGGACCAAGCCTGAGAGTTGTGTTGCGACAGTACAACCCCAAAAATTTCCAAGGCTTAACCCGATGGCGGTGATAGTGAAGTCAAATGAAGTCGTGCAGGAGGAAGAAGAAGAATCGGAAGGAGAAACCGGATTGAAGGAAGGAGTGTCAGGAAAAGAAGAGGAGTTTATGCTACAAAGAGAAGAATCAAGTAGGTTCAACAAGTGATACAGCCGATGAAAGAGGTTGGAAAGCCGAGTCCCAAAGTTTCCATGATGGAACGGTGCAGTAAGAAGAGATGAGAAGAAGTCAAAGCACAACCTCAAGCTATCAAGCGTGACAATGCCCTGAGTGTATTGGTAGTGAGGTCCAGTAACCTTACTCAGAAAGAGGGAGAAAGTTCCGAGGAGGAAACTTTGAAGGTGCAAAGATCTTGATTTTGGAGCAAGGTACCAAATATAGAAGAGTTGGAACCCAAAGTCCGACCAAGGATGCAAGGTGCAAAGGAGTGGACTATTTGTCCAAAGTAGTATGCCCGTTGTTTGAAATGTTGCAGCAGAAGAAGTTGGAGATGATAAGTGTCAAGCTCGATGTACCAGATGAATTAGCGGTGGTAAAAGCCTGGAGCACCAAAACTTCATTGTTACAAAGTAAGCTGACAAGAGTGGAGATGAAGGTCAAAGAACTTCAGGTTGAGGAGGTTCTTCGGAGTAAGCACTTTGAGGTAACAAGGGAAGAGCTAGTCAAGAATCATGAGGAAGTGAAGGAGATGACTGTGATGACTGCGGGATTCAAGGGAGAACTTGCAGCGGTGCGTGTCGAGTTGATACACTCCAAGGCAATTGCTACGGTGATGGAGCAAGAGTTGGAGAGCCTTAAGAAGAGGGCAGCGGAGAAAGATCAGGCCTGGCAACAAGAGTTGACGGAGCATAGTAGAGAAGAAGATCGATTGAGAGGGTTGATGTGAGAGGCAGAGGAACAACTCTTTGTACATCGGAAGGAGAAGGAAGCATTGAAAGTTAAATTTGAAGATGAGCTTTAGATGTATCGTAGTGAATTGGAAGAAGAGAGGAAGAAGGAGAAGTTTACGGTGATGGAAGAAACTAGTGAAGTAGAAGGTGTAGTCAATGAATTTAAGGCCATGTTGAGTACAGAAGTGGAATGTAAACTCGAAGAAGCGGGGTTGCATGAGCTAAAGTTGCTAGTGCAGGAAACGCGCAAGAGGAAGGCGAAGGACACCGAGTTAAATAATCTCTTAATCTGGCTACAAGATTGTGTAGAAGGAAGATGTTAGAGGTGTGGGACAATGTGTGTCTCAGACTAGACCTTATTAGGACAGAGTTAGCTAAACTTTGTAGTGAGGTAGAAGAAGTAGAAGACCCAAAGTAAGAGAAGTAGGAGTGCAAGTGTCTTTGGATTTGACATTTGACATTTTAGAGAAGAGTGGGTCGGAAGATAAAGTAGTAGAAAGGTTACCCAAGACCTCAATTGTAGATAGAGTGAAGAAGTACTAGAATTGATAGAAGAGTTAGGAGTTATGAAACCCGAGGATAGAGTAGTGGTAAGTGAAGTTACTTCGAGTTTGGGTTTGAAAGCCAAAGAAGTAGTAGACATCGGATCGGATTAGTAACCAATTTGAGATGTGAATAAGCAGATATGAAGAGGTGCATTGTCATTTTGGATCTACAGGTTTGTAGAGTTGTTAAGAAGAGGTACATTAGGAAGATTACTGTCGATTGCTTCACTATTTAAGAGTGGCCTTCACAATCTTATGTTGTTCAATGCTCATTATTTTTGAGAATAGATAAAGTGAAGTGTTGTGAAGTAGTGCTTGTTGCTTGAGCTTGATTCCGAGTATCAATTTTGTGCTTGTGTTTGTGAGTGTTGGGAGAAATTTGAAGTGCAAGTCAATGTGCTTGTTGGATGTTCGATTCTGCAGCCTTGATCTTCATTTTGTGTGTTAGATCCTGAGTGAAGTGCAATCAAAGCAATGCCTTGACAGATTTGAGAGGAATTGTAGTGTTGGTAGTATTCTGCATTTGTGAGTGCAACACAAAGTTGATGTGAAGCAATTTTGATCAAGGAAGTTGTGCCTTCAATGGAGGGATGTAATACAATTTTGAGGTGAAGTAGTTTTGCAATGAAGTGCCATTTTTGGGAGAGCCTAAATCATCACAATCAAGATTGTTTGGAAAGAATTAATGGTGTTGTGATTAAGAAGTGTGAATTTGTGACAAGATTGCAAAGCCGTGCTTGTTACTCTCTTCTGGGTGTGGTTTCTACCTGAGAGATTAAAGACGCAACCAAGAAAAAATATATTATTACTTTGCTTTGTATTTGGACACTTCTGACTTGTATCTCTGCGGGAACAAACTTTACTTACCCGATTAATGCAAAAATGATATTTGCCGGGTTGTCACAATGAACAACACAAAGACAAAGACAAAGAAGAAGAAGAAAACTATAGCAAAGTTCCTATAACAAGCCCAAGAGAACAAGAAAGAATCCTCATATGATCAATTTATCTTTAGAGGAGGAAGAAGAAGGATCCAAAGATGAGTACTAAGAAATGGAAGAAGAAGAAGAAGAAAGATCCTTTACCTTACAAGGGTCTATAGTAGGATCAAAATCAGGATAACACTAAGAGGATGCATAATTGTGAACCAAAGCCAAGGGAAGTCCAAGAGAACTAGGCCAAGGAGCAAGATGAAACATCAAACTAACCCTAAGTACTTCTAAGTCTTGACCAAAAGCCAATGCTCCCAAAGAAGAAAATTTGAAACCCAAAAGACAACAAGACTAAGAACTTTGGCCAAAAGATCAAAAGAAGCTAAAGATCAACAGTTGGAAGAAGAACTACGTTTGGAAGAAGAATGTAAAGATACTTTAGTGGAAGTATAGGTTGAAGAAGGAGAAGGAGTGTAACAATATGTAAGCAGTGTAACAATATGGAGTTTAGCAACAAAGTTAGTAGGGCTAACAAAGTAGTAAATAAGACAAATTAGCCTAGAATATTCCAAAAGTATCTAGGAAGCTTCTTGGGAAGCTTCCCAGCTAGCTAAGCTTGCACCTCAAGTAATTAGCTTCTAGAAGGTTCCAACTAGCTTAGTTTGCATGCCAAGTAAGTGACTTCTAGAAGAAATCTTCTTGAGAAGCTTCTCAACTAACTTGGCTTGCAGTCCAAGAAAGTGGCTCAAGGAAGCTTCTCAAGAGCCTTGTATGATCCCTATAAATACAAGAGCCAAAGCTCATGCTAAAGATTCTTAGTTTTCACTCATTCAAGTGTCCCAATTTGAGCTTCCATTCTCTTATTTCTCTCCTCGATCATGGTCTTTTACATTGGTATCAAAGTAGGAATGGGATGGATGGAATTTATGGACCACCAAATCCACTTCTACCAAACCATTAGGATTTTCATGTCCAGATATTACCCAAGCATCATTCAGCCAATTCATCACCTTGCATTTTGTGCAAGATTTTTTGCATATGATCACCTTCTATCAAGAACCCTTGATACTTCCGGTTGTAACTTTTGGAGACCTGTGGATATGCTATAACACCCATTTGTGCATGTGTGTGATATTGTGATATTTAGCTTGATATTACAAGGAATTGAGAGATATTAAATATTTTGAAACTTTTCAAGAAAATTCAGTATGTTATATCCTACTTGTTAACACAAAAATTAGAGAGAGATCATTCTTGAGCAGGGAGTTATGAGTTTTTGAAGTGCGGGGGGTGGTTTTCAGACCAAATCTGAAATATGTGTGCTGAATAGAGAGGTTTCTAGGCCAAATGGCTCAATGAAAATATCTAAAATTTTGCATGGAAGGACACCGTAAAGTTGTGATCAAATTTGCAAAATTTCAGAGGACCATCACATACTTATTTAGAGATTTGAGTGAAATTGTGAGCAAGTGTCAATTCTGAAGAGTTGAGATCTCATGCACGAGGAGTTTGAGAGCAACAAAAAGCATATTTGAGTGTTTAGATTCATCTTGGGAACATGGAGGGTCATCAAGAGTGGAAATTGAAATTATGCAAGGTTCCCAAAGGGTTTGAGGTGATTGTAGGAGTGGATTAGAGAAAAAGAGAGTTTACAATAGAATTTGAAAAGAGTGTTAAGAGAATCCAAAAACCTATGCCACTTGGAGGAAAGAGTGAGTCTAAGTGCTTTCTATGTAGAGAGAATGGACATAAGGCAATTTCATGTCCATTGACCTTTGAGAGCAAGAGATTGAAGGAAAGGAGAGGCTTACTTGACTTGGGTTTGCATGTTGGACCTTCTTCACCAAGATTGGGAGGGAAAAGATCTAAGACCAAGGAGTTGTGTGAGGTTTGTGGACTGGAAGGACTTCCAAAAAGATATGAGTGTAGTGGAGTAAAAGCACTTTTAGAGACTTCGGTAAAAGATCTTGGAGAGAGTCTTAGTAAAACTACAGAAATACTACCACCTTCATCAGCTAGTTCTCAAAATTAGTGATGGAGATAATCTTTCAACTTATGGATAAACTATCCATGAGAGTTAGATTAATATGCACTCTAGGATTTGATGTTGCTATAGAAATCTTGGAGCAACCTGAACCTTTTGTGTTTCCTAGAGTGGATTATTCTTAGATGGTGTTAGTCATGTATATACTCTATTAGTTATAGAGTGAGAGAAAAAAAAGGAAAAAATAAAAAAAAATTGAGAAAAGAAAAATAGTGAGAGGTTAAGATGGGGAAACTTCCGGTTTCTTTGGCAAGGATGGAGAGATGTGGAGGCCTTTGTGAGAGACTTCAAGAGAGCTTGCATAGGAAAAAATGAGAGAATGAAGAATGAGTGGGCCTCATTATTACCAGATTTCTTTGAGGATGCAGCACTTACATGGTATACGTCAGAATACCAAAAGAGAGAGAGGAGAGATGGGGAAGAAGAGTCTTGGGAGGGTTTGACTTCAACACTCATTGAGAACTTTCTCCCAGATTAGAGTTATGAGAGATTGATGAGTAAGGTTACCTTTCTCAAACAAGGAGATGGAGAGAAAGTGAGAGTCTATGTGGAAAGAGTGGAAAATTTAGAGTCCAGATTTTGCATAGTGTTGAGGAAAGGTGGGGATGATGTGGAGACTACTATGATTGGCATAGGAGCCATGCTCACCAAGAATTTTGTGGGAGGGTTGAGACCACAAATTAGAAGCAAGGTGAGATATGAGAAACCTTCTTCCAAGGTTGAGGGTATCAAGATTGCAATTCGTATGGAGGAGAGTTTGGAAGGGGATGAGAGTGATTTGGTGGTGAAGGAGGTTGTGCATCCTCCTCAAGGCTACAAGTATGGTGGAACTTTTGATACTTTGGTGGCAAGGGTTGCACCACAAGTAGTAGTTGCTCCAGTTCTTGCACCTCCACCAAAAGATCCACTTCAAACCATCACATAACAACTTGCAGATCTCAAGATCAATGTGGTGCAACTACAGGAGAAGAGAGAGGTAGATCAGAATGTAGGGAGAGGACCTAGGAGTTATGGAAACTATCCATATAGAGGAGGCCAACCAGCCAACAATTCAATGATAGAAATTGTTTTGGTAGTGGAGGAAGAGGCCATATCTAAAGGAATTGCCCAAATTCTACTTACCATGGAGGAAGGGGTTATGAGGAAGCCAATATAGGGAAAGAGGGAGGTAGTGAAACCCCAGTGGCTCCTAATCTAAAAAAAGGTAAGAGTATAGCATCCATAGATGTGGTTGAGAGCAAGTATGAGAAGGGAGAGTGCTCAAACTCCAAGGGTCTTAATTTGGAGCCTTTGGCACAAGAGAAGAAGAGAGCTCGTTTTGTAGATGATGTTCACTCTTCTCAAGGATTTACTCCAAGTAAGGATGCTCCTATGTCTACAAGGAGCACTCGCACCTCAATACCATCAACAACAAAGACTCCAAGGAAGAAGTTGGGGATGGAGGATTTCTTGATTTCAAAGCAACAGTGGAACTACATTGTGTTGGAGGATGTTGGTAGTCACAAGGCTAACATCACAGTGGGCCAATTGATTGCTTTGAACCCTACCTTGAGAAAGGAACTTAGAGGTGGTTTGAGTTCTACAAGGAGCAAGAGGAAGAAGAAGGTAAAAGCTCCAATATCAATGGGAGTGGTGGATGTCAAGCCAACACCATGGGAGGCTTGTGAATATGCCTCCAAGATTGATGTGAGAGTGAATGATCACAACATCAAAGATGCATTGGTTGATGGAGGATCAGCAGTGAATGCCATGTTAGAAAGGTTAATGAAGAAGTTTAGTATGATACACTCAAGACCTTCAAAATTTATGGTGAGCATGGCAAACAAGCAACAAGTTTAGGTCTAATTTTGGGGCACATTATCTCCAAGGATGGAATAGTTGATCCTAAGAAGGTGAGGAAAATCTCAGACCTTCCATTCCCTTCAAGCTTGAAAAAGTTATGCCAATTCTTGGGGATGGTTGGGTACTATAGGAGGTTCATCTTCTCATTTTCCAACAAGGCTTATGCATTGCCCATCTACATGAAGAAGGATGTAGATTACATGGTGATTTTGGAGGACAAGGAGACTCTTAAAGCTTTTGAGGAGCTCAAGCAATTCCTTGTTGTAGCTCCAATTCTTGCTAAACCTGATTGGAGTAAGGCTTTCATCCTCTACACTGATGCTTCTAATATAGCTATAGGATTCACTCTTAGTCAATTAGACCAAGATGGGCATGATCATCCAATAGCTTATGCTAGTAGGCAGATGGTTTCAGCAAAAAAGAACTACTCTATCACAAAGAGAGAAGGGTCGGTAGTGATCTTTGGTCCCAAGAAGTTTAGACACTACTTGATTGGAGGGAAAGCCACCATTTTCACGGATCACAAGGCTTTTAAGTACATCTTCAAAAAGCCTAATGTTGAAGGGAGACTAGCAAGGTAGATGATACTCTTGTTTGAGTATGACTACACCATTGAGGATAGACCTGGAAAGAAACATGCAAATGCTGATTTGTTATCTAGAGCCTATGATCATGATGAAGATGAGCCAGTGGATGATTCCTTCCCAGATGAGGAGCTCATGACAATCTCAGTCACTCAAGAGGTTCCAATTGAGTACAAGGAGATTGTGGATTTTGTGACAAGAGGTAACTATCCAAAAGGGATGCATTCTAGGGAGAGGAAGGCCCTTGCAGCAAGATCTAGACCTTACATAATGGTGGAGGATATTCTTTTTCACCAAGGAGCAGATGGTCTACTTAAAAGAGCAGTGGGTAAGGAAGAGTCTATCCTACTTATAAAGGAGTTTCATGAAGGTTTAGTGTGTGGAGGACACTTTGCAAGAAAGGTGACTACTTTCAAGATTCTAGATGGAGCTTACCATTGGAGAGGGATTTTCAAGGATTTTCTTGATTATTGCAAAACTTGTCATGTTTGTCAAGCTTTTGCTAGAAAGTCTACATCCACTCCACCACTTAGATCAATTCCATTGCTAGGACCTTTTGAGAAGTGGGGAATTGATTTTGAAGGTTCTCTCAATAAAACCCCGAGGAACAATTGGTACATTGTGGTAGTTACTGATTACCTTACCAAGTGGGTTGAGGCTAGACCATTGAGGGACAAGAATCAAAATGCAGTTGGTAGATTTCTTTTTGAATGCATTATCATTAGATTTGGATGCCCTTTGGATTTGGTTTTTGATAGAGGAGTAGATTTTACAAGAAGCATAACTACAGCCATGCGAGGACATTTCTCTATCACATATAGAGTAACTACATCCTATAAGCCAAATTTCAATGGCTTGGCAGAGAGAACCAATCAGACCTTGTGCATGATGTTGGCCAAAGATGCAGAAATAGAGGGGGCTAAACATCATCGGGACAAGAGGATTCATGCAGTTTTGTGGGAGTATAGGACAACCATGAAGACTTCTACCAGATATTCTTCATTTCAGTTGGTATATGGTATTGAGTCTACCTTACCTATTCACTTTGATCTTCCTACCTTCCAAAGCATTCATAGGAGATTGAAGAAAGCACCAGGAGGTGATGCAGAGAAGTCAAGGAAGGAACAACTCATGGAGTTGGAAGAAGCAAGAGCAATTGCTATGGTTCGAGTAGAGCAAGCCTAAAGGAAACAAAAGGAGAGTTATGACAAGAGGCAAGGCAAGAAGAAGGTGGAGCCTTTCAAAGAAGGTGATTGGGTAATGTTTTTTGATTCTATTCGATTCAAGAGAGTGCAAAAGAAGTTTTTGCCTAAGTACTTTGGACCTTTCATAGGGGAGAAGATGGGGCAATTACACGTATGATCTCAAGGAGTTGGAAGGAAGACACTTTGATAGGATTAACCATGATAAGTTGAAGATATATGATAAAAGGTAAAGAGACCTTCACTTTGAAGACAAAGTGAAAACTTAGTCCGGGGGTAAATGTAACACCCATTTGTGCATGTGTGTGGTATTGTGATATTTAGCTTGGTATTACAAGTACTTGAGAGATATTATTTATATATAGATAAAGGATGGTTCTACATTAGTCATGATTAGCTAAACTTAGTCATAGCTAAGATAGAGGGGACCTTAATTTAGAAGAAGTGGAAAAGATGAACACCACTATTTTGGATTCTAGTGTGTTGACTTGGTATTATTCCTAGGTGTTTGGTTTTGAGGAAAGAGTTGAGAACTCTTGGGCCCGCAAGCCTTTTTGTTTTGGATTCCTCTATACTCCAAGGATAGCCCATGTGAAGGAATCCTTGACGTAGTGGTTGGGTCAAGATAAGATCAGATGCTAGTGGAATATTCCCATATGAATGGATATTCCTTTCTACTTTTTGACTTTACTTGACTTTTAGTCTAGTAACTTGAGTTACTACGGTAATTAGTAACTTTGGTGCGTTACTATTTCACAAGTATATAAACAAGGGGTGAGGAGGTACTCATCATCCTTGCATTTGCAACTATTTCTCTCTCATTGAGTTCTCTAGTGAGCAATATCTTGAGTCTTGGAATGTTAGCCTTGGAGGAGTATGATGGAGTTGGGGTTCCTTGCCTTCTTAGTCCATGGTGCACTACCATAATAGCCATCACAGGTTCATTCTGAGTGAGAGACAGGCCGGCTCATAGTGCTGCATTTATGTGTTAATCAATTAGATAAATTGAGAGTAGTGGGATAGAGAAGTAGCTATGGCAGCAATATCGGACGTTATCCTTATGATGCAGTAACAAATCAAGCACCTTACTCTATTTTTGGATGAACAAGAGCAGCAACGACAAGAACATATAGAGAGGACACCAGTTTGAGATGGAGAAGATCACATCCTATTTCCAAAACCCAAGGTGTTTGAAGGCAAGAATATTTTGGGAATAGTGGAGAATTTTGTGTTTGATTGCAAACATTATTTTCAAGCCACCAACCTTCAAGATGAACGGAAATAGATTCTCTTGGCTTCTAGCCAATTGGATGGTGTAGCAAAACTTTGGTGGCAATTTTGAGTGGAGTGAGCTGAATGACAAATTGTTGCACCAATTTTAACATGGGCAAAATCCAAGGATGCAATACTTGGTCAATTTCAAACTATAAATACCACCTGAGCTGCACGAGATAAAGTGGCGGAGTTGAAGCAGATTGACTCTTTAAGGAACTACATCACACAATTTCAGAACATCATTATGAAAATTCCAAATATACAAGAAGGTGAAGTTCTAGATCGATATATGAGGGGATTGAAAGCACAAACCAAATTGGAAGTAACCATGCAAGAATCACAAAACATAAATGAAGCCATGCAATTGGTTGAGCACTTTGATACCTTGGTTGCAACAACTTGGTCTTGACCTTGACTTACACAAAGCCTACCAATACATTACGCATGGGTGGAGGAACTAGTACCAATAGAGATTAACACTATCCAATAGAGACCACTTGGTACAATAGATAGAGAAAGATTATGGTAAAATAGAGGTTATTTTTATTGTCATCAAGTTGAACATTACATTGCTAAATGTCCGCTCAAGAATAGACAACCTTGACAAGTTGCCCAGATGGAGTTTGTGGAACAAAATGATCAAAGAAATGAGCAATCCCAATAGGATATTTTGAGCCGCCTACTAGGAGCTTGATTAGTTCCAACGGGATTGAAAGCTTGACCTATGCAAGTTTGCTCCACTTGCAAGGTATGACATCGAATTGGTGTGGTATGATTTTGGTTGATTCTAGAAGTTAAGAGAATTGTATGTTTATGCAAGTATCAAAGGAATTGGGTATTCCTATCAAGCCAATGATTAGAAGTAGATTGATGATGGTAGATGGTAGAAAGGGTTCTGCATTTTGTACCTCACATCCTGTTACGTTTAAGATTGGGAAGGAGTATTTGGAGTGTGTGAGGTTTGTAGTTGCACCTCTACACTATGATGTCATTCTAAGACTACCTTGGCTTGAATGTCATAATGTCCAACTTGATTGGACCCGACAACAAATTCAAGTACAACACCAAGGTAGGAATTTCTGATTAGGTTGTCTGGCATCTTTGAGTAAGACACCTAAGAATAATCAGTGCCAAGATGGGAATTTGGTTGAGAAGGTAGCCATAGAGCATGCCTTGAAGGGAGAGGAGCTCCAAGATGGGAAGTTTTCCAAGAAGGCAACTATAGAGAAAGCTTTGAAGAGAGGTGAGTCCCTAGATGGGAAGTTTGTTAATGAAACAACCATAGAGCAAGCTTTGGAGGAAGATAAGTCTATTTTTGCGGTGTGGATCAAGCCGCTTGCACAAGGACAATCTGAGGAGAGTCAAGAGCCTCATCAAGCAAGGGTTGATCAGATAGTTCAAGAGTTTGCAAATGTGTTTCCAAATGATCTGCCAAAGAGATTACCCTCTGATTGTGGTATGCACTTCAAGATTGAGTTATTGCTAAGGAGTACTCTAGTGAGTAGACCAATCTATAGGCTCTCACCAAAGGAGTTGGAGGAGTTTCAAACAACACTTATGGAGTTGTTGGAGAAGGACTTCATACAACATAGTACCTCTCTTTGGGGAGCATCAGTACTATTTGTTCCAAACAAGGATGGAGGCCTTTGTTTCTATATTGAGTATTGTGTGCTCAATAAATAAACAATGAAGAATGCACATCCCTTGCCCCAGATTGATTACTTGCTTGATCAATTGAGTGGATCACAATACTTTTCCAAATTGGATCTTCATAGTGGCTATTGGCAAATCCTCATTGATAGGGAGGATGTGCAAAAAATTGCCTTTTGCACAAGGTATGGCCATTTTGAGTGGAGAGTTCTACCTTTTGGGCTCACTTATGCTCCAGTAGCCTTCAAGGATCAGATGCATAGGGTGTTGGATGGACTATTGGATTGGTACATGGTGGTGTTCTTGGATGATATCATAATCTATAGCAAGACAAAGGCAAAACACATGAATCATGTGCGAGAGGTCCTAAGACAACTACGACAATGGAAATTCTACTGCAAGAAGTCAAAGTGTACCTTTTGGCAAAAGGAAGTTACCTTCTTGGGTCACAAGATCTCATCAGAGGGGATCAAGATGGAAGAGGAGAAAGTCCAAGCCATTATTGATTGGCCTACCCCAAAGGATGCTACAAAAGTACGAGCATTTAATGGATTGGCCAGTTTTTACCGATGGTTCATTCATTATTATGCTCATGTGGCTGTACCATTGACTGACCTCTTGGGGAAGAACTTGAGCTTCCAATGGACCACCAAGCACAAAGAAGCATTCCAAAAGTTGAAACATATGGTATCTTCAAGACCCATCCTTCAACCGTATGATCCTCAACTACCCTATGTGGTTGATTTTGATGCTTCTAACTTTGCAATTGGAGCCATGTTGCAATAGGAATTCCCATATGGACTACATCTCATTGCCTTTGTGTCTCACTGATTAAATATGGATGAAAGAAATTACTCTGCTCAAGACCGAGAACAACTTGCAATGGTATATGCCACCAAAGTATGGAGGCATTATCTCTTGAGAAACAAGTGATCATGCAAACGGATCACAAACCATTGTTTTAGACCTTACACTTGGAACACATGAAGAGTAGACATCATCAATGGGAGGAACAACTCCAACTCAAGTTTGACATCAAACTTGAGTACAAAATAGGTTGGTTCCATGTCATCCTTGATGGTCTATCGTGGTGACCTGATTTGAAGTCTCTTCCTCTCATCACCGCAACAATTACGATGGTGTCAATTGACTCCAAGGTCCAAAATGAGTTTTGGTTAGCTCTACAACAAGATCACTTCTCTCAAATGGTACATGGTCGTCTTACAACATGCAACAAGGAGTACAACACCTTCTCCTTCAAGGAAGGCCTTCTATTCCATGAGGACCGGATCTATGTTCTAGCCAAAGGTGATCTTGGACTTGTACGCCTTCAAGAAGCCCATGATTTACCAATATTTGGGCATATGGGTGTGGACAAGACCTTGGGTACCCTCCAATGCAAATGGTGGTGGCCCAACATGACACGAGATGTTCAAGAGTTTGTCCAATCGTGTGAGAGCTGCCAATGTAACAAGGCCAACAACCAAAAGCCAAGTGGATTCTTTCAACCACTCCCCATTCCATCCACTCAATGGGAACATGTGAGCTTGGATCTCATCACATCCTTGCCCTAGACAAAGCAAGGACATATAACAATTGTGGTGTTTGTGGATAAGCTTAGTGAGCAAATCCACTTGGCACCAACCGTTCATATCGTGGATGCTCCAACCTTAGCACAAATCTACTTCGACAATGTCTTCAAGCATCATGGGATGCCACATGTACTCATCTCCAACCGTGATCCTTGATTCACCGAGAAGTTTTGGCAAGCACTCTTCCAAATACTTGGCACCAAGCTTGCTTTGTCCACGACCTATCATCTTCAAACTGATGGAAAAACTGAACATGCAATTCTTACCTTGGAGGATATGTTGCATGCCATTGTCAATGTCTACCATACCAATTGGGATGAAACTTCTTCAGATCTTTCTAACCCCTTGTAAAGGAATCTAGAAATTCTATGAACGTAGGGCATAGATCTCCTAGAATCCTTAGGCATTGGATATCTTCTACTTGAGATATCCCAATCTTATAAGGTAATTTAGATACACAAAATATATTTGGTGCGAAATCGTCCACTTTCTCAATTAGTCTTGTAGTTGTAGAATTTGCTTACAATAATTCCAAACAGGCAAGCATTGGATTTTCTCCCTTCTTTCTCAATTTTGGTCAAGATCCGCTTGTTCCAAATTCTCTTCTTACTCCTCTTCTATCTCTGGTCCCTCATACTTCAACCTTCCTGACCACCATATCCCAATCTCTCTAACAAGCCAAATCTCACCTCCTTGTTGCAAAAATCATCAAAAACAATATGCAGACCACCATCGTCGTGATCTCACCTTTGAAGTTGGTAATAAAGTCATGCTATCCTCTAGTAACCTATCCCTCACACTTAATACCCAAGTTTGTAAACTTACCTCTAATTGCATAGGACCCTTTGAGGTCACCCAAATCATCTCTCTTGTTGCTTATCAACTTGCCTTACCTTATCATATGCACATCTACCCTGTCTTTCACATTTCCAAGTTCACATTCACCCTTTGTTCCTAATCCATCTTCTTTTTCCTCTTGTGTCCAACCTCCTCTTCCTCCTCCCATCCCTATCAATGATCATGAAGAGTACAAAGTTGATCGTATCCTTGCACGTTGCCACATTCAACAAGGACGCCAACAAGGTACAAAGTACAAGGTCCTTTGGAAAGGGTATCTCCTTCATGATGCCAGATGGGAACCTCTTTCTCACCTCCAAAATGCATGGATGGCCATCCAGGATTTTGAAGCTTCAATGGCAAAGAGGACATCACCAACTAGTGGTGGGGGAATATGTAACAATATGGAGTTTAGTGACAAAGTTAGTAGGGCTAACAAAGTAGAAAATAAGACAAATTAGCCTAGAATATTCTAGAAGTATCTAGGAAGCTTTTGGGCTAGCTTAGCTTGCACATCAAGTAAGTAGCTTCTAGAAGGTTCCAACTAGCTTAGCTTGCATGCCAAGAAAGCAACTTCTAAAAGGAAGCTTCTTGAGAAGCTTCCCAATTAACTTGGCTTGCACTCAAAGAAAGTGGCTCAAGGAAGCTTCTTGAGAAGCTTCTCAAGAGCTTTGTATGATCCCCATAAATACAAGAGCCAAAGCTCATGCTAGGCATTTGGAGTTTTCCCTTATTCAAGTGTCCCAATATGAGCTTCCATTATCCTATTTCTCTCCTCGGTCACGGTCTTTTACAAGGAAGATCATTTCAAAAACCTTGAGTGCCTATGAAGGAGGAGGAGGTGAACTTTGTTACACATTTAGTATTACAACATTACAAATAATAGAGCTTCTTCTACTCCAATACCATGTGGTCTACCCCAATATGCCAGATTACACAACTTTGATCAAGAGACTACATAGGTTTGGATTGTGACCTTGGATTTGTGAATGGCTAAATACCATATAAAGGCGGCCACCCAATTAGATCACTTTGCCATAGAATTGGAGAGGAAGAAGAAGCTAGATTGAGTCCAAATGCAAGAGGAGATGAAGAAAAAGATCCAACACTTGGAGGAAGAATACCAAAATGTGATTTATTAATTGGAAGAAGCTAAGGATCACTTCATATCTATGTCAAAGGAAGAAGCACAACTAAGATCAACAAAGGCAAAAATTCATAAGCTCAAGTTTCAATGTCAAAAATTGGAGTGGAAGACCTACAAGGAAGAGAAGATGAACCAATTGGTTGTGCAACTTAGAGAGAATTTGGACAAGAAGTTCTCAAAAACATGTGATACTTATCTGCTAAAGATAGCCAAATATAGGAAGTATATTGATCTCCTAATTAGACATTTTGGAGCAAAGGTAGTTCTTTGCAATAGAAATTATAGGTTGAAGACACTTCATTGACATAGGTTTTTTGTAGCTATAGGAAATTTGGAGTGTAAAGGTATCTAAAGACCTTTGTAGTTGTAAATACTTCAAAAGGAAGATCTTAAGAGTTAGATAGAACATTGTCGTTGTGCAATTCTTTGAATATGTAAGTCCAAAGTGTTTTAAATTCAAAGTGACTTTGGGGAAGATATGACATCTTCCTTGACATGTGTAAGGCGCCTTATTAACCTCAATATGATTAAGATAAGATAATATTAGAATCTTAAGTATGTGATGTAGGTAGTAATGGAGGATTTATAATGACACTCGTAGTTTCTCTATCCCTCTAGGGAAAAACAAAGATATATTTAGGGCTTTGATCCAAAGTCATTTGAGTCCACTTTTCTATATAATCAAAGTTTAGTAAAAAGGACTTTGAGTTCTTTGCAAACTATAATCTTTCATTCTAAGTGTTAGTGAATGCTTATGTTGAGTAATGGTGAGGAATTTCAAAATACGATCACAAGTGTTGGAATTTAGATAGGTACATTTGTACTTGATCAAAATGTATAATCTTTGAGAGATCCAAAGGGATGAACTAATGTGTTGAGGAGTCAAGCTTGATTCAGAGCATTGGGAGTACCATGGGATCAAAAAGCAAAGACATTTGGCTGATTCAAAGACACCTTTGGAGTTGTGCCTTCAGCAAAGGGTAGTATGCATCTTTTTAGTTTAACTATTTGGATTGAAGCAAGCCTATCACCTTGAATAATAAATTAGAACCTACTTGTAGTGAATGTGATCTTTAGTTTTCCGCTTTCCATAGTGCACCACAAAGGATGACACCACTCTCTTTGGGGAGTATTTCTTGCCCAAGAGGTCAAATAGAAAATAATAAATTAACTGCAACTTAGTGACATATCCTTTCAATTTTAGTCATTTCAAACATGTATCCTCAATAGAACAACATGTTTTTACCTCTTTAGTAGCATTTGGCTAACATTGGATTGCCATAATCTTGGAGGTGCACCTCCATAGACCAAAAAGAGTAAAACACGTCATGGAAAGAAAGCTAATAAGGTCCCAGTAGAGATATCTCTCCCTTGGTCATATGCCAATATAGATTGTAGTACTAAGGAAAGCATGGAGTCCACTAGTTGACATAAAGACATATGGATCTTGATATACATATGTGCTCTACGTAAAATGGGTAAAAATGCCGAAATAGGATCTAGAGGATACAGATATGTGTATGAGTTTGATGGAGCGTAAATAGATATGACAATAGTACAAAGCGGATTAAGAAATAGGAAGAAGAGTGGACTCTGCTCTCATTTGTAAACATCCAGATCTCACTCTATGCTATGCTAAGATAATTTCTACACACAAACATGAACCTATATAGGATCCTCTACTAGTATGGGCAAAATATATGATGTGAGCATCAAAGAGACTCCATTTAGATGAACTTAATCAATTGTAGGTGTGTGTTGATAAAGTAATGGCAAGATGTACTTGTTGATCGTGTAAATAGAGTCTAGTGTGCTAGATGAAGAGTATTGCCTATGGTAGTTTCTTTAACTTCCCATGCTAAAGAAAAAAAAGAAAGCATCATAAAATGTTTACCAAAAATACCACCACAGACAAGAATATAAAGAAGGACATATAGACAATAGATAGAACATACTTTTAGAAAAAACTTCGAACAAAAGATGCAGAAATTAAAGAACAAAAACTGTAAAAATAAAGAACAAAAAAGAAAAAAAATGAGAGATGTAAGATGGTACTATCTGCAACCAACGTAAATCATCCTCATGCAAACTCAACTCCACAATTAGGTCCAATCCCATCGCAAAATAGATGCCTCTCACAACACTATTACCACTTTGATGTTTGCAAATTTGAGAGTTTACGTGCAACTCCTAACTCAGCTCCAAGAACTACCAAGAAATATCAAGAAACCTTTTGTACCATATCTATCATAAACTTTCGTACAAGGACAAGTGGATAATTCAAAGTATCAGGTGCCCTTCAAATATATAGCCGTAGTTGTTTGTCACACCCATCCGTGAGAGACTACTACCACTTAGCTCTGTAACAAGCTATTTTCTCTAGTTTGTCCTCCATAGTCGTGCACTTGAGTCCTTTATACCATATCTTTCATAAAATTTTGCACACAAAATCTAAATATTGGACTAAGGACAAATATAACCGCAAGTATCGCGTGCACTTCAAATATACCCATTGTTGTTTGCCGCACCCATCAGTAAGAGATACGACCCCCTAGCTCTGTAACGAGTTGTTTTCTCTAGTTTGTCTACCATAGTCGTGCCCTTGTTGTTGATGCCATTGGCAATCGAGTGTTATCTACTAAGAGCAATGCGGTAATAAAAATTTGGTCATTTGCAAATGCAATTGTGAGACGTGACAGTGCCGGCTATTGAATCTGAATTGAATCTGAATCCTAGTCTAAATTCTAAACCTTAAATCTCAAGAAAGAACTTGGTATGGGATGACGAAAAAATAGTTGATTCCCCTCCGCATTTCCTTGAATTTTTTATTTGAATCTGGTTCTTATAGCTGATGACAAGTCCCCGGTGTCTTTTGCTAAGTGCTACGGTGTTATGGATTTGCTCATGTCCTAGCTTGGGTGTGTTTATCCTCTGTTCGAGGCCTCTTCTGCAAAGATCAATTTCTTTGGTTTTTAATATTCCTGTTCTTTCATCCTCCCGATTGTGCGTATCTTTGCATCAGCCTCATCAGACCCTTTAAATCTTGACCCTTCAAATCTTGAAACTTCAGATTCTTTACACAAGATTTCACTTCCCGTGAGTCCGTCCACAGAACATCGGCAATCCTGACTCTAGTCAATTCGTCAATGTCGCTTGTTATTCTAGTCTATTTAAGATCTCAATTCCCATTTTAGCAGCATTGATTTCAAATTCCCTTTGTTGCCCGATTGATCTCGATTCCCCTACATTACCACATCGATCTCTATTTCCCTATGCTGTCACGTCGAACCTGCGCTGAACGGACGTTCAACTTTTACCTTATGTTACCCATGAATCATGATCAATCGTCTCCTGTATTTCTACAGTCGATTTCGCAACGGAGAAGAGTTTTCGCGTTTTGCTGATTTTACCGTCGCCATCTTTGTGAAATTCGTCAATCAGTGCTGCAAGCTCATCGTCCGTAATTTACTCCGCAAGTCGCGAGCAATCTTCCTCAGGTTTTCCAGTGCGCGTAGAGCATAGCTTGGCATAAATGCACATAGAGGACGAATACTACTCTGCCCTGAAGAATGAACACCAAGAAGAAAGTAACTTGTGAATGATGATTTTCCGCACAAGTACCCCTTGTAAAATAAAATGCTATGTCATAAATTGAGTGGTAAACACAAGGTGAGCATATAGAACTTAACCAGCACAAACTCCAAATACATGAATTACGTCGGATCAAGCAAAGCGAGAATCTTGTGATCTTACGTAGGTCCCAAAAGTAAGATGTGCAACATGCAAAGTCCATGAGATGATCTTAGTAGATGATCGTCACCGTCCACAAGCAAAAAGAAGGAAAACATCATATGACAGGAAAAAGAAGAAAGCCGACCTCATAGAACAACATATGATAGGATAGGATCCAACTAGTAGAGCAACGGGAGAAGTACCCAACGTGCTTATGACTTCCGGCCACCAACTACAGTGGACTTGGTGAGGATCGTATACTTATCCAAATGTTCAGTTGTGGAATAATTTATGTCAACTTGGTTCTTAACAATCCACCCTTTTGTGCGCATTCCGGAATCTCCTCCTCCTCGTATGCACATTCTGGGCCCTTCTGGACGTCTCGGCCTTAAGGCTGCAAGATCAACACAAGGAATTGGATAAGCACATCCAATGTAGAAGTTGGAACTACCGTAAAGTGACGTTTGAGGTGTCCACGTGGACGCAGCTTTCACTCATCTCTCCACTGCAACGCGACATCTGGAATCCGAAGACTCCTATTCACAATTCGTCCATTGTCGAGTGAATTCCTGCAGTATTTCGGACATCACTACAGTAATATCGAAATTCAGATATCGTGGTAGATTGGGTGGAGGTTGCAGTTGGAATCTAGTACTGCTGCTCCCTGACCATATTTGACAGGTTTGAGGTCTCCAATCCCATTCGAAGCTACTGTACTGTATATGCTTCCTTTCAGGAAGCAAGGACTGTTTCCAAAATTTATCTCGAAATTACTAGTGCATTTTCTATTTGTCCTCAAGGTGGTACAATCGACCTGAGTAAAAGCACTCTAAGTAAATGTATAAAACCTTTCGGAATAAGCTGTAGACAGATATTTCTTAGTGCGGATAAAAGAAATGAGCTTATAATATCTAAAATATAAGATGTTCTAAAATTTAAGCATTTCTCTGTTTAGTACTTTTATATATATCTAGTATGGATTGGATAAGAAGCTTATTTAGATTAATATCGTACTCTTATTTGATCAAGCACTCTAAGAAATTTGGTATTCTCTAGTATAAAATCTAAACATCCTTTCATACTAGAGGGTCATCATTTATCCCACATGAATTATATTATATAAGACTATTGAGTTAATTTTATATTTTAAAGATTCAGCTATAAAGAAAAGTCAGTGAAAATTTGTACTTACTTACGTTATGGCATTTCTCATATTTGAGAAATTTAGAAGAGATAACTCAGAACTCATTTTGGATAACTACTATGCAGTTAGATAGTACTTGACTTTAATAAATCATTTATTTTATATTCTACCTTTCAAAAAAATTTCATCAAAAATACATGGTATTATAGAGTTATATTCAAGCGGAACAATGAATTGACTCATGATAAACAAATAATTTATAATACAAACAATAGATGAATACAACTGAACTAACTCATAATAAATACATTACCTATAAAGTTTTATTGCAGTTTTATCCACCTAACCTTTTTTGCAAAGTGTAATTATATTTTGATTAGTTTTGTCATCAAGCATTCATTGGACAGGATATACTTTGCTGAAAATTTTATCAAATATGGATGAGATTAAAATAAATGGTGCATTAAAAGATATTACATTACTCTCTTTCAATTTACAGAATTACGATAAAAATATAATTAATAAATTTTAATAGAAAACTTCTGCGATTCCACATTTAACTAAAATGTTCGGGGTTCATAATTTAATACCAAACCGAACTTTGCTACGGGAGAAGCTTAGTATTTGGCAATGAGGAAAGATCGGTGCAGTTTGTCCCTATAGAATCTGGCATATTCATTCTAGGACGTAATGCCCGATGTAGAAATAAGTAAGATTCTAAATTTTAAATTAGAAATATTTGGTTTTCTAATTTAAAAATCCAAAGAACATAAATATCAAATAAGACATTTAAAATGAGAACTTTAAATGTAAGAAAATAAAACAATAAGTTAAAGCACATAATCACAAAATAATCCATACTAAGCTAATAACATACAAATATTAACATTTTGAAAATATTTAAGATTATATAATATATTATATAATATATTTTTAATATTAATATTATATAAAATAACATTTTCAATATAAAATAATAATAATATAATAATATAATTTTGATATAATTTTAATATAATTCAAACTTTATGAATAAAGCAAATGTACTTAATGAATTTTCAAGGAAAAATGTGCATAATAATATAAGAATGATAAGATAAAATTCAAGGAGAACAATACATGGTTTTATATTTATAATAAAATGTTTCATAATGATTTTAAATATAATATATTTACGTCAATGTTGTTTAGCTTTTATGTATACATCTTACTTAGTCTTTTAGACTTTTATAAGACCTAAGAGGGGGCTAGTTTGTCAACCTGTTACCATTTGTATATGGTTCTCTGATTATCTTGATAGGAATAGGTTTTTCATGTCTTCTACTTTATATGTTATGCCAAAATAATAAGAAACAAGTGTTGCAATATGGATCATATTTCCAAAATATTTATGCAAAAAATTTGATTCTGTAAGTATATATTCAAAGTATTCAACAAATGTGTTTGGAACTTTTTATTCTTATAAAATTCTCCATGGACAAACATGTTTTTGAGGAACTTATAAGTTCCTATTATTCCAATGAGATCTTGAAATTAAATATCAATAATATGCTTAATATATGCTAATAAAATATTATAAATTAGCATACTTAGTTCACATAATTTATCACAGTATTAAAAAGTACTTATAAATTAAAAATAAAATTATTCATAACATACATCATTGCATTTTTAGGAGTTGTGTATGCTACTAAAATACTCAAGAACTTTTGTGGCATGTACATTATTAACAAACTATTGTGTAATTTGGCTAGGAAGTTAATAACTAGTTTTGTTTTACTTATTTGTCCCATGAACAACCACTTCCAAATCCTTCATATTTTGCATCTCTATCATGACTTAATACCACTTTCATCAATTACTAATATCTTCTTTTGGCTAAATTTCTTTTGATACTTTCCTTATTATATTACTATTTGGCACTTGCATTTATGATGGTCAAAGATGTATATATGATATTTAGATTAACGTGAACTTTACTTTCTTATTACTCAAACAAGGGTAGTAATGGAAAATATAATATAGAAATTTTGTGATTTTGATGATGCAATAAAAAAGGTAGAGTATTGCTTGACCATTCAAAACCAATGCTCAACTAAAATAAGTGAAATGAGTTTCATTTCAAGAAGAATAAATTCCATGTTCTCAAAGCCCAAACCAATTTATATAAAAGAAATTTCAAGAAGAGTCCATAATCTTTACTTGACAACATCCAATATTATGGTACCATTGATGTATAAGTTATTCATCATCAAATCTTGTTAATTACAATCCAACTAAAAGCTATTGTAAAATTGTTGTAGAAGTATCAAATGAAGCAAGTTTTATAGCCCCTATCTAAATGATCTATTTCGAAAATAAATTATTTTCTGATTTTATATAGATGGGAAATTAATTGCATATAAAAATTAATGAAACATTCTTATCTTTTTCCTAGAAAAAAATATGTTTGCATCATTAAGTGGGGCTAAATTCTCTACATAGATAGATTTTTATAATGAGTATTAGCAAATATCTATATGACCAAGAAATATGTCAAAGATAGATTTTTGTACAAAGATGCTTTGAATGGATGATCCTTCTTTTTGGCCTCATGATACTCTTCTAGCTTTATTGATCAAATGTATTATATACTGAATAGATATTTTGATAAATATATTATGATATTTTTTCCATGATATCTTCATTCGGAATAAGAAAAATGGAGAGTGCAATACTCACATTGGCAAAATGTTGCCACACTTACATAAGTAGAAGTTTTTTGATGCAAATTGCAAGTTTTTGGAAGAAGAGGTTACTTTCTTAGATCACAAAGTTTCAACTAAAGGAATCAAGATAAATAAGGAAAATAATTAAAATCTATCATTGGCTTTCTATCTATAGCAGATGCAAGTAATGTTTAAGGATTCTATATATAGGAGTTGATAACCTCACCATACCACTCATTAAATTCAATGAGAGACATAACAAAGTCGTGAGTACAACAAGTAGAGTAAGACAAAAAGAGGAAGCAAGTCAAGAAGAGATGCATGTGCAAAAGTTGTAAGGAGAGAGACATAGAGATACTTTCATATCAAATATTTTGCCCATCCTGTTTGGAAGGAACATATAGATTACATTTAGTTCCAATTGGATGTGATTGGCAAGCTAACAAGGAGTCTAGTAAGTTTACAAGAAAATAAAGTGAGGTTATTTGCTCTCTCTGTACATAAATTGTTATGTTCATTTTTTGGTACTACTCAATAATCTCAAAGGAGAGTGTGCAAAATTTTTATGAAGCAACAAGTAGAAAGCTACTTTTCAAAAACTCAAGCACTTGGTACCGATTAGTCCAAATCCTACAATCATATGATCTTAAGTTACCTTGTATATTTGACTTTGATGCATTTAACTTTGCTATGAGATTAATAATCAACGAAAATTTAGAGATGCTTTACATAAAAGAGAAATGTCTTTTTGCTAAAGATAAATATAAACAATGTAACCTATATGTAATACCATTAGCTAGACAACTATCTAAAGGGGAAAATTGGCTTGGTAAAATCTTTAGAGATGTTATACATGATTATTTAAGTGAATCAGATAGAGCAGTAACCAAAATAGTACTTCCACTAATATGGCAAAGGCCAAAAATACACCAAAAACTTCATAGATAATTTTGGAGGCCTAAAAAAAAGAACTAGGCCTTGAAAAATGAAACTTTATACAACAAGACAAAAATAATATCTACTACCCTCTCAATTTTCTCATCAAGATCTTTCCAATAGTACCACTTCCATTCTATTATGAACTTTTTACAAAAAGATACCCAAAAGATTCTTATTGGGCAAACTTGTTTGACCAAGTGAATGGAACTAGAGTTGACATGTTGCCCATCCATGTACCTAATCTAAGGATGTAGCTAAATTGACATGTGACTAATCCATGTGTCTAATCTAAGGGTGCAGCTGCCTTGTGGATCGTCTTTGCTATATAATAAAGATAAAGTGCTGCTTTGGAGCATCGTAGTCTTGGGAATTCCAATCTTATATTCTTTTGTCTTTGGACTGTTACCCTATCAAGATTTGATAGCATTATCTATTATACAATCTTTTTTATTATGTATATAAACCACATGCCACTTGTGTAGGCATTCAATGAAAGCATATGAAGAGTTAATACCATAATTAGGAGGAGTAACTTGAATAATTAGCATCAAGTTAGATTACAATTAAAAAAAGTCCTTGAATATACCATATGATCTACAAATTCTCTTGGAGTACATAAAACATCAATATCATAATTAAGAGGAGTAAATCCAATATATAACATCAAGTTAGATTACAAACCTTAAGTATACCATGTTGATAGAGATATATATTCTAGATTATTAGATTATTAGATTACAAGAAAATTCTAAATGTCTTAATCATGTATAATATAAGTATAGCAAAACTAAAATTGCTACAAAACCTTTATTACAAAAAAATTTTGCAAAGAGATTAATTCTATTATTTCTTCCAACTTATCTAAGTTTATCTTATTTGTAATTATAGATAATGAGTATAGTTTGTGTTTTAGCTACATGGATGGTTATAAAATATTAATAATTTTCAACATGAAGTGAGATATTTGTGAAATTTTTTATTCTCATAAGAATTGCCCGACTAAACAAGGCTTCAAAGGATTTTCTACTCCCATCAATGCATATATCACCCTTTAGGAACATGAGCTTTGATCTCATAGTGCTTCTCCTATCATTCTTTTTGACTCTAATTATCATAAATCCTTACCTCACAAGGAGTATGTGAGCTTGATGGATCTCTTTATGTCTCTATTTATCAATGCTAAAGGTTACACTATAATTGCCTTTTTGATTGATAATTTTTTATCAATAGTTGAGTAAGTAAATTTGTTTAGCTTTGGTACGACATCGTTGATGCCTTTTATTGGGCCAACCCATGTTGATATGATATTTTTTCTGATTATTAATATCCAATGGGTATTCATCTTTGAGCATGATCTCCTTACCACTTGCTTATACTCCAAAAATGCTACAAATCAATCTTACATAAAATGAAATCAACTCTCAATTCAAAAATAAGTGTTTGTATGCATTGCTTATACTCCAAAATGCTACAAATCAATCTTACATAAAAATGAAATCAATGCTCAATTCAGGAATAAGTGTTTGTATGCATTAATCAAGATTTTCATTTCTGATTTTGGCTGTTTCTACTTCTTACCACCCAAAAAATTGGATAAAAAAACATGCTGAACATATTTTAAAAGACAAAATTTGTGCATTTGTGGATATGCATCATAATGATTGGATACTCTTGGATACTCTCTCCGATCATTAATTTTATATAAAACAACTCCCAACAAGAAAGAAACATATTCTCTACTTCTTTTTTTAATTATGGTCAAGAGTCTTTAGTTCCTGATAATTTTTTCAATCCACCATCTTCCTGATATTTGTGATAATTCTCAACTTTCTACACATCTTCTCTTTTCTTTACAATAAGCAAAAGCTCATTTTCTTATCACTTAAAATTACCAAAAATATTATGATTATTATTTTTATGCACATAAAAATAACAAAGATATTATCATGATCTGTATTAAGGTTTAGAGTCAGAAAATTCACTAGTCATGAACAGAATACTATGCTTATACAATACTATCATGATCTATATAAAAACATTGCTTTCACTTTGGTGCTAAAATTTGTAAACTTAGTCCAAGGGGATGGTCTCTACTTTATCTACAAAGTTATGTCTCTTGTGCAACTTGATCTGCCAAATCACTCAATTTCATCTTATTGTAAAAATTTCCAACTTGAAACTGCATTTAGTGAAATTTAATTATGTAATTTACTATAGATTTTAGAAGATGATTTAGAAAGAATGTAAAAAATGTAATAAAGGGATATTTAGAAAGCATATAGAAACCTTTCCAAGGACTAAATAAGCAGCAAGTTACTTAGGACCTTCTTGGTTCATAGGATGTTTAAGGAATATTATTGAGGATTAAGTGACTTGGCTAGGAAGTTAATGTATAACATTTGTAATTGTCAAGAAGTAAGAATTTACTACTTCAGTTAATAACAATGAATTGTATGAAGGAATTGTATGAAGGAGTATGCACGTACTAGCAATCATAATAACAATATCTTGTACCACCTTTCAAAGAACTTTCCAAGTAATGTCCATATGTATATGTTTTCTTTTCTATCAAACTCTTTAGTTCTTCTTATTACAATATTCCAAAATACTCCACTTTGAGATGAATATAAGCAGAAAAGATAAAGATTTACACTTCTTTTGAAGGGTATATTTGATTTCTTTTCTATTATATGGTCCTTGGTATTTATTTATTATATATGTTTGATGTAAAATTTTAATATTAGCAAAAAAATAGAGTATCATAGTTCTACATTGCAACTAATCATTATGATATAGTGATGTAAAATCATCATAAGAAATATTGATATAATCACATGTTTAAAACAAAAACTATTAATAACTAAATGTAAGTCAATAGCTCATTATAGCTTTATAAAATGAGTTAAGAAGGAAAATATGTAAATCATTCGTTTAAATATGGTATGTAAACATGTAAATTATTATATTGAAGTAAATTATTATATCTATAATGTAAGATTATCATAAAATTATCCATTATACTTTATATTTATGATTTTAATGAAACATTGATAAAATAATGACCAAAGATTAGTTTACAATCAATTATCTTAAAACTGTCTGCAATAATACTATCTTGAGAAATCAAATAGTCTTGAGAAATAAATTTGAGAACTTTAATTGATAACGTAATTTATGAGATTTTAATTTGACTTTATTGTCAATTCTATATCAGATTTTGAAGTGACATTTAGAATATAAAATTACAAGATCTTTATCGATTTAATTATAATGTAAGATAAGGAAGCTAAGCAAACCACTGATATCTTGAGCAGGTCAAAATTCTCTCTCCATGAGGTGTAAATTTAGTGATGTTAAATTGATGATTTATATTATTTCAATATAACACCACTATATCTATGGGTTATCGAGAGAGAGTTTTTACATGCCCAAAGAATCCTTGGTATACTCAGTAAACTTAGCTGCCATTATAATGATATGAATAAAACACATATTTAAATTAAATATATTAATTTATTTCTAGCTTTAAATTATTACAGTAAGCTATATCAGAATTATTTAATAATAATAATAATTAAATATTATCTCTATAAATGGCCTTATTCCAAATATTTAAATTTGAAGTTTTATGAAGATTATGAATGCTAGATCCATATACTAATTATAAAAATATGTAAATCTAGAAAGGATAAATAATAATAATTGATGAGAACCATTGAAAGTAAACTTCCAAGACAAACACCTATTACTAGAGAGAAACTTAAAATTCCTTGCATGAACAAGAACAAAAAAAAAGCTAAGTGTATATTTATGGACTTCAAATGTATAAAGTAGGTGACCACGTAGGAAAACCAAAGGATGGGAAGATCCCATCCTTTGGTCATTTCCGACCTTAAATATAAAGGATGGGAAGATCCCATCCAATAGAGTCTATATGAGAAATCTGCCCTACCGCACCTAAGATATCCGAGCTATGCAAGTCGTACGGTCTACACACAATTGGAGCATCCTAAGAAACATCACCTAATGTGATTGCTCTCCTATGGATTGCACCAACCACTGCCCTCTATAGAGCAATAGACACACACTGTCTAAAATATGCTACAAAGTATGAGAGTGAGAGTGGTACCCCCTGACGCCTAACATGATAAGCTCTCGTGCACTCCCTGACAAATGTGTCAAATGCCATGTCCATCGCTCCATATAACTCCAAGGCTAGAACAAAGAAGTGACCTCACTGCATGCTCCTATACTTGGAGACCTTGCGACTTGCTATTGCACTCACCGCCCATCCAGGGGGATGGGTAATCACTCCCTCCAAAATAGTATCTGGTGTAAGGTCCGTAACCACGACATCTGCTACTATCACCTGATCATCTTAGACCAAGTATAAGTCTGCCCTGACACATGTTGTCTGCAAAGCATACAAACGCTCATTCCAAGCCAAGTATCCACTCTCTCATGCCATAACAAACACTGTGTCCCTAATGGCATCATGGGTAGCTATCCTCTGTCCTCCAAAAGGAAATCGTATCATGTGGACAGTTGCTGCATCTAGAGTAGAACCACACTCACAAGTGAGTAATGAAGATGCAGATAGGTGGACCAAACCTAAGCAAAACCTCATCGCTGTAGAGAAAGTAGTTGGTGTGAATCAAAATGCCCTAATGCACGGTCGAGCTAGGATCCAAGAGCATGCACCCTTGCCGGAGCAAGAGCAAAGATGTGCTCTAGTAGCCTGAGGAATGGACGAGTCTACTAAGAGAGAATGTAGTGTATGCTCACACTGTTGCTCCATCAAGAAAGACTGTAAACCTCTAGTCCAATCTGACGATAGTGAAACAAAAGGTGGAAAATTCTCTCATGCTCGTGGGGATAGACTATCTCTCGTCTGCCGCAATAACACCTAGAGAGAAAAGGATCATCACTCCACCTCTATCACATAAGTATCCAAAACCAGCCTATCAACAACCACAAAATGAAAGGAAAGTAGGGGTGCCGAGAGAGCACAACTACCCAAAAATACTATAAGTGCCATCTCCTCCATAGATAGCAAACCAACCCCACCATGGATTGGCAGAGCCGTTTGTCTACATGGCAAATCCCTTGTCACACACTCAAAAGTCTCCAGTCCAATAATATCACCAAAGACTCCCATAATTCTCCTATCAAATGCTCTCAGACGTGATAGGAAGGACGGTGAGGGGGAACTGTATACATGAGGTAAGATGTTCAAAGAGCAATACTGGATTTCAAGTGTAGTAAAGGTGCATAGTTAGGAATAAACAAGGCCGCCTCTCTTATTTATATTATTGATCTCTAACTGCATTTACTGACAAGTAACAAAGTAAGGTTACAATCTCTCTTTTACATCATCCTAGCCAACAAATAACAAAATCGCATTGGACGACTAAAAAAAAGAGCTGGACACTTAATCTATAATAAATTTAAATTCTGCTTATATTACAAAATTTGTAACTCTACATCCAATACACATCTCATCTATAAATAGATTGATTCGTTTTTTTCTGACACCATTCATTCTAGACAAGGTACACTAAACCTCTTTCCAACCTCTCCTGCACATGGGGAGGTGGCGGAGGAGCGAAGGTCAACCCCCAAAGCTGTTCCCCCACAGGATGTGTCATTTGGAGGGCATGTCAGTGAGTTTACCGGAAATGCGATGAAATACGAGGAGATGAATCACTGTAGCTCGGTGGGTAGCTGAATTATCGGGGACGGTATAAGAAACAGGACGAGCCTGAGATCAATTTCATCTTCTGTAACGTAACGAGGGGAATCCTCGGGAGCTTTCCAACCTCTCTTCACATGGGGGCGGCAACGAGTCGGTCAGAAAAGCTAACTCCCCGTTCCTCCAATGGACTTGCGTTTTCATGGATGAAACGACCTCAGGAGGGATGGAGTAGACTGATCACTCTCTGATGGTAATCATAGATTACCGCCATGGTAAAGCAAGGGAGTGATCGATAGGTGATAACAAGCCCTTCTGGCTGGTATATCTAGATCAGGATCCGAGTGCAGCAAGCTGGCCCTCTCTACTCTCTTACCCTCATGCTGGGAAGTTGATGATAGCAAAGAAGAATTACCACTGTTTCTGAAACGTGGAATTCAAGCAAAACAACTCTTCTTTCTCTTTTCGCCATGTTGGGTGGAAAGTTCAAAACGGTAAACTAGCTTAGGGTCCTGGATCCTTTACTAGGTTTATTTAGATTAGATATACCCACAATAGGGAAAAGTTCTTTTAAATCTCACAAATATACCTGTATCTCGGGCACCCAACCAAGGCAATAGGAAATTTCCTCTCATTCTACAAAATTATTGGGTAAACTGCTGTAAGTACAGTATCTGAAAGTGAGTCACGTCTCTTTACTTTATGAGCATTTTATATAATAGAACTCGGGACCTTGGAAAATTAACAGTCTCAGCCTTAATTTATAGTAAGCGACCCTTACAATATAATCAATTTGTTTGACATGTCGGTAAGATGTGTTCACTTGCCAAAATAATTCTACACCTTTTTCTTCTAGATTTGGACAAATAAATTTCGAAAGATGTATTTACTTGCCTTCAATGAATCTGGAGGGTTTTCTTAATGTAAGATGCCGATAAGAAGTTTGAAGAATTGAAACTACTTTCTCATGCATGTAGTTTATTTTCTATTTTATCCTGGTGTATATTCAATGATGCTTCGTTACTTCGTTCACAAATTTATCTGTTTTTGCCATTTCTTCTTACTAGCTTTTTTCTTATCAGGTTACGCTATAAAGAATCAAAATCATAGACATAATTAAATTTGAGATAGGCATTGCATTCAAATGTAAGCAGATAATTTTATTAATAAATATATAAGAAAATAGATTATCTGTGTATGTATTCAAAGACAGCTGCCTCTACCTTCCTATCTAGCATCTTGAATTTGCAATCTCAAATGATCATGAAACAAACTCAAAATGATTTCAACCGTGCAGATCTCTACCCAATACGTAGATATAACTTCGAGTAGATTTAACCCACATTGGCACACATATCTCCCGTGCAAACATGTGCACGACAGGAATAAGGATTTGAATTCTTGTTCCTCGTAGTTATCCAAAGTTTCGTATGTGGGGAACGTCAGCCATACATTGCATAAAGATGGATGTTTGCATAAGATGGATGTTTATGCGATGCATGGCCCACCATGTTTTCTACGTGACATAACCTTCTATATCAGGTAAAGTCCTGCTTTGTCACGCTTCGTAGTAGCCTGGGACAACTTTCGCTCTCAGTACTTGAAAACTACGACATCTCCCATCTATTTCCAACAAAGCATGGATTACGAAGACACGAAGATCACTCGATGTTCCAAACGATGCTTTGAAACTTTGCCACGTCATAAGAATGGTGTTTCAACCTGGCCACAACGATTTGGTGATCTATCTACTATGTCATTGTAGATCGTCCAATAGTCTATCAGTAAAGTCGCCAGAAGACCCAAAAGTATACTACCAAGGAAATAAACACTAAACACAAAAAAGTGCTGATGAAGGACCGGAGCCTCAGGCCCATTCAGAAGGGCTAAAAGACACTCAGAAATAAAGAGCAAGACCCCAAGGGACAAAAGGGACAATGTAGCCTACAAAGCTACGAACTCCTGAACTGTGCGATATAGATCCTCCAGACTTGTTGCTGTTATTACTGGAGCTCCTACTGTTGCTGGCCGTTGGTGAAAACCCAATGCATGTGAATGCTATATAGGGTGGCAGATACCTGCTGATGGAAGAAGAATGCTCCAAGTGAAAATTCACTAGGCCTTTAACCAATGAAAACTTCTATACCTCTCCGATTAGTGAAGGTCTATACTTCAAAAAGCCTAGATGGCCAAAGCTCATGGGCACCTTATAGAGCTAATGGAGAAAAAAGGTGAACCCCATAGGATAATAAGAAGGATGGTAAGATTCTATCAAGCCGGACAAAGGATAAAACCTAAGAGATAATGAGCTAAGTGACCATAGCATTAGGCATCAAAGTTATCCTACTCTAACTAGAATGCTTTTTAGAGCTTTATAAGTCATATAATCTAGATATCACAAGAGCATCCAAAGAATGAAACATCACAGTATAGAGTGTGATTATAAATTGCACCAACAAATACTTCATAGAAAGCATTGATAGATGGTCCAAAGTAAGCAACACAATAAGAAAGTGAGAGTGGTACCCCTTATTGTCATTATGGTAAGCTCTTGCAATCTTAGACAAACTTATCAAATGTTGCTCTATGATCCTAAAGTTAGAGGAATAAAGAGGTGACCTTGCTGCATATCCCTATATTTGGAGACCTTGGCTACCGCTGCTCCACTTATTTCCAGTCCAAGAGGATGTGTAACAATCTCCTTCAAGACTACATTTATATATGGGACTATAACCACAACATCCGTAATAGTCACTTGATCATCTCAAACAAAATAAAAGTATACTCTTATTAATGATGTTTGCCAAGCATACAAATACTATCTCTAAGTGAAGTATCCACTCCTCATGCTATGAAAAACACTTTATCTTTGATTGCATCGTGTGCAGTTATCATTAGTGTTCCAAAAGGACAACAAGTCATATGGATCTTGTGAAATGACACAAGGATTGGACCAAGACTAAAAGATCATTCATAATGGAGAGAGAGAGTGAGGGAGGGAGAGAGAGAGCAAAAGGAAGGTAAGAAAGAATGATAAAGAGAGGAAACTCCTCTAATGTATATATAGTGTGTATATGTATCCTAAACTCTAATACAAGTATATAGTGAGAACTAAGTCACTAACTAAATCTCTACGAGCTTAGGATAGTATCAACACTCTCCCTCAAGCTCAACTCAATATCTTGTACACCAAGGCAAAGTATGAAAGCCTCAAGCTTGTCTCTAGATAGAACCTTCATAAAGATATCAGCTATATGCTCTCTTGTGCGAACAAAATTAAGTTCAAATTTCCTTGCAAGAACCTTCTCCCTAACAAAATGGTATCACACCTCAATGTGCTTAGTTCTAACATTTAACACAAGATTACTAGCAAAAATTATGCTTCTCATATTATTTGTACATAATACAATGGGAAAAGAACAATCCATACTAATATCAAAAAGAAAAATCTTAAGTCAAACAACTTCACAAGTTGCTTTGGTGGCTCCATAATAGACTGCCTCACTTAAGATAGAGTTATAGTTGGCTACTTCCTAGAAGCCCAACTCATAATTACACTTCCTACTTCAAACTTGTACCCAAGAATAAATCTCTTGTCAAGAGCACTCCTTGCACAATCTACATATATGTAACCATGTACTGATTTGCCAAAAGTGTAGTGAAGTCCAAACTACAATGTGAATTTCACAAACCAAAAAATATGCTTGATAACCTCTAAGTGTCAATTGCAAAATTATTAGATGAAATGACTGTCAACTCCAACTGCATAACTCAAGTCAAGTCTGGTTATGGTTAGATAGATGAGACTACCAACCATCTACATGTATCTATAGACATTAGCAAGCAATTGGCTATCATCAACACCCAAATAATAATTCTACTCCAAAGGTGTAGCCATATGCTTATATTCTAATATGAAAAATCTCTTTAGCATTTCAAGGACATACAAACCACATCCCTTGTACATTCTTAGCAAAATCTACACTTAAGAAATATCTAAGGCCACCTAGATCTTGCATCTCAAACTGGGTCATTATTTGCTCCTGAAGGTGGGATACTAGCTTCTTACAACTATTAGTGATAATGAAATTATCTATATAGATAGTGATTATCAAATCTTGATCTTTGTCCCTTTAGACATATAAGGTAGGATCAGAAGGACAAATAGCAAACCCATGAGTTACCAAGAAGGAATTACTCTTTGCATACCAAGCCTTGGGTGTTTGCTTCAAGCCATAGAGCAGTTTTTGCAACTTGTAGACTTGATATGGAAACCATGGATTCTCAAAACCAAGTATTTGTACCATGTAAGCCTCCTCAAGATTTTCATCAAGAAAGGAGTTCTTGAAGTCTATAGTGTGTAGCTACTATCCTTGCTAAACTGCAATTGTAACCATTGTATAAATAGTGGCCATCTTGGCAACTAGAATAAAAATCTCATCATAGTCCATGCCATACTATTTAGCACACCAAGTCCTTTGTCACCAAGCATGCCTTGTACTTGCTGAGAGAGCAATCAGAACTATGCTTGATATAGAAGACCCATCTACACCTCTCATAACCCTATGCCTCCATGACATAAATTTGACATAACTCTTCTACAATTAGCTGATTGCAATATCCTTTGCTACATCTCTACTTGAGCCAATTTGGAAGGATGAGGATCTCCAAATATTCAATTTGAAGAGATGGGTTCCCAAATCCACCTTCATTTTCATTTTGAGCTCAATAGGTACCAAATTAGCCCTTAATTCACCTTATGTGCTCAAATCAAACACTATTGTCTGAAATTGATTCCATTCTTAAAAATTTAGCAAGCACTTTTGGACATTGTTTCTCCCATTGCCAAATCTGCATCAATTCAGGTAGAGTTTCTACACACTATCACTCTCAAGGAAATCTAAACCATAATCAAAGTACCAACAATAAACTAGGCTTGGAGATACCACCAACACCCTCAGTTCATGCACATGATTTTCCCTTGATGCTCACTTCTATGATGTAATCAGTTCTTTTTCAGCTCAAATCACACTACAAATAGATCAGTGCTTGATCATTTAGTGAACATTGTGCCAACAATTGTGCACTAATTATAGTCTCAAGCACATCCACTCTAGCTAAGAGACTCAAAGTGATGCTTGCCAACCTTTATCCACCATAGCTAGGAACTCAAAGGTATAACATCAGAGAAGTGAGCTCTTTATAGCTACACTTTGAAAGTATACCCCTCTTCTTGACCTAGGTCTCCATCCCTAATGGCGCCATTGACGGCACATCCAATGGTGCAAATGGTGCAAGTGACGGTGGGTACCACCATGTGATTAGTAGCCTTAATATGAAATCAAACCATCAACAAGTAGTCCATGAGTAAGTACCAAAATGCCTATGATTACAAACACTACTACTTTAATGTCCAAGCAATCTGGCTTCAATACCACAAATGTTGTGACAACACCATGGTGGTTGCTACTATCATGGAAGATTCATGAAGAATTTTTAAATTAGGACATCATGATAGGGTATCAAGAATGACATGGAACCTACCATGTTTGTACTCATATTTGATATCAAATAACTATAGTTGTTCCTCCTATTAATGATGCTAACTCTTCATGTACTCCAGATATAAGAATTGCAACAAGGGTTTATGATCAATTTGCATAATCACTTGTTTTCCCAAGAGATAATGTCTATATACCTTTGTGGAATATAACATTACTAATTGTTCTTGATCTTGAGCTAATAATTCCTTTTTTCTATATTTAGTCAGTGAGATACAAAGGCAATAGGATATAAGTTGCTTAAAAATTCCTATTGCAACACTACTCCAATGGCAAAGTTAAAAACATCAAAATCAACCACACAAGGTAGTTGAGGTTTGTATGGTTCAAAGATGGGTTGTAATGGTACCATATGCTTCAATTTCTTGTATGATTATTTGTGCTTTGTGATCCATGAAAAGCTTGATGTCTTCTCCGAGAGATTGGTTAATAATGCGGTTACATGAGCATAATAGTGAATGAAACATTGGTAAAAATCTACAATCCATTAAATGCCCAAAATTCCATGGCATTCTTAGGATTAGGCCAATTGATAATGGCCTTGATTTTCTCATCTTCCATTTTGATCCCCTCTATTGAGATATTATGACCCAAGAAAGTAGTCTCTTTTTGCCAAAAGGCACTCTTTGACTTCTTGCAATAAAAATTCCATTGATGTAGTCATTGTAAGACTTCTTGTATATGTTCTTGTATTCTACCTCCATCTTATTATAAATTAAGATATAATCCAAGAAAACCACTACATATTGATCCAATAGCCCTTCCAACACTTGATGCATTTGATCCATGAAAACCACTAAAGCATTAATGAGTCCAAAAGGTAAAAATCTCCATTCAAAATGCCCATACCTTGTGCAAAAGGTAGTCTTTTGCATATCCTTCCAATTGATGAGAGTTTGCAAATAGTTGCTTTACAGATGCAACTTAGAGAAATATCATACTCCACTTAATGATGCAACAAGTCATCAATTTGAGGCAAGGAATATACATTCTTCACTATTTTTTTTATTAAGGTTGTGGTAGTCAATACAAAAGCAAAGCTCTCCATCCTTCTTGGGTACAAAGGGTACAAGTGATTCCCCAAGTGATGTACTATGTCATAGGAAATCCTTCTCCAATAACTTGGCCAGTGTTGTTTGAAGTTTTTCTAGCTCCTTTGGTGAGAGCTAATACATTCGTCTACTCATTAGAGTACTACTTGGCAATAGCTTGATCTAGATAGACATACCTCAATCAAAGAGTAACCCATTTGGAAGATCATTTGGAAATACATTTACAAACTCTTGAACTATTTGATCAACCATTGGCTTCTAATCCTTATCAAAGCACCTTGCATAACAAGTTTGACCCTCATTGCAAAAGTAGGATCATATTCCTACAAATCTTGCTTTACAACTACTATATTGAAAAACTTCCCATCTTGGGACTCACTATTCTTAGGTGTCTTACTCAAAGGTGCTGGACAATCTTATAAAAAATTATTACCTTGGTATTGTACTTGAATTTGTCATTGGGTCTAATTAAATTAAGTCTTATGATGTTCAAGCCAAAAGAGACCTAGAATGATATCATAATGTAGGTGAGCTACTACAAATCTCATACCCTTTGAATACTCCCTTGTAATCTTGAATACAATAGGATATGAAATACAAAATGCATAGCTCTTTATACCATCTACCATCATCAATTTACTAACCCATATTTGCTTGATAGAAATATATAATTCCTTTGCTAATTACATGGACATGTAATTCTTAGAACTCTTAAAATAAACCAAAATTCTGTAACCACAATAAGATATCATACCTTGCAAGTGAATTAAACTTGTGCAAGTCAAGCTTTCAATCACATTGGAACTAATAAGGTTCCTAGTAAATGACTCAATATCTTCTATTGGGACTCTTTGTTTCCTTGATTATCATGCTCCACAAACTCCAATTGGGCAATTGGTCAAGGTCATCCATTTTAGAGTGTACATTTTGCAATGCAATATCTAATTTGGTGATAATAGAAGCAACTACCATTTTGTTGTAACCACTAATCTACTACACCACATGTTCTTCATTGGGTGACATCAATCTACATTAGTGCCAGCTCATCTACCCTTACTTGGTGTGGTTGCGGGTTTTGTGGAGGTTGAGCTTGAGACCAACTCATGGTAACTAAGGAGTCAAAGTGCTCAACCATCTACATGGTTTCTTCTAGATGCTTAGGTTTACACATGGTTATTTCCAATTTGGTGTACAATTTCAAGATTCTCACAAACTGATCTAAAGATTCACCTCCTTGTATTTTTGGGATCCACATCATGGTGTTTAAGAATTGAGAAACATAAATTATCACTAAATTGATATATCTTAATTTTGCCAATTGATCTTTTGTAGTTGGTGCAACATTCATAGATTAGAATTGCACAATGATTGTTTTCTTGAAGTCTTCTTATGCCAAAATTAGAGCAACAAATTGCCATTGAGTTTGCTCTATCCAAAATCACCACCATAACTTTGTTTCTCCATTTAGTTGGCTTGAAGCTAAGAGGATTTGTCTTGATCATATAGGAGATTTGTGGCTTCAAAATAACATTTATAATTAAACACAAAGTTCTCTATCACACTTGGTAGAAATTTGCCTTCAAAGACCTTTGGTTTTCAGAATTGGACATGATCTTACTCTTCTCAAAATGCTACTCTCTCTAATTGCTCTTGCATTCAATTATTGTGTTCTCTCTCTTCTAATAGTCCACTAAGATGCTCAACTTGTTGCTACATAACAACAATAGCTTTTAGCATTGCAGCCATGACTACTACTTTATGAACTATCTATTTGCAATTATGTAGGTTAAAAATAAATGCAACATGTCTATTGCTTTCCATAAGTTATAATTGGAAAGATCAATGGATCATTGGACAAGGTGGTTGAATTCAAAAATCTTTACCAAAATGAGAAGTGATGAACTATTTGAAATGTTGCTTTAGTAGCAGACAAATACAAAAATCTCAATGGTTTTGGGGAGACTGATTTGGTGGTCCATAGATTCTATCCATCCCATTTCTACTTTGATACCAATGTTGAAAATTGACGAGAGACATAGGAGAAAAAAAATCAAAATGGAAAGTCACATTGGAAATGCTCAAGTGAGTGAAACTCTGAATGCCTAACATGAGTTTGAGCTTTGGTATTTATAGCAAGGCAACACAAGGCTCTTGAGAAGCTTCAAAGACGTTTCCTTCTCAAAGCCGTCTTGTTGGAGTGCAAGCAAAGCTACCCAAGAAGCTGCCAAGGAAACTTCCTACTTGACATACAAGCTAAGCCAGCCATTAGTTTGATATGTAAGTTACCTAATCCATGGAGTGTACCCAAAAGCTTCCTACTAAGAAGCTTCCAAAGTGTTTCTAGAACATTCAATCAAAAGGTTTCCTAGATGCTTGTAGAATATGCTTAGAATTCCTAACTACATTTACCTTATTTTACTAACTTATTAGCCTTTACAAACTTATCTACTCACACCATATTATTACATGATGACAAGTTAGGTTACATTTTTTCCCCTTATGTGATAGAAGGAACATTGGAAATAAGAGTAAAAGGTTCAAAGAATTGGGAAGAAAAGTGCGCTCAAATTATTAGTGATAGATCTTCATAGAATCTCCTATTTATGAGCTCTATGGTTTGGTACATGGTGCATTCTTAAAGAGAGAAAAGCATAATTTGACAATATTTAATTCACCAAATATTGTATCATGATTTTTCTCTCTCTGGAAACACATATGATTTCTAATTGTGAAGCTTATGGGCAAGAGGTTATATGTAGACTTATCACCATTAATTTGGGCCTACTTGTCTTCCACACTCCTAGAAACTTCTACCCTTATTTCTAGTGTTCCTTATACCAAGTAGGGAGGAAACCTTTCATCACAACATGTTGTCATGAAGTTTAGTATCCAACTACAAGAAGACCAAAATCCTTGCTAAATAGACCTAAGCCTATTTGGATATAACTACAAATTTGGTCTGACCACTTCTCAACACTTATTATTCCAAAAAAACCATTTTTAAAGCATTTTTTAGACCATTTTTTAGAAATATCCATATTTCACAAATTTACTATAATTGAGATATACTCAAATAAGTTATAAAGTATAATATTCATCGCGACTATATGAAAGCTATTGTGAATTTCCACAAAGCTGAATGATCTTAAATCCTCTTCCTAACTATCAAAAATTGCTAAATGTGTTCTTCTTTTTCTTCTTGAAAAATTTGAAATCTTGAAACTCTTAGTCAATTTAATATGATCAAGAAAAATCTCTCAAATCCCGAATCTCCAATCCATTCTCTCCATTTCTAATCTCATTTCACTCTCATGCTCTCCATCTCAATTTGAAATCCAATTATTGAGAATTCTTGATCACCATAATCAACATTGATGAATGTACTCAATCCATTATCTCTATCATTGCTAATCCCAAAAAGCTTGAGAGCCATAATCCAACTCTACTCTGTTGTCTAAAATTCCATAATACTTCAACAATTGTAGTGTAGAATAAATTCCTCAATAGTTGCATTGCCTTATAACACACTCCTTATTGAGCCATGCTCCTAGAGAAAAGAACCATCAACAACTCTCCTTTGTGGGCAAGCCATGCCACTTTAAATAAAGAACCTCAATAACCACTACAACTAGACATGCCATGCAAATCACTCATAAAGTACGTGCAAAAAGATACATAGATTCCAAGTGACAAGAAAGTGGGAAATTAGATGCCAAGTGACATGCAAGGACAATTCAAGTATAAGAAATAAAATCCAATAAATAGAGAAAATCAAAAGCTTGTAACTTCTTTAGATCTATATTTTCCATAATCTTGGTGTCTACTAAAAGCTCTTGAGAAGGCAAGTCCAATAAGATGAAGAAACATCCTATTTGGACCACTATCCATGGATAAATCAACACCAACATGAATTGTAAGAATTCAAATATGGGAATCAAGTACAAGAAGTCTAGTCCAAGAAATTGGGAAAATCAAAGGATCTTAACTTCTTCACAAGTCCACTATTTTTCACCATCTTGTAGTCCACAAAAAGCTCTTGAGAAGATCCCTCTCATGAGATGAAGCACATCCTATGTGGACTGGTATCCATGGAGACATAAGCCTCATGTAATGTTGCAAGGATAGCAAGGATACACAGATGCACAAACCCAAGTTTCATACTCAAACTATGATGCCCCAAAGGAACACCTTCTCTTTATTATATAGACAAAGAGGATCTCCTCCAAGGAAGTTCCACCATAGGATTAGGCACATAGATATGTGACATGTCAGCAAGCTCCACCCTTGGATTACTTATTTGGACATGTCGGTCTCGGTCCTATCTGGTTGGTCAAACAAGCTTTGACTAGAAGGAATCTTTTAGGGAATCTTCTTGTAAGAATCTCAGAATCACATGGATGAGGTATTGTTGGAAAGCTCTTGATGAGGCAAAACAATAGAGGAAGGAGGGAGGAAGGGAAATCTGCACATTTTTGAGGCCTAATTCATTTGTTTAGATCTCCAAAATTGCCTTCATAGATTTGTCATATTTTGGTTCCTACTCTATTAGTAGAAGTCCCCTTTTGGCGATACTTCTTCCTAATCTATTGAGTCCATAATGTATAACATCCTTCCAAATGTTACCAAACAAATTCTCACCTTTAAATCATATGTCTAGCTATTGGTTCTAAGGTTTTCAAGTCTATTTTGGTTTTTGCACTATTAGTAGAAGTACTCTTTTGGTGACACTTCTATCTTATCTATTTTGTCCATCATGTATAAAATCAATCCAAATTTTATCAAAAAAAATTTCACATCTAGATCATATAACTAGCTCTTGGTATTACACCTGAACATGAATTGCATGAATTCAACTATGGGAATTTCACGTATGAGGATCAAGTTTGGGAAATAAAATCCGAGAAAGGGAAATTCAAATGGTTGTAACTTATTTTTTAGACCTTTTTTTGCCATGATCTTGGTATCTTTGAAACAATACTTTGAGAAAATATCTCAAGAAAAGCTCTTGAGAAGGCACTTCAAACAAAATGAAGCACACCCTTGTTTTGACAAATATCCATTGAGAAATCAGCCCTAATATAAACTACCCCTACCTTAGCTAGTAGATAAGTCCGTAGATAAGCCTTTAGATAAGCCCATATATTAGCCTATGACTTATTCTTAACATAATATCCATTATAGAATTTTAGAGAAATTATATTAAAATACATTGAATCTTTTAATGAATAAGAAATCCACTTCATGAAAAAAAATTCTTGTTTTATTGGTCATCACTTAGTGCATTACCAAAGAGAAATACATAAAGCACCTAAAGAAAAGGAACCTAAGTGCAATGCACACGCACCAATCCAAACCAATTGGGTGTAGAATCAAGCATACAAATCTTGGCGAGTACACAAAACACAAGTAACTTAATAATAACTTTCTATGCTTTTAGTAGAAATGTGCTTCAGAGTTTCCTTGCTAAGTCTCAAAGTTGCTCACAATTTGAAAACAAAGATTTGCTTGCAATATGTATTCCAATTAGAAAGATTCTACACCTTTTGATGGAGAAATCTTTCCAAGACTGAGACTAAAATAACTTCTTTTCTATACTTTTGTTTCATATATTATAAATTTCAATAGGAAGACTGAAAAATAAAATTTCTATTGATATAAAACTATATTGAATCTTACTTGAATCTTACTGAGTAGGATCTCTTGACAAATTCTCAAACTTGGCTTATTTTATAATTTAGACACTAATTCAAGGTTTAAGGTTAATCATTGTTCTAATACTTATCTTGCATAAATTTTGGCTAGAGGTAATTATTTGTGTAAACAATAGTAAAAGAATCCAACAAACCATTATCTTTTCAATCATTACTTCAAATAGGAGAATTGTAGTTAAATTTAGAATAACTCCTTGGAACTTATGATAGTATTTTTGTAGAGTTTTTTGCAGCAATTCTTGCTATGTATAAACCTTGAGCCAACAATATTGTGTTGTGCCTTTTTCTAAACATTTGTCTAGTGAGATTTTGCCAAGAATCACAGTTGGACCCTTAATTAGGGTTTGGGCTTCAACCACTAAACCAAGTTCAAAAGATTGTCACAAGAGCTATAATGATTAGATGGTAGCTTGGATTAAATCATTAGAAAAAACTTATCTCATATGCTTTCCATTGAGTCCTAAACCATTTTGAATAAGAGCTACAAAGAGGAAGGTATCTCAATTTGAGTCTTGTAGATATTTCTTTACAATAGGTGTAAAAGTCCAACCCTTGGAGATAATACTTGGAGTACACATGGAGAACAAGTCTTGAATAGAGAAAGTTTTCTTTCATGCACAATCTTCTTGTCAATTTGCTTATGGTTGGATACTCTTTGTGGTTTGAATGCTTGATTGTATGCTCAATTGGCTTGGATTGCTATGCATGCATTGCACTTAGATTGATTTTTCTTAAGAATTTTATATACTTCTCCATGGTTATGGTGGAAGTGATGTCCATCAGCCAAGAGTGCATGTTGTAGTGGTAGGTCAGGTTGCTCTTTATTCCCTTACCCAATAGAAGAAACAGTAGAAACAAGGATAGAAGATTCCAATGGTTGGGGTAAACAAGTGGGCTCAAACTATTAGTGACAAGTCAAAACACAACCCTCCTGTCCATAAGCTGTAGAGCTAGGAACTTGGTGTGTTTCTAAAGAGAGAAAAGAAAAGTACAACAACATATTGAGTACTATAGATTGTCCAATGTTTTTCTAGATCTACTTCAATATGGTCCTCAAACACCATATGATGCCAAGAGTTTTCATCTTTGATTATGATCTTCAAATCATTGGTAAATTTTGGCAAGAGCTTTTGCTGCTACTTGGTACCAAGATTGCCTTATCTATCACTTATTATCCTCAAATTGATGGGAAAACATAATGAGCAAATTGGACCTTGGAAGATATGTTGTGTGGCTTTGTCAAGGTCTATCAAACCAATTGGGATACTTGTCTTACAACCACCAAGTTTACCTACAATAATTCCAAGCAAGCAAGTATTGGATTCTCTCCTTTCTTCCTTAATTAATTCATTAATTTCTTAATTTCTTCCAAGATCTACTTGTTCTAGTTTCTCTTCTTGCTCTACTACCATATCATGTCCCTCATACTTCCACCTTCTTGTCATGTTATCTATGTACTTATACCACGCCACGTCTCATCCTCTTGTCACTCAAAACTGACAAAAATGATATGTTGATCAACATCATTATGATCACCTTTCAACTCAATGATACACTATCCTCTCCTCTAGTAACCTTCCTCTCCCTCTTGAGACCCAAGTTTATAAAATTTCTCCCATTTGGATAGGTCTATTTGATATTAGTAAAATAATTGTGTCTGGCCTACAAACTTGCACTTCTTAGTTACATGAAGATCTAGCATGTCTTCAATGTCTCAAAGTCAAAAAACTTTGTTTCTAACCCATCTTCTTTCTCTATTAGTATCCAACCTCATCTTCCTATCTTCCTATTCCTCCTCCTCTCTTCCTATTAATGATTATGAAGAATAAAAAGTTGACCATATAATTGCAAGTTGCAACATCCAATGTAAGCACCGATAACACATTGAATATAAGATCCTTTGGAAAGGGTATCCAATTTTTAATGCCACATATGAACCTCTTTCTAATCTCCAAAATGTACAAGTGTTGTCTATATAGGAGGTCAAAGACTGGCATGGAAACAAGAATATCACCAAATAATGGTAGAAGAATGAGTAATCCTATGATATTAATAGAAATAAAATATAGCTAATAGATGGTAGAATTTACATATAGCTAGGAAACTCTAAGAATGTTCCAAAGGCATATAGGAAATTGATGACTAGTCTAGTCTACACACCAAGTAAATGGCTAGCTTAGCTTGCATTCCAAGTAAAGTGGTTTCTAGAAGGAACCTTCTTTGTCGCCTTGTAACCTTGTTGTTATATTGCTTATAAATACCAAAGCCCAAGCTCCAGCTAGCAATTGGGAGTTCATTCATCATTTGGGAGTTTCAATATAACCTTCCATTCTCCTATTTCTCTCCCTTTTGTTTAATGTCTCTCAAAATTTCATCTTCTTGTCCATGTTATTTTCATCCTTACACCAAGCTAAGTCTCATATTTTTGTTGCCCAAAACCTACAAATGAAATATGTTAATAAATATTATTGTGATCTCACTTTTCAAGTAGGTGATAGTGTCATGCTTTCCTTTTGTAAATTCCTTCTCCCTCTTGATACCCAATTTTGTAAACTTGCTCCCAATTGGATGGTCTATTTGATATTACTCAAATATTTTCTTTTGTTGCCTATAAACTTGCACTTCCTAGTCATATGAGGATCCATCTTGTCTTTTATGTTTCAAAGTTAAAACTCTTTGTTCCTTACTAATCTTCCTTTCCTACTTGTATCCTCCAACTCCTTCCTCCACCTCCAATCGCCATCAAAAGTCATGAAGATAATGAAGTTGATCATATTCTTGTATGGAAAGACACCCAACATTCACACCAACAACAAATCAACAACAAATCAAGTATAAAATTATCTTCATGATACTACATGGAAGCCTTATTCTCATCTCCAAAATGCTCAAACAACCATACAAGAATTTGGAAATTCCATGGTAACAAGGATATCACAACTTATGGTGGTGGAATATATAATAGTATTGAGTTAATAGATGGTAATGAATTAATAGAATAATTTTAATATAGAAAAATATGGTCAAACTTATATACATCTAGTAAAATTCTTGGTAGAATTTTCTAGAAGCATCCAAGAAGCTTCTTTGTGAGAACCTTCTAAGAACTTCCCAATAATGGAGTAAATTTTATGTTAAGTAAATGACTAGTTTAGCTTTTATACAAAGTATACAATTAACTTAGCTTGCACTCCAAGAAAGGTGGCTTTGAGAAGGAACCTTTGTTGGTAACTTCTTGGGAGTCTTGTATTTGGATTTTCCACAAATGCCAAAGCCTAAGCTCATGCAAGGCATTCATAGTTTCTCTCATTTGAGAGTCCCAAGGTGATCTTACATTATACTATTTCTCTCCTTGGTTTTTATTATAGTGTAGCACTTTTCTAAGTTGATTGAGTTGAAATATATCTCAATAAGTTTAATGAAAGGATAACTTATATTTTTTAGATAAGGCTGTTAATCATTTTGGTGCACAAACCAAGGTTTTTTTAACCAAGGTACAAAGTTCTTCAAAGAATTGAAAGTTTTGTAAGATAAGATCTTGTGATCAATTGATCAATTCTGCTTTACATCATGTTATTAAAACATCCAATTTTGTCATGAACTTGACATCTCTTATCATCTATTGGAGTTTATGGTGTCCACTTAGCCAGAACTATCATCAGATTGTACCTTGTGGTACAAAAAGTGAAGTTCTGTCCATGTCAATTGTATGACTATATTTCAAGATAAACTTGAAGTAGAATGTTTAAAAATAGTGAAGAGAAGATCATGCAAATCAAATACTAAAGAAAGGATCATGCAAGTATGATTTGCAAAGAGGCCACTTAGGAGATAGTGATGTATAACTATCTTGCTTAGCTATGAATAACTAATTTAATTACTAAGAATCTTTAGCATCCTTCTCTCTTTATTTCCTACTATATGGAAGAGATCTACTTTTTCCTGTATGGTTATACTATGGCATTGGATTAAGATTATCTTGATAAATAGACAAGAATACGTTTGAAAATGTACAAAGATCTTTCAAAGAGTGATGTATATGATCTTTGAGAATTTAGAGTTTACTCAATATAGGGATATCTTATATAACTCTTTAAAGAGGTGGTTATAAGCCCTTGATAAGCTAGTTTCACCTTGTGATTATGTCTATTTATGGTAGATTACAACAAAAATATTTAATATGACTTCAATGTTGCATTATTTTGAAAGTGCATGAGGAATGTACTTTCAAAGTTTCAATGCACTTTATCTTTCAAATTTTAAATGTTGGAAGTGCATGATAATATTTTCTTGGAAGGACAATGTACATATTGTGTGCTATACCACTCTTGGAGTGGTAAAGTGCATTGATGATAGTGGTATAGTGGTTCATTGATGAGATTATTTGCCCTATACAACTCCAAAATACTGATGGTGCTATTTACCCTAGCTTTGCAATTGTATATGTAGGCTTCCAAAATATGTAATGGAGATCCACTCGTAGATTACTATGGTAGTATATGATGGATGTTTGAGAGGATATTATGTAGTATATTTGACCTTTCTGTCATGCTGGTTAGTCAAGTGCTATATCTTTGTTGTACTACTTAATACTTTGTTAGTTCATTCTTTATGTGATAGAGATTACAAACAAGAAAATATATAACAATTGTACAAGATAGCGATAAACTTCTTGATTTTTCATACCATTGGATACACCATATATTTAAAGTAGTGGCTATCCAAAGTTAAAGGAGTCTAATTGAAAAATAGGAGGTGATTGTGATACTTAGAGTTTATCTATACTTTTCTATATGAGCTATAATTCTATAATATATGAGGTTAAGAGTGATGCATATTGTGTAACAATGCATATATACATGATAACTATATTGTCATTTATAATGCCTTTTCTACTTTAGTAGGATGCTTGGATGATTATCTTGATGTAAAGTCTCTTATATGTACCTTAGCCATGGTTGTCTAAATTGTTAGGGTTTCCTTATGCACCTTTAGAGCTACCATTTACATTGTCAGGACGATTGGGTTTTCTTATCTCCCATACAAGAGGTATACTTCAAGTTGGGAGTTGTAGTTCAAAGGTCTCATTTCTGTTTTAAGCATCTTGAGCTCCTAATTATGATGTTATGATAGAGAGTTTATGAATATAACCTATATTCTCTAATTTTAGAATGACTTTGGATGGATGGACTGAAATTGTGGTTGCATACAATTAGAGTATATATGTGGTTTTAGGGTCCTGATTTTAGTATGATTGTAATATTTAAGAATTTATCTATATTCTTATATGAGTTTAATTTCTACAAATATATAAAAGTGATTTTAGTTTTTGATATTGATGAGACTGTAATACTTTTATATGTGATTTCCTATGTGAGTTATGTTTCTAGAATATATAAATGATTACAGTATATTATATTTCTAGTGATCTATATTATATAATGATGTATGCATTATTTGATTTAATCAAGAGATCTGTCGTTAAGAGTTTGTCATCTTTGTATATGCACTCTCGTACCCAAACACGCACAAAACACTCGACTTGATTCGAAATTCCAGAACTCCCAAATGCAAAAAATGGATGCAACATTCAAGTAACATTTCTTTCTTCTCGAACTCAATATTCTTATGACTAAACCTCTGCTTAGCCCAACGTCCCTTCTCCAAGCATCCTTACTTCCCCGCAGTCCTTAAAGGCTCCAGGATTTCAATCCAAATCTCCTCCTTTGTCTGCCGTATGAGATATATGCCGAGAACTTCTAGGCCAAGCGGCAACCCCTCGCAGCGTTCAACGAATCAACATCCACATCCACATATCTCCTTCACATACTTCGGAACTTCATCTTGCCCGGGAAATGCATGACAAACAAACAACCGTCCTGCAAATTCCTCCTTTGAAACATCCATATGAAGAATGTAGGCATCATCCATCAATGTTAGAGGCTCCTCGCCACGACCTGTCACAATGAAACGACTTTCTATAGCACTATTGTCTCCTCAAGAAGCTCTATATCACGTGTTTTCACAATATCATGAGATATCAAAATAAGTTACTACTCTTTCAGTTGACTGCAACTAATGCTGCTACTACCACGCTGTGTAATTGCCAAACTACTTTTTCCACTTCTTGTTTTCTTCATGGGACGAGCTTGAAGTCACCCACAAAACAAGTATAAGAGCTTGTCGCTTGCTAGATTAATGGAACACTTGCTTCGCCATCGTGGTTGTCTCCGTTTTAGCCTAACCCGAGAAGCCAAGGAAGGCATGGTTCGATAACCCTTCTTTAAGAGCGTCGTTTAAAAGGGAATCTACACCAAATATCATCCCGGGCACGTGTTGGAGGTGACGGCTTTCGCGCCGTAAAATGAATACCAGTACAGTTCTTTCCAAGCAACCGAATAATTTGTTCGTGGAAAGCGTAAAATCGAATGTGATAAATGAATAAGTTCATACCAAGCAATAGCAATTAGATTGCTACTCATGCAGTTATTATGATGCCTTCAGCACCTACATGCCTCAGAACGTTCCACACTGCAATAGAAGCATAACAAGATAGTTCGTACCTGTGACTGCTTTTCCTGGGTTGTCTCAATCAATTGAACCAGTTGTTGATAGTTAACTCGAGGCTCGACCTGAGGGCTTGCTAATGTATAATGGTCTGAGTTCACCATCATACAGTCCTCGAACCTCGACGTTGCTACAGATACCAGGACTTTATTCTCAAGTCCATCGGGTAATGCCTGGATTCATTAAATGCATGCATTGTGAAGGAGCTAAATAAATCTTATATCGCAGAAGCACTCGGACTCATTCACTATTCAATACACGAAATGCATGACACGTAAAGTGAATAGGTACTCTATTCAATTATCTTTGCAATACCCTGTATAATCAATCACTGATATAAAAATCCTCTCTGGCATTCACTTGATCCACATACATAAAACCAACATTTACCATCGCACAAGTGTGGACCAAGAAACGTCTAGCAGCCATGAGTAGTAATGTACAACGATATTACTTTTAGTTGTGAACCAAAGCATTAACGTCAAAGCAGAGATCTAAGGACTTTTCTGATTGATCTCACAGAAAGAAAGGGAGTTGACGTTGAACAATATTACATTTGCTTGCCCAACTCCTTTGACTTCTCATTCGTGATTCTTTGTCCACGGGTGATCAAATTGTTGTAGTCTTGAGGATTCAGAACCACGGAGTCCCGAAAATTCTATAATGGACCTGATCTATTGTCGCAGGGTATGTCCATTCCAAAATGGAGCGCTCCACAGAAGAATATCCCGCCGATGCTTACCACAAATCTGAACAGCTTATTTGCGCTCTATCCTGAATTGCCTCACAAAAAGTCGCGTGCAAGCACAGCTACTTGAAAACCAGGCTTCTGTAACAAAAAGGCTGACATAAATCGCCCACTTTATTATGTCTTGTCCCACCTCTGCCCGAATCATATCTGCCATCACAGACTTCCTCCAATCAGGTCCAGCTGCGAACGTCCATCCCTCTGCAATAGACTTCATCGGACTCGCACAAAGGAGACGGCCATAATTCGCCTCGGGGTACTTGAGGAGGAGCCAAGATTGTGGCCAAATCTCCTGCACGGCATCTTTCCTTGTCAATGTGGGTCAGGGCTAGCGACGATTTGGAGACCATGAAAGAAAGGCATGTCGATGACTGATTTGACGGTTGCTTCCGGTTTGTATACCTGAAAGAGAGAATCGCTTTACTGTGCAAGCCAACAAAAAGACGCACTCAAAGTATGAATATAGAAATGTCAATGGAGAACTCCTCTGAGTATAACTCTTCTAAACAAGAAACAGTACGTTTAGCAAGGTCAGCGAGAGGTTTTATAGAGATGAAAGAGCTTGAGAGGCAATTGCAGCAAGTTTCTTGCTTTGAATATAGAATCTGATGCCCGAATATCCCACAGTACAGTTGCTCTGAACATGTCACGACTATGTTGTAGTTACAGAACCTGAACAATGTTGACACGTAGAGCCCGCTCTAGAGCTTGAAATTCATTTACCTCATCGTGCTGCTAGTCCATGATTGTGCCTCGTTTCGGCCGGCTCGCGCGCTCAAATCTGATGGGGCCAAATTTCGGAATATATAGCGCTAATATATATGTACATGCGAATGAACTGGAGGCTACTAATGCCTTCCGCATAGAACAACGTGAACGCGATGAGCCGCCTGGAAATATTGGAACTCCTGCTTTCAGGTGCTGCTACTACCTAGTCCACGACTACGTCACTAAACGATCTCCTCCGTCCTTTTCTATCGAGATTACAAATATCGATAATTATCTCCAGATCTTGAATGAACTAGTGCCGCCTGAAACCAAGTACCTTGTCCCTGCTTCGAGTTTGTAATATCTGAACGGGCTTCAAAATGTGATCTGTCTTCTCCCATCTTCAGTCACCGCTTCAACAGCTGATTTTGAAGCCGATTATGTCTTCGATAACAGTCCACCGCAGCTAATTTCAAAGAAAAATTTCGTACCATGGAGGAATTCGGGGTCCAAACAATGCAGGGAAACTCACTAAGACCAGAGTCTTGTGAGTTGTGACCTGTCAACCATTGTAAGTTGAGATTGAGCTGCGCGGAGAAATCTGAACATAGATAGACGTCTTGGTGGAGTGAAAGCTTAGCTTACCGTGTATTATAACCAGACCATTGAGAAGTTATTAATTCTTCAAGTCCGGAGATACAAGCTTTGCTATTCCCGAGGAACTGATAAGAATCCAGAAATTATCTCCAGTGAGTCAAGTTTGGAAAAGGCCATTTTCGTCTCACTCCATTTGGAATATTATTCCCGGCTGTCGATCCAACTATCTCCAGTTATTGCAACCTTACGGAGAAGAACGAGTACGTTTCACATATGACTCACTTTTATGACTTCAAACTATCAATCGGCCATCATCGCACCTCGTGACAGGCTGTTCACATTCCTCGTAGAACCGGTCCTGGAAAGACCAAGTTGAAGAAGTAAGCAACATTCCCCGCTCTCTTTCCTTTCTCGAATTCATATTACAAAGTCTACCGATGCTCCTCCAATTGTGATATTAGAACCAAATTCACGGAACACGATAACACGGCCTTGCAGTTCAACGGTCGTAGTTTGCAAGCTCACAAGAATATTCCTGACCTTTACAAGGTACTACTAACTCCATCAATCCACTAATTCACATGCCAAAGTGACGAATTTCACTTCGGGCTTCGGGCTTCCCACGTACAAGGATCGCCGTCCTATGGAAGGGAGCTCCTAAGGAAAACTCGGACTTGGACGCTTAAAGCCACAACACCAACATGATGAAGAGAAAGACCACACGAAGTTGTCCGAGCTCCTATGATCAATCGGAGGCCTGAGAACAGCATGCCCTCTCACATGTGCATCCTCCTCACAACGTTATTATATTCCCACAGTAACGTACTGAACTCCTGCGTATGTTTTCAATACTAAGTTCATCATTTGGACCTGATTATTCTAGTTGAGGACTGATAGACCTCGTCTCCAAGAAGTAAAGTATGTATTATGTGACACCGTATCATGCGTATTGCACTTGTTGGAAACTCGGTACAGCCCAGTTCAAATTTGATAATGTTCTTGACTCTGTTGGACGTCAATAGATTTCGAGCTCTACATTTTGGACAGCCCAAGGGTTTCAAAGGCACTTCATCCTTCCCACCTTCAAAGAATCTAAGGATGGAGATTGCAAGGATGGAGGATTGCACCAAGGATGGAGATTGCAACCCAGCGCCAAAAGGAATTCTGGGAACCAGGAAGTCGTTGTCTGAGCACCAGGAATGTGCTGAGCTCGTCGAACCTCTCCTAGAAGAACTCCAATGCATTTCTTACTTTCGACGCAGTATGCTAACATGGATGCCTGATAAAAGATGTCGTGGTCAGTGCAGCAATCATACCTTTGCCGTGCATACGTTGGCAACAGCGTGTGCTGGCGAGAACTAGATGAACTCCTGAAGGCATCAGATGTAGCCTCGAATGCATAGGTTGCATTGGACTGCTGTAGAGACTACTGTTCTGCACTTCTTAGTCTCTTCCTCCAAATTAATAAATATTACCCAAGGAGAGTTCATTGCTCTCCATCTTTGGAGAGTAGCATCCATGATGTCTTACCTGTTAGGATATGTCCCATCTGTGATGCTGGGATCTGCTGCTCAGATCATCCATGGGATATAGTCCAAGGTTGAGAAAGGTGTTTGACAGTCCAGGATGTCTTGCCTGTTAAAGAGGTGAGGCCTGATCCATCCAGTTTATCCCATCTATATGCTGAGATCTGCTGCTCAGATCATCCATGGGATATAGTCCAAGGTTGAGATTGGTGTTTAACAGTCCTAACAGGATATCGGAATGACACTGCGAGTGTGTTTCTCGTTCTTCGTAGTGCAATTGTGGAAGGTAACCCTGCGACCTGCAGAGTGAGCCTTGGGAGGAGTTGAAGACAGGTGCGTTTGTGAAAAAGAATTATTGGAGAACTCCAAGTAACTTTGAGTCGCATGAAGCTGGCCAGGTGAGTTCTGATTAGGTCTGATTTTGTTCAGATGAGAAGTAGATGATCAGGAGAAGGGCGGATTAAGATAAACTCAAGAACAGATCGGACAGGGAAAGAGTTGGACGGGACAGAGCTTCCCATTGATCTCTGTAACCTGTATTGAGAGGGAGTAAAATTCCTGATATGTGTTGCCGTGGACGTAACAGCAAGTGACTCTCAACCAGGTTAATTCTTGTGCATCTATTGATGTGTGTGAGTACATTTTTCTACCTTTCTCTACCAAACAACAGAAACATGCAAAAAAGATGTGCATCCTAGAACCATTGGTGAAAAAGTCTACGATATACATCGTCGATATGCATCCATTGTTTAATAGGTCCTGGATGTCAGATCCTAAAGCCATCTAGTGCTGTGGAAACAACGGCTTGGAAAATTTTCTCCAATTTTGAATGTGCGCAAGAGAAAAATGCACAAAAATTCTAGAGCAGCCTTATCGTGAATAATTTTCAGAGATTCTTGAACCTGCGGCGGAAATAAACGTTGAAGACTTCCCATGTACTAGTACAACTTCGTTTATCACCGACTGGCACAGATGCTAGTCAATGTTCGTCCCTATAAGCGTGCTAACATATGCACAAGCCAACGTCAAATTTTCTTCATTTCTTGTCATTGTTGGATTTTTCCTTCTGTATCAAGCGGTCCGTCTTTACCAGAAGCTCCCTTCAAGCTACCAAAATCAATTCCTTCAAACGAGGGCTTAGAATCAACATATCTGGTCCCGTAGGCCAGACCAAAACCCCAGCCAAGGCCCAGGCCCACACCACAACCTCCACCTTCATCCCAGCCAAACAAGGTCAAACTAACTGTGAGCTTCACGGCCAAAGATGGACCGCAAACATAAGTTCGTCTAGGTAGCCTAAGATTCTAAACCTGTGCTACACACGCGTACACCTTGATACACAACACTGAGGTACGATACGGTCAACTAAAACTACCTGCCCTTTCAGCTTCTAGAGGTCCTTTCTCATAGCACTATCCCATTAAGATTCCTTAGCACTTTAAGCTCGATGGACAATTTTATTAAGAGTAGATAGGTTGACAAACACCAATCCTCTACTTTAGGCTGACTGTTAAAATCTCGGCCTCAGAGAAGTATATTAGGCCGAGATCTGCTACAGACTCAATTCTACAACGCTTAGATTTCGACTTCAGATAACTCTGTGAAACTGAGACTTCGGGTTACTACCACGACTACACGTTCATACTTAATGCCAAAGCACACAGTAAAGTTTGACTACGCTTGACAGCATAGAAAGGATTAGTATTCACCTGCACCGATGCCAAGGGTCTGCAAAGAAGATCCTGTGTTGAAGGCAAAATGACTGTTAGTGAAATCACGATTGTACTTCTTGAACCCAAAGAAGAACATGTTAAGCCCAACTGTCTCCTACCTAGACCAGAGGGTATACGTAACTATAGTAACTTCCGACTGTACAATTCCAACACAGAACAATATCAACGAATACAGACCAACATCTATACAGACCTAAATTACTTGGTTGTTCTGGGTAAGAAACTCTGTCCCAACTTGGTCTGAAATTTGGAGGAAGCTCTGTCTCAACTCCAACTGTCTATTTACTTGGAGGAGAAAGACTCGTTCTCCACCATCACGACTCACTTTTGCCCTTACGACAATGACAATGTCACTCAAGTTGTGCTGAATAACACTTTCATCCTGCTTCTTTGGTAGGGTTCTAGTTTGTCCTCAGAAGCCCTAGTGCAGAAAAGGAAACAATAGTAGCATCCAAGTACAAGAAAAGACGGTGGGTGAGGTTTAGTTAGGTAGTAGTCTGGAAGAGAGAAGAGCACCTCCGAATCCCCACCCGACTCCAAATCCGCAACCGGCACCAAACCCTGCCCACAATGCACTTCAATACAACCTGAACTGATAGAATCCATTCCAGAAAAATCCATTCCTAAACCCTTAAACCCCAATTCATCCTCTCTCATGAAACAAAGAAACGATCTAATTGAAGCAGAAGAGATTCGAAGACTGAACTAATCTCTTTCGCAATCTTTCAACCCAGTGAATCTTCCGAACATTCTTCTAATTTCCACATAAATTGCCCCGGCGAACAAAAGCGGGAAGCTTGTTGACAGACTAAGGAAGCAGATTTAAGAACGAGATTTAAGGAGCAGATTTAAGAATTCGCACCAAAGCCAACGCCACGACCACTGAACCACTGAACCACCATTGTGGGGATGTCACGATACTTGTGTGTACTTTTCCTTCTCCTCCAGTGTTCGCGTACACCGTCACCACCAACACTTCTCTGTGCAGATCAGGTGCGCATGCCTGTCTGAAGTGTTATAATACCGGCGATGTCTCGGAACAGGTCGTAAATCTTGAATCATAATTTCGAGAATGAAAGACAACCCAATCTCTCAGGCGCCATTCCTTCCAGAGAATGTCGTTCTGTTTCTGCCCGTTCCCACGTGTTAGCAAGCGAAGGACGCTCGGTCATCACTTAGTGCATTCATCTCTCCATCCATCCTGTCGTCGTCCACCAGTGCTAATCTTGTGGTTTCGGGATGAGCTTTCCTCTTCTCGAGGTTCCCTGGCCAATTTGGAAGGCTTCTAGGAGTTCAAAGTCATTAGCGGGTCCGAAATCAGTTGTCACGGATATTGTTGACCCATCTATACTACGAAGAAAAAGAGTTGTGTGAATATTACTAAATTGAGATTGAAATTTTATAAATATATTTTGGCTATTATTTTATTTAAGAAGATATATTCTTTCTATATATAAAATTCCTGATTCACGTGTTTTTCCTTTTTAAGAATAATTCATTAATAAGTTGTTCATAAGTTCTTATTAAGATAGGAAAAAAAACCTAAATCAGATCCCTGTTCTTTTTAATCTGCCCCTGTGGATTTGCATTGCAAAATGAAATCAGAACATGAGGATCTAAGTTAAAATTTTAATTTTATGTTTTAGTTAAAATTTTATAGAAGTAGTATATGAAAGAAAATAAATGAGATGAAAATCAAAATAGATAGTAGCCCATTGACTTTTATAATAATAATTTCACCTATCTTTTAGTAAAGTAATCAACCATAATGATGACAAGCATAAAAAGAATTTTGTTTAAATATGTTCGTGGTGGTGAAAACAAGAAGGGTGGGAAGACGCTAGCAAGTTGTATAAGGAAAAGACATAGGGGTAAAATGGGGCTGAGCCCTAATAGTGTCGGTTAGGGGAATCTACCATACAAACCTAAGATATCTAAGCTACAAAAGTCATATAATCTATAAACAACCGACACATTTGAAGCATCACCTAATGTCATGCTCTCTAATGGATTGCACCAGCTAATGCTCTCTATACAGCAATGGGCACACAATGTCTACAATATATTGTAAATTATGAGGGTGGGAGTGATACTACTTGCACATAGAATGATATACTCTTGGGTACTCCTTGCAAATATGTCAAATGCCATATCCATAGCATTGTATAAATCCTAAGCTAGAGGAACAAAGAGGTGACCTCACTACATACCCATATACTTGGAAGCATTGTTTACTCACCGCCCATCCAAGAGGATGAGTGATCGATCCCCCCAACATTCCATCACATGTAGGGTCTATAACCACAATATCCGCTATTATCACCTGATCTTCTTGGACCAAGTATAAGTCTGCCTTCACTTGTGTCGTATGCAAAGCATATCAACACTCTCTCCAAGCAAGGTATCCAATCTTTTGTGCCATGGCAAATATTCCTAATAGCAGCGTAGGTAGTTATCTTCTATCATCCAAATGGACATCGTGTCATATGGACCGCTACTACATCTAATATAGAACCACACTCACAAGTGAGTAATGAAGATGTAGATGGGTGGACCAAACCTAGGTGGAACCTCTTTGCTATAAGGAAAGTAGCTTGTGCAAGTCAAAATGCCCTAATACATTGTCAAGCTAGGATCCAAGAGCTTACACCTTGCCAAAGCAAGAGCAAAGATGAGCTCTAGTAGCACAAGGAATGGATGCGTCAGCTAAGAGAGAATGTAATGTATGTGGAACTATCACTCCATCAAGGAAGATTGCAAACCTTTGGTCCAATCTGACAATAAGGTAGCAAAGGATGGAAAGTCCTCTCATGCCTGCAAAGATATATCATCACTCTTTGATTGCAATAACACTTGAAGAGAAAAAAAGATCACTCTTCCACCTTGATCACATACATCTCCAAGACTAGCCTATCATCAACCACAAAATGGGAGGAAAGTAGAGGTAGAAAGAAAGATCAACTACACCAAAACACTAAAGGTGCCATTTCCTCCATTGATAGTAGGCCGACCCCTCCATATGAGATTGTTAGAGATGTTTGTCTATGTGCCAAATCCCTTGTTACACACTCAAATATCCATAGTCCAATGATATCACCAAAGCCAATCAAACGCTCTCAAACATATAAGAAGGTTATAGAAGGAGGAATTATGCAAAGAAGGTAATCTGGTCTATGGCTAATATTAGAGGAGAGTATACCAAATGCCTCCTATAGATCTCTTAATAGAGAGAGGCCATCCATATGAAGAATATTCCTTGCAAGGGCTGCATTTAGGAAGCGTGTGACAAAATCATTTGATCCTACTAGCACTCCAAGACTATATAGGCCATTTGTAGATATGATACATCCTCTATAAGCTAGAAGTGAGGAGGAATACCTAAAGGGGACCATGCTCTACACTTTGACACCTTGAGTCTCAAACCTATAAGATGAAGCTTGGTAGAGAATAGTCAAAGGCTTGCCTAATCTAATCTACAAGGCCCACAATGTGCTTATGATCTACCCAAGGAAGGAAAAACATAACCTTGCATGGCTAAAGTAGTAGATAAGAGTGCTCTAAAGTGAGCCGTGGCAAATAAATGTCTCCCTAAAAGATCCACTTGTTGTGTATCAATGATTGACTCCAAGACAATGACTCCTTCCTATGAGAAACCATGCTTGTAATAAAGGGAAGAAGGAGAGCCATAGAAAGACCACATGAAAGGAATAAGACTTGCCAAGGATCCATTGGCTTCCTTATGCTTTCTAAAGATGGATGCAAGTGAGATGCTATTGAAAGTGTTCTCAACATCCACCTATAGAACAATCCACTCTGGGTGGATATCTAAGAGTGCTCTAATGCCTAGAGAAATAACCTCACAACCTTTGGGTGTAGCAACTCCAAACTGATGTGGATTGAGGTGTCACCAAAAGTGAAAATAATGTTGAAGGACAATGGTATGACTAACAAGATGCAGAAGACCTCTTCAATAGCAATCGGTCTAATGCCTCATGGTCTTTCTCTATCACAAGAAGCAGACTAACACCTCATACCAGACCGATTGATGTAAGAATCTCTCCCCTTGCTACTATTATAGCCAATTGAAATAGTTTGTTAAAACCATTAGATTGATCATTTTATTAGAAACAATCTCTAAGATGCTCATATATCACTTTTGACAAACCTCATGAAGAGAGGCATGGGGTAGTGAAAAAATTGATCTATCAAGACATAAAAGTTACTCAAGTTGATAATCTAAGAACTCTAGTGATACTCTCTCTTCTATAGTAGGATGTGATGACATAAGCAAGATATAGTCTCATTAGTGGGACTGACTATAGACAAAGGATATAGGTCTTGTATTGCTCTACTATAATCTCTTGCCTTGTAAAAGATCAAGGAGAGAAATATTAGAATAGAATATCAAAAAGTCATATTATAAATGCTAAGTGGGGGAAACTCTAAATGCCTAGCATGAGCTTGGGCTTTGGTATTATAGCAAAGCAATACAAGGTTCTTGAGAAGCTTCCAAGGAAGCTTTTCTCTCAAAGCCACCTTCTTGGAGTGCAAGCTAAGCTACTCAAGAAATTGCCAAGGAAGCTTCCTACTAGAAGCCATCTACTTGGCATACAAACTAAGCTAGCCGTTAATTTGATGTGCAAGTTATATGATCCTTGGAAGGTACCTCAAAGCTTCTCACTAAGAAGCTTCCAAATTTTTTCTAAAACATTCTACCAAGAAGTTCCCTGGATGCTTCTAGAATATTTTTAGAATTCTGAACTACATTTGGCTTATTTTACTAACTTATTAGCCTCTCCTAACTTCTCTACTAACTCCTCTATTAGTAGATCCTCCTTGCTATATAATAAGACAAGATGCTCCTTTGAGGCATCACAATATTGAGGGATGAAGCCGTGTGTTTCTCTTGGGATTTCTCCTATCCTTGGAACATTACATTGGTATCAAAGTAGTTATTTTAATCCAAGAGAGTGGATCACACCCCTTGGAGGAACATGGGCTACTGAGATTGAGTAATTTTGAGGGGAGAAAATGTAGTGCAATTGATAGATTAGAGGTGTTTTAAAGAGAGAGGATGGGATGAATATTCTTGGAGGACAATTTCCTACACCTTGCTTTTTGTTCCACATTAAGATTATATACATCTAGCATGAGCAAGTGAGAGTATATCTTGTTTATCATTTTGGAGTAGAGTTCATGAACATAGTAATGAATTTGCCAAACATGGTGATTCTACCTTTGGTGATATCAATATGATAGAGGATAGTATTTTACAATCTACATTATGTTATGATGCAATCTGAAAATGGATTCAATGGATCTGAATATACCAGATCCTCTCCATTTCAACACTCAAGTAAAAATTTATTATGTAATTAGACCAAAAATGATATTCAAGGGTTTTGTATTCCATAATTTTGGTGAGGAATATTATCAAAGAGTGATAGCCACTAAGGTTTCAATGTTAGTCCCAATCATTGGTGCCCCCTCTTGAGTGATAATATTAACCCTTTATTGAAGTAGAGAGTAACAATTGAGTGTTTGCCTTGTGTACAAATCATGGAATTGTAGTTGCAAGATCTAATGCAAGGAATGCAAGGGATGTTGCACGAGTTTTGGGAAATCAAGTTGGCAATAGAGATATTGCAAAATCAAGTACTTACCTTCAGGAATGATCATGTAATGCAAGATGGGAAATCATCACATAACCCAATAACAACAACCAAAGTACTTGGAGAGTCACTCATGTCAAAGATATCAATCTTGGTCAAGAATGAAGCCACATTGTTACTTCAAATGAAGAAGACTTGTAACATCAAGTCTTACAACATTCCATGGGAGTAATGGAAAACTAGATTTCAAGAATGAATTGATATTTTTATTATTTCATAATAAATTTATATTAATAATGAAAATTTATAACTAAAATCACCAATCATCCTGCAAGTGTATTTGCATGTGGGTATTTGACCAATAAACCCTTCACATGGTATGTTTCTTGGGAACAATCAATGTTGGATAAAGGAAGAGAGATCACTTGGATGGCAATGCAAGAAAGGTTGTTGAAGGATTTCCAATCTATGAATTCCATGCACATGGCTCAAACACGACTATGGGGGTTGAAGTAGAAGAATAATATACAAGAGTACATGGAGGCATTTCTCAATCTATAAGTTGCAATAATTAATATGAGTCCAATAAGAGCTCTTGACAATTTCAAACATAGGTTAAGATAGCAAATTTACCAAGAAGTAATGGTACAAAATCCTTCCATTATTTTTGAAGCCACTGTGTGTGTTTTGAGAATAGCAGGAGCATTTGGAGGAAATGAAGGGGTAATCTTGACTCAACACTATCAAGCTAAAATACCACACTTTGGTAGACCAATTCTTATGAAATTGAGCAACATTTGTTTTTGAGACCAAGGAGCATGACCACTCCTATGAGAACAAGGATAGGTCTAAGAAAGGAGAGATGGAGTTCCACAAGGGGGAAAAGCTTGAGTAGAATAATAACATTGTTACAATTGTGGCCGAGTTGGGCACATAGCTATCAATTGTCATGCTCACCTTCCTAAGGACCCTTGGTCTCCATATAGGTGACGTTTGAACAACTTGGAGACACAAATTGAAGAAGAAGATGATGCAATCATATCAAAAAATGAAGATCACCAATAAATATATCTTGTGCCTTGTTGGTTGAATAGAAAGGAGTAAAAGTTGGAGGAGGAAGAGGACATGTATGCAAAGATTGATAAAGATGAACGCACAACTAATTGTTGTAAATGGAGTCCTAGAATATAATGAGATGAGAATATTTGATAGACCTTGGAGCAACAAAGAATTTCAAAGGATTGTGTGAAAGTGAAAGTGTGAAAAATTTCAAAGGATTGTGATATACAAGTTGAGAGACTTGAATGACATTGTGAGTAAGGGTCAATTCTTCAAAGTTGAGATCTCATGCATGAGGAGTGTGAGAGCAACAAAGAGCATATTTAAGTGTTTAGACTCATCTTGGGAACATGGAGGGTCATCAAGAGTGGAAATTGAGACTATGCAAGGTTCTCCAAAGGTATGAGATGATTGTATGGGTGGATTTTACAAAAAGAGAGTTTAGAATAAAATAGAATTTGAAGAGAGTGTTGAGAGGATCCAAAAACCTACACCACTTGGAGGAAAGAGTGAATCTAATTGCTTTCTATGTGGAGAGAAGAGAAATAAGTCAAGTTCATGTCCATTGACCTTTGAGAGCAAGAGATTCAGGGAAAAGAAAGGCTTACTTGACTTGGGTTTCCATGTTGGACCTTCTTCACCAAGATTGGGAGGGAGAAGATCTAAGACCAAGGAGTTGTGTGAGGTTTGTGGAGTGAAAAGATTTCCAAAAAGACATGAGTGTAGTGGAGTAAAAGCACTTTTGGAGACTTTGGTGAAGGATCTTGGAGAGAGTCTTAGTACATCTATATAAATACTACCACCTTCATCAACTAGTTCTCAAGATTAGTGATGGAGATAATCTTTCAACTTATGGATAAACTATCCATGAGGGTTTGATTAATATGCACTCTAGTATTTGATGTTGCTATAGAAATCTTGGAGAAACCAAAACCTTTTGTGTTCCCTAGGGCGTATTACTCTCAAATGGTGTTAGTCATGTTACATACTCTACTAGTTATAGAGTGACAAAAAAAAAATTTTGAGAGAAAAAAAAGATAATGAGGGCTAAGATGGGGAAACTTATGGTTTTCTTTGGCAAGGATGGAGAAGATGTGGAGGTCTTTGTGAGAGACTTCAAGAGAGCTTGCATAGAAAACAATGAGAGGAGGAAGAAAGAGTGGGCCTCATTATTACCAGATTTCTTTGAGGATGCAGCACTTACATGGTATGAGTTAGAATACCAAAAGAGAGATAAAAGAAATGGGCAAGAAGAGTCTTGGGAGAGTTTGAATTCAGCACCCATTGAGAACTTTCTTGTAGATGAGAGTTATGAGAGATTGATGAGTGAGATTACCTTCCTCAAACAAGGAGATGGAGATAAAGTGAGAGTTTATGTAGAAAGAATAGAGAAGTTAGAGTCCAGATTTTGCATAATGTTGAGGAAGGGTGGGGATGATTTGGAGACTACTATGATTGGCATGGGGCGATGTTCACCAAGAATTTTGTGGAAGGGTTGAGACCACAAATTAGAAGTAAGGTGAGATATGAGAAACATTCTTCCAAGATTGAAGCTATCAAGATTGTAATTTGTATAGAGGAAAAAAGGCGACCGCGTAGGAAAAATGAAGGATAGGAAGACCCCATCAAGCCGTACAAGGGAGAGACAAAAAAGGTAACATGGAGCTAATCCCCAATATGTATAGAGGAGAGTTTAGAAGGGGATGAGAGTGATTTGATGGTGAAAGAGGTTGTGCATCCTCCTCAAGGCTACAAGTATGGTGGAACTTCTAATACTTTGGTGTCAAGGGTTGCACCTCATGTAGTAGTTGGTCCAATTCTTGCACCTCCATCAAAAGATCCACTTCAAACCATCACAAAACAACAATGCAAATCTCAAGATCAATATGGTGCAACTATGGGAGAAGAGAGAGGTTGGTCAGAATGTAGGGAGAGAGCCTTGGAGTTCTGGAAACCAACCATATAGAGGAGGCTAACCATTAACAATTTCAATGATAGAAATTGTTTTGGTTGTGGAGGAAGAGGCCATTCCAAAAGAATTACCCAAATTCCACCTACCATGGAAGAAGGGGTTATGAGGGAGCCAACAGAGGGAACGAGGGAGGTAGTGAAACCCAAATGGCTCCTAATCCAAACAAAGGTAAAGGGATAGCATCTAAAGATGTGGTTGAGACTAAGTATGAGAAGGGAGAGTGCTCAAACTACAAGGGTCTTGATTTGGAGCTTTTGGCACAAAAGAAGAAGAAAGCTTGTTTTGTTGAGGATGTTCACTCTTCTCAAGGATTTACTCCTAGCAAAGATACTTCTATTTCTACTAGGAGCACTTTTACCTCAACACAATCAACAACAAAGATTCCAAGGAAGAAGTTGGGGATGGAAGATTTCTTGATTTCAAAGCAACAATGGAACTACAATGTGTTTGAGGATGTTGGTAGTCACAAGATTAACATCACAGTGGGTCAACTGATTGCTTTGAACCCTACCTTGAGCAAGGAGCTTAGAGGTGGTTTGAGTTCTACAAGGAGAAAGATGAAGAAGAAGGCAAAAGCTCCAATATCAATGGGGTGGTGGATGTCAAACCAGCACCAAGGGAGCCTTGTGAATATACCTCCAAAATTGATGTGAGAGTGAATGGTCACAACATCGAGGATGCATTGGTTGATGGAGGATGAACAGTGAATGCCATGTTAGAAAGGTTGATGAAGGAGTTGGGTATGATACCTTCTAGACTTTCAACATTTATGTGAGCATTGCAAACAAACAACAAGTTTGACCAATAGTGGTGATGGATAAGGTGATAGTTTCAATTATGGGAGTTCAAAATATCACAACTTTCCAAGTCTTGAAGGATTCAAGCTATGATTTGCTTCTTGGGAGGCCATGGTTGAGAGTAGCACGCACAACTGATAGATGGCACAAAGGGTACTTGAGGATTGGGCAATCAAACCATAGAGTCATAGTTCCAGTCACTAACACTACCAACACTCCACATTCAGATACACAATCTTCTGATTATTGGGAATCAGATTCAAAAGAAGGAGCTTCAGGTGTAGACACAAGCATGGAAGAGGATACTTCCACGGAGGAGGATGAATATGTATTTGATTCAGATGTGTATCCCTTGTGTGCTATGGATTTTGCACCTAAGCCAAAGGTTTTGACCCAAATAAATCACCATTGACACTTGAAGAGATAGAGAGGAGGTTATCTACCCTCAAGTATGGTCCAAATGTTACCAAGGAGAAGAAGATGAGATTTGAGGAGATTTTCTGCAAGTTCATCCACATAAGACACTAGAGTAAAGAGACCTCAAATTTGAGAAGTAAGCTAACCCAAGGAGAGAAGGAAGTTGAAGAACTTTGGGCTGAAGCAGTTCTTCAAAACAAAAATCCTTGATACATTGCAGAAGAACTTTGTGAAAAGCTAGAGGAGTAGAGACATTGGTCAAGAAGATGAAGGGTGCATGTTTGTTTTCAATTACAAGGATCTGAAGTAAATCACCTTGGAGGAGCACAAGATAGAGGTGGATTCACATGCAAGACCAGTCCACCAAAAGCACCGTTGCATTAGCCTCCCAATAGCTTTAGTTGTGAAGGAAGAGATTGATAAGCTCAAGGAGGTTGGATTTATCTTTGAGGTCAAGAATTCAGAATGGGTGTCTTCAATTGTCATTGTGAAGAAAAAAAACAGCAAGCTCCAGGTATGTGTGGATAACAAGAAGCTCAATGTTGTTACCTAGAAGGACTACTACTTTTTACCATTCATTGATGAGATCTTGGAGGAGGTTGCAGGTCACGAGAGGTACATTTTTGGAGATGGTTATAGTGGGTATAACCAAATCAAGATATACTCCAAAGTGTTTCATAAAAGTGAATATATTATTTAATGTGATACTTTTATATATATTCTCAACTACCCAACAGTGAATAAGTGGGTGAGAGTGAATTGTTGTAGAGCAAACACTTGATATTTTTGCTCTAGAAATGGGAGTTGAGTTCACCTAAAATCATGTAAGAGATGAGAAGTATGAAAGAGAGAGAATCAAGAAACCTTGAAGGGATACCTACAAGTTAGATTGCAGAGCATTGGAAGAATATGTTGGAGTTAAATGCAACTATTCCAAATGACATCACCTTGGATACTAATTTTAGAGATGTAGGAGATGAGATGATTAAGATGATAGTTCTATCTTTCAATGAGAAGCATATTACTAGTAATAGTTAGAAAGTAGCTAGTTACAAAGATCTACCACAAAGAGCAATTATAAAATTCTTGATAAAGATATTCCATCCCAAGAAAAGAACTTACCTGACTATCAATCAGGCCATCTTCTTTGAGTAAGTATACTATGTAAAGATAGTGAATTGGGCCTACATGTTTCAATGGTAAGCATAGTAAATGATTAAGGAATTGGAACAAGACAAATGAGTAAACTATTTGGCTCCGTTCACCATACAATTTTACATGGTGCTCAATCTAATGAGCAAAGAAGAGATAAGGAACTTCTTGAGTCACTTCCACTTGGAATAATACTTTACATCCCAACCTGAAGGAAGAGCTATAGCCCAAACCTACTAAGAAGCAGATGTGGAGGTGGATGCAATATCAACACCATAACAAGAAGAACCAATCACAAGACAAGAGACAATAGCCAAAGACCAAGAAGATCTATGGCCCAAAGAACCTACAAGTTTGGGACAAGTGGAGCCAAGTACAAAAGTGCAAGGAGAAGAAGAAGTGGAAATAGAGAGTAAAGGAGAAGAAGTTTTGGAAGAAGTCCATTGCAAAGAGCAAGAAGTGGTCATCAAGGTTCAATAAGCCCTAACTTTGGATGGGGAAAAATTTGTGATTAACATAGTGGGTCCTATCATATGCTCTTTATAAATGATCCTTCCTCAATATCAAGAAGTTTGGCCAAATGTGAATGACTTCACTTTGTTGGTAAGGAGATTGCACAACAACAAATACTCTATGTGATCGATAAAATTGATTAATGCCGCATAAACCATGCTGATTCTAAGCAAATTCACATTTTAGACAGGAATATGTGGTTCACCTCTGTGTGAGGCTACGTCCACAGTAAGCATCAAGAAACCTTTACTGATCCATGGCCCTATCCTTTTACTCATCCAGTCCTATGACAGTTGTACAGTCCATACTCCCCACAACCTGCAAGAGAGCCATCCTCACCAAAATACCCGGAAGCCTAAGGCATATCAGTCAAAACCTAACAAACTCCCCCTTGACTCTTGTCTTGGGGTTAGTAGCCTTGCAAAAATTAATCACTCAACAGGAAGATCTAGACAGACAGCCAATTACTTGACCCCTCCTTTAAACTAGGATAAACTAGAACTTATAACCATAGCCCATATAGGGATAGAGTAACCAAAACAGCCAAGGTCACCTCCAGTGTTAGGTCATCCTACTCATGCTCCACTTGCACAACCTGCAAGGTAGCACAATGCCTATAGAAACTTTCTAAAGGTATGACTTGGTAAAGGTATCAGCCGGGTTGAGCTTACCATCAATCTTGACTAGATCAAGCATTTTCTCAGACATAACTTGCCTAAGAAAGTGATATCTGATGTCTATATGCTTAACCCTACTGTCCATCACCTAATTTTCAACTGGGTATAAAGCACTTTGATTGTCACAATGAAGCATTACATTACCATGTGTTAGCCCCATCTCAGCAACAAGTTTGTCCAACCAAATTGCTTCCTTTGCTGCTTCCGCTACTGCCACATACTCCACTTTTGTAGTAGATTGTGCAACACACATCTGCAAGATAGATCTCCAACTAATGCACCCACCACCAAGTGTGAAAACATACTTTGTTGTTGACCTTTGCTTGTCCAGATCTTGTCTATAATCAGCATCTACATAGCCATCTAGTGATGTGGCATTCATTGATCTTCCATCAAATAAGAGCCCATAGTCTAGTGTACCTCTCAAATACCTAAGAATCCACTTAATTGCTTCCCAATGTGTCCTTCCTAGATTTGACATATACCTGCACACCTTACCCATTGCTAGGGCAAGATCAGGTCTAGTGCAAGTCATCAAGTACATGAGACTCCAAACAGCCTTCTCATAATGAATGTTAGCCATCAAACCCTTTTCCACAGCATTTGTAGGTCAACATGCCGCTGAAAGCTTGAAATGAGAAGCTAGAGGAGTACTTACTGGTTTATAGTTCTCCATGTTTAGCCTAGCAAGTACCTTCCTGGTGTACTTACCCTGTGTCAACCACAACTGACCAGTGCCCAAGTTCCTCTTGATCTCCATACCTAATATCCTTGTGGCCAACCCTAGATCCTTCATCCTGAACTCTGAACTCAAGAGCGCCTTGAGCTTGTTCACCTCAGATCTATCCTTGGTAGCTATCAACATGTCATCCACATATAGCACAAGAATAATAAAACCAAAGGTCTTATTACTCACTGGTTTCATGTACAAAGGGATCAAAGGGATCAAACTCCTATTGAAACCTTGAGCGTGCATAACACATCAAACCTCTTGTTCCATTGGCGAGGTGCTTGCTTCAATCCATACAAGGACTTCAGCAATCTGCATACCTTGTCTTCTTGGCCATTCTTCACAAATCCTATAGGTTGTCTCATGAAGATCCTCTCATCCAAGGTACCATAGAGAAACGCCGTGACAACATCCATTTGATCTAAAGTAAGACCAAATAATGCAACAAGCATACATAACATACCAATTGTGGAATACTTTGCAATAGGAGAAAAGACCTCATTGTAGTCCACCCCCTTATCTTGAGTGAACCCCTTTGCTACCAACCTAGCCTTGTAGATCTTTGATCCCTCCTTAGGACCCTCTTTCAACTTGTAGATCCACTTGCAATCTATCACTTATTGATCCTTAGGTAACCTAACTAGCTCCCAAGTCTTGTTATCTCTCAAGGATTCCATCTCCCTCTCCATAGAACCAAACCACTCATCCTTTTCACTAGAAGAACATGCCTCCTTGTAATATGAGGGTTCACCTTCTTCCAAGACCAGAGCACGAGCATCATCCCTAGAAGTCAAGTCATCATCCAACAACTTTGTTGAATCAATCCACGTACCATATCTGATTGGAGCTCAACTAGCATGCCTTGATAACCTCCTAGATGAACTCTTTGCTTGATCTCCATGTGTAGGTCCAATATGAGACTGACCTAGCACATTTTGTTGCTCATCAGCAACTACTTGCTCCATTTGTTCTTGCTCCTCAAGAACTTGCTCTACTAGAGGAGCACCTCCGTCCCCTTCATCACTTAAGTGATAAATCTCCCCCTCAACTAGATCTAAGGTGGGAGACTTGCCTTTGTCAATGTAGGGAGCCTGAGCATTCTCCTCCTCCTTGAATGATCTGGATTCATTAAAGGAAACATCCCTATTGACCACAACCTTACACATTATTGGATCCCATAACCTATAAGCTTTCACTCCACTTGCATAGCCAAGAAAAACAAATTTCTTTGACTTAGCATCCAACTTGGACCTCTCCTCCTTAGGTGTGAGTGAATATGCATCACAACCAAATATCTTCAATCTACCATAATCAGCTGGTCGCTTATGCCTCAACTCATATTGTGTCTTGAAGTTGATTGCACTGGATGGAGAAATATTTACCACATATGTCCTTGTGTTGATAGCTTCTGCCCAAAACTCATGTGGCAACTTTGATTCACTCAACATACTCCATACATGTTCCAACAATGTCCAGTTGTGCCGCTCAGCAACACCGTTCTGTTGTGGAGTGTAAATTGTGGGAAGGTGGCAAGTTATCCCCTGTTCTGTGCAGTATACTTGAAACCCTTTAGAGACATAATCCCCGCCATTGTCTGATCTCAAACACCTCACCTTCTCCCCAATCTGAGTCTCCACTTGGGTCTTCCACTTCTTGAAAGTGGCAAAGACTTCAGACTTGTGGTGCATGAAATAAAACCACACAAACCTCGATTAATCATCAATAAATGTTACATAGTAACATTTATTGATGAGAGTGTGAGGGTGTAGGAGATGGTCCCCACACATCACTATGTACAAACTAAAGTAGACCCTTGGAATTATGGGTCCCCACTCCAAAAACAGATCTGTTCATCCCATCTTGAGACCTGGTTACATTGGCTTCTCCACACACTGTAGTGCCCTCCAATACAAATAGATTCTTTCAAAAAATTTCTTGCAAGATAACCTTTCCACCAGAAGTGACTTGAAGTACCCCATCACCAACACTCTATTGATGACCTTTGGCATGCAATACTCCAAGGGAAATCAGGTTCTTCTTCATGTCAAGTATGAACCAAACATCATTAAAATTCCACATAGCTCCATCAAACATTTGAATTCTTATGGATCCAATACCCTCAATCCGACAAGGTTGATCATTCTCCATCAGAACTGAACCATTTGATTTTGAAAATGAATAGAAGAAGTCCTTGATATAGCATATATGGTACAAGCAAGCACAATCTAGAATCCACTCATCATCCATACTGGGAGATGAGGCACAAAGGGCTTACCCACAATGTCACAAATCATACTGATCATCTAACAGATTAGTATCCTCCTCAACATAAGCTATGTTTGCTGAAGAGCCTTCATCTACCTTTCCTTTGTCCTTAGCTTTGCACTCCTTCTTCATATGGCCTACTTTGCCACATCTCCAACAAGTCACATGTTTCCTTTCCTTGGACTTGCCTCTTGACTTAGACATGGACCTGGCCTTGCTTTTCCCCTTATCACCATCACTAGTCCTCCATTGAGGTCTCCCACGTTGGATAACCAGGGCATTGCCCGGAGTAGAAGATGACATTGAGGTTGCAACAAGTTTCTGTTGCAAGTCATCTGTAAGTAGAGCTGCAGTCACCTCTTCAAAGGTAATGGTCTTTTTCTCACAGAGCAACAACACTTGTGAAAGTGACTGATAGGACGGCGGCAAGGAGCCCAACAAGTGCAGCATCTTCCGCTCCTCATTCAAGTCCTTTCCCAAGTTTGTCAAGTCTACTACTAGGTCACAAAATGCATCCACATGGTCTTTGATGTTGTTGATTAGTTTGAGATTGGTGTACAATCTATTTGACAATTCATTCTAATGATACTTGCTCTAAAGTGCATCAAACAAGGAGGTACAGTCAAAATACTCCCCCACTTGCTTGATCAGATAAGGCTAAAGGTGTAGCAAAATAGTATTCACAACTTGCTCTTGCATATCATCCCATTCACTTTGTCTCACATCCTTAGGTTTCTCCCTCAAGAGCTTACTCAAACCAATTGCCCTCAAAACTCCATTCACCTGCCGTTCCCACAATAAGTAATCCATGCGGCCATCAAACTTTGCCACATCAAACTTGGGTCCACCAAGCTTCAGAGTACCTATCTTGACTTTCTTCTACTCTTCAAGTACTACAGAGGCTATTTCTGCACTTAGAGACTCTTCTTGAGTCCTTGAACCTTCCACCTTAGAACTCCAATACTCAGGGGAGTGGGTCATAAGATGGAAAATTTTTATTTTTTATTTTTTTTCTCTCCATATGAATATAGCTTGTGCAAGATTCTTCAAGTGTTCTTGTATACATACAGTCAGAACATAGCACTGACATGATTCAAGGGAGGACCTAGATGATTTTTCATCACTTTTTTCAACCCAAAATTGTTGCGACCAGGTAGCAATCTATGTTCTCAATCTCAATTGCTATCACTATCAGATCTATTTGATAAATTTAAAGTTATCTTGTGATTTCACTGCAGTGAAATGAAATCTAAGAATTAGTCCTCAAAAGTAACATATAGATCTTGGGACAACTCAAGTTTACTAGCTTCATGGACTTTAATAATAGGTCTACAGAGCTAGCCCTTACAAAGCAAACAAGGAATGTATAATAGAGAGAGGTTGCCAGAAGCTCCTTTGGAAGAATTCTTGCATGGGTTGCCTTCAAGCTGTCTATTGATAGCATAGAGTGTGAGTTGATTGCTTCTTCATCACTGACCTCATGCTATGCCCCAACAATATCTTCACAATCCTAGAGGCTCATAGCTCCCTTCTTCTAAAAAATGTACAGAGTGCAAGGGAACGGACAAATGACCGAGGTTCCCAAACTGAGGTTCAGCCTTTAGTCTAGAATTGCTTCATGCATCAACTTCATAGAGCCACCACTTGTATCAATTTCTTGCGGCCTCCATCATCAACCTCAACATTGCTCTAATACCATTTGATCGATAAAATTGATTAATGCCACATAAACCATGCTGATTCCAAGCAAATTCATACTTTAGACAAGAATACGTGGTTCACCTCTGTGTGAGGCTGCGTCCACGGTAAGCATCAAGAAACCTTTACTGACCCAGGATCCTGTCCTTTTACCCATCCAGTCCTATGATAGTTTTACAGTCCATACTCCCCACAACTTGCAAGAGAGCTACCCTCACCAAAATACTTGGAACCCTAAGGCATATCAACCAAAACCAAACACTATGAAGGCAAAGCAAGACATGTGGAAGGAGTGCAAGAAGGTGAACACTTTGATGTAAGAGAATTACAAGTTGAAGCAACAAAATACTTTGCTTGCTCCTAATTAAAAGAACTTCAAGGAGAACATCCAAAGATTGTAGGAAAACATAAGAGCTCTTTGGCTTAAAGGCAAGCAGTAGTAGCAAAGCTACCAAGAAGGTTTGAAAAGGAAGGAAAAGTGGCAAGAATACCAAGCAAGTTGGAGTGGAAGAAGGCATAGATAGCTTGTTATGTACGAAGACATAAGAGCTCTTTTGCTTAAAGGCAAGCAATAGTAGCAGAGCTACCAATAACATTTGTAAAGGAAGGAAGCAAAAGTGGCAAGTGTCCAAGGCAAGTTGGAAGGAGAGAAGGTATAGATAGCTTGTTACCTTAGACTTACTGATGGCCAAATAAAAGAAGGAGGTTGCAATATAAATAAAGTCCTACAAGAAGAAGTCGAGAAGGAGAAAGAATTAAAAGTTGCAAAAATTGACCTGTAACACCCATTTGTGCATGTGTGTGGTATTGTGATATTTAGCTTGGTATTACAAGTACTTAAGAGATATTATTTATATAAAGATAAAGGATGGTTCAATATTATTCATGGTTAGCTAAAGTTATTCATAGCTAAGATAGAGGGGACCTTACTTTAGAGGAAGTAGAAAAGATGAGCACCACTATTTTGAATTTTAGTGTGTTGACTTGGTATTATTCCTAGGTGTTTGGCTTTGAGGAAAGAACTGAGAACTCTTGGGCTCGCAAGCCTTTTTGTTTTGGATTCTTCTTTAGTCCAAGGATAACCCAAGTGAAGGAATCCTTGACTTAGTGGTTGGGTCAAGATAAGACCACATGCTTAGGGGAATATGCCCATGTGAATGGATATTCCATTCTACTTTTTAACTTTACTTGAGTTTTAGTCTAGTAACTTGAGTTACTACAGTAATTATTAACTTTGGTACGTAATTATTTCACAAGTATATAAACAAAGGGGTGAGGAGGTACTTATCATCCTTTCATTTGAAACTATCTCTCTCTCATTGAGTTCTCTAGAGCAATGTCTTGAGTCTTGGAGTGTTAGCCTTGGAGGAGTATGATGGAGTTGGGGTTCCTTGCCTTCTTAGTCCATGATGCGCTACCATAATAACCATCAGAGGTTCATCTTGAGTGAGAGACAGTCCGGCTCACATTTTTGGTTTCATTACCGGGATCTCTCTAGAAGGCAAGATAATGTTCCGCGTTCAATTCTACATTAGGCAAAATGATGCTATGAGAGCTCACTTGGAGAGAACATTAGGAGAAGAGAGGGCTGAACTTATGTTAAAGAACCAAGATAAATTTGTATGCCCTGTAGTTCATTATGATATCTTTGAAGTGATTTTGTACATCTTGTACACATGAGAGGATTTGGAGAGATTGTGTGAGGTGGATTGCAGATTTTGGGGATTAAGGTGATTTTGGGCAAAATCTCAAGTTTGATATCTGAACTTGAAATTTCTACATATGATAGCTTGGCTTATTTTTCAGTTATCACACTTAGAATTATTGTGAGAGCTATTATGCACATTGGGCTAGAAATTTTTAAGGTTGATAGGGTAAACTGCTCTCGCAACCACATGCTCTCTGGAAAATTGTATAGAGTTTGCCATTTCTTTAATTTTCAGTAGATTATTGTTAAAATTTCCAAGAAAATTCAGTACGTTATATCCTACCTACTGACACAAAAATCAGAGAGAGATCATTTTTGAGCAGGGAGTTATGAGTTTTTGAAGTGAGGGGGGTGGTTTTCAGACCAAATCTGAAATATGTGTGCTGAATAGAAAGGTGTTTAGGCCAAATGGCTGAATGAAAAGATCTAAAATTTTTCAGGGAGGGACACCCTAGAGTTTTGATCATGTTTGAAATATTTCAGAGAAATATCACATAAAAATTGAGAGGTCTGAGTAAAATTGTGAGGAAGGGCCAATTCTGCAAAGTAGAGATCTCATGCATGAGGAGTTTGAGAGCAACAAAAAGCAAGTTTGTGTGTTTAGATTCATAGTGGGAACATGGAGGGTCACCAAGAGTGGAAATTGAGACTATACAAGGTTCTCCAAGGGTTTGAGGTGATTGTAGCGGTGGATTTGAGGAAAAGAGAGTTTTCATAGAATTTGAAGAGAGTGTTGAGAGGATCCAAAAACCTACACCACTTGGAGGAAAGAGTGAGTCTAAGTGCTTTCTATGTGGAGAGAAGGGACATAAGGCAAGTTCATGTCCATTGACCTTTGAGAGGAAGAGATTGAGGGAAAGGACTTGACTTGGGTTTGCATGTTGGACCTTCTTCACCAAGATTGGGAGGGAGAAGATCTAAGACCAAGGAATTGTGTGAGGTTTGTGGAGTTGAAGGACTTCCAAAAGGACATGAGTGTAGTGGAGTAAAAGCACTTTTGGAGACTTTGGTGAAGGATCTTGGAGAGAGTCTTAGTACAACTATAGAAATACTACCACCTTCATCAGCTAGTTCTCAAGATTAGTGATGGAGATAATCTTTCAACTTATGGACAAACTATCCATGAGAGTTAGATTAATATGCACTCTAGGATTTGATGTTGCTATAGAAATCTTGGAGCAACCTGAGCCTTTTTTGTTCCCTAGGGCGTATTACTCTCAAATGGTGTTAGTCATGTACATACTCTATTAGTTATGGAGTGAGAGAAAAGAAAAAAAAATTGAGAGAAAGAAAGATAGTGAGAAGTTAAGATGGGGAAACTTCCGGTTTTCTTTGGCAAGGATGTAGAAGATGTGGAGGCCTTTGTGAGAGACTTCAAGAGAGCTTGCATAGGAAACAATGAGAGGAGGAAGAATGAATGGGCCTCATTATTACCAGATTTCTTTGAGGATGCAGCACTTACATGGTATGAGTTAGAATACCAAAAGAGAGAGAGGAGAAATGGGGAAGAGGAGTCTTGGAAGACTTTGACTTCAGCACTCATTGAGAACTTTCTTCCAAATGAGAGTTATAAGAGATTGATGAGTGAGGTTACATTTCTCAAGCAAGGTGTAATACCAAGAGCTAGCCATATGATCTAGATGTGAAATTTGGTTTGGTAACATCTAGAATGATGTTATACATGATGGTCAAAATAGATCAGATAGAAGTATCACCAAAAGAGTACTTCTACTAATAGGGCAGAAACCAAAATAGACTTGAGAACCTTAGAACCAATAGCTAGACATATGATTTAAAGGTGAGAATTGGTTTGGTAACATCTGGAAGGATGTTACACATGATGGACTAAACAGATCAAAAAGAGGTATCACCAAAAGGGGACTTCTACTAATAGAGTAGGAACCAAAATATGCTTGAAATCTTTGAAGGCAATTTCAAAGGCCTAAACGAATAAATTAGGCCTCGAAAATGTGCACTTCCCCCCTAACAAAGGAAAGGCTGGCCTTTCCCTCCCCCCTGCTTTGTCTCATTGAGAGCTTTCCAACGGTACCTTACTCATGTGATTCTAAGATTCCTACAGGAAGATTCCCTAAAAGATTCCCTCTTGTCAAAGCTTGTTTGACCAACCAGATAGGACCTAGACCAAACATGTCACCCATCCAAGTAAGTAATCCAAGGGTGAGGCTTGCTGACATGTCACCTATCTGTGTCCCTAATCCTATGGTGGAGCTTCCTTGGCGGAGATCCTCTTTGTCTATGTAATAAAGAGAAGGTGTTCCCTTGGGGCATCGGTTGTTTGAGTGTGAAATCTGTGTGTTCTCTCTTCTCTTGTCCTTGGAGTATTACAATGGTATCAGAGTGAGTGTTTTATTTCAAGAGAGTGGATCACCCCTCTTGGAATAGCACGAACTATTGAAACTGAGTAATTTGAGGTGGAGAACATAGAGTAGTTGCTAGACTTAGGAAGGACTTTAGAGAGCGGATGGGATGGATGCACCGGGAGGCCAATTTCCCACACCTAGCTTTCCATTCTCAAACCCATTCCACATCAAGGTTATGTACATCCAACGTGAGCAGATGAGGGTATCGCTAGTTTATCACTTTGGTGCAGAATTCATGGACAGAGTGATGAACTCACCAAACCCGGTGATTCTACCTGTGGTGATATATGACAGAGAGTGGGATTTGACAATCTACATTCTATTATGATAAAATGGATATGAATGTCCCAAATCCTCTCTCTTTCAACACTCAAGTAGAAATCCGTTATGTAGTGAGGCCAAAATTGATGTTTAGAGATTTTGTGGTTAGGAATTTTTGTGAGGAGTATTATCAACGAGTGATAGCTTTTGAGGTCCCAATGGTAGTTCCAATAGTTTTTGCACCTTCCAGAGTGATTATATTGACTCTATATTGAAGTAGACATTAGCAATTGAGTGTTGCAGGAACCATGGATCCACAATTGCAAGAGTTGGTGCAAGGAATGCAAGGGATGTTGAATGAATTTTGAGAGATTAAGATGACCATGGAGACATTACAAAGTCAAGTGCAGATCCTCAGGAATGATCAAGCCATGCAAGAAGAAGAGCCATCTCAAAACCCAGTACCTGCGACTGAAGTACTTGGAGAGGCATCTGTGCCTACAAACCCTATCAACGATGAAGCCACATTCCTACTCCGGATGAAGAAGACCTGCAACATCGAACCTTACAAGGGGCACCGTTCGATGGGAGTAGTGGAAAATTGGATCTCAAGAATGAATTGATATTTCCGATTGTTCTCAACAAAGATCACAAAGCATGTTGCAGGCGTGTTTGCATGTGGGTACTTGATTGATAAAGCCCTCACATGGTATGATGCTTGGGAACAATCCATGTTGGCAGAGAGAAGGGAGGCCACATGGACAGCAATGCAAGAAGGACTACTGAAGAATTTCCAATCGGTGGATTCTGTGCAGATGGCTCAAACCCGACTATGGGGATTGAGACAGAAGAATAGCGTTCAAGAGTATGTGGAGGCTTTTCTGGATCTACAAGTTGCAATTACCAACATGAGTCCAGTAGAGGCTCTCGACAATTTCAAACAAGGGTTGAAAGTGCGGATTCGCCAAGAAGTCATGGTGCAAAAGCCTTGCACGGTATTTGAAGCCATTGCTTGTGCACAGAGAATAGCAAGAGCATTAGGTGGAGGTGAAGGAGTAGCTCCACCTCAACATTATTGGGCAGAAATGCCACACATGGGTGGACCAGTACCGATGGAATTGGGCAACCTTCGATTCCGGGATCGAGGAGCACGACCGCTTCAAGGGGAGCGGGGACGGGTAGAAGAACAAAGAGATGGAGTCCCACAACGAGAAGGGACTTGAGGAGAACAACGCCATTGTTACAATTGTGGCCGTATTGGGCACATATCTACCAACTGTCGCACTCGTTTCCCTAGAAGCCCTCGGCCTTTGTTTAGGCGATCTTTGAATAACATGGAGAGGCACATTGATGAGGAGGAGGTGGAAATCACTTTGGAAAACAAAGATTGCCAGTAAATGTACCTTGCGGCCTTACTGGCTCAATAAGGAAGCAGAGAAGCAAGGGAAGGAAGAAGAATAGTGCACAACAATCCCGAAAGGCAACCTCACAATTGATTGTCGTGAATGGAATCCTAGAAGGTAATCAAGTGAGAGTATTAATAGATCCTATTGCAATAGAGAATTTCTTGTCTTGCTCTGTTGCAATAAGATTGGGAATGGATCTAGAGAGAGATGGAAGTGAAGAAGTAGAGTTACCAAATAGGCAAACAAAGAGGATTGAATCATTACCTAGACGGGTAACCCTCTCTGTAGGAGAATATCAGGAAGCAATTGAGTGGCGAGTGATATAGTTAGCTCGTTATGATGCAATTTTAGGCATGCCATGGATGGAGCAATACAACCTTATGGTGGATTGGAGGAAGAAAGTAGTGAGAACACACCAATGGTCAATCATTGGGGTTAAAGAAAAATCACATAGGCAGAAACTGCCTCTATATGTTGTAGGGACGCCAACTGTCTGAAGACCGATAGATGTTTTATGGGTTTAATAAGAGAAGTCTAGAGTGCACAACTTGATAGACAAATTCTTGAGAAATTGAAGGATGTGGTAGATGAGTTTCAAGATGTCTTTCCCGATGATCTACCCTTAGGATTACTACCAAAAAGGCGAGTAGATCACAAAATTGAGACACTTCTGGGGAAGACGCCTCCTTGTAAGGCCCCATATTGCCTATCACCTCATGAGTTGGAGGAGTGTAAGACTCAAATTGAGGAGATGTTGCAGAAAGGGTTCATCCAACCTAGTGTATCACCATATGGGGCCCATGTCTTGTTTGTGAAGAAGAAGGATGGTACAATGCGCATGTGCATTGACTATCAGGGTCTCAATCAGCAAACAGTGAAGAACAAATACCCCTTACCTTGCATGGATGACCTGTTTGATCAACTTCATGGAGCGAGATACTTCACCAAATTGGACTTGCAAAGCAATTACAATCAAATCCAAATTGCAAAGGAGGATGTGCACAAAACTGCCTTTTGAACCAGGTATGGCCACTTTGAGTATCTTGTGATGCCTTTTGGCCTCACCAATGCACCTGCCACTTTCATGAGTCTAATGAATGACGTATTTCGTCCATACTTGGATAAGTCTATTATCGTCTTCTTGGATGATATCTTAGTATATAGTAGCACAATGATAGAACACAAACATCTACGAGAGGTCCTCCAGATTCTAAGATAGAATCAGTTGTACGCCAAAATCTCAAAGTGTGAGTTTGGCAAGTCTGAAGTAGACTACTTGGGGCATAGAGTAAGTGAAAAGGGCATTCAAGTATTGACAGATAAAATAGAGGTCATTAAGAATTGAGTGCCCTAGAAGATCAGACTTAACTTAAGAGCTTCTTGGGGTTGACGGGATTTTATCGTAGATTTGTCAAGGACTTCTCTAAGGTTGCACAACCTTTAACGGCACTACTTGGCAAGGGGAAGAAGTGGACATGGGGAACTGCACAAGAGTTGGCCTTTCAAGAATTGAAGGCCACCTTGATACATGCACCAATCTTGAAGTGGTATGACCCAAAATGTCCAATCAAGTAAGCTCTAGATGCATCAGGCGTAGCAATAGGAGTAGTCCTACAACAAGAGTGGCATGACGGATGGCATCCAATTGCATATTTCTCTCAAAAGTTGTTACTAGCCGAGCGCAACTACCACACCACAAAACAAGAAGAGCTGGCGATCGTTCTAGCAACCAAGCATTGGAAGCACAACTTGGGCAAGAAGGCATTTGTAGTAGAGACAGACCACAAACCTCTAGTCTACCTCAAGACGCAGAAGGATCTATCTCATCGCCAAATTTAGTGGGCAGAGTGGCAACAACGCTTCAACATGACAATCACCTACATGGAAGGTAAGAAGCAACTTGCAGATGCATTCACCTGCATGCCAATGGCCAACAACTTGGTGGCAGAGGTTAAGATTAACCCTAAATTTTGGTAAGAGATTCTGGTGGTTACAAAAATTGACCCACAGATTGTAGAAGCACAATCATCCAAAGGTATCACCAGTACCCAAGGACTCACCTTTTGGGATGGCAGATTATGGATCCCAAATGTCCCAGAATTATGCACCACCATTCTAGCGGAATGTCATGATTCGGCCATTGCAGCTCATGTCGGAGTGGACAAGACCTTGGATGTAGTCAAGCGCCATTATTATTGGCCCAAGATGAGCAACGACGTGATGGACTATGTGCGTAGCTGCCTACTTTGCCAACAGAACAAAGCTTCTAATCAAGCTCCTGTAGGGCTCCTTCAACCTCTCCCCACTCCTACCTAACGTTGGGAACAAGTGAATATGGATCTCGTCTGTGAATTACCCAAGACAACCTCAGGGTTTGACTCCATTGTGGTCTTTGTGGACCGGCTCAGCAAAATGATTCATGTACGCCCTACCACCAAGGAGGTGACCGCTCCACAACTAGCTCAATTATACTTAGATGCAGTCTTTGCTCACCATGGCTTGTCTAGAGTACTCATCACCAATAGAGGCACCCAATTCACCAGCTTGTTTTGGCGAACACTCTTTGGGTTCTTCAAAACCAAGTTGGCCATGTTCATAGCTTACCACCCCCAAACAGATGGCCAAATAGAGCGGGCTAATCGCACAATTGAAGACATGTTACACGGCTTCACCTTAGAAGAGCAAGAGAGGTGGGACACCCTACTCCCGTTGGTGGAATTTGCTTACAACAATTCAATGAATGCATCCACCCATGTCACTCTGTTCTTCCTCATGCATGGTGAGCATCCATTCACACCTTCTAGCTTGATGAAGATCTGTCCAATGGCTACCAAGGTCGATGCAGTCAACACATTTGTTTTTAGAATCCAACAAGGTGTGGAGAGCGCCAAGCATAGATTATAGATTGTGCAAAATCGACAAAAGCAGTATGATGATGCACACCGTCGGCACATGGAGTTCAATGTTGGGGATCAAGTGTGGCTATCGACAACCAACCTCACATTAGTTGGACCTCGTAAGCTCAGACCTCATTTTATTGGGCCTTTCTCAATTCTTTGTCGCATCGGCGTTGTGGCCTATCACCTTGAGCTACCACCACACATGAAGATCCAGTCTTCCATGTCTCCCTACTACGCAAATATGCTCCCCGATCAGGCCAAGGTCATTCCACACCAGACATTCGACCTTGTCCGACACTCATTGATGACATAGAGGAATATGAAGTGGAGCAGATTCTCCAAAAACACATGCGTGGTACTCGCCACCCGCGGGTGGACTATCTAGTACAATGGAAAAGTTACCCCCTCTATGAAGCCACCTGGGAGCCCGCTGCCAATTTGGCACATGCACCTGTGTTGGTGCAAGCATTTGAGCAACAATTGCACAACGAGGATGTTGCGTCTTAAAAGGAGGGAGGTTTGTAATACCAAGAGCTAGCCATATGATCTAGATGTGAAATTTAGTTTGGTAACATCTAGAATGATGTTATACATGATGGTCAAAATAGATCAGATAGAAGTATCACCAAAAGAGTACTTCTACTAATAGGGCAGAAACCAAAATAGACTTGAGAACCTTAGAACCAATAGCTAAACATATGATTTAAAGGTAAAAATTGGTTTGGTAACATCTGGAAGGATGTTACACATGATGTACTAAACAGATCAAAAAGAGGTATCACCAAAAGGGGACTTCTACTAATAGAGTAGGAACCGAAATATGCTTGAAATCTTTGAAGGCAATTTCAAAGGCCTAAACGGATGAATTAGGCCTCTAAAATGTGCACTTCCCTCCCAATAAAGGAAAGGTTGGCCTTCCCTCCCCCCTACTTTTTCTAGTTGAGAGCTTTCCAACGGTACCTTACTCACGTGATTCTGAGATTCCTATAAGAAGATTCCCTAAAAGATTCTCTCCGGTCAAAGCTTGTTTGACCAACCAGATAGGACCTAGACCAGACATGTCACCCATCCAAGTAAGTAATCCAAGGGTGGGGCTTGCTGACATGTCATCTTTCTGTGTCCCTAATCTTATGGTGGAGCTTCCTTGGCGGAGATCCTCTTTGTCTATATAATAAAGAGAAGGTGCTTCCTTGGGGCATCGATTGTTTGAGTGTGCAATCTTTGTTTTCTCTCTTCTCTTGTCCTTGGAGTATTACACGAGATGGAGAGAACGTGAGAGTCTATATGGAAAGAGTGGAAAAGTTAGAATCTAGATTTCGCATAGTGTTGGGGAAGGGTGGAGATGATGTGAAGACTACTATGATTGGCATAGGGGCCATGCTCACCAAGAATTTTGTGAGAGGATTGAGACCACAAATTAGAAGCAAGGTGAGACATGAGAAACCTTCTTCTAAGGTTGAAGCTATCAAGATCGTAATTTGTATGGAGGAGAGTTTCAAAGGAGATGAGAGTGATTTGGTGGTGAAGGAAGTTGTGCATCCTCCTCAAGGCTACATGTATAGTGTAACTTCTGATACTTTGGTGCCAAGGGTTGCACCACAAGCAGTAGTTGCTCCGGTTCTTGCACCTCCACCAAAAGATCCACTTCAAACCATCATAAAACAACTTGCGGATCTCAAGATCAATGTGGTGCAACTATGGGAGAAGAGAGAGGTAGATCAGAATGTAGGGAGAGGGCCTAGGAGTTATGGAAACTATCCATATATAGTAGGCCAACCAGCCAAAAATTTCAATGATAGAAATTGTTTTGGTTGTGGAGGAAGATGCTATATCTAAAGGAATTGCCCAAATTCCACTTACCATGGAGGAAGGGGTTATGAGGGAGTCAATAGAGGGAAAGAGAGAGGTAGTGAAACCCAAGTGGCTCCTAATCCAAACAAAGGTAAAGGGATAGCATCCATAGATGTGGTCGAGAGCAAGTATGAGAAGGGAGAGTGCTCAAACTCCAAGGGTCTTAATTTGGAGCTTTTGGCACAAGAGAAGAAGAGAGCTTGTTTTGCAGAGGATGTTCACTCTTCTCAAGGATTTACTCCAAGCAAGGATACTCCTATGTCTACTAGGAGCACTTGCACCTCAACACCATCAACAACAAAGACTCCAAGGAAGAAGTGGGGGATGGAAGACTTCTTGATCTCAAAGCAACAATGGAACTACAATGTGTTGGAGGATGTTGGTAGTCACAAGGCTAACATCACAGTGGGCCAATTGATTGCTTTGAACCCTACCTTGAGAAAGGAGCTTAGGGGTGGTTTGATTTCTACAAGGAGCAAGAGGAAGAAGAAGGAAAAAGCTCCAGTATCAATGGGGGTGGTGGATGCCAAGCCAACACCATGGGAGGCTTGTGAATATGCCTCCAAGATTGATGTGAGAGTGAATGGTCACAACATCAAGGATGCATTGGTTGATGGAGGATCAGCAATAAATGCCATGTCAGAAAGGTTGATGAAGAAGTTAAGTATGATACCCTCAAGACCTTCAACATTTGTGATGAGCATGGCAAACAAGCAACAAGTTCGACCAGTAGAGGTGATGGATAAAGTGGTAGTTTCAGTTATGGAAGATCAAAATCTCATGACTTTCCAAGTCTTGAAGGATTCAAGCTATGACTTACTTCTTGGGAGGCCATGGTTGAGAGTAGCACATATAACTGATCGATGGCACAAAGAGTACTTGAGGATTGGGCCTTCAAACCATAGAGCACGGTTCCTATGACTAACACCACCAACACTTCACATTCAGATACACCATCTTCTGATTATTGGGAATCAGATTCTAAAGAAGGAGCTTCAGGTGGACACAAGCATGGAAGAGGAGACTTCCACGGAGGAGGATGAATCTGAATCTGATTCAGATGTGTATCCTTTGTGTGCTATGGATTTTGCACCTAAACCAGAGGTTTTGAAGGACCCAGATAAATCACCATTGACACTTGAGGAGGTAGAGAGAAGGTTAGCAACCCTCAAGAAAGGCACAAATGTTACCAAGGAGGAGAAGGTGAGATTTGAGGAGATTTTCCGCAAGTTCATCCATGTTTTTGCTTTTAGTTACAAGGATTTGAAGGAAGTGGTGGTGGAGGAGCACAAGATAGAGGTGGAGTCACATGCAAGACCAATCCACCAAAAAGAACGTCGCACTAGCCCACCAATATCTTTGGTTTTGAAGGAGGAGATTGATAAGCTCAAGGAGGCTAGATTTATCTTTGAGGTAGAGAATTCAGAATGGGTGTTTCCAATTGTCATTGTGAAGAAAAAGAGTGGCAAGCTTTGGGTATGTGGGGATTACAAGAAGCTCAATGTTGTTACCAAGAAGGACTACTACCCATTGCCATTCATTGATTAGATCTTGGAGGAGGTTGCAGGTCATGAGAGGTATAGTTTTGGAGATGGTTATAGTGGATATAACCAAATCAAGATTGCACCAGAGCATCAACAACTCACCACATTCACCACACCTTGGGGAACTTACGCTTTCAAGGTCATGCCTTTTGGGCTTTGCAATGCTCCAGCCAGATTCCAACGGTTCATGAACAAGGTATTTGAACCTTTCATTGGGAAATTTGTGAGAGACTTCATTGATGACTTTTGTGTCTATAGGAGCAAGGAGGAGCACTTTGAGCACCTTATCAAGGTCTTGCAATGCTTGGATGAGGCAAATGCATCACTCAACCCAAAGAAGTGCATTTTTGGATGTGAAGAAGGTCTACTTTTGGGGCACATCATCTCCAAGGATGGAATAGCAGTTGATCTTGGGAAGGTGAGGAAAATCTCAGACCTTCCATTCCCTTCAAGCTTGACAAAGTTATGCCAATTCTTGGGGATGGTTGGATACTATAGGAGGTTTATCTTCTCATTTTCCAACAAGGCTTATGCATTGACCGTCTACATGAAGAAGGTGTAGATTACATGGTGATTTTGGAGGAAAAGAAGCCTCTCAAAGCTTTTGAGGAGCTCAAGCAATCCCTTGTTGTAGCTCCAATTCTTGCTAAACCTGATTGGAGTAAACCTTTCATCCTCTACACTAATGCCTCTAATGTAGCTATAGGATGCACTCTTAGTCAATTAGACCAAGATGGGCATGATCATCTAATAGCTTATGCTAGTAGGCAGATGGTTTCATCAGAGAAGAACTACTTTGTCACGGAGAGAGAAGGGTTGGCAATGATCTTTGGTCTCAAGAAGTTTAGACACTACTTGATTGGAGGGAAAGCCACCATTGTCACGGATCACAAGGCTTTGAAGTACATCTTCAACAAGCCTAATGTTGAAGGGAGACTAGCAAGGTGGATGATACTCTCAATGGTGTATGACTACACCATTGAGGATAGGCCAGGAAAGAAACATGCAAATGCTGATTTGTTATCTAGAGCCTATAATCATGATGGAGATGAGCCAGTGGATGATTCCTTCCTGGATGAGGAGCTCATGACAATCTCAATCACTCAAGAGGTTCCAATGGAGTACAGGGAGATTGTGGATTTTGTGACAAGAAGTAACTATCCAAAAGGGATGCATGCTAGGGAGAGGAAGGCCCTTGCAGCAAGATCTAGACCTTACACAATGGTGGAGGATATTCTTTTCCACCAAGGAGCAGATGGTCTACTTTGAAGAGCAGTGGGTAAGGAAGAGTCTATCCTACTCATAAAGGAGTTTCATGAAGGTTTAGTATGTGGAGGACACTTTGCAAGAAAGGTGACTACTTTCAAGATTCTAGATGCAGGTTACTATTGGAGAGGGATTTTCAAGGATTGTCTTGATTATTGCAAAACTTGTCATGTTTGTCAAGCTTTTGCTAGAAAGTCTACATCCACTCCACCACTTATATCAATTCCATTCCTATGACCTTTTGAGAAGTGGGGAATTGATTTTGTAGGTCCTCTCAATAGAACCCCAAGAAACAATTGGTACATTGTGGTAGTTACTGATTACCTTACCAAGTGGTTTGAGGCTAGACCATTGAGGGACAAGAATGAAGATGAAGTGGGTAGATTTCTTTATGAATGCATTATCACTAGGTTTGGATGCCCTTTGGAGTTGGTTTTTGATAGAGGAGGAGAGTTTACAAGAAGCATTACTATAGCCATGCTACGACATTTCTCTATCACACATAGAGGAACTACATCCTATAAGCCAAATTCCAATGGCTTGGCAGAGAGAACCAATCAGACCTTGTGCATGATGTTGGCAAAAGATGCAGAAATGGAGGGGGCTAAACATCATTGGGACAAGAGGATTCATGCAGTTTTGTGGGAGTATAGGACAACCATGAAGACTTCCACCAGATATTCTCCATTTCAATTGGTATATGGTATTGAGTCTACCTTACCTATTCACTTTGATCTTCCTACCTTCCAAAGCATTCATAGGAGATTGAAGAAAGCACAAGGAGGTGATGCAGAGAAGTCAAGGAAGGATCAACTCATGGAGTTGGAAGAGGCAAGAGCAGTTGCTATGGTTCAAGTGGAGCAAGCCCAAAGGAAACAAAAGGAGAGCTATGACAAGAGGCAAGGCAAGAAGAAGGTGGAGCCTTTCAAAGAAGGTGATTGGGTAATGTTGTTTGATTCTATTCGATTCAAGAGAGTGCAAAAGAAGTTTTTGCCTAAGTACTTTGGACCTTTCATAGTGGAGAAGGTGTGGAGCAATTACACCTATGATCTCAAGGAGTTGGGAGGAAGACACTTTGATAGGATTAACCATGATAAGTTGAAGATGTACCATAGAAGGTAGAGAGACCTTCATTGTGAGGACAAAGTGAAAACTTAGTTTGGGGGTAAATGTAACACCCATTTGTGCATGTGTGTGGTATTGTGATATTTAGCTTGGTATTACAAGTACTTAAGAGATATTATTTATATAGAGGTAAAGGATGGTTCTATATTAGTCATGGTTAGCTAAAGTTAGTCATAGCTAAGATAGAGGGAACCTTACTTTAGAGGAAGTAGAAAAGATGAGCACCACTATTTTGGATTTTAGTGTGTTGACTTGGTATTATTCCTAGGTGTTTGGCTTTGAGGAAAGAATTGAGAACTCTTAGGCTCGCAAGCCTTTTATTTTGGATTCTTCTTTAGTCCAAGAATAGCCCATGTGAAAGAATCCTTGACTTAGTGGTTGGGTCAAGATAACACCACATGCTTAGGGGAATATGCCCATGTGAATGGATATTCCATTCTACTTTTTGACTTTACTTGACTTTTAGTCTAGTAACTTGAGTTACTACGGTAATTATTAACTTTGGTACGTAACTATTTCACAAGTATATAAACAAGGGGTGAGTAGGTACTCATCATCCTTTCATTTGAAACTATCTCTCTCTCATTGAGTTCTCTAGTGAGCAATGTCTTGAGTCTTGGAGTGTTAGCCTTGGAGGAGTATGAGAGAGTTGGGGTTCCTTGCCTTTTGAGTCCATGGTGCGCTACCATAATAGCCATCAAAGGTTCATCCTGAGTGAGAGACAGCCGGCTCATAGACCAAGGATGATGGAAGAGGTCATTGTAGAGGTTTGGGGATTCCTTTGGGGAACCAATTGAATACCTACCACAAGGATTCCTTTGGACAATAGAATTTAACTTTTTGTTAGTCGCAACTTCATCACTCTACTTAACTAAACTTGCTCTAGGTTTATGGTTAAGACTTAATATAAGTCTATCTTATAAATAGGTTGACTACTAATCTATCCATACTAACTCTAGCCTTCACCTCATACTCATTAGACAAATTCCCAAAAATTTATATGATTAGATTAAGGTTTTAAATTACCTTATGTACCTTCCTTTCCACTTATTGTTCTAGCACTTCCTATCATCTTTGGTCAATTAATATTATATTCTAACTAAAACTAGTCTTTGAGTGGTACCTTAGGGAGCTCTTGCCAAACTTAAGCTGGTTGATATGCTTTTTAGGATATATTGATAAAATATAGGAATCTATATTTGTACCTCACCTTCCAAATTACAACCAATCAAGAAGCTTAGATCCATCAAAAAGTTGATATGTGCATTTATTCAATAATGGTGTGCCAACTCCATAGTCCATTATGTTTACCACTTAGATCTATACAACACAACTAGCATATCAAGCATTACAAAAGTGTACATATCTGCATTTCTTCCAATTTATCTACATTTTGAACAACAAATGGCAATGCATATGCATCAAAATATGGTGATTTAAAGTATGAGGTAAAATATCAAAAGATGAGGTACAAATATTGATCATCTTAAATATAAAAGAGGATCTTAAGTTAGAAGCTCAAATATATTATGTAACTTATTCCCCTTTTAGATATGATCTTAATCTTCTTGCCTTGATATGTTATTCCAATTTGATTTTTTGATCCACTTACCAAACTATAAGCTATTTTTTGCATAATTATCCAGCCTTCATTGAATTTTATGTTGCTTTTGCTTAGCTTTATCTCTATATCTCCATGAATACAAATACAGTACCATTTTGGTATCATGAGAAGCCATCTTATCTTAATTATATCCTTCTTAACTAAGTTTTAATACTAATTTTTTGTTCCCTATGTAAGTTCCTATTTTAGAGTTGAGTATTTTAAGGTTCTTATGATTCTTGGTTACACAAATAGGTCTGAATGTTTCAATATAGTTCATGTATTCCAAATTTCAAAAATAATTTCAAGGAGATTTTACCTATTTATAGAGTAATGAGAAGAATAATCTTCTTACAGTGATGAATTTTATCTCTTTATTCTACATAATTTTGTCATATTATACAATCACATTTTAAATTATTTTAAATACTTGAAAAAATCATCGTAGTTACTTATATGTATATATTATAACTCTTGAACACTAAATATACAAATTTCTTGCATGTTATCTTGTATTTATCAAAAAATATTATTATTGTATTGAAATGAAGCATAATAATATTCAATAATTTGGATTTAGGATTTTATATTGATGAATAAATCATGTAAGTTTAAGATTAAGGAGTTTAATTAGTGTGAATATGTTATGGAAATAAATTATTTATCTAATTATGTATATTATTTATACACTTAATGAATTTTCTCTTAAGACTATCATCAGTTATAATGTTATATATCAAAATTGACTATATAAAGCTATGTTTATTCTCTGTTTTTTATCATCTAAAAGACAATAAAACATAGTTCATAACATACAAAAGGCTTATCATCTTGTTTGTCATCTCCTTCGTCTAAAGGTAAAGAAATGTGTCTTTTGAAAGTGCATACAAACCTTTGTCAATGGTAATCCAGATTATAAACTAAAGTAATCACTAATATGTATATATATATATATATATATATATATATATATATATATATATATATATATATTAGTATGTTTTTCTGCAAGAATCTCCTCAAATTAAATTTATTTTGTTATATTAAAGGAAACATCTAGGATTCTAAGACTACATATTTCTATAGCATGTTTTCTCATCAAAAATAATATTCCACTTGGTTGAGCTTAACCTTATTATCGTCATTACCTCTATTCTTTTACATAGATCTTTATAATCATGATTTATTGATCCATTTAAATATTACTAAATAATATTTAAATCCCTATTATAAACTATGAAGAATGTTGGATGTGAAGTGCCTTATTTATCTTATTTTTAATTTGACTCCTATCATTGGAAAAATAAAATATTCATAAATGTCAAAGAGTTAGTAGTTTATCATGTATTCAAGTAGGATATTGTAACTTCAATTATACTTCTCTACTTTTAAAATCCAATAATCTTATCTAATCTAATATTGTAAAAAATAATGTTTTTTAAATAATTTTTGTTGAATATATAATTTTTTCCGAACACCACTTTTTAGTGTGATGTTTTGAGTCTGAATTGAGAGATCTGTTTAACTTTTTTGCATGTATTCATGTATACTTTGTGTTTTTACTACTAAAATTAGTCTGATATTGTATTAAGGTAAGAATGGCTTGATACTCATAACTCTATTATAAACATCGTGTAAAAGTCAATCTCAACAAGAGTAGATTTCTAACAATTATTTAGCAGTTCAATTTCTGCAATCTGGAAAATGCAGTTAACCTTTACTCAGAATATAAATGAATTTTTTTATCAATAGACACATTTTATTTAGATACACCTTAAAAGTATAATCATAGTTTCTTTTCCTATCTATAACATTCGCATTGTACCTCCAGTATCCTCTACTTTCTCGTGTCTACCATAATTCTATTAGTATCTTCTCTCTCTGAGTGGCATAATATTTTTGAGGTATCTTCGATGGTTACATGAAAACCTTTTCTGGTACCATAGGCACTTTCACGGAGAAAGAAGCAAAAAAAAGCAATCCATAGAAGTGATTTGATTTTTGTGTAAGGTTGACGTATGGCCCTTTTGGAGTATAGCCAAGTGGTAAGGCATCTGAAATTTGATGCCGAGAAACAAAGGTTCGAATCTTTTCTCTCCACCTCTGAGCGGGCAAATTGTGTCTTTTCGAATAGATAGATAATTATTTCTCCAAAAACAGGAATTAGTATTATGGAAGATTCAATGAAGAATTATACTCAATACGGTGAGGAATTCGTATTACAGACTAGATGGCTATTCCCTTACGAGTTCCATATGTGAGTCACTTTTCAGAGAGAAAATCGCCTTTGAAGAGATATAATGGAGACATATTAACAAAGTCTTATTCTTGGATATGAATATAGTGATGGCAGGTTTTGAAAAGAAAACTGTCCTCGAGACCTTAAAAACATATCCAAGTATAAACACCAATTCATTACCTTTGTAACAGAAAGGAAGGTTGTCTACGTCCCATACAGCGACGGCAACAACTATCCTTTTTTTGCAGCGTTGCTTGTCTGATCCTAGGAGCACTTACCGCCATGGCCCAAAACAAAGTCAAAAGAAGTGTAGCTTATGAGTACTGAGTCGCACCATCAAGGTCCGAACCAAATTGAGCAAAAGCCGCTACTTCACGATAAGTAAGGGGTGGCCCTTTGGATGTAAGACCAGAGGGCCACGAAATGAGTCTACAAGAAATAAGATACTCCTCGCAACATGAAATTTAATGTCCAGGGTGTGTCAAGGGCTTATTCGTGGTCCACGTCCACGTTGCTGACACGCTTTCACCAGTGGGTGGGTTTCATTATACCAATTTCGTCGGATGCGACATCCAGCGAACTACCGGTTCACCGGTTGCTAACCCACGCCTACTATCCATGACTGGAATGATGTCGTGATTCTTGCGAGATAACATGGTTTATATGTGCAACCTCCATTATGCAGCCTAATTCAAGGCTGGTTGTTGGAACATAATTATGCAATGGATGGGACCATATTCTGACGTGTTACGTGCTTCTATGGATCTATGGAGTATGATATCGTGTAGGAACAGAAGGCGGCCCTTGATTCGATAGTTTATTCCGACAAGGTCGAGAACACAGTAACACCGAGTCCGGGTTGCCTGATAAGCTACGGTGTTCATATTCGTCCACGCCGGACTGCGGATGGACAGAGCAATGACACGTGTACTAGCAAAGGACGTAATCATTTGTCTACAGAACTGGTCTACCTGGTGCCGATGCTTTCTGTGTTAATTAGCCGTGAATTAGTAGACGGATTAACGGTAGTAAGAGGAGCGTGTACACGCAGTCTTCCACACATAGATAGCTTCTTCGTCCACCTTCGTGATAACGCTGAAAGTCAGTCATTCCTCGAGGGCTGAAAGAAGGGACGGCCGATCGATAAAATTCCGAGCTTGTATTTTGCACTCAGCGTGTAGGCTGGAGCTTGTTGGCTTAGAAATCGGATCCGATAAGACGAAATGGCTGAAAATAGCTACAAGTATGTCATCCTGGGCGGAGGCGTTGCTGCTGTAAGTACTGCTCTTGAAATAGTAGATTTCTAGTGATGGATGCAGAAGGCCGTTTTCTTTTGTGGGAGTTTTCCATGATTTGGCAACGAGTTGATGCTTCTTGAATCAAGTAATTTACGACGGGATGTTGTTTTGAAATCTTCAAAGGCTCAAAGAAGTGCGCAGAGTGGACAAATGTTGGTATCTACCGATTGTATGCAGCCGATGTGGCTCGTACCGTAGGAGAAGCCAACGTACTCACGATTGGAAAGAAGTCGGATTTATCTGACTGAACGATATGTGCTTTTGTTTTTGTTTTTGCAATAACAGAGCCGAGAAGCTAAAAAATTTCTATATTGCACATGTGGATCGACGTGTTGTGAAACTAAGTTATCTACATAGGTCATCGATGCATGAGAATGCATCGATGACCTAGGTGTGTATCCACCAAGGGAAAATGCATTCTCATGCATTTTCCCTTGGTGGATGTGGCTCATTGTAACCGAGAAGTTCTCTGATCGCTACTTAAAGTGAAACGATATGGTGGTTCCTGTTGTCAACTGAATTTTCTATAGCAGAAGTATAAAGAAACAGGGTCAAGAACTCTGGTACTTACGTGCTCGTTGCAAGTATGACGTTAACTCGAGTTTCATCGTGAGGCTGCAACGCCGAGTTTTAGACCTGCAACCCCACACTTTGTTTCTCATCTACCGTTCAGGCACTTAGTGTTTGTTGTCCAGTATGGAGTTTTAAACATTCCGTGGTTGAACTCAAGGGCCCTTTTACCATGTGACATTCCGGTTGACCATGAGGTAGGACTCATTGTATGATCAGTTGACCGCAGGTATGAAGGGCTTGCAGTCAAGCTGTTTGCCTGAGTCCTACCTGAAAGCTTATACTTTACTGCTATTTGGCTTGGTAGTACATGAAGAGTTTTATTGAGTACATAGTAATTATGCTCTTCATATCTTTGTCCATCACAGGGTTATGCAGCTAGCGAGTTCGTTAAACAAGGATTGAAGGCTGGAGAGTTGGCTATCATCAGCAAAGAAGCTGTAAGAGTTCTAACCTTTTTTCCTCTCGAATATCCTTTTATGCATCCTGTCAATTCATGGTCCGCTTGCAGTCAGTGTTGCAGATAGCAGGAGTTTACAGCATTGGATACCTGGTGTAGTGTACACGCTACTCGGCCCTGGACCTTCTTATATAATAGATTTCCTTCATGGGATGCTTTACTCCATTGGGCTTTTGGATGACCCCTTAGTACGTAGGAGACTTTGCTGGATTTTCTCTTTACTTGCGGGGTCGGGGAATGGCCAGATCTAACTGAAAATTTGCAAATTTGTGTAGGTTGCACCATACGAACGACCAGCCCTCAGCAAGGGCTATCTTTTTCCAGAATGTAAGTAAATGTCTTGCAACTGCTGCGATCTAAATATATTGCTCATTCTGTAGGCCCATACACAGATCTGTATTTTTGTGTCATCAATGCCGTTAAAAGTTGATACTACAAGATTCTTGATAAAGTGTCTAGTGGTTTATCGTCGCTAAGTTACAATCAACATAACAGCAGATCTAGTGCTTTCCTCTGGATTTCATTTGCATTCTTATGATATGCTTTGCAGGTTTGTAGAGTGCACCTAACTGTGAAGTTTTCTACGTGCAGCACCTGCTAGGCTGCCTGGATTTCACACCTGCGTGGGGAGCGGGGGCGAAAGACAAACCCCAGAATGGTATAGCGAGAAAGGTCAGTATGAAGAACATATGACCTATTCATTCCCCTCAGGTTTATATGATATCGTGTAATCTCTTAAGTCCAAAGTGGGGACTTTGGACTTTGGACTTTGGACGATTCTTCTCAGTTCTTGTTGGATATGTAGACATTCTAATTAGCTCAGGTTGAGCTATTTCCATTTAAGGCGCGATGTCTGTTTGAGAATAGTGATTCTGTTTATATACATACCGACAGGGACTTTGTTGCAGTGTAACTCTTTCGCGGTATCACATCGCCAGTCCAGCTCGATATGACCAGAGAAAATTTCTTTCTTCATCCTTGAGACATATATATGTATATATATAAGGAAACAGTACTTTCTTAGGTATTTCTTAGGTACTTTCCACACATGGCTACTTTTACTGAATGATGCCGTACGGATCTGCTGTTAGTTTCCAGTATTGGTTTCGTAGAGTTTGTTCAAATATTAGCCCTAACTCTGATCTTATCGTGATTGTAGGTATTGATCTCCTTCTTGATACGGATGTGGTGGAAGCCAGTGTTGCCAACAAAACTTTAAAAACTGCAGCTGGTGCGGAGTACAAATACGGAACATTGATAATCGCTACAGGAGCTACGGTGAGAAAGTCTGCGTCCTCATTAACTGAAAGGTTTTGTGATACGAACCCTTGGGTCGTCATTTTCATGTTTTGATTATCTAAGCCTACTAACTTGCATTTTTTGCCATCTCGAAGATTGAAGTTTTGATCCATGTAACAGCTGAATCGGCGGGCACCTCAGACCCTCTTCGGAAACACTTGAGTGTAGACGTAATAAGTCGATTCATTTCAAAGTTGGTGGGTTCTCGCAGTTTGTGAAGCTCTCGGATTTCGGAACCCCAGGAGCAGATGCCAAAGGAATCTACTACTTAAGGGAGGTTCAAGATGCTTCAGCTCTTTACGAAGCGATCAAGGCAAACTCAAACGGAGGTCATGCAGTTGTAGTCGGGGGTGGGTACATTGGGTTGGAACTTGCCGCAGTTTTAAATATGAACAACTTGAAGGTTACGATGGTGTATCCGGAACCATTCTGCAGTAAGTGAACCTGCCCTCGTACTTTTTTCTTCAAACGCTTGCTCATCTGTATCGACCTTCCTGCGTATAAACTCTAGATCGCTACAAAAGTTACGAGTGGCATGTTCTGAAGTTTCTTCTGCAATATTTTGGAAACAGAGATAATAGCAAGATAATAGCAAGAACAAGTCAAAAGGAGCCATTTCAAAGTGGACTTGACATGTTTTGTTAGACAAAGCAATTATGCTGCATTTCGATTCGGATATGAGCGCCATTTCAATCCAAAGTTAAAGGTTCTGAGTACATGACTGCTTTTCATTGTTCTGGAAGAGGTAGCTAAAGTTGAAGAATATAATGACTAACTTAGAGTATCTACTTTTCCTTTCGTTCGAGTGCCTCGCCTTTTTGTCAGTGAGCTCGCTGCATTTTACGAAGGATACTACAAGGAGAAGGGAATAGAAATTGTAAAGGGAACTGTTGCTTCAGGATTCGAAAGTAACGCACAAGGAGAGGTAAGTAGCTAAGTTGCTTGACTGTTGATATCCATCTATCGAGTACTTTATGCTTCATCAATGAAACTAAAGTCAGCTACTGGCAACAGCCAAATGTGTATTGTACACATTTAAACTGAGACAACAAGGAGATGTTTAGGTTTAGGAGATGTTTAGGCTGATGCTATCAGTGTTCTTCAACTTAAACTCATCTCACCCGGCAAATCCGACTTGGATCCCTGTTCTTTATCGTAGTCATTTACGCCGTTATCTCATCAGGTGAATCAATTTGCTGCAATATTGTCGGTGCGTCAATAACGACCGTCTGATCATCAGGTGAACGTAGTGAAGTTGAAGGACGGACGGGAGCTGCCAGCTGATATCGTCATTGTGGGAGTTGGTGCCAGACCCAACACTGGATTATTCAAGGATCAACTAGTCTTAGAAAAGGGAGGCTTCAAGGTATCACGAACAGTTTTTGGTCCTCTCACAAGTATTGAGTTCAGTGAGATTCAGCATCTTTTATTTCGCAAACTGTATTTCTGCATCTTAGTCTTACTTAAAGTTTGCTCTTGTTCCAGGTTGATAGCTTTTTCAAGACAAGTGTCCCGGATGTATATGCTGTCGGTGATGTGGCGACGTTCCCATTGAAACTTTACGATGACCTGAGAAGAGTTGAGCACGTCGATCATGCGCGGAAATCTGCCATTCAGGCCGTTCAGGTTTGACACTAATGTTTTCTCTTTCTTTACTGTCGTAAATGACCAGTTTAGTGCTCGAAAATTCGTTTTACTGTTGAAAGATCTTCATGCCTTCTCCCTCAGAGTTCATCTGAACTGGTGATTATATACATCCTCCTAGGTGGGGATCTCCTACCGAAAGTATATGATGGGCAAAATTCAAACCTCCTTCTTTCATGGGAATAGTTGTTCTCTATCTCCGTACAGAGTCAATTGCTGTCATCTTAATTCTCTTGTTGGACGACCTCGAGAGCAGCAGAACGCACCTATTTCAATGATGTCTTTCGTAAATATTAAAATTTACCCTCTGTTACCTATTGCAGTCAATCAAAGCAGCTGAAGAAGGAAAGTCAATTGCAGAATATGATTATCTACCCTACTTCTATTCAAGGGCTTTCACACTAAGCTGGCAGTTTTATGGAGACAATGTGGGTGACGCGGTTGTATGGGGTGTAAAGGAGGCCTCAAAAGCAAATTCAAAGTTTGGCGCTTATTGGGTCAAAGATGGCAAAGTAGTGGGGGCTTTTCTTGAGGGTGGATCTGCAGATGAGAACAAGGCTCTCGCTACTGCCGCCAGAAACCAAGTGGCAGTCAGCAGCATCAAGGAAATATCTCACTTGTAGCAAAGAAGTGGTTTCTCCTATGGTATATAGAAGATGGTAGAATGTATCATGGGTTTGATAATGTGCGAACGTTCTTAGAAAAGCCTTCGCGCACCATATTATAATATACTGCCTCGATAATTGAGGATAGTTCGTTCGTCCACGCTCGAAGATACTGGCATCTGGAATTTGCTCGATCCTTGTTCTCTGTGCTTAAGTGAGAATCAGAACCGGACTGTAGCGAAGGTATTTGAATGCACGAAGTACCGCGTCAGCCAACATTTCAGCTACAGATAAAATCATGGCCTCAACGGGTTGAAACACACCTTATTACTACATTCATTTAAGCAATCTTGTCAGATTCATGATGTAAAGAAGTAAACATATTCTGTATAGTCTGCGTATGTACGTGAAATAGAGAACGAGGTCTCAAGAAAACATTCAACTTTTTTACAGCATTTTCCTAAACTCGACGAAAATGAATACTGCGATAGTCCTTGTAATGCGGAAGAGTAACAAAACCCGGAGATGCCTCTGAAATCCTTAATTTTGACAAGACTACTCTAAGAGCAGCGGCTGCGATCAATTTGACCAGGAACCACCTACATGTAATGTGAAATATTACGGCAGAATTTAGTACAAGTCATACACATGAAGCAAGACAAATAGTCTTCCCACTGGTGCTCGTCCAGTAAAAGAGTAATATCATTATCCAACTGTAAAATTTAGATTGAATTTATATCTGAATCTGATTCCATTTTGATGTAATGTACACACCTCGGACGCAAATTTGATATTTGAGTGGTTAAGACTGTCTGCCACGACCCATTATGTCATCAAGGTTACAGTTCATTAATTTAGGAAGGTGCTTGCATGTTTAGAAACCATTTACATTTACGCACATACATACAGAGATAAGTTAGGAATGGTCTAAATTAGCATCAAAAGTGATACAATGTTCACGTTAATGCCATGAAAAGTCTCTTTACGCGTCCATTTTGATTTTGCGATATGTATGTGACTAAATTCAAAGCGACAGTGTTCCGTTGTAATTGGTGTAAATTAACATAAAGAAAAGCAACAATCAGAAATCGCAAGAAGGTGTATACAAGCAGGTGTTGAGTGAAACATCGTGCAGGACAAGATATCTCTGCATCCCTTTTAACCAATCCATTACCACAAGAATTACTCGTTGCAGATTCTAGTTTTCTCTTTTTAGTTTTATTCAATTTTCCACTATAACTGATTAACGCACACACAATCCTATGTTAACTTTTCGCTTCGTATTGAAGTGACAATATCTATTTTTCTTTTCTTAATGGTTTTATTTTACTCTTCATATGTCCCAACTTATATGTATTATGGACTCTTAATGTCTCGAACGCACACCCAAGTGCCTCGTATGCCTTTTACATGTTCCCAATGAATACCAGACCCACCTACACATTCACACATTTTCAAGCTCTTGATTCAAAACTCTTTAAAGAAAACAATAGTCTACTAAGCATGGTATGATTTCATATGGCATTTTATGTACATCAGAACACACTGAATTGATCTTTTGTTGAGCCTCTTACAGTAATTTTAAGTGATATGAACTGTGTATTGCAAGTAAGGGATTTCAGGATCAAACAGGTTCTCGTATAGGCTAAAATGATAAGAACTTTGAGAGTTCCATCGTTTTGTTATCCAAGACTCTTGCTAAGAGGCATGTGCGTAGTAGTAGGTTCTTATTATACTTCATCAACAAAACGATATCCTTTTCCATCCTACGAGAAACATCCGCAAAATTAAACGTTTGTTTACTAGACTAATGTTTATCAGTTAATCCGTAAGCACAATATCATAGGCTAACATACATGAAATTAACATTGAGTTATTCTTGTCATAGTCACTTTTCCCAAAAATTTACCTACTTACATACTCTTGAAAATATGGATTATCATTGGAAATCATAAATGCTTAAATCTACTATTGTAATAGGTGCCAAAAGAACGGGGCAATCACGGGTGTGAAACCATATATACTAGTAGAGGTACCACTAGATTCCATGCTCCTAAAAGAGTTGGTGATGCAATAGCTTCTTAGAATAATTCAATAATTATGTGAAGAACTATCTATAGTCTACATTACTCATTTTTTAGTTGTGAAAGTATACATAACAATAACAAAATGGAGAAATTTTAGCCTATTGTATTATCAAATGTGAGTCAATGGAGTATGATTACATATGTGTTTATAAGTATGTGCCAAATAGGAAGCTCTAAGAACATATCATCTTATGAAATTGAATAGGCCACTTGTGTATTCCCCAACCAAAAGAGTAAATGAGCAGAAGTTGTGACCTCAACCAGAGTGTATGAGATAACAAGCTACAAAAGTAATCCTGTTTAGAGTAGAGTTCAAAACCCTTAACCTCCTATTAGAAATTGGAACCTTGGTGAAAAGTCATATAGAGTGAAGACTGTTTGTGGACTCCAAACCCTATATTTATTCATCTTGACTTATAGACCCAAGGTCTCTAAGCAAAATGTGAAAATAGACAAAGTTTTAACTAAATATTCCTAAGGGCCTAATATATGACTATCATTCTTAAAGTGAAAGAAAGAGATAAGATGATGGAGAAATAACTACAACCTCCATCAAAGTTGTGAAGTGAACTATGGAAATTAGAGGCTCCCTAAAGGATCTCCTTGGCATATACCCTCATTAGGTACTAGTTGTGTGGAATCACTTGTGATAGAATGGTTGCTATTAACAAAGGTGTCTTTATACCATAAAAAGTATGCACAAATTAGATCAAAGGAAGAATTTGATCCATTATTGAGCAAAGACCACAAAACAAAGCCAAATGAAAAATGTTATTAAAAACATTTGAAACATCAACTTGTACAACCATCCAATAATGATGTTTGTCCAAGGATGCTTGAATGCCAATAATAACTATCTTGTAATCTTTAAGGGTAGCCATTGTAAGCTAAAATGGAGTTAAGAAAGTTGAAAATGAATATCCCAACTACTAAATCAATATTATTTGGAACTAAACATAAGAAAATATCCCCAATAGTAATGGTGCAAACATAAGATGCCTCCTTTGACAGAGCAAAGAGATGAAAATCACCAAAAAAATGAGTAGGTCTAGGTGGTACCAGATCCAAGGCAATGATTGATAAAAAGCAAAGAGAGAAGAGAAACAAAAATTTGGCATGTTTGGTGAGGAACAATCACATGAATACTCAAACCAATCTCAACAACCCACTCTTTGAGGAACGCAAGGAACAAGAAATGGAGTAAAACATAAGCAAAGGAGGAATCCATAAGTTACAACTCCTCATTTGGGTGATGATAATCATGAAGGCAAGAAAGAAGGTCATAAATAGTAGGTGTGTGGAGACTCAATAAGGCAGATAAAGTATCAATGGAGAAGGGTGTTTGTTTGAGAGTGTGAGAGTGCTTGGGTTGCATGTCTATACTTACATATCTAACCTAACATCAAATAATTACTAAGAATACAATATTTTGGAGGTAGAGCATGGGAATATGGTAATTTTGATATCCTCTTAGCTATTGCTTGAGCACATATGATGTACTTATCATATAGGATAGACCAATCTGCATGCAAACCCTATGAATGGTATCTTGGTGTTTTGATGCTCCTTGTGTGCTGGAAGGAGTAAGCTCCACTATGGGAAGATGACTAATAAGTTCAAGTAGAGATATCTCTCCCTTGGTCATTTGCCAAGATAGCTTGTAGTAGTAAAGAATACATAGAAACTACTAGGTGAAACAAAGGCATAGTGATCCTAGTACTTACATGATCTAGGTAAACCGGGTAGAAATAAATAATACAGTCAAGAGAATGTAACCATAAGTATATGTCTGGTGGGACTTGAATAAATATGCCAAGAATACAAAAAGAGTTTGGAAGTGTGAAGAAAAGTGACATTCATTTTAATCTATAAACATCAAGATCTCTCTTTATGTTGTGATAAGGCAATCCTTACCTATGCACAATCTAGACAAGATTTTGTGAGATGCTGATGAGGAAATATGTATGGATGGGCTAAGGATATAGGTGGAAGAATATGGTCCTATGGAAGTGATGCATTGGTAAAGCTAGGGAGGAAAGTTATAGTATGAAGATCAAGAATAGGTTGTGACAAAAAATGTATGATCTTCTATAGAAAGATCAACCCATTTAATGCACCCTATTATTATGGAAAAACTGTAAGATGTGTAGATTAAAGAGATTCCATCTAAATAATCACAATCAACTATGGGTATGTGCAAAAAATATCAACATCCAAATCTATTCCTTGACCGCAAGTATGAGATATGGGTGTTAGATAAAGAATACATATAAAAGTACCTTTAAATTCTAGTGCAAGAACAAAAAAGGGGATATTGTATAATGTCTATTAAAAGTAAACCCACACACAAAAACCTAAGGAATAATACATACACAAAAGATGGAACATTTAAAAAAATTCTAATAAAACATAAAGAAATAGGAGAAAAGGTATAAGAATAAAAAATAGAAAAAATACAAATGTGTGATTTGAGAGTAGTCTATTTGTGACAAAAGAAAATCATCTCTTTCATAACTTGGTTCCCTCTCCAAGTCCAAAAATCTACATGAAACATGCATCTTTCATAATCTGCATTGCCATTTTAATAAAGTCCACGAATCTAGGATCCATTATTGTAAAAGACTGAGACCAAGGAGAGAAATAGGAGAATGGAAGATCACATTAGGACACTTGAATTTGTGTAAACTCCAAATGCCTAGCATGAGCTTTGGCTCTGGTACTTATAGGGAGCATACAAGGCTCTTGAGAAGCTTCTTAAGAAACTTCCTTGAGCCATTTTCTTGGAGTGCAAGCCAAGTTAACCTCTTATTAGAAGGTTTCTACTTGGCTTGCAAGCTAAGCTAGTTGGAATCTTCTAGAAGTTTCCTTCTAGAAGCTACTTACTTGGGTGCAAGCTAAACTAGCCAGGAAGCTTCCCAAAAAGCTTCATAGATACTTTTGGAATATTCTAGGCTAATTTTTCCAATTTGCTAGTTTGTTAGCCCTAGCTAACTTTGTTGCTAAACTCCATATTGTTCCAATTATCAACCCCCTAACTTAGGTGCAAGAATCATCAAGAAGTCTTTGTACTCTATCTTTCATTTGAGCATTCTTTGTACAAATAATTTAATCAAGAGAGATAATAATAGTTCTATGTACAAAATATCCTCTTTGATTTGGCATGCCTCTCCTTAATACAAAGTTTCTCCACTTTAGACCTGATTTTCTTTGTACAAACTATCTGCTCTTTTTCCACCTTCCTCTTCTTAGCTTCTACAAGATACTTATGTTTCCTCATTTTTGCAAAATTTTGAGCATCTATCTCTACTATCTTACATCTTTCTTGAGCTTCTATAGGTTTACTATTTCACATGGTTTGCTAAATCTTGTGAAAAAGTAGCCATTGTAGGAGTAATCTTTGTTGTTAATTGGGAGATCTTTTCTTCTCTTGTGAGACTCACTTTCTCCTTCTCAAGATGAGATCTACTCCTTTGGTCCTCTAATTTCTTCTGGCAATGTAGCTTCATCGTCTAGTACTATTGGAACTCCTCTTGCTCGGCTCTCCTCTTCAAGCACATCATGAGGATCTAACACTTGAGTACTTGGGATTGTGAATGGAATTGGATCCATGCCCAACTCAAGAAAATCCTCTATCATTACTTCTTTGGCTCCATGCTCCTCACCACCATGAGTGCTTGAGTGTGCTCCTTCCTCCTCGGGTTTATGCACCCTAAACATATCTCCAATATTTTCTACAACACCACAACCAATGTTAACTAGTGCAAGAGGAGATATATTTGCATAATTTCCAAACATCAAATCCATGGAATCAAAGAATAGACAAATATGATTTAACTTATCCTCTATTGTTCTTCATCCATCTTCATTTAAATTCATTGTAAGTCCTTCTAGTGTACTTTTGATTTTCCATGCCTTTCAAGATTTTACATATCTCACCCACTTATTGTACAATTATCTCCTATTAAAATAATTGGAAATACATTCCTCCCATGGTGTACCAAACAGGTTGCTATGTAACATAACATAGTTATCTTTTGAACAAGCTTCTTGCAATTGCCACCATGAATTTGCTGAAAATGCTCTTATTTCTTCAAGTAATCCAAGATTTATGCATAGAGATGGCCAATCATGCGGAATTATAATTCCTCGGCCTTCCAACCCTTAGCATTGTTCTCCTCTAATACTATCTTCAATAACTCTTGGAATTTTAGTTGTGCTTGAAACTCAAGAGAAGCTCTTGGTGATATTTATGAACGAAAGCAACTCGAGAGACTTTGGGAGTTGATGGAGCTATAGCCTCTAGAGCTCGAATGGTGGAATTGGTACCTGACATTGAAATAGAATGGGACAGAGCAATGGAATTGCAATTGCTTGAATCCTTTATGCAAATCCTCTATGAACTGCAAATGTTTTGTGCTGCGCTTTACCAAGGTCATTTCTGCATCTCCTTTCCTATTGACTCCTTGCTATGCAAATGCTAGTGGCGCAATATGCTCATAGTTTCTTGAGTGGAATTTTATTCTTAGTTTAGAGTTTGAAACTTTGCCAAACCAATTCAAACAATCACATGAATGAAGAATTCAACAGGGAAACATTGGAATTTTGGATTCCACCTACAAATTAACTCATAACCACCTTTGGTCAACCCCTTAATTCTCGCTTATTTACGTGTCAATCTTTGAGGAGATAATCCTCTATTGTCATCTGATCTTTGTCTATTATCACTAATAAAGTCACTTATTTGGCATTGTAAGTATCAATTTTTGAATTGACAATCCTCTATTATCATCTAGAACCTTTCTTTATTACTAATGAAATCAAGTGATTTGGTACGCCAGTAAATGTCCCTAACTGAAACCCCCACCACGTAAAACGATTTTCATCACCCATGAAAAAAATGACGGATGTTTCGATGTTGCTCGTGCCCGTAAACATCCGTAACTTTTAAATCTGAAACCCTCCTTGGTGTGTAACAAAACAGTCTATAGAGTTACGAGTTACTCAAATCATTCCCGTAAATTCTCCCGTTTCTTCGTTAACTATTCGTATGATTTCTCGGAGACTTTCGGTTTCGATTCCAGTGGATTTCCAGTAAGAGTCTCGGGATGTAGGCAATGACCTCACTCCGTTGCATATCAATAAAATATGGAATTGCATGTACAGGGGTACCCATGAAAATGTTTAGAGGAATAAGCTTTTGCTTTCTGTAAAAGCTGGAATTGAAACCCCCTAATATTTTCTTAGAGGAGTGTAAGTTTCTGCTGCTTCAGATCCTTGTTCCAATAACTTTCAATTTTATATCCAATCTCAGAGTTGCGACGTTCCCAAGTTTTAAGGTCATTCTCGAGACTGAACCTGCCAAATTCGAAGACAGTAGGATAATCTTGATGTAGGTCTAACCCAACCCTTTGGACGTGATGCGCCAAAGAATGTTTTGAACTATCGCAGACTCTGAGAAAAGTTTCCTTACTCAATGAACGTCAGAACGTTGAGGCACAGAAGAGCATGATGTTTGAACTAAGAGAGCCGGATCTTTACTGTACAAGTATACAAAGGGGATCATAATCCCCGAACTCAAAAAAGCTTCCAAAGAGTTCTATTTCCGCAACCAAAAGCGAATGGCGCCTCGAGCTGTGACAATGTCCCCATAGGAAACTAACTACCAAATGCAGTCATGCAGAAGCTGCTTGAGCAGGTGTATCCCTGGCTGGTATTTGATCAGGTCTATGGTCGGGAATGATACCCCACTGTGCATGAATCCATCTTTCGACTTCGATCAGATCTGGGAAGACTAGTGCACCATTCTCTCTCCACACTTTGGACTCAACTGTTTTGAATCGATCCAGGAGAACGGCATGCATCCCAATCCGCTTGGCGGGTACATAATCCTTTTTGAAACTGTCCCCAACATGTAATGCTTCCTCAGGATTCTGAACACCTGCTCTTTCCATCGCCATTTCGTATATCCTAGGGTCTGGTTTCTCCACTCCTTCGATCCCGGAAAAAATTCCGAAGTCCCACTCCGATCCCTGGTTGAGATTGCAGGCCATCAACCAAAATTACTCAGAAACCCCGTGAGCAGAAAAATTAACTTCCTGGCCAAATACCGTACTATATCCGCAACACTCCTATGAGAGCAGCCTAACCTTACCCTGCCTTCTATTCGCGAAGACGACATAATGTTCAGCGAATCCAAGGTTATGGAGATTCATGCTTATCTTTAGTGTCGACAAAGTCAGAAAACTCAGTTCATCAGGAAATCTCCTTCAATTGATTGTGAACGGTGTTCTTTGATGCTGAGAATTCTTTTCTTGGTAGTATACCAGAGTACCAAGAGGGCGGAACGAGTGAAGGTGCACAGAGGATGCATCACAATAGCCCTAGGTGTCGCTGTTACCTGATTCAAACCAAGTGTAGGGAGGATCACGTCTCGATATCGGTGCTCCGCATTACTCACGATTCCGACCGTGATGCCCTGCTTGCGTATCCATCGTAGGAACGGGATGGCGTCCGGAAGCAGGTTGTATGGGGTGGCAGAACCGAATGTTCGATAGATCCGCATAAAGACTTTCTCAAGTGTCTCTCTGTCATACTCGTAGCCAGCCTGAACAGCAGAGCCAATGATAATTATCAATTATCTAGGAGGACCATAGTACATTCAGCTCACAGATCTGGTGGCTCTAATAAGTTGAAGTGGATTCACCACAAAGGCAGCTGGCTTTAAGGTAATTACCCATAATCTGACTCAATATTTGAAGCTTTCTGCATTTGGATTTAGCCTACCCTTCTGCATTTCAAGACGAGGCCAGCCAGAAGCGCAAAGATTGTCAAATAAATAAATCCGAAGGGATAGTCCTTTGCAGTTCCATGACCAACATCCATTTAAAAACAAACCTTCAAAAAAGAATTGTACACAACGATACGCCACCATTCTATGTTGGGCATGCTGGTCGCATTTCCGAAGCAAGGATGCTGTGCAGCCATCTCCTTGTAGGCCACCTTGAAGCCCTCGTGCATCCGATCATAATCCGGGCACGGCAATCCCACTCGCTTCGCTGCCAGACAGTAGTAATCGCCCAAGCTACCTCTATACGCAATCAGAGTTCCCGTCACATCTACGGTCACACATTTGAGATGCGAAAATGTCTGCCGCCCCATCGGCACAGCCATTTCCGAAAATATTGTGGCAGCCATCGATTCTTTCCTCCTAAGCTGCAACTGCCTCCTCCACTCTGCTTCAAAAGGCGCGCTCTCTTCTCTCCTCCTCAGCTTACTACCTTACCAGATTGATGGCTTGATCGAGATGATTCTAGCACCTTCCCTCTCCTGTGCTTATGAAGGTTCCCTTCAGAAAAGAGATGCCTAATAGTCCACGGACCAAGATCTCTTCTCCGACTCGACTCGATTCCACTGACATGCGTTAATGTCCCGCCAGAATTATTCTTTATTATTGTAATCAATCTGGCCAGAAGCTCGCACTCGGTTTAAGAATTCGGCTGGCCGCCGCGCCAGACGACACTCCTTAACAACGACGACTCGGATAGGAAGAAATATTTCTGTACAAAGACCGCGTCTCTCGTACTGTCACATCTATTCTCTAATCCTAATACTGTACTCTCAAACCTGGCCTGAATCCTGGCATCAATTCACGAAGGTCCTCCACATCTCCTGGCTGAGTCGACAGATTCACGCCGTCCTGTCACTGCACTCAATGTACGCTCCCTCTCTTGTGTCTTGAAAACGATGAACTCCCTCGCCGTCGTCGTCGGACGTACCAACAGGATTCTCGTGAACAGACGGACGGAGGGACGCCCACCACCACGCAACAGCTCCACAACCAATCTTACCAGGTACCGTAGGCCCCACGACTACGTTTCAACCTGAGATGGAGTGCGTTCCACTTTGACGAGTCACGATACGAATGTCAATGTTGCTATCATTGTACTCTCAGACAGCCAACAACGTGGTGAGAACCTAGGAAATCTCATTCTTGAAAACACGGGAAATTTTATTCTTGTATTTTCATTATTCACTGGTGAATGTGATTCTACACTAGATTATATCATTCAAGACACTTTAATACATGAATCCATATTCAGATTAGATGCGATCAACTCTGTAATAGCATGATCTTTGATTATCTATTGTAACATTACCTTTTTTCTTGTTATTATCAAATAAAAATTATATTATAAGTTTCTATTTATTTAGTGCTAAGTGAAGAGTGTAAAACTAATTTATATATTTTTATTTATTTTATTCAATAGTATCCATGATTAATTAATCTTTATGTAAAAAAGCTCTTCAAATTTAGCTTTCAGTCAAATGAAAAGGGAATTTTCAAAACTGAGCTAATTCCAAATGTTATTTGCAAAAATGGATTGATTCCTGAGTTTTATTTGCAAGAATGGGCGTTTTCGCGGAACGCCACCTGCTCCACCTTTCATTTGAGGTAAATTTAAAAAAAAGTGTTTCGCTAGAGTATCTTATTTTATAATTTTTAGAATTTGAATGCCTAGAGTGTGAGCTCCGAAGACTGCTTGTTAAAGACTTTGGAGTACGAAGGATTGGGATGCAGTGACTCGGCTCAACGCTTATAATTAACTCAATTTATATTATATCTTTCATTAACCCAGACTCTAAAACTCTAGGTGCAAATACGAGCAGAGTCTGTATATAATATATAATATAAGCTTTCACTAATTTAGACTATGGATTTCTAAGACAAAACTTGAACTATTTTTCCTCACTAGTTATTACTTATGTGCTTTTGGTATCTAAAATCAATAAAAGAAATTATCTTAAGGTTTAGAAACAACTGTCCTAATTTCTAACTTTATACATTTTTAGATAGATTCTTATTTTCTTTGTTGTAACTTGCCCTATTCTCCCCCTTCTTTATGTTAATTTATCTTTTGGACAGTGAATGTAATTCTACTACACTACATAATAGCTAACGACTAGCAATTCTGATCCATAAAGTTCAACACTATAGCATAGGGAAATTGAGATCATAGATTGACTAGAGTCAAGATTAACGGTTTCTTCTGGATTCACGGAAAGTGGAAGCTTGTGTTAAGTTTTTTGAAGTTTCAAGAGTTAAAAGGGTGAGGATGATGCAAAGGTCTCTCCAAGAGACAATCGAGAGCATGAAAGAACAGAAGAAAGGGCGACCGCGCAGAAAACACGGTCAAAGAACCAGAGAATTAGAAGCTAGAGAAATTGACCTTTGCATAGAAGGCATTGATAGAGGATAAATACACCGCAATTGCAACATCAACGATGCCATAACACCGTAGAACTTAGGAGAAGGCAAGAGTTGAAGGGTCGGGTGAAGTTGAGGATGATACCTTTGTACCAAAGCAAAGATTCCAAGGGACGATCAGGAGAGATGAAAAACCCGAAGAATTAAATATTTCGTACTAACAACTATTATTATCTCTCCTGATTGTCTGATATCTCTCTTGGTGATATCTACTCCTTGTGATGTAGAAAGAAGTACAAAACTCATTTTCTTGGTTCTCATGTACGTACCACACTAAACAAGACTATAAGTTTTGATATGCCCTCAATGGTTGATTCACACTTCGGATTATGCATATGAATAGAATGGAATTGTAAAAGTAATATAATAGATTCTAATACTATCTATTACAGTAGAGTTGAAGATCCTTGATACATGTACCATTCAAAATTTATCATGGTGCACTCAACTGCAATGTAACCCAAAATGTAATCCAGAATGCAAAATTGATGAATTATAAATTCTCTTGACTGGATAGACCGTGTAGCTTGCATAACCCGAACAGACTGTGCAGTTTGCTTGGTCTCCAACATCTTCTGATTACTCTTTCTTGCAAAATCTTCAAAATTCCCTTATTTTTGACATCTCCTTACAAATTAATTACTCTTTCCTCTTCTTCTACTTTGGGTGCGACTTCTTTTTAATGGAAAGGTGAAGAAATGTTGGGCCCTTCCTGTTGTACTATGCTATTTAAAATATATTTTGGATTATCACAATGGACTGAGTGTTGGCACACAGAAATAGGAACATCCTAGTGTATAATCTGGTACGTAATCACAATAAAAGTGAAAAAGTTGCAATTAGAGACTCACACGCTTCTTGCAAGGCAATGGATAATGAAGTTGTACTTGACGTTGGAGAATGGTAAGTGCCATATGGTGGAGCCTGACCACCACATACAAGGATGAGGCAATGGTCGCCTTTCCTCTTATAGTTTTAAAGAATTCTCTTATTTCTTCTAGTTTTCTATCAAGGAATTCACTGGCATACAAAGGCAAAAAGCAATCAGAAAAAATAATGAGTAATCAAGGAATAATAGTTAGGAGCATAATGAATGTATGAAAAATATGTGTATAAGTATACTCATCTGTATATACATATGTGCACAAATGAGTACAAGGGTATGTCTATGGTCACGACTATACCATGATGTAGTAGTGCATCCCTAAGTCTTTGGTAGAGGATGCGGCATAGAAACAAAGGACTATATATCTACATCCATAACCTCTTGTCTAGATGCCTAATGGGATCACAAAAGCCCAATGCTAAAATATCATAAGGGTCTACACTACAATCCCTAATCTACTAGAGTACCACTCCTCAAAAAATGGAGTGGCAAGCTCCATGGATACTCTAAATCTATCTAGAAGAGCTACAATGTTATCTAATAATGAAGTGTATGAGGTACTAAATGTATCAATAGGACTAAATCTAGGAGGATGGATAGTTCCATGGGAGTGGTTTCTACAATAAGATAAAGCATCATTATCAACTATCAATATGTCCCTCATGGACAACCCTAAAGATGTAAATTTACTTTACGGTGTTGTACTTTGCCTTTCTCTCTTTGGGAACACACTGGGTGCCTAACTTTGGAGTTTATAGATCATGGGTTGTATGTAGATAGGCACTTATAGTTTGAGCATGATAGTTTGCACTATCAATGGAACCTTCTAATTATATTTCTAGTTTTCCCTCTATCGGGTAGGGAAGTAATGAGCAACCTCACCGATCATCAGCACAACACACAGTCTTTGTATGTTGGTCATCACTTCTAGTACTACCAAGGAAAAATACATAGCACACCTAAAATGAAAGAATCTGAGTGCAATGCTTGCACACCAATCAAAGCTAACTTGGCATGTAAACAAGCATGTAAGTACAAAGAAGATTCAAACTTAAGGATTTAGCAACAACTCTCCATGCTTTTTGGTGAAAATGATTCAGAGTCTACTTGCTCTTTCCTCAAGTTGATTTCAATATGTACTCCAATTTGCATCTAATTTGTATTCACTGTGGAGAACTTTTATACCTTTTGACAAAGAAATCTCTATGAGACACAAATGGAAATAAGTTTTTCTATATAGCTTGGATTTGGATGTTTTGGAACTCAATGAAGAGCCTATAAGATAAGCTTTCTAATGATATAAATTAAGTCTCAACTTATGAACTAAAACTCCTTTGACAAGAACTCAAACTTGGCCAGATTTTTGTAGCTTTGTCAAGATATTTGTAACACCGAATCTAAGTGTAATACCAATAGCTAGAAAAATTATCTAGAGGTGAAAATTGGCTTGGTAACATCTCAAAGTATGTTTTATATGATTGACTAAGTAGATTAGATAGAGGTATCACCAAAAGAGTACTTCTACTAATAGGGTAGGAGTAGAAAATAGTCAAAACTTCAAACCCAATTTTGGAGGCCTAAATGGATGAAGTAGGCCTCAAAGATGTGCAGATTCCTTCCCTCTACCAAGAAATGAGAGGTTTGCCTTCCCTCCTTCCTATTTGTCTCATCAAGAGCTTTCCAACAGTACCTCACCTATGCAATTATGAGATTCTTACAAGAATATTCTCTAAAGATTCCCTCTGGTCAAAGCTTGTTTGACTAACCAGATAGGACCAAAATCAATATGTCACCCATTTATGCAACTAATCTAAGGGTAGAGCTTGCTGACATGTCACCAATCCATGTATCTGATCCAAGGGTAGAGCTTCCTTTAAGAGAATCCTCTTTGCTATATAATAAAGACAAGGTGCTTCTTTGGGGCATTGGAGTTTTGAGTGTGAAGCTTTGTGTTTCTTCTTTGGGTTTCTCTTGATTGTTCTCCTATCCTCGAGACATTACACTAGGTTGCTCAAACATTGGAGTGGTAGTATTGGTAGTAATAGGTATTTTGGTAGTTACTCATGGACTACTTGTTGACGGTCCAATTTTATGTTAGGGTTAGTGATCACATGGTTGGACCCATTATCACTTGCACCGTTTGCATCATCAAATATACCATCAGCAATTCAATTAGGGCTGGAGACCTATGGTGAGCAAAGGGGTATACCTTTGAAGTGCAACTCCAAAGAGCTCACTTCTTTGATGTTAAGCCTTTGAGTTTTTGGCTATGGTGGATAGAAGCTGGTGAGTATCACCTAGAGTCTCTTAGCTAGAGTGGGTGTGGCTTGATTGTAATTAGTACCCAATTGTTTGCAGATTTTTGAGTGAAGGATTGAGTACATATCTAATTTGAGTGTGATTCAAGTGGAAGAATAAATTGATTATTTTGGCATTTTAGACTTCATGTATGCCTTATGTGTGAGTTGTGCCTCTATAGTGTATACTTTAATAGTGATGTATGTTGTGTAGCAATGTATATATGCAAAATACTTCAACACTTATTTCAAAATCCCTGATTGAGGGTTGCTCTTGATTCTTGGCAACTCTTCTCCAAATTTTTGGTCCAGAAGTAAGAATTATCCTTACAAAAGCTCCAAAAACCTAAATCTTCAATCATAATCTAACCTAAATCTTCAATCACATATGGAAGAATTGGCATTCAAATTTTTGCTATAGGTAGAAATACTCCACTAAGCTTATGATAGTATTTTTAGTAAAGTTTTTTGCCATATTTTTTAGTATCTATAAACCTTGAGAAACCTACATTCTCTACAGCAATTTCTTATGTTATTATCTAGATCTCTATAAAATTTGAAGCTTTAATTCAACTGCAATCCTTAGATATGGATCAATTCTCAAATTGTGCTAACTTGTGAGCTCTACATACCCAAGTATATTTGATTCAAGACCCTAAAATCTTTATTTAATGAATTCATATAAAATCTTCTTATAGAGGTGTAAAACCTAACCACCAACAATACTGAAAAATTTTATGAGCTTTCTTCAAACGAGAACTTGGAAAATGACCAAAATCCTCAACCTAACCCAATCCTTTATAATTTTATCACTCAGCCTTTTATTTTGACAAATGGACTCCAAAACTCCTCCTTGAAGCCCTTGAACGAGACTTAGCCATTCTTCCTCTATAGTAGTATGTAAATTATCAAGTCCTAGACCTGCTCATAAGTAAGTATAGGAAGAATTATTGGATCTGGATTTTCTATCATGAATTCCATAAATACCGCCCCAAATTGTGCTACCATCCAACCCCTAAGTTCATCATGGTGTAAATTTAAAGCTTGATGAGAAAAGGATTTGGGAGCACAAAACATCTCCTACTTAAGTGTTTCTTCCAACACTCTAATGCTCACACTCTACTACAACTCTCACTCTCTACATCTTCTTCTTGCTCAATACCCCTAAAAATATAAGCATACACTCATCTATCAACTCTCTACCACCTATATACATAACAGCCTTCAAAGAGTACAAGACTATAATCCACATAACTTGTTGTATACATATATATAGATTGCTCACATGGTAGTAGCTCAACCGTGGGATATGTCCTACAATCTCTTCCAATAAAGTGGAGATAAACTATACTAAATTCCCTTTTCATTAGTTACACAAATCACAACATGATAATGGTCTCACCAAATAACCTCTATATTGGTCCAAGAACTCATCCTTCTTACCAAGGCAAGCCATGAGCTGCAAGTTGGTGTTTACACTGGATGGTAAGAAACCAAGATCACACATGGACCGTAATAGCTACCCCACCTCCTTCTTCAAGCCATTGGTCCAACTAATAACCTCAAAATCTGTCACAATATACTCCATAAACTCTCTAACTCCAAGTTGAGTGATATACCACAAAGTTCTACTTGTTGTGTAATAGAGTCATCCTCTCCTCATGGTCATAGGACACCAATTTAAGAACATTGACAAGTGGGAACTCTCATGTTTGCTTAACATCTCACATCCAACACTAACATTTACCTCCTCATGTCAAAATGATAAAGGATACAAGGTATTAACACCCTAGAAAAGCTTATCCTCTCTCTCAAATCTATGAGCCTAGATACCTCAACCTTCAAAGATACCTTCCTCTTCTAAAGTCATAATATCTCCTCAATAGTACCCCTCAAATGAGTTGGGTATGCTAGATCATCTAAAGTGCATGAACTCCAAGACATATTCTTTGTATCAGTCATGTGCAAATAAGGCTCCTCCATAGGCTTGCAAATAAGAGCTTACATAGTCTTTAAACCATGGATGGATGTGGAAGGAGTATGAGTCTCATGAGATTGCATCTCTATCCCACTAATTTGAGACCCCCTAGTGAGTCTCAAAATACTTAAGGTTTGGGTCCCCATATGCAATGCAATATCTATAAGAAGATATCTCTTAAAATCTACCCTTTGATACCCCACATGCAAAGGAGGAAGGGCTCAAGAGTATCATAACCTCTCCACCTCAAGCCAAATGCTCACCCCTTCATGAGCTCCCTTTATTTGAGTTATGGTAGTATTAAGAGTCCTCTTGTTAGTAGCTAACTCCATCTTGTTTCTATCCAAAGTCTCCATAGTAGTTGTACACTCTTGACAAGACATCTCAACCATAGCCTCTCTCTCTCTCTCTCTCTCTCTCTCTCTCTCTCTCTCATAACTCTAACTAACTCAAGCAATCTCTCAACTCTAATACTCTCTTCAATATGAAAATGCATCTCCTTCTTAGCTACCCTACCCCATCTCTACTCTAAATTATAACTCTAGCTCCGCAAGTCTATGCTCCTTCTCAATAGGAAGATGCTCTTTTAAACTAAATTTTGCATGATAGGATACTCTACTCTCACTCTCAAAAAAGATTCTCCTCTACTCTCACTCTCAACTCATTATCCATCTCTCCCAAAAAATGTGTCTTCTCTACCCCTCCTAAAGGTAGTGGCTTTGGCTCATCCTCTCCTCTTCCAACTCCATCATCAAGACTCAAAACTCAACCATCATATACAAGGTGAGGGTCAATATCAAGATGGTGACATGTGCACAAATCCTTTATCATATCAAAGCAATCATGTAATAAACAAGTACAAATTTATAATATTAAACACACAAAGCTAAAAGAAGGTATGTTCTTTTATTATGCAAGTAAATGTGAAGTACATGTGATGTGATATGAAGAAAACATAACATAATTTTTTCTAAACTAAACTCTTGCTCATGCTCCTCTACTGATCATCCTCTCTCTCTGCTATCTCACTCTCCTTTGCACCATGGAACGAGGCATCCTCCTCCACATCCTAGCTCTATTACATCACGTTGTCCTCACCCATGAACTCTCTCTTCATGAACAAATGGGTGAAAATTGCCCTAGATTTGTCATCTTGAATCAATGCTCATTTGGATGGTGAATCTACCTAAGTATAACAACTAACTCTTGTTTAATTGCATGTAGCATCATCTCCACCCAATCATGATCCTCAAATAAAATCTAGCAATCTTTGTCCTTATTTCCAAAATCATGTGCTATCTTTGATCTTTGAGATCTTTGCATACTCTATATTTAGACCTTTCTGAAAGAAAGGTCTAAATATAGAGTATGCAAATTGCTATGCCAAATACCTTCTAAAAGTACAATTGTAATATGGAATTTAGCAACGAAGTTAGTCGGGCTTACAAAGTAGAGAATAAGACAAAATAGCCTAGAATATTCTAGAAGCATCTAAGAAGCTTCTTGGGAAGCTTCCCAACTTGTTAACTTGCACCCTAAGTAGGTAGCTTCTAGAAGCTTCTAACTAGCTTAGCTTGCACGCCAAGTAGGCGACTTCTAGAAGGAAGCTTCTTGAGAAGCTTCCTAGTTAACTTGGCTTGCACTCCAAGAAAGCGGCTCAAGGAAGCTTCTTGAGAAGCTTCAAGGGTCTTGTATGCTACCTATAAATACCAAAGCCAAAACTCATGCTAGGCATTCGGAGTTTTCCCTCATTCAAGTGTCCCAATGTGAGTTCCATTCTCTTATTTCTCTCCTTGGTTTCGGTCTTTTACATTGGTATCAGAGCAGGAATGGGATGGATGGAATTTATGGACCAAACCATAATTCACAGCCAAACCATTGGGATTTTCATGTCCAGATATTACCAAAGCATCATTTCACATAATTCATCACCTCGCGCTTTGGGTAGGATTTTCTACATATGATCATCGTGTTTGAGGAACCTTTGATACTTCCAATTGTAACTTATGGAGAACGGTGGACGTGTTGTATCTATGTGTTAATCAATTAGATAAATTGAGGGTAGTGGAATAGAGTAGTAGCAATGGCGGCAATACCGGATGTTATCCTTGCAATGCAACAACAAATCAAGCATCTTACTTAATTGTTGGATAAATGAGATTAACAACGACAAGAACAAATAAACAGAACGCCAGTTCAAGATAGAGAAGATCGCATTCAATTTCCAAAACCCAAGGTGTTTGAATGCAAGAATCTTCTAGGCACAGTGGAGAATTTTGTGTTTGACTGCGAACGTTACTTTGAAGCCACCAATCTTCAAGACGAGTGGAAACAAAATCTCTTGGCTTCTAGCCAATTGAATGGCGTGGCAAAACTTTGGTGGCGATTCCAAGTAGAAAGAGCTGAACGACAAATTGTTACACCAATTTTGACATGGGCAGAATTCAAAGATGCAATACTTGCTCGATTTCAAACTATAAATGCCACCCAAGCTGCACAAGGTAAATTGGTGGAGTTGAGGCAGATTGGCTCAGTAAGAAGCTACATCACACAATTTTAGAACATCATCATGCAAATTCCAATTATCCAAGAAGTTGAAGTTCTGGATCAATCTGTGCGAGGATTGAAGTCACGAACCAAATTAGAGGTGACTATGTGGGAGCCACAAAATGTAGAAGAAGCCATGCAATTGGCTGAGTGTTTTGATTCCTTGGTTGCGACAACTTGGTCTCGACCTTGACCTACACAAAGCCTACAAGTACACTACGCACGAGTGGAAGAACCGGTACCAATGAAGATTGATGTTATCCAACAAAGACCACTTGGCACAGTAGATAGAGAAAGATTATGACAAAATGGAGGTTGCTTTTATTGTTGCCAAGTTGGACATCGCATTGTTGAGTGTCCACTTAGGAATGGGTGACCCAACAAGTTGCCTATATGGAGTTTGTGGAACAAAATGATCAGGGAAATGAAGAATCCCAGTAGGAGATTTTGAGCTACCTATTGGGAGCTTGATTAGTTCCAATGGGATTGAAGGTTTGACCTATGCAAGTTTGCTTCACATGCAAGATATGATATCTAATCGGGGTTGTAGGATTTTGGTGGATTCTGGAAGTTCAGAGATTGCATGTCTATGCAAGTAGCAAAGGAATTGGGTATGTGTATCAAGATAATGTTTGGAAGTAGTTTGATGATGGTGGATGGTAGAAAGGGTTCTGCATTCCGCACCTCACATCCTATTACCTTCAAGATTATGAAGGAGTATTTGGAGTGTATGAGGTTTGTAGTGGCACCTCTACACTATGATATCATTTTGGGTCTACCTTGGCTTGAACGTCATAAGGTTCAATTTGATTGGACCCGACGAAAAATTCAAGTACAACACCAAGGTAGGAATTTCCGATTAGGTTGTTTGGCACCTCTGAGTAAGACACCTAAGAATAGTCAGTCCCAAGATGGGAAGTTTGTCGAGAAGGTAGCCATAGAGCAAATCTAGAAGGGAGATGAGTCCCAAGATGGGAAGTTTGCCTAGAAGGCAACCATGGAGCAAGCTTGGAAGAGAGATGAGTCCTTGGAAGGGAAGTTTGTTAATGAAGCAGCCATAGAGCAAGCTTTGGAGGAAGATAAGTCTGTATTTGCGGTGTGGATCAAGCCAATTGCACAAGAACAATCTGAGGAGGGCCAAGAGCCTCATCAAGCAATGGTTGATTGGATAGTTCAGGAGTTTGCAGATGTGTTTCTAGATGATCTACCAAAGGAATTATCCTCCGATCGAGGTATGCCCTTCAAGATCGAGTTATTGCCAAGGAGTACTCTAGTGAGTAGACCAATCTATCGGCTCTCACCAAAGGAGTTGGAGGAGTTGCAAACAACACTTACAGAGTTGTTGGAGAAGGATTTCATACGACATAGTACCTCTCCTTGGGGAGCACCGGTACTATTTGTTCCAAAGAAGGATGGAGGACTTCATTTCTGTATTGATTACCGTGGGCTCAATAAGGAAACCATGAAGAATGCATATCCCTTGCCTCAAATCAATGACCTGCTTGATCAACTAAGTGGAGCATGCTACTTTTCCAAGCTGGATCTTTGTAGCGGCTATTGGCAAACTCCTATTGAAGGAGAGGACGTGCAAAAGACTGCCTTTTGCACAAGGTATGGACATTTTGAGTGGAGAGTTCTACCTTTCAAACTCACTAATGCTCTAGCAATCTTCATGGATCAGATGCATCGGGTGTTGGAGGGACTATTGGATTGGTCCATGGTGGTGTTCTTAGATGATATCTTAATCTATAGCAAGACAGAGGCAGAACACATGAATCATGTGCAAGAAGTCCTAAGACGACTAAGACAATGGAAATTTTATTGCAAGAAGTCAAATTGTCTTTTTTTGCAGAAGGAGGTTACCTTCTTGGGTCATAAGATCTCATCAGAGGGGATCAAGATGGAAGAAGAGAAGATCAAGGCCATTACTGATTGGCCTACCCCAAAGGATGCTACAAAAGTATGAGCATTCAATGGATTGGCCAATTTTTATTGACGGTTCATCCACTATTATGCTCACGTGGCTGCACCATTGACTGACCTCTTGGGAAAGAACTCGAGCTTCTAGTGTACCACCAAGCATGAAGAAGCATTCCAAAAGTTAAAGCATATGGTGTCTTCAAGACCCATTCTTCAACCATATGATCCTCAACTACCTTATGTGGTTTATTTTGATGCTTCTAACTTTGCAATTGGAGCTGCGTTGCAACAAGAATTTCCAGATGGACTACATCCTATTGCCTTTGTGTCTTGCCGACTAAATACAACTGAAAGAAATTACTCTACTCAAGATTGGGAACAACTTGCAATGGTATATGCCACCAAGGTATGGAGGCATTATCTCTTGGGGAAACAAGTGATCATGCAAACTGATTACAAGCCATTATTGCAGACCTTACACTTGGAGCACATGAAGAGTCAACATCATCAATGCAAAGAGCAACTCCAATGGTTTGACATCAAACTTGAGTACAAACCAGGTTGGTTCCATGTCATCCCTGATGCTCAATCACGACGACCTGATTTGAAGGCTCTTCCTCTCATCACGGCGTCAATTACAACGGTGTCCATTGACCCTAAGGTCCATAATGAGTTTCAATCAGCTCTACAACAAGATCCCTTCTTCCAAATGGTACACGGTCGTCTGACAGCATATGACAAGGAGTACAACACCTTCTCCTTCAAGGAAGGCCTTTTATTCCATACAGACCAGATCTATGTTCCAGCCAAAGGTGATCTTCGACTTGTGCGCCTTCAAGAAGCCCATGATTTACCAATAGCTGGTCACATGGGAGTGGACAAGACCTTGGGCACCCTCCAACGCCAATGGTGGTGGCCCAACATGACACAAGATGTTTGAGACTTTGTCCGATCATGTGAGAGTTGCCAACATAAGAAGGCCAGCAACCAGAAGCCGAGTGGACTCCTTCAACCACTTGCCATTCCATCCGCTCATTGGGAGCATGTGAGCTTGGATCTCATCACATCCTTGCCAAAGACAAAACAAGGACACACCGCAATCATGGTGTTTGTGGATAAGCTTAGTAAGCAAATCCTCTTGGCACCAACCTGTGATACCGTGGATGCTCCAACCTTAGCGTAAATCTACTTCGACAATGTCTTCCTCACTTGATACCCAAGTTTGTAAACTTGCCCCCTAATTGGATAGGACCCTTTGATATCACCCACATTGTCTCTCATGTTGCTTATCAACTTGCCTTGCCTTGCCACATGCGTATCCATCTTGTCTTTCATGTTTCCAAGTTGAAACCCTTTGTTCCTAACCCCTCTTCCTTTTCCTCTCGAGTCCAACCTCCCTCTCTTCCTGTCCCTATCAATGATCATGAGGAGTATGAAGTTGATTGTATCCTTGCACATTGCCATATTCAATGAGGACATCGTCAACATATGGAGTACAAGGTCCTTTGGAAAGGGTATCCCCTTCATGATGCCACATGGGAACCTCTTTCTCACCTCCAGAATGCATAGATGGCCATCAAGGAATTTGAAGCTTCATTGGCGACGAGGATGTCACCAACTAGCGGCGTGGGAATATGTAACAATATGGAATTTAGCGATGAAGTTAGTCGGGCTTACAAAGTAGAGAATAAGACAAAATAGCCTAGAATATTCTAGAAGCATCTAAGAAGCTTCTTGGGAAGCTTCCTAACTAGTTAACTTGCATCCTAAGCAGGTAGCTTCTAGAAGGAAGCTTCTAGAAGCTTCTAACTAGCTTAGCTTGCACGCCAAGTAGGCGGCTTCTAGAAGGAAGCTTCTTGAGAAGCTTCCTGGTTAACTTGGCTTGCACTCCAAGAAAGTGGCTCAAGGAAGCTTCTTGAGAAGCTTCAAGGGTCTTGTATGCTACCTATAAATACCAAAGCCGAAGCTCATGCTAGGCATTTGGAGTTTTCCCTCATTCAAGTGTCCCAATGTGAGTTCCATTCTCCTATTTCTCTCCTCGGTTTTGGTCTTTTACAACAATAGCTTATAGGGAACCAACCCTCAACCAAAGTACAATGCACCATCTCTCCTTTGTGTTCTCTTTTTCTTTGAGCACAAATCCTCCTTGATTATCTATGCATAAAGTGTGAGATTCCTCCTACCAACTCTCCTTGAATGTGTGTTTCTATCCCAAGACTTGCAAACTCGATGCAAGAATGAACCTACAAGTGTAAGAAGAAAATGTTAGATAATAAATCAAAGAGAATAATAGATTAAATCATATAATATACCCTTTTATAGGCCATGTAGACTTCACAAATTGCATAGCCTATGTGATCTACATATGCTACATGTTAGGGTTTTGCGTGCATCAAGCTTCCAGCTATAGCGGTAGTTCAAGAAAATTCAAATTTAGCAAGAAATTTTCAAATTTCAATAGATTCACTCCATTCCATTTAATTGAAGATTGAATTGACTTGGAGATTAGATATAATCCTACATGAGTGCATGGATACTATATCCTAATTGCAACACCAAGACCCAAGGCATCAAGGTCAATCTCTATGATCTAGTTCATAGAGGTTCTAATATGGTGCTTATTTGACCGGCACCATGCAATGTATGTCATGCAATCCTTGAGATTTTGAAACTCAAACATGAAAGGCCTCTCTTTAGTCTCCTCCTCAAGAACCCTCTCACAATTTTCCATTGTTTTTGCAAAAAAAGAAATCAAGACCTTTAATGTTTGTCTCTCCCACCCTACAATAAGAAATCAAGGCCTTCTCAAATGTCTCTCTCTCCCATCTTCTCCTCTGTCCCTCTCTTCTCCACCCCTCTGAGACCTCTCTTCTCTTCTCCACCTTTTTGTCATACTCCTCTAATGTATCAAACGTGCCTTGAATACCTAATTTCCTCTTCTTTGAATCACATGTACTCTCCCTTATTTGTCACATCCTCCCAAAAATTAGTGCTTCTAAATGGTTGATTTCCTCTTTTTTGAACGGCTCTTCCTCTCTGTTCTCTCTATCACACTTCTCTAAAAATTAGAAAACTAGAATTTTAAAACCTCTCTTCTCTCTTCCGTTCTAAAATTTCTCTTGAATGTTATTTTTCTCTCCTAAAATCTAAGTCACACTCTTATAAATCTCCCTCTAAACCTCTTCTTTTCCTCATATAATTTCTCAAAATTCTTGTTGCACACTCTTCTTGAAACTCAAACACCCTCTTCCAAAACTCAAACTTTATGTACTCTCTTCATGCAACTCCAACTTGAACTCCATGCAACTCAAACTCTTCTCAAAACTTGAACTCTATGCACTCTCTTCCCAAGGCTTAGTGATGTATCTTTTAGAGAGCAAATTGTTTCTATAGAGAGAAATGGCTCTTTAAGGCTTCATCTTGTCAAAAATTTATATTTATGGAAAGAAATAATAAAAGCATATAACTCTATAATTCAAAACCATTTGCATATAAAATAGAATTTTGAAATGTGTGGTGTATAATCCACATACTATCATTCACCCACTCTCTTTGGTTGAGAAAAAAATTATTTCTTACATACATTCAAATCTAACTTTACCTACCATCATCACACAATTAAATTAAAGTACAATAGAGTAACTTTTTTTGAAGTGCAATATGCAATATATTAACTTGATGCACTCAAGCCATGTCCAAGCCAGGAAGTAAAGCATCATGAGCACCGTGAGTGGCCTGAGCAGCTTAAGTATCCAAAGCACCCCAAGTATCTTAAGCAACTTGAGCATCCTTAGTAGCTAGAGTATCACAAGCACCCCAAGTAACCTAAGTATCTTGAATACTCTCCTAGACTTCATGTATAAAAGTAAATCATACACTCAAATTTCACTTTTGCATCACTTCTGAAAGGCACATTTGACATATTACATGAGCAACTAATATCATGCTTTGTATTCTTGATGAAGTTCAATCAAACCTCCAACTCCAATGTCTGAATCTTTATCTTCTACAAAACTACTAATTTATAACCCCTATATTTGACTGGTTGATAAGGAAATTATGCAAAATTATGCATAAAATCACCCACTTTAATAAAATATGAATTTCTTAAAGGGACTTTCATCTGAACCTTGATCTCTTAATGAATGTCGTCTTTCATTTAGAACTCTTATGCAATGTACATTCATTACACAAGTACAAGCTACACATTGTTTGAAATCAAACTTCTCTTGAAAACATGCTTGTTTGAAGGATCAAAAAAGGTGACACATTGACACATATCCTACATCTCCTAAAAAGTACTTTGATTGCTCAAATAAAGTACAATCTCCTTGGGTGTTTAAACCACTTCAAATTAAAGACCTCCACAAGCAAGCCATATCATGGCATGTCCCGACATACTTGAGAAACCATACCAAACAAATATAATCATTATCAAGTCTATAGTATCTCAAATTTATTGGAATACTAAACATGGCTTGGAATTTCTCAAAGCAAATAGATCAAATATACACTCTTGGAATCTTTCTAAGCAAAATTGAACTTAATTCTTGAAAAATGGATTATTTTCCTTTGGTCATCACACGCTACTTTACCATTTATCAAATAAAACTCTTTCCAACTGAAATATGTTTTTCCATCAATGGTAAGTTTTTTAGGCAATGGAAAAAGAGTACTATCAATTAATTAGTGCAACTAGAGAACCCTTTCTGTGAAAATATTGATAATATTCTTGCTCTCTCCTCACTCTTGGTTCAATTCACCTCCTTCCCAAGAGAGAAATAATTTTTGTATTGGTAAATTTCAATGTTGATCCAACACTAGTTCCCCAAATAGTCAAACTCCTTGCTAAGAAGTATCATTTTCCATGATGCTCAAATCTATCTAGTGCTAGAGCAACCTAGATCCACATTGAGGTTTGGCTTCTTGATGAAGCAAAATTCTTAAAAACATGATGCTACTTTATAACATTCATTAAAGCTTGAAATGAGAAAATGTCCATCCTCATGCTTTGTCTAAATGCATCAAAACATAATTCACAAAAAAATTCAAGAAGAACTAAAAACTACAAGCACATTGAATCCAATATGGAAAATACTTGGAATTATGTGTGACTTTCCACCACCTAAGTACCATTTAATGTGTTGTCCTCCTGGCCTTCCTTACTCTAGATATCATAGTCTACATCATAGCTTTCATCAAGATTGCTCTACATGTCTTATTTGTTATTCCTCAAATGCATTTCATGATTTTGTGACGGAGCAAGGATCGAGTTAGGCATTGACCAGATTTCAAACCTTAGAGTTAGGCATTTGAGAGAGGTATTCACTAATCAAAATTGGTTGGAATATGAATGAATATTTGGTACGATCTCTCTTAAAATCAAGAAACTTTCAAGAGCATTGTATTTTAATTTCAACAATCAATTTTGAATCTTGACTAATTAATTCTTTGTAGTCAATTCTCTAATCACTAACAAATTTATGATCAATTTAGTTAAAAATTATAGACAATACCCATAACCATAAAAATTCCACAAGTGATGGTTTAGAATACCCATAAAAAATTTATGGCAATGGACAGAGCCCTTGTAACTATCATGTGTACCATTACCTTGACTTCCCATAGATATTTGATGGGTTACCCATAAAAACATTTATAGATATTTATAGAACCCTTAAAAGGTAAATCTGAATCTTTCTAATCTATTACTTGCTTTACGAGTGATCCCATCAATTGTGTTCCAGATTTCCAATATTGCAAAATTCCATGTGCATTAGGGCAATTCAAATGCAAGTTTTGGAGTCCCAAATAAGTTTATAGTCAGGTTGGCCAAAGTACCAAGTTTGCATTCCAATCCATGGATTAAATTATAAGACTTCCACCGGTCAATTCATGACACACGGAATTCTTATGGATCAAAGAAATTTTGTCATATATCACTCTTAATTTTATATAATAATTAGATTAGAAATGTGGTAGACTTAGCACATTTTCATCAATATGTTCTATGTGTAACTCTTAATTATAAGTAATTATTAGATGATCATTTGAAATGTGGTAGACTAAGCACTTCTGCATCAATGTATGGTAGACATATTCATTTGTATTTATGGGAGGTTTGGATAATGTGAGAAGATATAAAGAAAAAAATTTTCTTGGCATGGTTGAACTCAGATTTGATTGATTGATTGGGGGTAAGTTTTTCTTTCATCATATCTAGTTGAAATCTAGCCAAAATCATACCAAACATTAGTATCCACAAGCTTTTGAATAAGGAGATGGAGAAATGTATGCATCATAATATCAAGATTAAGATAGTAGAGTTTGAGGATGAATTAAATGACTTGGATGATGCTTTGAATTTAAACGAGTAGAGAAATGAAAAATCCTAATTGAGATCCATAAATTATGTGCAAATTGTTAAGAGTCTGCTCATAGTAGGAGATATCTTTGCAAAAGAGTTAAAACTCCTTGATCTTCTTAATTTTTTGTAAATTACTTACTTTCATACTCTAGAGCTGCACATATTTAAATGGTTAATGCATATGAAATCATTAAAAACCATCCATTTTTCTCTAACAAATCATAAGGAAAAATTTAGACTCCCATGTGGCTTCAAGTTGTAGTGGTTCTTGATTGCTTTGGACACAATGGGAAAGACACTTCAGTACTCAATGGAGTGAACCTTTGGGTGTTAAGTATTGACTTCAGAACAATATTTATTGGAAGAGTGATGGAGGCTATATTAGCCACAATATAAAGAGAAGTAGAACTACTAAATAAAGTTGAGAAATCTCAAATATCATCCTTGTATGCATTGACATGAGTTTTAGGTTTTTTAGGTTGGTAGATGCTATTCTTGTAGTAGGAGATATCTTTCCCAAAGAGTTAAAACTCCTTGATCTTCTTAATTTGTTGTAAATTACTTTCATACTCTAGAGCCGCACATGTTTAAATGGTGAATGCATATGCATAAAGAATATTTTTTTTAGTAGAGATCATTGAAGACCATCTATTTTTCTCTAAGAAATCATAAGGAAAAATTTAGACTCCTATGTGGCTTCAAGTTGTAGTCGCTCTTGATTGCTTTGGACACAATGGGAAAGACACTTTAGTACTCAATGGAGTGAACCTTTGGGGGTTAAGTGTTGACTTTATAACAATATTTATAAGAAGAGTGATGGAGGCTATATTATCCACAATATAAAGAGATACATGATACAATACATGATTTTTTAGGTTTTTTAGGTTTGTAGATGTTATTCCCTCTTGCTCAAAGACCCAAGATAGATGGTGAAACTTATTATAGTCATAAGGTATCTCCTTTAATAAATGGCTAAGTAATTTGTGATGACCAAAGAAGGGTTCTTCATTTTGTAGGAGGTAAGACTCACAATATATTTTTTCTTTTTAAGATCATTGTGCATAGGTTGGTTTGCAATGTTGCAATAAAATTTGACTTCTTGTATTTGAATGGGTTTAGGAAGGTTCCTTATATTGATCCACACAAATGATTAGTTTTAAAGATGTTGTGCTCATGTCAAAATATGACATGTTTGAAGAAGTCCCCTCTTTGGACAGATCTAAATCAAAGAAGAGTAGGAACTCTTTTGACTTCAACACATATTTGCTTGCAGATTTTAGGTACACAACAATATAACATCTAGTACCAACCTTTAAAAAATATGTGTTTTCTATCCAAATAATAAACAAACATTGTATAGGAATTCTCAAGGTTAGATAGTATTCCTTAAGAGCATAATGGATTCACTTGAACAACAAAAGTAGAAATTCCTATCTATTTTTGGAGGAGTAAATTTTAGTGAATGAGAAGCAAAATGAGTACCCAAATAGAGAGTATTTAAGAGAAAATTTTAGGGAGAAATATTTGGAAGTCAATAAGAGACCATGTGGTTCTTTGTATCCAGGATAAATTTAATAAAGTGTTTTTCTTGTTATACTCTTGTAAGTATGTGTACTATGCCATGGTTGGGCATCCTTGGTGGTGGGGTGATTGCAGTATGTAGCTTTTCTTGTGATACACAAGTGTGGATGTACATAGGACTCAGTACACACTTGAGATATGCACACTTGGGTTGTATGCAAGCCTAGGATCAAGATGCAAAAGATTTTCTTTGTTTAGATTGTTTTCTCTTCCATGTTCACACAGTTGTGGATGTAGCTTTGGAATCTTTAGAGACTATGAAGATATCCAAGGATTACTAGGTGCAAATCATAGAGAAGTGCCCAATGAGGATATAATGTCATATTTAGAAGCTAAACCATGCAGGAATTTGAAGCAACACATATAATGTATCTTTTTTGTATGGATTCTTATATTTTATAGAGCATCTCTAATTTAGATATAATGTCATATTTAGAAGCTAAACCATGCAGGAATTTGAAGCAACACATATAATGTATCTTTTTTGTATGAATTCTTATATTTTATAGAGCATCTCTAATTTATTTGAAATAATAGATTCACATATTTTCAACTCTTTATTCAGAGTGTGAGAAAAATTATTCCTAAAACATAGAGATTTTAAGTCATATTCTCAAGTGACTTTATTCATAAACTCACAAATTTGTAGTCATATTTTGAGAGTGGAAAGCAATATTGGGAAATGGAAAATTGTAATCTAAGAGGTGTCTTGTATATTACCAAGCCTAGATATTGGAAAGAAAAAAATTTATGCATATAATTTGGAACACAATTGGAACAAGAACGCATAAATTCTTGAAGGAGCAGTTTTTTGAAGGATCTGCACAACATGGCAAAGAAGAATTGAGAGAGTGGGTGGGCTAGTCTTCGAATTTAAAGATTTGATAAGAAAAATATTTTGCAGATTAGGAGCATGGTGGATTTTGGACAAGAATAAATAGACTTCCAATTTTTTAAATTCAAGAGAAGAGATTTTGGGTGATTTTTTAAAAATTGAGAGAGGTTTAATGGAGGCAAAGAAGTAGAGGAGGCATTTGAAAACTGAGTGCGTAAATTTGGTGCCAAAAGTCAAAACCACTTCAGTACCAAATATGTGAGGAGATTCATGAATTTTTGAAATTAGAGTAGAGAAGGGTCTCCGTAGAATAACAAAGACAAATTTAGAGAGTGGGAGGGCTGAATTTTGAAACTAGAAGCTATATAAAATCAAGTAGATTTGGGGTGTGGTAGAGTTAGGAGAAGAATCCATAGGCTTCAATTTTCAAAAATTAAGGAGAAGGAGTGCAAGGTTTATGAGTGATTTTTGAAAACAAAGTTTGTACTTCTATGGATGAAAGTCCAAACCATTTCAATTCCAAAGAAGAGTAGAGGGCTATAAATTTTTGAAATCTGAGCATGAGGAGCAGATTGGCCAAAAAATTTGAAATTTGACCAAGGGGCAGAGGGATGAGAAGATGTTTCAAAACTCAATTCTGAGCATAAATAGGAGAATTGAGGCAAAGGTAAGTTTCAAAAATTGAGTGGAGCAGTCTTGAAGGATTTAAGGAAGGGAGAGAGCTTCTGCCAGAATTTGGGGGTGTCATTTGAGCTTTGAGAATCAAGAGAGAGCACTTGTGTGAAGCATAATCAAAATTTGGAGGAGTGGGTTTTGGGGATTTGCCAAAAAATCAAATCATGGCATTGGGAATGGAAAACATGTTAGGAGCTTCAAAGAACAAAACATGGAGGACACAAAGGAGGATCATCAATTTCCACCAAATGAAGGATCATATGACCTTCATGAAGTGGTGTTGGGGAGATAAATCTCAAGTCAAAAATTGAATGGAAGAGATATAAGAGTCATGCTTGAATCTACTAGCGTTGAAAGTTGCAATTGGCATGGAATACACGTGCACAAATGTAAGTAGTTTGCTTTTGTTGTTAAAATGTTGAAATTTGTGTCAAGTTTGTGTTATAAGTTAGTCCCACACCCATACTAATGGACACCTTTCCCACAAGCACACACCACATTGCTATGTTCTGCACACTAGCCACAATGTTGCACACACAATATTTGCTTACTTATACTACCTATAGCTCCTTATTTTACCTGCATACATTGGCTCTTGGATTTTGTTTTGATGAATTTTTTTGTATACTTTGGGTTGTCTTCTTACCCTATCCATGTTTTGGCTTTTATTTTAGGTCATGCATTGAGTTTGTGCACACATGGGACCAAAACACTCACATTGGGATGGTTGGTGGGACAACAACAAAATGGAAGACATTCATGCTATAAGCAAACCTTATTAAGGAAGCATTTGCATTTCCATGTGAGGACAATAACAATATAGAGGACTATTCTCCACATCTTAGTTCAAGATTAATTCCAACGCATGACTATATTTTTAGGAGATACTTGGCCTAGTAGTGTGCATATCTTGCATGGAGACCTTTCTTTCATATGATGTGTTTGTTATTCATTCATTCATTCCTAATATGGTCATGGCTCATTATGACAATTATGATTGGGTATATTGGATCATGCTAGTTATTGAGGTTGAGTTTTTGGTCTTCCATAGGTAGTTCCACCACCCAAATGAGCACATATTCAAGGTGACATTTATAAGGCAAATCATTATACATCTTTTCTTTGAGAGTGGTATCATTGGTGAGGATGAGATGAGGTTTTAAAGCACTACAAAGGATGAGGAGTACTTTGTCTATAAGGTAGAGGAGGAGGAGGAGGAGGAGGCCCATGGTGGAGATGAGTAAGAGTAGAGGTTATTCTCATTATGTTGAGAACTTTATGTTTTCTAATTTTTTCTACTTGTTATTATGAATAGATGAACTTATGCAAGTTTATGATTGAATTTACTTCCAATTTTGATATTGATAAATATTTGTACAGTTCTTATTTCTGATATTAATAATTATTTGTGCTCAATGCATCACTCCTATGTTTTGGCTTTTGATATCCTCATCAGAGGAGAGGAGGAGTTTATGTGTACTTTGAGAGAGTCTCCAATGAGTGATGTACATGTGAGAAAGGATGATGAGCTAGACGTTGGAGTTAGGAGAGTGGACATGGAGCTAGAGAAGTCATATCCTTCCTTGGGCTGAGATAGAGAGAGATCCCTAGTGGTTGTTGAGCTACAAGAGATGGGAACATGTGAGAGAGAGAGGTAAATTTAGTGGATAGAAAGCCTGTTATTGGCTAGATATGCTAGACATAAAAGTCACCCACAAAGGCTTGATGGCTAATGCTTATAGGGTTTAGGAGGATTTTTACCAAAAGGTGTTTATTATTAGTATGAGTGGTTGGAAAGGACCCAAGTTGAGTGAGTTGAGACTCAAAAGAGTCAAGATCAAGTGAGGAATGTACTAGACAAAGTAGTTGAGGAGGGGAGGGCTTTGGTACATGAAGTTATGACAAGATCTTCTTGGCTTCATATGTATAGGTGGACTTTGACCAATATTATAGACATGATCACTCATGAGATACAAGCCAATGATTTAGAGAAGGTCACTCAAGGATCTCAAACTAGTGGGTTAGATATGTTGTCTCCTATTGAGAGAGACACACATTCATTGGCAACATAGACAAAACTTGATCTACTTGAAGAGCCTAAGAGAGAGCTTGTTGGGAGAGACATTCATTCATTGGTGACACAAGCAGATCTTGATCTACTTGGAGCACCTAAGAAAGAGCTTAGTGTGTTGACACTTGGCATGGACATTATTTTTTGGAGATGACAAGTTGGAGATGTTCTTGCATCCCACCCACTTTTGCACATACCCATTAGGAGGTTGAGTGGTTTGAGGAGAGTAAAATGAGAGTATTCTATAAGCTCTCTAGACTTAGGATGTTGAGGCAAATGGTGAGTTTTACTAAAAATTTCATTCCTTGTATTGTTTATGCTCATGAAAGGCAGATGTAGGTTCTAGATATTGGTTGTTAGTATTGTTTGTAGATAGTTTCAGATATTTGTTGTTTGTATTGTTTGTAGATAGTTTTAGATATTGGTTTTATCATTGATATTATGTGGGAGAGCAATTGTCTCAAATTCCAATGGTTGGACTTGTTACAATAACATAGGTGGGTACATTATAGAGCCAAGAGTATTTTTGGGTATGTACTACAACTAGGAGTTAGAAGGTTCATGGAGTATTGTGTGTTACACTTTTAGGTTCTCATCTAGACAGATAGCACAAGGGCATATTATGAGCAACTCCTCAAGGACATGCAAGATCAAGGTTTCCTACCTCTAAGAGTACATACAAAGGAGTGCCTCATGGAAGTGCTTGATGATCTAGATGGGTATAGGGACAATCAAAGAGATTTTGCACATAGCCCTTATATTGAACTTACTAACTTGGGTCTCTCACTTTGCAATATATTGATAGTTGATAGCGCATATGTACTATATTGTAGGAAACATCTCCATGGTGCTATCCATCTTCCAATGTTTACTCTATCTTATACGAGTGCAACAAATTCCTATACCTCATCATGTAAGAGCTTAATAGATTGCTTATATAGATTTGGAGTAGACATTTTGCTTTGCTATTGAGTTTCTCATGTAGGATTTCACTTCAAGTTGTTTGAAATATTATAGTACAAACACATGTTTGTACTATAGTGAGGGATTAGTAGCTACCTTGAGGACCTTTCCTTCATCATAGAAAGGAGAACTATTATGGAGATATAGTCCAATGTTGATCAAGAGAATCATCATCAAGTGCATGGATAGAGCACTAAAGCATATCAAACTAGAGTACACCTATATATCACTTGTCGTGCGTATATACATCACTACACAACATATATCACTGTCAACATCAAACACTATAGAAGCACAACTCACACATAAGTCATACATAGACTCTAAAGTGTCACAATCAATCAGATTGTTTACCACTCTCAACTCAACTCAACTCAACTCAGTACTTGATCTGTCACTCTATAAACTGCCAACAACTAGGCACTGATTATAGTCAAGTCACACCCACTCTAGCTAAGAGAATCCAGGTGATGCTTGCCAGCCTCTGTCCACCATAGCCAAGAACTTGTAGGCTCATCATCAAAGAAGTGAGCTCTCTAGAGCTGCACTTTGAAAGTATACCCATGGAGTCGAGCTAGGTCTGAAACCCGAATGGTCCCATTGATGGCACACTTGATGGTGCAAACAATGCAAATAGTGCAAAGTGATGGTGGGTCTCACCATGAAGTCCGTACCCTGAACACAAAATCTGACCGTTGGAAAGTAGTCTTTGAGAAACTACTTAAATAACTCTAACTACTATCATTGGAACTCCAATGTCGGAGCAATCTAGATGTGACACTACAAATGGCATGAAAATTGTCATACGTATATACATTGCTACACAACATACATTGTTGTCAACATCATACACTATAGAAGCACAACTCACACATAAGTCATACATAGACTCTAAAGTGCCGCAATCTCTCCCCCCCAGCTGACGGTTAGGTCCCTCTAACTCCAGATAGCCATCTACTCCAAATATATGGTATACCCTATGATGGGCAGAGATTAGGAAGCCAGGTGCTATGGAGCCCCATCGTTAGTCACCTATCTGCAATCTATACCATATAAAGAATGAATTAGCTATAAGTCAAGTACATCTAGGACATAACCACAATCCTTGAGGAACCACCGTGAGTCATACATGCTATATACCATCCTCTTGAACAACTATCACACACTAACATAGTAGTAGCTCCCCCAAAAGAGCCACATAACATACACCTCAAGCTTTCACATACAAGTGCCAAGCTTGGTCCATAGTACCATCAATGTTTAAGAGGTGGCATGGTGCACAATTGCACACATGATGCTTCCAAATAACACCATCATGTCCTTCCAACACAAGGACTCCAGATGGCAAAACCTCACACACTCTCAAGATAGTGCGGCTTGTTGAAACATCAAGTGTCGTCGGTGTTGTCTGTTGTAGATATACATAATCACCTAGATGAAATCAACAGATTGAGGGTCTATAACCTCCTCCTCAAATGGTAGCATAGCATAAAGTATCTCTATGTTGAGCAATCACCAAGTTCTCAAAGGCCATTGGCATCACTCTCCAAAAGATCTCTACCTGCTGAGAACATGCGCTCATCCATACATCGGGGTCATCCAAGTCCAAAACTACAATAGCATCTCAACAAATGGTTGCAAGTAAATCTGGATCTTGTCCATAGAGTAGAAATTATGGAGAGAAGGATGCTAAGGAGGCTTGCCGGCTGAACCAATAGCCCATGGCCAACCAAGGTAAGTGGAGATCCCAATCTCCCAAGTGGCCTCTCTACAAACCATACTTTTGCAATCCTCTCTTCACCATCTGCACCACTCTCTCTCCTAAGCCATCTGCCTCAAGGTGATCTCGGGATGTAGTACGATGATCAATCAAAGCCTTGTCACACAAGACCTGAAACTCCCCCAAGAATTGTATACCCTGATCAGTCAAAACCTCAGTTGGTGCACCAAAATGACTAAGAACTTTATCCAGGAACAAGTAAGTTGTCCCTTCACTAGACTTGTCAGGAAGTGCCACCAACTCAATCCACTTGGAGAAGTGCTCTACCATCACCAAAACATACCGATTATGTTCTCACAGTCAGCGATAAAGGTCTACCAAAGTCCAAACTCCAATAGTAACCCAATCCCATGATAGGTAATGGGTGTAATTGTGGCATAGGAGCATTGAATGATGCTCTAACTTGGTCACAAACCATACATCTGGCAACAAACTATTGTACCTTGGTCTGCATATTGCACCACCAATAATGACTCTGGAGTAAGCTATATGTACGCTTTACTCCAAAATGTTCTAGCTCCTCATGAGCATGACAGACCAACTGTGGTCTTTGAGATTGAAGTGGTACTACTCGCACTCTACCATCCTTCCATACATGCAAAAGGTATTTGCCCTCCAATCTGAACCGTTTGGCTCACTGAAAAACATAGTCTCTCTCCTTAGCCCCAATTGTGCCACCCACAACACCAATGTGAAGATAGTCCATCACTAAGACATCATCATGAATGTCTCGCTGAACTGTACCAATATCTTCACTCTCTGGATCTATGACCTCAATAACTCCTCCTGTATGCATTGAGAGAGGTACCACCAAAGCCTCTGAAAATATAAATAGAAAGGCCAATGCATGCCAACTTGGTACCATCTCCTCATCTGTCTCACCATGCCAATGTGCTCCAGTCTGATCCTGCTGGTTGGGACATGGGTTTCTACTCAACCTATTTGCATCATTGTTCACCACTCCAGGTCTGTGAACAACCATGAAATCATACTCCTATAAAATCAGAACCCATCGTGCAAGCTTCCTTGAAAGCTCGTCGGACTCCATCAACCACTTTAGTGGCTGAATGATAAGTGATGAGAGTGAAGGGGTTACCAAATAGATAAAATTGGAAATGTGCTACTGCCCAAATTGCTGCCAAGAACTCTCCTTCATATGAATTATACTTTGCCTCTGCTGAATTGTTGGAGCGACTAGCATAGGCCACACAAACTCCTTCCACTCATCATCATGTTGGGTGAGCACCGCTCCAAGCCCCAACATACTCCAATCAGTATGAACCTAAAATTGTCATCCTCTGATTGGTCTCCTCAAAATAGGAGCAGATGTCAACCTCTCCTTGAGCTCTACAAAAGCTCTCTCTTGCTCATCTCCCCAACACCACTCCTGTGTAAGCTTGGTTAGCTTCATCAAGGGCCTTGGCAATGGCACTAAATCTTCTAACATAGTGGTGATAGAAGGTTGCCAACCCAAGGAATGCTTGCGCTCTGCTCACATCCGTAGGCCAAGGAGTACGTGCAATAACCTCCACCTTGGTCTGTTGAACACCAAGTCTTTTGGGGTAGATAGTGTGACCCAAATACTCAACTTGCTCATGGAAGAACCTACACTTCCCAAGATGTAATTTGAGTCCATGAGATCTCAACCTCTCAAACACCTCCAACAATTGTCTCTCATGCTCCTCCACAGTAGTGCTATAGACCAAAATATCATCAATATAGCACCAAGAAAAATCCAATCCAACTAGGATCCTATCCTTGATACTCTAGAACTCAACAGGAGCATTCTTTAACCCAAATGATAAGAAACTCCACTAATATAACACATCCTTGCCGTGAAGATCAATAGCCCAAAATGTTGTCTTGGATTTATCCTCCTCTCTGATTAGAAATTAATAATATCCCGCTTGAAGATCCAAAGTGTTGAGGACCTTTGCATGCCCAATCGCATCAAAAATCTCCTCTAGTGTAGGCATGGCATACCAATCAGCCCTAGTCTGTCGGTTGATAGGATGATAATCTCTACACATCTGCCTATCTATGTAGTTGCTATGCATTTCCTTCTTGATTGGCATCTTTGTCTCTAATACATACTCTCCATGTGAAATCTCCACCAAACCGGTCTCAAAAAGGTCACCACTTCGGCTCTGAATCAATGTCCTCTCCATATCACTATATTGAGTAAGGATGTCAAAAAATTAGTGTATCACTAGTCAGCTCAATTTGTATACAAGGTCCTTTCAGAGCACCCAAATCCTTCATACTGAAGGCAAAACAACTTGTGTGGCTCCTCAAGAACCTCCAAACCCTCCATCTTTCGTCTCTAGTAAGCTTGGGTCCAAGATTTGACTCCCAAGTATCCTCTGTAATTGTAGTAGGAGTGGAAGACTTACTAATTGGCTGCTACACTGGGCCCTCGGGAGCAAAAGTGTCATGCCTCCGACCACTAGAGTTCCCAACCTCTGTGTGAAAAACTCCATCCACTCTTGCTGCAAGCTCCACATGTCCTCTAGTTGCATCCCAAGTGGACCAAGGGTGTAATCTAAGTAGCCCATGCTCACTTGGATGGACTCCAAGTAGACCACTCTCGCTAGTAGCTATTGGCTGTGTCCCAAGAATACCATGTCAACTTGGTCCATCACTCCCAGCATGTGCCTAAATCGTCTTGATAGGCACAAGGCTCACAAGTGTCCGAGTGGTGATGCCTATCAAGTGCATCCTACGCTGCTTTGCCAAGCCAATGCTCACAATCCAGGTCAAATAGTTTAGGTCCATAGCCTGACCTAACACTTGATGCTTGGATGCCTCTAACACTACTGGAACAACGGTAATACCGGTGCAAAAACCCATTGCTTGCTCTCTCTCATCAATGTTGGGCTCCACCAATTGCTGTAACTGTGAGTTCCAAACAAGTCCAGGTCCTCCCTCTCAAAAAGCATGAGAGCTTGGGGAACTCATGAGTGTGAGAAAAATGTGGCTCTAGGCTGTCCAACTAGGTTCACCACTGCCATAGGTGACCTATCAGCCACTACCACTATCAAAGACTAATGCCCAACATCCAAGATATCATCAACAAGGATGTGGTCAAGTCGTTGAATCTCATCATAAGCACGTTGTATAACCTCTCTAGGTAAGAGGTTCATCAACCAAAGACAAAGATGATGAGCCCGTGATCTGTAACACCCATTTGTGCATGTGTGTGGTATTGTGATATTTAGCTTGGTATTACAAGTACTTAAGAGATATTATTTATATAGAGATAAAGGATGGTTCTATATTAGTCATGGTTAGCTAAAGTTATTTGTAGCTAAGATAGAGAGGACTTTACTTTAGAGGAAGTAGAAAAGATGAGCACCACTATTTTGGATTTTAGTGTGTTGACTTGGCATTACTCCTAGGTGTTTGGCTTTGAGGAAAGAGTTGAGAACTCTTGGGCCCGCAAGCCTTTTTGTTTTGGATTCTTCTTTAGTCCAAGGATAGCCCATGTGAAGGAATCCTTGACTTAGTGGTTGGGTCAAGATAAGACCACATGCTTAGGGGAATATGCCCATGTGAATGGATAATCCCTTCTACTTTTTGACTTTACTTGACTTTTAGTCTAGTAACTTGAGTTACTACAGTAATGAGTAACTTTGGTACGTAACTATTTCACAAGTATATAAACAAGGGGTGAGGGGGTACTCATCATCCTTTCATTTGAAACTATCTCTATCTCATTAAGTTCTCTAGTGAGCAATGTCTTGAGTCTTGGAGTGTTAGCCTTGGAGGAGTATGATGGAGTTGGGGTTCCTTGCCTTCTTAGTCCATGGTGCGCTACCATAATAGCCATCAGAGGATTATCCTAAGTGAGAGACAGACCGGCTCACATTTTTGGTTCCGTTGCCAGGACCTCTCTAGAAGGCAAGATAATGTTCCGCGTTCAATTCTACATTAGGCAGAAGGAGGCTATGAGAGCTCACTTGGAGAGAACATGAGGAGAGGAGAGGGCTAAACTTATATTAGAGAACCAAGATCCATTTGTATACCCTATAGTTCATTATGATGTCTTTGAGGTGATTTTGTACATCTTGTACACATGAGAGGAATTGGAGAGATTGTGTGAGGTGGATTGCGGATTTTGGGGATTAAGGTGATTCTGGGCAAAATCTCAAGTTTGAGATCTGGACTTGAAATTTCTACACATGATAGCTTGGGTTATCTTTCAGTTAGCACACTTGAAATTATTGTGAGAGCTAGTATGCACACTAGGCTAAAATTTTTGAAAGTTGAGACCATAAATTAGAAGCAAGGTGAGATATGAGAAACTTTCTTCCAAGGTTGAAGCTATCAAGATCGCAGTTCGTATAGAGGAGAGTTTGGAAGGGGATGAGAGTGATTTGGTGGTGAAGGAGGTTGTGCATCCTCCTCAAGGCTACAAGTATGGTGGAACTTCTGATACTTTGGTGGCAAGGGTTGCACCACAAGTAGTGGTTGCTCCAGTTCTTGCACCTCCACCAAAAGATCCACTTCAAACCATCACAAAACAACGTGCGGATCTCAAGATCAATGTGGTGCAACTATGGGAGAAGAAGAGGTTGATCAGAATGTAGGGAGAGGGCCTAGGAGTTATGGAAACTATCCATATAGAGCAGGCCAACCAGCCAACAATTTCAATGATAGAAATTATTTTGGTTGTGGAGGAAGAGGCCATATCCAAAGGAATTGCCCAAGTTCCACTTACCATGGAGGAAGTGGTTATGAGGGAGCCAATAGAGGAAAAGAGGGAGGTTGTGAACCCAAGTGGCTCCTAATCCCAACAAAGGTAAGGGGATATCATCCATAGATGTGGTTGAGAGCAAGTATGAGAAGGGAGAGTGCTCAAACTCCAAGGGTCTTAATTTGGAGCTTTTGGCACAAGAGAAGAAGAGAGCTCATTTTGTAGAGGATGTTCACTCTTCTCAAGGATTCACTCCAAGCAAGGATACTCCTATGTCTACTAAGAGCACTTGCACCTCAACACCATCAACAACAAAGACTCCAAGGAAGAAGTTGGGGATAGAGGACTTCTTGATCTCAAAGCAACAATGGAACTACAATGTGTTGGAGGATGTTGGTAGTCACAAGGCTAACATCACAGTGGGCCAATTAATTGCTTTGAACCCTACCTTGAGAAAGGAGCTTAGAGATGGTTTGAGTTCTACAAGGAGCAAGAGGAAGAAGAAGGCAAAAGTTCTAGTATCAATGGGGGTGGTGGATGCCAAGCCAACACCATGGGAGGCTTGTGAATATGCCTCCAAGATTGATATGAGAGTGAATGGTCACAACATCAAGGATGCATTGGTTGATGGAGGATCAGCAGTAAATGCCATGTCAGAAAGGTTGTTGAAGAAGTTGGGTATGATACCCTCAAGACCTTCAACATTTGTGGTGAGCATGGCAAACAAGCAACAAGTTAGACCAGTAGGGGTGATGGATAAAGTGGTATTTTCAGTTATGGGAGTTCAAAATCTCATGACTTTCCTAAGTCTTGAAGGATTCAAGCTATTACTTACTTCTTGGGAGGCCATGGTTGAGAGCAGCACGCACAACTGATTGATGGCACAAAGGGTACTTGAAGATTGGGCCATCAAACCATAGAGTCACAGTTCCTGTGACTAACACCACCAACACTTCACATTCAGATACACCATCTTCTGATTATTGGGAATCAGATTCTGAAGAAGGAGCTTCAGGTGTGGACACAAGCATGGAAGAGGAGACTTCCACAAAAGAGGATGAATTTGAATCTGATTCAGATGTGTATCCTTTGTGTGCTATGGATTTTGCACCTAAGCCAGAGGTTTTGAAGGACCCAAAAAAATCACCATTGACACTTGAGGAGGTAGAGAGAAGGTTATCTACCCTCAAGTATGGCCCAAATGTTACCAAGGAGGAGAAGGTGAGATTTGAGGAGATTTTCCGCAAGTTCATCCATGTGTTTGCTTTTAGTTACAAGGATTTGAAGGAAGTAACCTTGGAGGAGCACAAGATAGAGGTGGAGTCACATGCAAGACCAATCCGCCAAAAAAAATGTCACATTAGCCCACCAATATCTTTGGTTGTGAAGGAGGAGATTAATAAGCTCAAGGAGGCGGGATTTATCTTTGAGGTAGAGAATTCAGAATGGGTGTCTCCAATTGTCATTGTGAAGAAAAAGAATGGCAAGCTTCGGGTATGTGTGGATTACAAAAAGCTCAATGTTGTTACCAAGAAGGACTACTACCCATTGTCATTCATTGATGAGATCTTGGAGGAGGTTGCAGGTCATGAGAGGTACAGTTTTGGAGATGGTTATAGTGGATATAACCAAATCAAGATTGCACGAGAGCATCAACAACTCACCACATTCACCACACCTTGGGGAACTTACGCTTTCAAGGTCATGCCTTTTGGGCTTTGAAATGCTCCAGCCACATTCCAACAGTTCATGAACAAGGTAGCTTTGGAGGACAAGGAGGCTCTCAAAGCTTTTGAGGAGCTCAAGCAATCCCTTGTTGTAGCTCCAATTCTTGCTAAACCTGATTGGAGTAAGCCTTTCATCCTCTACACTGATGCTTCTAATGTTGCTATAGGATGCACTCTTAGTCAATTAGACCAAGATGGGCATGATCATCCAATAGCTTATGCTAGTAGGCAGATGGTTTTAGCAGAGAAGAACAACTTTGTCACGGAGAGAGAAGGGTTGGCAATGATCTTTGGTCTCAAGAAGTTTAGACACTACTTGATTGGAGGGAAAGCCACCATTGTCACAGATCACAAGGCTTTGAAGTACATCTTCAACAAGCCTAATGTTGAAGGGAGACTAGCAAGGTGGATGAGACTCTTGTCTGAGTATGACTACACCATTGAGGATAGGCCAGGAAAGAAACATGCAAATGTTGATTTGTTATCTAGAGCCTATGATCATGATAGAGATGAGCCAGTGGATGATTCCTTCCCGGATGAGGAGCTCATGACAATCTCAATCACTCAAGAGGTTCCAATGGAGTACAAGGAGATTGTGGATTTTGTGACAAGAGGTAACTATCCAGAAGGGATGCATGCTAGGGAGAGGAAGGCCCTTGCAGCAAGATCTAGACCTTACACAATGGTGGAGGATATTCTTTTTCACCAAGGAGCAGATGGTCTACTTCAAAGAGCAGTGGGTAAGGAAGAGTCCATCCTACTCATAAAGGAGTTTCATGAAGGTTTAGTATATGGAGGACACTTTGCAGGAAAGGTGACTGCTTTCAAGATTCTAGATGCAGGTTACCATTGGAGAGGGATTTTCAAGGATTGTCTTGATTATTGCAAAACTTGTCATGTTTGTCAAGCTTTTGCTAGAAATTCTACATCCACTCCACCACTTAGATCAATTCCATTGCTAGGACCTTTTGAGAAGTGGGGAATTGATTTTGTAGGTCCTCTCAATAGAACCCCAAGGAACAATCGGTACATTGTGGTAGTTATTGATTACCTTACCAAGTGGGTTGAGGCTAGACCATTGAGGGACAAGAATGAAGATGAAGTGGGTAGATTTCTTTATGAACGCATTATCACTAGGTTTGGATGTCCTTTGGAGTTGGTTTCTGATAGAGGAGGAGAGTTTACAAGAAGCATTACTACAGCCATGCTACAACATTTCTCTATCACACATAGAGTAACTACATCCTATAAGCCAAATTCCAATGGCTTGGCAGAGAGAACCAATCAGACCTTGTGCATGATGTTGGCCAAAGATGCAGAAATGGAGGGGGCTAAACATCATTGGGACAAGAGGATTCATGCAGTTTTGTGGGAGTATAGGACAACCATGAAGACTTCCACTAGATATTCTCTATTTCAATTGGTGTATGGTATTGAGTCTACCTTACCTATTCACTTTGATCTTCCTACCTTCCAAACCATTCATAGGAGATTGAAGAAAGCACAAGGAGGTGATGCAGAGAAGTCAAGGAAGGATCAACTCATGGAGTTGGAAGAGGCAAGAGCAATTGCTATGGTTCGAGTGGAGCAAGCCCAAAGGAAACAAAAGGAGAGCTATGACAAGAGGCAAGGCAAGAAGAAGGTGGAGCCTTTCAAAGAAGGTGATTGGGTAATGTTGTTTGATTCTATTTGATTCAAGAGAGTGCAAAAGAAGTTTTTGCCTAAGTACTTTGGACCTTTCATAATAGAGAAGGTGTGGGACAATTACCCCTATGATCTCAAGGATTTGGGAGGAAGACACTTTGATAGGATTAACCATGATAAGTTGAAGATGTACCATAGAAGGTAGAGAGGCCTCCCCTTTGAGGACAAAGTGAAAACTTAGTCCGGGGGTAAATGTAGCACCCATTTGTGCATGTGTGTGGTATTGTGATATTTAGCTTGGTATTACAAGTACTTAAGAGATATTATTTATATAGAGATAAAGGATGGTTCTATATTAGTCATGGTTAGCTAAAGTTATTTGTAGCTAAGATAGAGAGGACTTTACTTTAGAGGAAGTAGAAAAGATGAGCACCACTATTTTGGATTTTAGTGTGTTGACTTGGCATTACTCCTAGGTGTTTGGCTTTGAGGAAAGAGTTGAGAACTCTTGGGCCCGCAAGCCTTTTTGTTTTGGATTCTTCTTTAGTCCAAGGATAGCCCATGTGAAGGAATCCTTGACTTAGTGGTTGGGTCAAGATAAGACCACATGCTTAGGGGAATATGCCCATGTGAATGGATAATCCCTTCTACTTTTTGACTTTACTTGACTTTTAGTCTAGTAACTTGAGTTACTACAGTAATGAGTAACTTTGGTACGTAACTATTTCACAAGTATATAAACAAGGGGTGAGGGGGTACTCATCATCCTTTCATTTGAAACTATCTCTATCTCATTAAGTTCTCTAGTGAGCAATGTCTTGAGTCTTGGAGTGTTAGCCTTGGAGGAGTATGATGGAGTTGGGGTTCCTTGCCTTCTTAGTCCATGGTGCGCTACCATAATAGTCATCAGAGGTTCATCCTAAGTGAGAGACAGGCCGGCTCACAGATCCCACTCTAACTGCATCTAACAATACAACAGGTCCTATCCAAGAATGGACCTTATGTGTACTCACCACCACTTTGGTGTGAGAATCACCCATCAAAGGAGTGTTCTCCAAAAGGTAAGCTAGAGAAATGGACTAATGAAACTAGAGATGTCGTAGTATCCGTAACATCTCCCAAAACACACTAGGACAAAGATCCTGAAGACCCAAACCTCTACCAGCACGTGTATGTCCTTGACATGGCCATCCAGAAATCACCAAGTGAATAGGCCCATGTCTCTCCAGATCATACGCTCCCAGTAAGGAAATGTCTACTAGTAGGGCCTTTTGGTAACCTTTGACTACTGACATCACCAAGTGAATAGGCCCATGTCTCTCCAGATCATGCACCCCTAGTAAGGAAATGTCTACTAGTAGGGCCTTTTGGTAACCTTTGACTGCTGATATCGGTAATAATTCTGGATATTGATAGGCCAAGTGTGCCGCATGATGTAGAGAGACGTGCCTAGCAGTCTCATCTCTCTTTACATACAAGTACCTCTGTACTTGTATACCTGCCTGTAATAATGCAACTAGTCTAGTGCTAATCCCACCAAACAACTCCAATAGACATATCCACTCTATTGGATACTACTAAGCAATGAATGTGGTATCCAAAGGTATCAAAGTAATCAACCCTGGAGGCTCATCCTCACACTTATCTCTTGATGGTATGAAGGCTCCACTCCAAGCATGCTGCACCAACTAATCTGCATGTTGTTGCAATGCCGCTTCTGAACTCCACAATGGAATATCCAAGGTGGATGGAACAATCCCACTCATACTCCAAATCCAAGTGATCTCCTCTAGTACTAGAGTATCCTCTGCATGGGCATTCCCCTCCAACAAGTCACCAGGCCAAGTAATTACACCACTGAAAGCTAAAACTGATGTTGCTATGGTCCCGGACTATAGTGAGCCAAGACTGCCACTACTGAAGCGTACTGGTAGACGACATACCTGTCCCTCACCAGAATACCAACCTGGTCTATAGGAGGTTGTCTCCTCTCAATAGTCAATGTTGAAACCCATGGGGTATAACACTGCTCCCCCAACTAGCACATCATATGACTCAACTATTGTTGCAATAGCCTGAGCTCTCACAACCGGGCTATCAGTCGGATGACCAGGCTGAACCTGGACAACAAGCTCTCCACGTGTAATGTACTATCTCAAACCACCACCTAGAGATGTCTAGATCTAAAATGGACACCTCTCTACATCGGTCTTCCGTAACTCTACATCGACAACTACAGCCTTCCCCAACATAAGAGGTTGTGCACCAGAGTCTCACAAGACTCTTTGTGGTGTATAGACCTTCCTTGAAGGTCACACCAAATGGAAAATCCCCCTCTAGTTATCCAATAGAACAACACTAGGTGTGAACCTTGCTCTCTCAAAGGCCGGTCTAGCTAGCAACTCCTCCAGTCTAGCCGTTGTTGCTTGCCATAAACCATTGGTAGTTGAACGGATCTCATGCTCCTCAACCAAGTCAGCTCCACTATCAACCACCTCTACTCTAATAGTAGAAACCGCATCATCCCTACTCTCACACAGCATGGTAGCCAACCAAAACTCTAGGGTTGGTTCAATTCATGTCACTGGCCGAAAACAAAGAACACCGCATAATCAGCTGAGCCGCCTCCAACATCATGCTAGACTCAGTCTGTGTAGTAGTAGGTGGTTGACTAGTAGGTAGTCCATCATGCACTCCATCACCACCTATCACACTTGCACTTGGACGTCTAGGAGCCATGGATGTCGTCTGCAATGCCTCAAATAGTGTGAAAGACTATGGAAGTCTGACCTATCTCCCAACCTCTCCTCTCTTTAGGTCCAACTCCAATGATGCTCCTCTAGGCTTTGAAGCATGTACCGCACTCCTACTCACTATTGCAGATGCATCTCTCTATGTTACTTTGCACATGAAGTCCAAAGCACCTTTATCACCAACATATGAGGTGGAAGCCTCATCACCCAAATCTGATCTCCTCTGAGCAGTAGCCATACTAGCCAATCTTTGCTCCAATTGCTCAATCCAAGTAGCCATAGTTGTATCAGAAGTAAGGGCAGGTATTGCACCCCTACTAGGTGTAGATCCTCTACCACCACCTTTACCACCTTGTCCTCCATGAACTAGAGCTCCTCTACTACCTGCCATAGCAGCCCTACCACTCCATAACTCTGGGTGTAGGTCAAAACATTGGTCACTAGTGTGACCAAATCTATGGCAATGCTCACATTGCCTTTGTGCTGGCTATGATGCACCAAAGGTATCAAGTCCACTACCCTGAGTACACTCTCTCTGATGGTGAGGTCCACCACAAGTCCAACAAGCAACACCACCACTCATTAGCTACTACTGACCCAAAAATGAAGGTAAGGGTCTAACTCCACTAGGCCCTCCACTTGCTCTATAGGATCTAGGATGTCCACCTTGTCCTCAAAAACCAACTAGGCTTGGTGCACTCTGCTACACTCTAGAAGAAGTCATAGTCATGGATGAGGTCTCCCTACCAAATCCAAATGTCACCACTCTCTCCTTGACCATGTTGAGCTCAATACACTCAAGCAAACCAAAGACCACTGCCAAAGTAGGCAAAGTAGCCTATAACAACGTAGCATCATGAACTTTACCTTGCAACTCCTTGTCGAGTATCCCATACCAAAACAAGACTACCCAAGCCTCAGTAACTCCTTGAGTGAAACTGATCAGCCGCCTCATGTGAGTGTATGCCTCACGTATGCTCTCTCTAGCCTTCCAATGGAACTCTTGCAAGCTCCTCAGCTTGTCAATCCGCACTCCCTGGTAGTTCTACCTCAAACACTAGAAGAACTCCACCATGGAGTTAAACCCCGGGACCACACCACCTCCTATAGTGGTACCTCCACTCGTAGTAGCACTATCTCCAGCTAGTGCACCTCCACTAGCTCCACTAACACTACTTGAGCTAGAACTCATAAGAACAGCCAATCTACTCTTGGCCACCAAACCTGAAGTGATAGAGACATAGTTTGGAGACCAATATTGTCTTTATAACTCAATCTCCTCCAAATGAACTCTCCTAAACTCATGGTAGTCATCCATCGGCAGACCCTCTAGATGCTAAAACAACCTTTTCCATGCCATGAAGGGTGTGAATAGAGTCAAGTTCCACATCTATTGTAGATCACACCAACTATCAAACTCCTAGATGAAGTCATCCAACTCAATGGTACCCACTGTACCAAAATAACGCCTAGGGCCTTTGGAGGCCCCTAAATCTTGTCCATGTCCTACAACAATAGTGCGGACACACCAAGTACACTCTCAATTGAATCAACTCCTATATCAAACTCCAACTCGGAGTCAATCTCCTCCCTCACTAGGACCTAAGATATAGGCTAATATCAAGTACCACTCCAAGTAAACCCACTAAGTACTATAGGTCTATCTCCTTTGGAATCCTCCAAGAAATTTGTCATGACAAAGTAATTGCAACCGCAAATTGCAAGAGCAAACCAAAACCACAATTTGCAACTGCAAGTCGCAACCGCAAGTACCCCACCAAGTGTCAATACCAACTAAGCACCACCCACTAATGTAACTCTAATTGAGATAACTACACTAGGAGAAAGTGCAACTTGTAACTTGCCATCACAACACGCACTCTCACGGTCTGCAAGTGATCACTTCTTGCCTCACCAAAGAGAAAAAAAAGATAGTCTGACTAGTCATCACTCCAGCCTCACTACCAAGAGCACACCAGACTACCAAACCCTCAAAAGTTAGGGCACCTCACACAAACGTGGTGCACAAATAGGAAGCAAAGAATGGAGGGGTCCAATCACAAGAAATCTAAATGAAAACCGTCCATCTCATAAAACAACACGGGATTGACTTTGCCACCATTTGGCATTTGAGATAAGAGAAGTTAGTATTTAAGTCCTAAGCTACAAGGATCAACAAGAATGAGATCAAATTGCCTCTCCTAGCCAAAGCTACAAGTGTATAGATAACAGTGGCCCAGTCACTAAGACAACAAGTGAGGGTGGACCAATTGGCTAAGGCACCAGTCTAGGAACAAGATATCTAGGGGTCAAACCCTATGGCACACAATCTAGCAAGATGGGCAGATTTTTCCAACCAATGACCAAGATCTACTCTAAACTAGCTAGCCTCATGCTAGCAAGTTGGGTCTTCGTAGCCTCTCATAGCTCACAGCCCTATGCCTCGAAGCCTCTAAACACCAAAATTCAACCAAATGAGGCTTTTCTTCTTGCCACTTTGAACCTCTTCCAAAATTTGGCAAAAATCCTCCAAACTAGCAAAACTCCTCCAAATCTGGCCAAAATCTGATGTAAACCGTAAAGTTGGTTGACCACCAAATCCTCCGCTAACTCTTCATTTGAGCCAAATTGAAAACACGAGTTTCTCCAAATCACAAATTCATGAAAATAGCTTCCCAACTCCCCCTTCAATTTTACTTTTTGAGCTCAACTTGCAACAAATTGGTCTTGCCTTCACCTCTTGAGTGCAAAATCATAACCACCGCTCAAAATTTGCTCCTTCTGTGCCCAAAAATTGGCCAATGCTTCCGCACACTGTCTGCCTTACTACCAAATCTCCATCAAGCAACAAGCTTTTGCACACTAGGGAAAAACTGAACTTTGATTGAGCTATCAACGATCCACCAAGCTTGGAGATACCACCAAGACTCAAAGTTCCTACACCCAATTTCCCCTTGATTTCACTTCTTTGATGTTATTAGATTGTTTACCACTCTCAGCTTAACTAACTCAAATCAGTACTTGATATGTCACTCTATAAATTGTCAACAATTGGGCACTAATTTCGGTCAAGCCACACACACTCTAGCTAAGAGAATCCAGGTGACTTTTGCTGGCCTCTGTCCACAATAGCCAAGAACTTGAAGGCTCAACATCAGCAAAGTGAGTTCTCTAGAGCTGCACTTCAAAAGTATACCCTTGGACTTGAGCTAGGTCTAAAACCATAACGGTCCCATTGATGGCACACTCGACGGTGCAAACGGTGCAAAGTGACTATGGGCCTCACCATGAAGTCAATACCCTAAACACAAAATCTGATCGTCGGAAAGTAGTCTCTGAGAAACTGCTGAAATAACTCTAACTACTATCATTGGAACTCTAGTGTCCGAGCAATCTAGATGTGACACTACAAATGGCGTGACACACTAGATACTAATATACTAATATCATTGTAGAGGATACCACCTAGTCCACAATATTCCATGAAGATTTAGACACAACTCTTCATTCATATATATTTTATTTTTTTTTATTTTTATTTTTTTTCATTCTTCACTCTTATGTTCATGGCACTAATGTGTGGTGTTAGTATCAAAGCGCACTCTCATGTTCATTTATATGATAGTTGATGCTAGTATCAAATTGATTGTTTCAAAGTTTAACCAAAGATATGCCAAAGAACTTTTTACTTATTGAATTTATATTAATTTGTTGCACACTGCTTCAGGTTTGGAGTCCTTCACTTAATTGAGATGTGTTGCTAGAATTAAACTGAGCATACTTAACTTTTAAATTAAAATTATGCTTAAAACCTTGCTCATTTTACTTCAAGTTAAGTTGCTATGAGTACATCAGGTTTGGATGTAGCAAGACACTTCAAAGCATACTTCAAAAATACAATTGTATTTAGGATATGCCAAGTCAATGATAAAAAAAATTGTTAAGGATGTGAAAAGTAAATAAAATATTTATTGATAAATAATGGTACAATTGGTTGTTATTTTCAACCCCTACCCCTACCCTACCATGGCTACTCCCATACCCCTTCTTGTGCATATCTTGGCACTATGCATATGATTTCTACCATCATACACTCCATTATTTTGGTTCAATCTTTTCTCTCCTTGAAATTGAGCTTACCACATTTGGTCTTCTATTTCTAGGTAAGGATCTTCTCATACTCATATTTTTCAGAATGGATTCTTTTTTCAACTTTGAATTTATTAGACTAGATTATTTTTCAGCTTAAACTGTAGTTATGTGCTTCTCTATCTTTGCCATTTTTATGGCTTTTATCTCTATTAATTTCAATCTCTTTAGCTTCTAAAGTTTCAATCCTCAATTTCTTATGGTTAGCAAGATCTTGGGAGAATATTGCAATAGGAGGTACAATCTTTGAATTCCCTTTCCACACCTTCCTCCTCTTACAAGACTCTCCTTCAAAATCTTTTGCTTGATCTTCTCCTTCTCCTTCTTGGTCTCTTGTCTATTTAGTTACAATATTCTGAATTGCAATTTCCTCCACATGATTATCCTCATTGTTGTAATTTGCTTTTCTTTATCTAAGAACATATTGGGTGCCTAATTGTGGAACTTGTAGATAGGAGGTCACATGTAGACCTCTCTCCGAGTAGACAAATAACAAGCAATCTAATCTATCATCACAAAACACACTCTTGGTTTATTGGTCAGCACTTCCAATCTACCAAGGAGAAATACAAATCACACTTGGAAGGAAGGAACCTAAGTGAAACTATTGCATACCAATCCAAACCAATTGGGCATACAAAGCACAAAGAGGATCCAACACAATAAAACTAAAAACAAATTTCTATGATTTTGATAAGAATGTGCTTCAAGGAGCACTTGCTCTGTCCAATACTTGATCTCCATCTATATTCCAAGAGCAAGATGTGTATGCCTTTTTGATAAGGAAATATCTATGAGACTCAAATGTGGATGATTTTTTGCTTATAGCTTTGAGTTTGATGTTCTAGGACTCAATGGAGTGTATATTAGAAAAGCTTTCCAATGATACAAATTGAGCATCAATGTGATCACTAAAGCTCTCTTTATAAGGTCTTAAACTTGGCCTAAATTTTGTTGTTCAATCCTAAGTGAGACTTAGGGCTTGATTCTTGCATAATTTTTGGCCCAAGGACTCATGTAAATAGTAGTAAACACGTAAGAAAGCTATAATTCTTTCACTCATGATTTCAAATTAGAAAATTTATATTAAATTATAGTCAGAGATGGAATTGCTCCACAAAGCTTATGAAAAATTTCAAATAGATTTTCTTGCACTTGATCTTACTATCTAAAACTCTTAAGCCAAAGTTTACACAATAGTTGGTTGTGCCAAGTTCAATTTGCTTTAGAGCTCTACATAACTCAATTCTTGGTATGAATTTACTTCAAGTGATCACATTTTACTTACAAGTTGCTCAATTCTCCTACATGTTTGCTCTTCTCTCCAATGGTGCTCTTCTCTTGCCAAATGCCTCTTCTTAACTCCCTCAAATGTCAAAATCTCACCAGTCTACTTATTGGGACCCAATTCTTGCACTTTTGTCAATTAGCCATTTTCTCCTTTTGCCACATGGACCCCACAACTCCACCTTGAAGACCATGAGTGAAATTTACTTCTTTTCCTTCTACAAAAGCACATAAATGGTTAAGTCTCAAACCTATCTATAATTAACCAAAAGGAAGAAAATATGATTTGGATTTTTGAACACTTACACCATGAACACAACCCCAAATTTACTACTATCCAAGCCCTAAATGATCATGGTGCAGAATTTGAAGCTTGATGAGAAAAGGATTTGGGAGTTGTAGATCAAGAGCATGGAACATCTCTTGTTCAAACTCACACTCTGATGCTCCAACTCTCATACTTTGCTACAACTCTCACTCTCCAATATCCTCTTCCCACTTGGGACTCTGAAGACTCAAAAACTCCACTTTTCTTTCAAGTCTTTACATCTTATATAATAAGAGCACTTCAAGAGGACAAGATCATAATCCAAATGGCCAATCACTGGAATGAATATATGTTGCTCACTTGGCAATTGCTCAACCATGGGATCTATTGCACAATCTCTCCATTATTCTTAAGATAAGTAGCACTAAACTACATCTTCATTTGCTATGCAAACCATAACTTGAATTGTGTATGTTTGAACTCAAGCTTTGAACATACTTCAAAATTGGTGATATGCTCTTCTCTTCTTGCACCTCTAGCTTATTAGCATTAGCGTTGTAATAAACTAGGGCACTTGAGAATGTTAAATGAAATGAATACATTCCTTGTATACAAGAGATTGAATTGTACTCCATAGTTCTTGATTTTGGAGTGTCTTCTCTAAGATACTCTTTTTCTTCCTTGGGTGTATTTTTTACTCCATTTCTTCTATATTGTTGTGCAATTCAATAATATCCACTACTTTACCTAAACCTAAAGTTACCAGCATATGTGGATAAATCTTAGCTATGCTTCTAAACATCATATCAATATAATGAAGATGCAAGCAAAAATTATTCAAATTATCATTTATTGTTTTTCTATCCCTATTTAAGCTTTTCTTAGTCAAAACTTTCCTTGTGATCTTGTCATTGAAATCTCTTGTAGACTTAAAGGAAATAAAATATCTTTGTTATTTTTCTTTCACCTAAATCTGTTCATATCCTTAGGAAATCCTCTCTTGAACTTCACCAGATGAGTTGTCATCATGCTAAATATGGTGCTCTTTTGCATTGACTTCTTGCAAGGCTCTCTTGTTATATCCAAGAATTGCTTACAATCCTCCAAATAGTCAATAATTTTGGCATAGTGATAAATAATCATCTTGAATCTATCATTGAACTTTTTATTGAATGCATTTGATTTGTTTGTAGGGAGAGAAGCTACACGGGTACCAAGCACTTAAACTTGTTATTAAATGCATTTATTTCCCCATGGGTGAAAGGCGACAAGGACACCATTTTTTACAAGTCTTGGAATCCTACATTTTGTAATGAAATGGGAGTAAAAATCAAATTGGAATTTGAGATATGTGGAAGAGATTGATTTGGATGTAAGAATAAGAGAGAGATAAAAATAATTGATATTGAAATCTAATAAGACCAAAAGAGGAGGATAGAATTCAATGGGCACTTCAACAAACTCCATTTAAAAATCCAAAAACTCAAAATTGGTAATTCCAAAATTCCAATGTCAGTGCTCTTTAATTTCACTAAACTCCAATTTCCTTCATTTCTGGCATGCAAAATTTGATAAATATGTATGCATTATGTGTTGGTGCTTGTGTTTGACTCAATGGGAGGAAAATCAAACTAAAGAGAAATCAGCTACCAATATTTGCATCAATAAGGATTGTGCATGTTTATCCTTGTGTGAAAGTTTCAAATTTTCAAACAATTTACCATGCTTGCCACACTGGCTTTGTTTTGGATTCCTTTTGACACATGATATGATATGATATAATAGCTACTTAAATCTTTATTAATCCAACCATAAGAAATCCCTAATTCAATTTATAATAGAAACTGAAATGCATTCCAAAACTAGCTAATATGCACCTTGACTATACAGAATTTTTACATACCATTCATTTTTGTTGCATTTTTCATTTATGGTAACCAGCCATAAAGTTTATGGCACTTTGCCAAGTCCCATAACCAAACTACAATTTTTTATCTAAACTGACCTATTTTGTAACACACCATCTAAAATCATTTCAGGTGGTCTCTTAAAATGATTTACAGAATCCTTGCAAAATTGAAACCCTATTATACATTTAGAAAAATCATTTACAATTTCTACTTGTTTGTGCTCTACTCTTCAACCATATGGTCCAGAAAATTTTGTGGATGCAGAATGACCCATAGTAAGATCATTTAAGATTTAGATCAAGATTTACCACAAAGACTTTGCTATGTAAAACAATGGAATTCTATCATGTTGATATTCTTTTTGTAAGATCTATTTATGCATACTGAAGATTAAAATTTTGCATTTGCTTCATCTTATGATTCAAGAGTAGAACTAGAAGTTAACAATGTAAGGTCTAACAATGTAGAGGTAGATGTTAAAAGTTAAAAGATGTACAAAGTAGAATATGTACATTTGTAAAAAAAGAATTGGAATATATTGTTAGATCTTGAAGAATATGAATAGATGTGTGTATTTTCCACTCATAAAGCAAAGTAGATACAAAAGTATTTTTGTTTTATTTTTGAATAAGTATTTCTATTCTCATTTTATTTTAAAGGATTATTTTAAAGATTACTTCCAAATAACTTATATCTCTAAATAGTTTTATAGAGTTGTTCTTGGTAGCCAAAGCGGTAATGAGTTGAGAGATTTATATGTCCATTTATGAGGTGCTAAGTGCTAGACTTGTCATGATTGAGAAGGACACAAAGGAGATCAGACAGATTATTAATGGGGAGGTCTTCTTATACCTTACTAATTATATTATTGTCTTTCAATATTGTTTTCATTTCCAAAAGTACTTTACATCAGTTTGTAGTTGTTATATTTGGAGGTGGTGAGGTTGTATCTTTAAGAATCAAAACAAATATCTATGCAGATTTTTTTGTTCTATAGGTGATGTTAAGAACATATTTAACAACATCTCATGTACATATATCTTGGAGAGCTTAGTAAAAATGGTGGATTCTTAGCAAGTCTTATTCCTTTTGGGTAGTACTATAATTATTTTCCTCTCTTTACTATCCTTAGAAAGCCTTAATTCTTTTGAGTGGCCTTTCTAAAATTATTTTTCCTCTCTTTATTATTAACATGGTTTCTCACAAGGTGAATTATTATCTTACAATCAATTGTCAATACATGAGAAGGAGGTCTTTTAAGTGGAATTTTATTTTTGTAATATTTTACTTTTGGGTTGTATTTTTTACTATTTTGGCTATGCTAGGTTGTATCTTTCTCTCTTCTGCAAACAATATATACGTTGTGAGCTTTGGATATCAATTAGGTAGATCTTTGATGAATTGATCCAAGATCAACCTAAAGATCTATCTTGTAGGCTTGAGAATCAAGATGTCAAAGGATATAATCATTGTTAGGTATCTCTCCTCACCTCTAGCTTTGAAAGGGTTTTATCACATCTATAGATGACATATGCATTCTTAAGTGTAAGTAGGATCCATGTATCTATCATATGCTTACTAGACTACACCCTTCCATGCTTTTTAGATAACAGCTTGCAAACATACCTCTAAGGTGGATAACTCTCCTCTACTAGGAGATACATATATTGGTTATATTTTATTTAGTATTTTTCATCAACTAACTTACATACTTCAAAAAAATCATCTTCTCTAACCTTCTTTTTTTTTCATGTTTAAGAGTTTTTAATTGGAGGATCATAGGAGTCTATCCTAATATCATTAGACCAAGTACCTTTGAAATTGTGAGATGAACTTGATACATACATAAGAATCTCTATTAATGTCATGTGGAAAGATAGTCCTACTATTTATAGAGGAGATGGAATTGTTTTTTTTTGTGTAGTTGTACTCTTTATACACCTTTGCTTTCTTCTCGTTTTATGGTTGTTGATAGGTAAGTTTTGGAGATATATGAGATCAAGGTGGAGGAAGGATATTTTTCTCTCCAAACACTATTGAGGTAGATGAGAGATTTCTTATCTTCACAAGCATGAGATTGCCTTCCATCCTTTATCTCTTTATCTCTAAAGGTTTGCAATCTTCTTTGGCAAGCTGATAGTTTCAACAAGTATTGTATTCTCTCTTAGTCATCACATCCATTCCTTATGTTATTAATTCATGTCTTTGCTCATGCTCTCACAAGAGTATAGACTCTTGATCCTAGGTCAACCTTGCATTAGGGCATTCCAAATTGCACCAACTACTTATTCTACAATAATGAGGTTCCACCTAGGTTTGGTACTCCCATCTGCATCATTTTTTGAGTGCAATACTAATTAGAAGTAATAGTGGTAAATATGACTCATTGTCCTTTGAAGGATAGAGGATAGCTACACATAATACAATCAAAGGTATCGTGTTTCCAGTGGCATAGAAGAGTAAATATACTTCACTTGGAGTGAATGTTGGTATGCTTTCCAATGACACAAGTTAAAGCAAATCTACATTTGGTCTGAGATTATGAAGTGACAGTAACATGATGTTGTGGTTATGAATCTCACACTTACCCATCCTCTTGGATGAGCCGCAATAGGAAAGACAACATCCAAGGTCTCCAAGTATAGGGGTATGCAACAAGATCACCTCTTTGTTCTTCTAGCTTAGGAATTATATTGAGCAATATGTACAATATTGGATATGATTTTCAAAGGGTGCACGAGAGACTATAATAGATGCCAAGGTATCATTCTCACTTTCCTAGTTAGTAGACTATAATAGATGCTAAGGGTACCATTCTACCTTTCCTAGTTCATGAACAGTCCTAGTTCTTAGATAACGCTTATCCATGGTTCTATAGAAAGCATTTGCTATCGCAATATACAAAAGATCAATCACATTAATTTGATGTTGTTCGTCGTATTCTCCAATAGTAAGTAAATCGTATGATTTATATAGCTAAGATAGATCCAGGAAGGCAGATTTCTCGTACCGATGCTATTAGACTTAGACTCATTTTACCTCTTTTCTGTTTTCATTTTTCCTCTTTTCTGTTTTGATTTTTCCACAGCTTGATTTCTCGTACCGATGCTACTAGACTTAGCCTCATTTTACCTCTTGTGCGTTTTGATCTTTGCACAGCTTGATGTGCAAAGCTTGCTTCCTTCTTGTTATTCCTGCGCGGCGGGTTGCCATAGATTTTATAGAGAAAATATCTTCTTCTTTTTCGTATTATATTCTTTTCTATCTTCTCAAATTTCAATTTTCTTTTGTCTAGGGTGGTCGCCATAGATTTTATAGAGGAAATATCTTCTTCTTTTTTGTATTGGACTCTTTTCTACCTTCTCAAATTTCAATTTTCTTTTGTCTATGATGTCCATGTCGGTCGTCCTTTTGTAATTAGTTTCGCAACCGAGTTCCACGATCCTACTTTTCTGCTTGGTTTCTTAGATCTATCTATTTATAGTCACTTCATTCTTGCGTCTTCAAGTAATAATCCAATGTTCAAGCAAGAATCTCTATTTTCTAATTCATTTCAATAAACTGTATTTTATCTCATTTACACCTAGCTACTTGGTCTTGGAACAGCAAATTGCCCTCGCAATCATCAAATCCTTCCCGGACGAGTCCCGTCTCCTGATTGTCATTGTTTCTCTAAAAGTTGCATAGTTCTCATGCAGAACTGGTCAGGATGGAATCCGCTGTTGAAAATCCTCGGAAGCAAAAGTTCAGTTTCCCTACACTCCACCTCCATCACAGAGTTCGTCTTCTTTCCTAACATTCTTTCCTATTATTCTTAGCATTTCTTTCCCGACCAGAAATGACTTTAACGTGGCAACTGAGACTTCGAGTGAACTCAATAGATACCCGTCACAGGAGGTAGACACTACATGGTCAGAAATTGACAAGATACATGTCTGCTGTACTTCAAAACAAATTTACATGAAATACAGGGGCATGCTGGGGTGCTGTAATATGTTCATTACCCTGGAGCAAGCGACGTCACACTAAACGAATGGCTCTCTGTATGCTACAGCTCACAAGCATCGTGAGCGAGAGAAGATAGATCCTACTGACAGACTGTATCAATTTCCAGCACTCGCGTACAAAGTTGTAGGGTGTTCCCATGATGGTCATAGAGATTCCCCGGTCATACCAACCTTTAATTGAGGCGCATATGCTGATAAAAAAGTACAGACATGCGTTACAGAGCCTGCTACTGGGGTTCCTTGGATGCGGAGGCAGTGCGAGCTCAAGAAACTGAAGAGAACCATCATCATCAACGACTTGAGGCGTTGAGCATATCAGAAACACAGATGGACGGGAAATTGTGAAATAACGAAATGCTCGGTAAAACCTTCCCAGCTAGACTTCTGCGTCTACCACCTATTCTTAAAAGAAGATATGTACAGTACACAATTGTTGCGCTTGGCCTGACAGGGAAGCTTCCTGATGAGATTTGGGACCTTGAGTTGTAAATGAGATTTTCACAGGCACCGTTCCTGTCGATCACTAAGTGCATCACTACCAGGGCAGCCAAGATCGATAATGCCCGCCAGAAATCTACAGATTACTGCACTTTGCATTGACTCACTATCAGCTAGACTTCGGATCTGCATGCATATGTGCTGACGAATATAGAGTTCAAAGTTGGGTACACAGCTCCTACTTGATCAAAACCTTATTGGTTTTTCCCCCTTAGGACTTCCAGCGACTAACCAAAAATTCCTTCCCAGCCAACATTGCTTATTCTGGTGATGAGTCTAGTGTATGGGATTTGGGTCCCTATTATATATCATTCGATAAAGAGGGAACTCTCCTCCATAGAACCAAAGATACCACGAGCAAGTTGCAAGGGTATCTTCAAAGAAAATGCACTCGCCCCGAATGCCTCCCGCCGTCTACAATAGAAATGCGTAGCTACTCTTATTCTTGCAGCCCGAGGACTGGGCATCTCGCGCTTTCCACTCACTGCGTTCAGGAGAAATAAATCAGAATTTTATGCACCACAATGCAGCTACATTTAACCATCAGTGACTAATCACTCAATGAGGTGCTGAAGCAGAAAAGAGATGCAGAATAGAATCAGGAGTGAGAACCACATTCTCAATCTGCAAAATGTTTCGCTAAATTACTCTTCTACACCAACTCCAAGAACAGAGGGAAACGTCTAGGAAACGAGAATGTGCCTACTTCAACACATTAACTAATTCTCTGCTTGGTATAGGGTCTTGGCAGATAAAGATATCGTACCTGTGGTGGTTGATACATCATCTGCGGGTTGGGAGGCATGGACGGTTGAACCACCATCATATCCTACATGAAGACCAGCAGGTATCAGCATTGGAAACAGAGTGCCAAAATAGGGGGTTCCCTACACTGCAGAATATGAATGGCGTGCTGCGACTATTGCGCTCGCGACGAGTGATTCTATGTCACATGACGATCACAACAACATATGAGAACGAACTCACGTAAAAACAACAGCAAAATTTTACCAACCAAGCTCCTCCCTCCAACATTGAACTGCCTGCATATTAGTACTTTCTAAACAATAACCAGTGCCATACATGTCATTCATCCATGTTAAAGGAAAGTCAACTCACCGGCGACGCCATAGGATGATGAAGAGATTGCTGCCCGATTGGCGGATAATAAAGTCCCCCATATGAGACAGAAGGATCTCCTGCAACGCCAACTCCTGACCACGGGACACCAAGATCCTCTTCCTGCAAAGGCAATCGACAGGGAACGGTCGGCAAACAAACTCCAGAATCTGACAAAGGAAAGTAACGAGTAAATCTCGTGTCAACTAACTGGCTACGCACTTAACGGTTCATGTTAACTTCACCTTGAGCTCATCTCGTGGCACAATATCAACAAGAAAATCAAATATATCCCCCCTGGTGATGGCACCAGCTATGTCGTTCCTCTGCAACGTTCGTCGCTTGTTCTCTTCGGTATGGATCCATGACCTCAAAGTAAGTTCCAAAATGAACATCTCGCAAGCTTTGGCAAAGAGCACAGGGGCCTCTGCTGCAATCATCTAGCGATCATGAAACCAAGAATCAGCAAATTTTGCTGCAATTATTCTCCTAGTCGTTGTGACCTTAACATATTGAGTGATGCAATGCAAAATCCGTTACTTGATCACGGCTTCGTCCTCACTCAGCATAACACTTGTGTGAACACAAAGTGCACGCACTTAGCATGGTGTGAAGAACATATAACCTTTCATTCCTCCCAAAACCTATTTTTTCCACATCCCTCAAGGCCCCTACTTTAGATGACTTAGATATCGTGAGACAGGACAGACATTAAGAACTCAAGACAGGACGATGCTCCAAAAGATCATCCAATTTTACCTCTATCCACAAAGAAAAGTTAATTTCAACCGGCAAGAAAACTGAGTCTGATTACAACATACCTTTACGTCCTCATCAGACTTCATAATCTTCTTGATTCGAGCAAGTGGTAACTGGTGATTTTTGAACTCTGCCAAAATATACGGGTGCATTGCATTAGATCTCCAAGGTTCTAACTCTACAACACTCAAGGGTGATCTATATCACAAGTAGTTCGTACAATAGCCCTCGAAGTCACACCATTCTGTACTTCTTTTCTGTATCCCATATAATGCGAAGGTTTACTGTTTCCATCACGCCACCCACTCGTTACTTGCCCCTCTCCCTCAAACCTCTCGCACACGACCCCTCTCATTCTCTCGCAATCCTCTAATACTGCTTTCTCGGCTCTTCCTACTCTTCCTAAAGCTTTTACAATCCCGAATTCAGAGTTTCGACAACAAAAGAGCTACAGTATAGTAGTATCTTTGCTTCACGTCGGGTACAGGTTCACCCTAGTAAATTTCCAAGTTTATATGCATCCATCTGGTACGGAGGTTATAAGAGACACCACATCCAAAGAAAGTCTTACTGCGTAATTGAGCTGACTTTTGATACTTCGAGAGATACAAGAAATGGCCCTGCATAAATGCTTGCTCTGTACACTACACGCCTAGGATATGTAGAGCTAGAAAACAACATACTATACCATTAATTTGTTCCATTTCTTGAATCTGTTGCTGCCAAAAGAGCTGCAGCTGCTGTTTCTGGATCTGTTGATAATGCAGCTGAGGTTGCATCTGGCCTTGAAGCTGTGGAGACACCATCCCATATCCACCATCCATCAAAATCTTTCACCCCATCTTGCAAACAACCCCCGACCAATTAATTCTCCTCTCCTTAACGGTGCAACACACATACATCCAACAACCAGGAAACCTCCTGCATACGCCCATCTCCCCGCGTTTCTGCTCTTTACAGGAGTAACTACAATCGTTCTGAGTATCTTCACTCAGAAACAGCAGTGAGGTTAACATGCTTTATACACTCCTTCCTTAAATTTGTTTCATAAAATGATGAAACAGATGGAACTACAAACTTCTGTTCAAACAGATAGATATCAACAATCAAGGACCAGCATATACAGAGCTACGCCTTCGTGAACCACTCCTCGTTTCTCACGCGCTCCATTAACATCTAAGGAATCAAGAAGGCAGTAAACTATACGAACCCCTTCCGCACTAAAGACCAGAAGAGCTTTTTATACTGATTAAGAACCACCTGTAACTGTTACTGGGAAACTTTGGGACGGAAAAATTGCCAGACGTAAGTCTGAAAATGCATTTTCCTTCAACACCTATGTCGACTAAACGGAAAACAGCCCACACAAAGGCACCAGACATAAGTTACGGAAGCGGTAAAACTTAGGCGATTAATCTGTCCGGGCACAGTAGGAAAAGAGATAGGCTTACTGAACGAACAAGACAACATATCTTTGAATCTGTGAACGAATTTGGCTTTCAGAACCTAGACATATATCTAGGTATGTACTGCTCCAGAGACATGGAAGAACAGCAATGTCCAATCATGACAGTTAAGGTGATTGGCCAACCCAAGAGGAAAGAAGAAGACACAAAAGGGGTAGTGTGACGAGCTAATCTTTCAGTATTGGAAACATTCTTCGAGAATGTCCTGACAGAATAAACATCAGAACAAGTCCAAGAGAAACTGGCGCTACGACAGAGCTCAACAACGTGTACAAAGAAGTGGCAAGAAGGCTTGACCTTGTACATACTCCCCAAATAGGTTCAAGTCCGCTTTAAGGAAACAACACTTTGTCCTTAACTTGATTGCGTGGTAAGATATGATGCAACTTCTTTCAATGACTTTCCAGGGAGATCAAGTTGCTGAATTGTATACTAAATTTTGTACTTCGTCGTAAAACCTCGTTTAACGACAGACTACGTTTCTTACATTTAAGAAGTAGGTGAGAAGTAGTCTCCGTGAATATCCATACAAGGAAACCATGGTCAACACCAGTCTTTCGGCGAGTGACATGCACCGACTTTGCTGTACAAACTAGCAATGGACTGCCAGAAAACAGGAAATATGAAATTGACCAGCTACTTGTTAAATACACGGCAAAATCCCCTCCAACTGCAGGACCTTGTAATACTTTCTCAATCATGCTAGGGACGCTCCAGGACAAGGGTAGTAAATGCACTGAACACCGTTCAATGGATTTCAGAATATCATGCTTACAGGAAACCCCCACTCAATGACGAAGAACACTCTCCAGGAAGATTGGTTCCTCATGAACCAATCTTTCACTTAACATTCACCAGAGAAACGCGACGCACCTGTGGCTGGCCCTGCGGATAATGCATAGAAGGCTGCATCACGGCCTGTGGATGTTGAGACATCCCGGGGGATGAAGACGGATGCTGAAGATGATGCGGGTGCGAAGCCATTTCTCTTTGCAGAAACTAACTTCTCCGCGTCTTTTTCACGACAACACTAACAGGGTGATACTGCGGTGCTTCGAGTAACGATAAATCTCCCAGTATTGCCCGAAGACAAACTCTCCTTCAGCCCCCTAGCCCTCGCTTCCTCTCGTCAAATTCCTGTCACTGTCGTCAATCAATGCACAAGGGGTGGGAGACTGCTACTACTCCAGCCAAGGAAGGAAGGAAGGAAAGACACAGATCTAGGGTACAGTTTCCTCCTCTCCGTATTCACCGCCTCTTCTATTCCCGCCGTGATTGCTCTGATAGCAATTGAGAACACGGTCCCCCGTGTATCAACAATGTCAATGACGACAGCCAGATGCTGTTGTTCTCCCGCCCGATGTTAACAGTTTTCTCGCACTGCGGCCCGCCGAGCTCTCCTCCTTGGTGCACTATACTGAAGTGGCGTTTTGTACAATAGATGGTAGGGACAAACTGAAGCACCATTCTAATGTTGCCAATTGTCAGCATCAGATGTGCATGTTCTCCCAAACTTTTTTGTTCTTGTACCGCCATTTGTCCTCCCTCCACGCACGCTTACTCATTCGTGGACAGAATTTAATGAAAACTGACGCAAACGTCATGTGGAGCATTCGCTTTCTATATACTGCTTTTCAAGGTTATCACGTTCTTAAAATCATCCAATTATTTGTGTACTTGAAAGCAAGCTTATAGAACGTAATTGATGCTGTTTTGTAATTCGGTCAACATAGCTTCTTGATAACTCATCCATTGCTGTAAACTGGGAAGAATAGCTTCGCTTCTCGCAAACAAAACACACAAAACTTAAAGCTCCAATAACTTAATTGATCATCACATTGAATGGCTGCTCCTGATTTGTCTTCGCTAGTCGAGATGTTTGATTCTGCATCTTCCAGCCATTTGAAGTCAACGTTAAGTAATAACGATGAAAGATTCAGTAATTACATAATTCTCCCGAAGATAAGTGGGTTTATCATCAATCTCGTATAAACAGGCAAATTTTGAGTAGTTGATTATCAATCAACAGTAATTTGTGTATAACAATGATTTGTATGTAATGTCTGATATTTGATTCTAGTGCCAGATTTAAAGATGGAATTGTAAAAGAGGGTCTTATTTCGTACCGAGATCCTTGAATTTCTCTCTTTTAGTAACTCATCATCAATATGTTTATTTATTTATTTATATTTATATACAAGAGAAAAGGTAAACTTACCGTGACCTATTCAAATCAAATAGATTAAGCGTAAGATTCAGGTTCTCTAAAAACAGAGTAACATTCATTTCTGTTTCTTTTCTAATTAGATAGATGGAATAATAAACAAAATAAGATATAATTCAGTTTTTATTTTCATACAGACATTGTTAAGTGTTATTGATGAGTTTTAATAATATCATTTTACTTGCAACTAATGATAAAATATTTAGCAATATTGTAGTAGAAGAATAGAATGCCATCCTTATTATGAAGAAATGTGTATGTTTCATCGATAATATTACCTATATTTTATTAAATTACCAAAATATCAAATTTTTAAATTATATGCTCGTATTTAATTCATAAATTACCAATAAAATTTTCATATATTATAGTATGTTTGTGTGATATAACATAAGCATATCATAGAAAAGCTATCTCTTATTTAATCACTAAACTTCCCACCACCACTTCAAAAAATCTCGGTAAATAGTTCAAAATAACACTTTATTACAAACCCCACAAGGATTATATATATGGTCCATAATATTATTATCATATTATTATCCAATTTAAATATATTTAAATTGAATGAAATTTATGGTTTATACCACAGAATTTAGTGTATAGTTGTATTTATGAACCATTTCTAAAATAAGATAAATCAATTGTTTAAGTGATTTACTTGATTTGGTGCACATTTCTAAATCTGTGTAAAATTATTTGAGATGGAATTGCTTTTAGATTTGAAAGCTAGCTTCAAAACCTATTTTGTTAGTTTTGTATAATTTGTAATTGGATTTTGTGGGAAAATATTGAATAACAAATTAGGAATATTCAGAAGATGCAGAATCATTAAGTAATGATATGGTATGTAAAATAACTAGAGTTTAGACTATGAAAATGATCTCCATTGATTGAACCAAAACTAAAATATTATACCAAAACTAAAATTGATAATGTTATCTTGAAGTACATTCAAAGGCTTGCAAAGAGTTCATGTGAGAGCAGAGAAGCTTGTAGTTACAAGGTCAAAAAGAAGTACAATATTTTTTTTGGCAAGTTTGTATAAGTAATAAATCATTTTTCAATTTGGCCTTTTTTGCTAATATGAGATGCTAACATTATTTGATTAGTATAAAATAACACTAAAGTATTGTTAGACTTGTTTTTATCTTTTAACTTTTGTACAATCAAAGACAAAAGCACCACTAAACTTTTTTCAAATCAAGAGTATCAAATATGCTACAACTAACATGATAAAGGATGTAATGTGGTAACATTGATGTTCTTAGGTCTCCATGTTGTATCCTTACCTCCTTGAATGTTAATCTTGTATGGGGTGGAAGCTTATGTTTTCGTGATTCATGCTCTCGTCACTACATTGCACCAAGACGACTACTTTAGTATATTTTGTAATTACCACTTATAACTTATTATGGATCTTGTTTGTGCAATCCTCTCAAGCTAAAAAGTTCATATATTTTATTGCTCCACATTACTCATCTATAATATGAGCAAGTCAATCATTAAATTTGGATTAAAATTTCTTGATATTCAACAATCCTTCGCCAAGAATCTATCACCTAATATGCACAATTTTTTTAATCAATCTTGGGCTTTTCAACTTCTCTAACATTTCAGTGAGGTGATTCAAGGCTTGAATACGTAACAATGCCAAAAAACCACCAAGTTTTTAACACTAATAAAGACAAATAATAGTGTGGAAGTTTTGCCACTAGTTTTGGACCATTGAATTGAAGTATGTAATATACCAAGGTAATATCTGATTGATACAACAAATAAAACAAGAGAAAAATAACTTAAGTTTGCAAAAAAAGAATTCACATGAATCATAAATTTTAATTCAATCTTTTGACAAGGAATAGCAATAAATAAAAAATGGTAATTAAATAATAAACTATATATATATATATATATATATATATATATATATATATATATATAAAGAACTTTTGAATAAACCTAAGTTGGTACACATCCCATAGTATTGCCTATATGAAATAATTTTAGGAAGAATAAACTTTTGAAAGACCAAAAGAGGATAGCCTAAGGTAATCAAAGACGAGAGCGTATCCTTATAAAAGTGAATTAAAGTGATATGAGGTGGAAGATAAGGATCTTAATGATGGGCTAGCCATTAATCTTGTTAAAAGTTAGATTTAACATATGCTGTGCATTAATTACAAACTGTTAAATCTATATTTGCTTAGAATTATAATTTATACTACTTGGTAGAATTTTCAAATCTATGATAAACTATTGCATGCTTGAAAAAAATTAATATTTTTTTACAAGAGCTTTCTAGCACACACTTAAATACTCATGTAGATCTCAAAATAAATTCTCATATTAGGGAAATACTATTAAGATTCTGCAATATCACTTCAACTTTGCATAAGATAGAACATCATAATGTTTGAGCTAAGTTCTATACAGTTCCGCAGTAAACCATACGAAAATAAACTGGTGGTTTATATAATGTTGAGGTGACGATTTACCTTCCAACCAAAACAATGTAGGTAGCTTATTCAACATCGTTGATAACATTAACTTCAAATTATTTTACTTATTAGTTTATTGGTTGCCATTAGATGTAAGATGGAGTAAATTTTGTTAATCATTTTTTGAACTACAAACATAGAGTGTCTTTAAGACCAATACAACAAAAGAATTTCTTAAATACTTCAGTTATCAACTTTCAAATACTTGTTCAATAAAAAAGGACTATTTCTTTAGGATTAGAATATTCCCCATTATATGCTTGTCATTCTATAGTTATTCTTTCCTTATGATAAATATTGGAAACTTATACAACCTTCTTTTAAGTTCCAATTTTCATTATTATCTGATGAGGAAATGAAGGATATATTATATTAAATTGGTAAAAATATATATGATCACCATAGAATAATCTAGCTGCAGGAGAATTTCCAAATAAAATCCATATTTATACATCTAATAATACCAGGTTAGCAAAAGCTAAGTTCAGCTGAAAGGATGTAGAACTAATATACATACATCTAGGAATTATAAAATTGAGAGTTTTTAGGTTGATCTTAGATTCTTTTATTCCTCTCCTTGTCTATTACATTAGTATCAAATTAGGATTGGGATTGATGGCTGGAATCTTTGATCCACCGTGTCAATTTTTAGCAAAATATTGGGATTTATGGATACTACCAAAACATCATTTCCAATAATTCATCTTTGGACTCTTTGACCAAGAGTTACCAAATACAATCACTTGTTTGATGATCCATTGATCCTTCTAGATCTGACCTATGCATAGATATGGAAGTGATGCATCTACATATTAACTTGTATATTTTGGTCTAAGTAGTTAAGGAAGCAACAATGATAGTTTGGCAATTTAGTCATGGCAATGATATCCAGAAATATCATTATGTGCAATTATAAATTAAGCAACTTACTTGATTATTGGAAAAGAGAGATTATGATGGGGAATAACATGAGCAAATGAAAAGAAAAACTTTCCAAGAGGAGGAAGATGGAGTTCAATTCCAAAAACCTAAGGTATTTAAAGGTAAGATTCTATAAATTGTAATTTAATTGTGAGTGGTACTTTGAAGTAACAAATCTACTAGATGTTTGACAATGAATATACTTACCTTTGAGTCAACTATAGGGAGGAGGTAACACTATAGTGGCAATTTTGAGTAGAGCAAGCCTAATGGCAATTTGTTGCTTCAATCTTTATATGAGAAGGCTTTAGGAATATAATAATTATTTATTTGGAGCAATTATAATTACATTAGTTGTATAAGATTGATTTGCACAATTAAACCAAGTTGGTTCTATGAAGAGTTGAATCATCCAATTCCAGAACACGATGATTGAAGTCTTAAAAATCCATGAAGGCAACGTGCTTGACTTGGTATTTGAGAGTATTAAAATCATGCACCAAATTAGAAGTAACCATGTGCAAACCCAAACATCTAAAAGAAAGCAATATAGTTAGCCAAGCCCATTGATTTTATATTTGCCACAACTTGGTCTTGACCTAGACCTCCATGTAACTTGCAAGCACATCAAGTAAGGAGGATAAGCCAACACTAATGGAGATTGATTACATCTAATGTAGACCACTTGGCATTGGTAATAAGGAATGGTAGAGATAAAATAGTAACTACTAATATTTCCAAATTGGATGTTGCATTATAGATTGTCCAAATAAGAATGGATAACCTTAAAAATTTGCCCAAATAGAGCTCTTAGAGGATGATCATCAAAGATATAGATGTTTCTAATAAGAGGTATTGAGCCACTTACTATGAAATTTACTAGTTTTAACAAGATTGAAGGCTTGGTTTGATTCAATTGCAAGGTATATTATCAAATCATGGTTATCAAATTTGGGTTGATTGTAAGGGTTATGAGAATAACATGTCCATGAAATTAGCAAATGAATCAAGTGCCCATATCAAACCAATATCAAACAAACAAAAATTTATGGTTGATGGTAAGAAGGAGTTTGCATTCCTCATCTCATATCTTGTTGAATTCAAGGTTGAGAATAAGTATTTGAAGTGCATGAGTTTGTGATAGCTCCACTACACTGTGATATTATCCTAAATCTTATGAAAGTCATAAGATTTGATTTGATTAGACAGCCCAAAAATTTGATTACAACATCAAAATAAAAATTATAGGTTGCTTGGCACCTTTGAGAGCAACATTTATATACAATCAATCCAAAAATGAGAAGCTTGTACGTGTAATAACCATAAAACAAGGTTTAGAGGAAGATAGTATTGTCTTTGGTGTGTGGGTTAAACTAATACAACAAAGCAAATACAATGAGGATAATGAGCCTTCAAAATGAGTGGTTGATTAGTTAGTGCAAGTATTTGCATATGTGTTTCTTAAAAAATCTCCAAAAGGATAACTTCAGCATTGAAATATTACCATTTAATACTTTAATAAATAAACCAATTTATTAGCTCTTACTAAAGGAGTAAAAGAAACTCCAAACAACATTGATCAAGTTACTCAAGAAGGATTTCATACAAAATAACATATTTCATTAAGGAGTACATATACTAATTGTACCAAAGAGGATGGAGTGCTATGATTTTGTATTGATGACCATGGTCTTAATAAATAAACCATGAAGAATACATATCCTTTTCTTTAGATTGATGACTTGTTGGATCAACTAAATAGAGCACAATAATTTTATAAGTTGGATATTTGAAGAGGTAATTGGCAAGTTCCAAATGGTATGAAAAATATGTAGAAGATTACATTTTGTACAAAAAGGTATTTTGAATGAAATGTTTACCTCTTGAGCTCATTGATGCTTTATTAGGTTTCATATATCAAAGGGATAAGATGTTAAAGTGGCTATTGGATCAATATGTGGTAGTGTTATTGGATAACATCTCAATTTACAATAAAGAAGAGGCACAGTATAAGAATCATTTACAAGAAGTCTTGAGACAACTACGGCAATATAAATTAAATCATGAGAAATCCAAGTGTGGCTTTTTGAAGAAGGAAGTTACATTCTTGGTTCATTTATTTTCACTAGAGGAGATCAAGATGGAAGGATGAGAAAATTAAAACTATTGACAATTGACCTAATACTATAAAGATGCTACAAAAGCTTGGGGGTTTAATGAATTGGCAAACTTTCATCAATGATTCATCTATTATTATAATCATATGAGCATATTGTTAATTGATCTATTGGAGAAGATTATAAGCTTTGATTGGACCACCAAGCAAAACAAAGCACTTAAAAAAATGAAGGATATGGTGTATTCACTATACATCCTCCAACCATATGATCATTAGTTACCTTGTTTTATTGATTTTGATGCTAAATTTACAATTTGAGTTGTGTTACAACAAGAATTCTCAAATTGATTACATCTCATTACCTTTGTATCTCAATGACTAGATGTAGAGTTGTGTTATAATAAGAATTCACAAATGGAGTACATCTTATAACCTTTTGTATCTCAATGACTAGATGCAACAAAAATGAGTTGTTTTCATTGAGATCAAGAGCGACTTGCAATGTTATATACAAAAAAGATGTGGAGATATTATCTCTTGAAGAAACATGTGGTAAATCATATTGATAAAAAATCCTTATTGTAGACCTTACATTTGGAGCATTTGAAGAGTCAATATCATTGGTGAGAGAAGCAATTACAATATTTTGTATATCAAGCTTGAGTACAAACTGTAAGACTTTGATGGGATTCCCAATGCCTTGTCATGACAACTTGATTGAAGATTTATCTTGAATTCTCTCAAAACAATAGCAGTTCATGTAATGTAAATTGACTCAAAGGTCCACATAAAGTTTAAGATTACCTTACAATAAGATTATTTCTTTTATCTTCTAGAAGGTATTTCATAACATTTGCAATACCTAAGCAAGTCTACTAGGACTTTGGAGTGAGTATATTGTCAATTATAGTTTGATCAATACTTATTAATGGGTTATTGGGAAGGAAACCATCTACTACTTTAAGGTTTTTGATTGCACTATTAGAGTCATTTTTTCCACCAATAGTATCATTAGATATCCTACTAGGGTTCTTGGTGTTCCCAAGGAAAGGTACTTCAAAGTGCAACTCCAAAGAACTTACTTCTTTTGTAATGAGCATTAAAGCTATTGGTATTGTGGACAAAGGCCAACAAGTGCAACTTAGATTGTTCAAGGTAGGATGAGTATGGATTGATGGTATAACTAATGATTGTTGGCAAAGAGCATTGAGTGTTAAGTTTTGATCATTGTATCATATAGTTACATAAAAGAAGTGAGTGTTGAAACTGAGTGTAGGAATTTTATGGATGTTGGTGGTATCTCTAAACCTAGTGTGATTGAAGGTACATTTGATCAACTTGTGCTTGATTTTGCTAGATTTTTGACAATTTGAGTGCTTGTGCATGGAAGCACTACCAAGTTTGTTGAAAGATTTGATAGTAAGGTGGATTTCATACACACGTGTACAACATGGAATTAGAAGATGAGTTAGAGGAGGCTAAAAAAGTAGAAAATAGGCCAAATTAGCTAAGCAATATAAGACTGTTTTAGAATCATATAGGATAATTCTTGGTATGTTCTTGTTAAACTTCTGTCTATTGAGTAATGTGTATGCCAAGAAGGTGGCTTTTAGGAGGAAGCCTCCCAATTGGCTCAACTTGCACACCAAGAATGCAACTTTTAGTAGGAAGCTTCAAGAACTTCCCAAGAGCCTTGTATGTTTTTAATAAATAACAAAGCCCAAGCTTATGCTATGCATTTGGAATTTCTCTCATTTGAGAGTCTCAATAAGATCTTTTGCTCTAGTCTTTCATTTGCTCTATTACTCACCTTGTTCTTTTACATGGGTATAATATTAGGAATGAAAACAATGGAATTTATGAACCACCAAATCCATTCTTCCAAAACATTGAGATTTTTGTGTCCATATATTATCCAAGCATCATTCTACATTATTCACCATTTCATGCTGTAGGTAAATTTTTTTGAATGAGATCACCTTGTTTCATGAACCATTGATTTTTCATTTGAAACCTACAAAAAGCAATGGATATGTTATATCTAAATGTTAACTTGGATAATTGTAAATAGTTTGATAGACTAATAGCCATGATGGCAATGACCACAATTATTATTAATATGAAGCAAAAAATTGAGTACCTTACTTGATTGTTGGAAGAAAAAGACCATAAAAAACAATAGCATGTAGAGAGAGTAGCATTTTGAGAAGGAATAGAGAAAACTCAATTTCTAAAGCCCAAGGTATTTGAAGGCAAGAATCTCTCAAGTGCAGTGGAGAATTTTTTTGTTTGATTGCAAATGTATTTTGAAGCTATAAATCTTCAAGGTGACAAAGATATATTCTCTTAGCTTCAAGCCAATTGGATAGGATGGAAAAATTAGGGTGGAAACTTTGAGTAGGACATGCTAAATGGAAAATTGTTACACTAATATTGACATGTGAAGAATTCAAGACTGCAATAATTGGAAGATTCCAAGCATTGAATGTTGCATAAGTTGCTCAAGATAGATTGGCAAAATTGAAGTAGATTGATTTTGTGAGAAGCTACATCATTTAATTCCAAAACACAAGAATAGAAATTTTAGAGATATTAGAAAGTGAAGCTTTAGATCAATTTGCAAGGAGCTTGAAGTAAGTCACACACCAAATCGGAAGTGACCATGCAAGAGCCCAAACACTTAGAAGAAGCCATGCAATTGGTTGGCATGATTCTTTGCTTGCCACAATTTGGTCTTGACCTTGATCTTTATCTTCACAAAATCTACAAAAGCACTACACACAAGTGGAGTAGCCCACACTAGGAGAGATTGATTCCATCTTGTTACATTCAATATGAATGTAACAAGATGGAATTTGCATTTTGTGTTGCACATCTTGTTACATTCAATATGAATGTAACAAGATTCCATTGGATGGAATCAATCTCTACTAGTTTTGCATTTTGTGTTCACGACAAGGTACAAAATGCACAACACAAAATGCAAAACCTTATGACCTTCAAGCCAAGGTAGATCTGGAATGACTTTATAATATAGAAGCGCTCATACAAACCTCATTTACTCAAACATATGAAGGAATATATATGTTTGAGTAAATACAAACCTCATTTCCTGAAACATAGGAAGGAATATACATGTTTGAGTAAATGAGGTTTGTATGAGCGCTTCTATATTATAAAGTCATTCCAGATCTTCCTTGGCTTGAATATCATAAGGTTCAATTTGATTAAATCCAACAACAAATTCAAGTACAACACCAAAGTAAGAATAACTGATTAGGATGTTTGGCACCTTGAGTAAGGCACCTAAGTTTAGTCAATCCCAAGATGAGAAGTTTATTAATAAAGTAGCCACAAAGCGAGCTTTGGAGGAAGATATTCTTGTTTTTGTAGTATGGATCAAGTTGATTATATAGTGAGAAGGTGACAAGGGCTAGTAACCTTATCAAACAATAGTTGATTAGATAGTTCAAGAGTTTGCATATGTGTTTCTAGATGATATGCCAAAAGGGTTACCCTTTGATCAAAACATGCCTTTTAAGATCAAGCTATTGCCAAGTAGTACTCTAGGGAGTAGACCAATCTATAGGCTCTCAATGAAAGAATTAGAATAGCATCACATAACACTATTGAGTTGTTGAGAGAAAGATTTCATACAACATAGTACATCTCCATGGGAAGCACTAGTACTCTTTGTACCAAAGAAGGATGGAGGACTTTGATTCTATATTGACTACCATGATCTTAATAAAAAAACCATGAAAAATGCATATCTCTTGCCTTGAATTAATGAATTCCGAGATCAATTGAGTGGAGCACAAAACTTCTCCAAGTTGGATCTTCATGGTAGCTATTGGTGAATTCACATTGATAGGAAGATGTACTGGTATTTTGAATAGAGAGTCTTACCTTTTGGGCTCAACAATGCTCTAATTGTTTTCATGGATCAAAAAGATGGGTTGTTGGATCAACAAATGATTGTGTACTTAGATGATATTTTAATTTACAACAAGATAGAGATAGATTACAAGAATTATGTACAAGAAGTCCTAAGATGACTACACAAATGGAATTTTTACTATAAAAATTCAAGGTGTGCCTTTTTAAAGAAGGAAATTACCTTTTTGGGTCATCAAGTCTCATCAAAACAAATCAAGATGGAAAAAGATAAAGTCAAGGCTATTACCAATTGGCATACTCCAAAAGATACCATAGATGTGTGTACATTTAATGTATTGGTAAGTTTTCACCAATGTTTCATCCACTACTATGCTTATGTGTGCACATCATTGATTGACCCTTGGGAAAGACCTCAAGCTTTTAGTGGGAAACCAAGCACAAAGAATTATTCAATAAATTAAAGCACATGGTGTCTTCATGATCCATCCTCCAACTATATGATCCTCAGATACCTTGTTTGGTTGATTTTGGTGCTTATAACTTTGTCATTTGAGTTGTGTTGTAGCAAAAACTTCTTGATAGATTACATCCTATTGTTTTATGTCTTGCTACAAAGAGGAATTACTTTGCTCAAGATGGCACAAAGGCATAGAGGTTTGATCTCTTAGAAAACAAGTGATCATGCAAGTCAATCACAAACCTTTGTTGCAAACCTTATACTTGGAGCACATAAAGATTTGACATAATTGGTGAGAGAAACAACTATAATTTTTTGACCCTAAGCTTGATTACAAACCTAGTAGATTCCATATCATTTCTGATGCCTTATCACAACATCTTGATTTGAAGCTTCTTCCCAAATATCCCATGGTAGTAGCAATCATCATGATGTCAACCAACTCAAACATACACATAACATTCAAGATTGCTTTACAATAAGAAGGAGAAGCTCACATTGTAACACTTTAACGAAGGAAACTCCAAATGCTTAGCATGAACTTCAGCTTTCATACTTATAAGGAGAATACAAGGCTCTTGAGAAGCTTCTCAAGAAGTTTCCTTGAGCCACTTTCTTGGAGTGCAAGCCAAATAAACCAAGAAGCTTCTCAAGAAGCTTACTTCTAGAAGTTGCCTACTTGGCTTGCAAGCTAAGCTAGCTAGAAGCTTCTAGAAGCTTCCTTCAAAAAATTACCTACTTGGAGTGCAAGTTAAGCTAGTCAAGAAGCTTCCTAAGAAGCCTCCCAAGAAGCTTTCTAGATACTTCTAGAATATTCTAGGCTAATTTGGCCTCTTCTCTACTTTTTTAATCCTAACTAACTTCATTGTTAAACTCAATATTGTTACATATTCCCCCATTGCTAGTTGGGAACGTCCTCATTGCCATTAAAGCTTCAAAATCTTGGATGGCCATTTGTGCAATCTATAGATGAGAAGGATGCTCCCATGTAGCATCATGAAAGGAGTACCCTTTCCAAAGGAACTTTAACTCTATATGGTGTCAATGGTCTCGTTGAATGTGACAACTTGCAAGAATACAATCAACTTTGTATTCCTCATGATCATGGATAGGAATAAGAACAAGAGGAGGAGGAGGTTGGACATGAGAGGGAAAAGAAGAGGGTTAGGAACAAATGGTCTCAACTTGGAAATGTGAAAGATAGGGTGGATGCACACATGACAAGGTAAGGCAAGTCAATAAGCAACAAGAATCATTCATTTGAGTGACATCAAAGTATCCTATCTAATTAGAGTTTAGTTTACTAACTTGGGTATCAAGTTGGGGGAGGGGTGGTAGATTACTAGACAAGAGCATGACCTTATCGCCAACTTGAAAGTTGAGATCACGATGATGGTGGTCTGCATATTGTTTTTGATGATTTTGGGCAACAAGGAGATGAGATTTGGCTTGGTGGAGGGTTTATGATATGGTGGTCAAGAATGTTGGATTATGAGGGACATGAGATGGAGAGGGAGCAAGAAGGGATTTGGAACAAGCGGATCTTGGCCAAAATTGAGGAAACAAGGAGAGAATTTGGTGCTTGCTTATTTGGAATTATTATATGCAAACTCCATAGTTGCAAGACATTCATCCTAATTGGTACGGTAAATGTTGATGAAGGCACAAAGCATATCTTCCAAGGTGCAATTTGCATGTTTAATTTATCCATTAGTTTGAGGATGGTAAGCCATGGACAAAGTAAGCTTGGTGCCGAGTATTTGGAAGAGTGCTTGCCAAAACTTTCCTATGAATCAAGGATCACGGTCAAAGATGAGTATACATGACATCCATGATGCTTGAAGATATTATCAAAGTAGATATATGCTAAGGTTGGAGCATTGTAATACCAAGAGCTAGCCTAGATGTGAAATTTGATTTGGTAACATCTAGAATGATGTTATACATGATGGTCAAAATAGATTAGATAGAAGTATCACTAAAAACTTCTACTGATAGGGAAAAACCAAAATAGATTTTAAAACCTAAGAACTAATAGCTAGACATCAGATTTACATGTGAGAATTGGTTTGGTTGAGAGATTTCTAATGGTACCTCATCCATGTGATTTTGAGCTTCCTACAAAAAGATTCTTTCTGGTCAAACCTTGTTTGACCAACCAGATAGGACAAGGACCGACATGTCACCCATCCAAGTAAGTAATCCAAGGGTAGAGCTTGCTGACATGTCACCTATCTGTGTGCCTAATCCTATGGTGGAGCTTCCTTGGAAGAGATCCTCTTTGTTTATATAATAAAGAGAAGGTGCTCTTTTGGGGCATCTGAGTTTGAGTGTGAAGTGTTTTTTTCTCATGGTGTGTTTCTCTTTGGGTCTCCTATCCTTGGAGTATTACAAACATCCACAATATCAAAGGTTGGTTAAATGGATTTGCTTACTAAACCTATCCACAAACACCACAGTTGTGTTGTATCCTTGCTTTGTCTTGGGTAAGGATGTGATGAGATCCAAGCTCACATGGTGCTATTGGGAAGATGGAATGGGGAGTGGTTAAAGGAGTCCACTTGGTTTTTGGTTGCTAGCCTTATTGCATTTGCAGCTCTCACATGATCAAACAAACTCTTGGACTTCTTGTGTCATGGTGGGCCACCACCATTGGCATTAGAGCATACAAGGCTCTTGAGAAGATTCTCAAGAAGCTTCCTTGAGCCACTTTCTTCAAGTGCAAAACAAGTCAACCAAGAAGCTTCTTAAGGAGCTTCCTTCTAGAAGCTATCTACTTGGCTTGCAAGCTAAGATAGTTGGAAGCTTCTAGAAGCTTCTTTCTAGAAACAACTTACTTGGGATGCAAGTTAAGCTAGCCAAGAAACTTCCTCATAAGCTTCCTAAATACCTCTAGAATATTATATGCTAACATCTTATTCTCTACTTTGTTAATCCTAACTAACTTTGTCGTTAAACTCCATATTGTTACAAAGAAGCCCATGACTTATAAATTGTTGGTCATTTGGATGTAGGTAAAACCTTGAGTACCCTCCAACATCAATGGTTGTGGCCAAACATGGCACAAGAAGTTCAAGAGTTTATTTGCTCTTGTGAGGGTTTCAAATACAACAAAATTAGCAACCAAAAACCGGGTGGACTCCTTCAACCACTACCCATCCCAATTGACCAATGGGAACATGTTAATCTAAACCTCATCACATCCTTACCCAAAAGGATAAGGATCATACCACCATTGTGATTTTTGTTGATAAACTTAGCAAGCATATTCAATTTGCATCCATCATGGATGTTGTGGATGCCTCCATGCTAGTCAAGATTAACTTTAACATTGTCTTCAAGCACCATGGGATGCCAAGGGGTCTCATCTTTGACTATGATCCTAGATTCATTGGTAAATTTTTGCAAGCACTCTTCAAGTTACTTGACACCAAGCTTGCTTTATCTATGGCCTATCATCCTCAAATTGATCGGCAAACCAAATGTGAAAATTGCGCTTAAAAGATATGCTTTGTATCTTTGTCAATGTTCATTATACCAATTGAGATGTTTGCCTTGTGGATGCTAAGTTTAACTACAATAACTCCAAGCATGCAAATACCAAATTCTTTCTCTTCTTCCCTAATTTTGGCTAAGATCCACTTGTTCTTGATTCTCTTCTTGCTCCTTTGCCATCTCATGTTCCTCATAATTTCACCTTCTTGTCCATAATATCTCAATCTTTACAACAAGCCAAAACTCATCTCTTAATTGCTCAAAATTTGCAAAAGTAATATGTGATTAGCATTGTCATGATCTCACCTTTCAACTTTCCAGTAAGATCATGCTTTCTTGTAATAACCTATCCTTACCACCAAGTTTGTAAACTTGCTCCTAATTGGATAGGTCCATTTGATGTTACCCAAGTAAGTTCTTTTATTTTTTATCAACTTGCCTTGCCTAGTCATATGTAAATCCACCTTGTCTTTCAAGTTTCAAAGTTGAAACCCTTTATTTCTAATCCATCTTCCTTTTCTACTTGTTTCCAACTCCCTCCTCCTCCCATCCTTATCAAGAATAATGAGTTATATGAAGTTGATCATATCCTTATATATTTTACACACAAAGTACAAACTATTTTGGAAAGTGTATCACTTTCATGATTTCACATGGGAGCCTCTTCCTCATCTCCACAATGCACAAATGACCATCCAAAAGTTTGAAGATTCCATACAACACAGATGTCACCAACTAGCAATGGGAGAATATGTTAAAAAAGTTAATGTTAATATGGATATAATAAAGGCTAACAAATTAGCTAAGCAATCTAAGAATGCTCTAAAAGCATCCAGGAAACTTCCTAGTAGTTTCCATATATTGAGTAACATGTATGCCAAGTAGTTAGCTTCTAAGACGAAGCTAACTTAGCTTCCACAAAAAGTACATGGCTCTTAAGAGGATTGTTTTTAAATGCTTCCCATGTGGCTTAGCTTGCACTCCAAGAAGGTGGCTTCTAGCATGAAACTTCCTTGAGAGTTTCCTAAAAGCCTTTTATATTTCTTATAAATACCAAAACCTAAGTTCATGCTAAGCAATTGGAGTTTCACTCATTTGATAGTCTGAATGTGATCTTCCACTCCAATCTTCTATTCTCTTATTGCTCTCCACTGTCATTTACAATGAGTCTGAGATTAGTGGTTGCCAATTTGAGCCATGATCAAAATTGGGGTCAAATTTAGGAACCCATCATCCTAAATTAGGGATTTGGAGGTCTCTATCATTTGAATTAAAGGTAAACTAGAGAAAGTAGTTAAATTTAGGGTCGGATTTTATGGAGATTGACCAAATCTATAAAGAGAGTTGGTGGAAGGTTCCTTAGTTAGCACCTAATTTAGCAAAGGTTGCTTGAATCAGGATCAGATTTGATGGAAATCAACTAAATTTTATGAGAGAGATGTGGAGGTTACACTAGGACTAAGGGTTCAAGTGGCTTCAAAAGCCTAGAAGTTGCCCAGAATCCTGTTGGTAGATAAAAGAAATTGATTAGATTTAAGGTTGGATTTGACAAAGACTGATCATATATATAGAGAGAGCTTGTAGAATTTGCCTTACTTAGTTCTCTATTTGGCAGAAGTTGTTTGAGTTATGATCAGATTTGACGTAGATAAACCAAATTTAAAAAGAGAGTTGGTAAAATTTGCACTAAGGTAGTAAAAGCCTAAAAAGTTAAAAAGGCTTCTTAATATAAGACTTATCAAGTTAGTGAAATTTCTAGTACTAGTTGATCAAAATCAACCAACCCATCAATATTATGCACGCTAAGGTTTGAACACTATACATATGGTTTCTAAACTAGCTCCTTAGCCAACTCGTCCACCTCTACTTATTATACTAAAGACTAATGCATTCATATTTATATTGTGGACCTTTGGTGATCCCATATTTGGTGATCATGGTAGTATGGGAGTAGATGAATTCCTATTAAGTCAAATGTGGCAAAGTAATCAAGTTAGATTTGAGATGAAGTGTTACTATTTAGACTTCTTATGATTAAATCCGTTTCATTCTTTGCTTCTTGTTTGTGAAACATGTTTTTGTAGGGTGCCTTGATATTTGAATCATAGGTATACTAATGTGCTTTGAATAATGAGGTTAGAGTGATTACCAATCAATCAAATTAGTTATGCTTCTCTTTGGTGAAATAAGAAGTGATGACTTATAGACCATGAGAGTGCATGTTATGATTGCAATTTACAAGTTGCACTTTCTCTTAGTATAGTTAGCATAGTTAGATGTCCTTAGGTAGCATCAATAGGTGGTATTTGATTGTTGGAGATTACCATTTTGTGGTGGCAATTGGTGATTGTGATTGTAGCATTCAAGATGCATTGTCATGGTGGAGTTCTCATGGGATTCTATAGGAGATTTTGCTAAAACCATAATGGGTTTATGCAAAGTAGCACATGATATAAGCAATTATCTTGAGTCTAAATGAGAAGAGAGATTAATTATATTTTTGAGTTTGACATAAGAGTTGATCCAATTGAGAGTTCACATTTTATGTTGATTCCAGTTTGTGGACATGGATGAGATTTATAGAGCCTCCAAAGGCTTCAAACACTAATTTGGTATAATGGGTATCATTAAGTTGGATGATTGCATCTAAGAGTTTGATAGTTGGTGTGATGTATAATAGATACAAAACTTTACTTTGTTCACATCCTTCATGGCACTTGGAGACCACCTATGGATGAATACCATGAGTTAAGGAGAGCACACTTAGAGTATATTGACTTTTTGAGACAATATTTGTCTCCAAACTATATATCTATCACCTCAAGCTTGGTTTTTAGAGGTCAAAAAACAATACCTACAAGTTCAAGTTGTAGTAGTATTGGTGTAACTAGTGGTGGTGCATTCTTGGAAAGAAGTAGATGCATTATTGTAAGAGGTGATGGAGTACAAGAGGTTAGCGCCATGGTGAAGTTCTTCTAGTGATTGAAGTAAAGTCACTAGTGAGTGTTGACTGAGAAGCTATAGAGCTCATAAGAGTTCCAATAAAAGGCTATAGAAAGCCTGTGCAAGGCATACACTTGCACAAGGTGGCGAATAAGTTTTATTAAAGGAACTATTTAGGCATATGATGTCTAGTTATAGAATGTGATAGTAGATAGCATAAAGTACATGATACCACCTTACTACATGCAACCTCATTGACTTTGTCAATTATCTCTGGTTTGGTAGGCCATATTAAGCTCAACATGGTAAAGGTGAGCATGGTGATATTTGATTTAGTAAAGAGATCTCATCTTAAACATAAAGTACATGATAACACCTTACAACATGCAACCTCATTGACTTTGGCAATTATCTCTAGTTTAGTAGGCCATATTAAGCTCAACATGGTAAAGGTGAGCATGGTGATATTTGATTTAGTAAAGAGATCTCATCTACAATGATCACTTCTTCTAGAGTGCAATAGAGTCAAGACAAGGGTATAGCAGAGAGTCCTCATACCATGATGGATTTTGAGTGCAAAGTAGATAGCCTTGAGCTTATGGAGCAAGTGGAAGGCATAGTGCACATGGACTCTTACCCTCATTTTTTGGTTAGTAATAGCTAATGACATTGTGTTGTGGTTTGTGTAGCAAATGAAAACAAGTGTTATTTATCTCCATATTGTTGGAGTGGATTGTATGATGGATCCTATGGTTGATTTATTACCATGCAAGCAATCTATGTACATTTAAGTGATTAGCCACAAGGATTAAAATCTTGTACTCTTTTAGATCTTTAATGTAAATAAGTGGTGGAGACTTGATAAACAAGGGGAATGTTTAGTTTTAGGAGTCTCAAGTGTGAGGAGGATGTTGGAAAGAGAGTTCTAGTAGAGTATAAGAGTTAGAGTGTTAGAGAAAGAGTTTGAACCAAAGATGTTATGCACTCTTAATTTGCCACTATAAATCCTTTTCTCATCAAGCTTCAAATTTTGCAATGTGATCACTTTTGAGCTTGTATAGTAGCACATTTTAGAATTATGCTTATGGTGTTGTTGATTGAAACATTAGGTCCTATTATCCTTCTTGTGTTTACTTATGGACATGTTTGGGACTAAATAATTTATGTGTTCTTGTTTAATGAAAGTGACTTAATTTTGCTATAGGCTTCAAGGTAGAGTTGTGGGGTCCATATGTCCAAAGGAGAATGATTAAATCTGAAGTGCAAAAAATTAGGTCCTAACACATCAAGTATGGAGTGTTCAACATTTGAAAGCATTAAGTAAAGGTATTTAGATATAAAATACCATAGTTCAATCTACTTAAATTTTACTAATCTATCTTATTTTATTTGTGTTTCATTTATTACTTGGAATCTCCTTATTATTCTTTCCATGTCAAGATTGGTACAAAAAATTGTTGTTGAGCTTGCTCCATTTGGAATTGCCACTATAGTTTTACCACTTCATCTAATTGGCTTGAAACCAAGAGAATGTATCTTTGCTCATCTTAAAGATTTATGCTTCAAAATAACATTTGCAATCAAATACAAAATTCTCCATTCCATTCAAGAGATTCTTACTTTCAAATAACTTTAGCCTCAAAAATAAAATTTTCTCTTCTCCTTCTTGAAGAGCACAATATCTATGTGCTCTTGTCATTGATGATCTCTCTCTTTCAACAATCAAGAAAGGTGCTCAAGTTGTTATTTCATAGCAATGATAACTTCAATTATTGCCACCATGAATATTATTTTATTAAACTACAAACTTGCAATTATCTAAGTTAACATGTAGATACAACAAGTTCACTACTCCTTGTAAGTTACAATTAGAAGTATCAATGGTTCATTGGACAAGGTAATTGTGTTCCAAAGGTTCTTCCACTCCAAGCATGAAAAGATGAACTATATGACATGATGAAATGATAGTGTATGGACACAAAAATCCCAATAGTTTTGTAGAAATGGATTTGGTGGTCGATAGATTCCATCCATCTTATTCTTATTATAATACCAATATACAAGACCAAGGAGAAAACTATGGGAGTGGAAGGCTAAAGTGGAAGATCACATTGACACTCTTAAGTGAGAGAAACTCCAAATGCTTATCTTGAGCTTGGCTTAGGTACTTATAGGTAACCTGGTACAAGACTCTCAAGGAGCTTCCAAGGCAAATTCCTTCTAGGAGTTGCTTTACTTGGAAGGCAAGCTGAACTAGCAGTTTACTTGGCTAACAAGTTAAGTTACCCATCAACTTGGCATAAAAGTAACTCTAACCTTAGAAATTTCTTAGACACTTCTCACCAAGAAGCTTACTATTTGCTTCTAGAATATTCTACCCACAAGCTTCTTTGGTGCTTTTAACACATTCTTAAGCTAAATTTACTCCTTTTTGCTATATTTAACTTAGACTACTAACTCATTAGCTTCTACTCACTTGATTGATAACTCCATATTATTACACCATACCTATTGCTCTGTAGTATCTAGTGGATGGTGTATGTCTATTGGATTTATTTGGTGTGATCAAAAGTGGACTAATTATGGTGTTTCAAGCAAGCATAAAAATTCAAAAGTTCTTGTATGTATAGAAGGATAAGATCATTACAAAAGTCTCTCTTTATTATATGGTTCACTTGGCCAATTGGTATCATGAGTTATTATCAATATCAAGTGTTAGAAGTTACCTAAAGACCTTATTATTACATCTTTTGTTAATGGGGATGCAAGATCCAATGAAAACATGATATTATATATTTGGTGATTTTTGGATGGCACGTTAAGAACGTAATCATGTTGGCCAAGGACAAGGTTTGCAAGATCTTTATTTTGGTGTGTTTGGGAAATGTAACATATATAACAACATCTCCAAGTTCATCAAGTAGTTTTTTCTAACATATATTTTAGAGAACGTTCCTTTAATGGGTGACTCTTGTACATGTGTGATGGCAAGCATATCAAATATAGTCCTAGATTAGTATTGTTGTGTTGCTGGATATGGCTAGAGTTGGATCTTAGGCACATCATTTTTTCTTTGGTGGATGAATCTTGTGCTTAGAGAGGTTTTACAATGTGCATATGATGGGATTTAAAGACAAACACCACTTCGTCTTGAGGATATTTTGGATGTTGGATGCTAGTCTCAAACAATAAGAGTGGTTGATAGGTCACCTATGGCAATGGTAAACCTAGTATGGTAGCCCATAGCTTTAACTACATTCATGAGTTCCCCATGCTTGTTGATCTAGAGGACTTTGACTTATTTGGGACTTGTAGTTACAACAGTTGGAGGAGCTTAATGTAGATGAAAGAAGAGAGCTAATGATGGGTTTTTGTACCCATATCACCATTATTTCAACAATGAGTAGAGGAATCCAAGTGTCACATGTTAGGTTATACTATGGATTTGAGTTGTTTTGACTTGGATTTTGAGCCTTGGATTGGCTAAGCAACATAAGATATGCTTGACAATCATCAACACTCTAACACATGTGAGTTATATGCCTTGTGAAGATGATTCAAGCACATATTGGGGACAAAGGACTAAGTAGTCAAGATATTTGTGGTACAAACCAAGTGATTACTAGTGAGAGTGGACTACTTGAGATACATCCTTGGTCTACTTGGAACACAACTAAATGATGTGCAGAGCTTGCATCTAGAGCAAAGGGAGATTTTTGCTCTAACTTGATGTTTTCTAGTAATTAAGGTATAATATTATTCCTTTTGAGGTCCAAATGTAGCAATTAGTCCATATATTTTCCACCTCTATAATAGTTAAAGATAATACTTGGACCTAAGCTTACAAGAGGAGAAAGATGTAGAGTTTGGAATTTCTCGAGGAGCTACACAAGTTGCTTTGCCTTCATTGTGAAGGGTTTGGGTACTCTAAAGTAGCTTGGTATTCAAAATGAGCTGAATAGTGATACAACAATATTTCAACATACTATATATAGTGATATAGAGAGAATCTTGATGTAGAGTAGAAGTTGAGATCTTTTTGAGACTAATTTGATAGAGATCTCACATTGAGAGTATGGTAAAACCATAGTGATGTTATCCAATAATGATATGCATGGAAATCATGAGGATACGCATAAGTATGAAGATAACCATACTATAAACCATTCTATACTAAAGTAGATCTTTGATGCAATTGGGCATGCAAAGGTTTTTAGTACTTTGGATCTTTGAGCATGATATCATTAGTTGCTAATCAAGGAGGAAGACAAGTCCAAGGTAGCATTTTGGGCCATTGATACTTATGGTAAGGATCAATAGTATCAATGGATATGTTTACCATTTGGATTAAATAATGATCATATTGAGCTCCAAAAAGTCATGGACATGATCATAATGATCTTGGACTTTGCTTGATATTTTGATGATGCACTTTTGGTCTATAATAATATCATGAAGGAGGATGAGATATATTTATTGGGGATGTTTGAGAGATTGAGATCTCATAGACTCAAATAACATCTTGAGAAGTGCAAATTCTTCCAAGAATGGGTTGAGTATTTTGATGGTAAGCCAAGGTGGAAGCTATTGCACATATCAGTTAACCTAAAGATGTGAGTAGGATGGAAGAATTATTTGGATTTGCAAAATTTTATCACTAATATGTTTAAGGATTTATTAAAATCATCAAGTCCAAAAAAAAGATGACAAAGCTTACACATGAGCGGCGTTAGGGAGATGAGTAGGAGACAGATTTTGTAGAGCTAAAGGAGAAGTTGATATCTTCTCGCATTTGTACAAGACCAATCAAAGGACATCCATTCCAAGTTCATATTGATTGGAGTACATAAGGGATTGGAGGATGTTCACCCAACAAAATGATGGAGGGAGGGAGTTTGTGATGGCTTATGATAGTCACTCCAATAGTTCAACAAAATCTAAGTACGATTCCTTTGAGAGAGAGTTTGTTTAGCTATAATATGGGTAGTAGCCATTTTATAGGATAATACCTAACTCTCATCATTGATCATCAACTATTAAAATGGTTGATTGAGCACAACAAGCTTTTAAGGAAGCTTGCATGATGGGCTTTGATTTACCAAGAATGTGATTTCATGTTAGACATAGAGTGGTAAATTGGGATGAAGATGGGTTAAGTACAAGCTACCATTATTAAATTTGAGCACATTTGGCATGGTGAGATGGTATTGGGTTGGCATGCATTTGCCTTTTTGTGTATGTTGACTTAAGCTTTGGTGGTATCTCTCTTAGTACAAACAAGAGGAGTTATTGAGATCTCAAAACCAAAGTAGAGTGAAAATTTGTATGAGTCCACAATGAGTTATTCATAATGAGTTCTTGATGGTGGACTACTTTTGAATTTGTGTTATGTGTGGCAAAATTCTTGCTAAGTAGAGAGATTGTGTCTTTTAATTAACCAAAATATTTAGATTGGAAAGCAAACATTTTCTTTGATAATGAAAGGATATGTAAGAATATGGAGTAAGCATACAAGTAAGTAGAGGCCAATTAGTTGATGAAACAAATCCAATAGTTTAGGAAGTCTAAAATGTTCCAGAAGCATTTTAGACGTTTCTTGGTAAAATGTTCTAAAAGCACCTTAGAAGCTTCTTGGTTGGAAACTTCTACTTATCTTCCAAAGATCATGTAACTTGCACACCAAAATAATGGTTAGCTTAGCTTGTATACCAACTAGGTGGCTTCTAAAAAGATGCTTCTTTAAAAGCTTTTTGGTTATCTTAACTTGCATTCCAAGAAAGTGGCTTCATGAAGAAAGCTTTTCAAGAGCCTTATATTTCTTCACTATAAATACCCAAGTCCAAGCTCATTCTAGGCATTTTAAATTCAACTCAATTAAAAGTTCAATGTGACTTTACATTTTGATTTTCCATTCTCCTATTTCTTTCCTTTGTCTTTTATAGGATGATAGAGTGCAAGTAATGCCTCTTCCATCTCAAAGACCATAATTTGCATGACATGCTCATGAGGAGCTAAGATATTTTGGAGTAAAGTAGACATAGAGCTTACTCTATGTTCATTACAAGTAGTACAATATGTGAAATAATGTATAATAAGTTCATGTTAGAGAGAAAAATGCAACCGCATAGGAAAAATGAAGGATAGGAAGACTCCATCAAGCCGTTGATGTTAATGTTAGATGTGTGGTTTATGACCAAGTTAGAGAATCATTCAATGCTCTTATACCATAGTTATACCCACTACCTACCATTGGATTTTGGACCTTTTTTGACATTTACCATTGGTTCTGAGACATTATTTAGTCCTTTTCTATGTGGATTAAGTTTTTGATATTTCCTAACAAGTCTAATGAAGGGAAATTGTATTCATTCTTGAATAGGGTTTAGTCATTTTAGTGCATAATTGATATACAATATAGAGTTCTCATGAGATTTTAAAATATTGTATGATAAGGCCTTTATTGATCATCATACTACATCTCAAGATCACCCTAAGGCAATAGTTTGGCGGAGAGAGTTGTTCAAATGGTTAAGAGAGGATTGTACAAGTATAATTTGTAGAGATGAAACTTGGGAGATTGAGATCTTTAGTTACCTTTGTTAGCTATGGGCTATCAGTTCAGTTGGTAAGTCTTGTTGGCAACCTTCTCTCCTTACTTCCTACTTTATGGACTAGGTAGAGATTAACTTGTAACCATTTGTTGTAATGTTATTATAATTTTGGACTTGAATGATCCAAAATGAATGGATGAATGGATTTTTTTCAATAGGTCAAGATCTTTCAAAGAATGATATCAATAGCCTATGAGACTTTGGTAATTGCTTGACATAAGGATACATTTTTTCATGCCACTATTTGAAAAGTAGGTTATAAACCCTCAATCTATTAGTTTTATTTGAGTGATTATGTATATCTACAATAAACAACATCAACAACTCTTGATATGACTACAAGCTACACTATCTTGAGAGTGCATGAGATTTTGCCTTTCAAAGTCCTCATAATGGAAGGATATGATGGTGTTGTTTTGAAGAATCATGCGCACCATGCTACCTCCTAAACATCAATGGCACAAATAGACCCAAGCTTAGCAATGGTACATATAAGCTTATGGGGTATGTTATGTGGCTTTATTGGTGGAACTACTATTAGTTTGTGGTAATTATTGAGAAAATTTCATATGGCATGTTTAACTCCTTTCCTCACAAATATTCCTAAAGGCAATTGGTTATGACTTTGATGTACTTGAAACCCTAGCTTTTTCACTCCTGATGTGATATAGATTGCAAAAAAGTGACTAATAATGGAGGTTGATAGCACCTAGCTTCTTGATCTTTACTCACCATAGAACATATTGCATATTTTAAGTAGATAGCAATTTGGAGTTAGAGTGACCAAACTACCAAGTAAGGTGACAATAGTGGCACTTTTGAGTTTTTATGTGACTTCTTGTATGAGTTCTTGCTTTTATAGTATATGATGTTGATAGCAATGTTTGTTATGTAGCAATGGATATTAATACAATAATTGTCATGACATCTGCAATGCTTAAGCAATTTTCTAAGATGTTGAAGATAATATCTTAGAAATGGTCTACATGAAGGTTTCTTATTGCATTGTTAGAGTCATTGTTTGCACCATCAATACCATAAGATATGTTATTGGATATGTCATTTGAGTTAGACGCTCCAATTACCAAATGAGAGGTATATTTCAATGTGCAACTCCAAAGAGCTCACTTCTTCTATGTTGAGCCTTTGAGCTCTTGAGTATGATAGTCAAACACCAACATGTGCAACATATATTCTTTGAGCTAGAGTGGGTATGAATTGACAATGGAATCAATGTTTGTTGGTAGATAGTATTGAGTGTTTAGTTCTAATCATCTTACACTTTGATTACTTGTGGCACTTTAGAGTTTGTGTGTGACTTCTTATATGAGTTTAGTTTCTATAGTGTATGACGTTGATAACAATATATGTTATATAATAATGTATATTTGCATGACATGTATCCTTGTAGCATATAATAAGAAGCACAACACCTTTCTTTTCAAGGCCTTTTATTTTGCAAGAACCAAATCCACATTCAAACTATTGGAACCTACAACTTGTGCAACTTCAAAAGGCTCATACCTTACACATAATTGGTCACATGAATATGGATAAGACATTTTTACCCTGCAATATTGATGGTGGTGGTTGAAAGCGGTACCTACTTTTTGCAAGAGTTGTGATTTTCTTTTGTTTTCCTTCTTTTTATAAAAGAAATGGCAAGTTATTTTCATATTCAAATGAAGAAACCTCTTATTTAGGTATTTGTTAGATTTTACCTTTTTACAAATTAGATTACAAACAAGACATCCCAAAGACCTACTATATAGAAAGAAACTAAGTGCAAAGAAGATTCAAAGCTAAAGAATATAAGTATGAAGAATCTTTGTAACCAAATGTCTATTAAATAAAGGATTTTATGCCAATTTAATGACACCACCACTTACAGAACCATCACCAAGGACAATTGGCATCCATTAAAGAGATCACCTGAGGAAAATAACAACTCAACCAATGAGGACCATTACCAAGGAACCCTTGACTATCAAAATAAGTGCTAATCAAGTTAATCACTCCTTGTTGTGAAATTTCAAGAGCATTCCAACAAATAGTCAAGCAACCTTATGACCTTTGAAGATAGAAATTATTTGTGCTTGTAGTACTCTTGATAGAAATATGGTCCAACCAAGAAGAGCAATGAGGAAGATCCTTAAGGTGATCATTTGATCCAAAGAATAGATAAGTGTGCAATGAGAGCAAGGAGTAATTTACTATAGTAAAAACATATGATGTTCTTGCTTTGTAATTTGGGAGCTAGGTGCACCTGCAATCATTCAAGAAATGGGAAATAAGTCAAAGAGAGCAATTGTGGAACTTTGGAGGAACACTTATATTTGGGAGAAAGAGCATTGGAAATAAGTGCTAGAGGGAACAAAACTCATTATAGAGTGATTACTCTAGACACTAAGTTTGGAGACATTGTGGATGCATTCAATAGAAAGATTGTTGACTCCTTTGCAAAGAAACAATCCATAAGTAATGGTTGGAGGGTTGCTAGTTATAAAGATCATGCTTTGAAATTTTAATTTTAATTTTTATGAAGTTGTTTTGCTTGAAGCACTACCTACTTGAAAATCAACCAAGCCATCTTTTTTTAGTAGATATACTAAGGAGAATTGATGAACTAGGCACATGAAGTCTACTTGCATGCATAGTCTATAATCAAGAGGTTCAAGGAAGACAAAAGAGACACCTAACTCATCCCATTTGCAATTCACTTTTATATCCTTAAGTTTGCTTGAGGAGTATGAGTGGAAGAGATTCCTTAATTGCTTATATTCATATGAGTACTTTGTAGCTCAGCCTACAGGGAGAGGAACAATCAAGGACACTTAGATGTGGATGTCAAATATGCCAAGTATGGTATATTCATGGAGGTGAAAGAAGTAATGATTGTAACCTCAGTGAACCAACCTTCATCCAAGCCAAACACCAATGAAGGCAACAAGCCATAAAAAGGTAAGGAAGAATCCTTAAATGGTGGACCTTTTATTGAGAGAAGAAGAGGAAGAAGCCAAAGAAGAGAGTGTGAAAGAAGAAATACTCATCTTGTAAGAGAGAGAAGTAGATTCAAGAGAAGGAGACAAGTATGCAAATGTGGAGTCATCGCAATAAAGCAAAACACAAATTGCAAACAAATAAACCATGGCCAAAGACAAAGAAGATCAAGAAGATCCTTTGTTCAAAGAACCAACAAGTCCAACCTAAGTAGTGCTCAATACTCAAGAACAAGTTCACAATATTCCATGAACATGATAAATTGAGTTTGTATCCATGCATTGCTAATCATACAAAGTATATTTATCTTTGAAGTAATTAAGTGTGCATATAACTTGGCTATTTGTGTGCTTTGAATTTTTAAAATTCTCAAATAATCTCAAAGTCTTTTATTAACCAGGCTGCAATTTACTTGTATAAATATGATCCTTTCAAGTTTAAAATTATAACTCAAGTGGAAGTCTTCAGATATATTAAACACGGGTCTTAACTTCATATAAATAAGTATCAATATAAGAAGACTTTGTAAAATAAATTAAATGTGGTTATGTTATTAAACTAACTAAATCTATATATATATATATCTATATATCCCTTCCAATTAGATTTCAAAATTAAGATAATTATTTGTCTACTTAATTATTTATGGGTGTAAGTGCTACCAAATCAATGACCAATCTTGATGCTAAATTTACTCCATGTAGATAAAATAATTGGAATGAAAAAGCCACACACCTTTCTATTGTTCAAAAAGTGATGTAATATCTTTCAAAAACTCCATGCTCTACTAACAAAATTTTCTTTAAATATCACTTTCACCTTTAATTTTCTCATTTTGCATTGTAATATCAAACAAAATACTAAGTTTATTCTAATCATCTATAACCCAAGCCTACTCAATGGTCCAGAGCAATAAAACTAAATTTGAGTTGTGTGTCTACTTACAAATCTGAATTCAAGTTATTACTTTTGTATTGTCTACCTTCTCTCTTAATGTATTTCATGTATTGGTTTTTATCATGTAATAGAGATATATAATCTTGCAAAATATGTACAAAGATCCAAAGGATATGGAAAGTGGATGGGAGTTTAGTCCAATACAATGAAGGTTGAAAGAGCATTCTTTATGAGGATGGCTCTTTCTCAACTACATTCATTGTGCACTTACCATACAAATAATTATCAACGTCTTATAAGTTGTTTTAAAGTGGTACTAGTAGCTTTATGTAAAGAATAATATCACCCAATCAATCACCTTCAAAGCTTGTTCTTTAGCCTTAATAGCTAGTTGTTACCTTTTCTTACTTTCCTCATTCATTCAACTTGGAGTGTGGAGAGAGCAAAAATCTCTTATGGCAACAACACCTCTCAAAGTAATGAATTATTCTTTTTACAAAAGCATTTTCTTGGTATATTTCCAAAGTGGATGACATGCAATCTCATTTCACTCTCTTTTCAGTCTATGTTCTGCATAAGAGTTGTGATGTATCATTATGTTTGATTTTAATCATCAAACAATGCCAGAAAACAAAAAAACTAAAAAGAAACCATGTGGAATAAGAAAATTAGATAAATTATTTTGCTTGAAATCTCCCCACCACTTCATGATATTATGCTTCTTATCTTGGTTCACTTTCATTTCTTGCTCATTAGATTGTCATTGTGGTTATGTAGCTTTGTTCTACTCTATGTTTTATATAATTGGAACTTTGTATTATTTGTTTGTTTTCAAGTGTTAAAATATTGTGCTCCTTAAACAAGCGTGCTTGGGATACAAAACAAGTGAAAAATAATGGTTATGGTATCTAATATTGAATTTTGTTATTCAAGCTCAATGTTACCTTTTGCTTGTACATTTTTACATTCTCTTTGTACACAATATCACTCTTTATTTCCTCTAAACACGCACCCAAGCTTGCAATCTTTAGCCTTTGGACCTTGATGCACTATGTAGACAAAGCTTCTCATCTTCCAATCGTGTTCTTCATGTTTAGTATAATGTCTTTGCTAACTGTAATATTCCAATACACATAAGAAATAAAATTTAAAAAAATCTCATCTATTAATAAGTTTTATTGAAATATAAATTATTCATGAATACACATATTTAGTTGCTTTTATACAAGTCTTATTCATATTTTGAATCCAAAATTAAGTAACTTGATCACTTTGTACAATATTCCATATTAATGTTGACAAGCATAAGTTTCCCAAATGTTTGCTACAATGAGTTTGCAGATCACTTGTTTTCTTGCTTGTCTTGTTCATTTCACCTTCTTTATTTTATAACGGTTACAATTTATTAATTCATGTTTTTAAGCTAAGTATGAGGTACAATGTTGTGGGAGATGTATGCTATTATTTTTTATCATAAGCCATTTACCTAAATCAAGTAATTATTTATATTAATTAATATATTTTTGAATGTTGGGATAACCTTTCTATTTTGTACTAGCATCAAATAGAATATTTAATTGAATTATCATAATCATGCAATTGAAAGTATAGTGGGTTATATTTATTATTATATTTGAATATTATTTTATTCTATTTATATTACAGTTTTCAAACTATTAATAGTAAAATAATCAATTATAATATTTATTTAGTGAGCTAAAAGTCAAAATAAGTTACTTAATGTGATTCTAACTTTTTAATCTATTATATCTAGAGGACAAAGTGAGATTTTTACATGATTTTGTTCAGCTTAGCTTCTCGAATGTAACAATCATATTCACACTCTCATGATAATTCCTCAATATATAAGTATCAAAGAATGTACGATTGCACTATCCAATCTTTTAATTTATTTGCTGAAGTTTATTTGCAGCTTTTATCTTAACCTTGCATGAGTATTTATACACCTTTTCTCTCCAGTTATATTCAAGAGTTTCATGATAGTAAGTTTGTATGTAAAGCAATGGAGGTCTGAATGATCATTATAATCATTATATTTCATTTATGGCTACTTGTTCATTAATGAACATATCAATCTCTGCACATTTTGATTTTGATCAAGTGTAGGTGTAGTTATAACCCTTCAATACTTAAAAACTATTGCCTAATCACACTAATTATTGATATAATCAACCATTCAAGTAGAATGTATTGACCTTGGAATGTTAACTCGTCATGTTGCAACTAGTTTAACAACATCAATAATATCCACACGATTATGATACATCAAAGAATTGTATGATGTATATTATTATGTATCATAAGAGCAGAATTTTGAGTGGAAAGACCAATATGAGATTTCTCTATATTTTTGACTAATTTTCTATTTTAAAAATACCCATTGTCGATGAACTTTGGCTATGATTTAAAATTATGTATGTGCTTCAAAATAAGTTATATCAAAATAAGATATATCAATTCTTACATTTATAAAATTTATTTGAACATCTAATATATACATGATAACAAATTATTATACAATTATATATGATATAATTTAACTAAGCTATAAATAAGTGTTTTACAAAAGAGGAATTAATCTAATTGTATTTTTATATATTTTCTGAAATATAGTAACAACAAGAGTATTTCAGATATTATATACAAAACATCCAAGTAGTTTTTTAGAATATATATATTTTTTAGTTTTGGCCAAGTGTTTAATATAATACACAACTTTAATTTATGAGAGTTAAAAATCACATAAGTATTAAGTGATACATATAATTTCATATGTTATATATTTGCCTATAGATATTATCTTTCTGAAATATAAAATAAAAACAAAAACATATATTCATACTTATGCTTCTTTATAAGAAAAAGGTGCCACATAGAACAAGGAATAAATATTGGTAACAAACAATTATCACTTGTTTGTCAAGGAAGCTTCATTTGAAGATGAGATTATATGTATTAATTTCATGTAAAGTATGCCACAATAAGGTTTAGATAAGTAAATAAATAAATAAAAAATTTCAAATCACCTTTTTATAAAAGTGTGACAATAAGTGAACAATACTAAAATTCCAGTGGAAAATTATAATATGAACAGGAGATCAAGTATGGAGAAAAGCATGGCAAGAGAGTGGACAAAGACAAACAGCCATATATTTATTTAAAGTCAATGATAAATCCATGGTAGCTTAACAAGTAATAGTGAAAATTATTCACACCCAACCAACTTCTTTTCACTCGCTTTTGGCTCTCTATCAAAGATTTTGAATTAGTCCAATCATAGTATATGCATTGCATTGGTGCTCAACTAGTGTATTTACTAGTCAGAATAATCAAATATTTTCTTGCTTGATTTACTTAGAGTGTATTAAGTAGTTTGGTAAGATATAAAACAACTATTAATTTATTTATTTAGTATATCATTCATTGTTGCACCATTCTAATGTAATGATCTTGATATACTTGTAAATCTTGAGAAGATCAGCTAACAAGTAATTTATACTTAGAGTTGTATGTCTTGTCTTGTCTAGTCTACTTGACCATACTTGATAACCTTAACTATAATAGGAATTCATTGAGTGAACAAGAAGATTGGATGGAGAAAGAGTCGGTTTAAACTTTAGAGCCTTTGTAAAGTGACATAAGGCAACCACATAACACACAAGAAGGATGGGAAGACAACATCAAGCCATGTAGAAGATATACAAAAGAGTTAGAATGAAGCTAGCCCCAAATAGCATTGATATGAGAGTTATACATTTATCTATAATTAAATTCTAGCCATGAAGTTTCATCTGCCAAAAGTAAAGATAAGAGAGATTATATCTCTCAAATTGATTCTCAAACACATGCTATAGAAGAGAAATTGTACTTTATTTACTTGTTGGTTAGTAGCTAAGGATTATCAAAACCCAAGACTGATTAGTTTACATGCATATAGGGTGTAAAAGACCAAGGAGAGAAATAGAAGAATGGAAGACCAAAGTGAAAGATCAAATTGGGACTCTTGAATGAAGGAAACTCCAAATGCCTAGCATGAGTTTGGGCTTTGGTATTTCTAGTGGACATACAAGGCTCTTGAGAAGCTTCTCGAGGACTTCTTTCTAGAAGCTATTTGATTGGCATGCAAGCTAAGTTAGTCAAGAAATTTCTCAATAAGCTTCCTTTTAGAAGTTGCATACTTGGCGTACAAGTTAAGCTAGCCGGGAAACTTCTTAAGAAGCTTCCTCTTAGAAGTCACCACTTGGCACGCACATTACCCAATACTAGGAAGGTACTTGGTAGTTTCCTAGATGCTTTTAGAATATTCTTGTAATTCTTGTCTAATTTGGCAGATTTGCTACTTTGTTAGTCTTGACTAACTCATTTATAAACTCCATATTGTTACATATTCTCCCACCGCTAGTTGGTGATGTCCTTGTCACCATGGGAGCTTCAAACTCCTAGATGTCCATTATGGAGATGAGAAAGAGACTCCCAAGTGGCATCATGAAGGAGATATTCTTTCCAAAAGACTTTGTACTCAATATGTTGTTGGCGGTCATTTTGAATGTGGCAATGTGCAAGGATACAATCAACTTCATACTACTCATGATTGTTGACAAGGATAGGAGGAGGAAGGAGTTGGAAAAAAAGGGAAAAGGAAGATAGATTAGAAATAAAGGGTTTCAACTTTGAAATATGAAAGACAAGGTGGATTTGCATATGACAAGCAAGGCAAGAAGATAAGCAATAAAAGAAATAATTTGGGTGACATCAAATGGATCTATCCAATTAAGAGCAAGTTTACAAACTTAGGTATCAAGTAAGAGAGGTAGATTACTAGAAGAAAGCATGACCTTATCACCAAGTTGACAAGTGAGATCATAATGAGGTTGGGTCAAGTATTTTTTTGACAATTTTGAGCAACAAGAACTAGATTTAGCTTGCTATATGGATTGGGATATTATGATCAAGAACATGGAAGTATGAGGGACATGGGATGGAGGAGGAGCAAGAAGGGAATCTGGAACAAGTGGGTCTTGGCCAAAATTTAAGAAGAAGAGAGAGAATCTAAAACTTGCCTATTTGGAATTATTATAGACAAACTCAATAACTACAAGGCATTCATCTCAATTGGTATGGTGAATGTTGATAAAGGCGCAAAGTATATCCTTTAAGGTGCAATTTGCACATTTGGTATGGCATTCAATTCAAGGATAATATGTTGTGGATAAACCAAGCTTGGTGCAAGTAGTTGCAAGAGTGTTTGCCAATTTTTTTGATGAATCAAGGATCACAATTGAAGATGAATATACACTACATCTCTTGATGCTTGAAGACATTATCAAAGTAAATACGGCCAAATGTTGGAGCATCTAGTGAATCAAAGGTTTTTGCTAAATAGATTTTCTTACTAAGTTTATTGACAAACACCACACTTACTATGTGACCTTGCTTTGTCTTGAGCAAGGATGTGATGAGATCTAAACTCACATGTTCCTATAAAGCAATTAGATGGGAGCACAATTGAAGGAGTCTACTTAATTTTTGGTTGCTAGTCTTATTGTGTTGGTAGTGCTCACAAGATCAAATAAACTCTCAAACATCTTGTGCCATATTGGGCTACCACCATCTGTGTTGTAAGGTACCCAAGGTGTTGTCCACACCCATGTGACCAATGATTGGTAAGTCAAGTGTTTCTTGAAGGCACATAAGTCATAGATTACCATTGGTTGGAATATAGATGTGTTCCTCATAAATGAAATAATTTTCTTGAAGGAGAGGGTGCAATATTCCTTATTGTGTGCTAAAAGATGACCTTGTACTATCTGAGATAAGGGTTCTTGTTGTAAAGCAATACTAAACTTGATTTGGACTTTTGAGTCAATTGACATTGTTGTAATCACTACCATGATGAGAGGAAGAGTCTTAAAATCATATCATTGTGTTAGGGCACTAGGGATGACATGGAACCTATTAGATTTGTACTTAAGTTTGATGTCAAACAACTATAGTTGTTTCTCCCATCAATGGTGCTGATTCTTCATGTGCTCCAAAATGTAATGTCTACAATAAGGGTTTGTGATTGGTTTGCATGATCACTTGTTTCCCCAAGAGGTAACAACTCCATAAATTGGTGGTGTATACCATTATTGGTTGTTCTTTATCTTGAGTAGAGTAATAACTTAAGGTGGTGTTTAGTCGGCAAGACACAAGGGCAATGGGATGTAACCCATTAGTAAATTCCTATTGCAACAAAATTCCAATGGCAAAGTTAGAAATATCAAAAGGTTGATGAATGGTTCTTGAAAACATTATTTGTTTCAGCTTCTAGAAAGCTTCATTGTGCTTGGGAGCCCACCAAAAGCTTGAGGTCTTCCCCAAGAGATTGATCGATGGTGCGACAACATGAGCATAGTAGTGGATGAACCACCAATAGAAACTTGCCAATTCAATAAATGCATGCGCTTTTGTGGCATCTTTGGAGTAGGCCAATAAGTAATGGCCTTTATTTTCTCCTCTTCCATCTTGGTCTCCTCCAATGAGACCTTATGATCCAAGAAAGTAACTTTCCTCAACCAAAAGGCACACTTTGACTTCTTGTAGTAAAACTTCCATTAACAAAGTGAAATATTTTGAGGACAAGAGAAGAGAGAAAACACACATTTCACACTCAATCATCCAATGCTCCAAAGGAGGAATTTGTCTTTATTATATAGATTGTAACAATATGGAGTTTAGCGACAAAGTTAGTCGGGCTTACAAAGTAGCACATAAGACAAATTAGCTTAGAATATTCAAGAAGTATTTAGGAAGCTTCCCGGCTAGCTTAGCTTGCACCTCGAGTAAGTAGCTTCTAGAAGGAAGTTTCTAGAAGCTTCCAACTAGCTTAGCATGCACGCCAAGTAGGCGGCTTTTAGAAGGAAGCTTCTTGAGAAGCTTCCTAGTTAACTTGGCTTGCACTCTAAGAAAGCGGCTTGAGGAAGCTTCTAAAGGGCCTTGCATGCTACCTATAAATACTACAGCCAAAGCTCATGCTAGTCATTTAGAGTTTTCCCACATTCAAGTGTCCCAATATGAGTTTCCATTCTCCTATTTCTCTCCTTGATCTTGGTCTTTTACATTGGTATCAAAGCAAGAATGGAATGGATGGAATTTATAGACCACCAAATCTACTTTTGCCAAACCATTGGGATTTTCATGTCTAGATATTACCCAAGCACTATTTCACACAATTCATCACCTCATGCTTTGGGTAGGATTTTCTATATATGATCACCATGTTTGAGGAACCCTTGATACTTCTGGTTGTCACTTATGGAGAAAGGTGGACATGTTGTATCTATATGTTAATCAATTAGATAAATTGGGAGTGGTATTATAACGTAGTAGCTATGGCGGGCAATACCAAATGTTATCCTTGCAATGCAGCAATAAATCAAGCACCTTACTCAATTGTTGGATGAACAAGACTAACAACAACAAGAACATATAGAGAGAATGACTATCCAAGATGGAGAAGATTGTATTTGATTTCCAAAACCCAAGGTGTTTGAAGGAAAGAATCTTCCGAGCAAAATGGAAAATTTTATGTTTGATTGCGAATGTTACTTCAAAGCCACCAATCTTCAAGATAAACGAAAATAGATTCTCTTGGCTTTTAGCTAATTAGATGGTGTGGCAAAACTTTGGTGGCGATTCCAAGTGGAGCGAGCTGAATGATAGATTGTTGCACCAATCTTGACATGGATAAAATTTAAAGATGAAATACTTGGTCGATTTTAAACTATAAATGCCACCCAAGCCGCACAAGATAAATTGGTGAAGTTGAAGCATATTGGCTCTGTAAGAGGCTACATCATACAATTTCAGAAGATCATCATGCAAATTCTAGATATACAAGAAGGAGAAGTTCTGGATTGATTTGTGCGGGGATTGAAGTCACAAACCAAATTGGAGATGACCATGCAAGAACCACAAAATGTAGAAGAAGCAATGTAATTGATTGAGCGCTTTGATTCCTTGGTTGCGACAACTTGGTCTTGACCTCGACTTACACCAAGCTTACTAGTAAAATATGCATGGGTGGAAGAACCAACACCATGGAGATTGATGTTATCCAACGGAGGCCACTTGGTACAATAAATAGAGAAAGATTGCAACAAAATGGAGGTTGTTTTTATTGTCGCCAAGTTGAACATCACATTGCTGAATATCCACTTAGGAATGGGCAACCTTGATAAGTTGCCTAGATAGAGTTTGTGGAACCAAATGATCAGGGAAACAAAGAATCCCAATAAGAGATTTTGAGCCGCCTATTGGGATCTTGATTAGTTCCAATGGGATTGAAGGCTCAACCTATGCAATTTTTCTTCACTTGCAAGGTACAATATCTAATTAGAGTTGTAGGATTTTGGTTGATTTTGGAAGTTCAAAGAATTGCATGTCGATGCAAGTAACAAAGGAATTGGGTATTCTTATCAAGCTAGTGATTAAAAGTACTTTGATGATGGCGGATGGTAGAAAGGGTTCTGCATTTTGCACCTCGCATCCTGTTACCTTCAAGATTGGGAAGGAGTATTTGGAGTATATGAGGTTTGTAGTGGCACCTCTACATTATGATATCATTCTGGGTCTACCTTGGCTTGAACGTCATAAGGTTCAATTTGATTGGACTTGACGCTAAATTCAAGTACAACACCAAGGTAGGAATTTCCAATTAGGTTGTCTGGCACCTTTGAGTAAGACACCTAAGAATAGCTAGTCCCAAGATGAGAAGTTTGTCAAGAAGGTAGCTATAGAGTGAAACTTGAAGGGAGCGGAGTCCCAAGATGGGAAGTTTGCCAAGAAGGCAAACATGGAGCAAGCTTGGAAGAAATATGAGTCCTTGGAAGGGAAGTTGGTTAGTAAAGCAGCCATAGAGCAAGCTTTGGAGGAAGATAAGTCTATATTTGCGGTGTGGATCAAGGCAATTGCACAAGAACAATCGGAGGAGGGCAAAGAGTCTCATCAAACAATGGTTGATCAAATAGTTTAGGAGTTTGCAGACGTGTTTCTGGATGATCTGCCAAAGGGATTACCTTCAGATCAAGGTATGCCCTTCAAGATCAAGCTATTGCCAAGGAGTACTCCAGTGAATAGACCGATCTATCGACTCTCACCAAATGAGTTGGAGGAGTTGCAAACAACACTTATAGAGTTGTTGGAGAAGGACTTCATACAACATAGTACCTCTCCTTGGGGAGCATTGGTACTATTTGTTCCAAAGAAGGATGGAGGACTTTGTTTTTGTATTGATTACCGTGGGCTCAATATGCAAACCGTGAAGAATGCATATCCCTTGCCTTGGATTGATGACTTTCTTGATCAATTAAGTGAAGCACGCTACTTTTCCAAGTTGGATCTTTGTAGCGATTATTGGCAAATTCCTATTGATAGAGAGGATGTGCAAAAGACTACCTTTCATACAAGGTATGGGCATTTTGAGTGGAGAATTCTACCTTTTGGACTCACTAATGCTCTAATAGTCTTCATGGATCAAATGCATCAGGTGCTAGATGGACTATTGGATTGGTCCGTGGTGGTGTTCTTGGATGATATCTTAATTTATAGTAAGACAAGGGCAGACACGTGAATCATGTATGAGAAGTCTTAAGACAACTACGACATGAAGAGTTGACATCATTGATGGGAGAAACAACTCCAACTATATGATATCAAACTTGAGTACAAACTAGGTCTGTTCCATGTCATCCCTGATGCTTTATCATGACGGCCTGATTTGAAGTCTCTTCCTCTCATCACAACGGCAATTTCAATAGTGTTAGTTGACTCCAAGGTCCAAAATGAATTTCAATCAGCTCCATACCAAGATCTCTTCTTCCAAATGATATATGGTTGCCTAACGACATGCAATAAGGAATAAAACACCTTCTCCATCAAGGAAGGCCTTTTATTCCATGAGGACCGGATCTATGTTCCAACTAAAAGTGATCTTCAACTTGTATGCCTTCAAGTGTAATACCAAGAGCTAACCATATGATCTAGATGTGAAATTTGGTTTGGTAACATCTAGAATGATGTTATACATGAAGGTGCTCCTTTGGGGCATCGATTGTTTGAGTGTGCAATCTGTGTTTTCTCTCTTCTCTTGTCCTTGGAGTATTACAATGGTATCAGAGCGAGTGTTTTAGTCCAAGAGAGTAGATCTCTCCTCTTGGAATAGCACAAACTACTGAAATTGAGTAATTTGAGGTGGAGAACATAGAGTAGTTGCTAGACTTAGGAGGGACTTTAGAGAGCGGATGGGATGGATGCACCGGGAGGCCAATTTCTTGCACCTAGCTTTCCATTCTCAAACCCATTCCACATCAAGGTTATGGACATCCAACGTGAGCAGATGAGGGTATTGCTAGTTTATCACTTTGGTGTAGAATTCATGGACAGAGTGATGAACTCACCAAACCCGGTGATTCTACCTGTGGTGATATATGACAGAGAGTGGGATTTGACAATCTACATTCTATTATGATAATATGGATATGAATGTCCCAAATCCTGTCTTTTTCAACACTCAAGTAGAAATCCGTTATGTAGTGAGGCCAAAAGTGATGTTTAGAGATTTTGTGGTTAGGAATTTTAGTGAGGAGTATTATTAACAAGTGATAGCTTTTGAGGTCCCAATGGTAGTTCTAATAGTTTGTGCGCCTTCCAAAGTGATTATATTGACTCTATATTGAAGTAGACATTAGCAATTGAGTGTTGCATGAACCACCGATCCGCAATTGCAAGAGTTGGTGCAAGGAACGCAAGGGATGTTGAATGAATTTTGAGAGATTAAGATGACCATGGAGACATTACAAAGTCAAGTGCATATCCTCAGGAACATTCAAGCCATGCAAGAAGAAGAGCCATCTCAAAATCCAATACCTACGACTAAAGTACTTGGAGAGGCACCCGTGCCTACAAACCCTATCAATGATGAAGCCACATTGCTACTCCGGATGAAGAAGACCTGCAACATTGAGCCTTACAAGGGGCAGCATTCGATGGGAGTAGTGGAAAATTGGATCTTGAGAATGAATCGATATTTCCGATTGTTCTCAACAAAGATCACAAAGCATACTGCATGCATGTTTGCATGTGAGTACTTGATCGATAAAGCCCTCACATGGTATGATGCTTGGGAACAATCCATGCTTGCAGAGAGAAGGGAGGTCACATGGACAGCAATGCAAGAAGGACTATTGAAGAATTTCCAATCGGTGGATTCTGTGCAAATAGCTCAAACCCGACTATGGGGATTGAGACAGAAGAATAACATACAAGAGTATGTGGAGGCATTTCTAGATCTACAAGTTGCAATTACCAACATGAGTCCAGCAGAGGCTTTCAACAATTTTAAACAAGGGTTGAAAGAGCGGATTTGCCAAGAAGTCATGGTGCAAAATCCTCGCACGGTATTTGAAGCCATTGCTTATGCGGAGAGAATAGAAGGAGCATTAGGTGGAGGTGAAGTAGTTGCTCCACCTCAACATTATCGGGCAGAAATGCCACACATGGGTGGACCAGTACTGATAGAATTGGGCAACCTTCAATTTCGGGATCAAGGAGCATGACCGTTTCGAGTGGAGCGAGGACGGGTAAAAGAAAGAAGAAATGGAGTCCCACAAGGAGAAGGGACTCGAGGAGAACAACGCCGTTGTTACAATTGTGGCCGTATTGGGCACATATCTACCAACTGTTCCACTCATTTCCCTAGAGGCCCTCGGCCTTTGTTTAGGCGATCTTTGAACAACATGGGAGACACATTGAAGAGGAGGAGGTCTAAATCACTTTGGAAAACAAAGATTGCCAATAAATGTACCTTGCGGCCTTATTGGCTCAATAAGGAAGCAAAGAAGCAAGGGAAGGAAGAAGAATAATGCGCAAAGATCCCAAAAGGCAACCTCACAATTGATTGTTGTGAATGGAATGCTAGAAGGTAATCAAGTGAGAGTGTTAATAGATCCGAGAGCAACATAGAATTTCTTGTCTTGCTCTATTGCAATAAGATTGGCAATGGATCTAGAGAGAGATGGAAGTGAAGAAGTAGAGTTACCAAATGGGCAAACAGAGAGGATTGAATCATTACCTAGATGGGTAACCCTCTCTGTAGGAGAATATCAAGAAGCCATTGAGTGGCGAGTGATACAATTAGCTTGTTATGAGGCAATTTTAGGCATGCCATGGATGGAGCAATACAACCCTATGGTGGATTGGAGGAAGAAAGTAATGAGAACCCACCAATGGTCAATCATTGGGGTTAAAGACAAATCACACAAGTAGAAACTGCCTCTATATGTCATAGGGACGGCAATTGCCTATAAGATCGATAGATGTTTTATGGGTCTAATAAGAGAAGTCTAGAGTGCACAACTCGATGGACAAATTCCTGAGAAATTGAAGGATGTGGTGGATGAGTTTCAAGATGTCTTTCCCGATGATCTACTTTCAGGTATACCACCAAAAAGGCAAGTAGATCACAAAATTGAGACACTTCTGGGGAAGACGTCTCCTTGTAAGGCCCCATATCGCCTATCACCTCATGAGTTGGAGGAGTGTAAGACTCAAATTGAGGAGATGCTGCAAAAAGGGTTCATCTAACCTAGCGTATCACCATAGGAGGCCCTTGTCTTGTTTGTGAAGAAGAAGGATGGTATAATGCGCATGTGCATTGACTATTGGGGTCTCAATCAGCAAACAATGAAGAACAAATACCCCTTACCTCGCATGGATGACCTGTTTGATCAACTTTCCATGGAGCAAGATACTTCACCAAATTGGACTTGCGTGCAGTTACAATCAAATCCAAATTGTAGAGGAAGATGTGTACAAAACTGCCTTTAGAACAAGGTATGGCCACTTTGAGTATCTTGTGATGCCTTTTGGCCTCACCAATGCACCTGCCACTTTCATGAGTCTAATGAATGACATATTTCGTCCATACTTGGATAAGTCTGTTATTGTCTTCTTGGATGATATCTTAGTATACAGTAGCACGATGACAAAACACAAGCAACATCTATGAGAGTTCCTCCAGATTCAAAGACAGAATCAATTGTACGCCAAAATCTCAAAGTGTGAGTTTAGCAAGTCTGAAGTAGACTACTTGGGGCATAAAGTAAGTGCAAAGGGCATTCAAGTATTGATAGATAAAATAGAAGTCATTCAAAAATGGAGTGCCCCATAAGATCAGACTCAATGTAAGAGCTTCTTGGGGTTGACGGGATTCTATCGTAGATTTGTCAAGGACTTCTCCAAGGTTGCACAGCCTTTAACGGCACTACCTGGCAAGGGGAAGAAGTGGACATGGAGAACTGCACAAGAGTTGGCCTTTCAAGAATTGAAGGCCACCTTGCTACATGCACCAATCTTGAAGTGGTATGACCCAAAACGTCCAATCAAGTTGGCTACAGATGCATCAAGCGTAGCAATAGGAGTAGTCCTACAACAAGAGTGGCATGACGGATGGCATCCAATTGCATATTTCTCTCAAAAGTTGTTATTGGCAGAGCACAACTACCACACCACAGAACAAGAAGAGCTGGCCATCATTCTAGCAACCAAGCATTGGAAGCACTACCTAGGCAAGAAGGTATTTGTAGTTGAGATAGACCAAAAACCTCTAGTCTACCTCAAGACGCAGAAGGATCTATCTCGTTGCCAAATTTGGTGACCAGAGTGGCAACAACGCTTCAACATGACAATCACCTACGTGGAAGGTAAGAAGCAACTTGCAGATGCATTCACCTGCATGCCAATGGCTAACAACTTAGTGGTAGAGGTTAAGATTAACCTTGAATTCTAGCAAGAGATTCTGGCTGCTACAAAAACTAATCCACAGATTGTAGAAGCACAATCATCCAAAAGTGTCACCAGCACCCAAGGACTCACCTTTCGGGAGAGCAGATTATGGATCCCAAATGTCCTAGAATTACGTATCACCATTCTAGCAGAATGTCATGATTCGGCCATTGCAGCTCATGTCAGAGTGGACAAGACCTTGGATGCAGTCAAGCGCCATTACTATTGGCCCAAGATGAGCAACAACGTGATGGATATGTGCGTAGTTGCCTACTTTGTCAACAAAACAAAGCTTCTAATCAAGCTCTTGTAGGGCTCATTCAACCTCTCCTCACTCCTACCCAACGTTTGGAACAAGTGAGTATGGATCTCATCTGTAAATTACCCAAGACCACCTCAGGGTTTGACTCCATTGTGGTCTTTGTGGACCGGCTTAGCAAAATGATTCATGTACGCCCTACCACCAAGGAGGTGACCACTCCACAACTAGCTCAATTATACTTAGATGCAGTCTTTGCTCACCATGGCTTGTCTAGAGTACTCCTCACCAATAGAGGCACCCAATTCCCCAATTTGTTTTGGCAAACACTCTTTGGTTTCTTCAAAACCAAGTTGGCCATGTCCACAGCTTACGACCTACAAACAGATGACCAAATAGAGCGGGCTAATGGTACGATTGAAGCCATGTTACAAGGCTTCACCTTAGAAGAGCAAGAGAGGTGGGACACCCTACTCCCGTTGGTAGAATTTGCTTACAACAATTTAGTGAATGCCTCCATCCAAGTCACTCTATTCTTCCTCATGCATGGTGAGCATCCTTTCACACCTTCTAGCTTGATGAAGATCCGTCCAGTGGCTACCAAGGTCGATGTAGTCAACACATTTGTTTTTAGAATCCAACAAGGTGTAGAGAGCGCCAAGCACAGATTACAAATTGCACAAAATTGACAGAAGCAGTAAGCTGATGCACACCGTCGGCACATGGAGTTCAATTTAAGGGATCAAGTGTGGCTATCGAGAACCAACCTCACATTAGTTGGACCTCGTAAACTCAGACCTCATTTTATTGGGCCTTTCTCGATTCTTCCTCGCATCGGCATTGTGGCCTATCACCTTGAGCTACCACCACACATGAAGATCCATCCAGTGTTCCATGTCTCCTTACTACGTAGATATGCTCCCCGATCAGGCCAGGGTCATTCCACACAAGACATTCGACCTTGTCCGACACTCATTGATGGCATAGAGGAATATGAAGTGGAGTGGATTCTCCAAAAACGCATGTGTGGTACTCACCACCCATGGGTGGACTATCTAGTACTATGGAAAGTTTACCCCCTCTATGAAGCAACTTGGGAGCCCACTGCCAATTTGGCACATGCACCGGTGTTTGTGCAAGCATTTGAGCAACAATTGCACAACAAGGACGTTGTGTCTTAAAAGGAAGGAGGTCTGTAATACCAAGAGCTAGCCATATGATCTAGATGTGAAATTCGGTTTGGTAATATCTAGAATGATGTTATACATGATGTTCAAAATAGATAAGATAGAAGTATCACCAAAAGAGTACTTCTACTAATAGTGCAAAAACCGAAATAGATTTGAGAACCTTATCACCAATAGCTAGACATATGATTTAAAAGTGAAAATTGGTTTGGTAACATTTGGAAGGATGTTACACATGATGGACTAAACAGATCAGAAAGAGGTATCACCAAAAGGGGACTTCTACTAATAGAGTAGGAACCAAAATATGCTTGAAATCTTTGAAGGCAATTTTGGAAGCCTAAACGGATGAATTAGGCCTAAAAAATGTGCACATTCTTCTCCCCCCAACAAAGGAGAGGTTGGCCTTCCCTCCCCCCAACTTTTCCTTGTCAAGAGCTTTCCAATGGTACCTTACGTGATTCTGAGATTCCTATAGGAAGATTCCCTCCGGTCAAAGCTTGTTTGATCAACCAGATAGGACCTAGACCAGACATGTCATCCATCCAAGTAAGTAATCCAAGGGTGGAGCTTGCTGATATGTCACCTATTTGTGTCCCTAATCCTATGGTGGAGTTTCCTTGGAGGAGATCCTCTTTGTCTTTATAATAAAGAGAAGGTGCTCCTTTGGGGCATCGATTGTTTGAGTGTGTAATCTGTGTTTTCTCTCTTCTCTTGTCCTCAGAGTATTACATCAAGAAGCCCATGATTTACCCATTGTTGGTTACATGGGTGTGGACAAGACCTTGGGTACCCTCCAATATCAATGGTGGTGGCCCAACATGACACAAAATGTTCAAGAATTTATCCAATTGTGTGAGAGTTGCCAATGTAACAAGGCTAGGAACCAAAAGCCAAGTGGACTTCTTCAACCACTCGCCATTCCATCCGCTTGCTAGGAGCATGTGGCTTGGATCTCATCACATCCTTGCCAAAGACAAAACAAAGATACACCACAATCGTGGTGTTTGTGGATAAGCTTAGTAAGCATATCCACTTGGCACCAATCTATGATACCGTGGATGCTCCAACCTTAGCGTAAATCTACTTTGACAATGTCTTCAAGCATCATGGGATACCAGGTGTACTCATCTCCGACCATGATTGTTGATTTACTGGGAAGTTTTGACAAGCACTCTTCCAGATACTTGGCACAAAGCTTGCTTTGTCCATGGCCTATCATCCTCAAACTGATAGCCAAACCAAATGTGCAAATTGGACATTGGAGGATATGTTGCGTGCCTTTTCAATGTCCACAATACCAATTGGGATGAATATCTTACAATTGTAGAATTTGCCTACATTAATTCCAAACAAGCAAGTACTGGATTTTCTACTTTCTTTCTCAATTTGGCCAAGATCCACTTGTCCTAGATTCTCTTCTTGCTCTCCCTCCATCTTAGGTTCCTCATACTTCCACATTCTTGACCACTATATCCCAATCTCTCCAACAAGCCAAGTCTCACCTCCTTGTTGCTCATAATCGCCAAAAAAAAAATGTGGACCACGATCATTGTGATCTCACTTTTGAAGTCAATGATAAAGTCATGCTATCCTCTAGTAACCTCCCTATCCCACTTGATACCCAAGTTTGTAAACTTGCACCTAATTGGATAGGACCCTTTGATATCACCCAAATTGTCTCTCTTGTTGCTTATCAACTTGCCTTGCCTTGTTACATGCATATCCATCCTATCTTTCATATTTCTAAATTGAAACCCTTTGTTTCTAACCCCTCTTCCTTTTCTTCTTGAATCCAACCTCCCCTTCTTCCTATCCTTATCAATGATCATGAGGAGTACAAAGTTAATTGTATGCTTGCACGTTGCCATATTCAACGAGGTTGTCGCCAACATATAGAGTACAAGGTCCTTTGGAAAGGGAATCCCCTTCATGATGCTACATAGGAACCTCTTTCTCACCTCCACAATGCACAAACGGCCATCCAAGAATTCAAAGCTTCACAAATGACAAGGATGTCACCAACTAGCGGTGGGGGAATATGTAACAATATGGAGTTTAGCGACAAAGTTAATCATGCTTATGAAGTAGCACATAAGACAAATTAGACTAGAATATTATGGAAATATTTAGGAAGCTTCTCGGCAAACTTAGCTTGCACCTCAAGTAAGTAGCTTCTAGAAGGAAGCTTTTAGAAGCTTCCAACTAGCTTAGCTTGCACGCCAAGTAGACGACTTCTAGAAGGAAGCTTCTTGAGAAGCTTTCTAGTTAACTTGGCTTGCACTCTAAGAAAGAGGCTAGAGGAAGCTTCTTGAGAAGCTTTTCAAGGGCTTTGTATGCTACCTATAAATACCAAAGCCAAAGCTCATGCTAGGAATTTGGAGTTTTCCCACATTCAAGTGTCCTAATGTGATTTTCCATTCTCCTATTTCTCTCCTCAGCCCCGGTCTTTTACATAGATAAAGAGGATCTCCTCCAAGGAAGATCCACCATAGGATAAGACACACAAATAGGTGACATGTCAACAAGCTCCACCCTTGGATTAGTTACTTGGATGGGTGATTTGGTCCTATCTGGTTGGTCAAACAAGCTTTGACTGGAAGGGATATATTGGGGAATCTTCTTGTATGAAGCTCAGAATCATGTGGGTGAGGTACTATGGGAAAGCTCTTTACAAGGGAAACTAGGGGGGGGGAGGGAAGGCCAGCCTTTCCTCCACTAGGGGGAAAATTTGCACATTTTCAAGGCCTAATTCATCCGTTTAGGTCTCCAAAATTACTTTCAGATTTTAGGCATATTTTGGTTCATACTCTACTAGTAGAAATCCTCTTTTGGTGATACCTCTTTCTGATCTGTTTATTCAATCATCAGTAACATCCTTCCAAATGTTACCAAACCAATTCTCACCTTTAAATCATATGTCTAGCTATTGGTTCTAAGGTTTTCAAGTCTATTTTGGTATTTGCTCTATTAGTAGAAGTACTCTTTTGGTGATACTTCTATCTGATCTATCTTGACAATCATGTATAATATCATTCCAGATGTTACCAAACTAAATTTCATATCTAGATCATATGGCTAGCTCTTGGTATTATAGACCTCTCTCCTTTTAAGAGACAACATCCTTGTTGTGCAGTTGTTGCTCAAACGCTTGCACAAACATCGATGCATGTGTCAAATTGGTAGCAAGCTCCTAGGTTGCTTCATAGAGGAGGTAACCTTTCCATTGTACTAGATAGTCCACCCACGGATGGCTAGTAGCACGCATGCATTTTTGGAGAATACGCTCTATGCGTACCATGTATGAGTTTTTGGAGAATATGCTCCACTTAATATTCCTCCGTGCCATCAATGAGTGTTGGACAAGGTCAAATGTCTTGTGTAGAATGACATTGGCCTGATCAGGGAGCATATCTACGTAGTAGTGAAACATGGAATACTAGGTGGATCTTCATGTGTGGTGGTAGCTTGAGGGGATAGGCCATGGTGCCGACTCGACAAAGAATCAAGAAAGGCCCAATAAAACAAGGTTTGAGCTTATAAGGTCCAACTAATGTGAGGTTGGTTATAGATAGCCACACTTGATCCCCAACCTTGAACTCTATGTGCCTATGGTGTGCATCAACATATTGATTCTTTTGATTTTGTTCAATCTATAATCTGTGCTTGGCACTCTCCACACCTTGTTGAATTCTAGAAACAAATGTGTTGACTGCCTTGACCTTGGTAGCCACTGGATGGATCTTCATCAAGCTAGAAGGTATGAATGGATGCTCATCATACATGAGGAAGAACGGAGTGACCTAGGTGGATGCATTCATTGAATTTTTGTAAGCAAATTCCACAAATGGGACTAGGGTGTCCCACTTCTCTTGCTCTTCTAAGGTAAAGCCGTGTAACATGTCTTTAATAGTGCAATAAGCCCGCTCTATTTGTCTCTTTGTTTGTGGGTGGTAAGCTGTAGACATGACCAACTTGGTTTTGAAGAAACCAAAGAGTGTTTACCAAAACAAACTAGTGAATTGAGTGCCTCTATTGATGATGAGTACTCAAGCCAAGCCATGATGAGAGAAGACTGTATCTAAGTATAATTGAGCTAGTTGTGGAGCGGTCACATCCTTGGTGGTAGGGCATACATGAATCATTTTGTTGAGCTGGTCCACAAAGACCATGATGGAATCAAACCCTAAGGTGGTCTTGGGTAATTCACAGACGAGATCCATACTCACCTATTCCAAACATTGGATAGGAGGGAGAAGAGGTTGAAGGAGCCATGCATGAGCTTAATTAGAAGCTTTGTTTTGTTGACAAAGTAGGCAACTGTGCATGTAGTCCATCACGTTGTTTCTTATCTTGGGCCAATAGTAATGGCACTAGATTGCATCCAAGGTCTTGTCCACTCCAACATGACCTGCAATGGCCAAATCATGAGATTTTGCTAGAATGGTGGTGCATAATTCTAGGACATTTGGGATCCATAATCTTCCATCACAAAAAGTGAGTCATTGGGTGCTAGTTATGCCTTTGGATGATTGAGCTTCTACAATCTGTACATCAGTTTTTGTAACAACAAGAATTTTTGGCCAGAATGCAGGGTTAATCTTAACCTCTATAACCAAGTTGTTTACCATTGGCATGTGGGTGAATGCATCTGCAAGTTGCTTCTTACCTTCCATGTAGATGATTGTCATGTAGAAGCGTTGTCGCCGCTCTACCCAACAAATCTGGCGACAAGATAGATCCTTTTGCATCTTGAGGTAGACTAGAGGTTCATAGTCTGTCTCTACTACAAATGTCTTCTCACCCAAACAGTGCTTCCAATGCTTGGTTGCAAGAACAATGGCCAGTTCTTCTCATTCTGTGGTGTGGTAGTTGCACTTTGCTTATAACAAATTTTGAGAGAAATATGCAATTGGATATTTCTCTCAAAGAAGAGTGGCATGATGTAGCAAATCCCATTGGATAAATCTATGATAGAATCCCATCAACCCTAAGAAGCTCTTGAGTTGAGTCTGATCTTCTGGGGCACTCCATTTTTTAATGACCTCAATTTTATCTGTCAATACTTGAATGCCCTCTACACTTACTCTATACCTCAAGTAGTCTACTTCAAACTTGCCAAACTTGCGCTTTGAGATTTTGGCATGATTTTGTCTTAAAATATGGAGGACTTCTTGTAGATATTGTTTTTGTTTAGTCGTTGTGCTACTGTATACTAAGATGTTGTCAAAGAAGATGATAATAGACTTATCCAATTATAGCCAAAATATATCATTCATTAGACTCATGAAAGTGGTAGGTGCATCGTTGAGGCCAAAACGCATCACAAGATACTCAAAGTGGCCATACTTGGTTCAAAAGGTAGTTTTGTACACATCCTCCTTTACAATTTAGATTTGATTGTAACCGCTCCGCAAGTCCAATTTGGTGAAGTATCTTGCTCCATGGAGTTGATCAAACAAGTCATGCATGCCAGGTAAGGGGTATTTGTTCTTCACTGTTTGCTAATTGAGACCTCAATAATCAATACACATGTGCATTGTATTGTCCTTCTTCTTCACAAACAAGATAGGAGCCCCATATGGTGATATGCTAGGTTGGATGAACCCTTTCTGTAGCATTTTCTCAATTGAGTCTTACACTCCTCCAACTCATGAGATGATAGGCAATATGGGGCCTTACAAGGAGGTGTCTTCCTTGGGAGTGTCTTAATTTTATGATCTACTCTCCTTTTTGGTGGTAATCTCAAGGGTAGATCATCAAGAAAGACATCTTGAAACTCATCCACCACATCTTTCAATTTCTCAAGAATTTGTCTCTCAAGTTGTGCACTCTAGAATTCTCTTATTAGACCTATGAAACATCTATCAATCTTACAGACAGTTGCCGTCACTATGATATACAAAGGCAATTCTTGCTTGTGTGATTTTCCTTTAACCCCAATGATTGACCATTGGTGGGTTCTCACTACTTTCTTCCCTCTCATCTCTCTCTAGATTCATTCCTAGTCTCCTTGCAATAGAGCAAGACAAGAAATTCTTTGTTGCTCCCATATCTATTAATACTCTCATTTGATTGCCTTCTAGGACTCCATTCACAACAATCAATTGTGAGGTTGCCTTTTAGGACCTTTATGTGTTTGTCTTCTTCCTTCTTTTTCTTCTCTACTTCCTTATTGAGCCAATAAAGGCACGAGGTACATTTACTAGTGATTTTTGTTTTTCAAAGTGATTTCCACCACCTCCTCTTCAATGCACCTCTCCATGTTGTTCAAAAATCACTTGTATGAAGGCCAAGGGCCTCTAGGGAAACAAACATGACAATTGGTAGATATGTGCTCAATATGGCCACAATTGTAACAACAATGTTGTTCTCCTTGAGTTCCTTCTCCTTGTGGGACTCCATCTCTATGTTCTTCTACCCGTCCATGCTCTCCTTGAAGCAGTTGTGCTCCTTGATCTCAAAATCAAAAAGTTGCCCAATTCCATTGGTACTGGTCCACCCATGTGTGGTATTTTTGCACAATAATGTTGAGGTGGAACTACTCTTTCAATTCCACCCAATGCTCTTGCTATTCTCTACGCATAAGTAATGGCTTCAAATATTGTGCGAGGATTTTGCACCATGACTTCTTGGCAAATTTACTCCTTCAACCCTTGTTTGAATTTTCAAGAGCATCTGTTAAACTTGTGTTGGTTACTGCAACTTGTAGATCTAGAAATGACTCCATATACTCTTCTATATTGTTCTTTTGTCTGAATCCCCATAGTTGGATTTGGGCCATCTGCATGAGATCCACTGATTGGAAATTCTTCAACAATCCTTCTTGCATTGTTGTCCAAGTGACCTCCCTTCTCTTTGCCAACATGGATTGTTCCCAAGCATTGTACCATGTGAGGGCTTTATTGGTCAAGTACCCACATGCAAACATGCTTGCAACATGCTTCATGATCTTTGTTAAGAACAATCAAAATATTGATTCATTCTTGAGATCCAATTTTCCACTACTCCCATTGTATGTTACCCTTTGTAAGGCTTGATGTTGCACGTCTTCTTCATCCGGAGTAGCAATGTGGCTTCATCATTGAAAAGGTCCATAGGTACAGGTGCCTCTCCAAGTACTTCAGTCGCAAGTATGGGGTTTTGACATGGCTCTTCTTCTTGCATTTCTTGACCATTGTTGAGGATCTACACTTGACTTTGTAATGTTTCCATAGTCATCTTGATCTCTCAAAATTCATTCAACATCCCTTGGATTCTTTGCACCAGCTCTTGCAATTGCGGATCCATGGTTCTTGCAACACTCAGTTGCTAATGTCTACTTCAATACAAAGTCAATATGATCACTCTTGAAAGTGCACAAACTATCAAAACTACCATTGGGACCTCATAAGATATCACTTGTTGATAATACTCCTCACCAAAATTCCTAACCACAAAATCTCTAAACATCACTTTTGGTCTCACTACAAAAAAAACTCCTACTTGAGTGTTGAAAGGAAGAGGATTTGGGACATTCAGATCCATAATATCATAATAGAATGTAGATTGTCAAATCCTACTCTTTGTCATATACCACCACAAGTAGAATCACCGGGTTTGGTGAGTTCATCACCTTGTCTATGAATTCTGCTCCAAAGTGATAAACTAACAATACTCTCATTTGCTCACATTGGATATACATAACCTTGATGTGGAATGGATTCAAGAATGGAAAGCTAGATGCGGGAAATTGTCCTCCCAGTGCATCCTATTGATGCACTGGTCTAGCTATTGATTCTAAGGTTTTCAAGTCTATTTTGGTTTTTGCCCTATTAGTAGAAGTACCATTTTGGTAATATTTCTATTTGGTCTATTTTGACCATCATATATAACATCATTCCAAATATTACCAAACCAAATTTCACATCTATATCATATGGACAGCTCTTGGTATTACACATAGTTGTCTTAGGACTTGTTGCACATGATTCTTGTGTTCTACTTCTATCTTGCTGTAGATTAAAATACCATCTAAGACTACCACCATGTACCAATCTAATAGCCCATCCAACACATGATGCATCTAATCCTCGAAGACAAGTGAAGCATTAGTGAGCCCAAATGGTAGGACACTTTATTCAAAATGCACATACCTTGTGCAAAAGGTAATCTTTTACATATTCTCCCTACCAATGAGAGTTTGCCAATAGCCACTTTGGATAAAAAGCTTGTAGAAGTATTGTGCTCCAGTTAATTGATATAACAAGTCATAAATTCAAGGTAAGGTATGTGCATTCTTCATTATTTGTTTATTGAGATCACAATAATCAATATAAAAGTAAAGTTCACCATCCTTATTTGGGCTAAATAATACCAGTGCTCCTCAAGGAGATGTACTATGTCATATGAAATCCTTCTCCAACAACTTTGTCATTTTTGTTCAAAGTTTTTCCAACTCCTTGGTGAGAGCAAATAGATTGGTCTATTAACTATAGTACTTCTTGGTAATAACTCAATCTTGAAGTGCATATTATGATCAAACAGTGACTCCTTTGGTAGATCATCCAAAAACATATCTACAAACTCTTAAACTAATTGATCAACCATTTCTTGATGAGGCTTCTGGTCCTCATCAATAGCTCTTTGCATAATTGGCTTGATCTACATTGCAAAAATAAGAATATCTTCCTCCAAAGCTTACTTTATGGCTGCTTTATTGACAAGCTTCACATCTTGGGATTTGCTATTCTTAAGTGTCTTACTCATAAATGCCAAACAAAATAATCGGTTATTCTTACCTTGATGTTGTACTTGAATTTGTCACAAGGTCTAATCAAATTGAACCTTATGTGGTTCAAGTTTAGGCAAACTTAGAATAACATAATAGTGTAGATGTGCCATTACAAACCTCATACACTCCAAATACTCTTTCTTAATCTTGAATATAACAAGATGTGATGTACAAAATATATAACAATTCCTACCATCCTAACATCATCAATCTACTTCCAATTATTGGTTTGATAAGAAAACCTTATTCCTTTGCTAATTGTATGGACATGAAATTTTTTAAACTTACAAAATTAACAAAAATCCTATTACCATAATTAGATATCATACCTTGCAAGTGAAGTAAATTTGCATAGGTTGAACCTTCAATCCCACTAGAATTAATAAATTTCTCAATAAGTGGCTTAAATTCTACTAATGAGATTCTTTGTTTCCTTGATCATCATGGTCCATAAACTCCATTTGGCCAATTTTTTGGGGTTGTCTATTCTTGAGTCGACACTCAACAATGCGATACACAATTTGGTGATAATAAAAGTAATCAATATTTTATTGCAATCTTCTCTATTTGTAATGCAAAGCAATCTCCATTGGATGTCATCAATCTCCATTAGTGTTGTCTCCTCCACCCATGTGTAGTATGTTTGCAGGTTTCATGAAAGTCAAAGTTAGGACCAAGTTATTGCAACCAAGGAATCAAAGCGCTTAGCCAACTACATGGCTTCCTCCAAGAATTTGTGCTCTTGCATTGTCATTTCCAATTTGGTGCGTGACTTTAACCCCTCACAAATCAATCCAAAGCTTTGTCTTTTAGTATATATGGAATTTGCATTATGGTGTTCTGGAATTGAGTGATGTAGCTTCTTACAAAACCAATTTATTTCGATTCTACCTATCTATTCCATGCGGTTTGTGTGGCATTTATTGCTTAGAATAGCCCAATTATTGCACTCTTGAATTCTCCCTATGTTGAGATGGGTGCAACAAATTGTTGTTCAGCCATCACTACTATAGTTTTACCACTCCATCCAATTGGCTTGAAGCAAAGAGAACCTTTCTCTATTCATTTTGAAGATTTGTAGCTTCAAAATAACATCCACAATCAAACACAAAAATATATACTATGCTTGAGAGATTTTTGCTTCCAAATACCTTGGGTTTTGGAAATTGGATTTTCTCTTCTCCTTCTTGAAATGGTACTCTCTCCACATGCTCTTTTCAATGATAATCTCTTTCTTCCAACAATCAAGTAAGGTGCTTGATTGGTTGATGCATAACAATGATAACTTTACACATTGCTACCATGGCTACTACTCTATCAAATTAACTACAATTATCGAAATTAACACATAGATGCAACACATCCACCATTCTACATAAGTTACAATTGAAAGTACCAAGTGTTCATTAGACAAGGTGATTGCATTCAAAATGTTCTACCTAAAGTATGAGATGATGAACTATGTGAAATGATGCATGGGTAGTACATGGACACAAAAATCTCAATGGTTTGGCAAAAATAGATTTGGTTGCACATAAATTCCATCCATCTTATTCTTGCTTTGATACTAGTGTAAAAGACCTAGGAGAAAATAGAAGAATGGAAGATCAGAGTGAAAGATCAAATTGAGACTCTTGAATGAGGGAAACTCCAAATGCCTAGCATGAGCACGAGCTTTTGTATTATAGGAGATATACAAGGCTCTTGAGAAACTTCTCAAGTAGTTTTTTTTAAGAAATCATTTACTTTACATGCAAGCTAAGTTAGTCGAGAAGTTTCACAATAAACCTTTTTTTTATAAATTATCTAATTAATATGTAGATTAAAGTAGCCAAGAAACTTTCCAAAAAACTTAATCCTATAAATCACTACTTTGCACATACTTTACAGATACTAGTAAAGAACCAAATAACTTCTTAGATATTTATATAATATTCTTATAATATTTTTCTGGTTAATTTGAACTATTTTTTATTTAGACTAACTCTAGTATAAAGTCTATATTGTTACATATCATATATATATATATATATATAAAATCTCGACTATCCCAAGTTTATAAATATAACATGATATGATGAGCTATTTGTACCCCATAAAACAAAATAAAAAGATCACCACTCACATGTATTAAGGGTTGTAGAAGAGAACACATTACCGGGATGGAAGAACAAGAGCATTGCACCGACTTTGGTGTTGTTTGATGTCACTAATGTTAATCAATTGACGGTGATGTGACACTTAAGTACTGGCTTATCCATACAAGCTTGGGGAATTTAGCGGATTTGGGAACAATTAGGAGTGGAGGAGGATCTACTATGAGTACGTGAAGAAGTGAAGGCTGGAAGGCGGGGGGTTATGGTTGGCGAAGAATGGACGTTTAAGACGTATGCGTAAGAAGACACCAAATGTCGATTCAAATTTGGCTTCTATGAGAGGGAATGTCAGAAATGGAATGTGAACCCCGAGGAGCCCCGAGTCAAGGAAGGATGGGCCTGCCTGCGCTGCAGTCCTCCAGTGAGTGAGCTTTGATGAGTAATGGTACTAATGGAGCGAGGAGAGAAGAGGGCTCGTGTGGAGCTTGACGGCGACCTAATTTTGCGTGAGAGAGATTCATGACTTTTCCATATGGAGGTGGTGCAGTCGTATAGGTCGGCAGGGACCACTCATGCTACTACTACTATACTACTACTAATGTACTACGATTTACGCAGTGCCTGCGTAAGGCAGGAAGAGAGAAGGAAAGAACGGTAAGCTTGCGGACTGACACAAAGAGTGTTGAAGTATTTACCAAATGTGCTGTGAACAGAACGGAACAAAATCCGTGAGTTTTGGACGGTTGTGAAGAGGGAAGAACGAAGAGCAGGGAGAAGTGCTCGAAGTCAGTGAAGTGAGGTCCTAGGTTGGGATGGTGGCAGGACGAGCGGGTAGTAGCGATCGAGCAACAGACACTTAGACCGAGGACGGAAAAGAGAGGAGGAAGAGGGGGTGGATCACAAGGGAGGAGGAAGGGAGAACGCGAAGGAAAAGGCCACGCGCCGACTCTTGTAAGTTTTTCTAAGAAGAACCCGATGGTGGTTGGAATGGAGGTGGACCGAGGAGCTCGCGGGAGCAGGGAGGGCAGGACTTTGAGTGGGAGCTGCTGTTGCAGCAGGAGGAGGAGCGGGTATTCGGGGAGCTGGGTAGGACGAAGGGATTACGCGCGAGTTTAGTTAGAGCTCGCAGCTGATAAGCGGGAGCGGAGTGACTGGGGCCGTAACAGTGTACATATCGCATTATGCTCATGCGTTCGATACCACTTTGAAATTTCTGTTTGCGGGAGAAGCTAAACGATTGCGGCGATCTTCGCTTTGAATCATTTGGACCTAATACGGTCGCGGAGATGAGAGAAACATTTCCTATTATGCTGTACATCGACGCCGCCTGGTTGCGGTGGACTTTGGACCCGGCAAAACGTCCTCCATCCATTACACTTTGACGAATGTCACCTCCGCCCTGTGCGACTGGTCGAAAATTTAGTCACACGGCCACCGACTTGCCGTTTAAAGACCTGGACAAATTCTTTTCTCTGGATGTTATACTTTTGGAGCTGGAGCTGCGAGAGAGCCTGGGCCTTATTGTTGAGCGATTGCCTAGGTTACTTATGAATCATTTTTCCTATTGGCGACTCCGTCAACGACACAACCAAGATGCTTACCAATATCTTCAGAATTGTATGTGGCTATTGTTTTTCTCTTTCTTTCTGTTTGAAGAAATTACATTATTGAAACACCCACCTGCAAACAGAATTTTGTGCTCAGTATTTTGCTACTTCAGCCTCACTTATGCAGTTTCAAATTTAATTTTGAATCTGAGCCAAGGGCGTTTCACTACCTCAGATTGCAATCTGCGCACATCCTGCAAGTCAGGGGCCAACTTACCAAGTCTGACATCAGCTGGGTCCTGTGTGTGCAGGGTGGGCTGCATCAAGTCTCATGGTTTCAGCTCATCCCAGATGTGGAACGTTTCCCACCAAGCATTTCAAGGTGTGAATTATCAAAAAGTATTCGAGTCCCATTTAAATCTCAAATACACTTCACTGCTTTACCTGGAAATCTATGTGAGAGTCATTTAGCTGTGTGGGATTTATGTACTCCATGATAATGTCCTCCTTCTCGATAAGACTCTTTGTTGAAGTTTGTTGAGAAGGTAAGGAACGAGGGACTGCCCTCCTTGAGGACGTCATGCTTTATCACAGCCTTTTGCCTTTTTGTCGCTGTGATGGGTGTTAAAGCACCAGGGCTGGACACTGTAGTATCTGCTTCTTTTCAGACAAGAGCCTTTGTATTAACAACTTAAGGCTTTGACGAGTCTGCTCCTAGGAGATACCCTTGAACTTCGTATAATTTTCCAAGCCGTCAGTTGTAGTACCGGAACGAACATCACGTGGTTTAGACAAGTGGTCAGCATTGTTTTCAGAAGTACGTGCAGTATGGCTGAATGGAAAGTTCAGACACAAATATTATCTAAATGCGTCAAATACTCGTGTTTTACATCATGGTCTCAGTAGAAAGTCTTGCCAGACGTTTAACATTTCGAAGGAGTAATGTGCATAATTTTGCTGACTGTCTGGTGTCCCATTTTGCCAGGAAAGAAAAGGGACGTCAAGATGCTGCGAGCATGCAAGTTATGATGGCACATATGCGGCTTCAAGGCGACGGCCACCTAAGTGCGTGGACAGTGTCCTTGATGAAGGAGTGCTCCACAACACGCTCTTCAACTACAGGTCTGTTCGGGTTTTTGAATAGTTTCATTGTAGAATATCAAACTTATCAACGTTCCTTATGCGTATTCCATGGCGCCTTAACTTGCAGTGACAGCATGACGATGACCTCCCATGCATTGTTGAAGAGTTTTGTGATTATTGCGAAGAAGTGATGCCATGTGATTGAGCTAATATTGATTCTAAGTGACTAGATGTATTCATCTTAACTGTGCGTCCAGATGAAAGAGTTAAGCTTTGGATTTTTGCGCCTGGACGGCACGAGTGTCTCAGCCCTGCCGTTCATTCCATCATAATGGGACTGAAAGGTGAGCTGGCTGACGCTTGGATTCCTGCAAGGCCTAGGAGTTTGATTACATGTCAGAACCTAAATCAGGATTTTTATCTGTAAGCAGAACGGTCGTTGTTTCAATTTGACAGCCTTCTGTACGTTCCACGCTGACAATTGGAGAGAGTTGGGTGCCTACTCGGCAATGTTTTTTCGAAGTTTGCAATACGTGCCCATCTATCAGGAGATTCAGTGCAGTTTGAATTGTTAAATGCAACACTTCCCATGCGCAACTTCCAGCACCTTCAACACAATAAGTTCATGTCTATCGGTGAATTGTGTCTGAAGCTCGAACCACATATCTTTTAAAAGCGAGGAAGCTATGAAAGTCCGGAAAGTCTTGTCCTCAATTTCGTCAATTCTTGCTTCTAGGTGTTTGAGGGACAGTTCGTGTAACTGATAATTTACTGTCACTGAATAGTCGTTGGAGCTGGCCTGTGGTGTGCTCCTGGTGACCATGAGGAAGTGGGGGCTGCTCTTGCTGAAGCACTTCGTAATCGCCTTGAAAGGTCAGATTACCTGCTCTCTGCCATGAATCAATGTAAAAGAAATTATTTTTGTAACGTGTAAGTGGGTGCTCGCGTCACCGTGACCACTAATAGTTAGTGAGGTACACTTCGCGAGCTGTGATCGAACCTATGAAATGCCCCCCTGCTGGACCAGATTAATAGGTAGTAATTGACTACGAAATGTCCCCCTACCGGATTAATACAAGAGGTAGTGATTCCACCTGGTCTGTTGCGCCAAGTGCTCTGAGCATGTTGTCGCTACGCATTCGCCATAGGTTATCACCAAGTAATCTGGATGGTGCATCACCACTTGATATGCCTTGGCATTCGCAGGGCTAAGTTCATCAGATGTTTCTCATGTAAGCAGACAGTACTGATTTCACCCAACTTCCCTTCGTTGGAGATTCTCCGACTCTGAAGGAGTAGATATTGAAGCGTTCCTTAGACAATCAAATACTGGATGATTTGTAGGTAACCTTGAAAGGAATTTGCTCAATCATGCATACACTCGTGTGTATGATAAAGGTCTGTAAGCTATTCTAAAGTTGAACTCCTGTAATGATAGCATCCACGTAGGTAATCGTCCTGACCTAGAGGCTTGTTCAAAGCTGTACATAAACGCTTCACCGTCAGCATGACATATGACTAAGTAGGCAGTGTCTGAATTTCTGTACAGCAAAGATCATCCCGAAGCATTCTCTCTGCGTAGCTGAGTAGTTGCCCTCCCCCTTGCTCAGCTGCCTGGATGCAAGGTGAATGGAGTGTAGATAGGATTAGCCCTCTGTTTATCATCATACTGTAACAAGATCGCCCACTTTGTTCTGTCCACCAATACGTGGAATGGCAAGTCTCAATGAGGTGGCCATAGAATGGATGCAGTCCTCAACCTTAGCTCCAGCTCTTTGAATGCCTGATGACATTCCTGACTCCAAATGAATTCTACTACACTTAGTGTAGTAGCCTTGTCAATGACACCCCGAAGGATAGATATGAGAGGAATGAAGCGTTCGTAGTATCGTGTGTGACCCAGGAACGATCGCATTCCATGTAAGTTCTTGGATTTTGTCCACACTGTTCTCCAACAAAGCACTTTCCGGATTGAGCAAAATCAGTGTTTGCCTGTATACGAGAAGATGATACTTAGGACTTTCACATGATCTGGATACTTCTTGTGAGCACGGGCATCATCTAGATACATTTCGAAGACAGCTTCCAAATCTGTAAATATTCACACGTGTTACTCTGTTCTGCCCCGTCTGATATTCAGATTTGTAGACCTCTTGACCTCTAATTGTACCTATCAGATCTCCCTTTAAGTTTTAGAGTTTAAAATCGAAGAGGACCTTTTCCATCACTGGCCTGACAACACAACAGATCTGAATTGGACCCAGAACGGGCATTTGCATAGTGATAATACACGACTGTATTTCCTCGTTCTGCTTGGCTAATATTTTAAAGTTTGTCGAGTGAGTACTTCTGTCTTATTGACTAGTTTAAATCTGCAGGTCTTTGAGGAGTCTCTCGTACGTCCGGTTCGGGGATGTTTTTGTGAAATGCAGGCGGCATGGTGTTCTGGAATCAAGGTAAAGCCTCGCAGTAAATGAAAGTTGGTTTGGCAAATAAAGTTGTCATGAGGATGTATGTCTCTTGTGCGATGTCAGGAGCCGGACCTGAGGAATATTTTTGGTTCATTAGATGGATCCCCTTTTCTAGGTCCTGGACATAGGAAGTTGAATGTTAGGAGATAGGCAACACAGCTAAGCGGAGGGCCGTTTTAATAATTATTGGAGTAGCGTGTGCTTACTTTTGAGCTACATCATGTCCATATATAGAACAAGTCCAAAGTACATCTTGCTTAACGATCGTTTGCAACTCATGAGTTCTGGATAACCTGTTCCCAGAACGGCATCTGTTCTCGTATATCTATACATAGAACAAGTCAAAAGTATGATTTAGGTTGTCTTTGTTGCTGGAAGTAACACACGTTCTAGCTAACACGCCAATCTCAAATAGTAGTAGAGGTAGTGTAACCGTGATAAAGTAATAGTGAACCCCTTGCTTGTCAGAACGGATAAAGTTGCTTTAGTTGTTATTGTTGAAGGATTTGGGAGTCTATGGTTCATTGTGTAAACGAACCTTGGAGCTGACTTGAGCCAGTAAAGCATTGTTGAAACAACTGGTGGACTATGTCAGATCCGGACAACTCTTGAAGGAGTTAAGATGTGCCAGTGAAGCTTAGATAGACACGAATTTCTTTTCTGCATCTCAATCATCTAGGAACCTCGGTCGACATTGTATTCCCCGGCTCAGGTTTTGGAGAATGGATGATGTAGAGATACTACTAAGTTTGCCTGTGCAGTTCAGTTGAATTTTGGAATCACTATTGACATTCACCCTTGGTAATGTCCATACAGGAAGGTGCTACCAACTTGTGAGTTGATGTTTATGGGAAGTGAGGAGGCTTTATTTGTGCATGTAATAGTGCGACGAAAGTGCGTACTTTAGTCCCTATTTTACCTCCATAGATTATATTAGAGTATCTTATGTTGATGCTATGAAGAATCTTACTACACTACTGTGAAATTTGAGAGTCAACTCCGGTCTGACGTGGGTATGGAATTAAGTTGTCTACAAGGAGTTCTGTAATCCATTACTTCCGAGGCTTTGTTTTATTGCAGTGTCTAAACAGTGAGTTTCATGTGTCTCGTCGATTTAGTAGAAGATAGCTTCGAGACTCCTATAGTGCAGAGGAGTACAATAACGTTTTGTGGGAAGGTTTAGGAGATACTATCATTAGAAGGTGTTTCTATGGCTCCTAGTTTGCAGGTGGCTTTTGCTTTGTGATTACCTTGCTATGGTTGGCAAGTTCATCAGACCTTGTTGGCTATGCCCCTGCAAGTGTGAGTGCGTCGTTTTATCGCACACTAGCAGGTTGCAGTAGTAGACTTTATGCTTTTCGGAACTAACATTGCAAAGGTGAATGACAGGAGGGTAAGGCTACTAGCGTCCCAGGATCTGCAGCTGGCGCTTGCACAGCAACATAACAGTGATAGCCCGACTGAAAACAGTCTGACAGGTATGTGAATTATGGCTTTTCTAAGGCCTTCATCATACTCTTCATTCTATACTAAAAAAGTCGTGAATGGTTGAGGGTCTACTAAACGGACTTGCATTGCTCTTTCACTACCGTTTCCCGATGGTGAAAGGGTATGAAATGAATTGCTCTTTCACTACCGTTTCCCGATGGTACGAAAGGGTATCACAAACGTTGATTATACGTTAAGAGAGGATCCTTTTCCAGTTGTAATAAGGCTTCTGAGCAGTTTGTTGTCGGTGCCTAATTTTATTCTCTGGACTGTGCAGTGGCAGTAGCTCCGTATGGTCTAAGTGGTCGACTTACTGGGTGTTGTCCCGGGGACCTTGTGAACGTATTATACCGCAGGTAACCCCAAGAACCTAAAGTTTGTTTTCGGTTATAATGCAAGAAATCCAATTATAAGTTTGTTTAAAGTTGTGGTTGTTTCTGTCAACGTTCTGTATCTTTGAGGATGGACTATAGTTGTTGTCCAATGTTTTTGAGTAGTTAACTTTTCAATATGAGGATCCTGAGATAGACACTGTCGGGTTTGTTGACACATGAAAATAAAAGACCATATAGCCGCCACAAGCCATCATGTGTCAGACGCAGTCTGGTCAGACGTGGGTGTGGAACCGGGTTGTTCACAGAATATAGCTGCCACAAGCACTTATGTCTGCTTCCTTCAGTGTTTAGTTTTTTAGGACTCATTCATTCATAGGGCATGCCGCTCTATAGACTATCGAGTTACACTTCATCTCCTTTCCGCATGTCCTTTTCTTTTAGTTTTTCTTTCATTTATTGCCATTCCATCTGCACTTCATATCCAGTTAATGAGTTCCGGATCTCTCGGATCCGGGTTCTGTTGCAGTTAGTGAGTTCCGTGTGCAGTACCCCTCGGTACAAGGTGATTGTTGATATGCAGTTAATGAGTTCCGGATGCCAGTACCCCTCGGTACGAGGGTACTGGCATTCGCCCAGCTACTTCGGCGCTGCGTTAGGCACTGATGAAGTCGTCTGTGCTTTCGTGGAGGCTTACTATGACCGCCTGTCTGCTTTCTGCTTCCTTCAGCGTTTCGTGTTTTAGAACTCGAATGTTCATAGTGCATGCTGCGATATACAACATCCACTCCTCTTATACAACATCCCACTTCGCTCCGCTCCACCCATCTTCAACTAATGCTCTATTACTCCATGTTTGCCTTTTTCATACTTCCTACACGACTTTCGATTTCAAGGCTCCTGGCCTTCTCCCGATTTCAGATTACTTAACCGTTCACGTTTTGCTTGTTGGTGGTCGATTACCCGATGCATAATATTTCTCGTTATGCGTTGCTTAGCTGTTACCGATTACATGCTGCATACTAGTTCTATACATGTGTTGCTCTAGATATGTTGCTATTATGCCTTTACTTCAGTTTACATTCGATTTGTTAGATTCACTTAATCTCCTTCACGGATTTAATACTCATCTCGTTTTTGCACAACATCATTTTATTGCCATTTTATTCTCGATTTGCTCTATATCATGTTTACATTTCATCCGCACTTCATATGCACTTATTGAGTTCTGGATCCCCCGTTCTTCGGCTTCTGCTCTCATGTCCTAAAATATCATTTTATTGCCATGTCATCTACATTTCATATGCATTTAATGAGTTCTGGATCTAACGGCTTCAGTCCTCATATATACATTATCATGGACTGTGCTGTTTAGTGTCTCAGGACGCGCCCATAGCTCTTGTTGCGAATACTTTATATCCTGTCCTCTTTCGCTTCGCTCTCGTTACCCTGTCACAATTCGATATGTCTCCGCAGCATCTGTCTCCATCCATAAACTCTCGCATTGTTCACTCCTCCAATTCCCAGCTATTCCCTCCCTATTATTTTTCCTTTGCTCTTTGCCTGATTCATGGTTCGACCTCCCGCCCACGTCTACAGTGTTCCTACGGGACTCCAGCCCACGTTTTTAATTTTCATCGTTCACGCACTGCTTACTGGTGGTCTATTACGTCTCGTTTTCTATTTCTCGCAGTCGTTTGCATAGCTGTTATCGATTTCAAGTTGTTTACTAGTCCTTTAGATATATGTTATTCTCAAATTGTTGCAATTATGCCTTGCTTCAAGTTACATTCGATACATTCTACCTTATGGATTTATCACTATTCTAGCATTGTGCGTCAGGGACATCTTGGTTACCGATCATTTGCATTTCATGAGTTCTGGATAACCCGTTCCCAGAACGGCTTCTACTCTCATATACCTATATATATATATCCTGTCCTCTTTCGCATCACTCTCGTTGCACTGATCCAGTGCGATATGTCTCTGCAGAAGCACCATCCACCACGCTCCCACATTGTTCCACTTCTCCCCATTCCCATCCTATTATTTTTCCCTCGCTCTTTGCCTGCTTCATGGTTCATACCTGACTTTCGACCTCCAGTGTCTCCAGTGTTCCTACCCGACTCCAGCCTACAGTTTATTTTTTTTGGTTCGTGCACTGCTTACTGATGGTCAATTACACAATGGTTTATATTTCTCGAATTCGTTTCGATATCTGTTATCGATTTCAAGTTGTTCACTAGTCCTTTAGATATATGGTGTTCTCGGTATATAGCGCTTGTTGCGATATACTTTATATCCTGTCCTTTTTCGCTTCGCTCTCGTTACCTGTTACATCCTGTTACATTCGACAGGTTTCTGCAGCCACACCATCCTATAGCTCTCACATTGTTCCACTCCTCCATTCCCCAGCTAATTCCCTCCCTATTATTTATCCTTCGCTCTTTGCCTGATTCATAGGGCCTCTGGTGTATACAGTGTTCCTACCAGACTACAGCCCACGTCTTTTATTTTTATTGTTCACGCACTGCTTACTGGCAGTCTTTTACATAGTGTTACTATTTCTCGCAGTCGTTTGCATAGAGTTCTCGATTTCATGGTGGTTTACTAGTCTGTTAGCCATATGTTATTGTCAATTTGTTTCAATTATGCGTTTGCTTCAAGTTACATTCGATACATTCTACATTGTGGATTTCTCACTATTCTAGCATTGTGAATCATGTACATCTTGCTTACCGATCATTTACACTTCATGAGTTCTGGATAACCCGTTCCCAGAACGGCTTCTGTTCTAGGAACGGCTTCTGTTCTCGTATACCAATATGGTGTTCTCGATTTGTTGCAATAATGCCTTTGCTTCAGGTTCCATTCGATGCATGCTACTTTATGGAGTTATCACTATTCTCGCATTGAGCATAAAGCATATCTTGGTTACCGATCATATGCATTTAATGAGTTCTGGATCACCCGTTCCTAGGACGGCTTCTGCTCTCAGCTACCAATATCCTATATCCAGTTCTGTCACACTTCGCTCAAGCCCAGTATCTTTGTCATCTGTTCGATGGGTCTCCCTTTCTTTCCCTTTGCTTAGTATCTACTCCACAGACAGGGTTCATTTTCTTTTCTCCAATCATTATTGTTGAAGTTCACTCTGCATGTTACTCAGAAATGAGTCCAATCTTCGCTTCTGTTTTACATGGAATGGATTTATTTTCATCTCTACGATTTAGAATATGTTCTGCTCTGTATTACTTGCTTCTTTCGCATTATTCCCATTTCATTACTTTTTTATTCGTTTTTCCTTTCAATTTGCCGCTCTGGCTTGCTTGCATCTTCCATATGCATGTGTTCGGTTCAGTCCTAAGTGGGCTCTGGTTTCCCCGTTCTATGAACTACTTCTGTTTCCCCTTACTCGAATATAGCCACCACAAGCACCCGTTCTTTGAACCACTTCTGCTCCCGTTGCTCAAATAGCCACCACGAGCATTTCACTTTTCTCACAAGCATACTTGTTAGATTTTGTTTTATTCCCTTTCCTCCACTCTTTGTTTGGATGTGAGTAGCAGACAAACGTTTTGAAGCAACGTTGATGTACCACCAAAGAGCAGATGTCTTGGCAGTAAACGCGTGAGCACAGTTATTTCGTTTCCTAAAGTGTTTACCCGCTGAACATTCTCTCGAAACAAAAATAATCTTCATATGTCAGTCTTGTAGTTGCGAGAAGGATCCTCGTCTTCGTTGTCTTGTGGACCAATGATGAACTCGTCCCCCTTGGAACAGAACTTGGATCTCCGTTTCCAGTTTGGCTCTCATGTCTAGATTTTCTTTCCTGAGATCACGGAGATTATTGATTTATTAATCTAGATGATAACCAGACTGCTAAAGTATCTCCGTATCTCCGTCATGCCCGCAAGCATGGTGGACTTCAGACACGAAGCTAGAAAAGACTCTCCCGGGTCTTCTCATCTCCCCCTGTCAAATCCAGAGTGTGCACCTACTGGAGTATCCCAAAACCAGAAGTCCCCCCTAAATCTTGATTTATTACTTCAGGAAGCACAGTAGCATATGCCTTTTTCCAATTTGTTTGCAAAAGTAGATCGCCCTGTGGATACACAGAAGTCTACGAAGCTCCAACTTTGAATTGCGATAGAAGGTTCCGTGTTCCTGTTAATAATCTGGTTTTGCAGCTGGTTTAAGAACAGCACGGCTGTAACCTTGGCTCAGGGTGAAGGCCTGCAGATTCTGGGCTGGCTCAACCTACAAGCTGATTCCGCCAGTGCTGCCAATGCTGGTGCTGTTGCAGCAAGCTGCAGGCTTATACTGCATCATCTCTACCTTTTCGCGTGGTGTCCTCGTCATCAATTAACGGAGGAGGTGCAGTTCAGTCATGTTTTGCCGAGGTGTGGGTAGGTCAGGCGCAAGGAAATACTGAACAAACAGGCCTCGTTGGGCTAAGTCCTGGAAATACTGGTTGTTCTCAAGGCAATATCGATACCTCTTTGGATCAAGCTCGTGAGGTTGATGACGAGGGCCAAGTGAAAGCGACGGAGGATGCGAAGATAGAGGGGAAGGTGCTGATTTATCCAATGGAGGCTGTATTGGCTCCAGTTCTCCCTCCCGTGCCGTCAAGAACGTACTTGAGAAGGTACAGCCATCATCCATCCAAGATAGTTTCTTTTCTTTTCAAGATTAACTTTGGCAAGCACTGTTCACTGAGGGCGACGAAAGCTCTACTCTGGGCACGGTGTTTGATATAATAAGTACTTAAAGCACGTTCTCGGCTCTATGTACCCAATGCTCAATCCCTTGCCCTATTAAGGGAACGTCATGTGGATTTACGTTGTACTAAATTGTATTTGCGGTATGGGTAGGTGCTGGTTGCAAGAGTGGGCCGGCACACATTGGTTGGAGGATAGTGCAGTACCAGGTCTCCATTGGTAAGTACCATCATTAAATGAGATGGATCTCTGGTCACCATCATCATACATGTAATTACAGTCCTCAACTTTTGCTTTATAATTGACTATGATTGCAGAGGTGACGTACAGAATGCTAAGAGCTTGTATTATAAAATAAGATATATCTTTTCATTTTACTTGCAGGAATAGAGCTCTTAATGCTACTAGCAAAGAGAAACCCCAGACGTCAGGTGGTGGAGCAGACAGTAGCAGCACAAGTAGCAGTAGTGGTAGTGGTAGTAGGGGAGTGAGTATGAAGAGCAGCAGTAGTCGGGGAAGCAGCTCCAGCTCCAGCGGCAGTAGCAGTTCCAGTGAGAGCGAGGCTGGCACAGGTGAAGGAGAGCTAGACGCGGATGCTGATTCTGTAGGTAGCAAGGGAGCAAATGCAGTGGGTGCAGGATCTTTCAAGCATTCTTCGGTAACAAGTGGCCGAAACTCAGCTCAAAACTTGGACGTTGCTGGAGGCAATTCGGTAAGACTCCGTTTATGTTTTTCATCCCTCTATGAATTTAGTCGTCGTTTAGCTGATATAGTTTTGTTTCCTGGCTTTGTTGATTCTTTGGACATTCTTCATGCCTCTCTCTGAAATGCTCTCGTGACTCCATGGATGCTTCAAATATGCTTAAACGTACACGGTCGATTGTGGATCGAAAAACCTAATTTTGGAGGAATGTAAATTGGGTTAACCATGCCACTTCACAGTTTCGTTCTCCATAGTTTGCTCGACCTTGGCTTGACCATACTCTGCACAATGCTTACCATTCGGTTTGTAGGGCATGTAATAGTATCACTTTCATTTCGTACATCTTTCAAATGACAGATGGTCCTTACACTTTCACTGGAAATCGTGTCAGAGTGAGTCCTCGTGGATAAGAAAGCGTATCGCACAGCAATCTCAAAATGCATGATCATACAATCACACAACAACATTAAGAAATCGTACTTTATATGTTTCGTTGCTTAGAGCAATCTGAAATGGCTGATCGTAATATCAAATAAATACGTTACATCCTTACCAGCTTCGTCGTTGATGTGTACTCAATAATTAGGGATACGCGAATTCGTTCAGTTCACGAATAGCTATCAACACCACGGGTTTCTGTTCTGTTTTAATGTGCTGAAGTTTTTGTAGGGGTCAAAACGCAGTCGAGGGAAAGTATCAGGATTATCTGCAGAACCATCTGCCAAACTCAGCAAGATAAGCACCAGTCCAGGTGGTGAGCTCTCAGCCCTGCTAGATGGTGGAAGCACTGGAGCTGGAAGGAAGAGCGTTAGTAATGTCGGGGAGCTGAATGCTCAGGGGTCTCTGAGTATGGGCACACCAAGGGAGGCTGGAAGTCAAGTGGGAACTCCCTGGGACTGGACTGATGAGGGAATGGGATTAGGCATAAGCATGGGCATGGAGATGCAAACAGACGCCGACATTCTTGCCGAGTTTGGGGACTTTGGGGACTTTTTCGAGGACGACGTACTCGGCTTTGGAGAGGTAAAGATTACCTTGTTGCAGAAGAATAATGAAGGCTTGGAATGGATTTTTCTGTTGTTTTCGTGATGGAAATGCCTTGCGATCAAATTTGTTACGTTCTGATTGCCGGTTGTTTTCTATCCAGCCCCCAGGCACCGCTGAATCGCAGTCAATGATATTTTCTCTTGGTGATTCTGTTGAAGGCGTAAACACACCTGGAACTATATCTATGGACAATTCAGATCCAATGCTTCTACCAATATTAGACTTCCCAACTCTGGAGGGGTTTGGTGGACAGCCTCTCCTTTCCATGAAGGAACAAAGTGTGCGAGGAGCAAGGGTGTCCACCTCCGAAATTGTACAAGTACAAAGTTCTGGGCAGTCACCACCTCCTGTTGCAACACCTCTTATTATTGTCGACGTACTAGCAAAAGCTGAGGCCTTGCTACTGTTTCCACCAGATTATGGACCTGTGGAGTTACCTATTGTCGAAGACGAGGTTGCATGGTCTTCAACTTATATACCTGAATCTCGGAAGAGCTGCAGAAATGTTATTCTGAAAGATGTCTATGATTACGGTCCCTCACCACCGCCAATTTCTGCCGGAGGTGTTTTTAAAGTCAAGGGAGAACTAGTAACTGAAGTTTCTCAGAATGATACTGGAGACTGTAAGACATCGGGCGAAATTGTAGCAGTCTCAACTGGTAGGCAGGCGCCTACTGTTATAGATGTGTCTGTCGAAAGTACAGCAACAAACAGTCTTAAGTTTGCCCCTCATCAGATTCTAAGTGATCCAGGGCCAGGTCATAGTGGAGCAGTTTTGCAAGATTCTCCCGTTCAAGACGCCTCTAGCAACGGTATGGGCTTTTTGAACAATATAGATATTAGACTATTTGCTCCACCTAAGTCAACAACTCCTGTACTTGCAACAGAGCTAGAGTGTGCTTTGCTTCAAGTTTCTATACTTTGCGCGGCAGATGTTTCATCAACAACATCAAGCACTGGAACTCGGGGAGTTGGCACTCCTCCTGGTTCTTCGAGTTTTAAACTATCGACTGGGGTAAAGGATGGTAATTCAGACCTCTCTCAAAACCAGGTCGATCAGATAGGGAGAATCATCTCAAAACCACCACCGGCGCAAAAGAAGAAGTTACTTCCATCAAGAATTGCTGGAGACGCCGATGAAGATGTGCAAGATGGGCTTAGGGCTGCCCAGGTCGGTGTATGGCGCCCTGTACAAGCACCCAAACCTCTGAAGACTGGGAACTCGACCGTCGATTCGCGTATTGGCTCTAGTGCTGGTTCTCCGGACACCGGGAACATTGGCCCAGATGGAGTAGTGGTTGCTGGACCAAAGGTGACCAATTGGCAGGCTATAATAGAAGCCATTCCATTACTGGCACAACAGGCTGCTGTTGCCTCTGATATCGCTCTCGATGGGGAATGTGGTGATGGACCCCTGTGCTGGCTGGCCTTTCAGGAACGGCGAAGACACCAATGTGGTTGTGGACCAGGCATGAGTCATACTGGTTGTGGCGGAATGTTCTCTATTCGCCACTGTCTTGATAATGCAGGGGTTGAGTACATTGATCCGCTGGCAGCAGAGGTACACAGTCTGCTCCCGTACCTCCGAGTTATCTTTACGAATACTATTATTATTTTTGGGTGAAATCGAATAGACTGGATCGTTTCAGGTTATTCAGCAGCCGTATATAACACATAACGAGGTGATAATATAGTACCTGTTAAATTATAGAAGCATGTAGACGTACATGCCTCGTTAAGCAAATGTACAGTTCTGATTCTGATTCAGATTTGGGGTACTAAACATCTCTTAATTGGCATTTGTTCGGATTCACTGAAATATTTACCCAATTGACGCACGAACATATCTCATTGGTTCTTCTGATAGTTGCTCACTGGAATTGGAAATGACGTATATTTCATCGGTTTGACTTGTCGTGCATTTTTGGTTTCCAGGTATCACCTGCCACGGTCGCCACTCTCCTTCAGTCAGATTTTCGTGTTGCGATTTCATCTGCTTTCGGGGAAGCCAACACAGATGGTCCTTTGACCGCACAAGATTGGTGTCGCGGTAGAGTCCAAGCGGACCATTTTGGGAGTGCAACTACCGAGTCAAAGGATGGCATAAGCACAATCACGATGGCAGCTGGAGAGCCCATAACCCCACCACAGTGCAACTCTGGAAATCCAGGAGTGCTGAAGATTCCAGCGGGACAAGATGAGCTTGATCTGCGGAGGAGTAGTAACAGTCGAATTATAGAGTCCTCATCTCTTTCAGATCAGACACGGGGAGACGAGCAAAGGCGCCCTTCAGATGATGCAGGAACCAGCGACTCGGAACTGCAACCAACTAATGGCATTCACGGGGCGACGATGATTGCCCTTCCGGCTCCTGCATTCTTAGTTGGGTATGTATAAAGTGTCTACCGCCTATGTCTGGATATCTGGTTCCTTGTTTTGACAAGATTGTAGCATCTGGGTTTTCCCAGGTTACTCAAGTATGACTTCAGAACGAAGATCCTCTATTTCTCCATCACGATTGTCATTGCCTGCACTCTGTCTCCTTCATTCTGCCCAGGTTTACCAGCCTCTCAAATATGTTTGAAAAGTTTTCAAGTCCTGAAACTTCTTCTTAGTAGGCTGACTACTTGTATTTAGAGTAAAACTCAATCTAATAAGTACTCATGATTTATTGCAACCATCATCAAAGAGTTCCGCTCATTCCAATAGAAATATGATTGATTGTCTTAGTGCTTTTCAGTGCTTTTCAGTGCGTAGAATCGACTTTGAATCTCAAATGTAACACAAGTCCATGTTCTACAGTTACCAGGACGATTGGCTCAAAACCTCCCCGAATGTACTCCATCTTTGGGAGAAAGCTCCATTGGAGCCGTACGCTCCCCCGAAGCCGGTGAGTACTACACTTGAGAAGCCTTTGTTTTCCCGCTGTTTCCCGTTTTCTGCTAGGTTTAAAACCTGGAACTACAGTTGTGAGTAGAATCCAGCGATCATACTTTCACGAAAGACATTCCAAGTACCTAGCGTCAACATGGACCTCAAAGATGCCCAGTACGGCGAGAGGTTATTATGCAACCCTTGCGTTATAACCTCCGCTCGTGTATTACAGAGTACAAGTAACTCGTTCTCTTGGATGATGCAGGTTACTTATTATGTGCTTTGCCTTGGTTTGGACTCTTTGGTCACCGCTGCAAACGAATTTTTTTTGCAGCTTAGTTCAGGTACCCATTCCTAAAGTTTCCATTCAAAATCCTCAAAAGTTTATGGTGCTGGGGTGCCGCATCCGAAACGTCGTCAGTCGATGAAAACCAGGCATAGATTTTAATTATGAAAAGACTTGCTACATTTCACATCTTCTTCTGCCTCACGCTTTTTACAGCTTCTGTCTCTCCGTTTTGTCTGTCTCATCATCAGTATCCGTTCGAAGTGTTTATCAACTTTTGAGTAACTTGGTTGGTGCAGCGCAGACGTTCACTTCAGTTGTCCAACAGTTCCCTACACAGTACATTTGGATTTAAGCGTCTACTACTAAGAGCTGACGTGTTGGGAACGTGTGGGTTTGGGATGTTTGCTCCTGTGCAGTCTACGAAACATGCAAGTTGGGATCACATACTGCAGCCGTGATCCCAGGGCCCACGGGCACTTCCTCAGGATTTAACAAACAAGTCTCCCCGGGTTTCATGATTGTAGATTCTCCTAGTCAACCCACTCCATCTATTACAACAACCACTTTATTGCAGGACTTTATGGCCAGTATGGACAGTGGTTGGAACTTCAATGATTTTAGGAAAGCTCTCTCAAGAGTGTGCAAGAATGTTCCAATTTCTGCGAACCCCAATAGTTCTCAAAGGGATCCTGATCAAGGCCAAACCGTGGTAAACTTCTCACTTTTTTATCGTGAAAGTTGTTGCAGCGTATTTTTCTTGTTCAACGTCTTTGTCAATGTAGGACCGGAGATTGTAGTAAAACTGGAGAACCCTTTACAAGATTATGACAGTTGATGGATCTGTCTATCTACAGGTTGTCTATATTGTCTCCCCTTCATCAGAACCAGCAGATATCCTGCAAATCTTACTCGATGTTTCCCAGTGCTTTGGATCTGCACTATCCGAAAAAGACCGAAGATCTTTGAGCCACAACCCTGCAGCAGGAATAGGGATCGAGGAATGCAATATGTCACCGGTTGTTGGATTCTCTACATCACGATTCGTAATACAGGTGCTGCCTGCGGAATTTGTTTTGAAGGCCAGTGGTACTCTTTCTAGTGAATTAGATACCCTTAAAGAAGTGGCGTTTGGCGTATACAACAAGGCTCGCCGAATACAACGGAAGGTTTCTCTTCCGGAAAGCGTGCAACCCTCCCTTCCTTCTCGAGTTCGCTCTGGGATCTTGCAAAGCAGCACTACTTTGCCTGGTATGTGGAAGGACTGTAACACTGTTAGAAACAGTTCGGTGGGTATGGGACTTGATTCTAGTCTTAGAAGTAGTTGGGATGGTGGATGGCAGTCAGCAACATCAACATCAAGGTTTGGTGACTCGACAGGAACAGTGGATGGTTCTTTGGTTGGTGACGCATCTACTAGTGAAGTTGCTCGGTTTCTGTATGAGCCTTTGTTCATTTTATCGGAGCCTGGGTTGCCGGATCCAATCGCAAACTTTCTGTCCCTCCGTTCTGCCGGAAAGGACACATTGAGGTCCTCAGCTGAGGAAGCTGCCGGGAGTACTGGAGGCTTAACTCCAGGGCTACCAGAAACTGGTTCAGGTGCAGAAGGGACCGATGCTGAATCTTTAGGGAGTGGAAACCAGCAAGCTGCGGACCTGCACTGCTGTTACGGGTGGACAGATGATTGGCAATGGCTTGTTTCTGTTTGGACTGATGCTCGAGGAGAATTACTGGATATCCATGTATTACCTCTAGTAGGTGCCCTCAAGGACGCTGGTCTCCAAAGTTTCTTCACACAAGTTTTGCATCAAGGCTTGCAGCTTTTGACAATGGCTATAGAGGCCGGCAGTCAGCGCCCACGAAATATATTCATATCTCGCGTTGGTGGTTTCACAGAAAGAGAATGTCAAGGTGATTATCGTGATGACCCTTGACCCACCGTTTCGGAGATTGTGTTCATTTGCACTCACTGAGTAGTCTTTATTAGAGCCTGAACTTTCCACTTTTCGGTTACTTAAGTGCTACTGATGCTACCTCTGTATCATTGTTGTTGTCATGTTTTTTAGATTGGTACCGAACGGTTATGATGATGGGAGGTGATGACTTAAGGCGGTGGCCCCTGCAATTATGGCCCGCTCCATCAAATGGAAATTCGTCGCAGCAGTCCCAAGATATATCGTTTCTCTCAGATAGAACCCTGGGTTTAGCGAGCAGTAGTAGCAGGCCTCCTTCGCCAAATCCCTCTTCGTCATACACTTCTCGAAATAAGACTTCAGGTATCGGGATGAATCTTCCACGGCGGCAAGGACAAGGTCTGGGTTTGGGGTCAAATCAATCGCCCCTAGACTCGAAGGGTTTCTTTCAATGGGTGAACAGTATAAGTTTGGTGTCCGTTCGCGTAGAACACACTCTGCAAACTGTTTGGATGTCTGACATGACACCCCCATCAGGTTACTACTTACCTGACTATCTGGTTTATTCAAGCTTGAGAAGGTTGTTGATGCCGCCGTGCCGTTGATTTTTATCCGAAGTCATAGGATTGTACCCCAAGGCATTTTTATCATTGTACGTCACGTGGTGAATTCGTGGCCAGGCAGTAATGTGGACAAAGTGTACAAGAAGAAACTAAAGAGCGAATGTTTATCGTTTCTAATTCTACGGGTGGCTGCCGCAGGCTTATTTCAAGGAGGCTCGACATCGACTACTTGGCCGCCAGGTTCAGCGGGGAATTCCGGCACTACCTCCATAACAGGAGTCAGCACGGTAAAAACTCTATCGAACATGGGTGCATCTTACATGCTAGTGCCCACCAACTCTCCCCGGGTCCTTTCCCCTATATCTTGGCAGTTGCCGGCGGCTCCTCCTAGCTCACCTCCCATCGCCCAACTTCTGCAAGGTAGTAGAGTAGTCTCTCCTTTAGCATCTGCGTACGTGATTTCCCCCCCTCCTACGCCTTCTCCCATGAGTGAGTTTGTACAGCAGGCCATCAAAGAAGAATGGCCTTCCACACTCCATGTTGGACTGATCGCTTTTTCAGGAAATCCTCTAGGCTTAGAGTTCAGTTCTCTATCTTCCTCTTCACATTCCAAATCTCTGAAAGACACCAACAAGGATTCCTCAACACTGGAGGCTCACCGAATTGTACAATTAGTGGCTGCCCAGGTGCATGCACTTTCTTGGCTGACCTTGAGTCCTACTATTCTGCTTAGGCACTCACCTCTGCCCTTCCATTGTCATGTGGCTCAACGATTACGCAGGCTGCTTAGCTACCTAGATGTAGAACATGGGTTTCCTCGCCAACCTCATACACCCGTATGAATTTTGATCAATTAGGAGACACTGCTCTGATGCTAGGTGTTTTGAATGAAGGAATAGTCTCCTAGGGAAGCGGATAAACTATTTGAGTCAGGTGAGCTGTCTTTGAGGTTTGGGTTCATCATTAGTTCTGGTCCTCTAGGTACAGACAGGTCCCTTTAGCTTTGTATATTAAAATTTAGAGCTAAAGGTTCACCTTTTGATTCATTTCAAGAATGTAAAATTGATCGATCCCATTAAATTGTTGTATGATAATCCTCTGCGGAAAGTTGGAGGATTTCAGAATTGAAGTAAATGCCATTGGTCGGACCAAAGATAATGAAGATTTTCCTGTGGATCTCCACTAGCACACTATCTTGGTATTGGACCTCACATTACTGAAAGTCACGTCATGAACGTTTTCTCTATTTCTTTGTAGACATTTGACACTGTTATGTTTCGTGTTTCTCTTGACACTTGTACTGTGTCGCCGTCACTGCCCTGGAGAGCACTTAAAGGGAGGGAACTTAACCTCAACAAGTGCAGACCATCATTGTGGTTTTACCTACCTACTCTAAGAAAGCCTCGAGCCTCGAGCCTTGCGAGGAAAACCAGTTCTTTCGGTCTACACTTTTGATTGCGATTTGTCTGCATAAAAAACATTACTGGATAACATATATCACGTTACGGTGGTGAGGACTTTCAATAGGAGTTTCGAATGACATACGTTCCGACATGTATTTCAATGGCGTACATCCATCTCCAGGTTGGAGTCTTAATAGGAGGTCGGTCTCAATGACATGTAGTCAAGTCAAAAATCATGGGTACTTGCAGGGACAGGTTGGATCTTGTATAGTGGTTTTCATCGGTATATTGTAAAGGATGCCTATGGGTCGAGGAACTTTGAGAAACTCAAAATTTATTTGACTTGCAACTAGTGGTAATTAGTGGTATGAAGAGTCCAATAACACAGTTCATAAACCATTCAGTAGAGTTTCTGCGAATGTCGCTTTTGAGTAATTAAAATAAGGACCCTAAGATCTAAACCCCATAAAAATATGAATGTGAGCTTGCAAACATTTGGAGGAATTCATCGACTTCATTTATCTGAACTCTTAGAAATATCAGACTTGAATAAATAACAAGGACGCTGGAAGAAACCTTACAATATAAAATTCAACTATAAAAGGGATCCTATACAAATTTCAGATCATTTCTTATAAATCTTCCGAATGATACAAAACTCGATAAGCAGGTCCTTAAAAGCTTTTATAGAAATGGCGAGAATATCAGTAAATCCCACATTGTAAACCTTCTAAATAAATGAGAATTTACTCATAGCATAGAGTTGCAATAGCATAGAGTTGCAAATGCATGAATTGTCAGGGATTTTAAACCTTGGAGGATACTCACATTAAATCATTAAGTTAGGTGGGAATTCCATGCTTTGTTAGGGATATTGAAACCTTTTAGAAAGAAGATATTCTAAAGTTCTAGGAACATAACCACATTTACGCGGCTTTTGAATGTAAATTCAATGATTTGTTAGAGATATTGAAACCTTTTAGGAATGATATTCCCATTTAGACTTCGTTTGAATGCAATATCATCCCTACAAGCAAAGGAGATAGAAAGATCCGCAATATTAAACCAAAAATGGGACTTCTCAATTACCAAATCTTAAAAGACAAGCAAAAGGATCTGATTAACCAAGGAGCAACAGGTGGCTAACATTAAAAGCTGACGTGTTTTTTAAATTTTATTTTGAAACTTATTTCTCCAATATAGTTGATAATTTATTATCAACTAGATTAGTTGAGTTTATCTCCTTGTGATATAAAGCCTCATTTTGATATTTGGTATGACTAGCTGGCTACCCTATGTAAGGACGCCCCTTCTTAATAAAATATCTTTTATAACCATATAGAAGATTAGAGAAGCTATATTAGGATACAGGCCCATAAAAAGCATAAGAGACATTAATATTCATGAAACTGAAATTTAACACCAAATAAATATTTCATTGAATTTCAATAATATCAGTGATATTTTTCTCAATTGTGATCAAATAGCTAAAGGGTATCGTGAGCTTTATATTCAGCATTTCTTTATAAATAACTATACCTAATTATGAGCAATTAAACACCATTATTAACGTTCAGTTTTTAGATTTTTTCATTGTTTATGGGTGACATGACTATCATAAAATTATCATATAGGGTAAATTGTTGTTTCATAAATGTATTCATAATTATTAATAAAAAATCTGGGGAATTAAACTTTATAACTCTCTATAGATATATTAAAATTTTCTATAGAACTAAAATCATATCCATGATATGAATATGATTTTAGTATACAACATATACAAAAGACTCAATAGCAATAAAAGATTATTTTGATGAAATAAGGTTTGATAAGAAAGATAGTTAAAATATCAAATTTTGGAGTTAAGAATAATATATAGGAACTCTTAATATAATTAATATTGAAAATTTCAATCAATTGGATAGTAATGGATTTTTGACTTTATCTTTCACATGATGTACATAGTAGAGGAAATTCTTGCACATTTCAAAAACTCTAGTCATAATGTATTTTAGATTGAATGAACATCTTTAACTTCGAATGATCCACTAGTACACCATATCATTTGATGATATATATGTACATGAATTCATTTCTCATATAAGATCTTGAATATGAGTCAAAAAATGTTACTTGCTACATATATGATATTTGGGTATAAAAAATATATGTTCACATTCAAGCTATTCATTTCTACTAAGTAATATAAGGTCTAAACTCACAATCTATTGTACTACCATAGAGCTCAACAAGGAGTGATCATAAAAAGGCTAACACTTTATAAGAGACATGAGCTTCTTTGTAACTCCTAAAATTCCATCCGTCAAGTAAAATCAATATGTTTGAAATACTTTTACTTCCTCTTAAATAATACTTCTTGATACTTGTAAGTCTTTGATATTTATATTTGAGCTAATTTTTGTCTCAAATTCAAGTTCTTAAGTACATTTTCAATGCATACATATTTTAAGTTAAAACCTCCTAAGAATAGTTGGAGTATTTTTAACTTATTGCGGTAAAGTTATCGAAAAGCCTTCTCTCTTTAAATAATTATTTGAATGTATCTTTAGAAGGATCTTGAAATAGAAAATAATTAAACACATTAAGAGTTTAGAGTTTCTTTATATTGATTGAGAAATTGGAATGTAAAGGATTTGGAGGATTATCTTTTTCCAAGTATAGATATATCAAAATATATATATATTCCAAAAGCTTTTGAACTTCTTTTTATGTCATTGTAATAAAACTTCCACTTGATATGACTTGATATATAACATTTTACTATAAGTTCTTCCAGTGATTCCTTAGTTTTTAAATCTTACATGGAAATTAATTGGTCTTATCACTATAAATAAATATTTCCTTAATCCAATTTTGGTTAATGAGTATAACAAACAAGGATTACAAGACCATAAAAGTTTTATATAACTTCTTATAGACTTAAACTTAAACCTATACCTATGTACCTACCAAGCTAATTGTAGTTTCTTAAGTAAGACCACATTTACCATATGAATTCTCACTAAAAATTAATTATTTTTATACGTAAATCTCCAAAAGAAATAATATATTAAACCATAATAAAAAATATAATGTGATGTAATATACTTCACTATGTAGATAATTTGTCAAAAACAAGTCATATAAGTCTACTATTATACAAATATGCCCAATTATAACAAATTAAATTAAAGGAATAGATTTAAAAGGTATTATAAACCAAAATTATTAGCACCTATAACATTATAAACATAGCTTTATAAAGAAAATTTAATATTAGAGAAATACAAAAATATTTCTAGGAGTTATGAAAAAGGTGAATGGGTTTAAAAGATATTATTCACAAACAAAAGTTATTTTATGAGTATATGTTAGTATCAACAAGAAAGCAAGGATTAGAGAAATCAAGGAACAAATTAAAAAGACACCATGAACAAAGAACAGGTACAACAAACCAATTAGAACACTTTTGTAGCAGTAAGAAGTAGTATTAAAAGCATGAAAATTAAGATAGAAAAAATTTGATAAGGTCTAGTGGATGTTTTTTGAAGTGCATGGATTCAATTCCTATGGTTTACCTACATCTCACTTTACCTACATATTATGGTGGGAGAGAATATTGCTAAAAAAACAAATTTAATATTAATATTAATATTTAATATTTAACATTTACCTACATGTTATTGTAAGAGGCAACGTTGTTACAAACAACACAACTTTAATATGTAATAACATGTAGCTTCCATGAACACCAAAATATTCAACATACATTTAGCTTCAGCTATCTGTTATGTAAGAGAGAATAATACTACAAAAAACACAACATTAATATGTAATAGCATGTAGCTTCCATTAACACCAAAATATTCAACATATAACAAAAGGCACAAAGTAGCAATAATAATGTATAAAATAGGGTTCAAACTAGGCTATGAAGGGTGGCTTGAAGTAGCAATAATAATGCATACAATAGGATTCAAACTAGGCTACAAAAGCAGACAAGCCACCCATCAATAATGTGTGCAAGTGGGTTTCAACTCTAGACTTTTGTTCTGAAATATAGCAACTAACCTTAGCTAATTGGTCTATTCTTACTTGTTGTCCTAGATTGCATCCTTGGTGATTCTAGGAGAAGAAAAATTAGATGGAAATTCTTACTATATCAAAATTTCAAAAGTTGGTTGAATCAATTTTGTTAGATACTTTTGAGTGAGAGTGTTATCATTTGGACTTTCATGATTGGATACTTCTACTCTTTACTTCTTGTTTGTATCACATGTTTGTTTATGCTCCAATGTATAGGTTGTAGTGAGGTTGGAATGATGACCAATCAAGCTACCTATATTTCTCTATGGTGAGGTCAGAAGTGATAACTTATAGATTGTGAGCATGCATGTTGTGATAAGAAGGTGTTATTTCCTCTAGTATAGAGCCATAGTTAAAGTTATATAGGCAATAAAAGCAATTGGTGTTTGGCTATTAGGGGTGATCATTTGGGTCATTAAGGTGGTGGTACTTGGTGATTATGGCTGTGGTTTTTAGGTGAGTTGTCACAGTAAATTTCTTTGTAGATTCTAGAGGGGGTTTTACTATAATATATAGTGTGTTTACAAGGAATGGTAAACAATAGTAACTATTATCTTATGTCCTAATAAAGGAAAAATATTGATTCTAATTTTATTTTGATAGGGAAGATGACCTAATTGAGACTTCAAACTGCATGTCCACACTAGTTTTGGAACATGAATGTGATTTATGGGGCCTCTAAAAGCATTGAGCTGTTACATTGATTCAATGGGCACCATACATCCTAGAGTTTGATTTTTAGTATGATCTATAACAAATGCAAAACCCAACTTAGTTCACAACCTTTATGGCATAAAAGCAATTGTTCCAATACTTGGAGTGTATGCATATTGATTATTATCACAAGTTCAAATGAGCATGCCTAGTGGAAATTGACTTTGGAGACAATGTTGTCTCCAAACTAGATCTATATCACCTTAAGCTTAATTTCTAGAGGTTGACAAGTAATACACACAAGTTCTAATTCTAATGTTGTTAGTGCATCTAGTGGCGATGCCCTTGTTAGAGATGATGCTACCATGAGTGGTGCCATTACTACAAGAGGTGGTGGAGTATTGGGGCTTAACCTAAAGGATTTCTTTTAGTGCTTGAAACAAAATTATAAAGGCTCACATGAATTCTAGTGGAAGGCAAGAGAGAACCTATGTAAGGCCTATACATGCAAAAGATAGTTGATGATTTTTATTCAAGGATTGATTGAGGCACAAGTTGGCCAATTTTGGAATAGAATATTAGACAAAGAGCTAAGATATAGTGTACATGATTCCACTTTATTATATAGAACCTCACCAACTTTGGAAATTGTATTTAGTTTTGTACAACATATTAAGTGTAACTTGATAAATGAGTGTGGTGACATGTAGATTTAGTAGGAGCTCTAATCTACATCTTCTTCTTTTAGGGTGCATAGAAGTACATCATAAAATATTGGCTTCTAAGTGCAAAGTGGGTAGCCTCAATTTCATAGAGTACATGGAGGTCCTAGTATACACGGACTCCTACTCTTATCTTCAAGACAACAATAGTCATTGAGTGGTGGTGTTGCTTGTTGGACTTGTGATGGAGGTCAACAAAGAGAGATTGCACTTAGGGTAGCGGGCATGATACTTTTAGAGCACCACAACCAATCCAAAGGTAGTGTAGTGTGATCATTATCATAGATTTGGTAGCACTATTGACCGGTACTTTGGCTTACATTTAGAGTTACAATATGGTAGAATTATTATGGCAAGATGCTAAGAGGCCATGAGTTCATGGAGGATAAGGTGGTAGAGGACTCATACCTAGTAGGAAAAAATATATGCTTTTGTTTTTGACACATCCATTGCTATTGGATTGAGCAATTGAAGCAAAGACAAGCTAGTATGGCTATAGCTCAAAGGAGATTAGATTTGGGTGTTGAAGCAACTATTTCTTATGTTGGCGATAGGATCTCATGGACTTCATATACAAATTGGCACAAGTAGATGCATTTGTTGGAATAATTAGGTGTTAAAATGTGCTCTTGAGCCTATTGAAGCATCAATGGAGTTGGGACCCATAAAGAGTAGTGGATGGTAGATACATCAAGCTTCTCTTGTCTTTCATACCTTTTAGGGCACTCTAGACCTCATCTACAGCTCCTAAACATCCTTGTGTAGGTGCTTGATGGAGATTAAGTGCAAGATGACCAAATATTGGTCAACAATCTACTTCCACTTAGACTTTATCTAGCTATTGTTTGCAATAGCTCAATCTATTATATACTTTCCTTTACTCCTAATAATTGATATGTTTGTATTAGGAGTTGACCTAACTCCAAGACTTGGTATTTGGGTTGAGTTGACTATCAAGACACCAATCTTTAGATGTCTTTATCTTATTAATATTGTGATATAAAGAAAGCCTTAAATTATAGTAGGAGTAAAGAACTATTTGAGGCTAGTTTGGTGAGATTTACATGGAGGGTATGCTTTTACCACAATGATTCCAATCGAGAAGGATATGCATGGTGACCTTAATAAGCAGATGTATACAAATTAAAGTCTTATCAACCAATATGCTAAGTGTGGTCTAGATGCTATGCATGGATTGGATGAAATCTTTGATACAATTAGACATACAGAGGACATAAGTCTTTGGATTTTTGAGAAATTTATTATCAATTTCCATTCAAGGACGAGGACAAAAGAAAAATAACATTTTGAGCAATTGATCCTCATGGTATTAGTGGTGGTGGTTTTTACAATTTTTGTTAAAGAGTACTCTCATTGAGTATTAGAGAATCATGGACTTTGAGCTAGTTTAACTCACACTAAAAATGAACCCTTATGGTCATTAAGGTAGCACACCATAGACTAAGAAGGAAAGGAACCGTACCTCATCACACTCTTTTAAGACTAAACCTACAAAGCATCTCCAAAACTCAAGCCATTACTCAATAGAGAATTCAATAAGAGAAAGATAGTTGCAAAAAAAAAGGATGATTTATGCTTTGTTATTGATAGTTCATATAATTGTGAAATATTTACATACATAACTCTATTTAATAGGTAAAGAGTTATCTAAAGTCAAAAATCTAAATGAATATCCAAGTTCATAGGAATGATCTCTTAAGCATGTGGACATAAAAATCAAGGATCCAACAACTAAATCAAGGATTCCTTCATATTCATTGGTTATCTTCGTACTATAGAAAATTTCATACCAAAAAGACTTTTGGACCTAAGAGTTCTCAACTCTTTATTCAAAGCTTAATATTTAGGAATAATATACAAAAATAAAATAAAGTCAATACAATAGTAGATAAAATTATGACACTCATCCTTTAACTTTCTCTCAAATAGAGGAGCCTCTATCTATGCTATGAATAACTTTAGCTGATAATGATTAACGTAAAAGCTTGGTTAAATTCCAAATAAATAATATCTTTCAACTACTTTGCTTGTTGCTTTATTGATTGCATGGTCTATAGTTGCTCTAGTGCAAGAGCACTAGAGATATTTGTTGGAGGTGTTTGAGAGATTGAAATCTCATGGAATCAAATTATATATTTGGAAGTGCAAATTCTTCCATAAGCAAGCTGAGTATCTGGGTCATACTACCTACCTTGATGGACTTAGTATGTAACAAAAAAGGTGGATGCTATTGTATATATTCCTTGACTTGCAAATATCAGTAATTTGCCGACATTCTTAAGCTTAGCTAGCTTTTATTGTAAATATGTTTGAGGATTTAATGCAATTTCCAAGGCCTTAACAAAGCCTACACATGTGTGGTGTTAGAGAGATGAGTAACATAGAGTTTTTATAGAGCTCAATGTGAAGTTGACATCCTCTCCTGTCCTAAGGAGAGACCTTTTAGAGGATGCATATTCCAAGTTTATATTTATTGGAGCACATTGGAGCTTGGAGAAGTGCTCATCTTATAAGATGATGAAGAGAAAGAGTTTGTAATTGCTTATGCTAGTTCCTCCAACAATTTAGTAGAGAAAAAGTATAATTTTATTTGAATGATAGTACTTAGTAACAATATGAGTAATAGCACAATTTTATATGTTACTTTTTTGAAAACTCCTTTGATCTCATCATTGATCATCAATCATTAGAATGGTTGATATAGCTTGACAAGCTTTTCAAGAAGCATGTACAATAGGTTTTGATTTAAGTAGTCTTTTCTCAAGATTGTGAACAAATCTATAGTGGTGAACCATTATGGAGATATGTTGAGTAGAAACACATGTCAAAGAAAGCATGATCAGATAAGATCATATTAACATGGTCACATAGACAATGTGACAATGTTGGGTTGCAATGCATTTGCCTTTTTATATTTGTTGATTGGTACTTTGGTAATATCTCTATCAATCTAAACAATAGGAGTTGTTGAGGTCTTAGATCTAAAGAGTGGAGATATTAAAATAGGTTATCTTGACATTGATAATGATGTCATGGTGATGGACTATATTTGCATTGGTGTTATGAGTGGTGCAATAAATGCCAAGCAGAAAAAAACTTTGTTCTTCAATGCGCCAAGCAATTCAAATTGGCGTGAAAATATCTTCTTTGGATGTACAAGTATGGTATAGTGTGGGTAGTACTACTTCCATCCCAAACACTACAATTGGTATGACATACTAATCAAAAGCTAAGATAGTTTGGAGTGAAGCAAATATATAACTTACTTTGAAGTCAATATTAGCGGTAAAATATGCAGACCAATATGCCATAGCTTGTTATCAAATATGTGATTTACAACCAAGTAAGAGTGTCATTTAATGCTCCCAAGTTATAATACACCCAATAACTATTATAAGATGAAGTTAGCATTAGATTATGGACTTTGTTGGACCTTTATTATTAACGATGATATATCACTGTCATGTTTTAATTATAATGGAGCATTTCTCAAAGTGGATTGAGTTGGTTACACTTCTTGCCAAGTCTAATGAGGAGACAAATTATTTGTTATTGGATCTTGTTCTTAGTCATTTGGTTCGCAAGTTGATGTCTTGATTGATCAAGATATAGACTTTGTGTGAGAATTTTGGGTCTTGTGTGATAAAGCATTGATTGATTCCATATTACACCTTGAGATCACCTTGAGGCAACTGGTTTAGCAAAGAGAGTTGTTCAAATGGTGAAGGGAAGATTAAGAAAGTACAATTAGTAGAGTCTACTTGAGAGATTGGTGTGTGGTTTCTTGGTTTGCTATAATGGACTATGGTGGATTTAGCCAACAAGCATCCTATAATACCAATAGCTAGAAATATTATCTAGAGGTGAAAATTAGCTTGGTAACATTTGGAAGGATGTTATATATGATAGACTAAGTAAATGAAATTGAAATATCACTAAAACAGTACTTCTACTAATAGTGCAGGAGACAAACATAGGCTAAAACTTTAGAGAAAATTTTAGAGGCATAAAAACATGAATTAGGCCTAAAAAATGTGCATATTCCTTCCAAGTAAAAGAAGTTTGGTCTTCTCTCCCCCAATTTGACTCATTGAGATCTTTCCAATGGTACCTCATCCATGTGATTATGAGATTCATACAAGAAGATTTCCTTTAGTCAAAGCTTGTTTGACCAACCAGATAAGACCAGAACTAACATGTCACCCATGCAAGCAACTAATCTAAAGGTAGAGCTCACTAACATGTCACCAATTCATGTATTTGATCCAAGGGTGGAGCTTCCTTTGAGTGAATCCTCTTTGCTATATAATAAAGACAAGATGCTCCTTTGGGGCATCAAAGTTTTGAATGTGAAGCTTTGTGTACCTTCTTGGTGGTTTCTCTTGGGGGTTCTCTTGGGAGTTCTTATGTCCTTGGAACATCACACATCCTTAACATCATTCTCTCCTTACTTTTTACTATATGGACAAGATCTAGATTTACCAATAGCTAAATGTTTTGATTTCATTGTAGTTTTGGATTTGGATGATCTTGACAAATGGGTGAGAGCATATCTCAATGGGAAAAGATGTTTTAAAGAGTGGTGCCAACGGAATTTATGAATATAGTAATTTCTCGACATAAGAATACCTTATGTCATACCATTATTTGAGAGGAGGTTGTAGATCATTGATCAATTGGTTTTATCTTAGTGAAAAATATAACACCAAAATTATTCAAATTTGACAACAATAACTCAGCTAATACTAGATGATCTACATGACATTCTAGACCTCTAAAAATTTTGAATGACTGAAAAATATAGAGAGAGGAAAGAGGAGTTTTGATAATCATGAAAGAGTAATACAAAGTAAAAGTAACTTAATTAATCTGAGAGGAGGAAGTAAATTGATACTTGATAAAATATTCAAGTATGGTCTTTTATTTCATAAGATAGTCACTTGTGTCATAATCTTTCAAAATTATGAAGGCAAGAGAGTGAAAATTTTAGTCAACAGGGAATAAGTAAAAGTTTCAATTAATAAGAGTTTCTCCCTTAGCTTGTTGGCATCCTTTTGGTATAATTTTTATAATAGAAAAAAAGGACATGATTGTAGTAGACATCCTTCTAAAGATGGTTGAGTTTTTTCTTTTGATAGTCCACAAAACTTCAAACCATATTGGTAGAAATTCATAAACAAAGCTTCCACCCATACTTTCCTTTATGACTTCAATAATATGCCCATGAAGTGTATGAAAACTTGGATTTATTGTTGAAATCCAAAACTAGATTGAAAACATTTCAAGATCAAAAACCAAGGCATACATTCTAAAGGATCTCATAAAAAAGCTTACTCAAAACCGCTCAAAATACTATGGATATTTATGCAAGGAATTTACATATCTTTAAAAAGCAAGTTCATCAATCTACCAAGCTTGTTACTCCTATCAACTTAAATTATTTGCTTTCACTTTTAAGAATATATGAAAATTTAACAAGGAACAAAATATGTGAACGTTTTAGACTAAATATCTTGATACAAAACATTTTTTACCAACATCTAGAGAGTGATGTAAATAGAAAAAGAGAACTAGGAAAACATCAACAATTACCATACCACATGCATTATCTTGAATGTAAATGCAATCAAGTACAAATAAACAAACAAAAAAATAAATATTTTGTCTTAATTCCTATGGAGGTTATGCAACTACTCAAGCAAAGATTCACAAATAATAATAAAATCTAAACAACAAGGCCAACATGGTAACCAAACCACACCAAACAAAGGACCTCGAAGGAGAAAATAAACATCTTGGTTCCAAGAACAAGGAAGATGATATCAAGAATGACAAGAGCAGCGAGATATCAGGTCATTCACCAAATTAGGATGAAACGGTCTTAAAGTTTGAAGTTTGAATAAAAGATCTTAAAAATAAGAGGGTAGTTAAGGATTCATGAAGTTCTTATATCTAAGGATCCCTCTCTAGGGATCTCTAAATATAAGACTTCCTTATAAGAGGCCTTGCATAAAAGAGTAACAGGTGGTGGTGTTCTAAAGTAAAAGAGTGGGCCAATAAATGGGAATCTGAGGCCACTATACGGTCATGGACAAAGGTCTTTGAAGATAATAAGAAAGCTTTGGACATTTCAGTCTTCTTTTTAGTAAGAATCAACATTTTAAAATGAAGAATTTATACCTCAAATTCTAATGGTCTTTTCTAGGATTGGAAGTCATAAATTGATTCTTTTCAGATTTTAAATTACTGGGAACTTTCGTGAGATTGGAAATTTTCTAGTTACCAACCTTTATAATTAAATGAGATTATTTTTAAAATTAAATCAAAAAATAATTTTACACAGAAAATCTACCGAATAAAAGATAGTATATATCTGACAAAAACTTAGATTGGCGGAAAGAAAGAAACTGATATAATAAGAAGTAGTATTGATATAACAGTACAACGTAGGAACTTATTAAGCAACGTTACTGAACTTATTAAGCAAGCAAAATCTCCAACTACACAAGCTAAGCTAAGTGATATGAGATTCATTACGACTTTAGAGAATTCGGCCATTGTGCAAAGAAGCCAAAAGCCTGTTCAGCAAAAGAGCCGATTAAAAAAGAGAGCTTATTATTCACTATCATATGAATTATATAGTATAAGTACTTGTTAAATAAACTATAAGAAAGAGAAATTATTACTAATATTGGGACAAAGGATTGAGGAAGTTATTAAATCAACTCTTCAAGTATTACTACATACACTACATGCTGTAGGCTATGTCTATCATTGAGACTGCTTATGTCTTTTGAAGTCATTCTCAATCTACCACTTGTCTGCAATTTGGGTAGTCATAAAAGGACAGATCTGCTCTTTCCCCAGAAACAAATCATTCACGATTCAGAAACTAAAGTAAGTGTATTATGCTAATTTGAGGTGCCTAGCACATGGGAAACAAAAGTGATCGCGGATCCAATTTGGTAATGTGCTGTTTGACCACTAAACATAGCATGTTTGGACGTACGTTAGCAGTTTAGAACCTTAAGCTAGTGTATTTGACGACCAAGAAATAAGTCGGTACCACAAAATGTTGCTGTCTATTTCGGTTAATCTGCTGTTTGAGCACTAAACAAACGTATCGTGTTTACAACAACCACAACTCACATGTGAAAGTGGTGAAGGAGGCAAAGCTTGGCCTGCCCGTGCAGAGGAAGAGGAAGGGAAGAAGTGTATTCACTTATTTGCGCCGAAGCGAGTTAGTCGTGCTCAAATGGGCACGACTGCTGTTCCTGCCCCAGTCGTTAACCGCGGGATATGAGACATTTCCAGACTGCAATAGTTATCTGTCGGTCAGTCGGGTGAGGAAGCCCTTCTCGATCGAGCAGCAGCAGTCCCCCTCTCCCCTCTCGCTCTTCTCTGTAGGTGCTGCTCGGCTTCTTCGAGAGCATACGCTCCACTCTCGAGCTTTGCCGTAGCAGCGCTGGTCTGTTTCCTCTGGTCTGGGTACCATTATCTAATCTGCTGCTTAGCTGCGATGGCTCAACTTCAGCCCGTCGGCAAGAAGGACGACGATCGAGAAGATGACTGTACTTACGCTTTCACATTGCTCCCATTTCGTGTCGTTTATGTGGTGCCCCTTGCATGGTTTCTGGCAGATTGAAGTGTTGAGGCGTCATCCCCCGAATTCTATTTGAGTCTCTGTCGTCTTTTTTTGGGCGCTCAGATCAGCGTGATCTGACGATTTTTGGTTCTTATTGGAGAGTATAGTGCGCATTGTTTGAGTAATTGGAGGATGGAAGTAGGCCGTACGGTTGATGCGGCGTCGGTCAGGAATCAAGATGGAGATCAAGTAGGACCGCAGGGCAAAAGTTATACAGCCAGATTGGAACCGGAGGATCCGGCATAAGCAGCTAGGGAGTGGAATGGGCCGGTTACAGCAGGGCGACGTCTTTTGATCACCTAAATTGAGCATGGAGGTGTAATGCGGAGAGCTTTGAAGAGCAAACTTAGGAGTCTGAGCAGGAACCAGACTCCAGACGAAGTTTACCTAAGTAGATCTTGAAAATTAAGTCTGTTTGTTCCACATTGACCCACGTTTTGAACTCTTAGTGCTCCACGGATTGCTGTCTGTGCAGCGGAGTATTCACCTTTTTTCGGCATTGAGAAAGGAGCTGTTCTGCAGGAAGCGCGTGTTTTCAATGATCCCCAACTCGATGCCAGGAGATGTGCACAGGTCTGTTATCTTTACACGAACTAATCAAAGATGGTGTCCGCATGCGCTTCATTATCTCTACTGAAGCCTGTTGAGTCGCATGTTAAGAGAAGTCCTGATTGATTCTACGTGGATCTGGTCCAGGTTATCACTAAACTACTGTACCTCCTCAACCAAGGGGAGACGTTCACCAAGGTGAGAATCCAGATCCTGATGTAGTCGCAGGTTTGGTCCCTTTGATTCTTTAGCTTGGAATTTGAGAGATAGGTGTTTCAAGTGAGTAATTTCAGTGTCCACTTTCAATTGCTGGAATGCAGACGGAGGCCACCGAGGTTTTTTTTGCAGTAACCAAGCTGTTTCAGTCCAAAGACATTGGACTCAGGCGAATGGTCTATCTCATCATCAAGGAGATTTCACCCTCAGCTGATGAGGTAAAATTTTGGTGTGCCCCATCTGCAGGCGTTCACAAAGCATGCGTACAATTTGTAAATATTGCCATCATGAACTTATCGAATCTCGTTCTGGTATTTCAGGTCATTATCGTGACCAGTTCTCTCATGAAGGACATGAATAGTAAGACGGACCTGTATAGAGCCAATGCCATTCGAGTACTTTGTAGAATTACTGATGGTGGTCTTCTGGGCCAAATTGAGCGGTATCTCAAGCAAGCAGTCGTGGACAAGAACCCTGTTGTGTCAAGCGCTGCGCTTGTTAGCGGATTTCACCTACTTCAGGTACCAGATCTTTGCTCTCCAGCAAGTCCGCAGTCAGCTACGATGATTTGCCGATTTTTCCTTAAAGAAGTCCCATGTAACCTTTTTTTTCATCTTGCAGAGCAATCCAGACATTGTGAAAAGGTGGAGTAACGAAGTTCAGGAGGCCGTTCAGTCGAAAGCATCGCTTGTGCAGTTCCACGCCCTTGCTCTGTTGCACCAGGTAGGAATCTTGCTGAGCTTGTTGCGTGCATTGGGTTTATGATCATTACCTTCTCTGATCATCTGTCGACAGCACAGATACATCTATTTTGGTTTTTTGGTGGATGTCTTGCTTACGTTTGTTTATGTTGGTGATGTTTATGTTGGTGATGTTTATGTTGGTTTGTTCCCTTGAACTACGTTTGTGTAACCTGCAGATCAGACAAAATGATCGATTGGCAGTTAGCAAGCTGGTGACAAGTCTCACTAGGGGAACTGTTCGCTCGCCATTAGCACAGTGTCTTCTCATTCGGTACACAAGTCAGGTATGTAGCAGTCAGGAACTTTCTTCATTTTATCTACTCTTTATGTTGCTATACAAGTGATGGCGTTCTTATACGCAACTGTTAGTTTGTCAACAGGTTATTGAGGAGTCTGGTTCCAACACACAGTCCGGCGACAGACCGTTTTATGACTACCTGGAGGGATGCTTACGTCACAAGGCAGAGATGGTGATTTTTGAGGCAGCAAGAGCCATTACAGAGCTGAGCGGCGTTACCACCCGCGAGCTTACTCCTGCTATCACCGTCCTGCAGCTGTTTTTAAGCTCGTCGAAGCCAGTGATGCGCTTCGCCGCTGTTCGCACTTTAAACAAGGCAAGTCACTATGGTCAATTACTATTAAAGCGGATGCTTACACATTTCTGGCCTATGATAGTTGGAGATGACTTGGTTTGCGGTTCCGTAAATAAAGTCATAAACATGCAAAGTTGAGCCATGCGCACCAACTGTGATTTAGTATCATCGTTCCTTCATCATGAAAAGGGTTGGTCAAACGAATACACGACGTAATATATCAGAAATTTCTATTTTGCAGGTTGCGATGACCCATCCTCCTGCTGTCATGAACTGCAATATAGATATGGAAAGCCTTATTTCCGATCAAAATCGCAGTATAGCGACCTTAGCCATCACCACACTTCTGAAAACTGGGAACGAGTCAAGTGTAGACCGGCTGATGAAGCAGATAACGAACTTTATGTCAGACATCGCCGACGAATTCAAAATTGTTGTTGTGGAAGCAATCCGATCATTATGCCTCAAATTCCCCCAGAAGTACCGGATCTTGTAAGTACTTGACGTCTGCTGCACCTTGTACATTCTTCAGTGGGACATGAAATAGCTGGTTTTCCAGAGCTCAATTTTTTGTCTGATATTCTTTACAAAAGCAACCCCTTTACAAGCATTAACGCAGTCCTGCGTCATCTCTGTTCAGGATGAACTTCTTGAGCAATATTCTAAGGGAAGAAGGTGGATTTGACTACAAGAAGGCAATCGTGGATTCCATTCTTATTCTCATAAGGGAGATCCCAGAGGCTAAAGAAAGCGGGTTATCTCACCTGTGCGAGTTCATCGAGGACTGTGAGTTCACCTACCTTTCAACGCAGGTGAGTGTTGGACTCTTTTTTCAACTTTTCTTGTTTGAAGCTTGCGGGCAGCTATATTTTTGTTATTTACATTTTCTTTGGGAACCAGTTATATTTTCTTTGGGAGTTGGAGCAACCGAAAGTCACGAGGACTGGACTATAGGATCAAGATTGTACATTTGGTGTATAAGACACCATGGTCTTTGCCTGTGTAGATTTTACACCTTCTCGGAAATGAAGGTCCCAAGACTGCGGACCCCAGCAAGTATATTCGCTACATTTACAATCGTGTCGTACTTGAGAATGCCACTGTTCGTGCAAGTGCGGTTAGTGCTTTGGCAAAGTTTGGAGCAGCTGTGGAATCATTGCAGGTGGGTTTTTCTGTTGGTGAACTCTTAGAAACCCAAACTTTTCAGACATAATACACAAATTCATGGCCCTTCTGGTCACTTTAATCAGTGTGTGCATCCATGCTTTAGTTCAATAATGACTAGCATAATAGGAAATGTAGTCTAAGCCAGTTTCGTGGAACCCCTTGCAGCCACGCATTCTGGTCCTGATTCGAAGGTGCCTCTACGACAATGACGACGAGGTAACTGGGATTTTCTTTCTGCTTTGAATGTTTTGACCTTCCCGTGAGTTCTCAAGTCATGTTCCGCATGAAAGACCTTGCAAGTGTAGAATATTACACCTACATTGGAGATGTTGACATGGTTAATAGAACAAACATCGTCTAGTACTAATTCTGTCTGTTTATTTTGTCAAAGGTGCGAGACCGAGCAACTTTGTATCTGAACTACCTTGCCGGAGGAGGAGATGAAGCTCATACCAAGATGTTCTTATTCGAGAGTCTCAACGTTCCCCTTGCTAACTTGGAAGCCAGCTTAATATCCTTTGTAAGACAACTCTTGCGAAGCTCTGTCCGGAATTTAAAAACAATGTTGTGAGAGAGGGAGTGAACTCGGCTTAGAATCTAATTTACCCTTCGAATTGCATATTTTCCTCATCTGACAGGATGCAAGCGAGAGGAAATTCGATATTTCAGCTGTGCCAAGGGAGATGAAGCATCAGCCAATGCTCGAGAAGAAAACGCCAGCCAGCAAGAAGGCCGCTAAAGAAGCCGGGGCAAAAGCTCTGGCGAATGGTCACCTTACGTCCAGTGCATCAGATGCATACGAGAAGTTGTTGAACTCAATCCCAGAGTTTGCGAACTTTGGAAAGTTATTCAAGGTATTTCCCAAACCCAAGTTAATTATGCATCGTCGAGGCTGTGGGTGATCAATGCAAGAAGGACCCTAGGCAAGCGAGCATAAACTCAGTCTGAACCCTCCAGCAAAGCGTCTATGGTAGAGAAGTAATGTCATGAATATGGTAAATTATTGTTTCATTAGCTGCAAATAATCCAATGATTTTGTTTCAATCTGCAGTCATCACCCCTTGTTGAGCTCACAGAGGCAGAAACCGAGTACGCTGTCAATGCCGTGAAACATATCTATCCCGAGTATGTTGTACTCCAGTTCAACTGCACCAATACGATAAGAGAGCAGCTCCTGGAAGATGTACCGCATCTTACTCCTCTCTTTCTTTACACCTCGGAAGTTGATATTATCATGGAACAGAGTCTTACTTGGTCACAAGTTGCAGAGTTGTGACCTCTAAATTAGATGTGTATATTAGCTATAGTTAATAAGACATTTAAGAGCCGTGATTCACAAGTCACTGATTATGAACTACTTACAAAGGTTGAGTACTTATCTAATAGGTAGGTTCAATTGGGAGCTTTGCAGGATGTGAGTGCGCTGCTGTATATGAAGCGTTGCTCACACGACATTTCCCTTTTCCCTTTCTGATTGTGCAGGTGAGTGTTGTTGTGGACACATCTGAGGCAGAGGAATTCAGCCAGGTTGCATCTAGGACGCTGGCTTCCATGCCTTGTGGAGCACCAGGACAAGCGTTTGTAGCTTTCCAGAAGCCAGAAGGATTGTTGGCAGTTGGCAAGTTTGCCAACATGCTCAAGTTCCGTGTAAAAGAGGTGCTTCCTTCCCATGCAGATTTCTTAAGTATCCCTACTCGATGTCATCTACAGTAGTTACTCTAAATTTGGTCTAGCTTGTTATGTAACACTAGTTCGAAGCTTCTGATTGGACTGAAAGTTTTGACATCTATGGTGTATTTGCAGGTCGATCCGAACACAGGGGACTGTGAAGATGATGGTTACGAGGATGAGTACCAGCTTGAAGAACTTGAGGTAACAGAGATGTTGTCCTGCTTTTGAGTTGATCTGAAACGTAAATGATTTTATGAATGTTTTAGTCCAATGCCAGAGGACTTGCTAAGGCATCTCATACGCTTCCAACTCTTACTGAAAATTGACAACTTACGGGATGATCCGTTGGAGTCTGACCCGAGCTCCGCCAACTGTTTAGTGGAATTCTTGGGAAAAAATGGAAAAGGATTCTGTTCTACTGGAAGTGATACTCTTCTTTTACTGCTCTCCAACTCGTGTTTAACTCATGTTCGAGCAATATCCGATTGCCTTTTGCTATATTTTTTGTCACTCGGATAATCTGACCTGTGACCTTGATCAAAACAGGTGACGCCCGCAGACTACATTTTGAAAACTATAATTGCGAACTTCAGAGGTGCATGGGAGGGCTTAGACCCTGAGAATGAGAAGGTTGACGAGTATAGTATTGGCGTGAGGGAGAGTTTACAGGAAGCTGTGCAAGCAGTCACTACGATCCTTGGGATGCAACCTTGTGAGGTAAGAGATGTCTTTTGTTTTCTGCGGACACGAGTAGTTTCACATCCTCAATTTACGGAGTGGAATCTGAGGAGTAGTTTACTTGGACGTCGCCCGTGTTGGGGGACCCTTAGGTGTATAACTAGATCTTGCGACAGCCCTGAAAAGCGGAATGGAGGACAACAGACTCAATGAATGCCTTGCTCCCTCGGATCATCAACTGTCGCTGAAAACTTCAATCTTCTTCGTTTAACCTAGGTCTGAAATGAGGCTAGATGCACGTTTGTTCCTTGTACCCAAATTCACGACATCAAGTGCTTTCCTGATTATGATAACTGGAATTTTCCTTACCATGTCGTGAGATTTTTTGTCATGGAAGATCGTTGAATTGTCTTGATTCTGGTTACATGTGAAGACGTCAATGCTTTATAGCACCAGACGAAGGAATGATTATCGTCCTTTGTTCGCTTCCGCTTGGTACTTACGCTAAGTATGTTATGCAGGGTACCGAGACTGTGCCAAGTAATGCCAGATCACACACATGCTTGCTGGCTGGACAGTTCATTGGTGGATCTCAAGTTCTGGTGAGGTTGCAATTTGGTATTGACGCACAAAAGCAAGTTGCAATGAAACTTACGGTTAGATCTGACGACGCAGCTATATGTGATCAAATTCACGAGATCATTGGAAATGCTTGAGATTCCGCTTAGCTTGTTACACAATCCAAAGCGACGGTACCCGGTCCATTAGCCCAAACTTCAATTAGTAGGGGATTGGGCAGAAACCCTAATTTTTGACCATTTCCTCTGTGGCCGACCCAACCATGTCAAACACTGCTGACCGGCAGGAGAGTGAAGGGGAAGCCTCCAGACAAGACGGCCAATTCAGTGGGTAATTGAGGATTGTTATGGTATGCAAATTCATTCTTGTCTTAGTATTGTCCATAGTCAGTGGAAGTTGCAAGGCTGTCAAGCACATGCCACCCAGTTCAGGATCGCTGGTTTTTGCTGAAGGTTTTGTTGTTAGAGAGTGGTAATCATTATCCTTGCCACCATCCCATCTTGGTCCGCTAGCACCACCATTCTTATAGGACTCAAAATTCATGTTCCGGCCGTATCAGTCCTGGTAGGATATGTCTGATTTCTCAAATGTGAGCACCTCCCGATTTGCACGCCTCTGTAAGGATCTGATGGGTTAGGAAACATTTAGCATGTGGCATACATGAGGGTCGCAGACGGGCCAGCTTCGTAGGAATTCATTCAAGTGTAATAGTGGCTTCCAGAGGAGCCATGATGTTCTCAGTTGGACAATGGACAGCCTTTGTAGCTGTTTGACATGAATTTAGCACTGGACGATCTTCTTTGTGGTATATTGTCACGGACCACACATGAGAGACAGTTTTATCCCGAGGATAGAGGATACAGAGGCTACGTAGGACATATCTCTCTTTATATAAAGAAAAATTAAGTTGTGGTACTTTCCCGGGTCCTCCTTGAATTTACTAACCTTTCGCATTGGTGTGTGATATGGTGATTCTGTATTCTTTGCACGTGAAACTTTAAAGCTTTCCGGAGAAGCCGTGAAGGGGTTCGAGTAATGATGGATTTCCAGCACAGTTCACTTAGTGTTTGTTCTCTTAATAAGGTACTTTTGGTCAACATGGCATGTTTCAGCCATGATGTCATCGGCACATTCGATCTACATCTCCAACTGATTATATCAAACTCTAAACGGTGGGGACAAAAAAAATTTGCTCTCTACTTTCGTGTCGGTTTTGGTTTTCACAGACTTCGTTGAAAATTAATGAAGAGGCTTGAACTTAAGAGCCTATGTCGTGGGACTTGCTCTTGAACGGTCGAAACATCAGCGCGCTGTTGCTGTTAGCACTTGCTTATGCAGTTGCAGTTTAGTTGGCATCAACCACAGTTACTGTCACTGCAGCGCAGCTCCTAGGTTGCTGGCCATTATCAACAAGGTTAGTGCTACCTTGGGTTTTGGGACCATAACATGAAAACGCATCATAGAAAATACATTACATGGGTCTAAGCCGCAATAGTATCGCTAAGAGGAATGGGACATGGGACTTACCATGCTGTATTTGATGTGATGGATAACTGTATTAAACTGCAAAACACTATTTATTATAGAGATGAAAACTAAGGATTTAGACATGGCTTTGATCCTCTGGAATGCATAAACAAATGTGTCACAATCAGGGTAATTAAGGGTTTTAGGGTGGCATTAGTGGATGTCTTCAACAGAAGTTCGGAGAACCTAATGCATAACTTAAAATTTTCTTGAAATGGTTGACACATTTAAGTACTCATGAAAATAAAGATATTCAAGAACTTAAAATCAGTCTTCAGACCGTAACAGAAAACCTCAGAAGTCATTTTCTTCTTGGAAGATAATTGTCAAAGAGTAAAAAGGAAATCTTTGCATGGAACATAAATGTGAAGAATGCTATTCTCCCTTTAGTATCAAAAGAAGAAGGCATCAAAAGAGTCTTGCCTAAATTTGACATCGATACGCTGATTTTTATCTCATGGCATGAATTTGTCTGCAAAGTCAAATCTGAAATTCCATTCTCGATTGAAAAACAAGTGGAGTAAACTTGGACTTTGATCATGATACCGACTCTCGAGTGAACCCTGCGAAACCATACCCGAATTGCGGAAGAATGTGGAGTAAAACGATTTTATAGAATTGCAGTTCCTGAGTTTTCTCCAAAGTAAGGTTTCGAGAACTACGAATTGAAATGGAATCTACCTTGGATCCTATTCTGGACTTGGAGTTTATGAGATTGACTACTGAGTCTAATTTGACAATGGCCTCTAGTTGAAAAGGAGGGTGAAGTAAACATGGGAACCTTTTCTATACTAGGGCTTGACGAAACAAATCCAACTGTAGACTAACATCTATAAACAAATTCTAAAATATGTACGTCATAGTATTAGACTTTCATAAATTCCAAGGCCCCGTCAAGCCGCACAAGGGAGCTAAGCCAAGGGCTAAGCCCCAATAGTCTATATGAGAAATCTGCCCTATTGCACCTAAGATATCCTAGCTATGCAAGTCGGTGTGGTCTATATACAATTGGAGCATCCAAAGAAGCATCACCTAGCAGGATTGTTCTCCTATGGATTGCACCAACTACTACACTCGGTAGAGCAATGGACACATGTTGTCTAAAATATGCTACAAAGTATGAGAGTGAGAGTGAGAGTGGTACACTTTGGCGCCAAACATGATAAGTTCTCGTGCACTCCGTGACAAATGTGTCAAACACCATGTCCATTGCTCCATATAACTCCAAGGCTAGAGGAACAAAGAGGTGACCTCGCTGCATGCCCCTATACTTGGAGACCTAGCAACTTGCTGTTGCACTTGCTGCACATCCAGGGGGATGGGTAATCACTCCCTCCAAAACTGTATCTTGTGTAGGATCTGTAACCATGACATCTTCTATTGTCAATTGATCATCTTGGACCAAATATAAGTCTGCCTTGACATGTGTTGTCTGCAAAGCATACAAACACTCCCTCCAAGCAAAGTATACACTCTCTCATGCAATAGCAAACACCATGTCCCTAAAAGCATCATGGGTAGCTATCCTCTATCCTCCAAAAGGACATAGTGTCATATAACCTAACCTAAGTTTTAGTTTATTCATGTCTTTTTATACATTTCATCCTAAACCAATCTTGATCTATCCATGTTATGGAGAAACGCTTAATCTTGTTGATCAAATATGATATTTTGAGTTGAGGGATGCTCTATGCCCAATTTAAATCTAAACAACTATTTATTACTCATTCATATATTTAATAGCGTAGCCATTTATGGTACCATATATGATTAAAGTCATCTACTATAACATATTAACTTAAATTAAAATTTTGTATGACTGTATAATATGATGTTTGAAGAAAATAATTATTGTTACTGAGATACTCGTGAAAAAGAAAAATCATGAAATTTTGTATTTGATTCAATGTTTATGAGAAAGAAATAAGGTTCTTCTTTGATTTTCTTTAATTAAAAGTAGGATCTTATTTGGAAGGTGGTTTAGATTTCTTACTGTGTAGCATTCACTAGCACTAGCGTTCTGAATTTTAAGATGTGCATAATATATTCGTGGATTGTTTTATAATTGAATCAACTTGGGATATGGTATAAAAGTATCGGTTCAAATTTTGTATGCTTTAAGTGTTCTCTTGATTTGATAGTGATATTGGCCAAGTATAGATGGTCTGACGTACTTGTTATCTCACAATGTATTGAAAGTTATGAATCCGCTATTTACATTTTCTACAAAAGAAGCACTTTGCATCAAAACTTCTTTCATAGAAGGTCCATCAAAGAAAAGTAATTACTATTACTATTACTCAACAATGATAGTTGGGACACTCAAGATTATGCACGCTTTCTCTATCTCTTCATTGACCATTCTAGGGATACCAATCGTGTTGTGGGAGTCGTTAGCATCCCAAGCATATTGTATCTTGAGGTTCTTTGAGATTAGTTTTCCATGTCCACATCTATTCCATTGGCTACCTTGTACACTCCATGATGAGGCTAAACATGCTTTTCACCTACCACTTGATCATTTGGCATGTGATCTCTTGGACAAGTTAGCATGGTTCTTATTCCTCTTACTCTCTTGATGATTGACTTCAATATGCTAGAGGGAGGCGTGTAGGACATAGAGAGTTGGTTGCTAGATTTTGTTGATTTTGAGTGGGAGATTGAGCTGCCCTACAAGAAGAGTTGGTTAGGGTTTCTAGTTTTAGGAGATAGGTTTTGCCATAGGATACAATAGAGTATATTTGATTATGACGGTGTAGGACATTGGGTCAAGCGGGAGAGTTTAGTAAAGTAGAACAAATTCTACACTCTTTGTCTATGGCTTGGAGGTTGTAAGGCTATTTTCCTAGGCATCAAGGTACTCCTAGATATCTATCTAGAGTGGGTTGTCCTACAGGTGGATGTTTAAAAAACTTTTAATAGTATCTCTTGGGCATACATCTTTAGAGAGCTTAGGGAGGCCGGTGGATCCTTGGCAAGTCTCATTCCTTTTGTGGGGTCATTCAATGGCTCTCCTACTTCCCTTTATTACCAGCATGGGTGGTCACGAGAAGGAGTCATTGTCTTGGAGTCAATTGTTGGTACATGATAGGGAGATCCTTTATGGGAACCTTTTGTAATACCAAGAGCTAGCCATATGATCTAGATGTGAAATTTGGATTGGTAACATCTGGAATGATGTTATATATGATGGTCAAAATAGATCAAATAGAAGTATCACCAAAAGGGTACTTCTACTAATAGGGCAAAAATCAAAATAAACTTGAAAACCTTAGAATCAATAGCTAGATGTATGATTTAAAGGTGAAAATTGTTTAGTAACATCTGGAAGGATATTACACATGATGGAATAAATAGATCAGAAAGAGGCATCACCAAAAGGGGACTTCTACTAATAGAATAAGAATCAAAATATGCATGAAATCTTTGAAGGCAATTTTGGAGGCCTAAATGGATGAATTAGGCCTCAAAAACTATGCAGAGTCTCCCTCCCCAATGGAGGAAAGGTTGGCCTTCCCTCCCTCTTGCTTTGTATTGTCAAGAGCTTTCCAACGGTACCTCACCCACGTGATTCTAAGATTCATATAAGAAGATTCCCTAAAAGATTCCCTTTGGTCAAAGCTTGTTTGACCAACTAGATAGGACCAGGATAGACATATCACCCATCCAAGTAATTAATCCAAGGGTGGAGCTTGCTGACATGTCACCTATCTGTGTGCCTAATCCTAGGTTGGAGCTTCCTTGGAGGAGATCCTCTTTGTCTATATAATAAAGGGAAGGTGCTCTTTTGGGGCATCGGAGGTTTGAGTGTGAAATTGTGTATTTCTCATTGTGTGATTCTTCTTAGGTCTCATATCCTTGGAGTATTACAATGGTATCAGAGCAAGTGTTTTCATCCAAGAGAGCAGATCACTCCTCTTGGAAGAACATGGGCTATTGAGATTGAGTAATTTTGAGGAGAGACATCATGGTGTACTGGTAGATTAGGAGTGCTAGAGAGGAGATGGAATGGAGGCTCCAGGAGGAAAATATCCAGCACCTTGATTCCCGTTCTTGAATCCATTTCACATCAAGATTATATACATTCAGCGTGAGCAAGTGAGAGTGTATCTGGCTTTTCACTTTGGAGCAGAGTTCATGGATATAGTGATGAATTCGCCAAACCTAGTGATTTTGCCTATAGTGATTTACAATAGAGAGTGGGATTTGACAATACACATTTGTTGTGATGGATTTGAATGTCCCAAATCCTTTTGCTTTTAACACTCAAGTAAAAATTTGTTATGTAGTGAGACAAAAAGTGATGTTTAGAGATTTCATGGTCAAGAATTTTGGTAAGGAAAATTATCAATGAGTGGTAGCTTCGGAGGTCCCAATGGTAATTCTGATAGTTTGTGTGCCCTCTAGAGTGATCATATTAATACTCTATTGAAGTAGAAAATAGCAATTGAGTGTTGCAAGAAGCATGGATCCGTAGTTGCAAGAGTTGGTGCAAGGAATGCATGGGATGTTGAACAAATTTAAAGAGATTAAGATGACCATGGAGGCATTACAAGGTCAAGTGCAGACCCACAAGAATGATCAAGCAATGCAAGAAGAAGAGCCGTCTCAAAACCCAATATCTATGATTGAAGTACTTGGAGAGGCACCCGTGCCTACAAACCCGGTCAACAATGAAGCCACATTGCCACTTTGGATGAAGAAGACATGCAACATTGAGCCTTACAAGGGGCAGCGTATGATGGGAGTAGTGGAGAACTGGATCTCACAAATGAACAAATATTTTTGATTGTTCTCAACAAAGATCACCAAACATGATATAGGCGTGTTTGCATGTGGGTACTTGACCGATAAAAGCCCTCACATGGTATGATGCTTGCAAAGGATCCATGTTGGCAGAGAGAAGAAAGGTCACGTGGACAACAACGCAAGAAGGATTGTTGAAGAATTTCCAATCGGTGGATCCCGTGCAGATGGCCCGGATCCGACTATAGGGATTGAAATAGAAGAACAACATACAAGAGTATGTGGAGACATTTTTGGATCTACAAGTCACATTAACCAACATGAGTCCAACAGAGGCTCTTGACAATTTCAAATGAGAGTTGAAGCAGCAAATTTGCCAAGAAGTCATGGTTCAAAATCCTTGCACAATATTTGAAGCCATTGCTTGTGCACAAAGAATAGCAAGGGCATTGGATGAAGGTGAAGGAGTAGTTCCACCTTAACATTATTGGGTAGAAATACCACACATGGGTGGATTAGTACCGATGGAACTGGGTAACCTTTAGTTTCAACACCATGGAGCACAACCGCTTCAAGGAGAGCGGAGACAGGTAAAATAACAAATAGATGGAGTCCCACAAGGAGAAGGAACTCAAGGAGAACAACACCATTGTTACAATTGTGGCCATATTGGGCACCTATCTACCAACTATCATGCTCATTTCCCCAAAGGCCCCCGGCCTTTATACAAGCAATCTTTGAACAACATGGAGAGATGCACCAAAGAAGAGGAGGTGGAAGTCACTTCAGAAAATGAAAGTCGCAAGTAAATGTACCTCGCGGCCTTATTGGCTCAATAAGGAAGTAGAAAAGCAAGTAAAGGAAGAAGATGAGAGTGAAAAGGTCCCAAAAGGCAACCCACAATTGATTGTTGTGAATGGAGTACTAGAAGGCAATCAAGTGAGAGTATTAATAGGTCCGGAGGCAACAAAGAGTTTCTTGTCTCACTCCATTGCAATAAGATTGGGAATGGATCTAAAGAGAGATGAGAGCAAAGAAGTAGAGCTACCTAACGGGCAAATAGAGAGGATTGAATTATTACCTAGACATGTAACACTCTTTGTAGGAGAATATCAAGAAGCAATTGAGTGGTAAGTGATACAATTAGCTTGTTATGATGCAATCTTAGGCATGCCATGGATAGAGCATTGCAACCCGATGGTAGATTGTAGGAAGAAAATATTGAGAACTCACAAATGGTTGATTAGTGGGGTTAAAGAAAAATCACACAAACAAGAATTGCCTCTCTATGTCATAGGGACAACAACTATCTGTAAGACAGATAGATGTTCATGGGTCTAATAAGAGAAGTCCAGAGTGCATAACTCGATGGATAAATTCTTGAGAAATTGAAGGATATGATAAATGAGTTTCAAGATGTGTTTCCCAATGATCTACCCGCAAGATTACCACCAAAAAGGAGAGTAGATCATAAAATTGAGACACTCTCGGGGAAGACACCTCCTTGTAAGGCCTCATATTGCCTATCACCTCATGAGTTGGAGGAGTGTAAGAATCAAATTGAGGATATGCTATAGAAAGGGTTCATCCAACCCAACATATCACTATATGGGACTCTTGTCTTGTTTGTGAAGAAGAAGGAAGATACAATGTGCATGTGCATCGACTATCGAGGTCTCAATCAGCAAATAGTGAAGAACAAATACCCCTTACCTCACATGGATAATGTGTTTGATCAACTCAATGGAGCAAGATACTTCACCAAACTAGACTTGTAGAGCGTATACAATCAATTCCGAATTGTAGAGGAAGATGTGTATAAAACTACCTTTCAAACCAAGTATGGCCACTTTGAGTATCTTGTGATGCCTTTTGGCCTCACCAATGCACCGGCCACTTTCATGAGTCTAATGAATGACATATTTTGTCCATATTTGGATAAGTATGTTATTGTCTTCTTGGATGACATCTTAGTATATAGCAGCACAATGAAAAACAACAAACAACATCTACGAGAAGCCATCTTGATTTGAAGACATAATTGATTGTATACCAAACTCTCAAAGTGCAAGTTTGGCAAGTCTGAAGTAGTGTAATACTCCGAGGATAGGAGACATGAAGAGAAACACACCATGAGAAACACACACTTTCACACTCAAACTCCGATGCCCCAAAGGAGCACCTTCTTTTTATTATATAGGCAAAGCGGATCTCCTCCAATGAAGCTCCACCAGAGGATTAGGTACATAGATAGGTGACATGTCAGCAAGCTCCACCCTTGGATTACTTACTTGGATGGGTGACATGTTGGTCCTGGTCCTGGTCCTATCTGGTTGGTCAAAAAAGCTTTGACCGGATGAAATCTTTTAGGGAATCTTCCTGTGGGAATCTTAGAATCACATGGGTGAGGTACCATTGGAAAGCTCTCAACAAGACAAAGCATAGGGGAGGGAAGGCAACCTTTCTTCTACTAGAGGAGGGGACTTTGCACATTTTCAAGGCCTAATTCATCCGTTTAGGCCTCCGAAATTGCCTTCAAAGATTTTAGGCATATTTTGGTTCCAACTCTATTAGTAGAAGTCCCCTTTTAGTGATACTTATTTCTGATCTATTCAGTCCATCCTGTGAAACATCCTTCCAGATGTTACCAACCCAATTCTCACCTTCAAATCATATGTCTAGCTATTGGTTCTAAGGTTTTCAAATCTATTCCGGTTTTCTGCACTATTAGTAGAAGTACTTTTTTGGTGATACTTCTATCTGATCTATTTTGACCATCATGTATAACATCATTCCAGATGTTACCAAACCAAATTTCACATCTAGATCATATGGCTAGCTCTTGGTATTACAAGTAGACTACTAAGGGCATAAAGTAAGTGCAGAGGGTATTCAAGTATTGATAGATAAAATAGAGGTCATTCAAAAATAGCATGCCCTAAAAGATCAGACTCAACTCAAGAGTTTCTTGGGATTGATGAGATTCTATTGTCGATTTGTCAAGGATTTCTCCAAGGTTGCACAACCTTTAATTGCACTTCTTGGCAAGAGGAAGAAGTCGATGTGGAGAACCGCACAAGTGTTGGCCTTTCAAGAATTGAAAGCCGCCTTGCTACATGCACCAATCTTGAAGTGGTATGACCCAAAACGTCTAATCAAGTTGGCTATAGATGCATTCGGCATATCAATAGGAGTAGTCCTACAACAAGAATGGCATGACAGATGACATCTAGTTGCATATTTCTCTTGAAATTTGTTACCTGCAGCTTGCAACTATCACACCACAGAACAAGAAGAGCTGGATATTGTCCTTGCAACCAAGCATTGGAAGCACTATTTGGGCAAGAAGGCATTTGTAGTAGAGACAAACCACAAACCTCTAGTCTACCTTGAGACGCAAAAAGATCTATCTTGTTGCTAGATTTGATGGGCACAATGGCAACAACGTTTCAACATGACAATCACCTATGTGGAAGGTAAGAAGCAACTTGCAGATGCATTCACCCACATGCCAATGGCAAACAATCTACTAGCAGAGCTTAAGATTAACCTTGAATTTTGGCCAAAGATTTTGGCTACTGCAAAAACTGATCCATAGATGGTAGGAATGCAATCATCCAAAGACGTCACCAACACCCAAGGACTCATCTTTTGTGATGGTAGATTATGGATCCCATATGTCCTAGAATTATGCACCACCATTCTAGCAGAATGTCATGATTCGATCATTGCAGGTCATGTCAGAATAGAAAAGACCTTGGATGCAGTCCAACGCCATTACTATTGGTCCAAGGTGAGCAACAATGTGATGGACAACATGCACAATTGCCTACTCTGTCAACAAAACAAAGCTTCTAATCAAGCTCATGCAAGGCTCCTTCAACCTCTCTCCACTCCTACATAACATTGGGAACAAGTGAGTATGGATCTTGTGTGTGAAATACCCAAGGTCACCTCAAGGTTTGACTCCATCGTGGTCTTTGTAGACCTGTAACACCCATTTATGCATGTGTGTGGTATTGTGATATTTAGCTTGGTATTAGAAGTACTTAAGAGATATTATTTATATAGAGATAAAGGATGATTCTATATTAGTCATGGTTAGCTAAAGTTAGTCATTGCTAAGATAGATGGGACCTTACTTTAGAGGAAGTAGAAAAGATGAGCACTACTATTTTGGATTTTAGTGTGTTGACTTGGTATTATTCCTAGGTGTTTGGCTTTGAGGAAAGAGTTGAGAACTCTTGGGCCCGCAAGCCTTTTTGTTTTGGATTCTTCTTTAGTCCAAGGATAGCCCATGTGAAGGAATCCTTGACTTAGTGGTTGGGTCAAGATAAGACCACATGCTTAGGGGAATATGCCCATGTGAATGGATATTCCTTTCTACTTTTTGACTTTACTTGACTTTTAGTCTAGTAACTTGAGTTACTATGGTAATTAGTAACTTTGGTACGTAACTATTTCACAAGTATATAAACAAGGGGTGAGGAGGTACTCATCATCCTTTCATTTGCAACTATCTCTCTCTCATTGAGTTCTCTAGTGAGCAATGTCTTGAGCCTTGGAGTGTTAGCCTTGGAGGAGTATGATGGAGTTGGGGTTCCTTGCATTCTTAGTCCATGGTGCGTTACCATAATAGCCATCAGAGGTTCATCCTGAGTGAGAGACAGGCCGGCTCACAGACCGGCTTAGCAAAATGATTCATGTATGCCCTACCACCAAGGATGTTACCGCTCCACAACTAGCTCAATTATACTTAGATGTAATCTTCTCTCACCATGGCTTGTCTCAAGTACTCATCATCGATAGAGGCACTCTATTCACCATTTTGTTTTGGTGAACACTCTTTGGTTTCTTCAAAACCAAGTTGGCAATGTCCATAGCTTACCAGCCCCAAATAGATGGACAAACAGAGTGGGCTAATTGCACTATTGAAGACATGCTACATGGCTTCACCGTAGAGGAGCAAGAGAGGTAGGACACCCTACTCCCATTGGTAGAATTTGCTTACAATAATTTGGTTAATGCATCCACCTATATCACTTTGTTCTTCCTCATGTATGGTGAGCATCCCTTCACACCTTCTAGCTTGATGAAGATCCATTCGGTGGTTACCAAGGTCGACATAGTCAACACATTTGTTTCTAGAATCCAACAAGGTGTGGAGCGCACCAAACACAAATTGCAGATTATATAAAATTGATAGAAGCAGTATGCTGATGCACACTGTAGGCACATGGAGTTCAATGTTGAGGATCAGGTGTGGCTATCTACAACCAACCTCACACTTGTTGGCCCTCGTAAGCTCATACCCCATTTTATTGGGCCCTTTTCTATTCTTGTCAAGTTGGCACTATAGCTTATCACCTCGAGCTACCACCACACATGAAGATCCATCCAGTGTTCCATGTTTCCCTACTACAAAGATATACTTCCTGATTGGGCCGCTATCATTCTACACAAGACATGCGACCTTGTTCAACACTCATTGATAGCACGGAGGAATATGAAGTGGAACGTATTCTCCAAAAACACATGCGTGGTACTCGCCATCCACGGATGGACTATCTAGTAAAATGGATAGGTTACCCCTTCTATGAAGCAACCTTGGTGCACACTGCCATTTGACACATGCACCGGTGTTTGTGCAAGCATTTGAGCAACAATAGCATAATGAGGACGTTGCGTCTTAAAAGGAGGGAGGTTTATAATACCAAGAGCTAGCCATATGATCTAGATGTGAAATTTGGTTTGGTAACATTTGGAATGATGTTATACATGATGGTCAAAATATATCAAATAGAAGTATCACCAAAAGAATAGTTCTAATAATAGGGCAAAAACCAAAATAGACTTGAAAACATTAGAACCAATAGCTAGACATATGATTTAAAGGTGAGAATTGGTTTAGTAAAATCTGGAAGGATATTACACATGATGGACTGAATAGATCAAGAAGATGTATCACCGAAAGGGGACTTCTACTAATAGAGTAAGAATCAAAATATGCTTGAAATCTTTCAAGGCAATTTTGGAGGCCTAAACAAATGAATTAGGCCTCAAAAATGTGTAGATTCCTCTCCCCCAATTGAAGGAAGGTTAGCCTTCCCCCATCCTGCTTTGTCTTGTCGAGAGCTTTCCAACGGTACCTCACCCACATGATTTTGAGATTCCTACAAGAAGATTCCCTAAAAGATTCCCTTTGGTCAAAGCTTGTTTGACCAACCAGATAGGACCAAGACCGACATGTCACCTATTTGTGTGCCTAATCCTAGGGTGGAGCTTCCTTGGAGAAGATCTCCTTTGTATATATAATAAAGAGAAGACGCTCCTTTGGGGCATCAGAGGTTTGAGTGTGAAATTGTGTATTTCTCATGGTGTGCTTCTTCTCAGGTCTCATATCCTTTGGAGTATTACACCTTTTTTTGCCATGGCTCACTTCAAAACTCTCTTATTTACTACCTTGGCCATGCAAGGTTGTGTATTTCTCTCCTTAGCAAATGATACACACATTGTGGATCTCGTAGATTAGATTAGGCAAGCCTTTGATCACTTGACTACCAAGTCACATCTTGTAGGCTTGAGAGTCAAGGTGTCAAAGTCATGCATGGTCTCCTTCAGGTATCACTCCCCACCTTGAGCTTCTAGAGGAGTGTGTCATATCTATAGATGGACTATGTATTGTCATGCCATTTTTAGTGTTGCAGCTAGATTGCTTGGACTTTAGAGAAGTAGTTAGAGGTATTTTGGCAATTAATGGTAATTACCCATAGACTACTTGTTGGCGGTAAAATTTCATAGGGTATTGACTACATGGTAGGCCCTACTGTCACTTGCACCGTTTGCACCGTTAGGTGTGCCTTTAACAAGACCGTTAGGGTTGGAGATCTAGATCAAAATTAGAAGCATACCCTAGAAGTGTAGCTCTAGAGAGCTCACTTCTCTGATGTTGGGTCTTCAAGTTCTTGGCTAGAGTGGATAGAAAGCCGGCAAGCATCACTTGGAGTCTCTTAGCTAGAGTGGACATGGCTTGATTGTAATTAGTGCACTATTATTGGCAGATTGTTGAGTGATAGATCAAATATTGATCTGATTGAGTGTGCTTTGAGTTATGAAGAAATTGATTACATCAGAGAAGTGAGAGTCAAGGGGAAATTGGGTGTAGGAACTAAGGATGTTGGTGGTATCTCCAAGCCTAATGGATTAGGGTACCTTAGTCAAAGTTCAGGTTTCCTTGAGAGAGATTGTGTTCAAAAGCACTAGTCAAATATGGAGCCAAAGAGAGTCAATTTCAAGCAATAGTGTTTGTTTTGAGCTCAAGAGGTGAAAGCATGATCAATTTGATGCAAATTGAGCTCAAAGGGCAAAATTAAAGGTGGAATTTGGAACCCATTCTCACAAATTAGAGATTTGAAGATCCACATCTTTCCAATTTGGCTCGAGTAAAGATTTAGCAGAGGATTTGGCAATCAACCAACTCTAGGGATTTATATCAAATTTTATGTCAGATTTACATCAGATTTTGGCAAGAGAAGTTTCATCTCATTCTTTATGATACTTGTAGCTCACAAAGTAGATAGATAAATCCTATCATGTCATATGCAAAATGGTGGTAGAGTCAATTCGGTGTTGATTTATGAGATGTAAGGTTTTTGTTTAACCTTCTTGTGATTGGACCCATCCCATTCTTTAATTTTTGTTTGTGCAAGGTGCCTTGACTTTAGAGCATTGGTGCAAGTGTGCTCTTGGTAGTGAGGCTAGAGTGATGCCCAATCAAACTACCTCTATTTCTCTCAAATGAAGCAAGAAGTGATGACCTGTAGACAATGAGAGTGCGTGTTATGATGGCATGTTACATGTTGCCTTTTCTCCTAGTGTAGTTGTTATAGTTAAAGCTACATTAGTGGGTGAAGTTTGGTTGGTGGCGTTGGCTCTTGGTGGTGATTCTTGGTGGAGTACTTGTGGTGGTTACAGTTGCAATTTGCAATTTTTGGTTATTTTGTCACGACAAAGTTCTTTGGAGATTTTAGAGGAGATAACATTGTAATACACAATGGGTTTACTCGGAGTGGCGCTTGACATCAACTTGTATCTTAGGTCTTAGTGAGAAAGGAGATTGACTTTGAGTTGGAGTTTGACACAAGAGCTGATTTAGTTGAGAGTGCACTTGGTGTGTACGCATTGTTGTTGTAGAACATTGACAAGATTTATGGGGCCTCCAAAGGTCCTAGATGTTACTTTGGTACAATGTGTACCATTGAGTTGGATAACTTCATCCAAGACTTTGATAGTTGGTGTGATTTGTAACAAATGTGGAACCCAACTGTGTTCACACGCTTCATGGCATGGAAGGGATTGTTTTAGCACTTGGAGGGTCCATTGATGGACGACTTCCATGAGTTTAGGACAACTCACTTGGAGGAGATTGGGCTATGGAGAAAATGTTGGTCTATAAAGTATATCTCCATCATTTCAAGCTTGGTTGCCATGGGTAGCTCGCAATACCCATGAACTCTAGCTCTAGTAGTATTGGTGGAGCTAGTGGAGGTGCACTATAGGAGATGCTACTACAAGTGCTACTACAAGTGGAGGTACCACTATAGGAGGTAGTGTAGTACCAAGGTTTAACACCATGGTGGAGTTCTTCTAATGTTTGAGGTAGAACTACAAGGCAATGTAGACAGACAAGTTGAGAAGCTTGCAAGAGTTCCAACAGAAGGCTGGAAGGAGCCTATGCAAGGCGTACACTCGCATGAGATGGCTGATCAATTTTACTTAAGGAGTTATTGAGGCCCAAGCAGTCCAATTTTGGTATGGGATTTTGGACAAGGAATTGCAATGTAGAGTCCGTGATGCTACGTTGTTACAAGCTCTTTTGGTAGTGGTCTTTGGTTTGGCTGAGCGTATTGAGCTCAACATGGTGGAAGAGAGAGTGGTGACATTTGGATTTTGTAGGGAGACCTCATCCACAATTGTTACTTCTTCCAAAGTGCAATAGAGTGCACCACGCCATGTTGGTTTTTGAGGAAAGGGTGGACAACCCAGATCATATGGAGCAAGTAGAGGGCATAGTGCAACTAGACCATTACTTTCATTTTTGGGTCAATAGCAGCAAGAGAGTGATGGTTGGACTTGTTGGAATTGTGGTGGACCTCACCATAGGAGAGAGTGTGCACTCAAGGCAATGGACTTGATACATATGGTGCATCACAACCAACATAAAGACAATGAGCATTGCCAAAAATTTGGTCACACTAGTGATCAATGCTTTGTCCTACACCCAAAGTTATGGAGTGGAAGGGGTGCTATGATAGGTGGTAGAAGAACTCCATGTCATGGAGGACAAGGTGGTAGAGGTGGTGATAGAGGATCCACACTTGGTAGGGGTGCAATACTTGCACTTACTTTTGATACAACCATGGCTACTTGGATTGAGTAGTTGGAGTAGAGATTGGCTAGCATGGCCATAGCTTGGAGGAGATCAGATTTGGGTGTTGAGGCTTCCACCTCATATGTTGGTGATAGAGATGTCTTGGATTTCATGTGTGGAGTAGCATAGGTGGATGTATCTGCTGCAATGACTAGGAGTGCAATACGTGCTCCAAAGCCTAGAGGAGTATCAATGGAGTTGGATCCATAGAGAGGAGAGGCTGGTAGACAAGTCAAACTTCTCCAGTCTTTCATGCTCTTTGAGGCACTACAAATGACATCCATGGCTCCTAGATGTCTTAGTGTAGGTGTGGTAGGTGGTGACGGGGTGCATGATAGAGTACATGCTAGTCAACCACTTACTATTACGTCGATTGAGTCTAGGTTGATGTTGGGGGTGGCTCAATTGATTAGGCATTTTCCATTATTCTCAACCTATGACATGTTTACATTGGGAGTTGGCACAACCCCAATGTTCCGATTGGCTGCCATTCTTTATGATAGTAGGGATGATGTGGTTCTTACTTCTAGAGCAGAGGTGGTTGATAATGGAGTTGATTTGGTTGAGGAACATGGGATGCACTCAACAACCAATGGTTTATGGCAAGCAACATTGGCTAGATTGGTGGAGTTACCAACTAGATCAGCCTTTGAGCAAGCACGGTTTACACTTGGAGTTGTCCTATTGGATAACTAGAGAGGGATTTTTTTGGTGGGACCTTAAGGGAAGGTCTATACACCACAAAGGGTCTTACAAGACTTTGTTACACAACCCTTAATGTTGGGGAAGGTTGCAGTTGTTGGTTTGGAGTTATGGAAGACCGACATGGAGAGATGTCCATTTCAGATCTAGCCATCTCTAGGAGTGGTTCTACATAGTACATCACATATGGCGAGCTTGTTGTTCAGATTCAACTTGGTTATCCAATTGATAGCTATGTGGTGAGAGTTGAGGCCATTGGGACAACAATTAAGTCATATGATGTGTTAATTGGGAGAGTAGTGTCATACTCCATGGGTTTCAATTTGACTATTGGGAGGAGATGGTCTCCTATAGACCAGGTTGGTAGTAAGGTGAGCGACAAGTATGTTGCCTACCAGTATGCCTCAAAAGTAGCAATCTTGGTTCACTACAGTCCAAGATCATGGCAACATCAATTTTAGCTTTTAGTGGTTCTGTTACTTGGCTTGGTAACTTATTGGAGAGAAACACCCATGCAAAGGATACTCCAGTACCAAAGGAGATCACTTGGATTTGGAATGCAAGTGAGATTGTTCCATCCACCTTGGATGTTCCACTGTGAAGTTTAGAGGAGGCATTCCAACAACATGTGGATTAGTTGGTGCAACAAGCTTGGAGTGGAGCCTTTGTCCCACCAAGAGACTAGTGTGAGGATGAGCCTCCAGAATTGACACCTTGATACCTCTAGACACTATGCTCATTGCTTGGAAATATCCAAGAGAGGGAGTATGTCTATTGGAGTTTGGTGAGATTAGCACTGGATTAGTTGAGATACTACAGGTGAGTATACAAGTACAAAGGTACTTGTATGTGGAGAGAGATGAGACTGTTAGGCGAGTCTCTCTACATCATGTGGTAAACTTGGCCTATCAATATCTTGAGTTATTACCAATGTCAATAGTTAGAGGTTACCAAAAGACCCTACCAGCAGACATTTCCTTACTGGGAGTGCAAGATCTAGAGAGACATGGTCCCATTCATTTGGTGATTTCTGGATGGCCATGTTAGGGACATACATGTGCTAGCCAAGGTTTGGGTCTCCAATATCTTTGTTCTAGGTCAAGCTATGGATCTGAATTGTTTGACTTGGATTGCAACATGTTCATCAAGCTAAAGGTTCATCAATCCATTTCTCCAATCCAAGCATTTTAGAGAACATCCCTTTGATGGGTGATTCTCGCACATGGGTGGTGGTGAGTATGCATCAAGTCCATTCTTGGATGGGACTTGCCGTGTTGTTAGATGTAGGTCAGAGTGGGATCAAGGGCTCATTATCTTTGTCTTTGGTGGACAAACCTATCACGCCATTTGTAGTGTCGCATCTAGATTGCTCAAACATTGGAGTTCCAATGATAGTAGTTAGAAGCATTTTGGCAATTACTCATAGACTACTTTCCAACGGTCAAATTTTGTGTTTAGGATACTGACTTCATGGTGGGACCCACCGTCACTTGCACCATCTCCACCATAGGTTGTGTCGTCAACAAGACCATTGGGAGGAGACCTAGGTCAATATCCGGAGTATACCTTGGAAGTGCAGCTCTAGAGAGCTCACTTCTATGATGTTGAGCCTTCGAGTTCTTGGTTAGAGTGGATAGAAAGCCGGCAAGCATCACTTGGATTCTCTTAGCTAGAGTGGGTGTGGTTTGATTGTCATCAATGTCCTATTGTTGGCAAGTTGTTGAGGATCAGATCAAGTATTGATATGAGTTCACTTGATTCAAGTTGTAAACGATTTGATTACATCAAAGAAGTGAGTCAGAGAGAAATTGGGTGTAGGAACTCCGAGTGTTGGTGGTATCTCCAAGCTTGGTGGATCGTGGTGTCTTGATTGAGTAGTCCAGAGAGTGTGTGCAAAAGCGCTAGCAAAATTTGGAGCCAAGGACAAGCAATTTTCAAGTGGTAGTTATGATTTTGAGCTCAGGACCAATTTGTTGCGAGTTGAACTCAAAAACTAAAACCGAAGGTGGAGTTGGGAGTAGATCCTCGTGAATTAAAGAATTGGATAAAACCTATTTTTCCAATTTGGCTCAAGTGAAGAGTTAGTGGAGGATTTAGCAGTCAGCCATTTTTAGAGATTTGTGTCAGATTTTACGTCAAATTTTATGTCAGATTTTGTGAAGAGGTTATGTTAGATTTTGGCGAGAAGAACTTTGATCTGATACTTGGTGATCCTTGTAGCTCAGGAAGTAGAATAGATAATCCAATTATATCAAATGCCAAATGGTGGCAGAGTCAATCCCATGTTGATTTATGAGATGGAGTGTTTTTGTTTAACATTTTTGTGATTGGACCCTCTCTATTCTTTGCTTCCTGTTTGTGTATTGTGTTTGTATGAGGTGCCCTAAATTTTGAGCATTGGTGCTCTGGTGTGCTCTTGATAGTGAGGCTTGAGTTATGACCAATCAAACTATCTTTGTTTCTCTCCGGTGAGGCAAGAAGTGATGACCTATAGACCGTGAGAATACGTGTTGTGATGGTAGGTTATAGGTCGCCCTTACCCCTAGTGTTATTGTCTCAATTAGAGTTACATTAGTGGGTAGTGTTCCATTAGTTTTGGCACTTGATGGTACTCGGTTGGAGTCGGCACTTGGTGGTGCTTGGTTGGTGTTGGCACTTGGTGGTGGTGGCACTTAGTGGGGTACTTGCGGTTGTTGTTTGCGATTACATTTTGTGGTTCCAATTGGCGATTACATTTTGTGGTTCTGATTGGCGATTGCAATTGCGGTTACTTTGTCACAACGGAGTTCTTTGGGGATTCCATAGGAGTTAGCCCTATAGTACACAATGGGTTTACTCAAAGTGGCACTTGATATCAGCTTGTATCTCAGGTCCCAATGAGGAAGGATATTGACTCTAAGTTGAAGTTTGATAGAGGAGCTGATTCAATTGAGAGTGCACTTGGTGTGTCCGCACCGTTGTTGTGGGACATGGATAAGATTTATGGGGCCTTCAAAAGCCCTAGGCATTACTCTAGTACAGTGGGTACCATTGAGTTGAATGACTTCATCTAGGAGTTTGATAGTTGGTGTGATCTACAACAGATGCAGAACCTAACTTAGTTTACCCCTTTCATGGCATGGAAGGGGTTGTTTCAGCACTTGGAGGGTCTGTTGATGGATGACTACCATGAGTTCAGGAGAGCTCATTTGGAGGAGATTGAGTTATGGAGAAAATATTGGTCTCCAAACTATATCTCTATTACTTTAGGCTTGGTTGCTAAGAGTAGATCGGCTGTACTCACAAGTTCTAGCTCAAGTAGTGTTGGTGGAGCTAGTGGAAGTGCACTAGCTGGAGATAGTGCTACCACGAGTGGAGGTACCATTGTAGGAGGTGGTGTGATACCGGGACTTAACCCTATGGTGGAGTTCTTCTAGTGTTTGAGGCAGAACAACTAGGGAGTGCGGACTTACAAGCTAAAGAGCTTGTAGAAGTTCCAACGGAAGGCTAGAGAGAGCCTACGCAAAGCATACACTTGCATGAGGCGGTTGATCAATTTCACTCAAGGAGTTACTGAGGCCCTAGCAGTCCAATTTTGGTATTGGATACTAGATAGGGAGTTGAGACATAGAGTTTGTGATGCTATGTTGTTACAGGCTACTTCGCCCACTTTGGCAATGGTCTTTGGTTTGGCTGAGCGTATTGAGCTCAACATGGTGGAGGAGATAGTGGTGATATATGGATTTGGTAGGGAGACCTCATCCACAACTCTTACTTCTTCTAGAATGTAGTAGAGTGCACCACGCCCAGTTGGTTTTTGAGGACAAGGTGGATAGCCCAGATCCTATGGAGTGAATGGAGGGCCTACTATAGTTAGACCCTTACCTTCATTTTGGATCAACAACAACTAGTGAGTGGTAATGTTGCTTGTTGGACTTGAGGTGGACCTCACCATAGGAGAGAGTGTACTCAGGGCAGCGGACTTGATACTTCTGGTGCATCACAGCCAACACAGAGGCAATGTGAGCATTGCCACAGATTTAGTCACACTAGTGACCAATGCTTTGACCTACATCCGGAGTTACGGAGTGGTAGGGCTGCTATAGCAGGTAGTAGAGGAGCTCTAATTCATGGAGGACGAGGTGGTAGAGGTGGTGGTAGAGGATCTACACCTAGTAGGGATGCAATACCTGCCCTTACTTCTGAAACAACTATGGCTACTTGGATTGAGCAGTTGGAGTAGAGATTGGCTAGTATGGCCATTGCTCAGAGGAGATAAGATTCAGGTGCTGAGGCTTCCACCTCATATGCTAGTGATAGAGATGCTTTGGACTTCATGTGTGGAGCAATACAGATGGATGCATCGGTAGCAATGATTAGGAGTGCAGTACATGCTCTAGAGCCTAGAAGAGCATCAATGGAGTTGGAGCTACAAAGAGAAGAGGTTGGGAGATAAGTCAAACTTCCCCAATCATTCATGCTATATGAGGCATTGAAAACAACATCCATGGCTCCTAGACGTCCTAGTGCAGGTATGGTAGGTGGTGATAAAGTGCATGATGGACTACCTACTAGTCAACCACTTACTTCTACATAGATTGAGTCTAGCATGATATTGGGAGCGGCTCAACTGATTATGTTGTGCCCTTTGTTTTTAGCCAGTGACATGTTTACATTGGGAGTTGATCCAACTCCAATGTTCCCATTGGTTGCCATGCTTTGTGAGAGTAGAGATGATGTAGTTCCTACTAATAGAGCAAAGGTGGTTGGTAGTGGAGCTGACTTGGTTGAGGAGCATGTGATCCCTTCAACAACCAGCGGTTTATGGCAAGCAGCAGTGGTTAGACTGGAGGAGTTGCCAGCTAGACCGGCCTTTGAGAGAGCAAGGTTCACACTTGGTGTTGTCCTATTGGATAACCAAAGGGGGATTTTCCACTAGGTGGGACCTTCAAGGAAGGTCTATACACCACAGAGAGTCTTGTTAGACTTTGGTGCGCAGTCCTTTATGTTGGGGAAGGCTGCAATAGTCGGTCTGGAGTTACAGAAGACCAATGTGGAGAGGTGTCCATTTCAGATCCAAACATCTCTAGGTGGTGGTTTGACATAGTACATCACACATGGGGAGCTTGTTGTCCAGGTTCAACCTGGTCATCTGACTAATAGCTTAGTGGTGAGCTCAGGCTATTGCAACAATAGTTGAGTCATACGATGTGCTAATTGGGGGAGCGAGCAGTGTTGTATCCCATGGGTTTCAGTATTGACTATTGGGAGGAGACAACCTCCTATAGACCAAGTTGGTAGTTTGGTGAGGGACGAGTATGTTGCCTACCCGTATGCTTCAATAGTAGGAGTCTTGGCTCACTATAGTTCGGGACCATGGCAACATCAGTTTTAGCTTTTAGTGGTGCAGTTACTTGGCCTGGTGATTTATTGGAGGGGAACTTCCATGTAGAGGATACTCCAGTACCAAAGGAGATCACTTGGATTTGGAGTACAAGTGGAATTGTTCCATCCACCTTGGATGTTCTATTGTGGAGTTCAAAGGATGCATTGTCATAACATGTAGATTGGTTAGTGCAGCAGGCTTGGAGTGGAGCCTTTGTACCATCAGGAGATGAGTGTGAGGATGATCTTCCAGAGTTGATTACTTTGACACCTTTAGATACCACATTCATTGCTTGGCAGTATCCAATAGAGGAGATATGTCTATTGGAGTTTTTCGGTGGGATTAGCATTGGACTAGCTCCGATATTATAGGCGGGTATACAAGTACAGAGGTACTTGTATATAGAGAGAGATGAGATTGCTAGGCAAGTCTCTCCACATCATGTGGCACACTTGGCCTACCGGTATCCTCAATTATTACCAATGTCAACAGTCAGAGGTTACAAGAAGGCCCTACCAATAGACATTTCCTTACCGGGTGCACATGATTTGGAAAGACATGTGCCTTTTCACTTGGTGATTTCTAGATGGCCATGTTAGGGACATACACGTGTTGACCAAGGTTTTGGTCTTTAGGATCCTTGTTCTGGTGTGCTTTGGGAGATGTTATGGCTACTACGACATCTTCAAGCTCATCAGTCCATTTTTCCAGCTTACCTTTTGGAGAATGTTCCTCTAATGGGTGTAAGTACACATCAGGTCCATTCTTGGATAGGACCTACTGTATTTTTAGATGCAGCTAGAGTAGGATCACGGGCTCATCATCTTTGTCTTTGGTGGAAAAACCTCTTACCCTAGAGAGGTTCTATAGTGTGCATATGATGGGATTCAACGACTTGACCACATCCTTGTTGATAACATCTTGGATGTTGGGTGTCAGTCTTAGACAATAGTAGTGGCTGATAGGTTACCTATGGCAGTGGTGAACCTAGTTGGACAGCCTAGAGCCACATTTCTTACACTCATGAGTTTCCCAAGCTCTCATGCTTTTTGAGAGAGAGGACCTCAACTTGTTTAGGACTCACAATTATAGTAGTTAGTGAAGCCCAACACCGACGAGAGAGAGTGGGCAATGAGTTTTTGCATTGGTATTACTACTATTCTAGCAGTATCAAAGGCATCCAACCGTCAAGTGTTAGGTCATGCTATGAACCTGAACTATTTGATCTGGATTATGAGCCTTCAAGTTCATGGCTAGAGTGGACAAAAAGCCAGTGAGCGTCACCTAGATTCTCTTAGCTAGAGTGGGTGTGGCTTGACTGTAATTAGTGCCCTATTGTTGGCAAGTTGTTGAGGAGCAAATCAAGTATTGATCTGAGTTCAATTGATTCGAGTTGTAAACGATCTGATTATATCAAAGAAGTGAGCTCTTTGGAGCTGCACTTCCAGGGTATACTCATGATTTTGACCTAGGTCTCATCCCAATGGTCCCGTTGACTACACACCCGACATGCAGATGGTGCAAGTGACGGTAGGCCCCACCATGAAATCAATACCCTAAACACAAAATCTAACCATCGGAAAGTAGTCTATGAGTAACTGCCAAAATGCCTCTAACCTCTATCACTAGAACTCTAATGTCTGAGCAATCAAGATGCGACACTACAAATGGTGTGACAACTGTCGTGCATATATACATTGCCACACAACATACATCATTGTCAAACATCATACACTATAGAAGCACAACTCACACATAAGTCTTGGTTTGGCAAAATATCATAGGATGCACCTGATATGCATCACCACTTGGACACTTGTGAGCCCTATGCCTATCAAGACAATTCAAGCACATGCTAGGAGCGATGGACCGAGTGGACATGGTATTCTTGGGACACAACCAATAACTACTAGGGAGAGTGGTCTACTTGGAGTCCATCTAGGTGAGCGTGGGCTACTTGGATTACACCCTTGGTCCACTTGGGATGTAGCTAGAGGATGTGTGGAGCTTGCAGCCAGAGTGGAGGGAGTTTTTCACACAAAGGTTGGAACCTCTAGTGGTCAGAGGCAAGACACTATTTCTCCCAAGAGCCTAGTTTAGTAGCCAGTCAGTATGTCTTCCACTCCTCCAACAATTACAAGAGGATACTTGGGAGCCAAATCTTGGACCCAAGCTTACAAGAGAGGAAAGACGGAGAGTTTGGAGGTTCTTGAGGAGCTACACGAGTTGTTTTGCCTTTGATATGAAGGATTTGGGTGCTTTGAAGGGACTTGGTATATGGATTGAGATGACTAGCAATACACTAGTTTTCTGACATCCTTATCACTATAGTGACATGGAGAGGACATTGATTGCAAGCCAAAGTAGAGACCTTTTTGAAGCTGGTTTGGTAGAGATCTCACATAGAGAGTATGCATCAGCTAGAGTGACGCCAACCAAGAAGGATATGCATGGTAATTACACAAATAGGCAGATGTGTGGAGATTACCGTCCTATCAACAAACTAGAGCTGATTGGTATGCCATGCCTACACCGGAGGAGAATTTTGATGTGATTGGGCATGCAAAGGTCTTCAATATTTTGGATTTTCAAGCGGGATATCATCAGTTGCCAATCAAGGAGGAGGACAAGTCCAAGATAACATTTTGGGCTATTGATCCTCACGGTAAGGATGTGTTATATCAGTGGAGGTTCTTACCATTTGGATTAGAGAATACTCTTGCTAAATTCTAGAGGGTCATGGATAGGATCCTTGCTGGATTGGATTTTGCTTGGTGCTATATTGATGACATTTTAGTCTATAGCACTATTGTGGAGGAGTATGAGCAATAGTTGTTGGAGTGGTTTGAGAGGTTGAGATCTCATAGACTCAAATTACATCTTGGGAAGTGTAGGTTCTTCCATGAGCAGGTTGAGTATTTGGGTCACACTATCTACCCGAGAGGACTTGGTGTTCAGCAGACCAAGGTGGAGGCTATTGCACGTATTCCTTGGCCTATAGATGTGAGCAGAGTGCAAGCATTCCTTGGGTTGGTGAACTTCCATTGGTGCTATGTTAGAGGATTTAGTGCTTTTGCCAAGGCCTTGACAAAGCTAACCAAGCTTACACAAGAGTGGTGTTGGGGAGATGAGTAGGAGAGAGTTTTGTAGAGCTCAAGGAGAGGTTAACATCTTCTCCTATTTCGAGGAGACTGATCAGAGGATGACCATTTAGGTCATATTGATTGGAGTATGTTAGAGCTTGGAGTAGTGCTCACCCAACATGATGATGAGGGGAAGGAGTTTGTGGTTGCCTATGCTAGTCACTCCAACAATTCAACAGGAGCGAAGTATAGTTCATATGAGGGAGAGTGCTTGGCAACAGTTTGGGCAGTAGCACATTTCTGATGTTACATATTTGGTAACCCCTTCACTCTCATCACTTATCATCAGCCACTAAAGTGGTTGATGGAGTCCAACAAGCTTTCAAGGAAGCTTGCATGATGGGCTTTGATTTTACAAGAGTATGATTTCACGGTTTTTCACAGAGCTGGAGTGGTGAACCGTGATGCAATTGGGTTGAGTAGAAACCCATGTCCTATCTAGCATGATCAGACCGAAGCACGTTGGCATGGTGAGATAAATGAGGAGATGGTGCCAAGATGGCATGCATCGGCCTTTTTGTGTATATTTTTTGAGGCTTTGGTGATATCTCTCTCAGCGCATACAAGAGGAGTTATTGAGGTCATAGATCTAGAGAGTGAAGATATTAGTACAGTTCAACGGGACATTCATGGGACATCTTAGTGATGAATTATCTTTGCACTGGTGTTGGCACTGGGTGGCACAATTGGGGCCAAGGAGAGAGATCGTGTTCTTCAGCAAGCCAGGCAGTTAAGATTGGAGGGCAGATACCTTTTGTGTGTATGGGAGGATGGTAGATTGAGAGTAGTACCACTTCCATCTCAAAGACTACAATTGGTCCGTCATGCTCATGAGGAGCTAGGAGATTTTGGAGTAAAGCATACATATAGCTTACTCTAGAGTCACTATTGGTAGCACCGTATGCAGACCGAGGTAAAGCAATTTGTTGCCAGATGTGTGGTTTGTGACCGAGTTAGAGCATCATTCAATGCTCCTATACCACAATTACACCCATTACCTATCATGGGATTGGGTTACTGCTGGAGTTTGGACTTTGACGGACCTTTACCATTGACTGTGAGTCATCATTGGTTTGTTTTAGTGATGGTGGAGCACTTCTCCAAGTGGATTGAGTTGGTGACACTTCCTGACAAGTCCAGTGAAGGGACGACTTACTCATTCCTAGATCGAGTTCTTAGTCATTTTGGTGCACCAGTTGAGATTTTGATTGATCAGGGTGTAGAGTTCTTGGGGGAGTTTCAAGTCTTGTGTGACAAGGCTTTGATTGATCATCGCACTACATCCCGAGATCACCATGAGGCAGATGGCTTAGTAGAGAGAGTGGTTCAAACGGTGAAGAGAGGATTGCAAAAGTATGGTTTGCAAAGAGGCCACTTGGGAGATTGAGATCTCTAGTTACCTTAGTTGGCCATGAGCTATTGGTTCAGCTGGAAAGCCTCCTTAACATCCTTCTCTCCTTACTTCCTACTCTATGGACGAGATCCAGATTTATCTACAGCCATTCATCAAGATGCTACCGTAGTTTTGGACTTGGATGACCTAGATGTATAGATGAGAGCATGTTCTCTGCGATGCAAGATATTTCAGAGAGTGATGCCAATGGCCTTTGAGAACTTGGCGATTGCTCTACATAGAGATACTTTACGCTATGATACCATTTGAAAAGGAGGTTATAGACCCTTGATTCATTGATTTCATCCAAGTGATTATGTGTATCTACAGTAGACAACACAAACAACACTTGATGTTTTGACAGGCCACACTATCTTGAGAATGTGTGAGGTTTTGCCATCTGGAGTCCTTGTGTTAGAAGGACGTGATGGTGTTGTTTGGAAGGATCATGTGCGCAATTGTGCACCATGCTACCTCCCAAACATTGATGGTACTATGGATCCAAGCTTGGCACTTATACATGCAGGCTTGAGGTGTATGTTATGTGGCTCTTTTGGTGGAGCCGCTACTATGTTAGTGTGTGATAGTTGTTTGAGAGGATGGCATATGGCATGTATGACTCCTCCCCTCATGGTGATTCCTCAAGTATAGTGGTTATGTCCTAGATGTACTTGACCTATAGCTAGTTCATTCTTTATATGATATAGATTGCACACATGCAACTAACAATGGGGCTCCATAGCACCTAGCCTTTTGATCCTTGGCCATCATAAGGTATATCATATACTTGGAGTAGTAGCTATCTGGAGTTAGAGGGACCTAACTGCTAGCTAGGGAGGCAATTGTGGCTCTTAAGAGTTTATGTATGACTTATGTGTGAGTTGTGCTTCTATAGTGTATGATGTTGACAACAATCTATGTTGTGTGGCAATGTATATACACAAGACAACTATCACACCATTTGTAGTGTCGCCTCTAGATTGCTTGGACATTGGAGTTCCAATGATAGTAGTTAGAGGCATTTTGGCAGTTATTCATAGATTACTTTTTGATGGTCAGATCTCATGTTTAGGGTACTGACTTCATGGTGGAGCCCACTATCACTTGCATCATCCGCACCATTGGGTGTGCCATCAGAGAGACCATTGGGATGAGACCTAGGTCAAAATTAGAAGTATATCCTGGAAGTGTAGCTCTAGAGAGCTCACTTCTTTGATGTTGAGCCTTCAAGTTTTTGGCTAGAATGGATAGAAAGCCGGTGAGCGTCACCTGTATTCTCTTAGCAAGAGTGGGTGTGGCTTGAATGTAATCAGTGCATTATTGTTGGGAATTTGTTGAGGATCAGATCAAGTATTGATCTGAGTTCAATTGATTCAAGTCATAAACAATCTGATTATTGTGGCACTTTAGAGTTTATGTATGACTTATGTGTGAGTTGTGCTTCTATAGTGTTTGATGTTGACAACAATGTATTTTGTGTGGCAATGTATATATGCATGACAAACCTCTTACCTAGAGAGGTTCTATAGTGTGCTTATGATGGGATTTTGAGAGTTGACCACCTTATTGTGAATGAGATTTTGGATGATGTTGGGCTCTAGTCTTAGACGGTGGTAATGGTTGATAGGTCACCTATGGCAGTAGTGAACCTAATTGGACAGCCTTGAGTTGCTCTTCCCACACTCATGAGTTTTTGAGGCTCTCATGCCTTTCAAGAGGGAGGTCTTGACTTGTTTGGGACTCACAATTACAATAGTTGGTGGAGCCCAATGCCAATGAGAGAAGGTGGGTAATGGGGTTTCACATTGGTATTACTATTGTTCCAACAATGTCATATGCATCCAAGCATCAAGTGTTAGGTCAAGCTATGGATTTGAATTGTTTGACTTGGATTGTGAGCCTTGGCTTGGTAGCAGCGTAGGATGCGCTTGATAGACATCAACACTCAAACACTTGTGAGCTCTATGCTTATTAAGATGATTTAGATATATGTTGGGAGCAATGGACCAAGTGAACATTGTATTCTTGGGACACAACTAGTGGCTACTAAGAAGAGTGGTCTACTTGGAGTCCATCCAAGTGAGCGTGGTCTACTTGGATTACATCCTTGGTCTACTTGGGATGTAGGTAGAGGATATATGGAGCTTGCAACCAAAGTGGAGGGAGTTTTTCACATTGAGGTTGGGACCTCTAGTGGTTGGGCAGATGATACTACTACTCCCAAGGGCCCAATGTAGCAGCTAGTCAATATGTCTCCCACTTCTACAATAGTTATAGAGGATACTTGGGAGCCAAATCTTGGACCCAAGCTTATAGGAGGAGAAAGACAGAGAGTTTGGAGGTTCTTGAGGAGCTACACGAGTTGTTTTGCATTTAGTATGAAGGATTTAGGTGCTCTAAAAGGACATGGTATTTGGATTGAGCTGACTAGTGATACACCAATTTTTTGACGTCCTTATTGATATAATGATATGGAGAGAGTATTGATTTAGAGCCAAAGTAGAGACCTTTTTGAGGCTAGTTTGGTGGAGATTCATATGGAGAGTATGCATCAACTACAGTGATGCCAACCAAGAAAGATATGCATGGCAACTACACAAATAGGTAGAAGTGTGGAGATTAATATTTTATCAATCGATAGACTAGGGCCGATTGATATGCCATGCCTACACTATAGGAGATCTTTGATGTGATTGGGCATGCAATGGTCCTTAGTACTTTGGATCTTCAAGTAGGATATCATCAATTATTGATCAAGGAGGAAGATAAGTCCAAGATAATATTTTGGGCTATTGATCCTCATGGTAAGGATGTGTTTTATCAATGGAGGTTCTTACTATTTGGGTTAAAGAATGCTCTTGCCGAGTTCCAAAGGTTCATGGACAAGATCCTAGCTGGATTGTATTTTGCTTGGAGCTATATTGATGACATTTTGGTCTATAGCACTACTATGGAGGAACATGAGAGATATTTGTTGGAGGTGTTTGAGAGGTTGAGATCTCATGGGCTCAAATTACATCTTAAGAAACGCAGATTCTTCACAAGCAAGTTGAGTATTTAGGTCACACTATCCACCTTGGAGGACTTGATGTTTAGCAAACCAAGGTAGAGATTGTTACGCATATTCCTTGACCTATAGATGTGAGCAGAGTGTGAGCATTCCTTGGGTTGGCAAACATCTATCGCCGCTATGTTAGAAGATTTAGTGCCATTGCCAAGGCCTTGACAAAGCTGACCAAGCTTACACAAGAGTGATGTTGGAGAGATGAGTAGGAGAGAGCTTTCTTAGAGCTCAAAGAGAGGTTGACGTCTATGCCTATTTTGAGTAGATCAATCAGAGGACGACCATTTTAGATTCACATTGATTGGAGTATGTTGGGGGCTTGGAGCATTGCTCATCCAACATGATGATGAGTGGAAGGAGTTTGTGGTGGCTTATGTTGGTTGATCTAACAATTCATCAAAGGTGAAGTATAGTTCATATGAGAGAGAGAGAGTGCTTGGCAATAGTTTGGGCAGTAGCACATTTCCAATGTTACCTATTTGGTAACCCCTTCACTCTCATCATTGATCATCAACCATTGAAGTGGATGATAGAGTCTGATAAGCTTTCAAGGAAACTTGCATAATGGGTTCTAATTTTACAAGAGTATGATTTTATGATTATTTGCAAATTTGTAGTAGTGAACCTTGATGCAGATGGGTTGAGTACAAACCCATGTCCCAACCAATAGGATCAGACTGGAGCATGTTGGCATGGTAAGACAAATGAGAAGATAGTGCTAGGTTGACATGCATCTACCTTTCTTTGCATATTTTCTAAGGCTTTGGTGGTATCTCTCTCAAAACATACAAGAGGAGTTAATGAGGTCAAAGATCCAAAGAGCGGAGATAGTGGTATAGCTTAGTGAGACATTCATGATGATGTCTTAATGATGGATTATCTTTGCATTGGTGTTGTGGGTGGCACAATTGGAGCCAAGGAGAGAGACCATGTTCTCCAACAAGCCAAACAGTTCAGATTGGAAGGTAGGGAACATCTTTGTGTATGGGAAGATGGTAGAGTGTGAGTAGTACCACTTCCATCTCAAAGGCCACAGTTGGTCCGTCATGCTCATGAGGAGCTAAGACATTTTGGAGTAAAGAGTACATATAGCTTACTCCAAAGTCATTTTTGGTGGTGCAATATGTAGACCAATGTATAGTATTTTGTTGCAAGATGTGTGGTTTGTGACCAAGTTAGAGCATCATTCAATGCTCCTATGCCATAGTTACACCCATTACCTATCATGGGATTGGGTTATCATTGGAGTTTGGACTTTGTTGGACCTTTATCGTTGATTATGAGACATCATTGGTATGTTTTGGTTATGGTGAAGCACTTCTCCAAGTGGATTGAGTTGGTGGTACTTCCTAACAAGTCTAGTGAAGGGACAAGTTATTCATTCTTGGATCGGATTCTAAGTCATTTTGGTGCACCAATTAAAGTTTTGTTTGATCAAGGTATAGAGTTCTTGGGTGAGTTTCAGGTTTTGTGTAACAAGGCTTTGATTGACCATTGTACCACTTCCCAAGATCACCTTGAGGTAGATGGGTCAGCAAAGAGAGTGGTTTAGATGGTGAAGAGAAGATTGCAAAAGTATGGTTTGCAAAGAGGATACTTGGGAGATTGGGATCTCTAGTTACCTTGGTTGGCCATGAGCTATTGGTTGAGCTAGCAAGCCTCCTTAGCATCTTCTCTCCTTACTTTCTACTCTATCAATGAGATCCAAATTTACTTGTAGCCATTTGTCAAGATGCTATTGTAGTTTTGGACTTGGATGATCCAAATGTATGGATGAGCGTACGTTCTAAACGGGTAAAGATCTTTCAAAGAGTGATGCTGATGGCTTTTGAGAACTTGACAATTTCTCAACATAATGATACTTTATGCTATGCTACCATTTAAGGAGGAGGTTATAGACCCTCAATCCGTTGAATTCATATAGGTGACTATGTATACTTACAATAGACAACATTGATGATACTTGATGTTTCTATAGGCTGCACTATCTTGAGAGTGCATGAGGTTTTGCCATTTGGAGTCCTTGTGTTGGAAGGACATGATTGTGCTGCTTGGAAGGATCATGTGTGCAATTGTGCACCATGCCACCTTCCAAAAATTGATGGTACTATGGACCCAAACTTGGTACTTGTATGTGCAAGCTTGAGGTGTATGTTATGCAGCTCTTCTGGTGAAGCTGTTACTATATTAGTGTGTGATAGTTATGCAAGAGGATGTCATATGGCTTGTTTGACTCCTACCCTCATGGTGGTTCCTCAAGGATAGTGGTTATGTCATAGATATACTTGACTTATAGCTTGTTCATCCTTTATATGGAATAAATTGTAGACAACCAACTAACAATGGGATTTGATAGCACCCAACCTCGTGATCTTTTGTCCACCATAAGGTATAACATATACTTGGAGTAGATGGCTATTTAGAGTTAAAAGGACCTAACCGCCAACTAAGGGGTGATTGTGGTACTTGAGAGTCCATGTATGACTTATGTATTTGAGTTGTGCTTCTATAGTGTGTGATGTGGACAATGATGTATGTTATGTGTAACAATGTATATTATATAGTGATGTATATATGCACGACAATTGTCATGCCATGTGTATCATCATACCTAGATTGCTCAAACTTGTAGTAGTAGTGTTGGTAGTTAGAGGTACTTTGGCAGTTACTCATAGACTACTTGTTGATGGTCAAATTTCCTATTTGGGGTATTGACTAGATGGTGAGGCACACTGTCACTTGCACCATTTGCACCATTGGGTGTGCCGTCAATGAGACTATTAGGAATGAAGATCCATGTCAAAATTAGAAGTATACCTTGGAATTATAGCTCTAGAGAGCTCACTTCTTTGATGTTGAGACTTCAAGTTCTTGGCTAGAGTGGATAGAAAGCCAATGAGTGTTACTTGGAGTCTCTTTGCTAGAGTAGATGTGGCTTGATTGTAATCAGTGCCCTATTGTTGGCAGCTTGTTGAGTGACAGATCAAGTATTGATCTAATTGAGTGTGATTTGAGTTGTGAACAAACTGATTATTGTGGCTCTTGAGAGTCCATGTATGACTTATGTGTGAGTTTTACTTCTATAGTGTGTGATATTGATAGAGATGTATGTTGTGTAGCAATGTATATATGCACGATAATGTTCTTGGAATGCAAATAGGATTCAAGGATTTTGTCACATGCTTCTTAGACGTTGTCCTTGTAAAGGTATTTTCCATGTGGATGACCTTCCTCTACTAGGAGATAAGCATGTGACATCTGGTATACTCTCCTCTAGTATTGTGTGTTGACAGACTTACCTTCTACATACAATTCTCCCTTTTTTGAATTTCATATCACATCTGAGAGCTTTTGATAGAAGGATTATGGGAGTCTTTGGTGATATCATCAGACCAAGGATATTTGAGTGTGTGATAGCGATTTGGCAAGTAGACAAACATCTCTACCAATCTCGTGCGGAGGAGTAAACCTATTATATATGGAGGAGATGACAACTGTAACATTTTTGGGTACTTGTGCTCTATCAAGAGCCCTACTTTCTTCTCATTTTGTGGTTGTTGATGGGCTAGTTGGAGACATATGTGACCGAGGTGGAAGAAGGATCATTTCCTCTCCATGTGTTATTGCGGTAGACGAGAGATGGTCTATCCACATGGGCATGGGAAGACCTTCCATCCTTTGCTTCACTATTGTTAGATTTGATGTAGTTTTGGAGGGAGTGATTACTCATCCTCTTGGATAGGCGGCGAGTAGAGCAACAACATACAAGGTCTTCAAGTATAGGGTGTGCAGTGAGGTCATCTCTTTGCTCATCTAGCCCTGGAGTTATATGGAGTGATGAATACATTGTTTGACACATTTGTTAGGGAGTGCGTGAGAGCTTATCATATTAGATGCAAGGGGTACACTCTCACTCTCATACTTCGGAATATACTTAAGACATTGTGTGTCCATTACTCCATATACTACGAAGAGAGTTTGTGCAATTCATAGGAGAGCAATCACTCTAGGTGATGCTTCTACAAGTGCTCTAGTAGTTTGTAGACTTTACTATTTGTGTGATTCAGATATCTTAGGTGCATATGGGTAAATTATCTATAAGGTTGGGGCCTAGCCCCATTTTACCTCTTTTGTTTCTTCATTGACATGCTTGATGGGATCTTCACATTCTTCATGTGTTCTATGTGGTCACGTTTTTCTCTTATGTAGCCATGCGGTATATTTACTTTTGGTTTGGATGTCCGTGAGCGGGTTGCGCGGTTGACACGTGCTCTTAGATATGCACAACGTTAAGCGCAGATCCTTCTCAACGACGAGGGAACGGACAGAGTTTCGTCATCTGAATGGTCAACGAAGGAGCCGCTGTCCCGGCGGGAGACCAGAATTGATGGAATCAAGCTGAGAGGATGCTCGACCGACTGCACTGGTCCGGTTTCTTCTCCCAGTGGAGCCCTCGCGACCGTCGATTCTCTGTTCATCCCATCTTCACTTCACCACAGGGAACAAGCAAGAAGCAAAGGTGAGGGACGAACTGTCTTTCGAAGTGAAGGAAGGCGACCGCGTAGAAAAAACGAAGGATGGGAAGACCCCATCGAGCCGTACATCTTTCGAAGTCGGACACAAGGAGAGGAAGAAGAACGAACGAACGAACGAACGAAGGAAGCACCTGCACCAGCTAGTCCCCTCCCCGGCTGATGTTGCCGGGTTCTTCCGAAATCGCACACATTTAGTTTTCTAGTGCTGCATAACATGGAGGAGCATCGGAGAAATCATGGAGCACGTTCGATCCCGTAGACAGTCGTTGAGGAGCTTGAGTATCGTGTACAGTGAGTGAGTGAGTTTCCATATTGAATAGCGCAATCAATGATTTGTTGCTGCTGATGTTCTTTACGCTCCGCAAGCTCTTTCTCGTTGCGGGTGGTGTGCTGTTTCGCTTGATGAGTGCACTGATACTAACTAGTGGCACGAGTGGTGTCCGCGGGGGTTCGCGAGTACGCAGTGAGGAGACTGAGTAGATTGGATGCGTGAGTGTCTCAGTGCTCGGAAGTTAAAAGGAAGAAGAAGACGAAGAAGAAGAAGAAGCTCTCTAGATTTGAGATCCGTGTTCTGCTGAAGCTTTGTTCCAAGGAATTATGAGGAAGCTCAAGCGCATGTATGACTCCTGGCTCCAGTTGTAGTGAACTTGTCTGCATGGCAGGTATCCGTGTCATTTTGTGTGTAAAGCTCGCTGTCTCGACATGATACTCCTTCAGCAGCCACTTATCGCGTCTCAGGACATGGTTGCCGATATGATTCAATGACGAGCATTACCTGTAATGTATGTTTAGCAAAGTATGGTACGAAGCTAGTACATAAAGCTAGACGCGCATACACGATGTTCGTGGCGCGCGCTGGACAAGTTATCAAGCAATAAGCAAATTTTACAGCCTTACGTCCGCGACAATACTCACTCTTAAACTACTGACATCGGTCTTGTCCTTGGTGCCTGTTATTTCTCCTGCACGCACTGCAGTTCTGGTTAGTCTAGTAAATTTGGCTCTCACAATCCCCAGGAAATTTTCAAACATTCTCTTGTCTGAAGATTACACTCAACAGTTCTTAGTCCTGACCAATATTAGAGTTGCAACTCAGAATTGCCGATGCTTTGTGATGCCAAGAACGCTGATTCCCGTCTCTACAAATATAATTGTTGTAGTATGCTTTAGGAGACAGGAACCCGCGCACCTGCCTAGCTAGCGGTCCTTGATGCTGATTTCGAGGGCATAACCCGTTTCTTTCCCAGTAGGCTATGACGTGGACCTGGACGCGTCGCATGGTGTGCCCGTCTTATCCTTTGCAAACTTCCTCGCATAGTGCTGGTCAAGCCGCTCGATAATGTGGATGATAAGCATGTGGTCGTTTATTTTTACTACTTATGCTATATATCGTGAATGATAGCGCGTTGCGGGCTACATTGTGAGACCTCATTACGAAATAATTTTACTATTACTTATTCCTGTCCACTACATTTCCCCGTTGACGAACTGATTTGACTTCATTTAAACGGAAAAAGCCGTAGGACCTTATTGCGCAATATTTTTTCGATATCATAGGACTTTGTCTCACCTGAAGACGATTTTTCACCACGAGTGATTCAACCCGTTTGGAAATGCGAACGTGATAAGACTACACACTGCCGACTGTATTAGCCATTGGGCCTTCAGTGCTAATTTTTTGGAGTGCTTGTGTTATGTTGGCCTGCTCCATGTGATATTTTTGTTATATACTTTCAAACTAACCAGACATATGACCAAAGAGTTGCAACGACCATTACTCTTATCATTCGGTAACATGTTATGTTTTTATTGCGCAGAATGTTGCCTGTTTCTAATCGAAACCCAATTTGGAGCCTTACGAAGACGAGATGTGAGCGAGTTGCTAAATTCAAGGGACGAAGGGCAAGGAAGATTGGTCTAGCTTCTTTTGAGAATAATCACCTACAAGACTAGCAAGTTTAACACTCGAGAGGATTCTTCACAAGCTACAAGATGGAGAACGTCGAAGCGGAATCAAGAATATCTAGAGAGTCTAAAATCCAGCAAGAATTAGACTTCAGAAGATCTGGATTCTCGAGCGGTTCTTCATCATCCAGATCTCTTTCAGCTGAAGAAGAAGATGAGCTTGAAGGATGTGCAGGAGATACAGGATCAGCTCGCAGAGTTGATGACTCTGAATCGTCAAGAGAGGCAATGGAGCTCCAGTCAGCAAGAAATTCTGTCGGAAGCCATGTCGTATCTCTAGAGGCTGGAGAGCGGGCCTCTTTCGAAGCCAAGGCACGGACTGAGGAAGATGTTCAAGTTCCGACAACAAGCAAAAGTCTCAGGGAACTTCAAGTATGCCCATCACCATATCGCAGTCGGCCTGTCGTTTATGGATCAGTTGTTCTCTGATCACGAACCAAGGGGATGTTGAGCTCTGTATAAGTGTGTGTACTGCAGTCTCTTCGTGTGGGTTCTTCTCAATGGCCAACGGATATTTTCATTACTTACTAAGCAAAGGTTTTGCTCGTTTGTTGGACAGGCTGAGGACAAATTGCGTGGGTCGCTTGAGTTTTTGTCCATTCTCGCACATCTTACAACCTTTGGGATCATTGGGGTGAGATAAAGCTTCACTCATGATAGTAAATGTTTTGTGAGGAGATGGTTAAGACAAGTCGAAAGGAACATATAAACTATCTGTCTCGTGTGTCGGCAGACAATCTCAATCGTGCGTAGCGTTGGGTTAAAATTGCCTGTACTATCTCTTGAATTCTCAGTAGAAGCTGTGATGGTTTCCAGGTGCTTATTAGGTACGGTTTGGAACAACTTTTTGGTCATCCAGTCGCAGGGGTGACTTCCGATAACAGTGCTCTCTTCAATGATCTTCCCGCGAATATGGTAAGATGAACTGCCTCTTTTGTCCTTCCCGACTTAATCAGTGACTGCTAAGAACTATGGATGTGACGCGGAAATGAACCACTGCCTTTTCTCCACATGCTGACGCTCTCCCGTCGTGTTTGTAGCTTGGGTCCTATCTCATGGGATGGGTTGGATTTGTTTACAAGAAGGACATTTCTCTGTATTCAGAGCATCTTGCTATCGGCCTTTCTACCGGTCTTATGGGAAGTATTACTACATATGCAGCTATGATCCAAAGGATGATGGCAAACATGGTGGGGAAACATTGGATGAATGGAATAATCGGACTGCTTCTTGGTGAGTAACACTTCATCCTCACTGAATTCTGTAGATTTGTACAGGTGCCTCCTTTGGGGAGTATGCCTTCATAAGCAAACGATGGGAGTTCATGTAATAGAATGTTTACGTATAGTTGCTCAGAGTGTGTAGCTCGAAGATTTCAACGAGTCGAGAATGTGATTTCAAGAGGAGCAGGCTCGCTGCAAGTTAAGTCATTCTCTCAGTCTGGGGTAACGGTAAATTGCTTCGTCAGGAGATGTAGAGCTTTCCTTTTGGTAGTTGTTGAGGCATGACTGATTCTTGTAGCTGATGCCGCTGGCAGGCATGGAACTCGCTCAAGTCTCGCTGATTGTAGGAATGGACTCAGCAAAACTTTGTAATAAGATCATAGAACGCGTCAATCATGACCGTGGTCGGAAAGGATTGAAAAGATTACAAGCTCCTGCACCCAACAACCTTCATCGACGGCGGATGAGCTTGGTGTTCTTCGTGGCTTTGGGGGGTTTCTTGTGGATCGCATCTTTGGTTCTAACCGTCTTCAATAGTAGTTCATCGTCCAGACGAACTCTGTGGCTAGGGTGTTTGGTGGCCCCCCCGGGTGTTTGGATGCGTTGGTATTTTGCAAGGCTAAATGGGCAAGGCCTCGGACCTAAGCATTACCTCAGGTGGCTACCGGTTGGAACAGTTTTGGCAAATGTTTCTGCTTCATCCATAGAAGCTGCTCTCGCTACGGTGGAAGCTGCGGTACTTTTCTTCTCCTTCTTCTTGCTTAATGAGTTCCAGTTCTTGTCTAACCCTCTCATGTCGTTTTGGTTAGTTCCAATTTTTGTTAGAGAGGCTGAGCTAATTTTTTTCTTTTATTACAGGTAGTGAGCTACAACGGTAGACTGCTAGTTGGAGGACTACAGCTAGGCTTTCTCGGCTGCCTGAGCACAGTTTCCACATTTGTTGCAGAGATACAGATTATGCACCAAGGGAAAAACCGCTGGCGAGCCTATGTATACCCAATATTTACTATCCTCACATCCCTTGCAATAGGATTTGTCGTGTATGGAATACCAGTGTGGGTGTTGGACCTTGATGCTAGGTACAGACCACTGGAAAACTAAGCAGGAAGTAAGCTTGTCCCTCAAATACAATCTTGCAGTTAAGTATCATCTCCTTCTGCAGATTATCCTCGAAGTCATGCTAATTTATCTTGTCGCTAGTCAGCTTGTTAGTAACTTGAGGATTCAAAATTTGACACGGCTGTGCCGAACTTCAGGATCAAGCTCTTGTAGTGGAAATGGAGATCTGTCCTATTTCTCCTACTAAGATTGCATGGAATGCAAAAGGATGCCTAGTGGATGAAAATACCCAGGACCAGGATTATTCACATGCAATCTACATGCCGAAGCAGTGATATCTCACTTTTTGGTAAGCACTGTATGTGGAACTTCAATTTGCAGGGTCTGATGAATGTAGAAATCAATATCCGTCGAATGAAGGAGCTCGTAAAAATCTTGATCCTCATGGGCAAGTAAACTGGGGTGATTTCTCAGAAGACAAAATGAGCCAGCTTAAAGACACGCCCGGGTCCAAGGCCTCTGCAATATCAGGTGTGATGTGCTTGCCAAGTTGACCCTTTTCTGGCGCATACTTGAGAACCAAAGCATCAGATAAGAGATGGTGTCTAGTGCCTCGTGAAGCAGGTCCCATCACTTCATGCATAACCTGTGGTCTTACCTTCACTCTTGTGAATCTGTCTTATGATGGGGGTGAACATTTGTTGCGGTCATCGATTATACAGGCAATCTGTGATGCGAGCCCTTCTTCACATATACAGGAATGCTGTCCAGTTCTAGGAGGGTATGGAACCGTGTTTTAATGAACGGGTTCTATGTTCACTACTCACTATACAGGAATTGGGTATAGCCGCCATTACGAACAAGTGGATTCATGGATGACATCTTTTTCTGCCGCTGTATACTGCCATTGATTTTTCTGTTGTCTCTACTGAAAAAGCGTAAAATAAATGTTTGATTATCCTCCCAACGAAAAAATACGAATTGATGATTAATCTCGAGCCACTTCAAGGAGTAAGAAGTAGGTTGTTCCTCTTTTCACCGTTCCCGTTCCATGGCATCCGGTCCGCAATTCTCTTAACACGTAGGAAGACGGTTGCTCTCTCATCTTGCGAACCCTTTGCTCTTCAACGACTGTCACAGCAGGGTTGAAGTCAAGATTGCTGCCTCGCATAAAATCAGAAAGGTGCTCAGGAAGTTAGGAAGACGGCAGCTGCCTGCAAGTCACTATGGGAAGAGAAATAGGGAAGAGCAGCGGAGCAGTTCGAACAGGATGTGGAATTGGTGGACATTTACCACCATTGTGCAGTGCTTGCGAGCCGCGCTGGTCCCTGCCCTGAGCAGTTGGAGAAGCTTTATATCACTTACCAAACTAGACCATACGAAAGTGGTCTGGATAGAAGCTCTTACAGGTCTATACTGTTATTTTAGAACGTTAGATTTATACTTGACAGGCCTGTTAAAACTTTCTCAAATTTAAGGCGATTGAAAAGAGAGCAAAATTGTCTGGGCTTTGGCGAACTGAAATTGTGGCTGCATTGTCAGAACTGGCTCGCCTGCTGGGTTTTAGTTTTCCTTAACAGCCGCGAAAACTTTAGTGTACGTAGTACAACTCCTCTTTCATACGACATGAGACTTCTTGCCAAAGGTTCGTTGTGCCCAGTGAGCAACGGACATACTGGACGAGTGAATGTAACCATGAGGTCACGTCCATCGGAAATTGTCTGAAGTAGAACTCCAGATATACACAGCCGTAGACAAGACGCACAAGTCGCGATTTAAAAGGCTGCTTGGAGGTTGTGACGTAGATGACGTGGCAGCCTAGTAGTTCGCGACGTGGAACCCAGTATAGTTCTACGGCTCCAGCAATTGTTATGGCTAGCTGTGACGGTTACCTGGTTTCTGTCAAAAGAACTGCGGCAGGAGGCGGGAGGCGAAGGAGTACGATGAGCGAACGTTGCCAATATGGCTAGAGTTCTCCCTCTCCACCTACTAGACATACCATTGGAGTTTCCACTTACTAGATTGGACCTCTACTATATATTCTTCTCTCCACCTACTAGACATACCATTGGAGTTTCCACTTACTAAATTGGACCTCTACTATATATTCTTCGGGAGTAAAATATCCTTTCCTTGGTTTATTTGGTGCTTTCCTTGGTTTATTGGTGCTTGTTGTTTGAATGCTTTTCTCCTTGGTTCCTTTGGACCCTACTAGTGTATATTTTTTGTTTTTGGTTGTTTGGTACTGATGTGCTTTGCGCTCTTCTTTCTTTTTGTTTATACTTTTTACTCCTTTCCTTTTTCCTGCGGATACACTAAATATATAATAATCTTATATATATAACACTGTTGTTTGGGAGTCCTTCTTGACTTCTAAATTCATACACCTTCACCTTAATTCACTTCACCTCTGCTTTTCGCGTATCAGTTGACTCGTTCCCCTTCCCGTGCAGCGCTGAAGTTTTCTTGCTCCACTCTCGTATCACTAGCAAACCTCTGTTTGACTCTTTCTCATTGTTGTGTCCTGGATTTTCTCTCTACTAATAATGTTTTTGATTTCAGGGATCCATCAGGTATGTCTCCATTTCTTCCCTCATGTGGATTCTTTTCCTTCTGGACTGATCCTCATTATGTGGTTAAGACTCCAGCGTGTGTGTGTCTGCACTTTTGCTTGCCCTTGCTTTCCACACTTCCACCTCTGTTCTTTTTGACATTCCCATTACTTTTGAGCGGCACTTTAGGGGAGCAACTGAGTTTGCCTTGGCACTCATGAGTTTTCGAGCAGAAACTCAGTACGAGGGGTACTGGCAATGGCTCAGCTACTTTGGCACTGCGTGAGGTATTGATGAAGTTGTATGTGTTTTCGGGAAGGTTTACTATGGCCTTACTTCTGCTTCCCTTTAACAAGCGTCTCAGGACTCAAGCGTCCATAGCGCTTGTTATGATATACTTTATATCCTGTCCTTTTTCGCTTCACTCTCATCACCCTGTTACACTTCAACAGGTTTCTGCAGCCACACCAACCTATAGCTCTTGCATTGTTCCACTCCTCCATTCCCCAGCTAATTCTCTCCCTATTATTTTTCCTTCGCCCTTTGCCTGATTCATGGGACCTATGGTGTATACATTGTTCCTACCTGACTGCAGCTCACGTTTTTTATTTTTATTGTTCACGCACTGCTTACCGGCTGTCTTTTACATAGCGATACCTATTTCTCCCAATCATTAGCATAGAGTTCTCTATTTCATGGTTGTTTATTAGACTGTTAGCCATATGTTATTCTCAATTTGTTTCAATTATGCCTTTGCTTCAAGTTACATTTGATGCATTCTACATTATGGATTTCTGGATAACCCGTTCACAGAACTGCTTCTGTTCTCGTATACCTATCTATATATATAAATAAAATATATCACTCACTTCCTAACATTTGTATATAGCGTTAGACTGTCTGCTTGAGGAAAAGAATAAAGAAGTAATGCGATGACGATTAGATTAACAGTGTAACAGTATAGATAATGAAAGTTGCTTTTAGCCGGAGCATTGAAGAGAAACTTTGTTCATATAAAACCGAATCATCAAAAGATTAAAAAAGAACACGTAGCTACTGTCGGTGATATTATAAGATTTTGAGAGGATGAAATTCAGAAGTATTGCCCATGAACCGAGAATTCTGACTTTCGTTGATGGAGATTCCAGTAACATGTGGACAGAACGTTTAGGTAAACAGAAGTTGTGACGACTGGAGGTTTTATATTAGAAACCAAACGATGAGGTTTACAAGTGAATACTTTACGATTGGCATCAGATTCAAAAATACTGGTAAGAATCATTGATTCTAACCAGTGTAGAACCTGAATTCAAGCATTGCTACGTTGTCAGCCTCAGCGCAAAAGCTTCACATATAATCAATCTCACTGAGGTCGATTTGGCGTGGAAGGAAAGCAACAGGTATACTTTGTCCTTTTATTCTTTTCTTCAATATGTGTTTTAACATTTAACGATCCTATGGCGAGGAGTTTATTTCCAAACTTTTAAAGCAACAGGTATACTTTGTCGTTTTATTCTTTTCTTCAATATGTGTTTTAACATTTAACGATCCTATGGCGAGGAGTTTATTTCCAAACTTTTAAACTAACCACTCATAGTGAAAAGAAAAAATCCTAACGAAAATTCAAAAATCAAAAATCATAAGCTTTCTATAAAGCTCCATATCAATCTCTGTCTAGCCTTTTATTGTACTATTAATCTATGTACTGTGAACTATGTTCTTTTATAAACTTTGCAATATACTAACTCGTCTTTGCGTCAATCAACTTACATTCATGACCGTGAGTCTGTGGTCACATAGTGAATCTAATGTAATAAGGTTCAATTTCTGTTGCACATCAAATTGATAAACTTCCCTTTTCTCACGTAAAATGGTTTTTATCATCTCTAGAAGTCATTTTTCTCCTCAAGTTTGGAATTATAATAAGTCTTTTTGAAACATTTGAATTGCAAATATCTCTAGTTTATTATCATGGACTGGTTCATGTTTGAAGTGATGTTTATAAGCCTAATTTTATTATAGAAGCAAGTAGTTATTAAAACTGAACATGTATTTTCTCTTTCTTTTTCATCATGGATTTGTTTTTGCTTTAAGAGTTCTGGACCATAAATAACAGTCATATATTTCTAAGGGATAAATAATCTCTTGGTTGCAATAATTTTAAAGGCTTCATCGAGAAGAAGAAACTTACCTCCATGTTAGACAAAGTTAGAGGTAAGTAAAAAAAAGTTTCCTAACAGCCTCTTCTTAGATTAATTTCCACAAGTGCAAATGAGAAACAGTATTGAAAGAAAAGACAACGACTTCACAATGTAGAAAAACGTCGGCATAGCAAGAACCCCATAAAAGAATTCCCACGAATGTAAACAAACAATAAAATCGAATCAACTATGCTGGTAAGTATAAGAAGCTATGGAAACGCAAAGAAAATCGACTTCGCCCACCTTAAATCCGTTGAGTTACGAAAGAACACATTTATGGATAGGAAGAAGGCTCTAGGGGGATAATAGTGGTTGCTTTACTATGGAATATACTTATATCAAAAGCATGTCCATGAAGACTTGAAAAGGAACACACTGCTCTGATCTTTTATCGTAAGAACAAGAAACCTCTCTCAAGCACCTTCAAGTCCTCGCATATTCTAGAACCGATAGTTTCTAAAACCATTCGTTTATAGACAGAGGAAGTATTTTATGAGACTCGTAAATGTCTTTCAACCACTTCAGTGGGAGCCGTATTGCGATTGGCAAAATCGGCTGCATATAAAGATCCTGGCTCAACATAAAGATTCCATCGATGTCGTCCAGTTATTCTTAGCTTACCGGCGTACATAGAGCACACGTTTGCACGACTACAGATGAACTGCGTATGCAGTGGCACCATAGTAAACGTCTCGATCCCTACACTACAACAGTACAGTACAGTACAGTACAGCAGCTACGAGGTAGCGAAGGAGTTCGGTAACTGTCTGATGACAGTTGGAGCCACGTCACCACCACATTCAACACCTCACATGTTTAAATGAAATTCAAAGACGCACGATAGTGAGGGACTGCTACGACTAGACACCGGCGAGCTTGAGTTGTGATCGGGAGGTTTCGGAAAGGGGAGGATCCCTAAGTTGAAAATCTCCAGCACTTTCTGGAAGTGTAGTTGGGAAAATATCATCAGAGTAGTGATCCCTGGTTTCCAACGTTGGCCACCGTTTAAGGTCCCTTGTGGGTACAAATGAGATTGGATGCAATCGATACTACTTGCTACGCATTGGTCCGAACGAGTCCCAATGTCATTCAGAGTCTCCGATTGGAATCTGCTCCTCTTGATTTGAAACTTCTTGGTAGTTGTATGTTACACAGCACATATGTGCATTCCTATTAACAAGACAAATCTTTTTGTTTGATTTTTTCCACCAGAAGTCTTCGCTCCGCTCTTTTGACCAACCCTCCACTATCTAATCTGGATGTCCGTCCTTCTCCTATGATTCAGGAACCCCATCCTCCATGTTTAAATGTCTATTGTTCACTCTTTAGAAAAACTTCATAGCCGGTGAATAATTATCAGATGAAGTAACTGGAAGAGAGTAAACAAACTCCTGGTCCAAAAAGGTGTGCTGATCCAGCTTCTGAGAGTTCATGATCAACTCCCCAAGAGATACTCGATGAAGACCTGCAAGATTGCAAACGTTGTGTTAGAATAGAAACCTAGCCATTTCTCAGTTATTCAGTTGTGGAATTCAATCTTGCTCAAAGACTTACAGCAGGAGATTCTTTGCTCAAAGACTACAAGGCTAATGGAGAAGCCGAATAACTGGGAGCAAAGAACACTAGCGCACATCATTGATCATGGAGGAGCACGAGACAATTGCGCGCTCACAGACTTAGCTACACTAAAGAAATCGTGGAGAGGAAGAGGAAATCATCTTCTATAGCAACAAAATGTATGTGCATGGGTGAAGACAAACGCTGAAGAGGTCCAAATGACTAACCAGGTGATTGGGCATCTTCATTTGTAGCTGCTGAAATGTTAATTTTGCTACATGTTGCAATTGCAACTCAAGTACGAGTGGGAAAAGGTTTCATTCATAAATTGAGCGTTTGGCTTCTATGCTGCCAACCTGTGATCACTGCACCAGCGCAAGAGCAGCAAGAGACATGAGAACTATCAGCAAGAAGCATGAGACGCAGCAATTAAAACCCATGCGTGCAATCGCTCATGAAGAATAGTACTCCAAAACCCTAGCGGACGGCGGAAAGTTCACTAGAACAACGCAAGGCAACAACAGAACAGGCTAGGGCCGTCAACTTCTCCGCAAATGTGACGGGTGGGAGGAATTTCGTTGAAGATGAACGGCAGGGTGACACAATAACAACATTCAGGTTTAGTGGCCAATCTGCTCTGCAGGATTCAGGAATTCAACATGAATAAACACACCGAAATTCTAACTGGATACAACACTCAGGATATTTTACACTCCGGTAAGATTTCAGGTGAGTACAAATAGCTTTGCGAGTCTAAATAATAGTGGTTTGAAGTCGGTACCTGAAGAAAAGTACTACTACTACTAGAGCTGTGCGGCTTTGGGCTGCACCCTCGCTTTCTCCGCGTCGATAATCGAACATATTAAGCCGACTGTCCTGTCGAGCATTCCTTCGGGATTCACTACCACGTAATCAAATTCTTCCATCCGTGTGAGCTCCTCTCTCGCCGTGGCAACTCTCACAAGCATCTTGTCCATAGTTTCTGTCTTCCGCTCGATGAGCCTCTTGACTAACGCCACTTCGCTCTCAGCTACGAGGAAGATAAAAACCGCTTCAGAGCCCAGAATTGAACGTACAGTCGCTGCTCCTTGAACGTCCACCCTCAAGACAACGTCCATGCCCATGCCCATACTCTCTCGCACCTGTTGTTTGGGAATTCCCTTGTAATCGCCATAGACCATGGCGTGCTCCAGAAGCTCGTGATTCTCAATCATCTCCTGAAATTCCGTCTTGCTCATGAAAAAATAATCCACACCGTCCACTTCTCCCGGCCTCATTGGCCTGGTGGTGGCAGTAACCACGAAGTGTATATCTCCTCTCACGTGTTGCAATTGTTTGATCACGGCGTCCTTTCCCACGCCGCTCGGGCCGCTTATGACGATTACTAGAGGTTTGGGACATGGGGATTGAGGACCTTGGCCCAGAGGAAACCCGAGAGCGTCCTCCAGTTGGGCCATCATAGCTATTTGAGATTCACTGCTTATGGCATTCTCCCCTTTCACGTTCACAAATCTCGTGGGAGATGAGCAGGTCCCTGCTCTAGGGAATGGACTCCCATCGGAACCTTCGTCATTGTCCGCATCCCCGGACACCTGGCCAGAACTTGATTCGAATAAAAGATCCACAGGACCTTCGGTGGCAACAAAACTCTTTCTCAATGTAGTAGGACAATTCCTGGTCCCTCTGAACTTCACCAATCCCCCGACTCTAGTGCTACCAAATTCACGTCTATCACTGCTGATCCACGGTCTCTTTATTACTACTGTACATTCTGTGTTACATGTTACAGAAGAAGGCTTGAAGACCCCAACAGCTGGTGCTGCTGCAGCAGCAAAATCTAAGCTGCTGCTGCAACTACTACTACTACTACAACTACTACTACTACTGCGCATAGTTAAAGAAATATTGTTGTTGCCCACTCTATAAGGACGACGCCAGGTGGTATACATTTTTCCTTTCCATAAAACAGGAGTGGTGAAAAGTGGAGACGAAACCAACGACGACGAGAATAAAGCAGGGCAAGAATTGTTATGATTCAAAACTTTCAAATTGGACGCCATAGCTAATCCTACAGAAGAACCCATGCTGACCTTGGAGGCGCAGAAACACACGTTTCCCATATCGCTCGCGCTCGATGGCAATCAATTTGGTTATCACCACCACCAGCGCCCAGGCCAAATACGAGGAGCAGGAACGCGAGAGGCGAGGCGCTCTGTCTGTCTGTCTGTCTGTCTATGCTGCAAAGCCTTGTCCTGTCCTTTCTTCTTCTAGAGCTCTGTGCAGCCGGAGCGCATTTCATCCAATTAAAGCCAACAGAAGTGCTGCTTCTTCTGCTTCCTTTCGTCTCCTCCAGCCCTGCCTCCAACCCGCCTTCCCCTCCAGTCTTCTTCCTGTGGCTCCTGTCGCTTCCCCATCAAAGACGAACTTCGCCCCAAAAGTGCGTCGTTCCTCCGTTTCTCTAAAGCTCCTTCTTCTGCGCGAGCGCAGCAGCAGATTCCAGAAAGCAAATCTTCTGTGGACTCTCTGGGAGTCCCCAACACCATCGCAGCCAAAACACCAAAGGCAGTTACTAACTTGGCGTCTCTACGTCCGTATCCTCCCATCTTCGTCCGTCCGATGCAGTATCTGTAGGAAGTATATTCACTCCCTTATGCGGACTTCTAACTGCTCAAGACCAATTGGACCGGCCCCACGGAATTATGTTCTTTCGGGTCACGGTTAACACCTCTCTCTGCCACAAATGTCCTCTGCGTTCCCTTTCTTTAGTGTCATTGAATCAGCTATGAACGATTCAGATCGTAGAAATAACGTGGAGGCCTAGTTGATTAAATCACTTGTTTGGGCATGCTTATGATAATCTTAACCACAATAGCATGGAGTAACTCGGTCTCTTTGGCAAGAGAAGAATGACATGCCTGCATAAGTAGCTTGAAGAACAATATCGTACATAAGAGTTCACCTTCTCCATGGGGTGTCTATTTTTTGGGTCCGCAAGCGCTGATTTCAACGACAAAGAGTGAACCGCTGTAAGGAAAGGCTACACGTATTAAAATGAACTCTATAACACATCAAGCGAGAATCTTTGGTGTGAGAGAGACAGTATGAAAGCGTGAGCACTATCCGATTTGGTTCCTAGAATGGCCGAGCCGTAGTGCGTCCCTTAGTCTCGTGCCTTTTGATTCTATGGAGTTCTGTTCGTTTGTTCTGGAGTTGCCGTCAAGTACAGAATGTATTCGTGTGCGGGATACACTTTCCGCACACTAAACACGCGATGAACACGGTTTGTAACTTCAGTGTTGTATCTCTAAAACAACGGGGGCAAAAGAACCTGAGTGACCACCACTCATATGACTGATGCGCACATGCTTTGTCCACGAGTGAAACACGATCATTTGGGGCAGAGTTCATATTTGACGGCAGGCATTTCAATGATTGCAAATTAGAGCCTTGAACTTTTGAGTGCTCTTGTTGATCACATCCCTTTCTTATCTAACTCTTGTAAAGGATGGAACATTCATCCAGAATCTTATAAGATTCTGATTCTGGCAATCACTAGACCCCTGCTCAAGCATCACAAGGGCTGGTTGCTCCAAACTTATTTTTGGTCATTCGTTCCTGTCTTAAGTTCCAAGATAGGGCAGATTTAACCAACCCCAAGACGAGCTACAGGATCTGAACCGGTGAAAGCGTTAGTAATATTTTTAGGAGAAATTTTAATAAGAGAGATCAGTTCTTACGGACCACGTGATAGCGACAAACAAGTCAAGGTTGCTGACTAAATAAATAACTCTAGGTATCCATGCTGGTTTAAATAACGAAGCTGTTTGGCAGTTAGATCAGTCCTGTTCCAAGATTAAACTTCGATAAGGTGATAAGGTCTTTCACGACTCGTTAGTGACTTTGAACAGAGGTCTGGAGTTTCAAGCACAATCTGATATCATTGTGGGTACGGAAGAACGCTCAATGAGAAAGGACCTGCTCTGTATTGTATTGCAAATGGACTGGGCGGAGAAAGATATATTCTCAGGTACCCACTGAACTGAAGGTGAGTAGACATACATGGACTGTAGCGCAAGCCAGGGTTTTGCTAGCAAGAAATTACAGTCCGAACGTTACCATGGCATGTTGTGAGTGATCGAAGTTCCATCTACCTGGCATCGATCAGGCTGAGGACCAGCGGTTCCTTGGCCAAAGTCATTTGCCTTTCTTTGATTTATAGGGACAACATGATTCTAAAATCACCTCAGACAACTTGAGTGACAATAGAATCCCCGTAGGGGGCCCCTCACTTCGCTTTCTATAGATGACAAATTTCAACAAAAAAAAATTACAGCTCGACAGTTGCCAAATTCCGAAATAGATTATCATCACATCAAGTTAGTGAGCACAACCGAGTGGACTACATCTGTGGGAAAAGGCAGCACTCACCACCCTTATGTGAAGGAGAACAATGTGATAACTAAAATTTAACAAGAAGGTATATGGCAAGTGTATTACTCTACTATGATTAATAGATACAAGTTTGTTCCACAGTTCTTAACCCCACCCTAAGTGGGTGCCCCGCAACTTCCCACTAGCTGGAAATAAACAGACTTCGCAAATTGCCTGTAATGACTTGCCCCACACCTACCAATGCTCCTCAGCCTTCGAGAAAATGACGACCACAACAGTGAGGGCATCTACAAGAGCAAAACAACAGCTGCTGCATTGCACCAACTTCATTGCTGCCAATATTTCTTACAACGTAGTCCTGACAGCACTCCATAAGAGGTCCACCCCAAGTGCATAATCAAGGAATCCCAGAGAGCTCTGAAGATTCTAAAACCATGGGCCGGGCTTTGTTTGAGCTTACTCGTGCGCTATGACCAGTCCAATAGAGGGACTGTAACATACTTGGAATCCCGCCTCGAAATAATGAGTGATTGAAGAGAGGACGAGTTAACACTTGATCTCCAAAATTCCTTGAAGTCTTTCCGAACCATAATAGCGTGCCCTGTCTGTCCTGCTCCAAGACGTCACCGACTCCAAATATGCACAATCCTTGATGGCGATCCGAGTGCACCTCTACTTGACAACTCAAGTTGGAATGAGTTCCCATGAATTCAGTTCAAGCTGGATTTCGAGAAAAAAAAATCTGGTCGACTCTCAAATCACACTGAAATAAATGGTGGTGTAGACAGCCTGTAACTTAAACAAATCACTCATAGTAGAGGTTCTTCTACACAAATTTCTCATCATAGAGGTATAAATAGGCTGGTCCACTATCGTCGATGGTAAACCCAGTAAATCAGAGAAGTCCTACTCGTCTAGAACTGCCATCAACAAAGACTTTTTGGCGCAACCTGGACTTTCGTCGAAATTATCCAGAGGGAACTTGGCAGTGAGAAGCCCAACTACGAAGACGAGGTTCCCATTGGAAACAGTGATGGCATTTATCGACCACCAGAAGTAATAAGCCTTCACAGTAATACCACTTAAGTTGGTCAGCGACCCATAAGCTAAATTTCCTGCAATAATCTTAGAATATGTCACTGGAAACTCCCCAGGAATGTAAATATTGCACTTATCCTGCAGAAACACTTGGAACGATCCGTCATCGTGTAAGGTGTACCCCGTCACTGTGTTGGGAAGTAGCCCTGTGGGAAATCCATGCTCCACTAGCTGCTGGTACGCATCCTCGGCGCTGGCGAAACTCAGAAGTGAAGAAAGACATACCAGGCCTATGTAAGCTAACAGCAACTGGCTCCTGCTCATCTGGAACAAATGATTTCTCCTTCGATTAGCTAATCTCTCCTCCTCCGACATGACGCAGCTGCTGCGATCAATCGACCGCATCTTCCCCCGCCTTAGCTCCAACCGCTGCAAACGAACGACCTTCTTCCTTTCCTCGCTCGCTAGCGTAGCTTCCCTCCCCTCAATCCGATTCGGACGCGATTGAGAATGATTTCCTTCCGCAGAGATGGGGAGACACACCACTGGGAGAAGAAGCTAGCTCTAGCCAAGCTGCACACGTTTCGGACCAGATGTTAGACCGGAACCCCTTTCTAGCGAGTGAGCCAGTGACGAATTCTCCCTCAGGGCCACGAAGGGCCCGCCATAGCCCGTAGCCAGCCGTGCCATTCAGGAAACAGGACACACCAATACTTGAGGACCTCGGTACACGACGACGGCGACAGTCAATCGGTTCTTCTGCTCTTCTCCTCTCCGCTGGAATATCCCTCGCCGATCCTGTTGTGTTCTCTGGCTCGACACAGTGCAGTGCAGTCAGAAACTGGTCTTCCTGTTGACATCACCGGCTTCTTTGCTTGTTAGTGCTACTTTCGGTTTAACACGGACTCGTTGCGTGTGAACTAGAACCCATTGATTAACGTTAACATAACACTGTTGCAGATCGCGCACTCAAGAACAGGTACTCCCAGTAAGGAAGCTTTCCTATCTGCATAGGCAGGTTAGTCCTACCCGGGAGATAGGACCGAACTGAAGTCAAGTGAAGGGCAGCGAAGGAAGCGGTGCAGTCGGGCGAATCCATAGCTGGCTCATTGGAAGGCACTGACACGGCAGTGCGCACGTCAGACTATGCTGTGCAGTACGTGTTGCGCTACAGCTGGCACCGTGTAGCGCTAGCTCTTCCAAAGTCTGTCGACGGAATCTTGGGTGGGTAATTCCTGGATCCGAAAACTTGTTGCTCTTGCAGAAGTACGAGAACGATACATCTTCCTTATTATTTATTTTAAGATAAAATATTAACGACTATAGATGATTAGCATAATATATTTATCCATAAGATTATTTGAAGAGGAATATGGATATGTTTCTTATTGAAATTGTAGTCTTGAAAGGAGAAGATCTGGATTTGAAAGTTGCATTATGTTATCCCTCGAACTCAGCTTTTGTGAAGTTTCAAATCAGACTTGGAGACCTCAAAGAATGTTAAGCGTTATGTCCAGATCCCGACAGCTTGGAGAACTCAGAGGTCCTAGATAATCATCATAAATTTATAGAACCTAAATTTCTCTCGAGACCCAAGAATATGATCTTGAGAACCTAAGGAACCCCACCATCCCTATGAACATCAAAAGCCATGAAGAATCCAAGGGACCCTAAAGAAACAAAAAACAAAAAACTTACACCAATCCTACGACCCAATAACTTTAACAAATTTGCTAAATTACCCAAGCCGTCTAGAACCCTATAACCTCTGAAAATCCCGAGAGCCAAACATCCTTGAGAAACTTTATAAAATTTAGAAACAAGAGTACTTTAAAGACATACGAACTCAAAGATCACTCAGACCTAAGGACCTTAACGGCTCAAATCATTGAAGTTCTCGAAAACATTTAACTCTTAACCATTTGAGAACCACAAGAATCCCAAGATACATGAGAACAATCATATATTTTGAGAACAGAGAAATACAAGAATCGTAGATCATTGAAAACCTCCCACAAATTGCAGAAACTTCTTTTAACAATAATGTCCTCTCTTTGGTTTTCTCAATATACTCAAAGCTACATCAATCTTAAGAAGTACTACGTATTCTTTTCCTTTTTTGGTTTTTTCCATTCCTGGTTGAATTAAGATGAATTCGAGTGGTGTGTTCGAACATAATTATTCATCTTGTCATTCTACTTTTAACTTTTTAAGACTCTTAACATTTTTATCTTCTCCTCTTCAATCATCATGAACATGGACAACTCTCTAGATTCTAAGAAGAAATATTTTCTAAAATATATTCTTTAAATTCACTAGTTAAATGTGTTATCTCTTTATGAACTTTCTTTATATATGCTACTACTTCATTGTCTTTGTGGACGATTGATTTGTTACGGGAACTTTGCTTTCGTTTTGTTTTGGGGTCTAAAACTTGGCACAAGATTTCTACATTTTTGTCTTATTAGAGTAGACATACTAAGATGATTAAATTCTTGGTGTTGAATTAAAACTTTCTAGGTGTACTTCTAATATCAAGTTGATCTCTCCATGTTCAAGAAACCAAGTAAATCTGTTCCATATATTTCTTGGATATTTACGGTTCTTCTTATGATGTGTTTTGTCTATGATTTTAAAGGGATATGACCATGAATGGTATGTTATAGATATAAAATGTATAAATTTCCTAATACCCATTTGAATTCTCAAATGGGGATTAAGAAATTAGGTTTCACTCAATCTACTCTATGAAGAATTTCTAACTCTAGCATCACTACCTTGAGATGAATAAGGAATTATCTTGAAATTTTAATTTTGTTTTTTTAATTCATGAAAGTAATAATATCATGTTCATTCAAGCCTCCAAGGATTTATTTATGCTTAACCTAAAATTCACCGAACTAAAAGGATTGATCCTAATCCTTTCTTCAAACGAAGTCTACAGAATGTAGTTGAATAGAGTTTCCACATTAAACTTAGTAAATTTTCAAGGATAAACCTTACTTGAAAGATCGTACAAAATATACCCTTTTCCTTTGAATACATCTCATTGAGATGCATCTTCATATTGACTCACATGAAAATCATAGGCTTATTAGGTTGGAACGAGTCATATATTTAAACAAAAACTTTGGAGGCTGAGATTAATTATATAGTTGAATGATACTATAATTAATCAAGAAATTATAACTCTTAATTAAAATTAATATCTTCATGATGTACTTTCTTTACGCTTTGTGTTTTTTTGATTAAATTTTGGGTTTTTGATGTACTCTTCTATTATATCATAAATGATAGTCTAAAAAAATTGATTATCTTTGTATTCTTTATAGGTTTTATTATCATATCATTTTGAGGAATAAATGACCACTTTTCATTTGAAAATCACAATGGTACTTGTAGGTTGTTTGAGAATTTTGATATTCAAAGATTTATTAAGAAAATGAAAATCCAGTACTAAAATAAAGGAACAAAAAATACATGACTCAATAACTTATATCAAGTGCTACAGTTTAATCAAGAAAAACTTATGATAATAGATCCACTCAAATCTTAAGCTAAGAGTGCAAGCAACTAAGAACACACTAAGAATACTCCAATAAACCTCTCACAATTTATTCTTTAGAAATTCAATTTATTATCTATATATATAAAACCAAAATCTTAAATAATAGATTCTTGTAAGAGTTTTCATTTCATGTCAACATTAAATTTCAAAAATCATATGGAGTTTTACAAGCAATATTTGCTTCTTTAAGTTAGTGGATTTTAGTGTCTATTTTATGGATGAAGAGTAAGATTTTTTTGGATCTCTCCTTATAGCCATAAAAATATGAATTTCTTTGCTATTTGCTATAGTTCAAGATTTTTGGAAGCAACTATGATAACCTAGTGTTGACCAAAAAGTGGTATTAGTGCAAGAAATAGGTCATTCCATAAAAATGGATCCACACTTTATGAGTGTGTGCAATAAGGTTTGAACCCCAAATCTCTGATACATAGATTGGTGCCCTAGCCAATTGGTCCATCCTCACTTGTTATCCTAATGATTGGTAGGCTGATACATATACTCATATACTCATGGCTAGGAAAGGACATTTGATCTCATCCTTGGTGATCCTGGTAATGTAGGAGTAGATAAACAATCCTATTATATCAAATGCTAAATATTGGCAAAGTCAATCCAATTTTATTTATGAGATGGAAGGTTATTGTTTCAATTTCTTGTGATTGGATCCCTCCAGTCTTTGCTTCTGGTTTACGCACCATGTTTGTGTGAGGTGCTCTAGTATTTAGAGAATTGGTGCTCTAGTGTGCTATTGATAGTGAGGCTTGAGTGATGACCAGTTAGACTATCTATATTTCTCTTCACTAAGGTAGTAAGCAATGGCTTATAGACCATGAAAGCACATGTTGTGATGGTAGGTTATCAATTGATCTTTTCTTTAGTGTACTTGTTATAGTTAGAGTTACATTAGTGGGTGGTTCATGGTAGTGGTACTTGGTAGTTACAGTTGCAATTTGGAGTACATCATCATGAAAAAGTTCTCCAAGGATTCTAGGTGAAGATTTTTTTGCATTACCTAGTAAGTTTACATAGAGTGGCGCTCGATATCAACATGTATCTTAGGTCCTAGTAAGAAAGGAGATTGATTCTAATTTGGAGTTGGATATGAGAACTGATTTAGTTGAGAGTGCACTTGGTGTATCCACACCATTTTTATTGGACATGGACAAGATTTATGAGGCCTCCAAGGGCCCAAAGTGCTACTATGGTATAGTAGATGTCATTGAGCTAGATGACTTCATCCAAGATAATTGGTGTGATCTACAATACATGTGGAATTCAGCTTTTTTCCACCCTTCATGGTATGGAAGATCTATTGATGGATGACTACCATGAGTTCAAGAGAGCTTGCTTCGAGAAGATTGAGCTATGGAGACAATATTGGTCTCCAAACTACATCTATATCACTTCAAGCTCAATTTCTAAGGGTAGATCAACAATACCCATGAGTTCTAGCTCTAGTAGCATAGGTGTATCCAATGGAGGTGCACTAGTTAGAGATGGTGTTATGAGTGGAGGTACCGCTGCAAGAGGTGGTGCAATACCAAGGTTTAACCCATGGTAGAGTTCTTTTAGTACTCGAGGTAGAACTACCAAGGATGGCACATTGACAAGCTAAAGAGCTTGCAAGAGTCCCAATGGAAGGCTCTAGAGAGACTATGAAAGGCATATACTTGCATGAGATGGTTGATCAGTTTCACTTAAGAAGTTATTGAGATCCAACCAATCCAATTTTGGTATGGATACTAAACAAAGAGCTACAACATAGAGTATGTGATGGTATGTTGTTGCAAGCTACATATTGGTAGAATAGTAATATTAATAAAAAAATTTATGGATAGTAATAGAATTTTTATCAGTATCCAAAAAAGGAAAAGTGTCTAGAAATGAATCATCCATAAAATGGTTTATGGGAGGTGTATCTTCAAAGAGCATACAATTATTAAAAAAATTATAGATTGATTTATGACTATATCAAGTGAATGAATCATCCATAAATGGTTTATTGGAGTTTGTATCTTCAAAGAAAATTTAATTATAAGAAAATAGAGAATGAATTATGACCATATCATGTGAATATCATTTAATTACAAGTGTGAGAGGAAAGGAAGAGAAAAGAGAACATGCTACATAGAACTAGTGCTTTATCACAATTGAAATGTTTTGATCTTGTGTGTGGACTTGTCTGAACTTCTTATGGATCCAAAATGTCAAGAGTAATCAAAGCTAAACAAATCTGGTACAGATTAATTTCACACATGAAATCTTGTGAGTTGTCTCTAATTGAGTTTCATATTTTGTTCAAAGAAAAAAATGGTGCATTGAGATATTTTCATTCAAAGACAAGATGCATTGAGACAAGATGTAGGTACTCAAAGAAAATATGTAATGATATGTTTGTATGCAGCACAAAACCATTGATTTATCAAAAATTTGAGCACAATGCCACCAAACAATGAAAAATTGGTGTGGGTTGATGTGTTGAATTCAAAGTGATTGAAACCATGGAAGACAACTCATTTATCTATTCATCTTTCTATTCTTGATTCTATCATTTATATTACCATTCCAAATCTATCTTCAATAGATTTCAAGATCTATTGAATATTGTTTTGTTGATTCTTCCTTCAACAAGCAAAGGGAAATTGGATGAGGATCAATTAAGGATGATACCTCATCATTATACTCAAATTTTAGATTTAGAGGATCTTGAGCATTTTGCACAAATTCATGGTAGGAATTGCAAAAAGCTTGTATAGAAGAGTATGGGCTTCAACCACTTGGCTACCTAGCTCAAATGGCATGGTAGAGGGTTTCTTATGTTGATGATTGATGATAAATTGTACAAGAAATGGACTTAATATATGAAATCCTACAAAGAAATACAAGAAGTGAAAGACAAGTGCATTAAAGGATGCTCACCAAGAAAGAGTATAAGTGTTGATGGAGAACAATAGATGAAAAGTTAAATCATGTTTGTCCTTATTTGGATAGGATGGATTTGGTGTTTGGAGGATATGCAAACATTTCTCCACCAATGCTCATAAGCATAGGAGTTCAAGATCAAAATGAATATATGCAAAGGTGTGGGGCATGGAGAGTATGGCATTAATACAGAGTTCACAAGGAGAAATAAGAAAAGTATATACCTATTTTTGCAACCAGAAAATCATTTTCATCCTCATTTTCAGATTCTCATGCTACTCCATTACCTAAGTCAAATCCTTCTATTATCTTGAGCACACAAGGAATAGAGCTTTGTGTAGGAAGAAGAGTGTATGCATGGGCTAGAAGAAGAAATTCCTTATGAGATTAATCTAGGTGCCTAAACCACAATGGAGAAGATTCATCAAGGAGACAAGGAAGGAGAACATGAGATTAAGAGGAGGAAATTTTTGAAGGGGTTTTTGAAGATAGTACCAACCATGGCTTTTTCAAAGGAGTGGCTAAGATGACCACCTTGATTATAGAGACACTTGAAGCAAGGTAAAGATGAATATTTGTTGGAATAGAAGCATTGAAACTTACAAAGATGGAGAAGATCCAATTGAAAGTAGAAGCTAAGAGAGCAAAAGTTGAAACAAAGACAAAGGTTGAGACAGAGAAGAGGTTGTGTGGTGAGAAACAAAGATCTAAAGCCAAGAAGCTTTGATTCAAAGAAAGGGAAGCAAAATTAAAGTGCTTTTATTTTTTGAATCTCAAATTAGCCAAGGTACAAAAGACCTCAAAAGAGATAAGAAATATTATCTATGTACTTTCAGAAGTAGATTCCTATCCTTATGATAGTTACAACAATGATCTTGAATTTCCTATACCTTATTGTACAACTTGTGCAAATCCAAATGATATTGAAGATTTAACTCATTATACTTTAACTTTCATTGGAGATACTTTTTGGTTTACATCAGAATTTTGTAATATGAATCAAATATTCAATAAAAAAATGTTCAATTGAAGAAGATTGAGTATGAGAAAAGAGATATACTATGTTGAATTCACTCATGTGCACTAAGTTGCATTAGTATGCACTAAGAGTATGATCTGAAATGCATTTGTATGCATAGGTATGTGTTAGTATGCATTTAGACTAAATTCATATACTATTGGTCTCTACAAGTATGTGCTAGTGTGTATTAGACATTTATGATTTCTTTGGGTTTAAGGGAGTATGTGCTCATATGCACTATGCAAAATAAAGGATAAAAATTGGTTCAAGAGCAAAACTCAAGCAATTTAGAGGAAATGGGCCATTTTGAATGTGGTACACACATCTTTATTCTCTTTGTTAATTTCACTCTTGTTTGTAAAGATACTATAACAATATGGAGTTTAGCAATGTAGTTAGTAAGGCTAACAAAATAGAGAATAAGCTAAATTAGCCTATAATATTTTGGGAATATCCAGGAAGCTTCTTGGGAAACTTACTGACTAGCTTAACTTGCGCCCTAAGTAGGTAGTTTCTAGAAGAAAGATTCTATAAGCTTCCAACTAGCTTAGCTTGCATGCTAAGTAAGTGGCTTCTAGATAAAAGCTTCTTGAGGAGCTTTTGGGTTAACTTGGCTTGCACTCTAAGAAAGCAGTTCAAGGAAGCTTCTTGAGAAGTTTCTCAAGAGTCTTGTATGTTGCCTATAAATACCAAAGCCAAAGCTCATGCGAGGCAATTAAAGTTTTCACACATTCAAGTGACCCGATGTGATTTTCCATTCTCCTATATCTCTCCTTGGTCTTGGTCTTTTACGATATCAAAGCACAAATGGGATGGATGGAATTTATGGACCACCAAATCCACTTCCACCAAACCAATAGGATTTTTGTGTCCAAGTACAACCCAATCATCATTTCACACAATTCATCACCTCACGCTTTGGACAAGATTTTCTGCATCTAAGTATAATTGAGCTAGTTGTGGAGCGGTCACATCTTTGGTGGTAGGGCGTACATGAATCATTTTGCTGAGTTGTTCCACAAAGACCACGATGGAGTCAAACCCTGAGGTGGTCTTGGGTAACTCATAAACAAGATCCATACTCATCTATTCCCAACGTTGGGTAGGAGTGGGGAGAGGTTGAAGGAGCCCTACAGGAGCTTGATTAGAAGCTTTTTTCTGTTGATAGAGTGTGCGACTATGCACATAGTCCATCACATTGTTGCTCATCTTGGGCTAATAATAATGGCATTGGATTGCATCCAAGGTCTTGTCCACTCCAACATGACCTATAATGACCAAATCATGATATTCCGCTAGAATAATGGTGCATAATTCTAGGACATTTGGTATCCATAATCTGCCATCATGAAAGGTGAGTCCTAGGGTGTTGGTGACGAATTTGGATGATTGTGCTCCTATGATCTGTGGATCAGTTTTTGTAGCAGCTAGAATCTCTAGCCAGGATTCAGGGTTAATCTTTAACCTCCACCACCAAGTTTTTTGCCATTGATATGCAAGTGAATGCATTTGCAAGTACAATAGAATCCATATTTTAGAGGCAAAAGGCCTACCTTTCCTTTGTTTTAGGGGGAAGGGGGAGGGCTTGCACATTTTCAAGGCCTAATTCATCCATTTAGGCTCTGAAATTGCCTTCAAAGATTTTAGGTATATTTTGGTTCCTACTCTATTAGTAGAAGTCCCCTTTTGGTGATACCTCTTTTTGATCTATGTAGTACATCATATGTAAAATTCTTCCAGATGTTACCAAACCAATTCTTACCTTTAAATCATATGTCTAGCTATTGGTTCTAAGGTTTTCAAGTCTTTTTGCTCTATTAGTAGAAGTACTCTTTTGGTGATACTTCTATCTAATCTATTCTGATCATCATGTATAATATCATTCCACATGTTACCAAACCAATTTTACAAGTAGATCATATGGCTAGCTCTTGGTATTACAAAACCATGCGAGAGCCACAACACTTGGAGGAAGCCATGCGGTTGGCTAAACATTTTGATTCCTTGGTTGCAACAACTTGGTCTTGACCTCTACCTCCATAAAACCTACCAATACACTACACAGAGTGAAGGAGCCGGCACCAATGGAGATTGATGACATTCAACCAAGACCACTTGGCAATGTAGATAGAGAGAAATTGTGACAAACCGGGGCTTATTTTTATTGTCACAATTGGGATATCGCATCGCTGAATGTCCACTCAAGAATGGGCAACCTCAACAAGTTGCCTAGATGGAGTTTGTGGAGCAAAATGTTCAGGGAAACAAGGAATCCCAATAGGAGATTTTAAGCCACCTAATAGAGCTTGATTAGTTCCAATAAGATTGAAGGTTTGACCTATGTAAGTTTGCTTCACTTGCAGGGTATGATATCTAATTGGGGTTGTAGGATTTTGGTTGATATTGGAAGTTCAAAGAATTGCATGTATATGCAAGTAGAAAAGGAATTGGGTATTCTTATCAAACCAATAATTAGAAGAAGATTGATGATGGCGGATGATAGAAAGGGTTCTACATTCTATACCTTGCATTGTCTTACCTTCAAGATTTTGAAGGAATATTTAGAGTGTATGAGATTTGTGGTGGCACCTTTGCACTACAATGTCATTCTAGGACTACCTTGGCTTGAACATCATAAGGCTCAATTTGATTGGAACCGATGACAAATTCAAGTACAACACTAAGGTAAGAATTTACAATTAGGTTGTCTGGCACCTTTGAGTAAGACACTTAAAAATAGACAGTCCTAAGATGGGAAGTTTGTCAAGAAGGTAGCCATAAAGTAAGCCTTGAAGGGGGATAAGTCCCAAGATGAGAATTTTACCAAGAAAGCAACCATGGAGCAAGCTTTGAAGAAAGATGAACCCCTAGATGGGAAGTTTGTTAGTGAAGCAGCCATAGAGCAAGCTTTGGAGGAAGATAAGTCTATTTTTATGGTGTGGATCAAGCTAATTACACAAGGACAATTTGAGGAGGGCCAAGAGACTAATCAAGCAATGGTTGATAAGATAGTTTAGGAGTTTGCGGGCGTGTTTTTGGATGATCTGCCAAGGGATTACCCTTTGATTGTGGTATGCCCTTCAAGATTGAGTTGTTGCCAGGGAGTACTCCAATAAGTAGACCAATATATCAACTCTCACCAAAGGAGTTAAAGGAGTTAGAGGAGTTGCAAACAACACTTATGGAGTTGTTGGAGAAGGACCTCATACAACATAGCACCTCCCCTTAGGAAGCACCAGTACTATTCAATTTAAAGAAGGATGGAGGATTTTGTTTTGGTATTGATTACCGTATGCTCAATAAGCAAATAGTGAAGATGCATATCCCTTGCCTTGGATTGATGACTTGCTTGATCAATTGAGTGGAACATGGTACTTTTCCAAGTTGAATCTTTGTAGCAGCTATTGGCAAATCCACATTGATAGGGAGGATGTGCAAAAGACTACCTTTTGCACAAGGTATGGGCATTTTTAGTTGAGTGTTCTACCTTTCGGGCTCACTAATGCTCCAATAGTCTTCATGGATCAGATGTATTGGGTGTTGGATGGACTATTGAATCAATATGTGGTGGTGTTCTTGGATGATATCTTAATTTATAGTAAGATAGAGGTAGAACACGTGAACCATGTGCAAGAAGTCCTAAGATGACTATGACAATGGAAATTTTACTATTTTACTAATTTTACTACTATAAGAAGTCAAAGTGTACCTTTTGCCAAAAGGAAGTTACCTTCTTGGGTCACAAGATCTCATTGGAGGGAATCAAGATGGAAGAAGAGAAAATCAAAGCCATTACTGATTGGCCTACTCCAAAGGATGCTATAAAAATACCAAGCATTTAATGGATTGGCCAGTTTTTACCAATGGTTCATCCATTATTATGCTTATGTGGCTGCACCATTGATTGACTTCTTGGAGAAGAACTCAAGCTTCCAATGGACCACCAAGCACAAAGAAGCATTCCATAAATTGAAACATATAGTGTCTTCAAGGCCCATTCTTGAACCATATGATCCTCAACAACCATTTGTGGCTGATTTGAATACTTCTAATGTTGCAATTGGAGCCATGTTGCAACAAGAATTCCCAAATGGACTACATCCCATTGCCTTTGTGTTTTGCAGACTAAATATGGCTGCAAGAAATTACTCTACTCAAGATTAAGAACAACCTTTTATGTTATATGCCACCAAGGTATGGATGCATTATCTCTTGGGGAAACAAGTGATCATGCAAACTGATCACAAACTATTGTTGCAGACCTTACACTTGGAACACATAGAGAGTCAACATCATCAATGGTAGGAACAACTCCAATTGTTTGACATCAAACTTGAGTACAAACCATGTCGGTTTCATGTCATCCATGATGCTTTATCACTACAACCTGATTGAAGTCTCTTCCTCTCATCATGGCAGCAATTACAACGGTGTCAATTGACTCCAAGGTCCAAAACAAGTTTTGGTCAACTCTACAACAAGATCCCTTCTTCTAAATGGTACATGGTTGTCTTAAAACATGCAACAAGGAGAACAATACCTTCTCCTTCAAGAAAGGCCTTCTATTTTATGAGGACCATATCTATGTTCCAACCAAAGGTGATCTCCGACTTGTGCACCTTCAAGAAGCCCATGATTTATCCATAGTTGGTCACATGTGTACACTCCAACACTGATGGTGGTGGCTCAACATGACATAAGATGTTTGAGAGTTTGTCCAATCATGTGAAAGCTGCCAACGTAACAAGGCTATCATCCAAAAGCTGAATGGACTCCTTCAACCACTCCCCATTCCATTTGCTCGGTGAAAACACATGAGCTTGGATCTCATCACATCCTTGTCCAAGACAAAGCAAGGACACACAACAATTGTGGTGTTTGTGGATAAGCTTAGTAGGAAAATCTACTTGGCACTAACCTTTGATACCATGAATGCTCCAACCTTAGCGCAAATCTACTTTGACAATGTCTTCAAGCATCATAGGATGCCATGTGTACTCATCTCCGACTGTGATCCTTGATTCATTGGGAAGTTTTAGCAAGCACTCTTCCAGATACTCGGCACCAAGCTTGCTTTGTCCACGGCCTATCATCCTCAAGCTGAAAGACAAACCAAACGTGCAATTGTACCTTGGAAGATATGTTGCATGCCTTTGTCAACATCCACCATACCAATTGGGATGAATGTCTTGCCATTGCAAAATTTACCTACAATAATTCCAAACACGCAAGCACTAGATTTTCTCTTTTCTTTCTCAATTTTGGCCAAGATCCGCTTGTTCTAGATTCTCTTCTTGCTCCTCCTCCATCTTAGGTCCCTCATACTTCAACCTTCTTGACCACCTTATCCCAATCTCTCCAATAAGCCAAATCTCACCTCCTTGTTGCTCAAAATCGTCAAAAACAATATGCGGACCACCATTGTCGTGATCTCACCTTTGAAGTTGGTGATAAAGTCATGCTATCCTCTAGTAACCTACCCCTCCCACTTGAGACCCAAGTTTGTAAAATCGCCCCTAATTGGATAAGACCATTTGATGTCACTCAAATCATCTCTCTTGTTGCTTATTGCCTTGCCTTACCTTGTCATATGCGCATCCACCTTGTCTTTCACATTTCCAAGTTGAAACCCTTTGTTCCTAACCCATATTCTTTTTCCTCTCATGTCCAACTTCCTCCTCCTCCTCCTATCCCTATCTATGATCATGAGGAGTACACAGTTGATTGTATCCTTGCACATTGCAACACTCAACAAGGATGTTGACAACGTACAAAGTACAAGGTCCTTTGGAAAGGGTATCTCCTTCATGATGCCATATGGGAACCTCTTTCTCACTGTCAGAATGCACAAATAGCCATCCAAGAGTTTGAAGCTTCAATGGCAACGAGGATGTCACCAACTACCGGTGGGAGAATGTGGAACAATATGGAGTTTAACGACGTAGTTAGTAAGGCTAAGAAAGTAGAGAATAAGCTAAATTAGCCTAGAATATTCTAGAAGTATCTAGGAAGCTTCCCCAAGTAGCTTAACTTGCACCCAAGTAGGTGGCTTCTAGAAGGAAGATTCTATAAGCTTCCGATTACCTTAGTTTGCACGCCAAGTAAGTGGCTTCTAGACAGAAGCTTCTTAAGAAGCTTTCGGGTTAACTTGGCTTGCACTCTAAGAAAGCAGCTAAAGGAAGCTTCTTGAGAAGTTTCTAAAGAGCCTTGTATAGTGCAAATAAATACCAAAGCCAAAGCTCATGCTAGGTATTTGGAGTTTTCCCACATTCAAGTGTCCCAATATGAGTTTCCATTCTCTTATTTCTCTCCTCGGACTTGGTCTTTTACAGATACAATAGAAGAATTTCTTATTGAGGAAGGAAAAATTCTTAGTCAAGTTTCTTCTTAGTCCTTCTCAGTACTTCTTAGTCCTTCTCAGTTCTTCTTAGTCCTTTAGAGCTGTGTCTATACATGTCATAGTATGAAAGGAACCTAGACAAAGCCAAAAGCCCTCTAAAGGAAGAAGAAAGCTAAAGGAGTCAAGTCCAAAGGGTGTTTAGGGGCAAAAAACACAAGTACAAAGGACTTTTGGACCCAAAGACCATACATCAATTTGAATGTGCTACCATTTGGTTAAGGAATTGCTGCCAAAGACCATTTGCATTCAAGGAGAGGCTTGCATGTGTGAAGAATGACAACTTACTAATTATTTTCAACTTAATATTATTAACTAGAAAATCTAGCTATAAAACTAAGTGCACATTGATCAATTCACTTGTTGTAGTTCAATTTTAGTCTAAGGTCTAAGTGAGCTAAGAGATTTCAAGTCTTAGCAAGTCTTTGTAGTTTTTACTACCTTTGAAGTTCTCTAGCCTTTGCCTTTGTTCTTAAAAAAAATTTGATAGAAAACATGGTGTTTGTCCACAAACCATGAGGAAGACCCTCAAATCTATTCTTTGTACTCTAGCAACTACCAAATAGGCAATTCATTACATGAGTGAGGTAGTCCAAATCAAGCATCTCTATTTCTTGCTTTGGAATTAGGAGTTGAGTGACTTTGAGATCATCCATGAGATGAAGGGCAGGAAGGAAAGAACTACAAAGGACCTTAGAGGAAACCACTACAATTGGATTGAAGAAAATTGGAGAGTAGTTCTAAGAGCCAATACAAGACCAAAAAGAGCTATGACATTGGAAAAAAAATTTGGTCCCATAGAGAAAGTACTAGATGACCACATTCAGGTATCCTTTGTAGACAAGAAGTCCAAGAACAATAGATAGAAGGTGGGTACTTATAAGGATCCAACCCAAAGAGCAATGGTAGAGGTAGTTATAAAGTTATTCAAGCCAAGGAGAATGATTTACCTCATCAATAGCCAAGGCATTTTCTTTGAACACATGTACCAAGGAGAGCCTATCAATTGGGCAAACATGTTTTTTTTCCAAGGAAGGAGGTTGCACAAGGAGTTCAAAGAATTTGGTGGAGCAAATTACCTTGCACACCAAGTAAGTCACTATCACCATCCACTTCTACATAGGGCTGAATCTATTGAGAAAAGAGGAGCGCAAGAAGTTCCCTTGTCACAATCATCCAGTTGAGTACTTTGCCTTGTAGCCTAAAAGGAAGCCCTTGATCAATTACCAATTGGTAGATGCAAAGTATGCATCAATGGGAAAATTTGCACCTATGGAAGAAGAAGGAGATACCACAACAACAAAGAAGAAAAACTCTAGCAAAGTCTCAAACATTAGCAAAAAGACCAAGGAGAAATCTCCAAATCATAGATGTAACTTTGGAAGTGGAAGAAGAAAAAGCCTTACAAAGGAGATAACACCAAAGAAGAAAACTAAGAGGAAGAAGAAGGATCCTTCAAATTGCACGGATTGGCATCAAAATCAAGTGTAAAAGACCAAGATCAAGGAGTGAAATAGGAGAATGGAAGATCACATTGTGACACTTGCATGCAGGTAAAATCCAAATGCTTAGCATGAGCTTTGGTTTTGGTATTTATAGAGAGCATAAAAGGCTCTTGAGAAGCTTCTCAAGAAGCTTCCTTGAGCCACTCTCTTAGAGTGCAAGCCAAGTTAATTGAGAAGCTTCTCAAGAAGCTTCCTTCTAGAAGTTGCCTACTTGGCTTGCAAGCTAAGCTAGTTAGAAGCTTCTAGAAGCTTCCTTCTAGAAGCTAGTTACTTGGGGAAGCTTCCTAGATACTTATAGAATATTCTAGTCTAATTTGGCCTATTCACTACTTTGTTAGCCCTTATTAACTTTCTTGCTAAACTCCATATTGTTACATCAAGGATAAGGAAGCAATACAAAGATGCCCAATCTAATGCAAACCTAAAGTAGAGTAAAGATTTGAAGGGGTGGGCCAAAGACCAAGAAGAAACCGTACATCAATCCAAAGTACCTCTTAGTCGTAACCAAGAAGCAAATGCCTCTAGAGAAGAGCATGTGGGAACAAAAGAAAGACAAGAAGAAGAATTTTGAACAAAAGGACAATAAGAAGCTAAAAAACACAATCAAGAAGCTAAAGAGAGTAGAGATAGAAGAAAAGGCAAAGATCCTCCAAGTGCAACACATAGCAAAGGAGGAGGAGAGACAACCCAATAACACCAAGTCTCAATCAATGAAGCCACAAATTTCATAATCCACTTGGTGGGATCAACATTATTGATGATGGAGCTTCTTTGACCACAATATGAAGAAGTATACCCTAATGTAGTTGATTGTACTACATTTGTCCAAAGGCTTTACACAATCATCTGCACTTGGAGTGCAAAGAAAGCCAAATGGAAGGCAAAGATGGAGAAGATGAGGAACTTGTATAAGGAAGAAGTGATGAAGGTGAACAGTCTTATGTAGGAAAATTATCAAGTTAAGCAACAAAAAACATGACTTTTAGTTGACCATAGTTAACACAAAGAGGACATTTGAAGGCTATAAGGTGAATTAAGAGCCCTTTGGCCTAAAGCCAAAGGTAAGTAGTAGTAGTATGAAGAGCAATTGAAGGCCAAAGATGAGGAGGTGGCGAGTATTCAAGGAGAAATGAATAAGAAATGAATTCAATTGGTGACCCTTGATATGAAATTTACTAAATACAAGAGCAAAGTTGTTGTTAAATTTGAAGCGATGGTTGCCTAGCTAGAGAAGGAGAAAGAATAGAGGGAAGTTGATTGACCTTGAATGTTGGAGGAGGTGAAAAGGGAATTAGGGACCTTGAACCAACACTTGAAAGAGGAGAAGCTTAAGGCCATCAAGCAATTAGAGGAAGCCCAAGATCAATTCTAAGAATGTTGGAGGAAGTAGCTCAAAGGAATCTAAAAAAGGCAAAGTTACATGAGCTAAAGTAACAGCTCCAAAGCTAGGGAGTAAAACATACAAAGAAAGAATATACCAACTAGGTTTTAGACTTAGGGGCCATATAGATAGGAAGTTTAGTGAGATTTGTACAACTTATTTTTCAGAAATAGTCAGTAATAAGGACGAGACTAAGCTTCTTCTTAGGAATTTTAAAGGCAAAGTTAATTCTTTGTAGTTCCAAAGTCACTTATGAAAGAAGCTATTTATAGTTATAGGATCTTAAAAGTAAGAAGCAATCTAAAGACCTTCATAATCATAGACATTTGTAATTGTAGAAACCTTTGGAGTAATAAGTCCAAATGATACTAATTTGTAAGTAGTCTTTGAGGAAAAATTGATACATTTCCTAACACGTGTAAGGATTCTAATTAACCTAAATGTAAGAAGATATGATAACACAAGACCCATAATTTACAATCTAGATGTAGGAAAGAGAACTTTGAAGTAATTAAACTTCTAGGTGACTAAAAGTTAAAGTAAGAAGAATAAAGGTAATTGCCTAAGTGTAAGTATTCATTCATTCCTTTAGTTGTGATATTGAAAAAGAGCAACAAGTACTTTATGAATATTTTCTTAATTACAAGTATTGATGGCTGTCTTTGACAAAGTAAAGGTGAGGAACTTCATACTAGGAACAAGAGTGCTTAAGTAGAGGAAGACATTGTACATGATCATGAGGCTTTGAAAGAGCAAAATAGTGCCTTGATGAATCAAAATGAACTACAATGTTGAAAGTACTATAGAATATAAAATTGGGAATGGTAATACATAGCTTTTGGAGTTGATGTCTTTGTAGTGAAGTGGCCAGTTTGGGTTGAATTCATCATCACCTTCACAATTAATTTAGAATTTACTTGTAATGAATTTACTTTATTTTTTTATTTGCCATAATATGCCACAAGAGATGACACTACACTCTTTTGGGAGTGGTTCTTGCCCAAGAGATTAAATAGTGGTTCTTGCCATAGAGATTAAAAAAATTGCAAGATTGTGATACTTCTCTTCATTCTAGTCATTTTTTACCCATATTCACAAAGGAACAACATATTTCTTACCATTATATCAATTTTTTTAATATTGGGTTATCCCATGATTTTTAGCACTATTGCCAACGATTTATTCTTTGGAGTGGCTAGATCCAAATAAAACCAAGGCAATGAATGTCATTAAGGAATTTAGTAACAAGGGATTTTCAAACACCTTATGACTTTAGTGCATTCAAGAGAAATTGGAAATGAAAACTTGAGAGACATACAACTAAAAACATAAAAATTCAAGAGAAATTGGAAATGCAAAGTTGAGAGACATACAACTAAAAACATAAAAATTCAAGAGGAATTTCATTATCTTGAGATAAAAACAATGGTTGATACCAAATTAGCCCTTGGGTGCCTATCCCTATAGAAAGGTGAGTTTGGATTCAAGAACATTTGAGACAATTACTCTAAAATCAATATAATCCAAGTACTTCTTCCCAATCTAATGTAATAGAAGTGGATATTCTATAGCAAAGAAAGGATGAAGAAGGCCTTCAAAAAGAACATGCATATAGTTTTTTGCAAGTCTCTTTCTTGGATTTGGGCTTAAGAGAAGAATATTTGCCACCTGTATCTTGTGAAATCTATGCCAAAGACCAAGATCTTGAGAAAAAAGTTTATTTAGGTGACCCGGACACAAGCAATTCCTCACCAAACCCCAAAGAATTAGATCAAGGTGAATCTTTGTCTACCATTGATGAAGGGGAAGGCTTCTATAGCCTAGTCTATAATTGCAACTTTTTTGCTTTTCTCCCATAAATTCAGTCCTCACTTTGAATTCTTTCTTTAGTTCTCTTTCAATAGCAAATCATGCACACTTCACACTAGAGCTATCAAAAATTCAAAGAGAGGAACAAAGAAGAAGATCAAGATACATTCATGAAAGAAGGTGACAGAATCTTTTGAGCCAAAAAAGAGGATGAGAATGCAAATTGATTCAAAATACTCCCAAGTTTACTAAGAAAGAAAGCTAGAAATTGGTATATACATGTAAGCACAAATCCTACTACTATAGTGGATTTTCCAATATTCAAGAGTCAGTTTGTTGAAAAGTTTTAGGAGCTAGACTATGCTGTGAATATATTTGCCACTCTCAATAGCCAAGAATGAAAAAGAAACAAGAAGTTAAATGAGTACACAAAATTTTTTTCAAGGTCTTTTGAGTAAAGTACAAGAAGAAGTGCTACCTTAGGATACTTGGATGCACAAGCAATGGTATGGTTCTTAAGAGGACTCTGAGAAAATCTTTAGATCTTGGCCAAAGAACAAGAACATGAAATGTTGGCCAAGGTAGTGAAATTTGCAAAAATTATACAAGTGGGCTAGATTAAATCCAATAGGGAAACAATACCAAGGCCAAAGTATGAAGAAGCCAAAGAGAAGATCAACCCAAAGGTCACCTTCTTTGTCCTCAAAATTATCAAGTACAACATCTTCTTTGGAGTTATCTTCATCTTAAGATGAGAAGGAGCAAAGGAAAGAAAGAAGTGGTACTCAGGACCAAAGGTAGTTGCCACTTTAAAGACCTCTACTCAATTGGATACAAAGTTGCATAAACTCATTAAGAATTTCACCAATTTCAAAGTATAGTTGGTTGGGGCAAACAAAAGGCAAAGAGCTCCTTTGTATACTTGACCAAGTGTCTAATGCACAACCAGTGGTAAGTTGGGATATGCCAACACCAAATATCAGTCCTCTTGGCTTCCTTCTTTAGTACACCAAGTAGAATGTGCTCTTGTGTAAGAAGAGTAGGAGTAACATGTGGAGGAAGATAACCATGTCTTTGAAATATAGGAAGTACATACAAAAACTCCAATTCCTTGGGTTAAAATTCCCAAATATGTACCCAAGGAATATGTTGTCAATGAACCACACAGATGCATCTTGCCTCCATGGTAGAATAATACCCTAAATACTTGTTAAAATTATAGAGCTCTTGACTATTGGTCTCAACATTTCTTAGAACCTAGAAAGCAAATTTGCTACATCCTATTATGCTCAAACTTCAACACCTAGACATGTAAGAACCAAATGCCTTTAGCCACCCACTCCAAAATTGCCATTGCTATTTGCACCATTATAACCTCCTACAAAGGTAGACACAAATATCCATTTGGCCACCTTAGAAGAATTAAGTGACTATGATATTCTTTCACCCAAAGAGGAAAGATGGCCTGATCTAAGAATAAATCAAGTGGATATAAGATGCAAAAGGAAATAGAAAAATAGTACATCTTCTTCTTTGGAGTCATATAAGTCACCAAAGCCAAAGAGAAATCAAGGGAAAAGATCCTCTTCAAGAAAGAACTTGCAAAAATCAAGAAAAAGAAGGAGGAACTTCCAAAAGACACACCTTTAACTCCAAAGGAATTAGAAAGAGTTGAGCTAGACAAAGGTGACAACTCTCAAGTGATAACTCTAACAACCTTACATACATTTGGAAGGAAGTACAAGAATTACTATAGAGGAGCTAAGAAAAGTATGGAAAAGTAAAGTGTCATGTTATTTGCAACCTCCAAGTTAGTTTGAGCTCGTAGCTATGGCTAGAGTGATTATCTTAGCTAGAACGAGTGCCACTTGGATTTTCTTGGGTAAAGTAGGTGTGGCTTGATAATTTGATCAAGGTTTATTTGCAATTTATATTAAGTATTAGCTAGAGTGGGTGTACTTGGATTCTCTTAGCAAGAATAGGTGTTGCTTGACAATCTGATCAAGGTCACTTTGTAGTTTAAATTGAGTGCTGAATGCTCATATTTGAGCCAAGTGTGGCAATGTGAATATGGCCTATTGGGAGTCTATATTTCTTAGCTTGAATGGGTGTCACTTGGATTTTCTTAGCTAGAGTAAATGTGGCTTGAAAATATGATCAATGTCAATTTGCAATTTATATTGAATATTAGCTAGAATGTGTATTACTTGGATTCTCCTAGCTAGAGTAGGTATGGCTTCATGATGTGACAATCTGATTGGGACCTCTATTGAGCTTATATTTCTTAGCTAGAGTGTGTGTTACTTGGATTCTCTTAGCTACAATAGATATGGCTTGACAATGTGATCAATGTTAGTTTGTTAATTTATATGTCACTTGGTATATGATCTTCCTCAGCTAGAGTGTGTGTAACCTAGATTCTCTTAGCTAGAGTAGATATGGCTTGACAATGTGATCAATGTCTATTTGTAATTTATATTGAGTATTAGCTAAAGTGAGTATCACTTGGATTCTCTTAGCTAGAGTATGTATGGCTTGATGATGTGATCAAGGTCTATTTTAAGCTTATATTGATTGTTGAATACTCATATTTGAGCCAAGTATGACTTGAAAATGCGATCAAGGTATGTTTGGAGTTTATATTGAGTGTTGAATACTCATATTTGAGCTAGCTTACTAGCGTGAGGCTTGCCAATTTAGAAAAAAGTTTGGTAGTATTTTTTCAAAATTAGCCCACTTCAATTTATGTTGAATATTGAATATCCAAACTTTAGACAACTTACTAACATGAAGCTACAAAATTAAGAGGATTTGCTTATAGCCTTTTGGAAAAATCAGCCCACCTCAATTTATATTGAGTGTTGAATATTTAGACTTTAGCCAACTTGGATATATCAAGTCTATTTTTAATTTATATTGAGTATTGAATACTCATATTTGAGCCAACTTGCTAGCAAAAGGCTAGCCAATTAAGAGATTTTTTTGTGAAATTAGCCCACCTCAATTCATTGAGTTTTTAATACTCATACTTGGGCTAGTGTGAGGTAGACTTGAGCCAGCTTGGATGTGATCAACGTTTATTTGCAGTTTATATTGAGGCTTTGAGCTAAGCTTATTTGTAGTTTATATTGAATGTTGAATCTTCATATGAACCAATTTAGAGGCTTTTTTGGTAATCTCTTGTAAAATCAGCTTATTTATAGAGGAATTTTTGGTAGTTGAGTTTTTAATGCTCATATTAAATTGAGTGTTGAGTATTAAGACTTGAGCCAACCTTGATGTGATCAAATTTTATATTGAGTGTTACATACTCATATTGAGCCTGCTTGCTAGCATGAGGCTAGCCAATATAGAGGAGTTTTTGGTAGTCTTTTGGCAAAATCAGTCCACCTCTCATTTAGAGAATTTTTTGATATTCATTTGGTAAAATCAGAATATAGAGGATTTTTTGGAATTCTTTTGGCAAAATTAGTACAACTCTCAATTAAGAGAATTTAAACCTTGGATCTTTGGTGGTTAGATTAGTACCTTGGCTAAGTAGTTCATCCTCATTTGTTATTCTAAAGCTTGGTGGACTCATATCTATACCTATGTAGCTTTGGCTAGGGAAGGATAGTTGACCGTATCCTTGGTGATCTTGGCAGTGTAGGAGTAGAAAAACTCTCTTATTATATCAAATACCAAATGGTGCTAGAGTCAATCTGATTGGATTTGTGAAATGAAAGGTTACTATTTGGATTTCTTATAATTGGACCTCTTTCATTCTCTACTTCCTATTTGTGCACCATGTTTGTGTGAGAAGCCATGATATTTGGAACGTTGGTGCTTTGATATGTTCTTAGTAGTGAGGCTAGAGTGATGACCAATTAGACTACTTGTGTTTCTCTATGATGAGGTAGGAGGTGATGACTTGTAGATGTTAGCGTGCATATTGTGATGGCAAGTTACAACTTGCACTTCCTCTAGTATAGTTGTCATAGCTAGAGATACTTTGTTGTGTATATATACATCGCTACATAACATACATCGCTGTCAACATCATACACTATAGAAGCACAACTCACTACATAAGTCATATAGAAACTCTAAAGTGCCACAATAATCAAATCCTTTACAACTCAAATCAATTGAAGTCAGACCAATACTTGATCCGATCCTCAACAACTTGCCAACAACATGGCATTGATTGTAGTCAAGCCACACCCACTCTAGCTAAGAGACTCCAGGTGATGCTTGTCAACTTTCTGTCCACTCTAGCCAAGAACTCGAAGGCTCAACATCAGAGAAGTGAGCTCTCTAGAACTGCATTTCCAGGGTATACTCCTGATTTTGACCTAGGTCTCATCCCAATGGTCCCATTGACGGTACACCTGATGGTGCAAATGGTGCAAGTGATAATGCAAATGGTGCAAGTGATGGTGGGTCCTACCATGAAGTCAATACCCTAAACATAAAATCTGACCATCAGAAAGTAGTCTATGAGTAACTGCCAAAATGCCTCTAACTACTATCATTGGAACTCCAATGCCGAGCAATCTAGATGCGACACTACAGATGGCGTGACAACTTAGGTAACATTAATAAATAGTGTCTAACTGTAGGTGGCACTTAGTATTGGTTCTTGATGATGACACTTGGTGGTTAAGGTTGCAATTTGGGGTACATTGTCACAATGGAGTTCTTTGGAGATACAAGAAAGGATTTTGTTGCAATGTGTAGTGGGTTTACATAAAGTGGCACATGGTATCAACCAATATCTTAAGTCCCAATGAGGAAGGAACTTAATTCTGGTTTGGAGTTTGATACAAGAGCTAATCTAGTTGAAATTGTATATTGTATATCCGCACCATTGTTGTGGGACATGGATGAGATTTATGGGACCTCCAAAGGCTCCAAGTGCTACTCTAGTACAATGAGTACCATTGTGTTGGATGATTTTATCCAAGAGTTTTATAGTTTATGTGACCTACAAAAGATGCAATACTCAACTTTTTTCACACCTTTCATGGCATGGAAAGAGTTGTGCTAACACTTGGAAGGTCTACTTATGGATGACTATCATGAGTTGTAAGAGAGCACACTTGGAAGAGATTGAGATATGAAGACAAAATTGGTCCCAAAACTACATCTCCATCACTTTAGGCTTGGTTTCTAAAGGTAGATTGGTAGTACCTATGAGTTATAACTCTATTAGCATTGGTATCTAATGGAGGTGCATTAATTGGAGATGGTGCTACTACAAGTGAAGATACCAATGTAAAAGGTGGTGTAGTATTGAAGTTTAACTCCATGGATGAGTTCATCCAATTCTTGAGTTGGAACTACCAAGGTGTGTAGACCAACAAGTTGAAAAGCTTGCAAGAGTTGCAATAAAGAGAGCCTATGCAAAGCATACACTTACATGAAATGATTGATAAGTTTTGCTCAAAATGTTATTAATGTATAGGTTGTCTAGTTTTGGTATGGGATACAATACAAAGAGTTAAGATCCATAGTACATGATGTTATATTATTATAGGCTACCTCACCATTTTGGTGGTGATCTTTGGTTTGGCAAAGCACATTGAGCTCAATATGGTGGAAGAGAGAGCATTGACATTTGGAGTTGATAAGAGGATCTCATCTACAATTGATTCTTCTTCTAGAGTACACCACACCATGTTGTTTTTTATGGATAGAGTGAACTACTCCAATCTCATGGAGCAAGTGGAAGGCATAATGCATACAAATGCTTACCTTCATTTTATCATCAATAACAACTAGTGTGTGATGGCGTTGCTTATTGGACTTGTGGTAGACCTCACCACAAGAGAGATTTCATCCAAGGTAGTAAGCATGATACCTTAGAAGTACCTTAGTCAACCTAAAGATAGTTTGACCATTGTCATAAATTTGGTCACATGAATGATCAATGCTTTGACTTACACTTAGAGTTATAGAGTGGTAGGGTTACTATGGCAAGAAGTAAAGGAGCCACATGTCATAGAAGACAAGGTGGTAGATGTGGAGGTAAAGGACCCCCAGTTGGGAGAAGCACTATACTTACTCTTACTTTTGATACAACCGTAGTTACTTGGACTGAGCAGTTAGAGCAAAGATTGTAAGCATTGTTATAGCTCAAAGGAGATCAGATTCAAGTGTTAAGGCTTCCAATTCTTATGCCGGTGAGATTCTTGACTAAAGATAGAGATATTCTTGACTTCATGTGTAGATCAACACAAGTAGATGCATCCATTGTAGAGATTAGGAGTGCAATATGTGCTCTTGAGTCTAGAAGAGTATCAATGGATTTAGACCCAAAAAGAGGGGAGGCTTATAGATAAGTCAAATGTCCTCAATCTTTCATAATTTTTCAAGCACTAATGATATCCATGGCTCTTAGATATTCTAGTGCAAGTGTGGTAGGTGGTGATGGAATGCATGATGGACTAGATACTAGTCAACCACCTATTTCTACCCAAACCTTGTCTAGCATGATGTTAGAAACAACTCAATTGATTATATGCTCTCCTTTATTCTTAGCCAACAACATGTTTACCTTAATAGTTCATCCAACTCTAGTATCCCAGTGTGCTGCCATACTTTGTGAGAGTAAGGATGGTTTTGGCTTCTAGTGTGGAGGTGGTTGATGGTGGAACCAACTTGGTTGAGGAGCATGGGATCTATTCTACCACTAGTGGCTTGTGGTAGATAGTAATTGCTAGTGAATCAAGGATCATGATAAAAAATGAGAATCCTTGGCATCCATGGTGTTTGAAGAGTATATTACAGTAGATGTGAGCCAACATTGGAGCATCCACAATGGTTACTAGGTGGATCTACTTGCTAAACTTATTAGAAAACACCACAATTTTTGTATAGCCTTGATTCATCTTTAACAAAGATGTCATGAGTTTTAGACATCCGTGTTGCCATTGGGCAAATGGAAAAGGGTGGAGTAGTGAGCCCAATTTTTTGTTGTTGGCTCTATTATGTTGGCAACTCTCACAAGATTGGATCAACTCTCAAACCTCTCATGCTATGTTTGGCCACCCGCATTAACATTATATACTACAAGACTACTTTGCACAAGATGAAAGAAGAGATCTTTGTGAAGTCTTGAACTTGTTGTAATACCAAGAGCTAGCCATATGATCTAGATGTGAAATTCAATTTGGTAACATCTAGAATGATATTATACATGATGGTCAAAATAGATCAGATAGAAGTATCACCAAAAGAGTACTTCTACTAATAGGGCATAAACCAAAATAGACTTGAGAACCTTAGAACCAATAGCTAGACATATGATTTAAAGGTGAGAATTGGTTTTGTAACATCTAGAAGGATGTTACACATGATGGACTAAACAGATCAGAACGAGGTATCACCAAAAGGGGACTTCTACTAATAGAGTAGGAACCGAAATATGCCTGAAATCTTTGAAGGCAATTTCAGAGGCCTAAACATATGAATTAGGCCTAAAAAATGTGTATATTCCCTCTCCAACAAAGGAGAAGCTGGCCTTCCCTCCTCCTTGCTTTGTCTCATCGAGAGCTTTCCAACGGTACCTTACTCAAGTGATTCTGAGATTCCTACAGGAAGATTCCCTAAAAGATTCCCTTTGGTCAAAGCTTGTTTGACCAACCGGATGGGACCTAGACCAGACAGGTCACCCATCCAAGCAAGTAATCCAAGGGTGGAGCTTGCTGACATGTCACCTATCTGTGTCCCTAATCCTATGGTGGAGCTTCCTTGGAGGAGATCCTCTTTGTCTATATAATAAAGAGAAGGTGCTCCCTTGGGGCATCAATTGTTTGAGTGTGCAATCTATGTTTTCTCTCTTCTCTTGTCCTCGGAGTATTACACTTGTGTTTACCTTTGAGTTTTTTCACACCAAGATGGTTGTTGCTATCATGAGAGATTCAAGAGAATCTTCAAATTAAGTCATCTTGATAATGCATTGTGAATGATATAAAAATTTCTAAGTTTGTACTCAACCTTGATATCACACAAATATAATCGTTCATACCATAAATGATATAGACTCTTCATGTGCCCTAAATGTAGGGTCTATAATAAGGATTTGTGATTGGTTTGCATTTTCACTTGTTTGCCCAAGAGGTAATGTTTCCATCATTTTTTTTGTATACATCGATACTAATTGTTCTTGATCTCAAGCAAAATAATTCCTTCCCATTATGTTTAGTTTGCAAGATACAAAGCTAATGGGATGCAATCTATCTCAAATTCTGATTGCAACTTAGCTCCAATGGCAAAGTTAGAAGTATCAAAATCAACCACACAAAGTAGTTGAGGATCATTTGGTGTAAAAGAATATAGTGTATTCACGACCCAGTGTGAATACACTATATTCTTAAGTTTCTTGAATGCTTCTTCTTGACTTGTGGTCTACTCAAAGCTTGTTATCTTCCCCAAGAGATTAACAATGGTGTGGTCACATGAGCATGATAGTGGATGAAAAGTTGGTAGAAGTTTGCTAATTCATTGAGTCCTTAAACTTTTATAGCATCCTCAAGTGTAAAAGACCAAGGAGAGAATGGAAAATTGGAGTGAAAGGTCACATTGGAACTCTTGAATGAGGGAAACTCCAAATGCCTAGCATGAGCTTGAGCTTTGGTATTTTTAAGGAACATACAAGGCTCTTGAGAAGCTTCTCATGAAGCTTCCTACAAGCCACATTCTTAGTGTACAAGCTAAGTTGGCTGGGAAGCTTTTTGAGAAGCCATCTATTTGGTATACAAGCTGAGGTAGTCAGGAAAATTTCTAAGAAGTTTCCTTCTAATAATCACCTACTTGGCATGCAAGCTAAGCTATTGAGGAAGCTTCCCAAGAAGCTTCTTCCTAGAAGTTACCACTTTGTATACTTGTTTACTTGATACTTGCAAGGTACCAAGAAGTCTCCTAGATGCTTCTAGAATATTTGTATATTTCTTGCCTAATTTGGCTTATTTGCTACTTTGTTACTCTCAACTAACTTGTATATAAACTCCATATTGTTACATATTCTTCCATTGCTAGTTGGTGACGTCCTTGTCACCATGGAAACTTTAAAATATTGGATGGCTATTTGTGCATTGTAGAGATGAGATAGAGGTCCTCAGGTGGCATCATGAAGGGCCTACCCTTTCCAAAGGACTTTGTACTCAATATGTTGTTAGTGGTCATGTTAAATATGACGATGTGCAAGGATGCAATCAACTTCATACTCTTCATGATTGTTGCTAAGGACGGGAGGAGGAAGGAGTTGGACACAAGTGGAAAAAGAAGATGGATACAAAACAAAGGATTTCAACTTGGAAATATAAAAGATAGGGTGGATTCCCATATGACAAGGCAAGGCAAGGTGATAAACAATGAGAGAAATGATTTGCATGATATCAAATGGACCTATCCAATTAAAAGCAAGTTTACAAACTTGAGTACTAAGTGGGAGGAGTAGGTTACTACAAGAAAGCATTATCTTATCATTGAGTTGAAAGGTGAGATCATGATAATATTGATCCATATATTACTTTTGATGATTTTGAGCAACAAGGAGATGAGATTTGTCTTGTTTTAGGGAGTGTGATGTTGTGGTCAAGAAGGTAGAGGTAAGAGGAATATGAGATGGAGCAGGAGCAAGAAGGGAATTTGGAACAAGTGGGTCTTGGCTAAAATTAAGGAAGAAAGGAGAGAATCTAATGCTTGCCTACTTGGAGTTATTGTAGGTAAACTCAACAACTACAAGGCATTCATCCTATGGTGAATATTGACAAAGATACAAAGCATATCTTCCAAGGTGTGATTTGCATGTTTGGTTTGCTCATCCGTTTGAGGATGTTATGCCATGGACAAAACAAAATTGGTGCTAAGTAACTTGAAGGTTGCTTGCCAAAATTTATCGATCATCAAGGATCATGGTCAGAGATAAGTACACAAGACATCCCATGATGCTTGAAGACATTTCCAAAGTAGATCTAGGCCAATGTTTGAGCATCCACTATATCAAAGGTTAGTGCCAAATAAATTTTCTTATTAAGCTTATCAACAAAAACCATGGTTGGTAGATGACCTTACTTTGTCTTTAGCAAGGATGTGATGAGATCTAAGCTCACACATTTTTATTAAGAAGATATGATGGGAAGTGGTTGAAGGAGTACATTTGGCTTCAATTATTAGCCTTGTTGCATTGGAAACTCTCACACGGTCATAAAAATTCTAGAACCTATTGTGACATGTTGGGCCACCACCATTGGTATTTTAAGGTACTCAAGGTCTTATCCACACCCATGTGACCAACAAGTGACACGTCATGGGATTCTTGAAGGCGTACAAGTTGTAGATGATACTTGGATGGAACATAGATCCAATTCTCATAAAATAGAAGGCTTTCCTTGAATGAGAAGGTGTTGTATTCCTTGTTGCGTGCTACAAGAAAACCTTGTGCCATCTGAAAGGAAGGATCTTGTTGTAAGGCGGTCCTAAATTCAATTTGGACTTTTGAATCAATTGACATTATTGTAATTGTCATCATGATGAGAGGTTCAAGAAAGTCTTCAAATCAGGTCATTGTGATAAGTCATTGAGGATGACATTGAACCTATTAGGTTTGTACTTAGGTTTCATGTCAAACAAATATAGTTGTTCCTCCCATTGATGATGTTGATCCTTCATGTGCTCCAAATGTAATGTCTGCAACAAAGATTTGTGATTTATTTGCATGATGACTTGTTTTCCCAAGAGATAAGGCCTCCATAATTTGGTGGCATATACCATTGCTAGTTGTTCTTGATCTTTAGTAAAGTAATTCCTTTTTGTAGTGTTTTGTTGGTGAGACACAAGGCAACAAGATGTAACTCATCTAGAAAGTCATGCTCCAACGTAACTGCAATGGCAAATTTAGAAGTATCACAATTAACCATACAAGGTAGTTGAATATTATATGGTTGAAGAATGGGTCTTGAAGACACCATATACTTCAGCTTCTTCAATGTTTCTTTGTGCTTGGTGGTCCATCAAAAGCTTAAGGTCTTCCCAAAGAGATCAATCAATGGTGCAACCAGATGAATATAATAATGGATGAACCACCAAAAAATTCACCAGTCCATTAAATACCCACACTTTTGTGGCATCCTTTGGAGGTAGGTCAATCAATAATAGCTTTTATTTTCTCCTCTTCCATCTTGAACTCCTTTGATACGATCTTATGACCCAAGAAGGTAACTTTCTTTTGCCAAAAGGTACTCTTTGACTTCTTGCAATAAACTCCCATTGACAAAGTCATCTTAGGACTTGTATGTGATTCATATGTTTTATCTCCATCTTGTTATAGATTATAATATCATCTAAAAACACCACCACATATCAATCTAATAGTCCATCCAATACCCAATGCATCTGATCCATGAAGACTAATTGAGCATTAATAAGCTTGAAAGTTAGAACTCTACATTCAAAATATCCATGCCTTATACAAAAGGTAATCTTTTGTACATTTTCTTTATTAATGGAAATCTACCAATAGGCAGTTCAAAGATCCAACCTGGAGAAGTATTGTGCTCTACTCAATTGATCTAGCAAGTTAGCAATTTGAGGCAAAGTGTATGCGTTCTTCATTGTTTGTTTATTGAGACCACAATAATCAATATAGAAGTGAAGTTCTCCATCCTTTTTTGGGACACATAATATGATGTTCCCCAAGGAGATATATTATCCATCAGGGTTGTTTGAATCTCTTCCAACTCCTTCAATGAGAGCCAATAGATTGATGTACTCATTGGAGTACTTCTTAGTAATAACTTGATTTTGAAGTGCATACCACAACCAAAAGGTAACTCCTTTAGTAGATCATCCAAAAACACATTTACAAACTCCTAAACTATTTGATCAACTTTTGCTTGATGAGGCTTCTAGCCCTCACCAGATTCTCCATGTGCAAATTTGCTTGATCCAAATCACAAAAATAGGAATATCTTCCTCCAAAGCTTGCTCTATGGTTACTTTACTAACAAACTTCTCATCTTGGGACTAAATATTCCTAGATATCTTACTCAAAGGTGCCAAAAAACATAATCAATCATTCTTACCTTGGTATTTTACTTGAATTTGTTGTCGGGTCTGATCAAATTAAACTTTATAACATTCAAACCAAAGCAAACCTAAAATGACATCATAGTGTAAAGTGTCACTACAAACCTCATACACTCCAGATACTCCTTCCTAATCTTGAATGTAATAAGATGTGAGGTACAAAATGCAGAACACTTTCTACCATCCACATCATCAATCTATTTCCAATTATTGGTTTGATAAGAATACCTAATTCCTTTGTTAATTACATGGACATCCAATTCTAAATCAACCAAAATCATAATCAAATATCATACCTTGCAAGTGAAGCAAACTTGCAAAGGTCAAGCCTTCAATCTAAGTAGAACTAATCAAGTTCCAAATAGGTGGCTTGAACTCTCCTATTAGGATTCTTTTTTTCCTTGATCATCACACTACATGAAATCCATTTGGGTAATTTTTCAAGATCATTCATTCTTAAGTGGACATTCAACAATATGTCCAATTTGGTAATAATAAAAGCAACCGTCATTTTGTTGCAGTCTTTCTCTATCTGCAATGCCAAGTGGTCTTTGTTAGATGAAGGCGGTGCCAATTCCTCCATCCATGTGTAGTGTGCTGTCAAGTTCTATGAAGGTTGAGGTTAAGAACAAGTTGTTAAAACCAAGGAATCAAACAAATGAGCCAACTACATAGCTTCCTCCAAGTGTTTGTGTAAAAGACCAAGGCCAAGGGGAAAAATAGTAGAATGGAAGATCACATTGAGACACTTGAATGAGTGAAAGATCCAAATGCCTAGCATGAGCTTTGGCTTTGATATTTATCAAGAGCATACCAAGCTCTTGAAAAGCTTCTCAAGAAGTTTTCTTCTAGAAACCACCTACTTGGCGTGAAAGTTAAGCTAGTTAGAAGCTTCCAAAAGCTACCTACTGCAAGCTTAGCTAGCCATGAAGCTTCCCAAGAAGCTTCCTCCTAGAAGTCACCACTTGGCATGCACGTTACTCAATACTTGGAAGGTACCAAGTAGCTTCCTAGATATTTCTAGAATATTCTAGGCTAATTTGGCCCATTTGTTAGTTTGTTAGTATTCACTAACTTGTCATTAATCTCCATATTGTTATAATTTGGGCTCTTGGATGGTCACTTCTAATTTGGTGTGTGACTTCAAGCCCCTCACAAATCAATCTAGAGCTTCACCTTCTAATATATCTAGAATTTGCATTATGGTTTTTTGAAATTGAGTGATGTAGCTTCTCATAGAACCAATCTATTTCAATTTTTCCAATCTATCTTGTGTGGCTTGTGCATTATTTATAGCTTATAATCTCTCAATAATTATGCTTTTAAATTTGTCCCATGTTGAGATTGGCATAAAAAATTGTTATTCATCTTGCTCCACTTAGAATCGCCACCATAGTTTTGCCACTCCATCCAATTGGCTTGAAACCAAGAGAATTTATCTCCATTCATCTTGAAGATTTGTAGCTTCAAAATAACATTCACAATCAAGCACAAAATTTTCCATTGCACTCTGGAGATTCTTACCTTCAAATACTTTGCACTTTGAAAATTAAATATGCTCTTTTCCCTCTCAAAATGGTGCTCTCTCTACATGCTCTTGTCATTGATAGTCTCTTTCTTCCAACAATCAAGGAAGGTGCTTAATTTTTTATTGCATAGCAATGATAATTTTGGGCATTGTCACCATGACTATTTCTTTATCAAACTAACAATGATTATTTAAGTTAACAAGTCTACTATTCTCCATAAGATACAATTAGAAGTATCAAGGGTTCATCAAACAAGGTGATCGTATTCAAAAAGTTTCTATCCAAAATGTGAGATAATGAATTATGTGAAATGATGCTTGGGTAGTACATGGACAAAAAAAATCTCAATGGTTTAGGTGAAATGGATTTGGTGATCTATAAATTCCATCCATCCCATTCCTGCTCTGATACCAATGTAAAAGACCAAGGAAAGAAATAAGATAATGGAATATTGGAGTGAAAGATCACATTGGGACTCTTGAATGAAGGAAACTCCAAATGCCTAACATGAACTTAGGCTTTGGTATTTATAAGGAACATACAAGGCTCTTAAGCTGCTCAAGAAGTTTCTTACAAGCCTCCTTCTTAGAGTGGAAGCTAAGTTAATCAGGAAACTTTTTGAGAAACTTCCTTCAAGAAGCCATCTACTTGGCATATGAGCTAAGGTAGTTGAGCCATAAGGTTTCAATGGAGGGAATTTCTACTTGGAATGCAAGCTAAGCTAGTTGGGCCACGAGGTTTCAACAAAGAAGATCAAGATAGAAGAGGAGAAAATCAAAGTCATTATAAATTGACCTGCTCTTAATGTAACAATATGGAGTTTACAAATGAATTTGTCAAGACTAAAAGAGTAGCAAATAGGCCAAATTAGCCAAGAATTATAAGAATATTCTAGAAGCATCAAGGGGACTTCTTAGTACCTTCCAATATTGGGTAATGTGTATGCCAAGTGGCAACTTCTAGGAAGAAGCTTCTTGGGAAGATTTTTGGCTAGCTTAGCTTACATGCCAAGTAGATAGATTTTAGAAGGAAATTTTTTGGGAAGTTTCTTGACTAGCTTAGCTTGCATACCAAGTAGGTGGCTTCTAGAAGGAAGCTTTTCAAGAAGCTTCTTGGTTAATTTAGCTTGCACTCTAAAATGCCAATTTTAGGAAGCTTCTTGAGAAGCTTTTCAAGAGCCTTGTATGTTCTTTATAAATAACAAAGCCCAAGCTCATGCTATGCATTTAATTCCTTCTTTCACTATGATATTCCGTTCTCTTACTTCTCTTCTTGGTCTTTTACACTAATAAACCCTTTGTGGTATATAGACCTTCCTTGAAGGTCCCACCAAATAGAAAATCCCACTCTGGTTGTTCAATAAGACAACTCTAGGTGTGAACCAACCTTGCTCAAATGCATATCTAGTTTATAACTCCTCCAACTTAGCAACTACTGCCTACCACAAGCCGCAAGTAGTTGAACGCATCCCATACTCCTCAACCAAGTTAGCTCTATCATCAATCACCTTTGCTCTATAAATAAAGACGACATCATCCCTAATCTCACAAACTATGGTAGCCAACCAAAATATTGGAGCTAGGTCAACTCCTAATGTAAACATGTTATTGGTTGAGAAAGAAGGGGAGTGCATCATCAATTGAGCTATCCCCAACATCTTACTAGACTCAATCTTTGTAGTAGAAAGTGACTAATGAGTATCTAGTCCATCATACATTCCATCACCACCTACCACACTTGCACTAGGACATTTGGGAGCCATGGATGCCATCTATAGTGCCTCAAAGAGTGTGAAAGACTAGTGAAATTTGACTTGTCTACTAGCCTCTCTTCTTTGTGGGTCCAACTCTATTGATGCCCCTTTAGGCTCTAGAGCACATACTGCACTCTTAATCACTACAAAAGATGTATCTACATGTATTGCTCCACCCATAAATTTTAGGACATCTCTATAACCAACATAAAAGGTGGAAGCCTCTATGCCAAAATCTGATCTCCTTTGAGCTCCTTTGCCATGGCTTTAGCCATGGCTATATCAAAAACAAGAGCAAGTACTAGGTCATTGCCAAGTGTAGGTCCTTGCCAAGTGTAGGTCCTCTACCACCTACCATAGTAGCCTTACCACTCTATAACTTTGGGTGGAGGTCAAGACATTGATTACTAGTATGACCAAATCTATGGCAATGGTCACATTATCCCCGAGTTGGCCGTGGTGCTCCCAAGGTATCATGCCTATTACCTTGGGGGCACTCTCTCTTATGGTGAGATACACCACAAGTCCAACTAGCAACAACACTATTGTTGACTAAAAGTGAGGGTAAGTGTATTGTTGACTAAAGAGTGAGGTCTAGGTGCACTAGACCCTCCACTCACTCCATAAGATCGGGGTTATCTCATTCCACGTCGTGACGGGGCTGCTGCTACTGCACTTTTGTCGCTCTCCTGCGGTACGTGAAGTTCGAACAAGTCTGCAAAGATAATCCCTCTAGGCTAGCTGCAGCGCAGTCTTGTTGCTCACTTGATTTGGCTTCCAAGTGATTCGTGTGTCCTTTTCTTGTCAGGTTATGCTTTCCGCACGACGCCCAAGTCTTCTCCAGGACAGTGCATAGCAATCTTCAAAACGTTGGGACAATATGAGAAGCAGAATTACGAAAACGCAAACTTTTAATAACCACATATTCATTTTTGTGGGCCAGGTCTACTTTGTCCTCTTTTACATACAACACTCGAGTGAATGTGGAACTCTCTAATTCTGATAATAGGGCGAGGGAATCTGTATCGAACAAGGTAGTGCTTGTTAGGTACTGGTGGACGATACCTATGACATCAGGGGTTTCAATTATTACGGGAATATTATGCTTATCTAAAATATTCTCGTGAATATAAAAGGGAAGCCTGATACGAATCATTCGTTTTTCTTTATCATAAAGCTGAACTGAACTAACGAGAAAACATTGAAAAATTTGGAATACAGAATTCCGTAACAATGAAACTAAAACTTCCTATTGTGCGATGCCTCAATTTGCAGTTGCATTTGCAGTGGTTAGAGTGATCAAGAGCTTGGAGAAGCCGAGTAGATAGATGCAATGCAATTGCATCTCTGGTCTGACACGGACACCATATGTCGCCTCCTCTGCTCCCGTCGCCTGAAATAAGCAGTAAGAGTAACGCGTGCCATATTCTCCTTCCCAGTTGTGCAATAGAGCCTAGTTCCTCAATTCCCCAGCTCCCGGAATCACGAATGTCAGAGGAAGCAGAGGTCCTGCATTTTGGACCGAGCGTATAACTGAACGAGATCCGCACTCGAAGTCCAGGCTTTCCGATTTACTTGTCTAATGAATCTGATCTCAAAGGATTTTAAAACTGAATCTCCTAAATATTGATATGGATGTAATAGAAGGATGATTTAATATTGAATCTCTGTGTTTGGAGGTAAGACAGAATCGGATCATACCTCGCCTATCAAAGATCATGTGAGGTATCAATGAGCTCGAGCTTGAGAGAATAGTCGAAGTTTGAGTATATCCACCTGCAAAGGTCTGCAACGGAGCTGATATCACCTTTGCAGAAGTACTACTCTTGATAAGCAAGATCCGTTAAGCCGTTCAGGCGTACAGTCGTAATCATAGGCTTCACAACTCATTGGCCAACTTCGGGCCCCAAATTTATTCTGCCTTCGTCGAGGGCCAAGGCTTGCAAAACTTTCAAGCTCCTACCCATCTTTTAAGCTGTTACATATGCACCCTTATCTGAAGTTGATACACGTGAAGTTGAAGCCAGTTGACATTGTTCTCCTCTACCACTGTGCTTCGATCATAGATAGTATATGCATCTATCCTCTAAAATTGCTTCGTAGAAGATGTTCAATTTGATGATCGAACTAGAATCGAGTAGGAGAGACAAGTTTGGCTAGATCAAGGTTTGAACGCGTTGTGGATAATAGCACCTAACTAAATAAGATATAAATGCGAACTTCGAATGAAGGATGGCGGGAGCGGACTACGAACACGTCGATGCCAAGAGTGATTGAACAAGAGTTGCTCGCGAAGGCTATCTACTTCCCGCTGAACGTCACGATTTCTTTTCCATCTCTTTAAACAAGTTTCCGATATGTGCGTTTCCAGCACCCCAAGCACAGAATTTGACAGATGTTTGGATGTTCAGTTGCTTCTTGTAGCGAGAATCTTCTATGGACTATATATACTGTGCTGCTATCGAGGAGCGCAATCTTAGAGGCTCGGTAAATCAGTTGTCGTGTCACTCTATGTACGTACTCTTTTGTATGCCACTTGGCTTGAAGTTTCTCATGAATGGAAGCAGTGACGTCCAACGTGCCATATGCATGAATCAGTTCCGAACCTCAAGGCAGGAGAGCGCTGCAACGTCCAACGCCTTATTCAACTTCAGTTAAATCTCCCACGTGGATCAGGGGAGTGACCAAATTCAGCAGTGTCGTGCTTTTGGCCTACGTTGCTCAGCTCTGCGTATGACAGCAGGGTGCGGGCTTTCACCACACCCCAAATGCGGGAGTGCCAACATTTAACTATATAAGTCAATTGTTTCCTCAGAACTGGTATCTCGCTTCATCAACGATTATTTCTTCTTACTATCCATTTCGTATTCCTCCCAAGGCACACACATCTGTTGTTTAGTTCTTCACTCATCCCAATTCGTGGAGACTCAAATTCCAGCAGTGAATCATGGCAGCTGTAGCTTCCACCACGCAGATTTCAGCAATTGCAGTCCTCGGCTGCAGGAGCTTATCTTCCTTACCACGGCAAAGCAGTTCCCTCTCAAAGGGAGTGTTTGGTGATCGCAAGGCATATTCCCTGAGCCGAAATGCCCAACTTGTCGTTCGAGCAAGTGACAATGATGGTGTCAGCCCTTCCGGTTTGAGGGAAGCAGTTGACAAAGCTACTAAGGTGAACATTACACGAGAAGCGATCTTACAAAACCAGGAGAACAACGAGTCCGAGAAGAGGTCGGTTTTTGGGACCGTCCCAAAGAGTGGTGGCTCCTTCCCCCGCCCCGAAATCGAAAGGAGGCCCGAAACGGGTGACAAGGGATTCAGGAGCTTGTTTGCATTCGATGGAGCTGCACCTGAGACCATCAACGGCCGATTGGTACGTATACTTTAAGTGACGCACTTGAAGTTTCATGCGTGCTTTACTAGGGTAGTCGGAAGGAGAATCTCTTGCGCATTTCACTCGTTGCCTGATTGGTAGATCAAGAACTTCACGACAACTTCACAGACTTTCCATACTTGAATTTCGAAGTACTAAGAATTCAAAGTGTGCTCTGGTCTATCTCTCAAGATGGCATTGCTGACTATCCCTTCACTTGTGTCTTTTTGCGCAGGCAATGTTCGGATTCGTATGGGCATTTTTGGCAGAGAAGGCTACCGGCCTCACTGTTCAGCAGCAGCTCTTCAGTCCCGGTGCAACTGGTCTTGTATTTTTCGTAGGTGCCGTGGAGCTTCTGACTTATGCGTCTTTGATACCCATCATGAACGGGGAGTCCACAGATGCTCGACGCTTCGGGCCCTTCACAGCGAAAGCTGAGCGATGGAACGGCCGCCTGGCTATGATCGGATTTGCATCGTTGCTGATTGATGAGGCTATCCGTCAGTCACCTGTATTCTTCCACTAGATAATCAGAAATATATCCTAGAGGAAGTTTCACGCTACATCTTGTATAAAAGTGCAAATGCACGCTGTACAAACTTGACAAGTTTGTAGAATTTGTCGACGTCACATTGTAACGGAGGTTAGAAGCTACAGAAATATCGAAAGATCTTTGGTAATAAGTGGCATCTCTCTGCAAGATGCCACTTATAAATCCTTCTTTTCGATTTAGACATTGAAAATTAAAGTGGTCAACTGCTGTCAAGACTCTTTACGCCCAATCTCTATTTACCCTGGCATGAGACACCGACAATCAACGACGGTGTCTGCAGGTCAATTCAATTGCACCTGTCATCAAATTCGTGTTTGCCCATATTTGATTTGCTTGCCATTCTAAAAATCTCGCTTCAAGTTGCATTCTTTAACGATCTTTGTTCATTGTAAACAGCCAATGCATTCGGTTGGCATGAAGTTTCAAAAGGTAAAATTTGCCGTCAGTTGTTTGTTATGAAATATCACGTTACAGAAGATAGTAATGCTATAACTACATATATCAAATCGGTCGTCCGATAATTCGCATTGTCTACCCACTCCATACTAGAGTAAATAGAGGTCCTTACAGTAAATAGAAAGAACCTTACTTTGAGAATGGAATTTCTACTGGACATACTGGATTTTACCTGTTGTATCCTAAGGTGACCTATAAAAGTTCACAAAATCGAATCCATTTCCTCAAAATGTCGCGTGCTGTGGCAACTACTCTTTCTCATTTCCGGGAAAATTTTTGTGATTGTCTTCGGCGTGATTCAACTCTAGTGGGTGTAACTGCTACGCATGGTCACCTAAACTTTGACGAATATGATATCGTTATAATTCTGGAATTTCCGTTACAATTCTGGAAATATGCAATTGAAATTCCCTACTACTTTATATATCGTTACTTTTGCAAAGCTCAGATATCTTAGATGCGGTCGGGCATATTTCTCTTATAGATTCTATTGAAACTTAATTCCATTTTACCTTTCTTTTATCTTTCCCTTGTACGATTTGATAAAATCTTCCATCCTTCATTTTTTTCTACGCGGTCGCTTTCTCCCTCCTTTATGTATCATAAACTTGAGTTTAGTCTGATTTGTTAGCTTTAACTTGCCCATACTTCCGTACATGCGTATAAAAACGCTGTTTGGCTTCACGGCAGTTACTGTGTCTTCGTCTGGACTGAGAAATCGCATACTGCAAAGGGGAAATCGGCGATTGTGTCGGAAAAACGAAGGATGGGAAGACCCCATCTAAAGCCTCACAAGGGAGAGACAAAAAAGGTAACATGGGGTAAGCCTCAATAGAGTCTATACTAGAAATCTGCCCTACCTCACCTAAGATATCCAAGCTATGCAAGTCATACGGTTTACACACAATTGCATTCGAAGAAACATCACCTAATGTGATTGTCCTCCTATGGATTGCACCAGTCACGGCCCTCTGTAGAGCAATGGATACACGCTGTCTAAAATATGTTACAAAGTATAAGAGTGAAAGTGGTACCCCCTGACGCCTAACATGATAAGCTCTCGTGCACTCCCTGACAAATATATCAAATGTCGTGTCCATTGCTCAATATAACTCGAAGGCTAGAGGAACAAAGAGGTGACCTCGTTGCATGCCCCTATACTTGGAGACCTTGCGACCTGCGGCTGCACTCGCTGCCCATCCAGGAGGATGGATAATCACTCCCTCCAAAACTGTATTCTGCATAGGGTTTGTAACCACGACATCCGCTATTGTCACCTGATCATCTCGGACCAAGTATAAGTCTGCCCTGACACGTGTCGTATGCAAAGCATACGAACACTCCATCCAAGCCAAGTATCCACTCTCTCGTGCCATAGCAAACACTATGTCTCTAATGGCATCATGGGTAGCTATCCTCTGTCCTCCAAAAAGACACCTTGTCATGTGGACCGTTGTTGCATCTAGTGTAGAACCACATTCACAAGTGAGTAATGAAGATGCAAATGCGTGGACCAAACCTAGGCAAAACCTCATCGCTGTAGAGAAAGTAGTTGGTGCAAGTAGGAAAGCCCTAATGCATGGTCGAGCTAGGATCCAAGAGCCTGCACCCTTGCCGGAGCAAGAGCAAAGACGTGCTCTAGTAGCCTGAGGAATGGACGAGTCGACTAAGAGAGAATGTAGTGTATGCTCACATTGTCGCTCTATCAAGGAAGACTGTAAACCTCTAGTCCAATCTGAAGATAATGAAGAAAATGGTGGAAAATCCTCTCGTGCTCGTGGGGATCTCTCGTCTGCCGCAATAAAACCTGGAGAGAAAAGGATCCTCCCTCCACCTCTGTCACACAAGTCTCCAAAACCGGCATATCAGCAACCACAAAACAAGAGGAAAGTAGGGGTGCCGAGAAAGCCTAACTACCCAAAAACGCTATAGGTGTCGTCTCCTCCATAGAAAACAAGCCAACCCCACCACATGAGATTGGCAGAGCCATCTGTCTACGTGCCAAATCCCCTATCACACACTCAAAAGTCCCTGGTCCAATAATGTCACTAAAGACTCCCATAATCCTCCTATCAAATGCTCTCAAACGTGATAGGAAGGACGATGAGGGAGGAACTATACGGATGAGGTAGGATGGTCGATGAGAAATACATGAAGAGAGTATACCAAATGCCACTTGCGGATCTTCTAGTAATGGAAGGTCATCCACATGGCGAACATCCTCTACGAGAGCAGCGTCTAAGAAGTGTGTGACAAAATCCTCCGATCCTACTAACGCTCCAAGAACACGAAGTACATCTGTGGATATGATACACTCCTCTGAAAGCTCAAGGTGGGGAGAGATACTTAAAGGGGACCATGCCCTACACTTTGACACCTTGACTCTCAAGCCTACTAGATGTAGCTCGGTAGTCAAGTAGTCAAAGGCCTGCCTAATCTGATCTACATGGCCTACGATGTGTATATCATCTGCCAAGGAGGGAAATACATAACCTAGCATGGCCAAAGTAGTAGATAGGAGAGCTCTAAAGTGAGCCATGGAAAATAAGAGTCCCCCCCCCCCCCAAAGGATCTCCTTGACGTGTACCAACAGCTTACTCCAAGACAGTGATTCCCTCTTGTGAACCACCCTGCTGGAAGTAAAGGGAAGTAGGAGAGCCATAAAAAGACTGCACAAAAGGAATGAGACTTGCCAAGGATCAACCAGCTTCCCTAAGTTCTCTAAAGATGGATGCACGTGATACGCTATTAAAAGCGTTCTCAACATCCACTTGTAGGATGACCCACTCCGGATGGATATCTAGGAGTGCTCTAATGCCTAGAGATATAGCCTCACATCCTCCAGGTATAGCCACTCCAAACTGATGTGGATTTAGGTGTTGTCGAAAGTGAGAATGATGTTTAAGGACAATGGTACGACTGACCAAACGCAAAAAGATCTCTCCAACAGCAATCGGTCTAATGCTTCTCGTGTCCTTCTCCATCACAAGAAGTCGACTAGCACCTAGTACCCAACTAACAAACATAAGAATGTATCCTCTTGCTATTGTTGTAGCCACCTGAAACAACTTGGTAAAACCACTAGCAGGATCATCTGCTTGGAAGCAATCTCTAAGGTGCTCAGAAACCATCGCTGACAATCCTCCCAAGGAAAGGCGAGGGGCAGTGCACAATGCTTGTGCAAATAGAGACCTATCAAGACATAAAGGATGTTCAGGCTGATAATCTAAGACCTGTAGGGGTAGTCCCTCTATTGTTATAGGATGTAGTGAGCGTAGGAAGAGATGGTCTCATCAGTAAGACTCGCTATAGACAAAGGATGTAGCAAGTGCTGCTCTATTAAACTCTCCCGCTTGACCCAATGTCCTATATCGTCGTAATCGAGTGGAATCTATGATATCTTGTGGCGATGCTTGTATCCTAAATTATGTAACCCTAACAGAAGGGCTGCCCAATCCCCCACTCGGAATCGACAAAATCTAGCCTCCACCTCTCTATGCCCTGCATGTCCCCCTCTAGCATAACGAAGACACCATCGAGGGAGTAAGAGGAATATGAACCATGCTAACTCATCCAAGGGATCACGTGCAAAATGATCCAGTGGTAGGCAAAAAGCCTGTCTAGCCTCCTCATGGAGTGTGCAGGGTAGCCTAGAATAGACGTGGACATGGAAAACTAGTCTCAAATAACTCCAAAATGTATCCCGCTTGAGAAGCTAACCACTTCCACGACTCGATCGGTATCCCTCGAACAATCAATGAAAGTATAGAAGAAGCATGCATAATCCCAAGTGTCACTACTGTCAATACAGTTGTTTGTCTCATGTGTGCATCCCAAGTGGTCCAATCATAGTCCTTGTGCATCCTTCCCACATGAGTCTTTACCCCTTGCAAGGTAAAGCATCGATGACACACTGGGCATGGTGTATCCCGACACGCTCTAGACTACCCCACATGGGAAGGTGTAACCATGGCTAGCACAAGAATAATGATAGTAACACGTGTTGCTCCTCTCCATATCTGCAAAACCACAATCCTTCACATCCCAACTCACATAAAAATACGATCTCTCCAAACTCTAAAATCTATAAACTGTCGTAACTTTAAATTTCCGTTTCCAAAATTTTCAAACTAAATTCTCATGGAACTTAATTATGAAAACAAAGAGATTTGAAATGAAAATTCTTGACCCATCACTCTCAATGTATAATGTTCACTCTAAACCCTAAAAGAATTAAAAATCTTTATAACTTTCTACTCCATTCTCTTCAATCTAAGTATCAATGGAACCAAAATTGAAAAATGAAGAGAAAAGACTATTCACTCAAATACTACATACTAGAGAGCACTCAGAACCAATAAGAACCAATAGATATCGTCTCGCGTCTCTCCCTCTCCTCTCCCGTCCCCACACCCTCCCGTAGCGAGAGGCGTTTATGTTTACCGCAAAGCATGATAAGAGAGGAACTTTCACACTCCAAACGCAATGGGTATAGACTTCACCCAATCGCAGATATCTCTCTATCTTCGTATGGAATGGAAAGCTCAATACTGCAATCGCCTAAAGAGATGAGCTTTCACAATCCCCCAAACCTGACCGCTTAAAATGCAAACAGAGTCCTTGCATAATTGCACGTATCAGAAAACCTCCTTATGAGACTCCTCTTTCCACAAAGCATCTCTCCTAAGCGCTTTTGTCTAGATTTCAACAAGTTTTAGTCTACAGGCAGATAGATACTCATGCACTCGAGGACCAGTGGAAAATGACACTTAAAACATCCTCTCGCTTACTTGGACGCAGGTGCCGATGCATACTACAGGACGTGACAAAATGTATCTCAATTTCTCATGAACTCGAAAGCTGCAACTTGGATGAAATAGCTGCCACTTAAACATGGAATGTTAAAATTATGTTGACTTTGGACGCCGAGATAATGTGTTTATATTTATATTTATTTCTTACTTACTAATTAGCCCCAATGTAGATACTCATTGATTTTTCCACTCTGAGTTAAGAATATGCTAATCAATATCTGCTCTCTACTGAGTTTGCATATTCAGTTTATTACCGAGTCAAATCTAATAGAATGTATTACTAAAGTGTTATGAAGTAGATTATCACTTGCAGTTCTACATCATGAACCATGGATAGTAGGAGTCCAATTTAATTTAGTTCAGGTCCTTTGTCCTATCTGACCTTTCATGAACGCTGGTCTATTGTTGATTCTTATGCGAGTTTAATGTGCAAGTATAATCTTATAAGAAAGAACAAGTGGAGAGGGGATCTTTTCTCGGGGGAATCCGTTGGTTGATAAAATATCCATTAGATTTTGCACCTTTTTGACATAAATGCTAAGAGAGCAATTTGTTAGGATTTAAAGCCTTATTGACATAAATGCTAAAAGAGTAATTTGTTAGGATGTAGAGCCTGATCAGTTCCGTTCGATTAATTGATTTGTGATGCCGAGATCTGCCGCTCATATTGTTTGATTCATCTTATTTGTGATGTTGAGATTCACAACAAATAGAAAATTTGTTTGGCTCCGGGGAGTGTTGCTTCTTGGCGAATGTAGCATTCTTTTGTTTTGATATAGCTTGTTGGAGGGAGTGGATCAGGTTGGACTCTCGGAAACCTTGCCTGGCAAGCAGTGGGTCAGGAGAGGCTGATCAAAGTTAGGCTTGGGTGAAGACTAGCAGGGAAAGAGTTGGTGTGGAGAGAGGTTCCTACAAATTTTTGTGAAATTGGATAGTAAAAGCTATTACCTGCATGACCGTGACCATGGACACAGATTTTGGTTTCTAGAAGATGAAGATTGAGGATTATCTATATCAGAAGAGGCTGCATGTATCTCTTGGAGATGTGAAACCAAAATTCATGTCACAAGAAGATTTGAATTTGATGGACTGACCAACTACGTGACCGTGACCATGGATACAGATTTTGGTTTCTGGAAGATGAAGATTGAGGGTCATCTATATCAGAGGAGGCTTCATGTATCTCTTGGAGATGTGAAACGAAAATCCATGTCACAAGAAGATTTGAATTTGATGGACTGAACAACTTTGGGATTTGTTCGTATGACATTAGCTAGAAATGTTGCATTCAATGTTTTAAAGGAGAAGACTATAGTGGGTTCTATTGAGAGCTTTGTCTAATATGTATAAAAAAACCCTTTGCTTCAACAAGGTGTACTTGATGTGACATGCATTCAACCTGGACATGAGCAAAGGTCACTTTGTCACATATCACATTAATGAGTTCAACCTAATCACAAGCCATTTAAGTTCAGTGGAAATCAGTTTTGAGGATGAAGTGCATGCTCTAATTCTCCTATCCTCTTTGCCTAAAAACTAGAGTGCAATAATGATATAGTAAGTAGCTCTTGTTACAAAAACAAATTAAAGTTTGAAGAGGTATTTGTGGAAATTGAACAATGTTAGGTATGTTCTAGGCTTGAAGAGAAATGTAATCTCGATTGTGCAACTTGATAGTGAAGTGTATGTCAAAACCTTTGTAGGTGGTTCATGGAAAATCACCAAAGGAGTTATGGTGACTACACAAGGGAAAATGCTGGGGACACTATACATGACCAACAACACCAAGAACACGGTGGCACTTGCAAATATAGTATCATATGGTAATCTAGGTGATGATGAAGAAGGATAAGCTACCAGATCTTAAAATTGTCAATGTAGGTCTCTATGAAGACTGCATATTTGGGAAGCAAAAAAAAGTTAGTTTCTCAAAGGATGGAAGAGAACCTTAGATAGGGATGCTAAAGCTTGTATACATAGATTTGTGGGATCTTCCTTTAGTTGCATCCCTTGGGAGCTCATAGTATTATGTCAATTTTATAGATGACTCTACTAGGAAAGTTTGGATATATTTCTTGAAGCATAAATCATACATTTTTGCCACTTTCAAGAAGTGGAAAATTTTGGTAGTAAATTAGTATGATGCAAAGCTAAAACAACTAAGATCTAACAATGGTGGTGAGAATTACCGTACTAAGTTCAAGGAGTTTTGTGCAATACATAAATTAAGAATGGAGAAGACCTTGCCAAGCACACTATAGCAAAATGGAGTGGTTGAGCACATGAATCAAACTCTAAATGAAATTTTTAATAGCATGAGGATCCATGTTGGTTTGCCCAAGGTGTTCTAGGTTGAAGCAATCAACACTATATCATATTTGGTAAATAAAATTCCATTAGATCCCTTAGACCATAAGTTGCACAAAGAGGAGTGGATAGAGAAGCAATGAGTTTATCACACTTTATCACACTTTGAGATTCTTTGGGTATGTCTCTTATGTGCTTGTGAATGCAAAGAAAATGGACAAGTTAGATGAAAATTCTAGGAAGTTTTTCTTTATTGGGTATGGTGTAGATGACTTTGGGTAAAAGTTTTAGAATGCACAAAATAAGAAATTAACAAAAGAAAAAATTTGATATTCAGTGAGTGTCTTCTTTACAAGGATAGAAACACTCTAGATTTTGATAGTGTAGCTGAGCTGAGGAAAGAAAACAATCAAGTTGAGTTGCAAGAGATACCAAAAGAAGATGTTCTCATTAGGATTCAATGAAACCTTGAAAACTCAAAACTACTCTACCACAACCTCAACCATGTGCACTGTAGTTGAGGAGATCTACAAGAATCATAAGACCACCAATGAGGTATTCTCTCTCTCTGCATTAGCTGCGATTGACAAATGGAGGTGAACCTAAACATTATGAAGAAGCCATGCAAAGTGAAGATATGATGATTTGGGAGCTTGCCATAAAGGAGAAGATGAGGTCCTTGAATAACAATCAAGCTTGGGAGTTCCCTTTACTACTAAAAGGCAAGAAGGCTCTATAGAACAAGTGGATTTACAAGGTAAAAAAGGAACATAATGGTAGCAAAAAGTAAAAGGTAAGGTTAGTAGTGAAAGGCTTCCAACAAAAGGAAGGGATTGATTACACTAATATTTTCTTGTTGGTAGTCAAGCACTCAACAATTAGAGTAGTTCTTAGTATATTGGCAATAGAAGATCTATTTTTGGGAGTAGATGGATATCACCAATGCATTTTTACAATGGTGAGATTGATGAAGACATCTATATGCAACAACCTGTTGGCTTTGTAGTCCCTAGCAAGGAGAACTTGGTATGCAAGTTGCAAAAAAGCCTATATGGTTTGAAAGAAGCTCCAACATTGTGGTACAAGAAATTTGATAGGTTCATGATCAATAATAGATTTACAAGATGTCAAGAGGATCATTACTATTATCTAAAGACTCTTGATAGCAATTTTATTATCTTACTTTTGTATGTTGATGGTGTGCTTATAGTTGGACCAAACATATCGGTGGTTAAGAGACAGAAGAAAGAATTATCAAGAGAGTTTGCAATGAAAGATATGGGTGTAGCAAAATAGATACTTGGGTTGAAGATTGAAAGGGTTAGAGTGGCTTAAATGTTGAAGCTCTCACAATGTAGCTATATTGGGAAGGTGCTTGAAAGGTCCAATATGATAGATGCAAGTTCTCTAAAGATAACTTTGGCATGTCACTTTAAGCTATCAAAGGAACAATAGCCCAATGATAATGAAGAGCTAAAAGATATGTCAAAAGTACAATATGCTTTAGCTATAAGCAACTTAATGTATGTAATGATATGTATTAGACCAGATATTACATATGTAGTAGGAGCTATGAGTATTTACATGGAAAATCCAAGTAGAAAAAATTAGGAGTTTGTCAAATGGATTTTTAGATATCTAAAAGATACCAAAGATATGGATTTATGTTATAGAAAAGGTAATCAAATGCTACAAGGTTTTGTGGATGCAGATCTAGGAGTGATACAAACCCTAGAAGAAGCGCCATATGGTATTGATAGATGAGAGTAGAAGCTATTCTAGGAATGGGTGAAGTTTACTAGTGAAATATATAATATAGTGCAATATATAAGAAAATATTCACAAAGTAATGTTTCTTTGGATTGCATACTATTTTATTTTTGTGCACACTAAACCACAAGAGTATCCTTTGCTTACTTTTATATTCTAATTTTGTAGCCTACATTAGACATAACATATGTCCATAAGGAGTAATATACAATGGCAATGCCACTTAAGCTCTAAGGTTTGAATCAACTCAAAAATCCAAAGCTGATATGGTTTGCTTGCATAAAAGGGTCCAAGGACAACACACAAAGACCAAGAAAAGCTTTAATTATTCTAGAAAGAAAGGCCAAGAGGAGTCGGATTGCCATATTGAGTATTTCAATGAAGATCTCAAATATATATCACCTAGATAACTTAATGACGTGTGAAAGAGGAGAGCATGTAGAAATGTTAAATTACCAATACTTGCTACATATTGACCTCATGGAGGCAAATCAAGATATCATTGTAAATCAAGCTGATGGATGGAGAGAAGCTTTGGTGTCAGATTTTTCCAAATATAATCATAGCAGCAAGTGATCAAGGGAGTAGCTCTTCTCAATCATAATAGAGAAAAATAGATGTATATACAAAGTGGTGATTATCCACGAAAACAACATGTTCATAGACTTTTGGTGTGGTTCAACAAGAGCTAAGTGTGCTACTTGGGACATGGGAAATCAACGTCCTCCATATCTTTATTATTGTACCTAATTATACCTAGGTAAAGTGTGAGGTGCCAAGCATGCGGGAGGCATATAGCATGACTAATCTACCCCAAATCAGTTCTCTTTTGGATCAAATGGATCAAACATGGGTATGAGCAAATCTGCCAGTCAAAGGCATTGATTTCATGCTATCATGTTGGAGTCTTGGGTGGTTCAAGGAGAGATTAGGGATTATGGTCACCCATTGGGATTGATTAGGGATTTGGCAAGTGGAACCACCATGGGCTTGGTGACTTTGGTGGTAAGGGTAGAACAAATATGGGAATTTGTGATGAAATTGGAAGTTTGGAGATTGGAGGTTTGGGAGCAACAAGTCATTAGAGGTGGAGTGGTTGGACTTGACAATAGACTTACTTTTGGAGGTGGATGAAGTGCTATTTTGGGTCTTAAATATTCCTTTTTCACATCTCATATCAGTCTTTTTTATACTTTCTCCATCTTGGAGTAGCTCTAAAAGCCTATCATGAGACCCACCTTTGTAGACTTCATTGGCAAGCAATTGGGATCAATAGCCAAGCATTGCTAGCACATATGGGATTGGATCTGCTTATATACCAGACATTGGAGGCAATGAAAGGTCTTTGGTGGTCATAGATAAGCACTTCTTACACCCCTGAGCTGCCTCCTTTTCTATATCTTTTGTACTTTCTCATTTTTCTCTTTTGTGTTTGGATACATACTATTTGTCTATTATATCTCAATTTTTTGTCATGGTTTTTCTTTATACTACTTGTGATGTTACACTTTTCCAATATTCTATCTCTAGATACCTCCTTTTCCATTCCTTGGCATGGGATCATAATGGGACTATTGTAAGTGTAAAAGACAAAGGAAGGAGATAAGAGGATGGAAGATCAAAGTGAAAGATTACATTGGGATTCCTAAATGAGTGAAACTTTGAATGATTAGTATGAGCTTGGGCTACTTATTTATAGAGAACATATAAGGCTCTTGAGAAGTTTCTTAGGAAGCTTCCTAAAAGCTACCTTCTTTGAGTGCAAGCCAAATTAATCGAGAAGCTTCTCAAGAAGCTTTCTTCTAGAAGTCGTCTATTTGGCATGCAAGCTAAGCTAGTTGGGAAGTTCCCAAAAAGCTTCCTTTTAGAAGCCACCTACTTGACTTGCAAGCTAAGCTAGCAAGGAAGCTTCCCAAGAAGTTGCCACTTGGCATGTAGATTACCCAATACTTGGAAGGTACCAAGCAACTTCTTAGGTGCTTCTAGAATATTCTTACAATTCTTGGCTAATTTGGCATATATATTACTTCATTAGTCCTGATTAACTCATCTGTAAATTCCATATTGTTATATATTTCCCCATCCTTAGTTGGTGATATCCTCGTCACCATGGAAGCTTCAAACTCTTGGATAGCCATTTTTGCATTTTGGAGATGAGAAAGAGGTTCCCAACTAGCTTCATGAACAAAATACCCTTTCCAAAGGACTTTGTACTCAATATGTTGTTGGCGGTCACGTTGAATGTTGCAATGTGCAAGGATATGATCAACTTCATACTCCTCATGATTGTTGATAGGGAAAAGAGGAGGAGAAGGAGGTTGGACATAAGAGGAAAAGGAAGATATATAAAAAAAGGGTTTCAACTTGGAAATATGAAGGACAAGATGGATTTGCATATAACAAGCCAAGGCAAGTCAATAAGCAACTGGAGAAATGATTTGGGTGACATCAAATGGACCTATCCAATTAGGAGCAAGTTTACAAACTTGGGTATCAAATGGGAGGGTGTAATTTTTTGAGGACAAGAGAATCCCCAAGAGAAACACAAAAGAAGAAACACAAAGCTTCACACTCAAAACTCTGATGCCCTAATGGAGCACCTTGTTTCATTATATAGCAAAGAGGATGCACTCAAAGGAAGCTCCAACCTTGGACCAGATACATGGATTGGTGACATGTCAGCAAGCTCTACTCTTAGATTAGTTGCATGTATGAGTGACATGTTGGTTCTGGTCCTATCTGGTTTGTCAAACAAGCTTTGACTAGAAGGAATCTATAGAGCATCTACTTATAGGAATCTCAAAATTGCATGGGTGAGGTATTGTTTGAAAGCTCTTTATAAGGGAAACAAGAGGGGAAGAAAAGCTAACTTTATTTCCCTTGGGAAAAGAGTGCACATTTTTTAGGCCTAATTCATCTATTTAGGCTCTAAAATTAGCTCTAAAGTTTTTTGGCTATTTTTGATTCTTGCACTATTAGTAGAAATACTCTTTTGGTGATACCTCTATTTGATCTACTTAGTCCATCATATAAAACTTCCTTCCAAATGTTACAAAGTCAATTTTCACCTCTAAATAATATATCTAGCTATTGGTATTATAGAGGGGTAGGTTATTAGAAGAAAGTGTGGCCTTATCACCAAGTTGAAAGGTGAGATCATAATAATGTTGGTCCGTATATTTTGAGCAACATGGAGTTGAGATTTGGCTTGTTGTAAGTATTGGGATATTGTGGTCAAGAAGGTGGAAGTATGAGAGACATGAGATGAAAGAAGAGCAAGAAAGGAATTTGGAACAAGCGAGTCTTGACCAAAATTAAGGAAGAAGGGAGAGAATCCGGTGCTTGCTTGTTTGGAGTTAGTGTAGGCAACTCAGTAGCTACAAACATTCATCTTAGTTGGTAGGGTGAACGTTGACAAAGGCACAAAACATATCCTCCAAGGTGCAATTTGCACGTTTGGTTTGTCTATTAGTTTGAGGATGATAGGCTATGGACAAAGCAAGCTTGGTGTTGAGCATCTAGAAGAGTGTTTGCCAATTTTTTTTGGTGAATCAAGGATCATGGTCAAAGATCAATACACAAGGCATCACATGATACTTGAAAACATTATCAAAGTAGATCCAGGCCAATGTTTGAGCATCCACTATATCAAAGGTTGGTGCCAAATAGATTTGCTTACTAAAATTATCCACAAACACCACAATTTTTGTGTGACCTTGCTTTGTCTTGGGCAACAAGATCTAAGCTCACATGGCTCTATCTAATAGATAGGATGGGAAGTGGTTGAAGAAGGCCACTCAAGTTTTGGTTGTTGGCCTTGTTATGTTGGTAGATCTCACAAGACAAACTCTTGGACACCTCATGCCATGTTGGGCCACCATCATTGGAATTGTAGAGTACCAAAAGTCTTGTCCACACCCATGTGACCAATGATTGGTACATCATGGGCTTCTTGAAGGCTTATAAGTCATAGATCATCCTTGGTTGGGATATAGATCTGGTTCTCATAGAATAGAAGGCCTTCCTTGAAGGAGAAGGTGTTTTATTCCTTGTCATGTGTTGCAAGATGACCTTGTACCATCTGAAAGAAAGGGTCTTGTTGTAAAGTGGTCATAAACTCAATTTGGACTTTTGAGTCAATTGATAATGTCATAATTGCCATTGTGATGAGAGGAAGAGTCTTCAAATTAGGTTTTCATGATAGGGCATTGGTGATGACATGGAACCTATCAGGTTTGTACTCAAATTTGATGTTAAAAAACTATAGTTTTTTCTCCCATTGATGATGTTGACTCTTCATGTGCTCTAGATGTAATGTCTGCAATAAGGGTTTGTGATTGGTTTGCATTATCACTTGTTTTCCCAAGATAATGCCTCCATACCTTGGTGGCATATACCATTGCTAGTTGTTTTTATCTCAAGTAGAATAATTACTTTTTCTTGTATTTAGTTGGCAAGACACAAAGGCAATGAGATGTAACTCATATGGAAATTCTTGCTACAACATAGCTCCAATGTCAAAGTTAGAAGCATCAAAGTCAACACATAGGTAGTTGAAGATCATATGGTTGAAGAATGGGTCTTGAAGACACCACATGTTTCAACTTCCAGAATGCTTTTGTGTGCTTGGTGGTCCATTGAAAGCTTGAGGTCTTCTCCAAGAGATCATTCAATGGTGTGGCTACTTGAGCATAGTAATGGATGAATCACTAGAAAACTTGCAAATCCATTAAACCCGCACTTCTATGGCATCCTTCAAAGTAGGCCAATCAATAATGGCCTTCATTTTCTCCTCTTCCATCTTGATCTCCTTTGATGAGATCTTATGACCCAAGAAAGTAACTTCCTTATGCCAAAAGGTACACTTTGACTTCTTACAATAGAACTTCCATTGACATAGTTGTCTTAAGATTTCTCACAAAAAATTTGCATGTTCTACCTTTATCTTGCTATAGATTAAAATATCATCCAAGAACACCACCACCTACTGATCCAATAGCCCATCTAACACCAGATGCATCTGATCCATGAAGACTATTGGAGCATTAGTGAGCCTAAATGGTAGAACTCTCCATTCAAAGTGCACATACCTTGTGAAAAAAATAGTGTTTTTCACATCCTTTCTATCAATGGGAATCTACCAATAATCTTTGGAGATCTAACTTGGAGAAATATTGTGCTCCCTTCAATTGATCTAGCAAGTCATCAATTCAAGACAAGGGATATGCATACTTCATTATTTCTTTATTGAGGCCATGGTAATTAATACAAAAGTGAAGTCTTCCATCCTTGGAACAAATAGTACTAGTGCTCCCCAAGGAGATGTATTATGTCATATGAAATCTTTCTCCAACAAATTCATCAGTGTTGTTCAAAGCTCATCTAACTCCTTTGATGAGAGTTGATAGATTGGTCTACTCACTAGAGTACTTGGCAATAACTCGATCTTGAAAGACATATCACAACTGGAGGGTAATCCCTTTGATAGATCATCCCAAAACACATATGCAAACCCTTGGACTATTTGATCAACCATTGTTTGATGAGGCTTCTGGTCCTCATCAGATTCTCCATGCACAATTGGCTTGATTTACACCACAAAAGTAAGTTATCTTCCTCAAAAAGTTGCTTTATGGTTGCTTTACTAACAAACTTTACATCTTGAGATTGATTATTCTTATGTGTCTTATTCAAATATGCCAAAGAACTTAATTGATAATTCTTACTTTGGTGTTGTAATTGAATTTATTATTGAGTCTAATCAAATTGAACTTTATGATGTTCAAGCCAATGCAAACCTAGAATGAAATTATAGCATAGAGATGCTATTACAAACCTCATATACTCCAAACACTCCTTCCTAATCTTGAATGTAACAAGATGGAAGGTACAAAATGCAAAACACTTTCTACCATCCACTATCATAAATCTACCTCTAATTATTAGCTTGGTAAGAATACTTGATTCCTTTGCTAATTGCATGGATTTGCAATTCTTTGAACTTCCAAAATCAACCAAGATCTTACAATCATCTTACAATCTTACATCAAATATCATGCCTTTCCAAGTGAAGCAAACTTGCATAGGTTGAGCATTCAATCCCATTGGAATCAATCAAGTTCCCAATAGTTGGCTCGTGTTCTGTGAGCCGGCCTGTCTCTCACTCAGGATGAACCTCTGCTGGCTATTATGGTAGCGCACCATGGACTAAGAAGGCAAGGAACCCGAACTCCATCATACTCCTCCAAGGCTAACACTCCAAGACTCAAGACATTGCTCACTAGAGAACTCAATGAGAGAGAGATAGTTGCAAATGAAAGGATGCTGAGTACCTCCTCACCCCTTGTTTATATACTTGTGAAATAGTTACGTACGAAAGTTACTAATTACCATAGTAACTCAAGTTACTAGACTAAAAGTAAAGTAAAGTCAAAAAGTAGAAAGGAATATCCATTCATATGAGCATATTCCCCTAAGCATGTGGTCTTATTTTGATCCAACTACTGAGTCAAGAATTCCTTCACATGGGCTATCCTTGGACTAAAGAAGAATCCAAAACAAAAAGGCTTGCGGGCCCAAGAGTTCTCAACTCTTTCCTCAAAGCCAAACACCTAAGAATAATACCAATTCAACACACTAAAATCCAAAATAGTGGTGCTCATCTTTTCTACTTCCTCTAAAGTAAAGTCTCCTCTATCTTAGCTATGACTAACTTTAGCTAACCATGACTAATATAGAACCATCCTTTATCTCTATAAATAATATCTCTTAAGTACTTGTAATACCAAGCTAAATATCACAATACCACACACATGCACAAATGGGTGTTTCAGTTCTCCTATTGGGATTCCTTGTTTCCTTGATCATCACGTTCCACAACCTCTATTTGCACAATTTGTTGGTGCTGTCCATTATTCAGTGGACACTTAATAACTTGATGCCAAATTTTGTGACAATAAAAACAACCACCATTTTATCACAATCTTTCCCTCTCTATAGGGTGAAGTGGTTTTGTTGGATGGTATTGATCTCTATTGATGTTGGGTCCACCACCCTATGTAGTGTATGGGTAGGTTTTTTGAAGGTCAAGACCAAGTTGTTGCAACCAAGGAATCAAAGTGCTCCACCAACTACATGGCTTCCTCCAAGTATTTTGACTTCAACATTATCACTTTCAACTTGGTGCATGACTTCAAGCTCCTTAGAAATTGATCTAGACCTTTACCTTCTAATATACCTAGAATTTGCATCATGGTGTTATGGAATTGAGTGATATAGCTTCTTATAGAACCAATCTACTTTAATTTTATCAACATATCTAGTGCGGCTTGTACGGCATTTATATGTTGGAATTGTCCAATTATTATGCTTTTGAATTTTTCCCATGTTGAGATTGGCATAACAAACTACCATTCAGCTTGCTCTACTTGGAATTACAACCATAGTTTTGTCACTCTATCCAATTGGTTTGAAGCCAAGAGAATCTATCTCTATTTATCTTGAAGATTTGTAGCTTCAAAATATCATTCATAATTAAACACAAAATTCTCCATTATGCTTGCGAGGTTCTTGCCTTCAAATACCTTGGGATTTGGAAATCTGATTTGCTCTTCTCCTTCTCAAAATGATGCTCTCTATATACTCTTGTCATTGATGATCTTGTTCTTCCAACAATAAAAAAGGTGCTTGATTTATTGATGCATGGCAATGATAACTATAGGCATTGCTACTATGGCTATTACTCTATCATACTACCTAAAATTAATCTAAGTTAACATGTAAATGCAACAAGTCCATCATTCTCCAAATTTATAATTGAAAATACCAAGGTTTCATCGAACAAGGTTATCATATTCAAAAAATTATACCCAAAGCATGAGATGATGAATTACATGAAACAATGCTTGGGTAGTACATGGACACAAAAATCCCAATGGTTAGGCAAACATGGATTTGGTGGTCTATAAATTCCATCCATCCGATTCCTACGTTGATACCAATGTAAAAGATCAAGGAGAGAAATAAGAGGATGGAAGATCAAAGTGAAAAGATCACAATGAGATGCTTGAATGAGCAAAACTTCACATGCTTGGCATGAGCTTGGGCTATGTTATTTTTAGGTAACATACAAGGCTTTTCAGAAGTTTCTTAGGAAGCTTCCTAAAAGCTACCTTCTTTGAGTGCAAACCAAGTTAACCGAGAAGTTTCATGAGAAGCCTTCTTCTAGAAACCGCCTACTTGGCATGTAAGCTAAGCTAGTTGGAAAGTTTCCCAAGAAGTTTCCTTCTAGAAACCACCTATTTGGCATACAAGCTAAGCTACCAAAAAGCTTCTTCCTAGAAGTAAACACTTGGCATGCACATTATCCCATACTTGGAAAGTACCAAGTAGCTTCCTAGGTGCTTCTAGAACATTCTTATAATTTTTGGCTTATTTGGCCTATTTATTACTTTTCTAGTCTTGACTAACTCATTTATCAACTCCATATTCATATAGTAAGCATGACTCCTCATCTTGTACTCCACACCCCTATGTGTGAGCAAGGAGTAGATCTTTATGTTAACTTCTTTTACTTACACTTGTAATTGATCAAGTCTATCTAGATGCAATCCCTTTGAGCCCTAAGTCATGTGATTTTCTTATACTAATACTACGTGATTTTCTTATACTAATAGGCCCTACAATAGGTGATTCACATATGGAGAATGCACTACCATTTATCCCCTTGTCCCTCATCTTCTTGTCATGGACTCTTTAGACCTTCTCTCCCCACTTCATCAAGATTACTTTACTCCACTTGAACCCTTAGCACATCCATATATTCTACCACATCATCATCTTACATAATGTTGTCTGGATTGTCCATGGGTAAGAATTGGCCTAGCACAACATAGAAGGAGATCTTGTTGTTTTCATATGCAGGTAGAGTCCACCTTTATTCCTAATCTCCTAGATCCCATCTATACTTGGGTACTACCTCTATAGGCTTTCTCAAACTACTACATTTGGTTATACTCTTTGGACCCTATCTAAGAATTCCTACTAAGTTTGCCTCACCTACAAATGTATGCTAGGATCCCTATGCCTTTATGTCTTATAATTGGCTCCACATTCTTCCTCTTAATATGTGCCATTTTGGCCAATGACCACAAGAGAGATGTCTCTACTTAGACTTTATAAGCACTCTTTCCTCGTGGAACATTACTCCTTTCTACCCATGGAGATGCTTTAGGATATCAAGAGATTGCTTCTAGGATTTATGAGTTTTTGAGAGGAGATTGGGCAGCCTTTTAGGAGTAGTACATCCTTATAGAGGATATATTGTAGCCAAGGGGATTGTAGAGTCTCCATAGCCCTACACCTACCTCCAAAGCATCATCATCTCCATTGCTCCTTGATGTTAAGTTAGGTAGGTGAGTACTTATAGGCAGCCAAGGCTCTCCCATCCTCTTAGCTAACGCTCTTCTCCTTTGATATGTTATCTACCTTATAGGTCCTACATCAATCTACCTTTGAGTACATTCTTTTATTCCTCCATGATTATCAACCAAATGAGGAGTTATAGCTCACAAAGTCCTACTTTGCCCATGCTCTACTCCACTTTCTATATTTCTCAACATGTGTGCAATCAAGGCTAATTTTTGAGCACCTACAAGATTGACTTTCCCCATATACTACAGATTTGGGTTTTCCCCTTCTCTTTGCTTTCTGTCAATGCATTGTCTTTGCTCATGCACCCCTTGGTGCAACTCATGTGTTTGGTGGCAAGAGAGTTTCTTACTCTCCTATCTTTTGCAAAGAAGACCTTAAGTGTGTGCCTTATTTGCCATTGGGGATATCTTCTTGTATTTGGTTTCTTGTACAATTTTCTTACATTTGTGATTAAAAAAAATCTTCCTTTTTTTCTCCCCATTAGTTTATTATAGTTTCTTTATGAGGATGTAAGCTGGTTATTGCAAGCATTCAAGAATTCTTAGACATTCATCTAGATTGGGTGGTGGTCCAAGTTGATATCTCCAATGCCCTCAATACCATTTCTTGTTGAGTGTTGTTCCGTTGTCTTTGCTTAGTTGGCAATCCAATTTCCTCCTTTGATCCCATTCATCCATAATTTTTATAATATTGAGATACCTCCATTGTATAGCTACAATACTACTACATGAGAGCAACATAATTGACATCAATTGAGGTCATTGTGGTAAGGGCACTTGTAGGCCTCTCTTTGCAACTTTATAGTAATAGTGCATTATCTAACTTTACAATAAGTGGTAGCCACTTTTCCACCTTCTCTTTTCCACTTTTCCTTGTCTTGGACAACATTCATATTGTGTGCTCTTTGGAGGATGTAGTTAGAGTGATGTTTGCTTTCACACTCAACTTAGAGGCCTTGGATTTGCTAGTCCAGACTGTAAATGCAAGTTCTAGAGCCCATACATAGTCCTTGCTCTCTCTTACTTCCCAATATGATTCCAATTCTCAATAAGTGGTTTGAGAGTTTGGGGCTCTCTTTTGGGAGAAGAGAATTTGTGTAGTTTGTTCATGTCAAACACCGTAGTATAGGCCACAACCCATGCTCATCTCTTCCATGTTGAGGAATACTTAAGTAGCTTGTTCTATTCTTACATGGTGTTGCTTGCCTAGGGCTTCATATTTAGCATGGACTTTCCCACCTATAAAGGCATCATTGTCACATTTGCATATGTTTGATAATACCATCCAACACTCTTTCTCCACTCTATTTAGAGCCATGCATGCTCCCATAACTATCAAATGAGTGATATAGGCAATTGATATTTCTATCTCATAATCAAAAGTTGATGTGGCCTCATAGAGCAAGAGGCCATAGCACCCCAACATTTGAGCATAGGCTTTGGTGGTCCCTCATTTAGTAAATAGGTTCTTATATAAGGGGTGTCTTTTCTTGTTGGGACCTATCAAGAGAGTGGATTCATGCACTTACACCTTCCAATTATATCTTTGTTTAGCTTGCAACTTATTGCAAGGCTTTTCATGCATGCAATTCTCCAAGTTTATCAAATTTTTATCCCTAAACTTTGAGAAGATTCAAGCGGATCACAATGAATGTATGCACACTCACACACTTACCAACATCCTTGTTGATATGCCTCTACCTAACATCACTAAGATTCTCTCTTGTGGCAAGAAAGCCTAAAGAGCATGGCTCCAAGCTTCTCTTTTGATTGATGAGTTCCCCCCAACTCTATGTTTGAGGTTTGGTCTCTCACATCAGTTCTCATAGTACTCTTGGACCAATATGCTTATGATTCACTATATGACATAAAAGGCAAACACTTTTTATGGTGTGAAATAAATGGAAGGCACACCAAAGTCCATGATGCAATTTATGATACTTTGGCTTAGACCTTATGAGCTACACAGGCTGAGGTTGAGATTGAGTGATGGTTGGATCTACTAAGATGATGTAAAAGACCAAAACCGAGGAGAGAAATAGGAGAATGGAAGCTCACATTGGGACACTTGAATGAGGGAAAACTCCGAATGCCTAGCACAAGCTTTGGCTTTGGTATTTATAGGTACATACAAGGCCCTTGAGAAGCTTCTCAAGAAGCTTCCTCAATCCGCTTTCTTAGAGTGCAAGCCAAGTTAACTAGGAAGCTTCTCAAGAAGCTTCCTTCTAGAAGCCGCCTACTTGGCATGCAAGCTAAGCTAGTTGGAAGCTTCTAGAAGCTTCCTTCTAGAAGCTACTTACTTAAGGTGCAAGCTAAGCTAACCGGGAAGCTTCCCAAGAAGCTTCCTAGATACTTCCAAAATATTCTAGGCTAATTTGTCTTATGTGCTACTTCGTGAGCCCGACTGACTTCGTCGCTAAACTCCATATTGTTACATATTCCCCCGCCGCTAGTTGGTGACGTCCTCATCGCCAGTGAAGCTTCAAATTCCTGGATGGCCGTCTGTGCATTGTGGAGGTGAGAAAGAGGTTCCCAGGTGGCATCATGAAGGGAATACCCTTTCCAAAGGACCTTGTACTCCGTATGTTGGCGACGGCCTTGTTGAATATGGCGATGCGCAAGGATATGATCAACTTTGTACTCCTCATGATCATTGATAGGGATAGGAAGAGGGGGAAGTTGGACTCGAGAGGAAAAGGAAGAGGGGTTAGGAACAAAGGGTTTCAACTTGGAAACATGAAAGACAGGATGGATACGCATGTGAAAAGGCAAGGCAAGACGATAAGCAATAAGAGAGACAATTTGGGTGATATCAAAGGGTCCTATCCAATTAGGGGCAAGTTTACGAACTTGGGTATCAAGTGGGAGAGGGAGGTTACTAGAGGATAACATGACTTTATCACCGACTTCAAAGGTGAGATCTCGACGATGGTGGTTTGCATATTGTTTTTGGCAATTTTGAGCAACAAGGAGGTGAGACTTGGCTTGTTGGAGAGATTGGGATATAGTGGTCAAGAAGGTGGAAGTATGAGGAACCTGAGATGGAGGGGGAGCAAGAAGAGAATCTGGAACAAGCGGATCTTGGCCAAAATTGAGAAAGAAAGGAGAGAATCCAGTGCTTGCCTGTTTGGAATTGTTGTAGGCAAATTTGGCGGCGGTAAGACATTCATCCCAATTGGTATGGTGGGCATTGACAAAGGCACGCAACATATCCTCCAATGTACAATTTGCACGTTCGGTTTGTCCATCAGTTTGAGGATGATAGGCCATGGACAAAGCAAGCTTGGTGCCGAGTATCTGAAAGAGTGCTTGCCAAAACTTCCCGGTAAAGCGAGGATCACGGTCGGAGATGAGTACGCGTGGCATTCCATGATGCTTGAAGACATTGTCGAAGTAGATTTGTGCTAAGGTTGGAGCATCCACGGTATCACAAGTTGGTGCCAAGTGGATTTGCTTACTAAGCTTATCCACAAACACCACGATGGCGGTGTGTCCTTGTTTTGTCTTTGGCAAGGATGTGATGAGATCCAAGCTCACATGCTCCCAACGAGCTGATGGAATGACAAGCGGTTGAAGGAGTCCACCTGGCTTCTGGTTGCTGGTCTTGTTACGTTGGCAGCTTTCACACGATCGGACAAATTCTCGAACATCCCGTGTCATGTTGGGTCACCACCATTGACGTTGGAGGCTACCCAAGGTCTTGTCCACACCCATGTGACCAGCGATGGGTAAATCATGGGCTTCTTGAAGGCGCACAAGTCGAAGATCACCTTTGGCTGGAACATAGATCCGGTCCGCATGGAGTAGAAGGCCTTCCTTGAAGGAGAAGGTGTTGTACTCCTTGTCACCTGTTGTTAGCCGACCATGTACCATTTGGAAGAAGGGATCTCGCTGTAGAGCTAACCGAAACTTGTTATGAATCTTGGGATCAATTGACACCGTCGTAATTGCTACCGTGATGAGAGGAAGAGACTTCAAATCAAGTCGTCGTGATAGAGCATTAGGGATGACATGGAACCGACCTGGTTTGTACTCAAGTTTGATGTCAAACAATTGGAGTTGCTCTTCCCATCGATGGTGTCGACTCTTCATGTGCTCTAGGTGTAAGGTCTGCAACAATGGCTTGTGATCAGTTTTCATGATCACTTGTTTCCCCAAGAGATAATGCCTCCATACTTTGGTGGCATATACCATTGCAAGTTGTTCTCAATCTCAAGCAGAGTAATTTCTTTCAGTTGTATTTAGTCGGCGAGACACAAAGGCAATAGGATGTAGTCCATCTGGAAATTCTTGTTGCAACACAGCTCCAATTGCAAAGTTAGAAGCATCAAAATCAACCACACAAGGTAGTTGAGGAGCATATGGTTGAAGAATGGGTATTGAAGACACCATATGCTTTAACTTCTAGAATGCTTCTTCATGCTTGGTGGTCCATTGGAAGCTCGAGTTCTTTCCCAAGAGGTCAGTCAATGGCGCAGCCACGTGAGCATAATATTGGATGAACCGTCGGTAAAAACTGGCCAATCCATTGAATGCTCGTACTTTGGTAGCATCCTTTGGGGTAGGCCAATCAGTAATGGCCTTGATCTTCTCTTCTTCCATCTTGATCTCCTCTGATGAGATCTTATGAATCAAGAAGGTAACCTCCTTTTGCCAAAAAGCACACTTTGACTTCTTGCAGTAAAATTTCCATTGTCGTAGTCGTCTTAGGACTTCTCGCACATGATTCATGTGTTCTGCTTCTGTCCTACTATAGATTAAGATATCATCTAAGAACACTACCACGGACTGATCCAATAGCCCCTCCAACACCCGATGCATCTGATCCATGAAGACTACTGGAGCATTAGTGAGTCCAAAAGGTAGAACTCTCCGCTCAAAATGTCCATACCTTGTGCAAAAGGCAGTCTTTTGCACGTCCTCTCCTTCAATAGGAATTTGCCAATAGCCGCTACAAAGATCTAGCTTGGAAAAGTAGCATGCTCTACTTAATTGATCAAGCAAGTCATCGATCCAAGGCAAGGGATATGCATTCTTCACGGTTTGCTTATTGAGCCCATGGTAATCAATACAGAAACGAAGTCCTCTATCTTTCTTTGGAACAAATAGTGCTAGTGCTCCCCAAGGAGAGGTACTATGTCATATGAAATCCTTCTCCAACAACTCTGTAAGTGTTGTTTGCAACTCCTCCAACTCCTTTGGTGAGAGCTGATAGATTGGTCTACTCACTGGAGTACTCCCTGGCAATAACTCGATCTTGAAGGGCATACCTTGATCAAAGGGTAATCCCTTTGGCAGATCATCCGGAAACACATCTGTAAACTCCTGAACTATCCGATCAACCGTTGCTTGATGCGGCACTTGGCCCTCCTCAGATTGTTCTTGTGCAATCGGCTTGATCCACACCGTGAATACAGACTTATCTTCCTCCAAAGCTTGCTCTATGGTTGCTTCATTAACAAACTTCCCTTCTAGAGACTCATCTCTCTTCCGAGCTTGCTCCATGGTTGCCTTCCTGGCAAACTTCCCATCTTGGGACTCATCTCTCTTCCAGATTCGCTCTATGGCTACCTTCTCGACAAAATTCCCATCTTGGGACGGACTATTCTTAGGTGTCTTACTCAAAGGTGCCAGACAACCTAATCAGAAATTCCTACCTTGGTGTTTTACTTGAATTTGGTGTCGGGTCCAATCAAATTGAACCTTATGAATTTCAAGCCAAGGTAGACCCAGAGTGATATCATAGTGTAGAGGTGCCACTACAAACCTCATACACTCCAAATACTCCTTCCCAATCTTGAAGGTAACAGGATGCAAGGTGCGGAATGCAAAACCCTTTCTACCATCCGCCATCATCAAACTACTTCCAATCATTGGCTTGATAGGAATACTCAATTCCTTTGCTACTTGCATAGACATGTAATTCTCTGAACTTCCAGAATCAACCAAAATTCTACAACCCCGATTAGATATCATACCTTGCAAGTGAAGCATACTTTCATAGGTCGAGCCTTCAATCCCATTGGAACTAATCAAGCTCCCAATAGGCGGCTCGAAATCTCCTACTGGGATTCCTTGTTTCCCTGATCATTCCGCTCCACAACCTCCACTTGGGCAACTTGTCGAGGTCGTCCATTCTTGAGTGGGCATTCAGCAATACAATGCCCCAACTGGCGACAATAAAAACAACCTCCATTTTGTCGTAATCTTTCTCTATCTGCTGTGCCAAGTGGTCTTCGTTGGATAGCATCAATCTCCATTGGTACCGGTTCTTCCACTCGTGGTACTAGTGGGTTTTGTGTAGGTCGAGGTCAAGACCAAGTTGTTGCAACTAAGGAATCAAAACGCTTGGCCAATTGCATGGCTTCTTCTACATTCTGTGGCTCTCGCATGGTCACTTCCAATCTGGTTCGTGACTTCAATCCTTGCACAAATCGATCCAGAACTTCACCATCTTGGATATCTGGAATTTGCATGATGATATTCTGAAATTGTGTGATGTAGCTTCTCACTGAGCCAATCTGCCTCAACTCTGCCAATTTATCTCGTGCAGCTCGGGTGGCATTTATAGTCTGAAATTGACCAAGTATTGTATCCTTGAATTCTGCCCATGTAAAAATTGGTGTAACAATTTGTCGTTTAGCTCTTTCTACTTGGAATCGCCACCAAAGTTTTGCCACTCCATCCAACTAGCTAGAAGCCAAGAGAATTTATTTCCGCTCGTCTTGAAGATTGGTGGCTTCAAAGTAACGTTCACAGTCAAACACAAAATTCTCCACTGTGCCTGGAAGATTCTTGCCTTCAAACACCTTGGGTTTTGGAAATCGAATGCGATCTTCTCCATCTCGAACTAGCGCTCTGTCTATCTGTTCTCGTCGTTGTTGGTCTCGTTCATCCAACAATCAAGTAAGATGCTCAATTTGTTGTTGCATTGCAAGGATAACATCCGGTATTGCCACCATCGCTACTACTCTATTCCACTACCCTCAATTTATCTAGTTGATTAACACATAGATACAACACGTCCACCGTTCTCCATAAGTTATCAAGGGTTCCTCTGACACGGTGATCATATGTAGAAAATCCTGCCCAAAGCGTGAGGTGATGAATTGTGTGAAACGATGCTTTGGTAATATTTGGACATGAAAGTCCCAATGGTTTGGCGGAAGTGGATTTGGTGGTCCATAAATTCCATCCATCCCATTCCTGCTCTGATACCAATGTAAAAGACCGAAACCAAGGAGAGAAATAGGAGAATGGAAGCTCACATTGGGACACTTGAATGAGGGAAAACTCTGAATGCCTAGCACAAGCTTTGGCTTTGGTATTTATAGGTACATACAAGGCCCTTGAGAAGCTTCTCAAGAAGCTTCCTCAATCCGCTTTCTTAGATTGCAAGCCAAGTTAACTAGGAAGCTTCTCAAGAAGCTTCCTTCTAGAAGCCGCCTACTTGGCGTGCAAGCTAAGCTAGTTGGAAGCTTCTAGAAGCTTCCTTCTAGAAGCTACTTACTTAAGGTGCAAGCTAAGCTAACCGGGAAGCTTCCCAAGAAGCTACTTACTTAAGGTGCAAGCTAAGCTAACCGGGAAGCTTCCCAAGAAGCTTCCTAGATACTTCCAAAATATTCTAGGCTAATTTGTCTTATGTGCTACTTCGTGAGCCCGACTGACTTCGTCGCTAAACTCCATATTGTTACAAATGACCTATCTAGTGGGTGTGAGTGGATATTGTTACTTTCATAGATGGTCATCACACATTGCATGATGTGTTGGTGGTGAACCCCCAACAAGTAGAGTCATTGGCACAAGCAAGCATACATGCAAGAGTCGTAGTGACCATTGCCTCTAGCAGCAAGGAGTACCACTATGCACCCTAGCAAAGGGGAGGATCAGTGGCTATCTCTCCAACCATGTTCACATTCTATTCATCAATAATGTGTATCAATCACTTCACAACATACTTTGGGTTTTCATCAACAAGTAACTAAAATACAAATATCTAGCATGGCTCGGGTCCTCCCTCCCGACATACTAGACATACCATTAAAGGACCTCTATCACACAATTCAAGAGTAGACTACACTTTTCTTTGGTGCTTGTTGTTAGCTTGCCTTTGAGCCTTATTTTTTTTCTTCCTTGGTTGCTTGGGACTATTAGTGATGCATGTACTTTCCATTTGCACTTGGTTGTACCTTATAATCCTTTCCACTTTCTCCTTTCCTTCAAGATATTATGTTTATATGACATGAAATAGAGGTATATGAAATGAAGAACTCTAGCCAAGACTCAATTTTAGATGGATAATAAATCCAACAAACATGACATTCCTACATCAACTCTTATAGTTGTGATTATGTCCAATGATTTTAAAGTAATAGATAAACCTCATATGACAGTACTTGTTCATGGATTATGGACTCATGTGCTTCCATGCACACTAATCAAAGCAAGAATATAGTCCCTAAGATTTAGCTTCTCCAATCAAGATACTCATTGCCTTTGATAATATATTACCAACAATAAGCATTGATTGGATAATTATTTCTAACAATAAAGAGACCTTTCAAGTTCTACATGAGCCTTTTATCAACAAAAATCTGCTTTTCATTAGAGAGTTGATGAATCATCATCTTGAGATCATATTTGAATCTGAGAAATGCTTATTATAAGATTTTATTCTTGTTTCTATGAAATTGATTTACTTGTATGATTTTTTCTTCAAAGGAAAGCAAAACTCATAGCTTTATATCTTTTTATTTTTATTGATGTGTAATTTGGAACTAACACGCTACTCTTTGGAACCTTTACGTTGGTTTTGGAGTCATTAGCCAAAACGTATTAAATTAACTATAAATGCAGTACATGATATTTAAGATGAATATAAAAGAGTAGATTCTATCACAATGATAATTCTTTATGGTGTTTTTATATATATACATCCAAAAAATACAGATATACATAAACACCATAAATATAAACAAATAAAGAGAGAGAGAAAGAGATAGATATATATATATATATAGCACATGAGAAAGAATGCTATAATAACATTTAGTAATCAAATAAGTATTATAAGATTCTATCTATTTCATAGTGATTCAATTAAGAAAGTAATGTCCTTGCAAAATAGATATATTTTTTGGAAAGTATGTCTTGAAGATATATTTATCATAAATATAAGAATGATTTATTCCATGAGTAGAAATGACTTATAGATATGGTGTAAACCTGAATGTATATTAAATTTAATTATATAGAATAAATTGAGAACTATTGTGTAATACCAATAGTTAGACATATGATCTAAAGGTGAAATTTGGTTTGGTAACATCTAGAAGGATGTTGTACATGATGGACTAAATAGATCAGTTAGAGGTATCACCAAATGGAAATTTTTCTAATACAGTAGAAACCAAAATATGCTTGAAATCTTTAGAGGCAATTTTGAGAGCCTTAACAAATGAATTAGGCCTAAAAAATGTGCACTTTCTGTCCCCTCCCTTCATAGAGTAGAAAAGGTTGGCCTTCCATCCCTCCTTGTTTGTCTCATCAAGAGCTTTCAAATGGTACCTCACCCATGCAATTTTGAGATTCCTATAAGAAGATTCCTTCCAATCACCCCTACACGCATCTAATCTAAGGGTGGAGATCAATGACATGTCACCAATCCATATATTTGATCCAAGGGTTATCTTTTGTTGAATGTCTCTACTTTGCTATATAAATTAGCCAAGGTGCTCATTTGGGGCATTGGAGTTTGAATGTGAACTTGTGCTTTCTCTTATGTGTTTCTCTACTATCCTTGAAACATTGCATATTGTATATTGATACCATTTGATTATCAAAAATGAATATATTTTGTATATAGAACATGATCATCACTTGAATTCATTTCATACGTGAAAAGTGTTGGAATATGATCAGCATTGGATTTTGATATCTTAGAAACAACAAATAAAAATATCACTATTGATTAATCTATTTATCATTTTGATTTGACATCAAAATTACTAATTCTTTGCAATCTTACTTATGATTCATTATAAAACATAGAGTGAGAGTATATATATATATATATATATATATATATATATATATATATATATATATATATATATATATATATTGGTGTATGATAACAGAAGCCGTTTTAGGAACGGGTTATCCAGAATTCATGAAGTGCAAATGATAGATAAGCATATGTACAGAATCACAATGCTAGAGTAGTGTGAAATCCCTAAGGTAGAATGCATTGAATGTAACCTACAACAAAACCATAATTGAAACAAATCGAGAATAACCAATGGCATATGGTTGGAGTTGGGTAGGAAACACTATATACACAAGAGGGCAAAGCAAGAAGCAATCAAAGAGCGAAGGGGAAATATTAGGGAGTGAATTAGTTGGGGAATGGAGAAGTGGAACAAAACAAGAGTTCTCGGATAGTGTGGCTGCAAAAATGTATCAAAGTGTCAAAGGGTAACGAGAGCAAGGCATAGGAGGACACAATATACAATATATCACAACTAGCACTATGGATGTTGGAGTCTTGAGACCCTAAACAACTAAGGGAAGTAGAAGGTGGCCATAGTAAACCTCCATGAAAACACATGCAACTTCATTAGTGCCTCAAGCAGTGCCAAAGTAGTTGACCAGTTTACCGAGTTACCGAGGTACCGAGTTTCTGCTAAAAAACTCATGAGTGCCAAGGCAAACTCAGTTGCTCCTCTAAAGTGTCACTCATAAGTAGTGGGAATGTTGAAAGAACAAAAGAATCAAAATGGAAATGTGGAAATAAAGGGCAAGCAGAAGTGTTGGTATAGAAATAAACGCAGGAGTCTTAGCCGCATAATGAGTATCAGGCAAGAAAGAAAAGAATACACATTAGTAAGAGGGAAGAAGACGAGACATACATGATCGATCCCTAAAATCACAAACATGCATTAGTAGAAAGAAAATCTAGGACACAATAAAGAGAAGTAATGAAGAAAAGGTGCATGAGTGATACAAGGGAGGAGCAAGAAACATCAGTGCTACATGGGAGAGTACTAGGCAACTCAAAAGGGAGAAACAAAGGCAAATAGAGAAGCAAATAAAAGCACTGTAAAGAGTGAGTGCATCTTGTGAAAGTGCAAAGCATGGAGGCAACATCAGCCTCATATGAAGTGAAGGACTAGGGAGGCCTATGTGTCCATAAGCAGAGGCCTCGTGTCCATAAGCAAACGATCAAAGTCCACATGGCAAATAGTGGTAGGCAATATATATATAAAAAATATGTTCTTGGAACTCAATCTAGATAGATAAGATTTGGTTATATTAAAGTAGAGCAGTATTCTAAATGGTACGTCAAAGCTTCACTCTTCATCAACTTAATATAGAATCATATTTTGGTATAATATTATTGGAATTTTGTAGAGTTAAATTTTTTTTATAATTATTTTGCACATAAAATTTTATTTTATGCATAACCATCCTTGGACCAACATCTTATACTCTATAGAGTAACATTCAAAATACTTTAGTACCAATATCAAAAATTTTAATATAGGGTTAACATCTAAAAAATAAATTTAAGAATGATCTATTTTATTCATAAAATAATTGCAATTTAGTTTCTTGAGGATGAATAAGATTTTACTATTATTTTGATATAAAATTAATTTTCTAACTATAAATTTTAATAATACCAAGAAACAGATTTTCAACTTATAAATAACCTTCCATTAAATGCAAACCCAATGTTATATAGAAACAATCTCCAAATGGGAACTGAAGCATTTATATGGGTATCCATGTCGGACGTAGTCCCCCAGCCCATCAAGAGACGCCACGCGCCATCGGTGCTGACAACAAAACCTGAGATCTTTATTACCGTTGATGCGAATCTAAGGTGGAACGCGCTCAATTTGAAATTCAAAATTTCGAGTCTTTGCTTACTCCATACATCACCTCCACCATCCTGTGTCATTCTCTCACTATCAGCAGCAACTGCATCTCAACATCCGAGGAGACCGAGGAATTTCCAGAAAGAATGGGCTGGTCAATTATCATACAGGTCAAGAACTCGAAGATACACGGAAACCCTGTTCTCATATTTTAGCGTAGGATTGAGAGCTGGTTTGAGGGACTGCGGAAGTTTTAGATCTGTTTCGGATCGAGTTTTGGGATTCTCTTGTGAGTGTTTAATCCCTGCCGCTGGAATTAGAGAAGGCTGGAGGATTACTGTGTGCTGAAACCGGCGGGGGAGGGGCTAAGTGCGAACGTTGATTGATCGACATGGAAGGTGATGTGCACACTCCGGTGTCTAAGGCTGGGAATGCAAGCGGCAGGGTCGTTCGGAGACGGGTAAGCAGGGTTTCTATCAACGACAAGGAGAACTTCAATGTGTTTGGTGGGCACGTTGGTGAAAATCAAAAGAAAAGCCCGCTGCCGATAGGCTTCCCTCGTAGGCCACTGCACGACATCACAGCCGTGCTGCAGAGTTTGGACGATGAGGTGTTTATTCTGCAGCTTTTTGGACCTCTCTGCTCTTGTTGAGCTTCTGTTGCTAGCTTGTCTTCTCACTTAAGGTCAAGAAAGTTCTTCATGGTGCTTTTTTCCTGTCTTATAATCACATAATATGAATTGTTTGAGATAGTTGTTTGAGCTAGCCTTTGACTCTCGAGGAGTTCAGTGGTAAATCTATCAGCTTCGCTGCGAAGCTATAACGTGCATCATCAACCACGCAGACTCTTGTGAACCGTCCAGCTTGTGTGTAGAAGGGAACTCGAGTGTACCGATTCAAACTTCACAATGGTTTAGCGAATTGTTGTGCTTGATATGTAGTTTGCTTAGGCATTCTGCATACAGGAAGAGATAGGTTGCGTGGGCTTCTAAGTTTTCGAGAGAAGTTCGTACCTCGAGTTGCTCATATTGAATTTATTCCGTAAGAGAATGGACATAGATTGATCTGTTGTAAACGAGTTACAAGCTGTATTTCTTGACAAGAAGGGCTGGACCAAGACCTTCAAGTTCCTTATGCTTACGCTTTGTCTCTTGCTGCCCGTGACATGAAGGCTTCACTTTCATTATTCCAGTTTCTGGGTTTACTATGTTTGCTCACGGATGCTTTCTTTCTTTACATGCCAGGCTACAGAAACTCAATCCATTTTATTCTGTACTGACCTCTGTGATCTCTTCAGCAAGAAGGAGAGTGCAGCAGGCCCCGGAAATACTTCACTCGGTCTCAAGGTGGAGCATGCACCACGAAGTATGAGTTGACGGAGAGCAGGCGGAACGTTGTCAAAAGAGCCGGTCCGAGCAACGAAAAGAAGAACAATGCTCTTGTGAAGTTACAAGCTACTTCGACAACAGTGAAGTTCACAGATACACTTCAGCTATCAGTCAACCTCCAGATCCATGAGCAGGAGAATAAAGAGAATCAGGAGAATCAAGAACAGAATATTTCTCATGCATGTCAAGCGAAATTCAAGAAGACCGTGACCTTTGCAGAAACCGAAAGTTCAGAAGAGAGCTCATTTCCTTATTTTGCGGACAATATTTTGGACAGGCCTACACCTCAAACCTCCTACCTCAATTTGGAATTTAGTAGTTCCAGGAAGTCTGAGACAAAAGAAGTTACCGAGAAAGTAAAGGTCGAAGAGGGTAGCTTTGTCTTGGAAACGAAGATAGAAGAGTCTGGTTATCACCTGGACGATGATCAGAGAAGCATGTTGAAACCTGACTCTTCTGCTTCATCAGCGAGAAACGAGGTAAAGGGGAGCAGTTCATCAGCAGCGTACACAGGTGATATGGATGGCGCAGTGGAAGCAAAGAAAACAAGAGTACCTCTGCAGATTAGAAATCAGCAAGCACATGATCAGAAGAAGCAGAAGCCTTTGTCGAGCAGGTCCAGCGTCGTCAAATTCAGATGATGGTAAAAGAAAGCTTAGATAATCCAGTGCGAGTTTCCGAAGGGGCGTAAAAATTTCGAACTACAATGTAGTTCATCAATCCACTTGCAAGCAGGGTCAGTGGGCGTCTCAAGAGATGCTTGCTTGGATGTTCTCAGCCCGAGAATTCCTCTCTGGGTATAGCCTCTCCGATGTAGTCAGAGAGCTTCCTAGGCTCAGAGCAAGCGAGAAATTAGAGTATGTAAAGATTTTTCAACTCTTGCTTGAAAAGTCACACATGTACAAATCGACTTGTAGTCTGATTAGTAGAAATCTACAGACTATCATAGTTATCGTTTAAAACAATACAATTACTTCTGTCAACGTACGATTCCTTTCAGAAACAATATCCAAAACTTTAACAATGACCAAAGTTTTGCATCAAAGCAGGGAGTTTCTATTCTACTTACTGCATTTCTCTCTACCTGTGTTTGCGTCTTGTTTAAGCATTTGCATGGTAACTTGCTGCTCCCAGGTCCTAGACCGATTTAAAAAAATTACTTGAAGTTCCAGAGTAGGTGCTTTCCCAGCTCGGACATTATGAAATTCATCGATTTGCTTCACCTTCTGGCCTGAAGATCTCTCTTGTGCTGTCGAGGAGGACTTTTAAACTAGTTGTACTGCACGTCGAAGGAGATGACTCCAGGAAGTTCTGTCCGTGTTAATAGCTACAGTACTGTGAACATTCATTGAGCTTTGACATAATAGGAATCCTCTTGTTCTCTCGCTGGTCCTGAATTTGTTCTGTTGAATTGAGTATATAATTGTGACGAACCCAGAACTTTTCAACTGCTAAACTATGCAGAAACTGACATTCGACAAGTATCGTGCACATAATGTATCAATCAATATCCACTAGATCATGTCCAAGCTTGTAGGATGTAGTCGAAACAGCTGTGTTCGCTCAATCTGTTTACTATGTGGACATGAAAAAATTCACCAACAACCGCGAAGATGACAATTTAAGCCTGGTATCCCGACTTTCTCCATGAATAGAAATTAGAGTTTACAGCTGCACAAGAACAATGGGACGTTCCCTTGCATCTTTTCAATCCTGACAACAAAGGAGAAGGGAAGCGCTCACCCAGTCCACGAACATGTGCCAAAATACAATTTCCTAAGAGTATCTATCTTCCATATTTCTTTACTATCTCTGCAAATTTCCAATTTGGTAACTGAAAAAGTTCCAATTTTACAGCCTACATACACTAGAGTACAATCGTTCCGCAGTCCGTTCACCACACGATACGCATCGTTAAGGACCTGAACACTATCTAAATGTTTGCCACCTTCTTCTCTGCTAGGAGTGCTTGCACTGCCACTCGACCTGAAACTAAAGCTCCGTCAAATGTTGAGGAGTTTCTATGGTCACCACAAATATACAAGCCGTCCGAAAGTCGAGGCTTCTTAAGCAGGTCTGTAGGAGGTGACTGATTAGGTTGCGCAAATGGGATCCTGTACGTTCTCAAATGCTCCCAACTGTCGATAAAAGACTTGCCGAACCATTCCGAAAGCTCTTTCCGGACAGTGACTTCCAGATCTGCATCCGAAGTTCCTTCATGGGTGCCAATAAGAGAAACCGACACTAGGGTCTTTCCTGGGGGTGCGTAAGAAGGAACTACATTGGAAGGAAAAAACATGTTATTTACAATACCCTGATCAGATCCGTTGAGGAGAAGGACAGGTTCACTCGTAAATGGCGCGTTCTCGGTGCTAAAGTACAAACAAATAGTACTCCTTGGAGTCTTGGTAACAGATGGAGCCTCAGGAAGTTTACTTTGTAATAAGCGAACGGCTTCTGGCCCCTCAACTGCTACAATTACTCCATACTTTACCATAATCTGAGATCCATTCTCCAGCTTCACTCCTGAAACCACGCCACTGCTCCCTTCTACCAAGCCGGTCACCTTGGAATTGAGAAACAGTGACTCAGACGGGAGACTGGAAGCCAGCTGCTCTGGAATCGAACCAATGCCTGCTGCTGGTAGAGTGTTGGACCCTAACGCTAAGCATTTGAAAACAAATTCAAATAACCTCGACGTAGTTTGTAGCTCCCTGTCAAAAAATATGCCTCCAAAAAATGGTCGAAAGAATCTGTCCACCATAGCCGTACTAAACCCTTCTTTTGAGAGTCTCTCTTCTATTGTGGTTTCCTCCGTCGTCAGGATATCGTCTACAGTCCTCACTGCAGCTTGGAACCTTACAATGCCAACCAGAACTTTATCCAACACTGATCCAATGGGGTTTGTCAAAGATCCGAGTCCATCAGTAAAATGACGAAACGGATCAGCCACTCTATGAAACCCTCCATTGAACCACACCATAGCTCCTGCATAGAAGTTTCTCAAGTCCAATTCACTGTAGTTTAGAATCCTCTGGGCTTCTGGATACGCAGTGATGTGAATCTGAAATCCCCTGTCAAGCAAAAATCCGTCCAATACGTCGGTCCTCACGCGACCTCCAACGCCATCCGAGGCCTCCAGTAAAGTGAACGGTACACCTTCCTGTGCTAGATGTTTCGCAGCTGCGAGACCTGCAAGACCCGCTCCGATCACTATCACTCCCGTCTCTTCAGGATATCCCAAATTACTTACGGTTGCAGCAGATGGTCTTCCTTCTGAAACCTTCGCCAAGGGCTTCGCAACTTCCCGGTGAAATTTCACCGATACCATATCACATCTCTTCTGACCGAACGAGTCCGGCAGCAAATTTCTTCCATTGCAAGTGAAGAATTCAGAAGTTACGGAATTCAACCGACTACAAATGCTAGAAATTCTCGTGGCAGCTCCCACAAATGTTGAGCAGCAGGGTCCAACTGCTGCTGCTGCGAGTAGGGGCATTGCAACGTCAGACCTCAAGACTGTCTAATCCAAAGGGCTCTTGCAAAGAGCTCCCTCGGGACGTTTGTAGAAAGATTTAAAGCAATCTTCGCTCCGACTCGTGGTAGCTTCTCACGACAAACCAGGAAATAGTATGTGCTATCCAGAAGTATGACTTGGTAAGATTTAAGCCGTTTAGGACTCCTTATCGTGCGGCCCAAATAACGCCCGAGGATTGAGCAGTATCCCTTCTTCAGAAATGAGCTTTTTCTTTGGTGTGGCAATAAGGGAACACCTCACGTACAGACTGCAAACTACTTGAAGTTGGTATTGTAATTCCGATGCTTCACGTTCATCTGGCTTCTGTTTGCTCTGAAGCCCGAGTTTTGCAACGGCAAGTGGTTGTTCGGCTTTCTATGGTTTATTCAGATTTGAGAGATGATGCTTTCAGAGAGAACGATGTAAGGGACCTCAGCGTCTTATCAAATAAGAGTTAGCCAGTCTTCTCAGCTGTGGAAGTCTGGTCGTTATTACGCATCAGCTCCATCTGTGACTTCGGCTGTACTGGCAAATAGTTCATTCATTGATATTCCGTTTCTCCTACCATCCTCTGCGTTACCAGAGACGAGTTTATGTGTAGGAGAAAGAATTCTCGAAGGATTCTATATGGAGTTTAGCTCAGGGAGCTCTTTTAGCTGGAGGGTTCAATTCTTTTCTCAGCCAGATTAACAAGCCTTTAAGTCGACAGGATGTATGGTCTGTGGAATGCCTTATCAATTCAGTATTGGTGGTGACATGATAGGGCAAGTTGGAGAAAGAAAGAACTGGGACTCGAGCTAAGAAGATGCGATAGTTTCGTTCCTCACTTGTGACTGCGAAGTTACAATCCACCCGCTTGACTCTGACTGCGATCACACTTTGTCACTACTGTCCTTTCAGCTGATGGTCGAGATCGTCGAGCGAGCCGCGTGGCCAAGGGTTGCCATTCATATCCGATGTTCAAGTGTAAGATGCTTTGCTAAATCTTACGACCCCTTTCACGCACTGGCGACTCGCGAGGGAAATGACTATGTGAGGGGCCATTCAGTACCACATCACGAACTTGAGAGGCCTCATCCGTATCCTCTGTTAAGACTATTTAAGTTTTTAAGACTCTAAGATGAAATCTGCTCCAGAAAGAAAAACCCAATATGCAAGACGAACGAGAGTATTGTCTGAGGAAAGTCCCCTATCGACACTGCCAGAGATCAGCGGACGAAATCTCAGTGTAGGATGCATGTTGCGATTGTTAGTACAAAGCTGCAATAGCTGGTGAATAGAACACCTCTATTTCGACCAAGGTCGCTCTCTTATCGTCTCCAAACAGTGACTCCTTCCCATCAGGTCTCTTCGCGTACGAGAGGCCGAGCCTAGACCGGGCCTCTGTAAGTTGTCCCACACCGGAATTCGTTTCCGGTCCTGCAAAGCCTCCCATTACTGGCGCCAACGGAGGCCCGACCAGCAAACCATCTGCCCCAAATTGAGGACCGCCACGAGTGTAATCAAACAAGGCCGCTCCGCTACCACCAACCTTTTTCAGTCTAATGGGAGTGGCGTCAGGTTGATTTGACGGCCAGTAGAACAGGAAGGCATCGAACGTGTCGTAGTAATCATCGGTGCTTCTATAACCCTCTGGATTAAAAGCTCCAAACCTTAGTCCCTTGTCAGTTGTACCAACAATTACACACGGTCCTTTGAAATCGCACTTATCATGAAATTGCGCTGCGCTGAAACCGTCCAGGGTTGCTTTATAGCAGCAACGTAACTCCTTACCTGCATAATATTGTAGTCATACCTCGTTCTTAGACGTAAGTTCGATGTTCCACCGTTGAAAAATATCAAGAGACGGACTCTGCGATGAAAATTCTCTCACCTGCTAGAAATGTTTGGGAGATCATCGAATCTGGGAACGGTGGTGGAGTGGCATGATATGTTGGTTCCAATTTGGGAGGAGACGTCTCCACCGCCTTCTTGTTACCACCTCCGAAAAATCCTCGAAATAAGCAAGCAGGTGACACGAACACGTCCCGATTGACAGGCACCTCCATGCCAATTGGGCATGCTGGTCGCAGTGCATTTTCGGAAATTGAAGTAAGAGAAGAAGAGAAGCTTGACTTTGCTTTACCAATGCTAGATCTATTAGGAAGCTGCTGCGCCTGACCCACGCCTCTCAACCACCCTTCGCATCCGTGAATTTTCTGCAGCAACGCCATAGCTCTCCCCGCTTTGTTCTACTGTCAGTTGCTGCGATATCCATCGCTGTAGACATCGTATCTTCTCCCCTTTGACAGAACCCATCATTGGAATCTTACGGAGACCCAAACTCACCCAATACCCTCCAATTCAGCCATACCAACATATACCAAGTTACTTGGATAAACTACCGAGGTTCCGGGCCTATACAGTACAATACTGCACGGTAAATTGACGGACGTCGTTTGTCTGGTAGATCCTGCCCGCGAGCAATGCTGGGGGAGATGTTTTGACGACCCTGTCTAAGTCCCGGTAACATGGGATCCCCCCGGAACATTTCTCGGGCATCTTCGCGAATGTTCTCGCTGAACATTCCTGGGTGCTAACCTGTTTCACATTTCTAAGCGCCGGGAATATCAAATTACCGGATCCAGTTACACTACTCGCCGGCACCACCTCAGGGTGCTTCCGGCGAGTGTTTTGGAGCATTTTGTCCCAATTCTGGTCCATACGTTTCGAGTCCTGTGAATGTCCATGTCACCACTGAAAAAGATTTTGATTTTGATTCACATTGAATTTTCGAGTGGTGCAAAGAGAATGAAGTAGTAACATTTTGCTCATGATTTTAGTTCTATTAGTCCGCCACTATAAGGTAAGGTAGGTAGCATCATTTGAATATCAACACTACACTCGAATAAATGACAACGATAGTTACCACTCTCTTTCGATGATCAAGCTACTAGAAGGGTTGTAATTGGACGTGTGCGAAAGGCAGGAAAATATGTAATGTTCTATAGCATGAAACAATCTGTAGATTAGGAGGGTTGAATCTTTGAAGGAAGAGCGACTATCATAAACAAAGAGGGGAACACTTGTAAGAGGAACACTTTGCTCACTATTCTCTTATTTCATAAATCCTAGCAGGATCCAAACAAAAAAGGATCTAATTTGCGAGTATTGAGTTTTTTTGACATTAAAAGTTTTCGCCTGTTTTTATTGGGTTATTTTTGTTTATGATTATATTCTTTAATCTCGTACATATAAATGAAAATGTTGAATATCATGATTAAAATATACAATTTATATATTTTTATTTAAATAATTATTTTTAGATATTTTATAGTAACTAGAATTTTCAAATATGAAAATATTTTATTTAATATTAAAAAAATATTTAAAATATTTTATTTAATATTAAAAAAATATTTAAAATATTTCGATAGTAAGTCTATACAATCAACAAGTTTGCAGATATTTATTACCAAACCTACCTACATTAAGTGATAAACGAGAAAAGGCACTAGGGTGTAGAGGCACTAAGTATGCCATTGATATATGTTGAAAGAACATTTAAATTCTATAAGAGAATAATGGAGATCATATTTAGTGTTCACATATTTAGTAGTCTAGAAAATATACATGATCAAAAAAGCTAACCAACGAAATAAGTGTCACTTCAGTTTGCTTAAGCTAGAAACCACTGCTGTGCAAATATTTTACCAAAATAAAAATAAAAATATTTTATCAAAAATGTGATAGAAGCTCACATTTTGGAGGTAAAGAAGTATTTTAGCTTCCGAGTACCCCTGGTAAGCACAGTACGGACAGGGCAGCCCAGAATGTTCAGGTCACCGGTAGTCTCCGGTCGCTGCTTAAGACGGCTACGTGTCAAAAGGACATGGATTTGGACGAACGGAAAGCGTGTAAGCTGTAGCGCTCCATTCCGTTGATTTCTTCAGTCAGTCACCCAAGTGCTTTGTCAACGGAATCTCCAATCCTTGTGAAAATCCGCATTGGCCCCGCTCCTCAGCTGCTGCTGCACAGAGCTTGGTGGTCGACAACATCGCGGGGATGCTACGTACCTTCACCAGCTTCTGATAGCAACATGTCTACAATCGGATGAAAGGAGAGCCATGTTTGAGCTGATGCTTCTGGGAGCTGGATTGGTTTCTTCTATGGCCTATGATGTGGGAAGGATGTTTGAATGAAGACATTAAGTGAGGAAGTGAAGGCGAGTAAGAACAGGATATAGAGAGCAGGAAGCAGGTGGCGCTTAGTCGGATGAATGGTGTTGGAATTTGTCAGATGGATTTGTGCGCGTCGGCCCTGCCGCGGAGTTCGGTTTATCCGTCCAGGATTGGGGCCAGGGAGGTGGATTACTGCACAAGATCATGGTTAGATAAAGTACATGGTAGTTTAGATACTCCTGTTAGTAAATTGGCGCATAGCGGCGGGATTGTTCATATTGTCCGAGCAGGAGCGAAAACGAAGAAAGCGCAGAAAGATGCTTTGGAAAGGGAAAAGGAAAAGGAGTATCAACGAGAACAAAGAGAATTACTAGCTCAGGTACTTTTTCTTCTGTATCCCGCGAAAGACTTTCTTACGTCTCAAAGCAGCAAAATATTCTCAGGGACTTCATATTTCTTGAAACATGTTTTCCACTGCTCGTTTGTCTTCTCTTAGTTTTTTCTTCTTCCGAGCGGCGAAATTCCTGGTAACTAAATTGTGTCGAATTAGAGTTATCAGAAGGAAACTTGTTGCTGAGTAGCCGTTCGGCCAGCTGGGGATTTGATCGGTAAGTCCTGAAATTGCATCTCTCAGAACTTCCACATACTTGAATGTTTCATAAGTATGTGGAAGTATATGATATCATTCTGACATAGACTACATAACACTATTTTCCCTATCTGAAACCTTAAACCATATCATGATACAAACTTGGGGGATCGCTCCTTGTCTCTATGGCCTAATATGTTTTCTCCATTGATGTCTTATCCGTGTGCTCTTCGAATACGTAAATCCTCGCCTTACTTTCAGGAAAATTGCACAAACTCTTAATACAGTAGTGTCCAGGACTTCACAGTCGTTTGGTCGTAACTTTAGTGTCATGTGAGCCATCGTCAATTAGCAAGTCGCTCGCATGTCACCCGGTCATACATCACTTGCAGCATCTGTCGGGTGACTAGTGTCCTTCCCCAAAACCTATGCACGCATATTGCGTTCTAACCTTCATTCCCCGAATACTCTTAGTGTATATGCCTAGCAACTCGATATTGTTCACTTAAAAAATTACATCAGCACCTGAATGACCATCTTGAGAAAACTAGTACTTGACCAGGAAACTCAATACCCACGTAGATCGTTGAAACATATCTTAATACATGGCGTAGACATATGCTGGTCTAGAGGCTACTAATGAAAGAATCATCTTATAACAAGCTGTTGTGTTGTATCCATTCAGGTACGAAGTAGGAAGAAACTGACATGGCTACAGCGCGAGCAAGCACTGTCTCAAGATGACAGTGAAGTACAAAAAGTTTGGCCTTTTTGGAGGAAAAAGAAGAAGTCCGAGTTGGACGCAAGGGCTATGACAAATAGGATCATGGAGCTCAGTAAGAAAAAACAACTTGATCAGGTGATGGATGTACATTCTTGATTCCTGGAATTTAGCCTTCAAGTCACCATCTGTTGCAACACGGCATGTGATTGCGACGTTACTGATATGCAGAAGCAGTGAGTGGTTTTGCAAGACTTTTCTTACACTCGGAAAAAGGAAAACATCTGTCCCCTCTCTGGTGTTCCTATTGCTCCATCTCTGGATCTTGCTGTAGAATTTCATCATGTGAACTTGTTTACGTGATTGTGTCTGGCGATCATTGGAAACCCTCTTGACTGTATGTCACCATCGCCTTTCTGTTCAGATATTTGAGCTGATCAAGGAGGCCAAGAAGGACGACTGGACGCCAAATATAATCATAATGAACGCAGTAGTGGCTGCCTGTGTCCGTTGTCACGATGTGGATCGAGCATTTCAAGTATATGAGGGCATGATTCGAGAAAGCGGCTGTGGAGTTGATAATGTTACGTACGGGACCCTTTTGAAAGTATGTTCACTGTTCTTAAGTGGACATCTTTGAAATATTTTATACCATAGAGAATTCCACTAGATCCGCATGAATTCAATCACGTTTGGCTTCTGATCTTCATGATGATTTGGGCAGGGTTTTGGTGACGCACGAAGGCTGGATGATGCCTTCGAGCTAGTTGAAAAGATCGTGGGAGGGTCTGCCCCTGGGAATCCGAAGTTAACTGACGTTCATTTGAGTACCCTGGTAAATGCGTGCGTGGAAGCAGGTACTTACAGCTGGCAGCAGTGGCTTTGAACATGTGGAACCTTCAAAAACCTTTCTAGAGCTCAAGAGATGCTTTGCCGTATGGGGATAGGAAGACCCAATGTGGCTGACTTCGAGGTTCGAGTGTGTTTACTTAGAAGGGATTGTTTGTCAGTCCAACATCAAGCCCCGTTTTGAAGTAATTTGATTCAATGTGGGTTGTAGGTGATTCTCTCCGAGCACGAGGTGTACTGCTACGCTATCGCTCTTCGGTCCCGAAAACAAGCCCTTCTACGCTTACTTACAACCTACTGATTAAGGTCGCTATCCTTAAAATTATATTCTGCATCACTTCATTTCAGTGGAGACGACAGCTCATCTCCTCTACTTACGGATCAAATCTCTTAGTATGTCAATAGCGTAATTTTGTCCGTGTGCCGATTTCACAGTGGCCAAGACCTTGTTTATCATATAAACGTTGTCAATGATGGGAAGATGTTCGTCTTGGAAATATGAAAAAGAAATGCAGTGCCTGATGTCTAGTCGAATATGGCAGGGTTGTGCAAGGTCGGAGAAACCTCTAGAGGCACTTAAGCTAAAAGAAGAGATGGTCAATCAAGGGTTGCAGCCTCAAAGATTGACGTACAACTCACTTATATTTGCGTGTGTTAAAGGAGGAGATATGGATCAAGCCTTCCAGCTATTGACAGAAATGAAGGTTAGTGGAACCGAGTCCAGGAGTAGATATGAGACTCAATGCAACGCTTGAATCTGTTGTTGCGTAGTTGTTGCTTAACGTTTGTCACTGCGCTTGACAAGGAAGCGAAATCTTCAATCACAGGGATAAGGGATGCGTTCTCTATCGTATGTAGGAAAAAAAGCTAACAGGGATTGCGTGCAAACACAGGTTGAGGCTAGGAGGTTGAATACGTCCAGGCTACTCCCAGATGTTGTGACATATACAACTCTTCTAAAGGTATGTTGTTGTGTCAATTACATGGATTTTGAAGCAAGGGATGAAATGTGATGCTCAAACTTGACGTAGTGAAGAATGACGAACTCAAGTTGAATCGATTTGCAGGGAGCAGCTAAGGGAGATATTGATGGTGTGCTAAACCTGGCTGCGGAGATGAAGAGGTCTCCAGTTTGTGTTCTCGATCGCATTGCCTATACAGCTATAGTTGACGCTTGCATAATAGCCGGTGCTCCCCAAGGTTTGTTTAAATTGTGTGCATTTCTAGATTTATTCTGTAAGTCAGCATCCATTGAGAGTTACGATACAAGTCTCTTACCCTTTTCCTGTTTCCCGGCTTATTCTTTACGGGTAGCTGTCCTTGTTTCTTGTCCATCAGTGTTGCCTTCTCAAGTTACAACATGCGAGAGTTTGATTGAACATGCTTGATCTTTAAACTGTGTAGAGGGTTTGCGTTTCCTCGAAGAGATGAAAGATTTGGGGAAGGTTGACTCGCAAATGAAGCCAAAGTGTCATGTGTTTCTCGCTCTGATGAGAGCTTATGCGGAGAAAGGAGACATTGATATGGTTAAAAATTTAAAGAAACAAATGGTGCCGCATTCTGCTGGCAACGTGCGGGCAGAGGATCGTGCTGAAGCAGATGAATTACTGATAGAGGCTGCTGTTAATTGTGGGCAGGTATATAAACTAGTTTCCTTCTTTTCGTATCTGCTTGGAATGCGACTGTTTATCAGGAAACGCTACTTAATCAACATTAAGTAGCGAGGTTCTTGCTTTAGTCAAGTAATACTGCATGGATGTATCGATTGCAACCCGTTTAGCCCTTCCTAGGCTAGGTTGACCTAGTCACCATCTTATCTCCTAAAACCCAATTTAGTCCTCACAGTGGGTGCAAGGCAATAATTCGGGCTGATGAGACTTTAAAAATGCAAATAAGGTTCACTTGTGAGGTTAAGATTTTATGAATTTTGCTTGTTTTTTACACTGAGGATTCATATTTCTCTTCACAGAGGTAAAATTGTTTAAATATTTCAAGGGCTCCTTGGTGGATGTTTCTAAAGGTGTTTCTTTGACGGAAATAACAGATTGGTCTAGCAAGGCAAATACTGAGGACAATGGTGGGCTTGAAGAAGGGGATTCCTTTGTCTAAACGTGCACACATGGTTTGTGAACTCATATTCAGTCAATCCTGTACTTTCACCTCTTATGAGCTTTCCTCAGTCGTCTTAGATCAGGAGCTTCTGGGCTTCTCTAGCCTGCTTAGCTTGCGTATTTAACGTTGTGGTTGACACTGTCTTAGCTCATCCACTGAATATCCGGTCCCCTACTTGAAAAGTTAATTGCTGACGAACTGAAAGGTCCAGGTTCTGGTGCGTCTTCAAACGATTTTGGGCTTCGGGGACAACCTTTTTAAACCGTACATGCTTCAACCAGGGGTGAGTCATCTCATACGTCCAAATATATTCCACCGCTCTGGACTTAATGAGCCTGACAGAAACTCGTTTCGTACAAACATTGGAACCCGATATCTCAGCACGAATGTGGGCACTGATGAAGTCACTCCGTGTTCCGTGCAGAATTCCTATGAAAGTCTTGCTGCTTACTTTAGGTGTCAGTGTTGACTGAATCATGTTGCCTTTTCAGTTTCTACATTCTGGCGAAAAGATTAACTCGGCATAGTTTCCTATATTTATCTAGCGGCTGCAACCTGGTTAGATGAAAAGCTGTCAAGTACCTTACTTTAGGGAGAAAGAGATTACTACGCAATCGTTCAAACTTCCAGTTGTATCATTCTCTGATGTGTTACTAATTGCGAAGATGGTTCGTGTGTATTGTTATGTGAGCAGATTTCACCGTATAACACCGTGGAAAGTATAATGGTTCCTTATGAGGAAGCAAGACCTTTACGTGGTGATGTGGAATTGAGAAAAGTTGTAATTCGTTTCTTGAAAGAAGACGCGATACCAGTTATCGATGATCAAGGAACATGTATCGGTGTAATCTATTCAGAGGATTGCTTTCAGGTGCTGCTTGAATCCTCCAGCCTTTCTAGTTGGTGTCAATTTCAGTAGTAAGGGAGGACATAGTCGATTCTCCGATGCGTTGTTAAACTCACTCACATTGAGTTCCGTGTTTTCTTGTACAGATGGACGTGAGAATAAGAGATGTGATGAGAGGACCTCCTCCTGATGTGACCACTTCAACGCTTATTCTAAGGGCGGTTGGTCTTTTGTTGGATCCCCAAGTGAAGGTTCTAGCTGTTGTAAGTAGTCGGACAGGATACTCCACAGACAAGAGCTCCTCGCGCGAGCTGCCGTTAGGGTTCATAACTCGTGACACAATTTTCAGCTTGGAACAACATCAACCAACTCATGGTTTCTCAGAGTCACACATGTCTGATCTATTGTCACAAACGTAGTTTTATTCATTAAAGTGTAAATTTGTCCGTTAAATCATAAATTGAAAATCTTTCACTTAAATCACGTACTGTTGTACCTTATACTTCAAATCAAGGATTTTTTATCTTTATCCTGTGTACTGATCGTTCCGGTTCTGTAATGGAGGCGCGGAATTGAGATTAGAGATAACACATGACCACGGTTCAGGTTACTGCAAATATATCTTGAGTGCGCTCAGAATAACTTTTGTGTTTTCAAGTACAAAACTCGATTATTTAATTTATTATTTAACGACTCGTGCTGGCGTAGAGCATACAGGGGAAGATGCCAGTCTTCATACACTCGCTCCCGCTCCGAGGAGAGTCTTATAACCGTAGAAGTTAATGTCTTCATATCCGGGGAGTCTCATAACTTCAAAAGATATGCGACTGGAAGTTTTCATGTGTGCTAACTAATTCTTGGGATACTCTTCCTGATTCATTTTTTGCATCTCATCTCTTAGATGTTCATTTCTTCAGTGTACGAGTTGTTAGAACTTAGAAGATGTTGCAGGCACCTTCAAAGTTTTACCATCGATGCATAGTAGATAATAAACGTTCGGCTCATCCTGAGTGCAGGTTAAAATGTTCGGCTAAACCTGAGTGCAGGTTTACACATACTTGCCGCTATCTCTATGTCCTTCCAGGTTTCGACAGTCTTTACTTACCATCAAGAGTTAGAGTACGACTTAGGTTTGGGTCGTTTTACAGCGGGTTCCATAGCTCATTACGTAATATGCTCAGATTAAACTCTGGGCTAAGGAGAAATGAGGTCCGAGGTTCAAAACAAGCCAAGGGGCAGGATTTTTGATTAAATTATGTTAACTGTTCATATTTCATTTATGGGAATTGATATTCCCACACCCTCTATTGTATTTCCCAAACTCACTTGCCGTCGGCCTCGAGGTCATCTATTTTCGTCATTCGTGAGGGCCAACGTCATCGCTCGGACATATGTGTGGGGGTGGAAATATCAAAAACAGGGTGTGAAAATAACAGTTCCCTTTATTTATTTCACCAATAAGCTTTCAAGTACCTGTACTTGTCATCTGTTTGCTAGAATCAAAGGAACTGCCTTCCTACAATTTTCCTGCAGAAGGGGTTGCATCTCAGTTAATCCGTTTACAACTCGCCATTGTTGGATTTGGGAAACCGAGTCCAACGACACATAGCGAGGGAATTCTGTTTCAACTCCGATATGATTAGTCCGGCTTGCTCAAAAACGAGGAGAGAATGTGCATATCTTGTACCTCCACACAAGTTTAGTGGAGTACAGAACGTACAGACTGGACGGCAGTTAACGATTATAGGGTCCAAATTCTCGGTTATGGTAGATGTAAACTAAATAAATCAGCGTCTTTACTCAACTCAACTCAACTACACTACCCAGTAACATCGGCAGCCGATTAGATCATGAGTTCGGGGGTTGTACCAAAGAATCAAGAGTAAATCAGGTTGACCCTACAACAGATGGAAAGAGTTCAAGGCTATCCTTGAAGGACGAAAAGTTATCTACTAAGATGGTCTCCTCTGTCGTAGAATTTCTAAGACCTGCAAGACCAGTCTCAGAGTTGCTGCCCCAAACATGCACGCTCAATTTTCTCCTATGTGGTGATCCCGAACTGAAGTATTTGTCGAACCATTCTAAAATATCCTTCTTTTGCAGCGTTTGTATCTCCAAAGCTTCCAGCTGTCGGGAGTTAAAGAGATATCTGCAGTGTGTTATGCGGAAGTCAATTAGTGGTCAATCGACCTGCAGTGGCGTTTAGCAGCATATGCGCTCGAGGGATCTGAAGCACCCAAACTGTCTATGAAAATTGATGGCATGCGAACGTACGTTAATGAGCACAAGAAGATAAGATCCCGTAGCACCCTTAACAAACTCCGATGAACCTTAAGACAAAAGGTGATTGAGAGAGAACGCGTACCTTCTCTCCCATATCTGGTCCCAGTGTCGGTCTGTTTCTTCCATGAGGGAAGTATCCCGCTCCATCTTATCCGCAACAAGTGCTTCTTTGTAGTTTGAGAACTCTTCATCGCTCATTTCAGTCTGCGAGCAAGGTAAGGTAAGATTAATTATGCAATTAGCTTTCTTTACATACTACTGAAAACTGATTACGAAGTCACCAGTACAAAGTGTGAATACATACTGGAATTCTTTTTGCAGTTCACTTTCACATCACTAATTGCTTACATTTGCTCAAGTAAGACATACCAGGGTCTGTTGAATAGTGGCAATAAAGGCATTTATGCGCTCTTGGAGATAAGGAGGACTGAATTTCGAAGATTGAACTCGGAAAGCAAAGCCCATGATACGATGAGTAAGTCGCGTTCCACAGTCAACTCGGTAGCCCAACTGTTCCTTCGTCCTGCAAGTTTGGGGTCCAGCGTGATGCCCTTGTTTCGTAAAGGCAAAGAAGTGTGCGGAAATCATAAAGCAACAAAGACAGCCACAATCTTTTGATATTCTATGATGTTTATACCATGAACTCCAAAATTCGGTCGGGTTATTAGGTGAAAGTTGAAATTTGTTGCCTACTTTACAACTTGACCCGGGTCCCCAAATGCAACGACAATCTCTTGCACCCAATATAGACCCGCTGGAACTCAGTGTCTGATGTACCTTAGCTGATTGAAGCATGGCTCGAAGACAATTTCTTCAAATAGATCATTGAGTGCCTTAGAACGCATAGTTGACGTTCCAAGATCTGGTTCCAATTGGAAGTACATCTATATGACCCCAAGAGAGACATCGAGCTATCAGATCAAACGAAACTGGAAGAGAACAATGGACGAAGAAATCCAAGCCCCAACAGAGAATAATCTCAGAGCAAAGAAGATGGATTCTAAGAGAGCGGAAAAATAGAGTCACCCCAGTGGCATAGGTTGCCTATCACAGCCTATCACTCTTACGATAGCCGAGAATGCAAATTTACCTCCACAACTGAATTATCCTCAGCTTTATTCTTCACGTCCGCTTTGACTATGTGACACAATCCGGTTGGTAGCTTATGTATGAGTTCTTTGGGCACCATCTCCGCAGGTAACTCATTTGATACAAGGGCGCTCTTGAATACGTTGGCAATAGTCAGTGCCTCCTCTTCGGACAAATTTCCATGGCAAAGCGCTTCCATATAGGTCTGACATCAGAAACCAACGGCGACAAGCAATATCAGAACTCAACTTCGACTGTCCTAGATGTCACAGCTTGCTAGGGGAAACCATCCTGAACAGCAGAAAGCAGAAACTAGTCCTTTTAAGGATTGACCAAGAAAACCATCTAGAGGTAATCTTGAAAGTGTTTGACCGCCTGAAGCACTAGAACCTTAGCTAATACACTTGCACCTACCTTGTCAAAAAGCTCGGATGCAAAATCTCTGACATCTTGCAAATTCAAGTTAAGCAGGGCCGTCAGTTTATCATCGACGTGGAAGAAACGCTCCTGAAGAATCTCGAGTCGTATATAAGATGCATGCTTCATGGGTTTCATATTCATGTTCCTATAAGCTCTTTCCAACTCCTCCTTGATCGGCTGGAGCACGAATCAGCACACAAACATTGTTACCATACACTTCAGAAAGAGTCAGAACGAATACCTTACAAGCCTTAAAATAGCCCCCACATTGATACATTGATTTGCTCCAGTATCAATGAATAAGGGATGTGAGGAAACCTCAAGAGTGTAACCCAGGAAGGATTATAAGACATGTCACAACAGCCATGCGTGGATGTAAAGAGAACTATTAACCTTTCAGCACATAAACTACAAAGTGTTGCGGCATGTAGTGTGTGAGCCCTACTAAGTACTTGTGGATACGCCTCTGACCTGGAAACGGCCTTCACTTGGCATAAAAGTCTTCACTAGCTCTGAAATCTTGGAAGCAAGAACCGAGAGCTTTTCATTGAATCCAAAAAGTTTCACTTCAAGTCGATAGCCTGAGATTGACATGGAAGACTCCAGCTTTGCGACGTTCGCCTGCAGAAGATAGAACAAGTGTGAACAGGTGTTCGTTGATCCCAGAAGCAGGAACGTCCGATGCACTGCAATATTTTGATAATCAAGCCCATGAAACACTCTTTTTACCAGGTAGATCGTCTCATTAAGGGCATCTTCCAGAAACTTGACGTAGAGGTCCATGAGCGCAGCCGACTTCGCACTTCTCACTGTAGCTGGACAGGTTATGGCAAAGTATATGTTCGCCCTGGGGGACTTGAAAGTTCTGTCCAGCTTGTACCAAACTTTCAGCAAAGGTCCATCGACTAGTATTCTAGGCACATTTGCAGGTTCTGGGCTAACAGCAAGTGGACTGATCAGGCTGAAGTCATGGGGTATGAACTCGTTCACCACAGGCATGTGCAAAGCTGCATCGACAAAAGGTGGATTTGCCCAGGTATTCATTAACGTTTCTGGAATAGACTCGACCAAGTACGGTACCTCGAACCATGGTTCATGCTGAACACCTGGATAAGAATCAAGATGTTTCAGATTGCACATTAGGTTTCCTCAAGTGCGCTTACACCGAGTTGAAATGAGATCCAACTAGGAACAAATTATGAGCCATTCAAAGCCATCGATTTATGAGATTTTCATTTACTCACCTGGAGCATTGTGGTCAAACTGCTTGGTCACTAAATCGAGGCGCATGTTGTCTGGAGTAATCAGGGATAGCAGATCATTGACCAACTTGGGGTCCCACTCTTCAAATGAATAATCTCCGTAGATGGTGTGCTCTTCAGGGTATAAATGCATATTCGCTGTTATTCATGGCAGCGTCCCTCGTTCAGCGTGTTATTTGCATGTCTACTCGGTAACAGAAAGCTACGTGCAGGTCATAACTTCTCAAAGAATAATTCTATATCCTAGAACTGAACAGCATTCTATATCCAAATGAGCTGTACTGCAAGTAGCACACTCGTGGCGCATCTTGCCAGTACCCACTAGAAATCTCAGCGATGAAAAGACGGCGCGAAATGGAGTCCTAGAATCAGATCTGCTGTGAGATTGTAATAAGTGAGTATTTGTACATGCAAGGCGTACTACGTAGTTGTCCGCTGAGTCTTCCTCTGCAAACTTGAATTCCATCATTCCCATAGCTTGGAGTTCCTTGAATACCCACTCTTGAGGACCTATTCCCCGGAGCATATGTATGTACTGATATAAAAGGCCAGCCACGTCGAGAGTCTACACAAATCCGCAAATACCCATTAGATGAACATTGAAAAATAGGTACAAAGCCTGCCATCCAATCAATGGCAACCGTTGTGAAATCTTCAAAGGTTGCAATCAGCTACAAATCAGAGCACTCGTTCTCCACCAAAATTCCGAGAAGAATTCAACCCGTATAAATTGTCCAAACCGATCCAGGTAGTACGCACGCTGCATTTACCACTATCGTTTACAGTCCCGGGAACTTGTGGTTGATTCGCTTAACTGTATCAGCGCGAAGTAGGTGGAACTGACCAGGAAACGATCCTCACCTTGTCAAGGCCAAATTCGGTGAGATATATATTCAAACTAAATATGTATCCAGCAGTGTTCCTCTCATGACCACTATCTCCGACTCCGGCCGACAAAGCAGTTGCCCATCCTTTCTTCTTCAGAAGTGACAGTAAACTGCCCGCACCCTCTGTGAACCCATAACAATATACCTTGATTAAGAAACCAACAGCTGGATGCAGAAGCGAGATTGTGTACCATAACCTCAATTATGGTGAGCTTGTTCGTTAGAGACTCTAGTTCCAACAAAAAAAAAACACGTGCATAGAAATTAATACTTAGGACATTAATCAGAGACTGAGAAGGTGTTGTGAACAATTGTGATGCACCATTAAAAACCTAGGTGATCACTGTATCTAGAAGCATGTTGATACTCAAACGATGATTGGATAATAAATATTTGTATAGCCTCAGTAAAGTTACTAAAAGTTATAGGATTGATGCGATAGAGACTGCTTGGCTTATAGATGAGATAAAGTTGCACGTAGAAGCACCCAGAAAACGCTTACACAAGGAACGAATTGGTGTTAGCATTTGTGACGTACCATGTCCAACAAGATGCGAAATATAATCTGAAGGCTTCTTTAAATATGCACTTTCCAAAGAAGGGAGCGGCCACATCATGGAAAGAAGGTGAACTTCTTTCACAGACTGCACTCGGTAAAAGTTCCCTTTCTCCCATATGGGACCTGACCAGGTCCGGGACAATTTTTCTGTGCCTCCTCCCTTGACTTCCCCAAAGAGCTCAATCACCCAATCTTTCAGCGTCTCTAGTGATTCTGCATAAGGTACTGACAAAGCTTAAATGAACACCAAAAATGCCAGGTACTTCCTTTTCCTACTATAATGTTCGTCCGATACAACAATCCAATGGTCAAAACCCCCAAGACAGATTCAGCGTCTGTCGGAGATACAGACGCAGAATCCACGATTGACTTAGGTTCTCATGATAGGAATTCCGAACAGTCCGTTGAAAAAATAAACACGAGAGGATAGCGGCGGAAGCCGTGTCGAAATACTTCTCGTAATACATGAAAAATACTGGCACAGCCCCGTCTAAAATTCATGATACCAGGGCAGTATAAGAAATGATGGCATAAGAAATCAAAGCTTCTTGCATACCTGCACCAAGAACAGTTAACTTCATACGCCCTCCAAGATAGTTCTTCTTGTAAAGTTCCAGCATCTTGCTCCTAACGTCCACACCTTTCAGCATGGGATCACCAAGACTCTTCTTATTTCCTGTTTGGACGTCACAAGTTACTAACCATGAGATTTAGGTACCTGCACGATCTGAGCTGGACGATCGTGACTCAGGTGAAGTGATCAGGGAAATGAATTTAACGTCTTTAAGGCAACAGCTGAGAAGTAATCAATCGAGTGGAAAAGAGGTAATGAACCAAATAGATTGTGCCAAAGCACAGACAAGAGGAGAAGCTATTTCCGTTCCTTTTACTTGTAGCACAGCTTAATTTCATCACGAGGAGTATGTATGATATAACAGCTTTTGAGGAAGCTTTAACGTAGTTCACATCGAGGTACTGGACTTATAAGTTCAAGAGCAGAGAAAAGAAGTCTTTACCCCATGTGAACGCATTAAACGGATGTTTGGGGTCGGCAGTGTGGCATTGCACTTGAAGCAGCCGTGCACTATCATTTTGTAGTACCATGTTAAATTCTGAAGTCGAAAACACAAACTAATCCACTTAAGTGACAAAAAACTTGCAAAATACATGCATACAACCTTCTTAGAACACTCCTTCCTAAAATCTCAAAGATAGAAATAGGCAGATGGGAAAAACCAAACCCGAAAACGAAACGTCCATTTACTCTCGATAAGGTGATCAATTGCAGACTTACTGACAAATTGAACATCAACTAGAGAGATAACGATACCTGACTCTATGGCTTGGACCTCCCGATCCATGGCGTCAACCTTGGCAAGAGGTGAGATAAAGAATTGAGAAAATCTGCCAGGAAACATAAAGAGCATTAGAAGAAAAGGTGACAGAGGCACCTGAAATGGCTTGGCATTAATTTGAGTCCTCGGTCAAAGCACAAACACGCGAACAAACTAGTGTTACCTTTCAAGAGCAGGTTTTAAGAACTTTCGGTTGACATCAAAGTGATAACATGTGGACTCAAGTTCAGTAAACGCATTTGAACCACCCCCGTGTTTGGACAGAAAATTGTCATACTGCAAGATGAGACCCAGACACACCTCTGTCAGATGTGTCATGAGTAGAACCAAGCCATTCAATTCCAATCAAATTCCTTTCAGTATGTGGAATGAGTAAACTTGAGCGCAAAGCGCCTTGCCGGGAATACCCTGCTTCTGAAAATGAATCCTTTAGAGCAAAACGAGTCAGTTTTGCTCAAGGTGTGTAACTAAACGCGGAGCGAGGTGGAGAACCAAGACAACTGGAGTTTCACTTTGCTTGCTCTTTATCCGCAAAACTACTTCGAAAAGATATACCAAGTTCGCAGTTCTTAGACGTCAAGTTGAGACATTATCCAGCTTGCCTACTGCTGTTCATATCTAAATAGGAAATGCGGTTCAGCGCCAATTAACCATCTCCCATCCCTAAACCCTAAACTCCCTGTCTTGACGTAATAGACACAGTCGGGCACCCTGCCTCTGCTGAAATAGTGAAAGTAGAAGTAATGTTTCAGAAGGTTGAAGGTATATGAGAACAAGCAGAATACCCTATATTATCAGCCTATATAATACAAACTTTCCCGTAATGTAGTGGTTTCAATTTAAAGTTGAACTATCCATCGAGAATAAGATCGGAAAACGACAATCACCTCGTTCTCATCTGGGAACTTGGAGCTCCCCATAAATAGCATGTGCTCTGCAAAATAATGCTGTGAGCGTGGAGTTCTATAGAAGCAATACAACCGCCGTTTTCCATAAATTAGGGCGAGTTTGTGAAGGACAACACTAAACAGAACAAGACACTGTGTGATCGTCAAGAACGAGGATTATATGCATTTGGTAGTTTGATTCGAGAATATACGAACCAAGAAAGTGAGCGAGTCCCTGAGCATCTTCAGGGTCTGAAAAGCTTCCCATTCCAACAGACAGTGCAGCAGCAGCCTGCTCCAAAGGAAAGAAAACCCTCAGTCAGTGAACCTGCATGATTCAGTAGCGCGTAAATTTGAAAAAACTCTGGTAGTCAACCTAGAAGTCGCTCATATACTCCATGCACAAGTTTCAATAGGAAAGGGATGGTCAACAAGTATCTACACCTTCTTCGTAGGGGCCATTCCACACTTGCCAGACCCAGACGCCCTGTTGCCATCGTCACTCTCATCTTCATCCTCATCGTCATCTACATTCAGTTAATACCTAGTAAGCTTAAAATTTGCTCAACAGGAGCAAACAGTCTGTTGTAGGCAGGAACGAATCGTTACATGCCTATCAACAGCTCCACATGCGTTCAATAAAGGATATCGGAAGATGAGAGCAGAAGTCGTTCTAGGAACGGGTGATCCAGAACTCACTAAATGCATATGATCGTTAACCAAGATATGCTCTATGCTCAACGCGAGAATAGTGACAACTCCATAGAGTAGCATGCATCAAATGTAACCTGAAGCAAAAGCATAATAAAGGATACTTAGTGAACACATTCTGAGCCGTGAAAATAAGGTGGGAGCAATGCATTACTTTTCTGCATTACAACAGTATGCGGAAAGAGAGAGAATGTAGTCTGGAAAAGAAAAATACTCACTAATCCAGAATAAATTTGCGTCTGAGCTTCCATTATTCGAAGAGCTTCCATTATTCAAAGTCATAATCGTAGATCTTACCGTCGTCATGATGATCGTGAGAATGGACCTCATAGTGCGTTCCATCTTCCGCATCATCACTGCCCGAATCCTCTTGACCTTCCCCGTCTTCTTCCTCGCCCTCATCTTCATCCTCATCGTCGTCCTCATCATCATCATCATCATCATCCTCACCAGACTCAGACAACGACGACCCATCGGACTTCGATGACATCTGAGGATCGTGAATTAAAAGTGCAGTAAGTCCATTCTCCAAATGCACAACCTGATACAAACGCTTATCGTTCGGAGCTTTAACCACAACAGGGCCCTCCTTAACCACATTCGTCGTTAACCCCATCGAATTTCCTTGTCCCACCACTTGCGAGCGAGTTGTCGACAAACCTGAAGTCGTTCTACCTCTACGAGCTGAAAGATTCAACTTAGGGTTAGGTCTGGGATGAATTTGGAGCTTCAATCCTTGTATGGCTATGGCTCTCTCCACTGCCCTCCCTGTAGCGCCATCAGCGTCCAAAGAGCGCCAGATTTGCGTTCTTGCGTGCCACAGACATTGCATGGGAGAACGATGATCCGGTTTTGTAGAAACCCAAACCCCCTCCCTTCCGTCACTCTTCCTGTCAATCGAGAGAGTGGAGGGGACGGGAGGGGTTTAGAGCACATTCGGATCTCTCTCCTTCTTGCCTGGGAATCTGTTCACCTGAAAGAGCTGGACTGATGGGGAATATTCCATGGCAGTCCTACGTTTGCTGGACCTGGACCTGGACCGTGGGGGAAGGAAAGAGGAATGTTTGTCCTTAGAGTAAGGTATCTGAATGAATCTCTTCATGCGTACAAGTTGACTCTCCTTTAAAGGTCCGGTGGAATTTCTTTCTTATTTCATGTAGTCTAGGAATGTGTATGTAGTTCAGTTACATTCTGGGGAACAGTTTGACGATAAAGAGATCAAATCCCAAATGTGCATTTATATTATTGTGAGTGGACAAAAGAGTTCCTGTTCCAAGAATGTTGTAAGTAACTCAATGATTAGTTGATCTCCTGTTTAGAAAAGGAATGCAATTAACCACATTCAAAAGTTCTTTGAGATTCAGCTTTTTACCTTATTTATGTCGAAATCAGGCATTTCAACTTGCAAAGATTTCACGTTCTTATCATAATTACAAATCACTAATTAGTACTTAGATCTAGATAGAATTTCCAGTTGCCATAGAAAATAATCTCTGGAGAAAAAATTCCAATAATATAGATTTCATTGCAGAATGTGCATGTTGTACTTCAGATGAAAAAAATATTGCCAAACTATAGTATAGGAACATCATCAGCCAAACCTAATATATAGAATATCAATCAAATTATGATTTTTACGTTGATGTAAGGATATTAGAATAGTACTGTAAAGCCTAGTTCAAATTAATTAAGGATGAGTCCAAAAAGAAATTAGAAATATAGGTAATTTATTCCTCAGGAATAAAAAGTTAATAAAGTATTATACAATAACAAAGTTACATACAATATGCTTACAAAAGGCAGAAGGTGCAAAATCATGGGAAAAACTAGAAAGAAAATTTGAGATGATTGGTTTGCACGATTTTAGCATGATAAGGGACCGATTCGCCATGGTTGAAAATTGATGAATAAAATCCTGTGCTAATATGTGGTCTCCAAACGGTCTACAAGATCTGTCAGTGGACGAGAAGTCAGAAGTCAAGGTGAGGTGTATCACAATAGATTAAGGTTTATGGGATCTGCAATGATCCAACATGACGTTGAATTTATGACAATAGTCTCTTATCAACGTCTGATAAGTCATGATCTAAACCCCTGTTTCTAAAACGTCCACGCTGTCAACCTTCCAGTAAAGATTTAATTAAGTACATCGAGGAGGAAGCGGTAAGTAAGATCAGCAAGGTCATCATCTGAAGTATAAGTCATATCATGGTTTTATACACCTGTTCCTTGAGCATCATGCGTCAACCATGAACTATGAGATTTAATGCACCTTGAGAACTATGATATTTAATAATCAGGTGCATTAGGTAAGTAAGTTCATCAAGGTCAGGATCCGAAGCTTAAGAAAGTCTAAAATCCTCAAGAATATGAACATGACCTTGAGTCACATAACATAATCTAAACATTAACTACATAGGTGATGGCTACCTAATCTGGTCATAATCTATGCACGTGATTACCGTGGACTACACCTCCATGTGAAGCTGGTGACAAATATGCATCCTTGTTGGATATGACCAAAATAGTCGCTAGTCCACCATGTGAAGCTGGTGACAAATATGCATCATTGTTGGGTATGACCAAAATAGTCGCTTACCGTCGTCTGATTAGTGATGTCCTATTCCTAAAACATCGTGCTGGCCACCTTGAAGTATAAGAACTGATTAAGTACGTAGGTGAATTTGGTCAAGGGGATTGTAAATAAGTACTTCAGATTTTCTTTCGCATTCAGAGTATTGTTTTTAATTTTTCGTTTCGGTAATTTAGCACGCAAATTCATGTTACTTGGTATTAAGGCACTAATTAGTTGGGCGGAAAAACAAATTTTCTTGTATATTTCAATTAACAAAGTATAGATTATTCTTCATTCCGATTTCTTTTGCTCCAAGTTCGGTAAGTTCATCAGGGTCAATATCTGAAGTCGTAACTGATAAATTAAGACCTGTTCCCGTGACATTTTCATGCCCCGTCGGTGGAGAGAGAGAACATGGGATAACTTTAGAATGTTGTTTATATTTGTTTATATTTATACAGGGACGGACGATAAAGAGAGAAAAGAGGTAAGGAATGGAATGTGATTCTAGAGTTCTAGAGAGCTTATCACATATAATAATAGATTCTGTTCGTTTTTCAATCTTGGTTCTTTAGTATCTAGCTTGAATAAAAGATTATGAGTATTTTTAGTTTTTTAGAGTTTAGAGCAATTATTTCATATGGAGAGATAGCTTGTGAATTTTTATTTCTAATCTTTTGGTATTCATGTTTGAGTTCCATGTGAATTTAATTAAAAAAAATTTGAAATAAAAATTGAAAGTTATGAATTTTTATTTTTTTTAGGGTTTGGGAGAGATCGTAACTATTCATGTGAGTTGGGAGGTGAGGAGTTGTGGTTTTGAAGATAGGGGAAGATATGTAAATGAACATAATGTGAAACGATCATTATTCTTGTGCTAACCATGGCTACATTTCTCCATGTGGGGCCACATAGAATGGCTCGGTGCATCACGGAACACTTTTCTTTGCAAGGGTGTGAGAAGGATGCACAAGGACTATGATTAGACCACTTGGGATGCTCAAGTGAGACAAGAGATCACATTGATAGTAGTGACACTCTAGATTACACATGCTTCTTCTACCCTTCGTTGACCGTTTTAGGGATACCAATTGAGTCATGGGAGTGGTTAGCATCTCAAGCGGGTTGTATCTTGGGGTTATTTGAGACTAGTTTTCCATATCCATACCTATTCCATAGGCTACCCCATACACTCCATGATGAGGCTAGAGAAGCTTTTCACCAGCCACTTGATTGTTTGGCACGTGATCCCTTGGACGAGTTAGCATGGTTCTTATTCTTCTTATTCCCTTGATGGTGCCTTTGTTAAGCTAGAAGGGGACGTGCGGGGCATAGAGAGGTGGTTGTTAGATTTTGTCAATTCCAAGCAAAGGATTGGGATGCCTCACAAGAGGATTTGGTTAAGGCTACATGTTTTAGGAGACAGATTTTGCTATATGATACCATAGAGTCCACTCAAGTGCAACAATGTAGGACATTGGGTCAGGTGGGGGAGTTTAGTAGAGCAGCACAAGCGCTACACCCTTTGTCTATGGCAAGTTCCATTGATGAGACTATCTCTTCCTTATGCTCACTATATCCTATGGTAGGAGAGGTGATGGGGGATTTGGCATGTAGGTAGACATCTCTACCAATCTCATGCAGAGGTGTAGGCCTATTATCTATGGAGGAAAGGGCAGCTATAGCATTTTGGGTAGTTGTGCTTTCTTGGCACCCCTACTTTCCTCCTGCTTTGTGTTTGATGATAGGCCAGTTTTGGAAACTTATGTGATTGAGGTGGAAGAGGGATCCTTTTCTCTCCAAGTGTTATTGCGGCAAACGAAAGATGGTCTATCTCCATGGGCATAGGAGGACCTTCCATCCTTTGCTTCACTACAGTCAAATTGGACCAAAGATTTGCAATTTTTCTTGATGGAGTGACAATGTCAACATATTCTACATTCTCTGTTAGTTGACTCCTCCACTCCTTGGGTCACTAGAGCATGTCTTTGCTCTTGCTCCAGCAAGGGTGCATGCTCTTGGATCCTAGCTTGACCGTGCATTAGGGCATTTTGACTCGCACCAAACACTTTCTCTACAGCAATGAGGTTTTGCCTAGGTTTGGTCTACCCGTCTACATTTTCATTACTCACTTGTGAGCGTGGTTCTACACTAAATGCAACAACGGTATATATGACACGATGTCCTTATAGAGGACAGAGGATAGCTCCCCATGATGCCATCATGGATATAGTGTTTGTTATGGCACAAGAGAATGGATACCTTGCTTGGAGGGAATGTTCATATCTTTGCAGATGACACATGTCAAAGCAAACTTATACTTGATCCAAGATGATCAAGTGATAGTGGTGGATGTTGTGGTTATAAACTCTACCTGGGATGCAATTTTGGAGAGAGTGATTACTAATCATCCTAGATGGCTGACAAATAGAGCAACAACACACAAAGTCTCCAAGTACAATGGTATGAAACGAGGTCACATCTTTGTTCCTCTAGCCTTGGAATGTTATGGAACTTTGGACATAACGTTCGACAAATTTATCAAGGAATGTGCAAGAGTTTATCATATTAGATCCAAGGGGTACCTCTCACTCTCATACTTTATAACATACTTTAGACAACGTGTATCCATTGCTCTATAGAGATTTGGATGATGCAATACACGATAACAATCTTTCTAGGTGATATTTAGGATGCTCCAATAGTTTGTAGACCTTGCGACTAGGATATCTTAGTTGCAGTCGGGCTAATTTCTCATATCTATACTATTGGAGCCTGGTCTCATTCTACCTTCTTTGTCTCTCCCTTGTCCAACTTGATGGGGTCTTTCCTTTCTTCAGGTGTTCTATGTGAACACTTTTTATGAAATTGGAATGTTCATCCTCAAAACGAAATGGGTTTTATATATTCATCAAGCATGGAGTTAATGCCACTGCATGATACACAGCAGGCAATTTGGGTACTTGGAGTAGATTACCGAGAGGATCCTGTCCCGAAGATAACACTCAATTCACACTTGCGTTTGAGAAGATTAGGTGTTTCCAAACTTGCAACTGACTCCAGACTTCTCTGCAGTCATTCCAAAATTTGTAGCATCGACTCTCTGCTGTGATCTCTCCTTTCTTCTACACAGGCAAATCTATGTGAACGATTGCTTGTAAGCATAATCCTTCTGGCATGCAATAGAGGTAAGGGCATTACAGATATCGAGAAGTTCGTTTCTACTTCTACTTTCTGACTCCTCAAGACGACTACTAAAAGCCAATATAAATAGTAGCGTAGAGTAGAATGCAATTTGTGTTGAGGTGCTTGGCGACGATGACTAGATTATCATGTAAAAGTCCGCTTGCTCCTTTCAGGGGAAAAAGAGACGATACAAGGCTACCTACGAGTTTTGCCTCTGAGGTGTGAGTCAATAATCTATTTCCAGTCTACCTCATCCACAGGACGAAGACTCTAGGCACTAATAGTGGTCAGAATTTGCGACCATAAAATAAGTAACACATCGAATTCTGGCTCTCTCGATATATAAGTACATGAGTATCAGTACCGACCTCCGGGCATCTACCTATCTAAACAGGAAAGAACCTAACGTTGCTTCAAAGAGTTTTAGGACTTCCCTGCTGACCTTCGGAAAATCAACGAGAATCCCTGCGCTGATGCTGGCTGGATTGAGGGGTACTACAGTGGAATGCTGATACATGTGGTCCAACCATGTCAGTGTAATTGAGTAATGGATCAAATATCTCTCTGTAGTTCCCAGTCGGCATAATCACCTGCTCAGACAGATGTATTCGATGGACCGGACACTGAACAAATTACAGATCTTCGTTCAGCAACTAAAAGTTCATCTGAGCGCAGCAATTTCCGACGACAAAGCCCCTATCAAAATACTGGTGCTTCTCTCTACGAACTCGCGAAGTCATGTATGGGATATCGGGGGCACATTGACCGTCCTGCTCAAATTCCTGACATTGTTACTCGTAGATACATTAGCCAACATGCTGGCATGGAATAGGAGGCGTGTGATCCTAACATACAGCGAAATCAAAATGAGATGAACAAGGGCCGCCTCAATTCGCAGAACGAGAGCATTCAGAAGGCCAAGGCTTACACTTTAAGTTTGGTCGACACTTGAGCGGGATGATGCCAGTAAGTCTCTGATGATACATCGCAGCTCACGGTTTTCTTCATGAAGCACCCCAACCTGGAGATTTAACGTGCAAGGGCTTTAGTATCAGAAACCGTGCTGCATGTCTGGAGTTTTAGTACAAAACAATTGTCTGGATACGACAAATGAGAATACTATGCACATAATTCAAACATTGCCAAGTATATATTTGAACGGCTGTGAGAGAAGAAATCCTCCATCTACATGACAGAATATCTTTAAACACTTGCAATTTCACAAAATTCCAGTCTCGAGGCAGCTGATAGCAAAGAAGTTATATCACGTATTTGAGGTCATCATACCTCAACTTCTGCTCTTAATAAATTTTGCCTACACCCTGCAAGTTGATGCACTAAAAGTTGGACCTGTTGTGAAAGTCGGTCAAGCTCTAATTCCGCCGGGTCAACCCTGAGCACTCGATGTCATTTGCCAATCAGCTTAAATATGGAGAGGGAATGGAATGAACCAATTGTCAAACAGCAAAAACAAAAACTATTGTCTAGAAACAGTATTTATATCCAGAGTCCTTCAGCTTGAGTCAATGTTTGGAGCTGGTAGCTTGCTTACCGCTTTCCCAACGCCAAAGGAAGGCAATGCGGCCAGTCTTCAGGAGCTGAGGCAGAAGTGTCCAAGGAATCTGTGTCCGTACTACAACAGCCTTCCCTAGACTTCTCTTTGTAAGCCATGATAGCATCTAATGACGAGTCGTTAATATCCTGCGTGAAACAATTACCAAAAGATTACAAATACGGAACTATGTGGAATATTTGAAGCCAAGTTCCACCCCTGGTGATCTTTGGTAAGCTAAGATCGAGATGTGCCGCTCGCAACAAACTGCTGGGAGAGTGGAGCAATACGTGCAGCTCTATCATGAAGACATGGACTGAGAGCCAGTTCTGCAACAAAAGGAAAGACCTACAGTATGAGAGGCCACCTTTTCTACATCTGGCAAGGCACATTTCCTGTCGGTTGTGTGTAATTGCCCCTGCAAGAAGTCGCCGGTCTCCTTCTCTAGGCCGTCACAGCAAGCCTTTACATGCTCCTGGTCTCTGCAATGTTTCTCCCACGATAATACAAACTCATCAGCCTGGGGTGAAATTGTCCCGGCTTGACATTTAGCTTTGTAGCAGATTGGGCCAACCTTTATGCACTTCAATCATCACAGTGATTGTTTGAGCTGCATTTACCTTGCAGAACTGCTCAAATTATCAGCGAAGTGCAGTTGCTCGAAAGCGCTATAGTTCGCGTTTTTGATTTCTTCAGGGTGCACCTGATCAGTAACCAGCTGTCCTTCTTTATCCACATGCTGAAATGGTTGCTTCATTCTCATCTTCAATTCAGCCACGGTCCGACATGTTCTGTTACCATCTAAAGAAGCAACTGCCAACTCGTGCTTAAGTTCTGACAGCTGAACGACTTCACTCAAACCTGCACACTTATGGTCATCCCGTGCATTCTCTTTATCTTGCTCATTGTCGACTTTCGTTGGCAAACTCAAATTCCTGACCTTCGCAGACCAATTTCCTGAACCTCCATTCCCCGCAGAAGTGTACATCTACTCATTAACCGATAACGAGTAAGACCCTGAACTTTGGTGAAATGCGAGTCCAACAGACGCCTTCTTCTGCCGTTTACGTGTAAATCAAATTCAGTACTACTATCATGGTTCAGTTGTAAGTGTTGGCTTCAATAAGACCTCCAGGCAAGGATTCCAGGGACGCTTGTTACATGACAATTGCGAACAATGTCCACAAGTTCTCAATGATTACTGCAAGCTCTCACATAACGGCATTACATTTGCGAGCAACGTCCAATTCCGGTGAAAATCGTGTCATCCTTCTTTTAGCTTAGATATCACACGACGATGCATAAGACGAAGCTCACAGGCGTAGCACTGACGTACACGAATTGCGAACGAAACTTTTCCTTCTACTCAAGCTGAAGCAGAATCGCAAGTCCTGTATCTCGACGCCGAACGAAGCAACTCTACTGTAAACTCCAAACTCTCACAGCTTCGAGCGCCATCGCAGTACTACAAGCAGACGCTGTCGGTAGAGTGGTGTAGAGAAAACCGTAGCGGACGGAAAGAACCGTTGACAAACGCGAGGTTTGAACGTTGGACTGAGCATGTTCACGATCGTGCGCGAACATTCGACAAAGAGCCGCTAAAATAGGACCCGACATAGCTGGTCCAATTTTCGCGGTCGTACCACGGTCCAAGGCTATCAACTGCAAACTGCAGACAAGAGCCGTACCCTGCAGCCTGGCCTCCTAACGCTATTCGGATGTCCCCGAAGGAACATCCGATAAATTTGGAACGATACACAGAAGATTAGCATGGCCCCTGCGCAAAAATGACACGCACAAATCGAGAATATTCGACGCCGAAACTTACGACGACAGTTCGAGAATGGGTTCCCTGACGAGTTCGTCTGGAACCCAGACCGACGAGGATACGAGCAACTCGTTCTTGAAGTCTTCATATGCTCCACCTGCGGGACTTGTTTCTTGAATTGGAATTTCTCCACTGCCTAGCAAATTTCGGAGGCAACAAAGAAGACTCGGTCAAGTTCGGCTTCTGTAAGTGAAACTTTATGTACGCGACTCTTGTTCTTCTTTCAATATTTCAAGTGTGATTGGAGTGTTGAAAATTCTCATTGCTTTTGCAATCTTGTAGGGGACTAAATGTGGTGGCTCTACTTTCATAACACTTTCTTCTTCATAGCAGAGATGTTTGCATAAGGAATTTTCAATAGAAGATTTTATAGAAATATCCCAGTCAAAATTTACGAGATAACCAGTGGAGTCCACACGCACTAGAATTGAATGAGATTGGAAAAATCGAGTACGAGGATTTCCAAAACATCAGAAGAAAATAATCAACGGATTAGTACAAAAAATTTACCTGCCATTTCTTTACATACTTCATGATATTTTACTAAAATTACGCATAATCGTTTTACTGACTCGCTGCAAAATTCGATCAGTATCCAATCGAAACGCCTGTCATTTTGATGATTACCTGATGATCAGAAAGGTGCCAATGGCGTGCAGAACACTGCTCCAAAAAGTATTCTGTTTAAAGATGCTTTTAACCAACTTCGAATATGCCATGTTAAAAGTGTAGTATCGGCATAGTTAAAATTATACTCGGTTCCATAGAATGTCAATGAATGTACATTAAAATTCTACGTAGATATCCGAATATAGCTTGAATATTTTTTTACATAGTTTGTTGAATATATTTAGTTAAACCAATGAATGGAAAAATCGAAGTTACTCACTTTTAAGAAATCCCATGTATGTCCATCATCCAAGAAAACCCTCTTATCAAGTGTTCGTCATATTTGAGTAATAAATATACGACAAATATACAGCTAAAGAACTATAGAATTGAAGAAGTTAAAGAACCTATCTTTACTTAAAAAAATTATCAAATATCATATTAGTACTAGTTGATAATGGATCTAATGTATCGGATCTTGGCAATAGTGGAAAGGAAAATTTATGAATAATGTTGTAAGGTAATTATATCACACTTCAAACTAGGTGTTTAATTTTAAGAATAATTTCAATTTTATTAATTAAAAAAATGAAAATATATCTTGATGAAAAATAAATTAAAATACGTAATATAACTATAATAATAGCTTTGACTTTGATATATAGCCCACACTTATCAAATTAAACAAATAAAAGTATCCATGGAAAAAACTCTAACATAAACTTAATTAAACAATAAAGAATGAAACATGTTATACAATCTATACCAATGAATTTATTTTAGGTGGTTAGTAACTAAGATTAAACTTCCTCCAATATCGAATATAAGGAAATCTAATAACTCTATTGGAGTCAACAAGTATTACCCCTAGACTAAAACCCAATCTCAATAAAGTTTTATTTACGTTTGTCATCAATAAATCAATAAGGTTTTGTTACCTTCCTTAATTAAAGTTAAGAAATTCTTTAATAAGCTTACTAAAGTATAAAAGTAAATTGAAAGCAACTACAACTTCCTTTGTAAGTGGCATTTGTCAACTTTAAACTCAAAATAAATCATGAAATTAAAACTCAAATTTCAAATTTAACTAGGCAGAATGAAATGAGATAAATCTTAAAATCAAACCAAAAGATCAACAAATTAATAAGAATATTTGTTGAAAGTAAATAAAAGTGAAGAAATTGAAATAAGACTACTTAAATAAAATCAATTGGCTCAAATAAAGTATATGACAACTGCTTACTCATATACTCATGCTCATATACTTATATACTCTTTTATATATATATATATATATATATATATATATATATATATATATATATATATATATATACTCATATACTCATGCTTGCTCACATTGGATATTTCAATTGTCAAAGCTCCACAACGAATCTTAAAACTTCTTTTCAACACAAAATTGTTAGATTTCCTATGTTGCATCAGAACTTGTAAATTGAATGTCATCCCATTGTATGCGGCATATCTTATCTTCTATGTGCCCTTTGTTCTCTCCTCAACTCTTAGATCTTGAAACTTCTACCTGAAATCTTTCAAATGAATCCCCAAAACCATGTGACATGAGACTTCTAGTCAGAAACTTGCACTCTATCAGGCTATAAGTAGATTGTATTGGGATTGGACTTGGGCAGTTTGTATCGAAAAAAAAAGGCGACCGCGTAGGAAAAATGAAGGATGGGAAGACCCCATCAAGCCGTACAAGGGAGAGACAAAAAAGGTAACATGGGCTAAGCCCCAATAGGTTTAAACATAGTTCTTGTATAGGTAACATCAACAATGCCTGATTGTAAATGCTTTTTCTCTAGAGAAATACACAATGCATGTTCTATGCATTCTATGCAATCAATGCATGTTCTATCTCCATGATTGAGTCCAAAACCATGTGACATGAGACTTCTAGTCAAAAACTTGCACTCTATCAGGCTATAAGTAGATTGTATTGGGATTGGACTTGGGCAGTTTGTATCTAGGTTTAAACATAGTTCTTGTATAGGTAACATCAACAATACCTGATTGTAAATGCTTTTTCTCTAGAGAAATACACAATGTGATATTTTGTCGATCTCTTGTGTTGCACATCTATCCTATCTTCAATGAAGAAAATGGAATCCAAGTGAGATAGTACATAGTCTTAGTATGTTGAACTACAATTTGATGTGCACTAAATGCATAATGTTGTATCTAAGTATTCTAAGATTTCCCATATGTATGACATCCAAGACACATATCTACAACCTTTTGCGCTTGACAGTCAGCTTTGGAGTTCAATTCCCCATTCTATGGATATTAGATTTCTAGCTATGAATCAAGTATCAAGCACAACAAACTTGATTGGTTCATATAAACTAGGTTTTATACTTCTTAGTTCATGATGAATACTATAGCAAGTCGAATCAAGCCATACATCTTTGAACATATCTTTTATTGAGTTTAGTCAAGAAGCCCAAAGTATCAAACTCCACCTCACAATCAGTGTGGTGTCAACAAAAAGCCATTAAGCACAAAGCTTCAAACTTCACCTTGAGATAAGTTCATTGTTAATTTTAAATCATTGAGCACAAAATATCAAACTCCTCTTTACGATTCAGTAGGTCATAAGCCCTTTGTCAATAATAATCCACTAAGCCCAAAACCTCAAACTCCACCTTTCATTTAAGCTACTTGGCCTTTTATTAATATTAAGTCTATAACAATATGGAGTTTAGCAAAAAAATTAAGTAGAGCTAATGAAGTAGCAAATGAGCCAAATTAGCCTAGAATATTCTAGACATATCTAAGAAGCTTCCCAAGAAGCTTCTTAGATATGTCTTCTATATAGATAAGCTTTTTGGGAAGCTTCCTGGCTAGCTTAGCTTGCACACAAAGTAAGAAGCTTCTAGAAGCGTCTAACTAGCTTAGCTTGCATGCCAAGTAGGTGGTGTCTAGAAGGAAGCTTCTTGAGAAGCTCCTCAAGAGCCTTGTATGCTCCTTATAAATACCGAAGCCGAAGCTCATGCTAGGTATTTGGAGTTTCTCACACTCAAGTGTCCCAATGTGATATTCCATTCTCCTATTTCTCTCCTTGGTCTCGATCTTTTACATTGGTATCAAAGCAAAAATGGGATGGATGGAATTTATGGACCACCAAATCCATTTTTGCCAAACCATTGGGATTTTTGCATTCGAGTACTACCTAAGTATCATTTCATACAATTTATAACCTCACACTTTGGGCAAGGTTTTCTGAATATAATCACTTTGTTCAAGGAGCTTGGTACTTCCGGTTATAACTTATGGAGAAAATTGGACATGTTGCATCTATGTGTTAATAAATTAGATAGATTGCAGGTGGTGTGATAGAGTAGTAACCATGGCGGCAATGCTCGATGTTATCATTGCTATGTAGTAACAAATTGAGCACTTTACTTGATTGTTGGATGAATGAGATCATCAACAATAAGAGCACGTAGAGAGAGTACTAGTTTGAGAAGGAGATGACCAAATCCAATTTCCAAAACCCAAGGTTATTGAAGGCAAGAATCTCTTGGGTGCAATGGAGAATTGTTTGTTTGATTGCAAATGTTATTTCAAAGCTACCAATCTTCAAGATAAACTAAAATAGATTCTCTTGGCTTCCAACCAATTGGATGGAGTAGCAAAGCCATGGTGGCAATTCCAAGTGGAGTGCGCTGACCCGCAAATTGTTACACTAATCTTGACATGGGTAGAATTCAAGAGTGCAATAATTGGTCAATTCTAAACTATAAATGGCACACAAGCTGCATGAGATAGGTTGGCAGAGTTGAAATAGATTGGCTTTGTAAGAAATTACTTCAAGCAATTCTACAACACCATCATGCAAATTCCAGATATACTTGAAGGTGAAAATCTGGATTGATTTGTGAGGGGTTTGAATTTACAAACCAAATTAGAGGTAATTATGCAAGAACCACAACGCTTGGTGGAAGCCATGTGGTTGGTTGAATGCTTTGATTCCTTGGTTGCAACAACTTGATCTTGACCTTATCGTGTGTATATACGTTGTTACACAACATACATCATTGTCAACATCATACACTATAGAAGCACAACTCACACATAAGTCATACATAGAATCTAAAATGTCACAATAATCAGATTATTTACAACTCTCAAATCAACTCAACTCAGATTAGTATTTGATCTATCACTCTATAAACTGCCAATAGTTGGGCACTAATTACAATCAAGCCATACCCACTCTAGCTAAGAGAATCCAAGTGATGTTCACCAGCCTTTGTCCACCATGGCTAGGAACTCAAAGGCTCAACATCAGAGAAGTGAGCTCTTTGGAGCTGCACTTTGGAAGTATACCCCAAGACTCAAGCTAGGTCTGAAACCCTAACGGTCTTGCTAACAACGCACTCAATGGTGCAAACGGTGCAAAGTGACGGTAGGCCCTATCGTGAATTTAGTACCTCAAACACAAAATTTGATTGTCAAAAAGTAGTCTTTGGGAAATTGCTAAAATACCTTTAACTACTATCACTACAACTCCAATGTCCAAGCAATCTAGATGCAACACTACAAATGGCTAGACAGTTTTTGTGCGTATATACATTGCTACACAACATACATCGCTGTCAACATCATACATTATAGAAGCACAACTCACATATAAGCCATACATAGACTCTAAAATGCCACAATTGCCTCCCTAGCTAGCGGTTAGGTCCCTCTAACTCCAGATAGCCATCTACTTCAAGTATTTGGTATACCCTATGATGGGAAAAGATCAGAAGGCCGGGTGCTATGGGGCTCCATCGTTAGTTGCATATCTGCAATCTATACCATATAAAGAATGAACTAGCTATAGGTCAAGTACATCTAAGACATAACCACTGTCCTTGAGGAAACACTGTGAGGTGAGGAGTCATTCATACCATATGCTATCCTCTCAAACAACTATCATGCACTAACATAGTAGTAGCTCCACCAGAAGAGCCACATAACATACACTTCAAGCTTGCACGTAAAAGTGCCAAGCTTGGGTCCATAGTACCATCAATGTTTGGAAGATGACATGGCACACAATTGTGCACATGATCCTTCTAAACAACACCATCATATCCTTCTAACACAAGGACTCCATATGGAAAAACTTCACGTACTCTCAAGATAGTGTGACCTATCGAAACATCAAGTGTCATCGGTGCTGTTTGTTGTAGATATACATAATCATTTGGATGAAATCGACGGATCAAGGGTTTATAACCTCCTCCTTGAATGGTAGCATAGCATAAGGTATCTTTATGTTGAGCAATTGCCAAGTTCTCAAAGGCCATTGGCATCACTCTCCGAAAGATCTCTGCCCATTGAGAATATGCGCTCATCCATACATTTGGATCATCCAAGTCCAAAACTACAATAACATCTTGACAAATGGCTGTAGGTAAATCTAGATCTTGCCCATAGAGTAGGAAGTAAGGAGAGAAGGATGCTAAGGAGGCTTGCCGGCTGAACCGATAGCCCATGGCCAACCAAGATAATTGGAGATCCCAATCTCCCAAGTGGCCTCTTTGCAACCCATACTTTTGCAATCCTCTCTTCATTGTCTGAACCACTCTCTCTGCTAAGCTATCTATCTCAGGGTGGTCTCGGAAGGTAGTATGATGATCAATCAAAGCCTTGTCACACAAGACATGAAACTCCTCCAAGAACTATGTACCCTGATCAGTCAAGACCTCAACTAGTGCACCAAAATGACTAAGAACTCAATCCAAGAATGATTAAGTTGTCTCTTCACTAGACTTGTTAGGAAGTGCCACCAACTCAATCTACTTGGAGAAGTGCTCCACCATTACCAAAACATACCAATGATGTCTCGCAATCAGCGGTAAAGGTCCAGCAAAGTCCAAACTCCAACGGTAACCCAATCCCATCATAGGTAATGGGTGTAACTATGGCATAGGAGCATTGAATGATGTTCTAACTTGGTCACAAACCACCCATCTAGCAACAAACTATTGTACCTCAATTTGCATACTACACCACCAATAATGACTCTAGAGTAAGCTATATGTACGCTTTACTCCAAAATGTCCTAGCTCCTCATGAGCATGACGGACCAACTGTGGTCTCTGAGATGGAAGTGGTATTACTTGCATTCTACCATCCTCCCACACACGCAAAAGATAGTCTATCATTAAGACGTCACCATGAATGTCTCACTTAATTGTACCAATATCTTCACTCTTTGGATCTGTGACCTCAATAACTCCTCTTGTATGCTCTAAGAGAGATACCACAAAAGCCTCAAAAAATATACATATAAAGGCCAATGCATGCCAACCTGGCACCATCTCCTCATCTATCTCACCATGCCAACATGCTCTGGTTTGATCCTGTTGGCTAGGACATGAGTTTCTACTCAACCCATCTGCATCACGGTTCACCACTCCAAGTCTGTGAACAGCCAATGTAAAAGACCAAAACCGAGGAGAGAAATAGGAGAATGGAAACTCACATTGGGACACTTGAATGAAGGAAAACTCTGAATGCTTAGCATGAGCTTTGGCTTTGGTATTTATAGGTAGCATACAAGACTCATGAAGCTTCTCAAGAAGCTTCATTGAGCTGCTTTCTTGGAGTGCAAGCCAAGTTAACCAAGAAGCTTCTCAAGAAGCTTCCTTCTAGAAGCCGCCTACTTGGAGTGCAAGCTAAGCTAGTTAGAAGCTTCTAGAAGCTTCCTTCTAGAAGCTACCTACTTAGGGCGCAAGTTAACTAGTTGGGAAGCTTCCCAAGAAGCTTCTTAGATACTTCTAGAATATTCTAGGCTATTTTGTCTTATTCTCTACTTCATAAACCCGACTAACTTCGTCGCTAAACTCCGTATTGTTACATATTCCCCTGCCGCTAGTTGGTGTCCTCGTCGCCAGTGAAGCTTCGAATTCCTTGATGGCCATCTGTGCATTTTGGAGGTGGGAAAGAGGTTCCCATGTGGCATCATGAAGAGGATACCCTTTCCAAAGGACCTTGTACTCCGTATGTTGGTGACGGCCTCGTTGAATATGACGACGCGTAAGGATACGATCAACTTTGTACTCCTCATGATCATTGATAGGGACAAGCAGAGGAGGAGATTGGACTCAAGAGGAAAAGGAAGAGGGGTTAGGAACAAAGGGTTTCAACTTGGAAACATGAAAGACATGATGGATACGCATGTGACAAGGCAAGGCAAGTCGATAAGCAACAAGCAAGACAATGTGGGTGATATCAAAGGGTCCTATCCAATTAGGAGCAAGTTTACGAACTTGGGTATCAAGTGGGAGAGGGAGGTTACTAGAGGATAGCATGACTTTATCACCAACTTCAAAGGTGAGATCACGACAATGGTGGTCCGCATATTGTTTTTTGCGATTCTGAGCAACAAGGAGGTGAGACTTGGCTTATTGGAGAGATTGGGATATAGTGGTCAAGAATGTGGAAGTATGAGGAACCTGAGAGGGAAGGGGAGCAAGAAGCAAATCAGGAACAAGGGGATCTTGGCCAAAATTGAGAAAGAAGGGAGAAAATCAAGTGCTTGCCTGTTTGGAATTGTTGTAGGCAAATTTTGCAGCTGCAAGATATTCATCCCAGTTGGTATGGTGGACATTGACAATGGCCCGCAACATATCCTCCAATGTACGATTTGTGCATTCAGTTTGTCCATCAGTTTGAGGATGATAGGCCATGGACAAAACAAGCTTGGTGCCGAGTTTCTGGAAGAGTGCTTGCCAAAACTTCCCAGTAAATTGAGGATCACGGTCGGAGATGAGTACATGTGGCATCTCATGATGCTTGAAGACATTGTCGAAGTAGATTTGCACTAAGGTTGGAGCATCCACGGTATCACAGGTTGGTGCCAAGTGGATTTGCTTACTAAGCTTATCCACAAACACCACAATTGTGGTGTGTCCTTGTTTTGTCTTTGGCAAGGATGTGATGAGATTCAAGCTCACATGCTCCCAGTGAGCGGATGGAATGGCAAGCGGTTGAAGGAGTCCACTCAGCTTCTGATTATTGGCCTTGTTACGTTGGCAGCTCTCACACAATCTGACAAACTCTCAAACATCTCGTGTCATGTTAGGCCACCACCATTGACATTAGAGGGTACCCAAGGTCTTGTCCACACCCATGTGACCAGCGATGGGTAAATCATGGGCTTCTTGAAGGCGCACAAGTCAAAGATCACCTTTGGCTGGAACATAGATCCGGTCCGCATGGAATAGAAGGCCTTCCTTGAAGGAGAAGGTGTTGTACTCTTTGTCACCTATTGTTAGACGACCATGTACCATTTGGAAGAAGGGATCTTGTCGGAGAGCTAACCAAAACTCATTATGGATCTTGGGGTCAATTGACACCGTCGTAATTGCTGCCGCAATAAGAGGAAGAGACTTCAAATCAGGTCATCGTGATAGAGCATTAGGGATGACATGGAACCGACCTGGTTTGTACTCAAGTTTGATGTCAAACAATTGAAGTTGCTCTTCCCATTGATGATGTCGACTCTTCATGTGCTCCAGGTGTAAGGTCTGCAACAATGGCTTGTGATCAATTTGCATGATCACTTGTTTCCCCAAGAGATAATGCCTCCATACCTTGGTGGCATATACCATTGCAAGTTGTTCCCGATCTTGAGCAGAGTAATTTCTTTCAGCTGTATTGAGTCGGTGAGACACAAAGGTGATGGGATGTAGTCCATCTAGAAATTCTTGTTGCAACACAGCTCCAATTGCAAAGTTAGAAGCATCAAAATCAACCACACAAGGTAGTTGAGGATCATATGGTTGAAGAATGGGTCCCGAAGACACCATATTTTTCAACTTTTGGAATGCTTCTTCATGTTTGGTGTTCCATTGGAAGCTTGAGTTCTTTCCCAAGAGGCCAGTCAATGGTGCAACCACATGAGCATAATAGTGGATAAATCGCCGGTAAAAACTAGCCAATCCATTGAATGCCCGTACTTCTGTAGCATCCTTTGGGGTAGGCCAATCAGTAATGGCCTTGATCTTCTCTTCTTCCATCTTGATCCCCTCTGATGAGATCTTATGATCCAAGAAGGTAACCTCCTTCTGCCAAAAAGCACACTTCAACTTCTTACAGTAAAATTTCCATTGTCGTAGTCATCTTAGGACCTCTTGCACATGATTCACATGTTCTACCTCTGTCTTGCTATAGATTAAGATATCATCCAAGAATACCACCACTAACTGATCCAATAGTCCATCCAACACCCGATGAATCTGATCCATGAAGACTGCTAGAGCATTAGTGAGTCCAAAAGGTAGAACTCTCCACTCAAAATGCCCATACCTTGTGCAAAAGGCAGTCTTTTGCACATCTTCTCTATCAATTGGAATTTGCCAATAGCCGCTACGAAGATCCAACTTGGAAAAGTAACGTGCTCCACTTAGTTGATCAAGTAAGTCATCGATCTGAGGCAAGGGATATGCATTCTTCACGGTTTGCTTATTGAGCCCACGATAATCAATACAAAATCGAAGTCCTCCATCCTTCTTTGGAACAAATAGTACCAATGCTCCCCAAGGAGAAGTACTATGTCGTATGAAGTCCTTCTCCAACAACTCTATAAGTGTTGTTCGCAACTCCTCCAACTCCTTTGGTGAGAGCCGATAGATCGGTCTACTCACTGGAGTACCCCTAGCAATAACTCGATCTTGAAGGGCATACCTCGATTGGAGGGTAATCCCTTTGGCAGATCATCCAGAAACACGTCCGCAAACTCCTTAACTATCTGATCAACCATTACTTGATGAGGCTCTTGGTCCTCCACAGATTGGTCTTGTGTAATTGGCTTGATCCACACCGTAAATACAGACTTATCTTCCTCCAAAGCTTGCTCTATGGCTGCTTTACTAACAAACTTCCCTTCTAGGGACTCATCTCTCTTCCAAGCTTGCTCCATGGTTGCCTTCTTGGCAAAATTCCCATCTTGGGACTCCACTTCCTTCAAGGTTTGCTCTATGGCTACCTTCTCAACAAACTTCCCATCTTGGGCTTGACTATTCTTAGGTGTCTTACTCAGAGGTGCCAGACAACCTAATCGGAAATTTCTACCTTGGTGTTGTACTTAAATTTGGCGTCGGGTCCAATCAAATTGAACCTTATGACATTCAAGCCAAGGTAGACCTAGAATGATATCATTGTGTAGAGGTGCCACTACAAACCTCATACACTCCAAATACTCCTTCCCAATCTTGAAGGTAACAGGATGCGAGGTGCGGAATGCAGAACCCTTTCTACCATCCACCATCATCAAACTACTTCCAATTATTGGCTTGATAGGAATACCCAATTCCTTTGCTACTTGCATAGACATGCAATTCTTTGAACTTCCAGAATCAACCAAAATTCTACAACCTCAATTAGATATTATACCTTGCAAGTGAACCAGACTTGCATAGGTCAAGCCTTCAATCCCATTGGAACTAATCAAGCTCCCAATAGGTGGCTCGAAATCTCCTACTAGGATTCCTCATCTCCCTGATCATTCCGCTCCACAACCTCCACTTGGGCAACTTGTCGAGGTAGTCCATTCTTGAGTGGACATTTAGCAATGCAATGCCCCAATTGGCGACAATAAAAACAACCACCATTTTGTCACAATTTCTCTCTATCCGCCATGCTCAGTGGTCTTTGTTGAATTGCATCAATCTCCATTGGTGCTGGCTCCTCCACTTGTGTGTAGTGTATTGGTAGGCTTTGTGGAGGTCGAGGTCGAGACCAAGTTGTTGCCACCAAGGAATCAAAACGTTTGGCCAACCGCATGGCTTCCTCCAAGTGTTGTGGCTCTCGCATGGTTACCTCTAATTTGGTTCTTGCCTTCAAGCCCCTCACAAATCAATCCAGAGCTTCACCTTCCAAAATATCTAGGATCTGCATGATGGTGTTTTGGAACTGCAAGATGTAACTTCTTACAAAGCCAATCTGTTTCAACTTTGCCAACTTATCTTGTGCAGCTCGTGTGGCATTTATAGCTTGGAACCGACTGATTATTGCACTCTTGAATTCCGCCCATCTCAAGATCGGTGTAACCATTTGTCGTTCGGCTCGCTCCACTCAGAATCTCCACCATAGCTTTGCTACTCTATCCAATTGGCTAGAAGCCAAGAGAATCTATTTTTGCTCATCTTGTAGATTGGTAGCTTCAAAATAACGTTCACAAATAAACACAAAATTCTCCACTACACACGGGAGATTCTTGCCTTCAAATACCTTGGGTTTAGGGAATTGAATGTGATCTTCTCCATCTCAAACTGGCGTTCTATCTATCTATTCTCATTGTTGCTGGTCTCGTTCATCCAACAATCTAGTAAGATGCTCGATTTGTTGTTGCATTGCAAGGATAACATCCGGTATTGCCGCCATTGCTTCTACTCTATTCCACTACCCTCAATTTATCTAGTTGATTAACACATAGATACAACACGTCCACCGTTCTCCATAAGTTACCACTGGAAGTATCAAGGGTTCCTCTGAGATAGTGATCATATGTAGAAAATCCTACCCAAAGCGCGAGGTGATGAATTGTGTGAAATGATGCTTTGGTAATATCTAGACATGAAAGTCCCAATGGTTTGGTGGAAGTGGATTTGGTGGTCCATAAATTCCATCCTGCTCTGATACCAATGTAAAAGACCAAAATTGAGGAGAGAAATAGGAGAATAGAAACTCACATTTGGACACTTGAATGAGAGAAAACTCCGAATGCCTAGCATGAGCTTCTGCTTTGGTATTTATAGGTAGCATACAAGACTCATGGAGCTTCTCAAGAAGCTTCCTTGAGCCGCTTTCTTGGAGTGCAAGCCAAGTTAACCAGGAAGCTTCCTTCTAGAAGCCGCCTACTTGGAGTGCAAGCTAAGCTAATTAGAAGCTTCTAGAAGCTACCTGCTTAGGGCGCAAGTTAACTAGTTGGGAAGCTTCCCAAGAAGCTTCTTAGATACTTCTAGAATATTCTAGGCTATTTTGTCTTATTCTCTACTTCGTAAACCCGACTAACTTTGTTGCTAAACTCCATATTGTTACACCTTGGCAATGGGACCAAATCCTCTTACATAGCGGCGATAAAATTTTACCAACCCAAGGAATGCTCACACCCTGCTCACATCCATAGGCCAAGGAATATGTACAATAGCCTCCACCTTGGTCTGCTAAACACCAAGTCCTCCAGGGTAGCTAGTGTGACCTAAATACTCAATCTACTCATGGAAGAACCTACACTTCCCAAGATGTAATTTGAGTCCATGAGATCTCAACCTCTCAAACACCTCCAACAAATGTCTGTCATGCTCCTCCACAATAGTGTTATAAACCAAAATGTCATCAATATAACACCAAGCAAAATCAAATCCAGCTAGGATCCTATCCATGACCCTTTGGAACTCAGCAAGAACATTCTTTAACCCAAACGGTAAGAACCTCCATTGATATAACACATCCTTGTCATGAGGATCAATAGCCCAAAATGTTGTCTTGGACTTATCCTCCTCCCTGATTGGCAATTGATGATATCCCGCTCAAAGATCCAAAGTATTGAAGACCTTTGCATGCCCAATTGCATCAAAAATCTCCTCTAGTGTAGGCATGGCATACTGATCAGCCCTAGTTTTTTGGTTGATAGGATGGTAATCTCTACACATTTACCTATCTATGTAGTTGCCATGCATATCCTTCTTGGCTGGCATCATATAGTTGATGCATACTCTCCATGTGAGATCTCCACCAAACCAATCTCAAAAAGGTCTCTACTCTAGCTCTAAATCAATGTTCTCTCCATGTCACTATAATGATAAGGACGTTGGAAAATTGGTGTATTGCTAGTCAGCTCAATCCGTATACCAGGTCCTTTTAGAGCACCCAAATCCTTCATATTGAAGTCAAAACAACTCGTGTAGCTCCTCAAGAACCTCCAAACCTTCCGTCTTTCCTCTCTAGTAAGTAAGCTTGGGTCCAAGATCGGGTTCCCAAATATCCTCAGTAACTATCGCAAGAGTGGAAAATAGTATTGACTGGCTGCTACACTGGGCCCTTGGGAGAAATAATGTATGCCCCCAACCACTAGAGGTCCCAACCTCTGTGTGAAAAATACACTCCACTCTGGCTGCAAGCTCCACACGTCCTCTAATTGCATCCCAAGTGGACCAAGAGTGTAATCCAAGTAGCCCATGCTCACTTGGATGGATGCCAAGTAGACCACTCTCCCTAGTAGCTATTGGCTGTGTCCCAAGAATACTCTGTCCACTTGGTCCATCGCCCCTAGCATGTGCTTGAATTGCCTTGATAAGCATAGGGCTCACAAGTGTCAGAGTAGTGATACATATCAAGCGCATCCTATGTTGTTATGCCAAGCCAAGCCTCACAATCTAGGTCAAATAGTTCAGGTCCATAGCCTGACCTAACACTTGACGTCTAGATACCTCTAACACTGCTAGAACATTGGTAATACCGGTGTGAAAACCCATTGCCCGCTCTTTCTTATTAGCATTGGGCTCCACTAATTGCTGTAACTGTTAGTCCCAAACTAGTCCAAGTACTCCCTCGCAAAAAGCATAAGACCTTGGGAAACTCATGAGTGTGGGAAATGAGGCTCTAGGCTGTCCAACTAGGTTCACCATTGCCATAGCTGACCTATCAGCCACTACCACCGTCTAAGATTGATGCCCAACATCCAAGATATCATCAACAAGGATGTGGTCAAGTTGTTGAATCCCATCATAAGCATGTTATAAAACCTCTTTGGGTAAGAGGTTCATCCACCAAAGATGAAGATGATGAGCTTGTGATCCCACTCTGGCTACATCTAAATATACAACATGTCCCATCCAAGAATGGACCTGATGTGTACTCGCCACCACTTGGGATATGAGAATCACCCATCAAAGGAGCGTTCTCCAAAATGTAAGTTGGAGAAATGGACTGATGAACCTGGAGATGTCATAGTATATGTAACATCTTCCAAAATACACCATAATGAGGATCTTGATGACCCAAACCTTGGCTAGCTTGTGTATGTCCCTGACATGACCATCCAAAAATCACCAAGTGAACATGCCCATGTCTCTCTAGATCATACGCCCCCAATAAGGAAATATCTACTGGTAGGGCCTTTTGGTAACCTTTGACTGTTGACATTGGTAACAACTTAAGATACTTGGAGGCCAAGTGTGCCACATGATGTAGAGAGACTTGCCTAGTTGTCTCATCTCTCTCCACATACAAGTACCTCTATACTCGTATACCTGCTTGTAATATTGCAACTAGTCCGGTGCTAATCCCACCAAAGAACTTCAATAGATATATCCCATCTATTAAATACTGCCAAGTAATGAGTGTGGTATCCAAAGGTGTCAAAGTAATTGACTCTAGAGGCTCATCCTCACACTCATCTCCTGATGGTACAAAGGCTCCACTCCAAGCCTTTTGCACCAACTAATCTGCATGTTACTGCAATGCCTCCTCTTAACTCCACAATGGAACATCCAAGGTGGATGGAACAATCCCACTTGTACTCCAAATTAGAGTCATCTCTAGTATTGGAGTATCCTCTACATGGGCATTCCCCTCCAACAAGTCACTAGGTCAAGTAATTGCACCACTAAAAGCTGAAACTGATGTTGCCATGGTCTCGGACTATAGTAAGCCAAGACTACCACTACTAAAGTGTATTGGTAGGCGACATACTCGTCCCTCACCAGACAACCAACCTGGTCTACAAGAGGTTGTCTCCTCCCAATATTCAATGTTGATACCCATGGGGTATAACACTACTCCCTCAACTAGCACATCATATGACTTAGCTATTGTTGCAATAGCCTGAGCTCTCATCATCGAGCTATCAATCGGATGATTAGGCTAAACCTGGACAACAAGCTTCCTACATGTGATATATTGTGTCAAACCACCACCTAAAGATGTTTGGATCTGAAATGGACACCTCTCCACATTGGTCTTCCATAACTCCAAACTGACTACTATAGCCTTCCCCAACATAAGGGGTTGGGCACCAGAGTCTAACAAGACTCTTTATGGTGTATAGACCTTCCTTGAAGGTCCCACCAAATGGAAAATTCCCCTCTGGTTATCCAATAGGACAACACCAAGTTTTAAATTGTGCTCTCCCAAAGGTCAATTTAGCTGGCAACTCCTCTTGTCTAGCCGTTGCTGCCTACCATAAACCACTTGTCACTAGATAGATCCCATGCTCCTCAACCAAGTTATCTCCACTATCAACCACCTCTACTCTAGTAGTAGGAACCACATCATCCTTACTCTCACAAAGCATGGTAGCCAAATGGAACACTAGGACTAGGTCAACTTCTAATGTAAACATGTCATTGGCTAAAAACAAAGGGCACCACATAATCAGCTGAGCCACCCCCAACATCATGCTAGACTAAGTGTGTATAATAGCAGGTGGCTGACTAGTAGGTAGTATATCATGCACTCCATCATCACCTACCATACTTGCATTGGGACATCTAGGAGCCATGGATGTCATTTGCAATGCCTCAGATACTATGAAAGACTAGGGAAGTCTGACCTGTCTCCCAACCTCTCCTCTCTATAGATCTAGCTCCATTGATGCTCCTCTAGGCTCTGGAGCATGTATTGCACTCATAGTCATTGCTACACATGCATTTACCTATGTTGCTCCGCACATGAAGTCCAAAGCATCTCTATCACCAACATATGAGGTGGAAGCCTCAACACCCAAATCTTATCTCCCAAATCTTATCTCCTCTGAGCAATAGCCATATTAGCCAATCTTTGCTCCAACTGCTCAATCCGAGTAGCCGTAGTTGTATCAAAAGTAAGAGTAGGTACCGCACCTCTACTAGGTGTAGATCCTCTACCACCACCTCTACCACCTCATCCTCCATGAAGTGGAGCTCCTCTACTACTTGCCATAGCAGCCCTACCACTCCGTAACTTTGGGTGTAGGTCAAGGCACCGGTCACTAGTGTAACCAAATCTGTGACAATGCTCACACTATCTTTGTCCTGGCTATGATGCACCAGAGGTATCGGGTCCACTGCCCTGAGTACACTCTCTCCTATGGTGAGGTCCACCACAAGTCCAACAAGCAACACCACCACTCACTAGTTGATGCTGACCTGAAAATGAAGGTAAGGGTCTAGCTCCACTACGCCTTCCACTTGCTCCATAGGATCTGGGCTATCCACCCTATCTTCAAAAACCAACTGGGCATGGTGCACTTTGCTGCACTCTAGAGGAAGTAATAGTTGTGGATGAGGTCTCCTTACCAAATCCAAATGTCACCACACTCTCTTCTACCATGTTGAGCTTAATACACTCAAGCAAACCAAAGACCACCACCAAAGTAAGCAAAGTAGCCTATAACAACATAGCATCACAAACTCTACATCACAACTCCTTGTTCCAATATCCCATACCAAAATTGGACTGCCTGGGCCTTAGTAACTCCTTGAGTGAAATTGATCAGCCACCTCATGCATGTGTATGCCTCACGTGGGATCTCTTCAGCCTTCCGATGGAACTCCTGCAAGCTCCTCAGCTTGTCAGTCTGCACTCCTTGGTAGTTCTACCTCAAACATTGGAAGAACTCCACCATGGAGTTAAATCCCGGTACCACACCACCTCCTATAGTGGTACCTCCACTTGTGGTAGCACTATCTCCAGCTAGTGCACCTCCAATAGCTCCACCAACACTACTTGAGCTAGAACTTGTTGGTACAACCAATCTACTCTTGGCAACCAAGCCTGAAGTGATGGAGACATAGTTTGTAGACCAATATTATCTCCATAACTCAATCTCCTCTAAATGAGCTTTCACAAACTCATGGTAATTTTCTATCAACAGACCCTCCAAATGTTGAAACAACCCCTTCCATGCCATGAAGGATGTAAACAAAGTCGGGTTCCGCATCTACTGCAGATCATACCAACCATCAAACTCCTAAATGAAGTCATCCAACTCAATGGTACCTATTATACTAGAGTAATGCCTAGGGCCTTTGGAGGTCCCATAAATCTTGTCCATGTCCCACAACAATGGTGTAGACACACCAAGTGCACTCATAATTGAATCAGCTCCTTTGTCAAACTCCAACTCAGAGTCAATCTCCTCTCTCACTAGGACTTGAGATACATGTTGATATCAAGCGCCACTCTGAGTAAACCTACTATGTATTGCAAGGCTAACTCCTCTAGAATCCCCAAAGAACTCCGTCGTGACAAAGTAACCACAACTACAACCACAAACCGGAACCACAAATTATAACCACAAATTGCAACCACAAGTACACCACCAAGTGCCGACACCAATTGAGCACTATCAAGTGCCAATACCCACGAAATACCACCCACTAATGTAACTCTAATTGAGATAATTACACTAAGAGAAAGGGCAACATGTAACCTATCATCACAACACGCACTCTCATGGTTTACAAGTCATCACTTCTTCCCTCACCGGAGAGAAACAAAGGTAGTTTGATTGGTCATCACTCCAATCTCACTAGAGCACACCAGAGCACCAACGTTCCAAAGTCAGGGCACCTCACACAAACATGGTACACAAATAGGAAGTAGAGAATGGAGGAGATCCAATCACAAGAAATCTAAATGAAAACACTCCATCTCATAAAGCAACACGGGATTGACTCTGCCACCATTTGGCATTTGACATAAAAGGAGTTTGTATCTACATCCTAAGTTACTAGGATTATCAAGAATGGGATCAAACTACCTCTCCTAGCCAAAGCTACAAATGTATAGATAATAGTGGCATAATCACTAAGACAAAAAGTGAATGTGGACGAGTTGGCTAAGGCACCAATCTAGGAACAAGAGATCTAGGGGTCAAACCTTGTTAAGCACCATCTAGCAAATGGGCAGATATTGCCAAATAATGACCAAGATCTACTCTAAACTAGCTAGCCTCACGCCAACAAGCTAGCTTGCTAGCCCTATTAGGCCTTTATGGCCTCTCATAACCCTATGCCTCAAAGTCTCTAAATGCCAAATGATGCCTTTCTTCTTGCCACTTTGAACCTCCTCCAAATTTGGCAAAACTCCTCCAAATCTGGCCAAAATCTGACGCAAACTCTAGCAAAATCTTGACATAAACTCTAAAGTTAGTTGATTGCCAAATCCTCCGCTAACTCTTCACCCAAGTGAAATTGAAAAAATAGATTTCTCCAAATCACAAATTTATTGTGTAGGTTCCAAACTCCACCTTAGATTTCACTTTTTGAGCCCAACTTGCAACAAATTGGTCTTGCCTTCACCTCTTGAGCTCAAAATCACAACCACTGCTCAAAAATTGCTTCTTCTTTGCTAAAAAATTGGCCATTGCTTCTGCACATCGGCTGCCTGACTGCCAAATCTGCATCAAGAAGCAACGAGCTTCTACACACCAAGGAAAAATTGAACTTCAATCGAGCAACCAGTGATCCACCAAGCTTGGAGATACCACCAACACTCAAAGTTCCTACACCTGATTTCCCCTTGACTTCACTTCTATGAGGTAATCAGATTGTTTACAACTCTCAAATCAACTCAACTCATATCAGTACTTGATCTATCACTCTATAAATTTCCAACAACTGCACACTAATTATAGTCAAGCCACACCCACTCTAGCTAAGAGAATCTAGGTGACACTTGTTGGCCTCTGTCCACCATAGCCAAGAACTCAAAGGTCAACATCAGAGAAGTGAGCTCTCTGGAGTTGCACTTCAAAAGTATACCCTAGGACTTTAGCTAGGTTTGAAATCCTAACGGACCTACTAATGGCATACTTGATGGTGTGAACGGTGCAAAGTAATGGTGGGCCCCACCTAGACCCATCATGAAGTCAATACCTCAAACACAAAATCTGACCATCAAAAAGTAGTCTATGGGAAACTATTGAAATACCTCTAACTACTATCACTACAATTCCAATGTCTGAGCAATCTAGATGCAACACTACAAATAGCGTGACAACCTTGACCTCCACAAAAACTACCAATAAACTACACATGGGTGGAGGAGTCGGCACCAATGGAGATTGATGCCATTCAACAAAGACCACTTAGCACTATAGATAGAGAAAAGTTATGACAAAATGGTGGTTGTTTTTATTGTTGCCAAATTAAACATTGCATCGTTGAATGTCTGCTCAAGAATGTACAACCTTTACAAGTCTCCTAGATGGGTTTGTGGAGCAGAATGATCAAGGAAACAAGGAATCCCAAGAAGAGATTTCAAGCCACCTATTGAAAACTTGATTAGTTCTAATGGGATCAAAGGCTCAACCTATACAAGTTTGCTTCACTTGCAATGTATGATATCTAATTGTGGTTGTAAGATTTTGGTTGATTTAAGAATTCAAAAAAATTGTTTGTCCATACAATTAGCAAAAGAATTACATATTCCTATCAAAACCAATAATTGGAAGTAGATTGATGATTGTGGATGGTAAAAAAAGGTTTTGCACTTTGTATCTTGCATCTTGTTATCTTCAAGATTGGGAACAAGTATTTGGAGTGTATGAGGTTTGTAGTGGCACTTCTACACTATGATGTCATTCTAGGTCTACCTTGGCTTGAAATTCATAAGGTTCAATTTGATTGGAACCGACAACAAATTCAAATACAACACCAAGGTAAGAATTTTTAATTAGGTTGTCTATTACCTCTAAGTAAGACACCTAAGAATAGACAATCTCAAGATGCAAAGTTTTTCAAGAAGGTAGCCAAAGAGCAAGCCTTGAAGGGAGATGAGTCCCAAGATGGGATGTTTGTGAGGAAAGCAACTATTAAACAAACTTTGAAAAAAGATGAATCTCTAGATGGGAAGTTTGTCAATGAAGCAGCCGTAAAGCAAGCTTTGGAAGAGGATAAGTCTATTTTTGCAATGTGGATCAAGTCTATTGCACAAGGAGAATCCAAGGAATGTCAAGAGCATCATCAAGCAATGGTTGATCATATAGTTAAAGAGTTTTTGGATGATCTGCTAAAGGGATTATCCTCCGATCATGGTATGCACTTCAAGATTGAGTTATTACCAATAAGTATTCCAATGAGTAGACCAATCTATTTGCTCTCACCAAAAGAGTTGGAGGAGTTGCGACCAACACTTATGGAGTTGTTGGAGAAGGATCTCATACAACATAGTACATCTCCTTGGAGAGCACCAATACTATTTGTTCCAAAGAAGGGTGGAGGACATTGTTTTTGTATTGATTGCCATGGGCTCAATAAACACACAATGAAGAATGCATATCTCTTGCCTTGAATTGATGACTTGCTTGATCAATTGAGTGGAGCACAATACTTCTCCAATTTGAACCTTTGCAACGGCTATTGGAAAATCCCCATTGATAGGGAGGATGTATAAAAGACTGCCTTTTGCACAAGGTATGGGCATTTTGAATGGACAGTTATACCTTTTGGGCTCACTAATGCTCCAACAGTCTTTTATGGATCAGATGCATCAGATGTTGGATGGACTGTTGGATCGGTACGTTATGGTGTTCTTGGATGCATTTTAATCTTTAATAAGTGTAATGTTCCAAGGATAGAGAAACTCAATAGAGAAAATATGAATTCCACACTCAAACTCCGATGCCCCAAAGGAGCACCTTCTTTTTATTATATAGCAAAAGAGGATCTCTTCCAAAGAAGCCCCACCATAGAACTAGGTACATGGATAGGTGACCTATCAACAAGCTCCACCCTTAGATTACTTGCTTGGATGGGTGACATGTTGGTCTTGGTCCCATCTAGTTGGTCAAATAGGCTTTGACTGGAAGGAATATTTTAGGGAATCTTCATGTATGAATCTCAAAATCGAGTGGGTGAGGTACCATTGGAAAGCTCTTGCTTGATGAGACAAACTTGGAGGGAAGGAAGGACAGCCTATCCTTTGTTAGGGGAGGAATATGCACATTTTTTAGGCCTAATTCATCCATTTAGGCCTCCAAAATTGCCTCTAAGTTTTTAGGCCTATCTTGGTTTCTGCACTATTAGTAGAAGTGCTATTTTAGTGATACCTCTATTTCATCTACTTTCTCCATCATGTGTAGCATCCTTGTAGATGTCACCACCCCAAGTGTCACCTTTAGATCATATGCCTAGCTATTGATTCTAAAGTTTCCAAGCATGTTTTGGTTTCTGGCCTATTAGTAAAAGTACTCTTTTGGTGATACCTTTGTATGATCTACTTAGTCCATCATGCAAACATCCTTCCATATGTTACCAAACCAAATTTCATCTCTAGATCATACATTTAGCTATTTGTATTATAGTAAAACATAGGCAAAATATGCCAATCAAGTGTGAGAAGTCCCAAGATAGCTACAACAATGGAAGTTTTATTGCAAGAAGTCAAAGTGTTCCTTTTGGTAGAAGGAAGTTACCTTCTTGGGTCACAAGATCTCATTGGAGAGGATCAAAATGGAAAAAGAGAAAATCAAGACCATCATTGATTGGCCTACTCTAAAGGAAGCTACAAAAATACAAGCATTTATTGGACTGGTCAATTTTTACCAATGGTTCCTCCACTATTATGCTCATGTAGTCACACTATTGACCAATCTCTTGGGGAAGAACTTGAGCTTTCAATGGAACAACACGCACAAAGAGGCATTCTAGATGTTGAAACACATGGTGTCTTCATGACCCACTCTTCAACCATATGATCCTCAACTACTTTGTGTGGTTTTAAACAAGGTAGTTGAGGATCATATTGTTGAGGAGGTTGATTTTGATGCTTCTAACTTTGCAATTGGAGCCATGTTGCAATAAGAATTTCCATATGGTGGTTACATCCTATTGCCTTTGTATCTTGTAGACTAAATACAACAGAAAGGAATTACTCTGCTCGAGATTGTGAATAATTAACAATGGTATATGATACCAAGGTATGGATGCATTATCTCTTGGAGAAACAAGTGATCATGTGCACTGATCACAAACGTTTGCTGTAGACATTACATATAGAGCACATGAAGAGTCGACATAATCAATGGGAGGAGATAACTACAATTGTTTGACATCAAACTTGAGTACAAACTCGGTTAGTTCCACATCATTCCGGATTCCCTATCACAACAACCTGATTTAAAGTCTGTTCCTCTCATCACAATGGCAATTATGATGGTATCAATTGACTCCAAAGCCCAAATTGAGTTTAAGACCACTTTACAACAAGATCCTTTTTTTAGATGGTATAAGTTCATCTTGCAGCATGTGACAAGGAGTACAACACCTTCTCCTTCAAGGAAGGCCTTCTATTTGTGAGAACCAGATTTATGTTCCAGCCAAAGGTGATCTCCAACTTGTGCGCCTCCAAGAAGCCCATGACTTACCAAATGTTGGTCACATGGGTGTGGATAAGACCTTGGGTACTCAACAATGCCAATAGTGGTGGCCCAACATGACACAAGATGTTTGAGAGTTTGTCCAATCATGTAAGACCTACCAACGCAACAAGGCCAGCAACCAAAAACCAAGTGAACTCCTTCAACAACTTCCTATTTCATCTACTCAATGGGAGCACATGAGCTTGGATCTCATCACGTCCTTGCCCAAGATGAAGCAAGGTCACACAACAATCATGGTGTTTGTGGATAAGCTTAGTAAGTAAATCCATTTGGCACCAACCTTTGATACCATGGATGCTCCAACATTGGCTCGGATCTACTTTGACATTGTCTTCAAGCATCATAGGATACCTCGTGTATCATCTTTGATCGTGATCCTTGATTCACTTAGAAATTTTGGCAAGCACTCTTCCAAATACTCATCACCAATCTTACTTTGTCCATGGCTTGTCATCCACAAACTAATAGACAAACTAAACATGCAAATTGCACCTTGGAAGATATGCTTTGTGCCTTTGTCAACATCCACCATACCAATTGGGATGAATGTCTTGTAGTTGTAGAGTTTGCATTCAATAATTCCAAATAGGCAAGCATCGGATTCTCTTCTTTCTTCCTCAATTTTGGCCAAGATCCACTTGTTCCAGATTCCTTTCTTGCTCCTCCTCCATCTCATTTTCATTCATACTTCCACCTTCTTGACCACCATATCCCAATCCCTCCAACAAGCTAAATCTCATCTCCTTGTTGCTCAAAATTGGCAAAAATAATATGGAGTCCACCATTGTCATGATCTCACCTTTCAAGTTGATGATAAGGTCATGCTCTCCTCTAGTGAACTACCCCCTCCCTTGATACCCAAGTTTGTAAACTCTCCTCTAATTGGATAAGACCCTTTGATATCACCCAAATCATCTCTCTTGTTGCTTATCGACTTGCCTTGCCTTATCATATGCACATCCATCTTGTCTTCCACATTTCCAATTTGAAACCCTTTGTTCCTAACCCATCTTATTTTTCTTCTTGTGTCCAGCCTCCTCTTCCTCTTGTCCCTATCAATGATCATGAGGAGTACGAAGTTGATCGTATCCTTACACGTCGCCATATTCAAAGAGACCGCCGACAACATATGGAGTACAAGGTCCTTTGCAAAGGATATCCCTTTCATGATGCCACAAGGGAACTTCTTTCTCATTTCTAGATTGCACAAATAGCCATCTAGGAGTTTGAAGCTTTAATGGCAATGAGGACATTACCAACTAGCGGTGGGGGAATATGTAACAATATGGGGTTTAGCAACAAAGTTAGTTAAGGCTAATGAAGTAGCAAATAAGCCAAATTTGCCTAGAATATTCAAGATATATGTAGGAAGCTTCTTGGGAAGCTTATCTTGCACTCCAAGTAAGTAGCTTTTAGAAGGAAGCTTCTAAAAGCTTCCAGCTAGCTTAGCTTGCATGTCAAGTAGGCGGTTTCTAGTATGAAGCTTCTTGAGAAGCTCCTTGGTTAACTTGGCTTGCACTCCAAGAAAGTGGCTCAAGGAAGCTTCTCAAGAAGCTCCTCAAGAGCCTTGTCTGCTCCCTATAAATACCAAAGCTGAAGCTCATGCTAAGCATTTGGAGTTTCCCACACTCAAGTGTCCCAATGTGATATTCCATTCTATTATTTCTCTAGTCTCAATCTTTTACAAAGTCCTTGACACCAAAATTAAAATTCCATTTTTCAACTCATGTAGTTTAAGGCCTTGTATCAATATAAATCCATCAAGGCCAACCCTCAAACTCCACTGATGAATTCATCAAATCAAGAATCTCAAACTCCACCCTTATCATCCCTTGTGAGTATAAGTAGGCCAATATTACCACCTACAAGTATCTTGATTGAAAAGCTAGAAGTGAGCAAGAAGTCTAGTGCCATGATGAGGAAAAAAAGAGGAGCTCCCCTATATAATCCAATATTTTGAACTAGAAAGCTACAATTGATAATCAAAGCAAGGGACAAAGCACACTGATCTCTTTCTAAACTCCCTCTTCTTCCTCATTTAGGCAATAGGCCTCTAGACTACACCTGGCTCTCTCAATTTTCACTAGAGAAACCATCCATGGGAAGCCTCAAGTAAGACTATATAAAAAATTTCCATGAAGTCCACTACTTATAGCCCATATTAGGTTTTTCTAAAAACTCTAAATCAAAAAATATGATGAGCTCAAACCCTTGGACAACATTAAAGCTCAACAAAGTAGGGATGCTCACAAAAGGAGGCAAAATAGGCCCAAGGCTAGTTGTGCATATAGCTTTAAGACTAGATTTACATGTAGCAAGTAGTAGTATACTCAAGTGAGCTTCCAAAGCCTTATTTCTATCCATTGGACCAATAGTTACACATTGAACAAAGAGTTTTCTTCCAAGGAGCAAGAATAGCAAAACTACCCTTGTACTAGATTGTTTTTTTACAAGTACTACAATGCTGACCCATGCCATTACATCTTTTGCAATGCACTTGTCTTATCTCACCACCTTCCTCTTTTTGATAAGTGTGCTTTATCTTAAGGCAACCAGCAAGATGGTGCATCTTTCGCAAAAGGTAAATGTGCATGTTGTTGTTCTTGTTGTCCTCAACGTCAAGTTCAACATCTTCCCATTTGCTTTTCAAGGATTGGATGGATATGGTCCTTGTACGTGTTGGGATATGACTCCATCATGAAGCATTTTTTTGGTAAAGAGAGGTACATTCTATCATGTAACTAAAATAACAATAGAAGCATGGTCACATGAGATACCAAAATGTTGCCAAGACTAGCAAGTATAGGTGTTCTAAGATTCAAAACCTTATGTGAAAGTTTAGATAGGCATTCAAACTCAATGGTACTTGCTTGGATGACTTGGTACCTTCTTGCATGATTAATTGCAACTTGAATGTATTCTTGGCTAGAGGGGTGATATAAGATTTGTATGCTATGGCTTTGGTGTGTTGCTCCATGAACTAGCCCATAAGCTTCCAACATATGAGCTCAACCATTTAGAGTATAAGGAATTCACATGCATCTAAAATCCATACATTGAGTGCCTATGCAATATATTTGACATAAGATTCCTAAATCAGTTGCCTCCAAAGAATGCATTTGCACAATATTTTGGCTTTGTCTCGCAGATCCATTTGACAACTTTGGAAGACATGTTATTAATCTTCCATAGTTCTTGACATAATGAGCAAGTTTCTAAGCATGGAATGTAAATAGATCTCAATAAAAATCAATTCAAGCATGAGAAAAAGTGCAAGCACTGAAGTAAAGCTTACCAATGCACAAGCACACTTCTAAAGAAGTGAGAAAATTTTTGGGGTTTTGAAGGTGTGGCAAAAAACTTCATTGAGACGGTGCATGCAAAAGCCATGGAATTGGTGCCCAAAATTTGCTTCAACAACCTGAATCAATTCCTTTTGGTGGTCTTATAAGAATATGATTTTTGGAAGGCATGCTCCATTTGTCAATGCTCTCAAAAAGCATTACAATAGATTTTTGAGAAACTAATCCCAACTTGTGTCATTTCAACATCAACAATTGTAAAAGCAACATGGAAGAGTTGCTCTTATATGCCAATACTGGTTGAAAAGAGCAGTATCCCAAGGTATTTACTCTTTAGGTGTCTTCCATGAATGCCCAAGAGTGGCTTGCAGTTGGTGACAAATCCAAAAATTGATGCAAGTATGCAAAGAAAAAAGTGATGGAAGCGGTTGATTCTAGTGGTCTTAACCAATGTATTGCTACCAAGGTTTGCTTGCAATAGCTAGGTAGAATATTGAGGTAGATGTGCATATCTTTCCTCATAGGAACCGTGGATTGTAGCAAGGGCAGCCTCTTTTCTACGCAAGATACGATGATAGTGCACAAGAATGTTGTGTTCACTTTAAATATCATGTTGATTTTCCTTTGGCTTGTAGCTTGGTGCATCATAAAGCTTATAGATAATATCCTATGCAACCCAAGTTGCATTGGCTTGGTGATTTGTACCTCCATATATGTGAACATTATGGATGATCTGAATTGCAAACATAGTTAAATTGTGCATAAGTGAAACATATTTTGTAGCATGTTTTATCTGGCTTGATAAGCTATAAAAAAGATTAAAAAAAATCATGAGCACGTGTTGAAGATCATCTATAAAAAATTGTATGTGTTCTGCTCCTACATGTTGTACCTTTAGCTTAAAATGCACACTGATTGCATAGCACAATACTGCTACTTTTATGTCCTTTGCATTATCTTATCTTGTGCCTTACACAAGGTTGATGTTTTGTTGTTCAATCAGGATAAGCAACCAATTTCTAAACTGTGTACTTAATTCATCCAAACTGCTCTTCAAAGTGTTGTAGATTTCTTTTGCTTGGTGATTCCAAATCTATTTTTTACCTCTCATCTTGAATTGGTATAATCTTGTACTTCAAAGCATGCAAACCTAAAGAAATACAATATGTAAGTACAAGAATTCTATTGATCAAGACTATGTTTACAACTATCCACAAATGAAATAAGTTGTATTTCAATCTTAACTCAGACTAAATACATCTAGTTAAAGGATCTTTTGAGAGAATTGAATTGCAAAAAACATGGCTTTTGCTTCCTAATTTCCAAATTTGAGCTCACATGAAATCCAAAGTGTGCAAAAGTAGCATGGAAGACCAGCCTAATCAAAAGACTTCATCTAGGGTACTAAACTCACCATGATAAAACAATGTGCATATATGGGGTGCAAAATCACAACCCACAAATTTCACATGAGAAATCTCAAAACACTTTGATAAAGGAACATGCATTTAGTGCGCATCAAATTGGAATTCAGTATACCAAGACTTTGTGCTATCTTCCGTGGATTCCATTGTCTTCATTAAAGATAGGACAGATGCGCAAAACACGATATTATTCAAACGTCCCTTTGTGTATGTCCTTTAGAGGAAGAGCAAGAACTTTGAACCTACAAAGCATTTACAATCAAGTGTTGTTGAAGTTACCTATACAATAACATTTGTTAAACCCAGGTCCAACCCATATAAGATCTACTTATAACGTGAGAGTAGATAAGTTTCCGACTAGAAGTCTCATGTCATATGGTTATGGAGTAAGTCGTGGGGATAGAACCGACATCAATTTTTTTCAAAGATTTAAGAGTTGAGGAGAGAACAAAGGGCACGGAGAAGATAGGGCATGGGATACCATTCAATTTATAAGCTATGATGCACAAAAAATCTTAGGATTTTATGTCTAATAGAACTTCTGAGGTTCCTTGTGGAGCTTTGACAAGAAATATCCAATGTGAGTAAATGCAAAAAAATAAAACCAGTGACTAAATACAGCCAGCCAGAGGATCCTCCAAGAGAATTAAATTGCAGAAAACATGGCTTCTACTCAGTAATAGCCAAATTTGAGTTCACGTTAAACCCCCAATAGGTCCAGCTTTGATCTTGTCTTTGAACAATTACATGTAGTCGGATTTCTGAGTATTGAGCTCTAGCACTCCGAGCTGGAAAATTCATACCACTTGGAGAAGGATAAGCAGTGGAAAAGAGATCACTAACACACAAATCAACTATGGTGAGAAATGGAAATCTTTACTGAACTGGAGAATGGCAAAAACCATCGAGACACGACAGAATAACTTTCTTGCTTGCAAAACACATCAAAGAAGTTGATATAAAATCACAATTACAAGTGCCAGAGACTATTGTCAATAGGATCTTGACTTGAGGCAACATTTCTGGTTCATATCCTTCAGTGACTATGTGAGAGAACCGAAAAATCCTCTCCCATAAAACCAAAAACGGCCCCCACCTCTGCCCTCCCGAACCAACCAAGTGTAGTTTCATGATTAACAGTTTATTTAGAGTACTTCTGCAATTTTCGAACTTGTTAGAGGCATATGTGAATATTTCTTCTAACAATCTTCCCAATCCTTATTGGTATCAATACTAACGGGTATATTCGTCATTTCATCGTTTCAACCACCTTCCCCATCCATATTAACATCCTAAATGTGTCGAGATATATGTAATCATCCGAAATCCTGGTGATCTTGTTATCCTATGTGCGTCGGGTTTCTGACATGTAATCACCGGAAAGAGCTTAGATTTAGATCCGGCCGGTTAGGTGTGGCACGGGCGTGGTCCACCTTTTGAAATTCCTAACTCCTTTATTCTCTTCAACCAAATATTTTTCTGCGCTGGGTTTTTTCTCTCAACAGATTTAATGGAAGTCACATTCCATAGTATTGAGAAAACATTAATCAAAAGGCAAACCAGAGCATTCGATGGAACAGCAACCACTGTCAACAGTTTTCTTATATAGATTAGGTGAAGAAAGGAGAGAGTGTACATGATCAATGAAAAGAACATATGATATGTCCATGGAACGCCAATATTTGTTTGGTGAACACATCATAATGATGAGTTAGAACTTTATACAGAATAAAATTAAGATCATGTGATAAAGAATGGTATGTTGTCACATAAGTTTAAACATGTATTTATCACATTTTTAATATCTCATTCTTTTAGGATTTCTTTCAAACTTAAATTAGACCTCCAATTTCCTGCATCAGTTCCCTGGCTTAGAAGTGAAACTTTGATATAGCCAGTTACTTTTAGCATGGTTCATGGTAAGCTCTACTTTCTATCACAGTTTAGAGTTCGTAAAATTGACCCACAAAAAGTAAAGATTTGGCTGCGCCAATATATCTGGAAACACCTTTCCGAAATCGTTCTTGTCCATGGATGGAGTGCTGGAGTTGAGTAAATTGTCACATGCCCTTGCCTTTCGACTATGGTATTTCATTACAATATTTTAAACTGAATTTGTTAGAAAAGAAAAAGATATCATTTAGTACTAATTGGGGAAACTCATTCACCTACAAAAGTGGATCAAGCCTTAATTTACCTCACTATACCGCAATCTTGTTAGTCAATTAAGTATGATTAGCGGCTGGTCTGAGACTACATCACAGATTGACTTCACGACGGGTCGTGAGATATCGGGGGTTCCTTTACTTCACAATAAAGTTTGTCTTTTCCTGCAAACGGGTGGACACAACTTCATTTCCATCTCGACATTCCGCCATGAGTTCCCGCAGACTTGAACAGACTTGAACGACACTGGCATTGGGCGATGATGTGAGAACTCGAATTCAACCCGGGAACCAGTGGGTTATGACAAAATAAACAGGGTAGAAAGAGAGACAGCAAGTCGTAGACAGCGGAGCTGTGTGTCTACAGCCTGCGTCTGCTGATTCAGAATATGGTAGTGATTGATACAAAGGGCCTTTTGCTTTGTAGAGATAAAAACGAAAGGTACTAACGGTAAGACTATCAATTTTCAAACAAGATATCGAAAGAGAAGATATTGGAAAGGGAGCCGTATTGTCAAGAAGGAAAGTTGTGGGGACTGTCATTGATCGATCCCGTGCCCCATGATATTGTTGCTGGATCTGTTCTTTCGACATAAGATTCCCGGAATTCAATAATTTGCTATGGTGATCAATACAGTAGAGTTTTAGAGCAGTGCCACAGGAAACTCCTCTCAAAGAAAAAATTTAGAGCTCAAGAATTCTTTGCTTCGCCTTAGTGTGGCCCAGGCTCACCAGTACCCAGAGAAACAAATTCCCATCGCATGGATCGAACAAATTGTGACAGCTCGTTGCTCTTATTTAACGAGTCTAGCAGTGGGCCACTCCGGTCAATGTGTGGGCTGCAGTCCACCACTGCAAACATACCAAAAAGCATTTCAGAATTTGGTTTCTTACTGACAACCTTAGGGACAACCCGACTCCCACGGCGGACCCGGCATGGCATTCTCAAGGATTAGTTTTCACGAAAGCAATTAAGAACAGAAGAAAGGCCTACAAAACATATGGGCTTGTTTCTAAGACTTCTTATGCCTGTCATAAAGAAAGCTTGACATTCCGTACGAATCCACCAAGGCAAGGTCAACCATGTTGGCGCGCAGTGAAAGAAGCACATCTATGTCTTATAAAAGCTAAAGTCCAAAATAGCAGAAGAGGGCCCCGTGGGCGCTGTTGAGCACTTACTTGAAAACTTGTTGGCACTTTTGTCATGGTGAATGGAAAATGAGAACTCCCTCTCGGGATGGTTGGGATCAATAATCGTGAAGATGAATTTTACGGCTGTCATAAAAATATTCTCTAGTCAGCATGTAGACTACCGTACAGAGGAAGCCAGGTTCCGGAACTTAAACAGTAACAACAGAATCTATGCCGAGAGATAGCTCGTGGCAACAAATTCCATGTACAGACAATAAAGAGGTTTGATGATCTAGTGCAATCATACAATCTAGCAAAACACCTGCAGTTCTACAAACAACATGACGCTTGAAAATCAAAATGAACGTCCTACCCACCAACTGTGGAAAGCTTAAATAATCCACAGGAATTTAACTGGAAACCCAGAAGACTTCCAAGTAGAATTATAAAGAAGTCTCCTTAGATTCTTCGTCCTCTCCTGGTCTAAGGATGTGTAGTAGCTAATAATCATTGACTTTTCAGCTCTGCTGATAACGGCTACTCCATAGCTGGATAACGTTCTCTTTCAAGCGACCGGGTTTAAGGCAGTCAAACAAGCATACAGAATAGGCAATCAACACTAAAGAAAGTGTCTTAAAAGTGCACCACGAAACCATACCATTGGAGTATTCGCAGCGAATTCCAAGCAGCTCTTTGTACCAACTAGTAGCCTTCCGAAGGGCGTCCAACTTCTGTTTCCTGTGATCCAATTTGCTTGAAATTTCTGCACAAAACACATGGGATCAAGTTTCTGAAAGACCAAGTACAGACACAAAGTTTGCTGCATGATCACACTGGGCACAGGTCCCCTCAGTATGGCTAGCTGAAATTTGACGAATAAACACACCTGCCATGGCTACTGAAACTTTATCTTCTCCGCGCCGTTTAGATTCGAGAAGTTGTGAAATTCGTTCGCTGGCAGACGCTTCCCTGTCCTTAACTTGGGCAATCCACTCTCTGTATTTCTTAAGCGTCTCTTTCTGATCCGTAAGAGCTGAAAGAGGTAACGAGAAAAAATTTCAATTTCATAGTACTAAAAAGTCGTCACATCCTTGGGTACAGCATACTTCCTAAACATGCGTACAGGAGTTTATTGCACGCCCCTCAGTTTATTTGTTGTGACAAAAGTACGTGAACGGCGTCCCCCCTCCCCCCCCCCCCCCCCCACCCATAGGCTTACCTGACTCCAATCGGCCAGATTCATCCTGCAAATTTCTCAGAAGCTCTTTCAGCTCAATTGCCTTCTCTGCAATCAGGAAGGTTCGATCAGTAAGAAGACGAATAACGTGATCAATGCCTATGGGTTGATAAAGCACAACATTTGTATATAAAATCTGGTTGGAATGACATGCCAATTATCATCATTCCCTCTTAACAGTGGACACTAAGCATGTTCACAAACAGTTTCCAGATCGCTAATCCTCTGTACATGTTCTAGATCGCTAATCCTCTGTACATGTTCTCTGTACGAGGAGAAGAGGGAAGGAAAAGCAGAATGATCTCCCGCTCAACGTACCCTGGCCAGTTCCTCTCAAAAGAAGAGCAGTGGATTGAGATTTCTCTAAGCCATCTATATAATCTGCTCCCCATGAGTTGAGCTTCTGCGACAATGCGTCCAACTCCTCCCTCAACGCCTCCTTTGGTAACAAGCCCTGCACCGTGTCGCCCTTCATCCCACACCACAACACCACCACTACAAAACTTCACAGGCAGGAGCCATTCGTAGTTTTCCTCACAAAGGTCACTAAAATTTAAACTTTCCACATCTCCCGCTACCACGCATAGCAAGTGCTAGCTATATCGAGCATTACGTACTCCACCTTACACACCAGTCCGATTTGCTTCAATTTAGCAAAACCCTCACACATAGGCTCACGCTTCTGAAGGCGGAATTGAATCCCAGCTTCAAGCAGCGGGGTTGCAGTTAATGAAATGAAACAAACAGTGGAGAATCCCTGATACAGAGCCTCAAGGACTTGTTTCACAGAATTTGAATTGAGCACTAGAACTTCCAGCCCCAGCATAAGCAGCGAGAAATTGATCATTCGAAATGGAGAATGAGATCGAAGGTGATCAGTCTTCGCGACGGCATTAGACGCACCACATCAGACGGAATGGAAAGGGCGGGAAGCGCTCTGTCCTGTAGATATATAAACCAGCTGCGAGTCGCCGGTGACTTTTGGCCGTCGTTAAGTTTTCCGTCCTTTCCGAGAGCTTCAGAGGAGCACATGATGGCACGCGTGGTAAAGTCGGCAAAGTCTGTCTGTCCGCGTAAGAGAGTATGGTAAAAGTACATACGCTGTAACGAGTAAAACGTATAGACTTAGTTACTCCGGATTTGAGAACAGAGTAGGTCAACTATTGATGTTCGCAGTAAATAAAACTACCATAAATAACTCTTTTTTTCGATAATTTAATTTATGATCTTGTGTACTATATATCATGCCTTGTCTGGTTGATAACTACCATTTTAGAAAAATTACTAGCATTCTAAGAAGATTGATATGTTCTCTAAAAGTAAGTAAGTATACTCTACCACATTTTACACAAGAATAACGTAAGAATTATGTCAAAGGAAATGCAAACCATCTCTAATCTAGATTAAAAAAAAAAACAAAGCCAAGAACACTTCTCTCTTTCTACTCCTTAGTTCTAAATCTATTATTTAAAAAGTAGTTCCAAACAAAGATCTCTTTAATTTCAAGAAGTATGTGAGGAGCTCGTGCATTATCTCAAAATAATAAGAATACCGGAGAGCAATCACACTAGGTAACTTTATCGGATATTCCATTTATTTGTCGGTAGACCATATGATTTCTCTTACCATACTATTGGCATTTAGCCCCATTTTACCTATTTGTCATTTCATTGACTGGCTTAATTTACTTTCATTGTCTTTTCTTTGATCGGTCTCCCTGCGGTCTGGTTGATGAAAGGCGATCACATAGATCACAAGAAAGATGGGAAGACCTCATCAAACCATACAAGGGAGAGACAAAAGAGATAGAATGGGGTTAGGCCCCAATAGTATCGATATCGATATGATATGATATGATATGAGAAATCTGTCCCGGACAAAATACATAGAATTGGGTTATGCCCCAATGTATCGATATGAGAAATTTGTCCTACCACACCTAAAATATCCGAGTCAGGTTTAGAGAGGTTCTTGTTAATCATAAGTCAGCCAAAGAGACTTCTTGTGCTGTAGAGTTATACTACAAACTTACAACGTTATAAATATGACGTATAAGGTTCATTATTCACTATAGCAGAGGGCAAGGTTAACTTTTTTGCAGACTAAATTCAGATATGTGGTAAAATAAGCGCAATAGACTGAGTGATGGTTTATGATTTGTACACAAAATATAGAATGAACTCATCCCCATGTGCTGTGAATTAATCCGAGAGTACTGGTGTGTATTCATAGGATAACATAAAAGAGATGTGAGGACCCATTCAAACCTATAAGGAAAATCTAAGTGGTGATAGGGGTCAAATTCCAAGGCATCACAATGAGAAATCAGTTCTGTTTCATTTAGTATATGAAATTTATATACGTAAAATAGTATACCTGGAAAAGCACATCCTAGTGTGATTCTTTTTATAGGTTTTTATATTCAATCATGTTTTCTAGAGCAATGGATATTTATGTCGAAAGTAAACTGCAAAATAAAAAAGTAAAGGTGATCTATTTTTATCTCATAGTATGAAAATCTCTTATGTATGTAAAATTTATTTTATTTTATATTTCCATGTAACTCCAAAACAAGAAGAATGAAGAGTTGAACTTTTTGCATACCTCTAAACTTGGAGATTGGATACCTCTTGGCTATTGCAGATATGCTTGCAACCATTCTAAGATGATAGATAATAACTTCCTCCAAATATGCATTTCTCTTCCCAAACTTTATCTTACAATACCATACGCTATTATGAGTTGATCATCTTGGATCATATATAGGTCTACTATAATCCATATTATCAATGAGGCATGCCAAGATTTACACAATAATAAAGTATCACTCTCTCTCTCTTATGAACCACATCTTTAATGACATTTTGTGTAAAAGTACTATATTTTCCATAAAGGCGATGGTTCAATTGCATCTTTGATGCATGTAAGGTAGCGCCATACTCAAAAGTGAAGAATACATATACAGATAAATATTAAATATATTATATGGAAAGTAACTACTATGAGTCAAAATACCCCAATATATGGTTGAGGTAAGATCCAATACTATACACCTTTTTGGATGCAAGAGTAAAGAGGTTCCTTAGTAGCACAAGAAGATCAACTAGCAAAGTTATAGAGGTTGTTTGAATTACCATTCCATCAAAAATGATTAAAAAAAACACCTTTTCTATAATCAAAAGATATAAAAACAAAAGATTGAATATCTTATGCATTGAGGATACATAATCTTTCATATGTTGAAATAGCATTTGGAGAGGAAAGGAGCCCTCCTTTCCTTCCATCATAGTCCATTCAAGGATCTGCCAGATAGCAACCATCAAATGGGAAGGAAGCAAAGTCACAAAGAGTGATCAATTGGCCAAAAATATTACAAACACACTCCACTCTATAGGTAGTAAAGACTTACCTCTACAGACAAAAATAAAAATGACATTTAACAATTTGTCTATGGAGCAAGTCCTTTGTCACAAAGTGTAAAGTACTATTACTATGATATCATCAAAGATACACATGATCATCCTCTCCATACCTCTTAAATGTGATAAGAAGGAAAAAATGGAGAGTAAATAGATAGCCACTTATGAAGTTTCTAACGAGGAAGCAAGGTAATTCACATATCAAAATAAAAAAGTAAAATATATATAAACTATCCCTATGCAAGATATCCTTTGTAATAGTAGCATCTAAGTAACAAATATTTGAAGTAGCCAAGAATATTTCCTAAAAATTAATTATAAATACACCAAAAATGTTAACTAATATCCAAACCCTTAAGTTATATTAACAGGTTAATTTCAATAAATTACGTGAGAGGAGTGACCCTTACGAATCTATATCCAAGACACCTAGTAAAAAGAAATTCTTGTCAAATTGAAGGCACCTACAAGAATTTCGGGTATCATTCGAAAAACTAAACTGAATAATTAACAAGGAAGCAAAAGGAGTTAATAGAATGAATTTAATCCCGTTAAATTTCCTCGTCCACCTTCCAACGTACCTGGTAAGGAACCACCCATAAAAGTTAGCCCTTTCTAATAAACCTTCTGAATGAGTTATGATTACTCATACAAAAGTCATGAGATTCGGAATGAGTTATCAGTTATCATGTTTCTGATAGTTCTCTAAAATTCTGAATGAGCTTCCAGCCATCTGGAAAAGTACACGCACTTAAAAGTTGAAATCGTTCATCCACACTTTAACTGCAATCTAGCTTCTCGCTGCCAGCCATGCACTCGTCGACAGTAGGCCTACTATTTAAATTGTAATGACTTCGCTTGGCTTCACAGTATGCATCTCAAAACACTGTTACGGTGGACAGTTTCCACGTTGTATATGACTGTATGTAACTAGATTACCGTTCGTTGCATCTGTTTGAGTTTCATTGCTGACGATTCTTCTCTCTTACTGCATCCATCGCGGGCTTTGCACATCATGATTGACTATGCATTATCTTCGTCAAAGACAAACATGTTCGATCACATGGAAATGGAGTCTCCTTATCAATTATTGTAAAAAAGTAATCACCTTGTTGATATTCTTGGGTAGAATACATGGACAGTACCGGTCTACGGGAGTGGGACAAGGGCATGCATATGTTTAGCGACAAGTTTGGAACTAAGCGGAGATATTGATTGCGCTAGTTTATCGTATTTTATTTGAGTTGCTTCTTACTAGATAAAGGAAGAAGAAGGAGTACGGTAATGTATGATTGGATACTATAAAATTGTGATATTCCATCAAATCAAATTCCATATCATATTGTTACAGAAATTGTGAACGATCGTCCGTGTCAAAATTGTTAACCAGAGCCATGGGAACGTCACAATCAGGGCTTTTTCCTTTCTGTTGGGCTCGTGTTTAATTTAGAGCATAAGTCTAGGAGGTCAACATCATGGCCAAGAGAACAAACCTCAAGATGGAGGAAGCTAGGATGCAAGATGCCAGAATCTACACCCGAATTCTAAGAAGCTTATTTCAGCCCATGGGATCTTCCGCGGACACCATAACCAATTTGCCTCAAGATTGTTGAATAAATATACATACCACTACAGAAACGAAGAGCTTATAACAACATGTTTGTTGGATCCGTCAAATTTGAGGTAAGCGCTTTAAGAAAGCGACCTGCAAACATACCAACAGCTCAAGCGCCTCAGTAAAAGCAAGAAGTTCGTATATTTCAGCTTTGAAGTGCTAGATTGGAGATCAGTATAGAAAGCTTCAGTTGGCGTTTGTTAAGACCAACCTGCAATGTCCCCGTCATAAACTCTGTGATCGGCTGACAAAGTCACACACATCTTCGTTACAGTGATTGGATGCCCTTCACCTGAGCAATCCAGAAAGGTCGTCGATAGTCAAAAGGAGATACCCCGCGAGGCTTATAAGGCATTGATTAGTCATGAATATTACTGCCTTGATCAATGACCACAAGAAACAGGACCACTGCTTGCAAGAAATATTAAGACGTTATACCTTCCACCAATTCCTCCCACATCACTGTCTTTTGACCTCTACCGACCGCCAGGATGCACGCCTAGATACATAGAGTCAAACAAATAGTCTTTGTGAGGCCAGTGTTCCGCGAACCACTCCACACATTAGTATAGATGAACAGTCGAACGTGCAAATCTGCAGAACCTTACGGCGAATATGCACGCATGATCTTCTCGACAAGTATCAGGCACAAAGAGAGAGATGCAGGTGAAGTGTTCAATAGGATGTCGGTACTGCCTAATCCGACCGGAGAAGGCAAATTGGGCTAGAATCATGACGTTTACATCTATGCCATCAATAGTTCAGCAAGACTATGTGATCCAAGTGTGTGCGTCTTTGTGCGGATATAGGTAGTTGAGAGCAGAAGCCGTTCTAGGAACGGGTGATCCAGAACTCATTAAAAGCATATGCTCGGTAACCAAGATATACTTTATGCACAATGCGAGAATAGTGATCAATCCATAAAGGATCAATCAATCCACATCCACACTTTGTGTGGATATGCTAAGAATCATCCATATCAACTGGTGAGGATACGGATAATTCCGTAAAGGTAACTGCAACTGGTCTTACTTACTATTCTTGCTACAAAAAGGAACTGCTTGAACTTTGAGTCTTCCAATTTACAAAATCCTTGAACTTGAAATAAACGAAAAATATATTGAAGGGGCTGAAAGCAGACCTGGGGAGGGTTGATGATCGCACAAAACCGATCGACTTCAAACATTCCCAGATTTGATATACTGCACCGGCATCCGTTCACACTTCATCAGCTATTGACATTAGCCCTAAAATGACCTGATGAGAAGACAACCAGTGCAAGATGGGTCCTCAAAAGCTGAGTTGTATGAAGGTATCTACCTGAAAGTGCCGCCTTGAAATTCGTGAGGTTTCAATTTGCCAGTGCGAGCCTTCTCTGCTAATGACTTTACCTGATAAAATTCCGAGAAAAAACCACTCATGGTTAGTTTGTCGCCTACCGGAAGTTTTCACCTAAAGAGAAAATGAGTTCAAAAGCTGAAAGTAGAGGCAGCAAAGCAAGACGTAGGAGTTAGACTTGACCGTACCTCAGCAGAAATTTCTGAGAGCGATTTCTGGTCCGCATTCCGTACAATAGGCGTCATTAGGCCCTGAAGACATAACGGAGCCAGATTTCAGAACAGTTGAATTAGACATTGCTACTAGATATTGGAAAGAGAATCAAGTCTGCCATGAACAAGACCTAGCATAGCTCGACTTGGTTGACCTCTGCTTGAACTCACCTTGTCAGTTGCCACAGCTATACTTATGTCAACGGATTTGCTTGGCGACACATCCCCTAATTTTTCGTCCCAAAAACCTGCGTGAATTATGTGAAGATGGTAGTCAAAATAGATTCATTGCACCTATTACTCGTCTATGCAGCAAATGAGAGTCTTTGGATCCGACATAGCGAGCTTCTAAGTACCAGGGTTTATAAAGTACTCTCATAGCCCACTGAAAACAAGTGAACAACCTGAGATAAAACAAGTAGAGCTTTCACCAGCAAAAATTTGATATTTTTCTCAGGAGTTTTTGATACGAACCATTTGCCTCTGGAACAGCTTTCAATGCAAGAGCAGCAGCTCTAATGACGAAGTCGTTCACAGAAACTGAGACCCCGTGCTTCTCTGTTGTAGGAGTTCCAGAGAAAGAAGGAAATTTAACGGAATATACAAACCGAATGCCATTTCTCTACACAATGAAGATTTGGGACTTAAATTGAGATTCATTCATGCTGTTCATAAAACATCTCCTGATTTAAATGCGAAATTTACCTTTTAAGCTTTTGCGAAGCTTCAGTGTAGGATCCAATATCGCATCTAGAAAGATCCACAATCCCAGATGTTAGACTTTGGACCAAGAGAACGTAAATTCCAGATTCTTAACACACTTCAAAATAAACTTTCAACTATGTTCATGATCCCTTGTGTTTGTAAGTTGAATACATACATATTAAGAATACGAACCTGATTCATAAAATGGTGCATTTTCTGTTTTGTAACGAACCCACTCATAGACATCATAATAAATTCGACAAACAAAAGAACACACAGAATCGAGTAAGTTATTCCTGCCATTTCATATCGTCCAGAATGTCACTCACCAGCACTAAGATACAAATGTGGTGTTCCCATTTTGGACTCAAGTAACCTTTGAGCGATGATCTGCGTAAAGTTTCGCATAAACATCAGCCATGCAACACACCAAGTACCATGCTCCGAGCCTCTGAATCCTTACCGTGAGGTAATAATTTGCTCAAGACCAAGCCTTGTGTTCCTCCTTAGCCGTGATAATTAGGCTATTCCAACCAGCGAGGAAAGTAAGTCGCAAAACAACTTCTTACGGTGAGAGTGTACCTTACGAATCTGAGTTGTGGGTAAGTCAGTGTAGCCCAACTCTGTAGAGTCGGACGATTGTGTTGAGACAGGTGATTTTGGTGCAGGAGGTTTGGAAGATGTTGTAGGGCTCCTTGATTGAGGTGCACCAGACTTCATAGCACTCAGGACATCACCCTTCAGAAGCATACCGTGGGGACCTGTCCCCTCGAGTGATGCTGCGTCTAGTCCACTCTCAGCAAGATACCGCCTGACGGATGGGCCCACCCTACTCTTCTTTGGACCTGAGTCTGAAACATGACTGGGTTCTGATGTCGTGGCATGTGTATCAGGGTCAGCTTGCTTACCCTCAGCTTCAGTCGGTTTCCCTCCAGTATAATTGGCAAACTTGCCCACATCACCCTCTTCTTCCACCTGTATCAAACAGATTAAGGATTACATCTCCTATTCGGGTACTTCTCGACACTTAAGGACCTGGGGGTTTTGTAATTATTGATTTCGATTCTAATGACTGTAATACATGTGTAGGACATAAGAGATCCCAATTGTTCCCCCGACAAAACAAGCCTTCACTGATACCCTACTGTACAGTACAGAGACGACCCACAAGAGGAAAAATCGACTGCAAGCCAGCCAAGTTCCTTACCACCACACAAAGAGGAACCCCCACTGGAATATCCTTAGTACCAGCTGGCACTAGTATCTTTGCCATGAAGCTGCGGGTTGCAAAGAGCCTGAATGGTCAACGGCAATTCCAAATCTTTCTTGTACAAATTGCTTGTGCTTTGCTCCTGTAACAGTTCGCTTTGAACTGACATCTGTATCAAATTGTCTTCTAGAGAGTAATAATCATCAAGAACGACATGAAGGATCCTACATACTTTACAACAGGCCAGGTCACAATAGAGGACCAAATTTGGTTTGGTTTGATATTTACCCATCCTCCATGGCTTCCATGTCTAACGTGGCTTTATCTGTCTCAATCTCGCAAAGCACATCCCCCGCTGAGATCTACGAAAACACAGGTCACGACATTTAACAGGTAAAAAGGCAAACCACCAAGACGGATGGAGCAGCTCCTATATATTAACGAGAGCTGTTACGAGTGGAGAAGGATAGTTCGTTAATAGTGTAAATTTGTCATTTGATCAAGATGCTGTACCTTGTCACCTTCGTTCTTTTTCCACTTCAAGACATTGCCCTGAGTCTGTAGCACCACAGAGCGACAGGACACTGTCAAGAGAGCATCCATGCGAAAGACACCATGCTCATTTTAAACTTGAAAGAGGATTTGTTGGATCTTGAGCTTGCTTGAATATCTACATCTGATATCAAAGGCAGTATTTGACCAAGTCAGTAAGTATTACATTTGGCACCTGACACGCTTGAGGTCGTCAGAAAGGTTACATACCATTGTAGGGGACAGCGCTGGCATGGTAATGTTCTCGTGAGGAACATCTGCTCACAAAAACAGACAGGGTCAGAATTTGACGCAAATACTGTCATTATTCCGTGAACTATTCTTCTGCTTCCACCGATAGCAGCACACAGTCCAGTAAAGAGAATCATACATTGTGCAAATCCATATTGTGGAGTTTCTTGATGAGGAATGGTCATGGGTTGAATATAAGATTCTTGTCGGACTTGAAATGGATTTGCCTCATACCTGGAGCTGGTGAAGAGCTGGCAGCTTTCGGCTTATTCGTCTCTGGTGCGGATTTGCTCGCAGGTTTTTTGGGCTCAGCCATGGGAGATGACTTTGCAGGTGATTCGGTGATATAGTTTGCAAATTTACCCACATCTGCTTCATCTTCCACCTGGAAGCGAAAATGTTGGCATTCAATTCAGCATTTCATACGTCCATACATTTACATGACCAATGATAAGTTGTAAAGACATATTGGTAAAGACATAAAGACATATGTGCGCTCTTTACAGCTTTGCCACCTGGCTTCGTTACGTGCCGTGCATGCAATATCCAACTCTGCCACAAACGGCGTAACGACTGCCCCACTGTCTCCAACGGCTCCCAAAGGTGCGAAGCTCTCGACCAACGACTCAAACGCGCCACGAAAATATCTACTTAAGCATCGACGTATACTCCTGAACTAACTTTTGGTATAACTATCTTACTTGTCCTCATCAGGCAGTTTCCACAATGTATCGAATTTAAAGGATACCGGTATCCTTCAGAGTAATGAACGTGGTAAACCAAGCAACTACAAGCAGAGAATTCAGTGACAGCTAGAAGGATGACCTGCTTCTAGTAGCAACTAACTTATACCTACATTTCCTTGCACAACTTTTCGATGCAAATCATAAAGAACTGAACATAACCATTAGGCCTCTCAAATGAAAAACTTACGATTATACAAAGAGGCTGTCCCACTGGAAGATCTTTAGCCCCATCCGGTGCGATAATTTTGGCTAAGAATCTGTTAGTGACACAAAACGACAAACTTACATTATTGGACCACGAGTGCGACAGTGCACGTTATAACTCATTCAATGAGAAACTGGATAAACCTTGTAAACTGGAGGATCCCTGAGATAAAATATTCCAATCATTTGACAAAATCATACATGTGACTTGTTGGGTAGGTGTCAACCAGATCAATTTTTCATATAGGAGACGTTCTGCATATTGAAAAGGTCCCTTGACATCAATCCCAGAAACTTTATCAGATAAATGAACTACTAAGTGTCCTGAAAATGTGAATGGTGGTGCAAAGCTTCATCAGCAGCACTAAAAAGGACTGGATAAGATGCGGCCAATTTACAAGATGCTGACCATGCTGTTAAGGTTGTCATAAGTCATATGATCAATATTCCACAGCTAGCTTAGTTATGGTGGCAACTGGCAGGGTTGATTCATATGTAATCCGAGGATAAACCCATCTCAGATCCTTACCCGTCTTCCATGGCTTCAAGGTCAAGGGTAGCCTTATCGGTCTCAATCTCGCAGAGAACGTCTCCGGCTGCAACCTGATGTCACCATATCAGCAAAACAAGAACCTTGAGAAGTCTTCTCAGGAGGATTCCTTGACTAATAGCAAAGATTGATCAGTAACGTGCGTACAAACAATCTGCCGTTCAAATTATCATGCGGAACAATAATATCATACCTGATCTCCTTCTTTTTTCTTCCATTTCGCTACGTTTCCTTGAGTCTGCAAAGTTTCAGATGCCCTAGATAATTAGCTACGATAATCATATACTCAGAATGGTGCCTAAGGACATAATTAATTGGCTTCGTAGAAAACACTTTCGAGTAAGTACTGTAGGGGCCCGGTTTTAAAAGGTCCAATTCGCACCATTGTCGGAGATAAGGCAGGCATAGTGATCTTTTCATGAGGTGGTTCTCCTGCAACAGAAAACAGGGCTTGAGAATGCAGGTCAAAACCCATACAATAGTCTTAAGCCACGTTACGGATAAGAATATTCTTACAGAAAATTTCAACCACCCACAGATAATAGTCTTTCCGGAAAACAGTGATGACCAGAACGCAGTCTCTCAACCAGTACCATTAATCTTTCAAGTCTATCACACCAAAACCTTGTTGATGCGATGTCTGACTGGTATGATCCGCATTAGGAAATACTGTAATAAACGGAAAAGCATACATACAACGGACGAGGATCAAGGAAATACCACCAGATGAGAAACCTCGAGAGAAATTTGCAGCCTGCGAAACACCACAGAGCTTATCAGCCAAAACATCACATGGACGATCAACGCAACTTCGCATTCATTATGCAGGATTGAACCTTCACCATTCACTGGTACTCGTACCTTCGGCCATGTTTGCCAGGATTGTAGTGCTTGAGGAGAAAAACGAGGACCAGCGCTGCAGAAAATACCAATCCTGCATGGTGTTAGAGAGCTTCGCATGTGTCTCCTGTGTACCTCTAAGCGACCACCCCACTCACACGAGAGTGTTCTTAACTTAAATCTTTTGAGCTAGTGAAGCAGACAAGGGTTTTAACGTTCTGAGAACGGATCAGAAAACCTAGACCTAACGGCAACAACTGTCTTCCGTGAGGAGAAGGTCTTCGGAACAGTATAGAATGTAACAGATAGTGAAAACCATCTGCATTAACATGCCAAACCGAGAGATGAACCCTCCACCTCATAAACAATTTTAATCGTTGGTGGTCCAAGTTACGACAACTAATAGCAGGGGTGTCACCGGGAGCATGGACGTCAGTTGTTGCAATGCTGTTCAAACGCCATTCCTCTTTGTGGTTGTGATTCTCTACGAGAGAAAGCAGTTGAAACATTGCGTCGTTTCTATGATGCATCGTGAACTTGAATAGTTTAATGCTTTTGATATTCACCTGGCATCGCCTCTGAACTCGGTGGGTACATCACGACCTCCAGAGACACTGCATAATTATTCAACCAGAGAAGAGTCATTATCTTTTGCAGCCCGATTGGCACCTACTTTGAAAGCTGAATTGAGATTAACAGCAATGTCACTAACTTTCCCTATTTGAGGCATCACATCTCTTGGCTAGATGTCCTAAACCTGATTTCCTAAGGAACATTCAAGGTCCAAAAACGTGACTCGTTAGGTGCAAGCTTCTTACTGGGAAGTAGCCAGCCTACTTATTGAACTTGTTCCACTAGACAACAGTTTTACTACTTCTTTGGTCCAGGTGATATTCCAGTGAATACTCTGACCATCGTGTTTGAATCTAATCCCCCTATACAACGTCAAAACCTAGTCGAAGGTAGTCTCCTCATAAGGTATCACGTTTCGGATGTTAGAGCTTTTCCGAAGGCGATTGAGCACAATTACACATTCTGTCCCTTTACCTTAACTGAGTTCAAAATGTTTACTTCCAGCCTAAACGCGTGGGAGGAAGGAGAATCAGAGTTCCAGAACTGAAGCACGGACAAATCAACGCAATAAGGCCCTTCACTGGAGTGAAACCAGCTGAATCTTGCATTCGCCAATCGCTTTCACAATTCAACTACCACTAAAACATGATCAAATCTAAACATCCAACTAAAACCTCAGCTTTTCGGGAAAGAATTCCCTTACCAAACCATTCCCAATTGTCCACATCCTCTCCCTCAAAAGCTTCCACTCCAGATCCACAACAAAGATCTCCACAGAATCAACAAATCCTCACCGATCCACAACCAGCAATCACCGTGAAAATGGATCTAACCTACAAGAGACTAACAACTATCGTCACCGGCACAGAGTACACACCAGGATTTCCGCGCTTGCGTAGATATCGAAATGCGATTTTCCTTGGAGGCTCGACACGCGCGTGCAAGAATGCGATTAAGAGGCCGATTACGGCAGCAGGCTGCCATCGCCATTGCAGCCAGCCTCCAAAGTCAAAACGAGGGAGAGGAAAGGTAATTCTTCAGCCCGAGCTGCAACACTGCTCTCGGGTTCAATAGGGAGGAACAAAGAGCATCGGCAGGTTCCTTTGAGAGGACGATCGGGGGGATCCCAAATGTGGAACGGACTTCTTCGGAGGGAGCGTTCCCTTCCCGGGAAAGAATTCACCGACACGAGGAGAAATTGCAATGAGCGGACGAACCAGGCCCGTGCGTTCGACCGGCTGCGGAGGTGCGTTCGACCGGCTGCTCTCCGCAGCCGGGTTACAGGGTATCTGTTCTCTCGTTGTTGGAAGGCGACCTTTGGTATAAAAAAAGGTTGGGAAGTGAATAGGATTCTGTTGGTTGAGAGGTCGATGGATATTCCTACCACTGGTGGTCTTTGTAGACCGAAGAATGGTAGTTCTGAGTGTCATCGAAACCTTTTAGTGCACTCTGTCAGTGGCACGCCCCAACCAAGACCTTGTACTGCAGTAGGTGGACCTGTTGACGATCAGTCAGGGGAGGAGGTCTTCTCTCGAAGGTAAGTTTAGTTTGTCTCGGATGCTACAAGACGATTAGTGATGATCCCGTACTGCCTTGAACAGAACCAATATTTGAACCTTGGTTCATGGCTCTCCACTCTCCTGTAAAAAAGATTGGGTTACACTTGTGATTAGTTGACAGTGTTGAAGTATCGACTGCTCTTTGCGAAGAAATTGATTACGATTTCTACACAATTGGGTAAAGTCTAAACGTCACCCCTCGCGCCTATTACTTTCGGAACTGCCTTTACTGCAGGCAAGCACGGTCATACATTGAACAACGCGAGATAGTTGTGCTTCTGTGGTGTTACAAGAAAAAACTTAGAATTCTTTTGATCGACACGAGATGGTCTTGAAGATTCCCATCTTACATGTCACGTATTTATGGCTGTCCAGACCTGAAAAGGAAGAAAATAGATTAGAGGAGGTCATTGTAGGTTGCATGGCTACACCCAATCAAGCACCTCAACCAAATGGTAGGCCCGGGGATGATATTGACTTTGGTTGGTTGGGGTGCTTGGCGGAGGTTTGACCTTGCATTGTTGCACTTTGGACATTTGTTGGTCCGGACATCATGTGAAATGAGTTACAGGTCGTGGGCCGGTTACCACATCCAGAATTCTGAGAATTGCGTTAAATCACAACAGAATCAACTAGGATGGGTTTCATCCTGCTCTAAAGTGCTTGACCGATACTAGACCATGGACGGAAAAGATAATCAGAGCTCGATGAGTACTGTGACTCACAGACATCATACTACCTCATGGATTTCAGGATGCTAAGATAAGACTAATCTCCCCCTCCCCCCCCCACCCCGCCCCCACACCCGAAGGGGCTCGTCCAGGATGTTGTAACTTGTTTATAACTTGTAACTGGTCTGCAGTGTCACCTTTCCTCATGACCCCATGCTTAGTCACCTGTGATAAGAGGATGACGTAGAAGTCTGTACTGTTTGAGAGAACAAACAACGAACGTCCATGGATCCGTGTAGTTGCTTTGCAGGAAACTAAGATGCTCAGTTTGGTGTCCACGACACTGAAAAGCACGTACCGGTTGTCAAAGCTTTGTCAACAGCAGACTAACAAGAAAAAAATACAAGAGGTGCGAAGGGAGTAAATCATACAACCAAAACCAGATAATTGAAACACTCCTGATCCAGGTCTGCTCCTTGAAAGCCCCCGTCCACTTATTCGGATTCAAAAAGACGTAAATTTACAAGGAGGCTCTCATCCTCTTGTCAAACCCACGGACATCCTGACAGAGTGATCACATTTGTGACACTTAACCACCAATCTACGATGTACACCTCCTACGTTCATCACGTACTGCCTTACTGTTTTCAAGTTATCTCCCTCTTCTAGCCATCTCAAGTATCAGCCCACATTCCTCTTCCCTAGTAACACAGTATGTTACAGGTTGCCAATATATGCAAGGAGGACACAGTGCCGAAATCCATCCTTGTACGTAAAGTCATCCACGGCCATATAGTACATCTGGATTTTTTATTTCCCTCGGAAAAGGGAGCTCTACTCTTTCTTTTACGACACACTTCGAAACCCCGTGTTCAACGATTAGCTTCTTTCCTGCAGGACACTCCCGGACGACTGCAGGAGGTGAATTTTGGCGGACTTGTGGTGGGGGTGGATTTTGATGAGATTCACTGGTTCCTGCTCTTCTCTTCTCGAGCCTGTGACTCACTTCGGACACTGCGAGAGCTGCAAGCACACTTACCACAACTAGTGCCGCCTTCGTGGTCAACCCAAAGGCGTGGCCAAAGATAGATGCAAGATAACCGCTTCCTGACTTCTTGCTTTGCTCTGATCTGGGAGTCCCCTCTTCCTCATCTTCTTCCAGAAGCTCCTCTTCACTATCATCAGCTATTACTTTAAAATTGAGGTCTTCAACGCTGTCGCGTACCCCTGGGCCCATGGACAACCTCTTCATAGCCCCGCTTTGTCTTACTTGGATCTGGTATGGTGCCGCTTGGTCATCTATAGCAGGAGGAAAAGCAGAGGAATCAGCAACTGGCATGGGATATGGAGGCAAAGGTAAATCATCTCTATCCTCCACGGGCTCCCCAGCGAACGCAAGAGCTTCATGGACAACCTCCCACTCTCTACCACGATGCTCCTTCAATCGCCTTAACAAAATTCGCCGGCTCTCCTCAAGTTCTGCGAGTGCTGCATCTTTTTCAGTCCGCTGCTGTTGTTGAACAGTCTGCAAGATGAGACTAAGACGTATTAGGCATCAGAAGCATAAACATCTCCCCAGACCCTGCCAAAAAGCCGAACTTTAAGTATCGAGTAGCCATGTGGTGGTCAAAAACTGTCCTCGTATATGAGCATTCACAAATGACTGTCGGTCCCCAATCGGGAAAGGGAAGTGTATGAGGGGCTGACACAATAAGTGGAAGAGTAGGAAACGGGATGATCTTCTTCTCAACTTAGGCAAGATTTTGGGAAATAAGTGGCATTTTAGAAAACTCCCACTAAACACATCTGCTGATGATGGATTGATAACTCAGTACCTCAAAACTGATAGAGATAGCTTTCAACCGCTCTAAACTCGAACGAGACGCGCTATCACTGGCTCCGCTACTCGACCGCGCGCAACACAGTTCAGGTAATCTTTCAGTTAGAGGAAGGTGAAAATCAGCCTCTAAAACTGTCATTTTTTTACAGCAAGTTGGAACAATCTGACAGACTCGGTGGTCTTTGGTGAGAGAAGGTTACAAGAACATAACATCAAGAGGTGATAATAGCATGTCGCCACACGGGAAAGGCTCGTGATTCCAATAGATAGACCAAATCTCAAGAATTTGAAAATTGCGATAGGAGCAAAAGTTTCTTTACTGTCCCTCACGTCATGTTTCATAACGGCTCCATCCCAGCTTAAATAACATTAGTAAAAGAAGAGTAAAGGGATCAATACTTGTAAGGACTCAAGCTGCTCCTCAAGAACCTCCAAAGCGTCTCGAATGGCTCCAAGGCTTCGCGCCTCCGCACTACTATCCCCCACTACAGCATTTTTTTCATAACCATCTGCCTCGTACTTTTTGTCAGTCTTTCCAGGTCCCTCCTGAACGACAGAATCATCAGGGAATGACGCTGACGAGTGATGAGCATTTTCTGAATCTCCAGAGATGGAGTTCCTTCCGCCTGTACTAACAATAAACTCCGTTTTCAAGGCCCGCTCTATCGCATCGCTTATCTTCGCATGAAGCTCGGACGCTCTTGCCAGCACCACTCCAATTTCGTCTGATTCCATCGCAGACTACAAGCACGAAAGTATGTGCTTGTTCTCCCGGCCAATCCTCAAGAATTGACCTCGATGCCAATCAGGTGCCCGATGAACAGCCGTGACTCCTGCTCATAACGCAATGCGTTATTTAAGTGAATTCTCCGCACACTGGGCTAGCAACTCCGCACCGCGCCATCGGAAACAACTCACAGATATGGATTGACATGAGGCAAGATATTCAAGCAACACACACAAGTAGGGCAGACACAAAGATCTAACTCCCAAGGTCAAGTCAAGTGCAGTAGAAGACAAATGCCATGGAAACGAAGAAATCCGTAAGAAGATGAATGACGATCAAACACAGCCGGATAGCAACGCACAGGAAAGATATGAAAAGACAAAATTTCCGGGCTCCACCACAAAATAAAAAGTCACTACAATCAACGCGCGAGCATCCAAGAGATATCGGATGCCATCCCTACCGTGACATCGAATTCTGCAACCTCCAAAACTCTCCAAAAAAGGCACAGTCGATAGCAAAGAAGCCAAAAAAATCCCCGGAAGCCCACATTAACACCATTGCAACGAGAAGACTGACAGTGATCCCTCGAGTCACGCAATCCCGACGCAGCAAAGCATGCATCCAAGTCCCAGAGTCCAAAATATTACCTCATGACATCCTAGCTCTCGTAATTACGGCTCGCGGAATACAGCAAAGTTCCACACTACACCGACATATTTGAAGGGCTGACAAAGCATAAGCAAAGACTACCTGCTGCTGCCTGCCCCTTAAGCTCAAAGGGACCAGCGAGACATGGAGCAAGCTTGCAAGCTCCAAACCTCCTCAACACAGCTCCTTTGGTGCTCCTCCTTGCTCCGCGGGGAAGGAGCAGCCGGATGGACGAAATCGGTCAACCGGGAGCTTCCGTGAACAGTTCCCGCTCACTTTCTTCCTCTCCGTCCGTCAAAGGAGCCTGCAGGTTCCGCTCTACTCGATCAATCAAGCCCGTCCGCATCTACACTGTAGTCTGAGGTTGCGGTTCTTTCGTCTTCCCATGCGCTCTACATGGTCGCCCTTTTCTCGTTCTTTCGTTTAAGAGAGACAGTATGCGATCTGTTGAGGATATATTATATTTTATAGCTATCTTATTTTGTCCACAGGTGTCCAAAGATCGTCTAAGCGGTTTATTTCTAAGACGGTTTTCTTGCTCTTCTTTTGTACTTTTAATCTTAATACTGAGAAGACATCAAGATCAAATAGCGGATTTGTTTGTCTTCATGAGAGAAGGTCCGTGTAAACCTCAAAATGGGCATCTCTTTCCCCTTTGACTGTTTACAGTGGAGTAGATTAAATATGATAAGTTAATTCTGAAGCGCAAGTCAATGTACATGGACAGTTTTCTAGTCATTCTAGTAGATTGGCTCTTTAGGTGAAGAGGGGCAGCGGACCAACTCATCATCGTCTTGATTTGTTAAGATCGATGAGGAAAAGCTACTTTGCGTCTAAACAATGATGGTATGGTTTACGAGCAATGATTGTTTGTTGTATTTTATCTATCGAATGTGTCGAAGTCTATCCAGAGAACAGTTACATAGTCCACGAACAATTATACATAGTCTAAACATATGGGATTAAGGTTTGATCGAATAACACTTTGAATAACGCGCACAGCAGTAGAGACAAAACAATGCCCTGCAAACGGAGTGAAAATTGCAGCGATGATCTCATGACTTGTCCCGTTGTACCCATGTAAGACTAGCAACCTTTCTAAGTAGTTTTTAGAACTAGAAGAAAACAGAAATCTCGTAGAAGGGAGATTTACTCTCCGGACATGTCAAATAAATCAAGGGAGTTTTACAGAGCGCACATATAGCTTCCCGCATTAGAATATCACGATGGACAAAAAAAATTGCCTATGTTCAAGGGAGAACCCAGTACTAATATGCTGCAATATAAAGATTTCCAATCCTATCCGCTTACATACTTCACTGCCTTTGAATGAGTATATATTCCTACATCAAGAGGATATTGAACCAATCAGAGACCTCAGCAATCTCTTCCATATCTGTAACACAAAAGTTGCGGGCGAAAGGTAGAATAAGCAAGTGCTTGGATGTAGTTGCACGGTCGAATTTCCGTCCGCGCAAGTATAGATAGGGTCTAGGTACGCGGGACACCACTACTTTATTCCATCCAGATTCCAATCTCTCTGATGAGAGAAAAAAGTTTAGCTTGAAATCAGTTGCTCCTTCTGCTCCTTCAACTAGCAAAAGGTATGCATCTCAATGGATAATCATGAGTAACAAACGATTCTTATGCTTTCGGATGGCACCAAGCAAACCATGTGGACCAAAGCCTCCTAGTCATAACAATAGTTTGTAGGCAGAAATTCTGGATGGCCGACTATGTCCACCGAGATGAGCAAATAATGAGTTTTTATAAACAAGGCTCAATAGACTTACATTACTGTTTTAGAGAGCAAAAAAGGCGACGGCATAGGAAAAACGAAGGATGGGAAGACCCATCAAGCCGTACAAGGGAGAGACAAAAAAGGTAACATGGGACTAAGCGCCAATAGAGTCTATATGAGAAATCTGCACTACCGCACCTAAGATATCCGAGCTATGCAAGTCGTACGGTCTACACACAACTGGAGCATCCAAAGAAACATCACCTAATGTGATTGCTCTCCTATGGATTGCACCAGCCATTGCACTCTGTAGAGCAATGGACACACACTGTCTAAAATAAGCTACAAAGTATGAGAGTGAGAGTAGTACCCCTTACGCCTAACATGATAAGCTCTTGCGCACTCCTTGACAAATGTGTCAAATGTCGTGTCCATCACTCCATATAACTCCAAGGCTAGAGGAACAAAGAGGTGACCTCGCTACATGCCCCTATACTTGGAGACTTTGCGACCTGCTGCTACACTCGCCGCCCATCCAGGGGGATGGTAATCACTCCCTCCAAAATTATATCCCGCATAGGGTCCGTAACCATGACATCCGCTATTGTCACCTGATCATCTCGGATCGAGTATAAGTTTTCCCTGACACGTGTTGTCTGCAAAGCATACAAATGCTCCTTCCAAGCCAAGTATCCACTCTCTCGTGCCATAGCAAACATTATGTCTCTAATGGCATCATGTGTAGTTATCCTCTGTCCTCCAAAAGGACACCGTGTCATGTGTACCATTGTTGCATCTAGTGTAGAACCACACTCACAAGTGAGTAATGAAGATGCATATGGGTGGACCAAACCTAGGCAAAACCTCATCATTGTAGAGAAAGTAGTTGGTGCGAGTTGGAAAGCCCTAATGCATGATCAAGCTAGGATCCAAGAGCCTGCATCCTTGCCGAAACAAGAGCGAAGATGTGCTTTAGTAGCCTGAGGAATGGACGAGTCGACTAAGAGAGAATGTAGCGTATGCTCACACTGTCGCTCCATCAAGGAAGACTGTAAACCTCTAGTCCAATCTGACGATAATGAAGCAAACGGTGGAAAATCCTCTCGTGCTCGTGGGGATAGACTATCTCTCGTCTGCCGCAATAACACTTGAGAGAAAAGGATCTTCCTTCCACCTTTATCACATAAGTCTCCAAAACCGGCCTATTAGTAACCACAAAACGAAAGGAAAGTAGGGGTGTCGAGAGAACCCAACTACCCAAAAATGCTATAAGTGTCGTCTCCTCCATAGAAAGCAAGCCAACCCCACCACATGAGATCGGCCAAGCCGTCTGTCCACGTGCCAAATCCCTTGTCACACACTCAAAAGTCCCTGGTCCAATAATATCACCAAAGACTCCCATAATCCTCCTATCAAATGCTCTCAAACGTGATAGGAAGGACGATGAGTGGGGAACTATATGGATGAGGTAGGATGGTCGACGAGCAATACTAGAAAAGAGTATACCAAATGCCACTTGCGAATCTCCTAGTAATGGAAGGTCATCCACATGGAGAATATCCTATACAAGGGCAACGTCTAAGAAGCGTGTGACAAAATCCTCCGATCCTATTGGCACTCCAAGAACACGAAGTCCATCTGTGGATGTGATACACCCCTTTGGAAGCTGAAGGTGGGGAGAGATCCCTAAAGGGGACCATGCCCTACACTTTGACACCTTGACTCTCAAGCCTACTAGATGTAGCTCGCTAGTCAAGTAGTCAAAGTCCTGCCTAATCTGATCTACAGGGTTTACGATGTGTGTATCATCTACCAAGGACGGAAATACACAACCTGGCATGGCCAAAGTAGTAGATAGGAGAGCTCTAAAGTGAGCCATGGCAAATAAGGGCCTCCCTCCCAAAGGATCTCCTTGACGTGTACCAACAATTGACTCCAAGACGGTGACTCCCTCCTATGAACCATCATGATGGTAGTAAAGGGAAGCAGGAGAGCCATAAAAAGACCGCACAAAAGGAATGAGACTCGCCAAGGATCCACCAACCTCCTTAAGCTCTCTAAAGATGGATGCACATGAGATGCTATTAAAAGTGTTCTCAACATCCACCTGTAGGACGACCCACTCTGGATGGATATCTAGGAGTGCTCTAATGCCTAGAGATATAGCCTCACATCCTCCAGGTGTAGCCACTCCAAATTGATGTGGACTAAGGTGTTGTTGAAAGTGAGAACGATGCTGAAGGACAATGGTACGACTGACTAGACGCAAAAAGATCTCTCCAATAGCAATCAGTTTAATGCCTCTCGTGTCCATCTCCATCGCGAGAAGTTGACTAGCACCTAACACCCGACTAACAAACATAGGAATGTCTCCTCTCGCTACGGTTGCAACCACCTAAAACAACTCGGTAAAACCACTAGAAGGATCATCTACCTAGAAGCAATCTCTAAGGTCCTCATAAACCACCCCTAACAAGCCTCTTGAGGATAGGCGAAGGGCAGTGCACAATGCTTGTGCAAATAGCGACCTATCAAGACATAAAGGCTGCTCAGGTTGATAATCTAAGACCTCTAGTGGTAGTCCCTCTATTGTTATAGGATGTAGTGAGTGTAGGGAAGAGATGGTCTCATCAGTAGGACTCGCTATAGACAAAGGGTGTAACGTTCGTGCTACTCTACTAAACTCTCCAGCCTGACCCAATGGCCTACATCGTCGTAGTCGAGTGGAATCTGAGGTATCCTATAGCAATGCATGTCTCCTAAATTGTATAGCCCTAACAAACTCCTCCTAAAGGGTTGCCCAATCCTCCGCTTGGAATCAACGAAATCTAACAACCACCTCTCTATGCCCCGCACATCCCCCTCTAGCATAACAAAGACACCACCAAGGGAGTAAGAAGAATAGGAACCATGCTAACTCGTCCAAGGGATCACGTGCCAAACGATCCAATGGTAGGCAAAAAGCTTGTCTAACCTCATAATGGAGTGTGCGGGGTAGCTTATGGAATAGACATGGACATGGAAAAACTAGTCTCAAATAACCCCAAAATGCAACCCGCCTAAGAAGCTAACCACTCCCACAACTCAATCAATATCACTGGAACGATCAATGAAGGGATAGAAGAAGTGTGTGTAATACTGAGTGTCACTATTGTCGATGTGGTCGCTCATCTCACGTGAGCATCCCAAGTGGTCCAATCATAGTCCTTATGTATCCTTCCCACATGGGTCTTTACCCCTGGCGAGGTAAAGCGTCGATGACACACCGGGCATGGTATATCCCGACCCGCTCTAGGCGACCCCACACGGGAAGATGTAGCCATGGCTAACACAAGAATAATGATAATAACACGTGTTGCTCCTTTCCATATCCCCCCATATTTGCAAAACCACAACCACTCACATCACAACTCATATAAGAAAACAATCTCTCTAAACCCTAAAATCTATAAATTCTCATAACTTTAAACTTCCATCTCCAAAATTTTCAAACTAATTCACTTGGAACTTAATTATGAAAACCAAAACATTAGAAATGAAAATTCCAGACCCATCACTCTCAATGTATAAAGATCATTCTAAACCCTAAAAAGACTAAAAATCTTCATAACTTTTTACTCCATTCTCCATAGTCTTCATTCTCCATAATCTTCAATCTGGATACCAATGGAGCCTAAATTAAGAAACAAAGAGAATAAACTATTCACTCGAATGCTACATGCTAGAGAGCACTAAGAAATGATAGATATCGTTCTCGCGTCTCTCCCTCTCCTCTCCCCTCCCTCTCCTCTCCCGCATCTCCCGCATCTCCCTCAGTTTTAGAGAGCAAGGAATTGGTTTCCTTTCCGAGGGGGTTCTTTAGTCCTGCTATTGGAAAACACCAAAAAGTCATTGAATTGTGAACGTGAGTTGCAGGGAACATACTAGTGGGGCATAGCCCAATGTTACCTTATACACTTTTCTCCTTGTGCGGCTCGATGGGGTCTTCCCATCCTTCTTGTTACAGTATCCAACGCTGTCGCATTTTGTTGCAGGGAATATTCCAGAGAAGGAAATCGCATGATGAACGAGTTGTTGGTCATCTTCTCTGCTTTGCTGGAGTTTTGAGAAACCGTTGGAAAGTGATATTCTTTGCTTGCTCCCGTGTCACCATCAGGAAGTCCCAAGCTGGAGAGTCCACTTATACGCGTTCTACAAGCTCCTTGGAAGTACTTACACCGAGGTACGGTATAACGATTCCACCAACAACTCTTAATGAGTTCCAGATACACCCGATAAAATGTACAAACGCTGTTCCCTCAGCGAATAGATGGTAAAAGTAGGCCTTTTAGTCATGGGCTAAGAGTTTGGCAAGCAGGAACGTTCTTATTCTCGAAGCCGAACATGAGTCATGTGGACCGAGTTTATGCAGAATGGAGTGAAGAGTGGCGGTTTTCCTCATGGTAACAGAACTCCCACTCTTGATACACGTAAGTACCTGAGGGTGGAGTTCTGATGCTCGTACATAATGTTGGGTAGAACCTACTCTAGTGAATGTAAAGTGACTAGTCATGTGGAACAATGATTCTATTTTAAGAGGAACAGAGGCAAAATCTTCCCAGTTTGGCACCCCATCTCGTGAATACAAATGAGCTGTGCTTCTTGCTATACAAAGCTCGTACTCGCTTTGGCATGTGGTTCATCCGCTGCCACAGAATTGCTCATGCCAGGTCTTACTCAACAAAGAAACTTCCATGGAAGTTATCCTCGGACTGATAGCACTCTACGAACTCCATTATGGGAAGGTATGCTCATTTACTCAACTGCCTATGGTAGGTTTCACTTGATACATTTTTTCTCGGTGACCCGGTAAGCAATTGCTCTGTTGGGCTCGTTCAACAACCCATGCATTTCGGAGAGAGAAGGCCACCGCGTGTGATAACAAGAAGGATGGGAAGACCCCATCAAGCCTTACAAGGAAAAGAAATAGGGGATAAATAGGGCGGAGCTCAAATAATGTTGGTGTCATCTCGGAGAGTGTCAAGCGTCAACCAGTCAGAAACGATGACTCCAATCAACCGAGTGTCCCGACCACAGTTGTTGATGACTCTGACCAGCAAACTGTCGATGATTAAGCCATTGCCACAAATGTGCATATATGGAAGACACTCCTACCGCGTATGAGAGAGAACATATCACCACAATTCTGGACTTGCTATTCCCTCCAGTTACCGGGGTAATGGTCACAGATATGCTTAGTGCGGAAGCTCTCTAATGGAAATCGTCTACTGATGAACTGGCAGCCTTGACGCTACAATTTGCAGATATCCCGCGTTCTATGGTAAAAACTTAATTCTGCTATATCCTCTACTGTTATAAGTCCAACACCAAAAGTTGTTCAATTGTTTGAGGACCGGTGGATCACATGGATTGAATGAGAGAAAGGCTTGTCATAGTAAGCAAAGTTACTCAAACCGATAGCAATAACTGGTTCTGCTTAGCTTCAAGCAACTGCCAGTAGTTTAGTTCGCCGCTTTTATGTGTTTATGCGAGAGCACCGTCACGACAAAGTTTTATGGCTGAAATCTTGTCAAGGCATCCCACTTACCGTAGTGCATTGTACACATCAAGTGAGCTGTGGCTTGGGCGGTACTTCAATTTGAAGCCGCTGATACTGATTGGTGAAAGCTCTTTGTTGACGGGAATCATCAAAACAACAGTAACTGTCTCGGACTTCAAATGATTAATCATTATTATTGAGGAAGGAACTGGAACGTTGAATGGGATGTCAAACTCCAGTGACACAAGCGAGAGAAATTAATTAATTGTTCGGTATGTATTTAAAGTTCCATATGTTCGGTATGTCATCCGTTTCAGACACTGTTAAGTATACTGATGTGCTCGAGTAGATCCATAGAAGGCGTTGTTACAGATAGTCCAGTGCGTACATTAAAAGGATAAATTCGAGGTGTGAGAGCGAGAGGATCGATGAAGGAGACAAATGGAGAAGGAGAATTGGTGGCTGAACAGGGGAACAGAACCGTTATGAAACAAGGAATGCAAACAAATCACTTTGACTCTGGCAAATCAGCTAAATTCAAGGAAAGGGTCTCATGCCACTCGCCTCAGTTTCGAAATTGCTTTCATACAAGAACTCAGATATCAGGGTACACAGATTCTTCCACTGTCCTGCTTCAAGTGAACTAACATGCTCGGTGAAGCTTGCATTAAAGGTTTTCACTAATTTTCAGCGACCAAATACGAGTCACTACACCGTGACCTTTTTATGGCCTCTGCAGTGTAAAGGAGTTGAGAGAGTAAATACGCAAGTGAAGAAGGAGAATTTGGGTCCCAAGATTTGGATTGGAAAAATAAAGAGCACTCCACATTACAAACTCAGTGTGAAACATGATTGGTAAAAAGGTATAACTTGGTTACCAAGCAAGTTTGCCACAAAACAACTAACAAGGTCTGATTCTTACACACATTTTGACCTTCATGAGAGTGGTCGAGCTACTCACAATGTTCAGCCCCTGAATTCCCACTCCCTTCGGCACATTGGGCAGTGCGGTCTTGGGCTTTGGGAATTGACCCACTTCAGTATGCAGTGCAGGTGAAATGCATGGTTACAGGCCCCCCATACTGTTCCACAAGCCAAAGAACCGTTATTAGAAGCACCCAAGTAGCAGCGATGGAAGTCACAATGCGACGTCAATCACTCTGTTCACTACACTATATTCATCATGCCTCATTATGAACAACTGCTGGTAAGAGAGAAAAATGAAACGCAGGTGATTTCACTCCACAGTTGACGGCTGCAATGCTGCTATAACTATAGTGAAGCTATCGATAATGTACGAGATAACCTGAATGAGCTACTTAGGAGGAAAGCCTCTCACATGTGCTGTACGGGTGGAGAAGTTATAGTGATGTACATTTACATAGACAACAAACATCCAACACGAGCAAATGTGGAGGTAAAGATTGAGTGGCAAGATTTACTTAGAGGGCAGTCATCTCCAGGCATTTTGCAATCCGGACAACAGCCATCAAAAGCCATTCGGCAAATGCCACAAGCATCATCGTGGGCATCCCATGTCCATGACGCTACTGCGTGCCATCTGCATAATAATGTATATCTTACAGATATCAGCCTGCAGAATGCCGTTTTAAAGATCTAAATCCCAGACCAAAGCTCAAATTTATTCACTTCAAGCCCTAATTCTTACTATCCTCTCAAAACGATTGAACTGGGTCAAATCTTTATCAACGCTTATCATCACCTCCCCATTATTCTTCTGAATATTGTGCCTCGCCAATAAGCACAATATTCAGAAGAATATTGTGAGTATTGGACTCGAACGTGCCCTAGAGTGTATGATCAGCATTTTGACTGCCATACTGACATTTTTAGTGTTTTCTCAGGACTGGGACAATCCTGTTAACCTGGCTTTGAAGCTACCAAGAAAGGTTGCAAAGAGTCAACCGTACTTGGTGGCCACTGACTGGTTCGCTAGACATGCTTATCTGAGATATGATTAACTAACAATGCGATAATCTATCTGGTCTCAGTGTTTCACAGGCGTTCAGGCATTTTGACCACATTTGGCTGTATCAACGATACCCGAGCTCCATTTGAACTCATGAACTGCTGCGCAAATCTTCATGGAAAATACAAATCGATGCACATCCGTACTCAATATATCAAACACTAGATTCCCCTCCTCACATTGGAACGATAATATCGCAGACAACTTCTTCTCTACTGTAGCAACCTTCCACAGTATAGGTTTCCCCTCCTAGTGACATGTGAACGCCACTGCTGGACACCTTCTGCGTTATTCGTGAAAATGATATTGTCCTCTGATTAATACGGCTGATAATTTGTTGTCTCTCTTTAGTGAAAGGGGAAGACTCACATAAGCGCCCCTAAAAACCAATTCAAATTAGACCCTAAACTAAACTGCGCGGTAAGGCAAATTAGGGGTACAAGCTACAAATGTGCTTTGTTTTCCGATTCTCCTCAGAAAATAAATTTGTGAAACTGATTTTGAGGGCACAGAGGAGAGAGGGCTTACTCTGATAATCAAAAGAGGACGAGTGCAATGCAATAGATGTTCTGGTCAAGGAAGAAACGTGGAAGCGGTCCTCTCTCCAGTAAAATGCCTCTCCGGAACATCTCCAGAAATTCAGAAGGTAACACGAAGTTGATACATGTAATTCCACAAAGCTGCATATCAAGAATTGATCAAGAGTATCATACGCAGACAATCACTTCTTGACAGATCAATCAAACAAAACTATAAGTTCAGACATTGAGATGGAATTCGGGGGCAAAGGATACTCAGAACTTTAACTTTCATGCTTGAAGGTGTTCGGAGCCGTCGAAGGCAGGAGGGGTAAACCTAAAATTCCTGCTCAGCTAAGTTGCACGAGCGTGATGTTTCGACTTCGCCAAAGAATAAGCGGTCCCGCGATTCTCCTCTCCGCTGACTAAATCCAGGTGAAAGATACATCAAATTAACGATCGTCCTTCCACAATATTTTCGTGGACTGAGCTTCCAATTCCACCACATTAAAAAACCAGGTAAGAAAACCACATCGGAACATAACAGCCGCCAAAAGGAGATTCGCATTCAAGGATACGGAGACGATCGAATGACAAATATTCGGACCCTGCACTCCGGAGGCTTCAGAGAGCGGAAAAGGGCCTAGGAATCACTTTGCTACACCTCTACAACACATGGCAAGAGAAAGAAAACAGTATCTCCTCACGATCAATTGCGCTTCCTCACTAGCGAAACCGGTTTTCTCCAAAATCGAATTCCGCGTGCAATCGTGAATATTCAACACTGAGTATTTGTGTGAAGATTCTGGACTTTCCCGCTCCTCGCGCAAGAGATCCTTTGATTCAGGAGCACGGCCTCCAGTAACCATCAAAGGGAACTCTCCTGAAGTCCATTTCTTCCGTTCAAGTCGGAAATACGAACTTCATACTTGGACTTTTAGTATTCTCCTAAACAAGGAATTGTATACTTTTATATATTTACTTTTATGGTATATTTGTATACTATTATATTTTTTATATTAGTAAGTAATATAAATAGATATAATATTTTTTTATATATTATTTATTTATTTTATTACATTCATATATTTTTATTAATTTTATAAGAATATATTTATAATATTATGAGAATTAATGTTGCCATCCGCATTTCTCTGTTGCTATCCATGACATGGTATAGCAAGATGCTAGGGGAAGGGGCAAGGGACGGGGAGGGAAGTGTTGATTGGAGGGTTTTGGACAAATGGCAAACGGCAGAACAATATCAAGATTGTGAAGGTGTCGGGTGGAGGGCAATATTATCTTTGCCATGTCATGGGTGGTAATAGTAAAAATCTAAATTGCAATAGCAATTCGTTATTCTTTATTGTATTTTGAATATATCGAAATGGATTAATATGAAATTTTTAATTTGTTGTTGAGTGTTAGAAATACCTTATTTCTTCTATACCTAAAATGGAAATAAAGTACTTTTATCATTTGATATTTAATATAAAATCTTTTTTTATTTCCTCTTCTATAACCATATTAGTGGTTTGAATGAGTTTGCTTATTATTTGTATAATCATATTTACACTGACTATCATTTTTAAAGAGCCATACAGATCTATGATTTTAAATGGAGGTTCAAGTAGTTAGAAGTATTTGCAAGTGGTTTAAATAAAATTAATAATTACGCACATACAGATATATTAATTCTATCCAATAATAATCTAATGATATCCAAATATTTTAAATTTATCAAATGAAATATGAATTACATCTATGATGACGTGGTTACATATACCTACGTCTATTACATGTTATGTACATGTTTTAGTTATGTTGCTCAACAATAATCTACCCTATAGAGTATTAAGTGTATTAATTGTTATCTAATCGTAAGCCAAAACAATATGCTACATTTAGCTTCTCCATATGAGATTGAGCAACTTCACGGACCTGACTTAATATTGAGATTGTTATCATTTGACTTAATGCTTAGATTTGTTATTATTTGTGGAGGCGTTATGATGTCATTCTTTACAACAACCGCCAGAAATGTACAAAACGATATAAAAAGCTTGTAGCTCTCCTGTGGCTTCAACATAGATTAGGCAACTTGACCAACTATAGTATGTAATCATCAACATCAATATAAATGATCAATTTTTAGCATAAGCTATAGTCTTGGCTCTTTCTATTCCTAAGATAAGAAATTATAAACAATCAGCAATGACATTTCTTATAACATTGGTAAAGTCAGGGTATATAGAATACTCAAACAATCAAAAGTATTCCTACTGATTTATCATCTCCAATGCTTGTGAGTACAAGTTTGACCTAGTTTCAATAAATTCCATATTGAGACGGTAGTCTTTTGCAACTGTAAACCCTTGAGAGTATTCCTAGTATTTTATCATCTCCAATGCTTGTGAGTACAAGTTTGACTGAGTTTCAGTAAGTTCCCATATTAAGAATTTAGTCTTTGCAACTTTATCTCCTTTGTAAGATAATTATCACCTATACCAAAACTATGTTAATTTGCAAAGTCATAGCGAAAGAAGAAAGTAATTTCAACTCTCAAACTCTTACTCAATAAAGTTCATATAACTATCAATTTTGGTCAGGTTGAAAATAGATTTATATTCATCCTCAAGATATCAAAATCACTATTTATTCTATAAGAAAAGTAAAGTTGATTACATTCTTAAGTTTGAGATTTATAATTTAAACATCTCAATTCCATCTGTATCTGAATACTTATAAAATTAAATATACTTGCTAAAATCTTATGGTCATGCATATAATACAAACTAAATTAAGACCTTTTACACTTTCTAGTTCATATTTGTCGAGTGAAATATGTACCTTAAAGAAGGATGAAATTAAATTTTTTCTTTTTTCTTTTAAATGGTAAAGTGATTAAAAGTGAAATATCAAAGTGATGGAAATGTAAGATTTGTAATAACTGAATAACTGGATATATGTATTCCTATTATCAATTTACAATCAAATTGCTAAAGATATAGAGTGTGCTTTCATCTTCTAAAAGTAAGTACTCTATATTATATCAGACTATATCTTAAAATAACCAGGTTAAAAGTAGGCATTTCATTTTCATTTTATCCCAATAATATAAATATGATCTTTACATAACTTAGCTGTTTTTGTAAAGCTACTTTAATAGTTTTTTAAAAGGTATTGTGTCCTTATTTTCACCATATTATCAATACAAGGGAAAATAACCATAATATCTATATATAAAAAGTTGAATAAGAAAAAATTTTCTAAAACTAAATTTTAACCTTTTCTCTGTTCAAAGTATCATTACTAACCAATCAATTATGTTACAAAATTTCATAATATATGTAAGTGTATGCTTGTGATCTTATTATACTTCTCTTTTTTAAGGAGAGGAAGCTATGTTTCAAATATCTCTTTATATTTTAATTATTTTTTTCTTATAATATCTAACTAATTATATTAGATAAGTTCAAATTAGAAATTGGAATCCACATGAATTAGAACATACAATGAATTTCTTCTTCTTGTCTCAACTTTTTGTTCAACTTTGGTATAAGGATTTGGTTTGTGTAAGATTCTTTCTGGTATATTTCTTAAATTCTATCAACTAAACTTTTATATTTTATATGTTTCAGGTTGTTTGCTTTGATCTACATAGACTTTCAAGTGATGTCCTCTCATCTTACTTCGTATTTCTGTTTTTAATTTTTATAATGAAAATATTATATGGGATATCTTTCTCTTCAATTTTTTTATTTTACTTCTCTTTTTGGCTGTTAACTAATTGTATCAGAGAAAATGAAAGTATTTATTAATTGAAAAAAAAAAATATGATTTCACATGGTGAGAAATCAAACTAATATGATTATGTTTCAGTTTTGTACATTTTTTCATATTGATATTTATATGCTTGATATAATAATAATAATAAATTATTTTTCTTGGCTTTGTTTTGTTTTGTTTAAATAAAAAAATTATACTTTCTAAACCTTTTTTTCTATATCTTTTACTTTCTAAGACTCCAATTATCTCATTGTGTTCTTATCAATATAAATATCAATATCAATATAACATGAAATTTAGTAAGATATTAATAAAATAAATTTATTAAAATTTTATAAACAATAAATTCATCTAATAAGATGTAGATGTTGGGTATAAAATTTTTACATGATATTTGGCTTCTTAATTAAAAAAAATTTAACTCCTGGAATATAATAAATTTTAATAAGAAAAGATTCAAGATAATATTCCTAATGAATAATAATTTTCAGAAATATAAGTTTAAATAAACACTTACCTTTGAGATATTATGATATTAATATTTTATTAATATAATCATCATAAATTTAGTACAAGGAACAATTTGCAGAATACAAAATTATTTTATACAAATATATGTTGTCTTCTTTATTTTGAATTTATTGAGTTATAACAAAAAAATTTATTCCATATGAATGCATTAGAAAATGTAAGCACAACAAATATATATATATATATATATATATATATATATATATATATATATATATATATATATATATTTATTTATTTATTTATTTATAGTTTGAGGTATGTCGAGTGAACAATATATAATGAATATTTTTATTTTATTTTTTTAAATTAAAAAGAATATGAGGTGTAATATATTATTACTATTTTATACATAATCTGAATTTAAATATTTCGTGATGATATTTCACCAAAAGTAATGCATTATCTTAGTTCATTTACTTGTGATAAATTAAAGCTATAAGTAGATAAATGATATAATAAGATACAAGTTTATATTTCTTTCAAATCTAAAGAAAGAGACATTAGATATGAAAATATTTTGGTCCATAAATATATTCATGCTTCATATTTACTGAATTTATCTATGGATTTAGATGATTTAACATATGTCTTGGATGTGATTAATATATGGTTTTACTTGGTTTGACAAAAAAAATACAATTTTACTCAACTCACCATATTGAAACCATATGATACAAAATTTTATTTAGAATATTTGTTTGGAGGTTAGAATATTTTGTAAATTATTGTATATTTTCTAGTATTGATATAATGATCTTAAGCAGTACTTTGAGATTATAAATGGAAAAATAAAAAATAAAATAAAATAAAATACAAAATTACTTAATATTACAATTTTAGTACCGTCTTAAAATTTAAGATATTTAGTTATGTATTACTATATTAGATTGAGAGTAAAGATTACACCATATGTAAAATATAATAAAAGGGTCAATCTTGTCTTTGTCTTATCCCAATATAAATTACTAGATGTCTTTTGATCTGTTTCCGTATTTATAAAAAAAACAAATTTTATATTATATTATGATAATTATTAGATAGGTGAAAAAAATATCCTAGATTAAAGTTTATGAAATTAAATTGTTAGATTAAATTAAATTATTTTATAAGAGGATAATAAATGAAATTAATATCTGAATTAAATTCTCACTATCTTAAGACATGTCAAGACATACATGATTTATGAATAAAATATATAGTCATAAACCATTATTTCAAAGTAATTATACGTTGCAATATTTGGTAATAAATATAGTGTATTATAGTTTTAAGTATTGTAGTATTTTATATATCAACTTCTGCTAAGATATAAAATTATATGAATTTATATGTTTTTGTAGTATATAAAAACTTATAAGTCATTCCAGTACCAATTTTGTTAAATATTCTATCATCATTTAAAGTTTTGTATAAAAGCTATGAGCTTTTAACTAATTGTCTATCACTCTTTATAAGATGTAATTTTTTAAAGTAGAAAAAAATAACATGCCATATTGATTTAATATTTAAGATCATAATTATGTAATAAATTATATTTTATACTTAATCTTCTATAGAATGTATACATTTACAGTTCTTATGTTTGGATCCCGTCTATTTGTATTGAGATATAATTGAAGTATTAAAAACATGTATTACGTAATATTTGGTATAAAGTGTACTTTTTAGGGATTAAGTAATTCAATTTATATTTCTTATAGTAAAGATTTATTGAACACAAGATGATGAATTTAATTCTAAAATTAAGCAAGTGAAATATAAAGCTTAACTTAAGTCTTTCTAGATCACAACCTTAAGCATATATGCATCTTCATAAGCCTTCCTTATCTAGTTATAAATTGAACATCTAATCAAGTGTTCAAAGAGAGTGGACTAAGTTCTCACCTTGATCTCATCAATGTTATCATCACATCCAATGTCTTATATATAAAAGTCAATGAAGAAAGATTATCAAGACAATCAATTTGATTATTACTATATTTTAACACAACTTTATAATAACTATGGTTGTTAATTATAACTATTTTTTATTTGCTTGGATATGTAAAGTGTAATGTTTATACCTTTTATTGATCTCTCTTTATCAAAGTATATTCTAAAGTAAATTAAGGTTTTAATATATTTTCTTGCATTATGGCCTTAAGATCTTGAGTAACAAATTGCACATTTTCTTAGTATTGGGGCTATAAGATATTGAAGAACATCTTACACTCTTCAAATCACATTTGTCCTCTAAAGAAACCAATGAATTTCATCTTCTTGTTTTTTCTCCTTCAAGAATATCCTATTAAGGTCATGAGACATTGAGCATGAAGCAACAAAATAAAAGTTGAATGAGAATTTTCTTCTTTTTATATATTTTATTCATATATAAAGACTATATTTTATATGAGGATGGAGAGATAACAATTGATCTAAACTCTTATAAATAAAGGTGTAGCATCAAGAATAATGATGTCATAGAGTCTGGTTCAAGAAAGCTTTATGTTTCAAAAATCACATTTTTGTGTTTGTTCCACATTCACACTCTTCAATACAAGGTCCACAACAGAATTCAACTTTGAGCATAACTTTGAATTTTATCTTGATTTTGAAATTTAAGGTTTGCTAGTATACTTAATTTAGCTTTCATTCTCACTTTCTTCTCCATAATCTATATTACTATATTATATAATATACTCCCACTTCCTTTATTAACATTTTCTAAAAGCTCATATTTCATCTTGATAATACTTTTCCTTAGAATAAAAAGTTATAAAAATAGAAAATCTCAAATATGAAACTCTATTTTCTTCACTCTTTAAATTCAACTTAATACCATAGGTAATATCCAATGAACATTGACTAGTGTTCAGGAAAGAACAAAGAACTTTGTATCATACGCAACGTATATTGGAGATTGCTTAATAAGCAATTCTTCCATTATTGTAGAAAAGACTCATAATATTTTTGCAACTTGTGATCCTAATCACAAAAATATTTGGTTATAGTTTTATTTGATATTTTACAAAGAACACAAATTTATATCTTTATTATGTCATCATTTTTGGTTTATGGTGTGTATTTTTAAGTCTTCTTAAAAAGAGCATCATAGGATACCAATTGCTTATTGGCAAAAGTGTGGATTCATTCACTCACCTATTAAGAGGATATCAATATCAAGTTATGTTTTCTCATGCAAAAACATAACAAGTAGTCTAGCATTATTCACCTTTGTAGCATTTTCCTCTACTGTACTGGTACAAAATTTTTTTTGCTACTAGTATATACTACATTTTAGTTTGGTATAATTGGCCTTAAAAAGTCAATATCTCAAAAGGATGTAGCAATAAGATAAGAACTGACTGTTTTTTGTTACATAGGTCACACCTTTCTTTGGCATTTACATTATTTTTGAGCATAGTAGTTCACTTATTTAGTGCATCCAATAATTTTTATAGCATTCTCTAGCATAATAATGACCTTCATCTTTGTGATATAGTTCTTAGATGATTATTTCAATATTCTTCAACTCAAGATACCAATCAAAATTGTAAATCAATTCTCTTTATATGGAGATTATCTCCTATAAAATTAAAAGGGCCCACCTAATTCTTAATATTGTTCAACATTCATCACATTTGGACACTTAAGATCTTGTAGGAATACAAATATCTTAGAGTATAAAGAATCTTTTACATTTTGTTTCTTGATAAGAAAGATGTCATGCCTTTGTAGTTCCGCATCTAGATGCTCAAACACTGGAGTTCCAGTGATAGTAGTTAGAGTTATTCTAGCAGTTTCTCAAAGACTACTTTCCGACGGTTAGATTTTGTGTTGGGGTAATGACTTCACGGTGGGGCCCATCGTCACTTTGCACCATTTGCACCGTCGAGTGTGCCGTCAGCAGGACCGTTAGGGTTTCAGTGCTAGCTTGAGTCCAAGGAGTATAGTTTTGAAGTGAGCTCTAGAGAGCTCACTTCTCTGATGTTGAGCCTTCGAGTTCCTGGCTATGGTGGACAGAGGCCGGCGAGCATCACCTGGAGTCTCTATGCTTGAGTGGGTGTGGCTTGACTGTAATCAGTGCTCAGTTGTTGGTAGTTTATAGAATGACAGATCAAGTACTGATCTGAGTTGAGTTGAGTTGAGAGTGGTAGGCAATCTGATTACATCAAAGAAGTGAAGTGAAGGGGAAATTGGGTGTAGGAACTGTGAGTGTTTGTGGTATCTCCAAGCTTGGTGGATCGTGGTAGCTCAATTCAAGTTCAGTGTTTCCCTAGTGTGCAAAAGCTCGTTCAAGTGATGCAGATTTGGCAGTTAGGCGGATGGTGTGTAGAAGCGCTGGCCAAATTTTGAGCAAAGAAGGAGCAATTTTCGAGCAGTGTTGTGATTTTGAGCTCAAGAGGTGAGGCAGGACCAATTTGCTACGAGTTGGGCTCAGAAAGTCAAATTGAAGGTGGAGTTCGGAAGCTCTTCTCATGAAATTGTGATTTGGAAAAACCCATTTTGTCAATTTGGCTCGAGTAGAAAGTTAGCGGGGGATTTGGCGGACAACCATCTTTAGGGTTTACGTCAGATTTACGTCAGATTTACGTCAGATTTTGGACCAGATTTGGAGGAGTTTTTGCTATTTGGCCAGATTTGGAAGAGTTTCGCTAGTTTGGAGGACTTTCACAAATTTGGAGAAGTTTTGCCAATTGTGGAGGAGGTTCAAAGTGGCAACAAGAAAGGCCTCATTCGACTTTTAGAGGCATAGGGCTGTGGGCTATGAGAGGCTACGAAGGCCTAGAAGGGCCATCAAGCCAGCTTGCTGGCGTGAGGCTAGCTAGTTTAGAGTAGATCTTGGTCATTGGTTGGCAAAATCTGTCTTTCCTGCTAGATTGTGCGCAACAGGGTTTGACCCCTAGATCTCTTGTTCCTAGACTGGTGCCCTAGCCAACTAGTCCACCCTCACTTGTTGTCCTAATGATTGTGCCACTTTTATCTATACACATGTAACTTTGGCTAGGAGAGGTAGTTTGATCCCATTCTTGGTGATCCTGGTAGCTTAGGACTTAGATACGAACTCCTCTTATGTCAAATGCCAAATGGTGGCAGAGTCAGTCCCGTGTTGTGTTATGAGATGAAGGGTTTTTGTTTAGATTTCTTGTGATTGGACCCCTTCCATTCTCTACTTCCTGTTTGTGCACCACGTTTGTGTGAGGTGCCCTGATTTTTGAGCGTTGGTGCTCTAGTGTGCTCTCGGTGGTGAGGCTGGAGTGATGACCAGTCAAACTACCTTTGTTTCTCTCCGGTGAGGCAGGAAGTGATGACCTGCAGACCATGAGAATGCGTGTTATGATGGCAGGTTATAGGTTGCCCTTTCCCCTAGTGTAGTTATCTCAATTAGAGTTACATTAGCGGGTGGTGCTGGCACTTGGTGGAGTACTTGCGGTTGCAGTTGGTGTTTTGGGTTTGCTGTTGTGGTTACTTTGTCACGACGGAGTTCTTTGGAGATTCCAGAGGATTTAGCCCTACAGTACGCAGTGGGTTTACTCGGAGTGGTGCTCGGTATCAGTTTGTATCTCAGGTCCCAGTGAGGGAGGAGATTGACTCTGAGTTGGAGTTCGACACAGGAATTGATTAAGTTGAGAGTGCACTTGGTGTGTCCGCACCGTTGTTATGGGACATGGACGAGATTTATGGGGCCTCCAAAGGCCCTAGGCGTTACTTTGGTATAGTGGGTACCATTGAGTTGGATGACTTCATCCAGGTGTTTGATAGTTGGTGTGATCTGCAGCAGATGCGGAACCCGACTTTGTTCACACCCTTCATGGCATGGAAGGGGTTATTTTAGCATCTGGAGGGTCCACCAATGGATGACTACCATGAGTTCAGGAGAGCTCTTTTGGAGGAGATTGAGTTATGGAGACAGTATTGGTCTCCCCACTATGTCTCCGTCACTTCAAGCTTGGTGGCCAGGAGTAGATCGGCTGTACCCACGAGTTCTAGCTCGAGTAGTGTGGGTGGAGCTAGTGGAGGTGCACTAGGTGGAGATAGTGCTACTACGAGTGGAGGTACCGTTGCAGGAGGTGGTGTGGTAACGGGGTTTAACCCCATGGTGGAGTTCTTCCTATGTTTGAGGCATAACTACCAGGGAGTGCGGACTTACAAGATGAGGAGCTTGCAGGAGTTCCAGTGGAAGGCTGGAGAGAGCCTACGCGAGGCATACACTTGCATGAGACGGCTGATCAGTTTCACTTAGGGAGTTACTAAGGCCCAGGCAGTCCAGTTTTGGTATGGGATACTGGACAAGGAGTTGCAACATAGAGTTCGTGATGCTACGTTGTTGCAGGCTACTTCGCCCACTCTGGCAGTAGTCTTTGGTTTGGCTGAGCGTATTGAGCTAAACATGGTGGAGGAGAGAGTGGTGACATCTAGATTTGGTAGGGAGACCTCATCCACGACTGTGACTTCTTCTAGAGTGCAGCAGAGTGCACCACACCCAGTTGGTTTTTGAGGACAGGGTGGATAGCCCAGATCCTATGGAGCGAGTGGAGGGCCTAGTGGAGTTAGACCCTTACCCTCATTTTTGAGTCAGCAGCAACCAGTGAGTGGTGGTGTTGCTTGTTGGACTTGTGGTGGACCTCACCATAAGAGAGAGTGTACTCAAGGCAGCAGACCTGATACCTCTGGTGCATCACAGCCAGCACAGAGGCAGTGTGAGCATCACACTAGTGACCGGTGTTTTGACATACACCCGGAGTTACGGAGTGGTAGGGCTACTATGGCAGGTAGTAGAGGAGCTCCAGTTCATGGAGCACGAGGTGGTAGAGGTGGTGGTAGAGGATCTACACCTAGTAGGGGTGCAGTACTTGCACTTACTTCTGACACAACTATGGCTACTCGGATTGAGCAGTTGGAGCAGAGATTGGCTAGTATGGCTATTGCTCAGAGGAGATCAGATTTGGGTGCTAAGGCTTCCACCTCATATGCTGGTGATAGAGATGCTTTGGACTTCATGTGTGGAGCAACACAGGTGGATGCATCTGCAACAATGACTAGGAGTGCAGTACGTGCTCCAGAGCCTAGAGGAGCATCAATGGAGTTGGACCCACAGAGAGGAGAGGTTGGGAGACAGGTTAGACTTCTCCAGTCCTTCACACTATCTGAGGCATTGCAAACGACATCCATGGTTCCTAGATGTCCGTGTGTAGGTGTGGTAGGTGGTGATGGAGTACATGATGGACTACCTGCTAGTCAGCCACCTGCTACTACACAGATTGAGTCTAGCATGATGTTGGGGGCGGCTCAGCTGATTATGCGGCATCCTTTATTTTCAGCCAGTGACATGTTTACATTGGGAGTTGACCCAGCCCCAATGTTCCGGTTGGCTGCCACGTTGTGTGAGAGTAGGGATGGTGCAGTTCCTACTACTAGAGCAGAGGTGGTTGGTAGTGGAGCTGACTTGGTTGAGGAGCATGGGATCCATTCAGCAACCAATGGTTTATGGCAGGCAACAACGGCTAGACTGGAGGAGTTGCCAACTAGACCGGCCTTTGAGAGAGCACGGTTTACACCTGGTGTTGTCCTATTGGATAACCAGAGGGAGATTTTTAGTTTGGTGGGACCTTTAGGGAAGGTCTATACACCATAGAGAATCTTGTTAGACTCTAGTGCACAACCCCTTATATTGGGGAAGGCTGTAGTTGTTGGTTTGGAGTTACGGAAGACCAATGTGGAGAGGTGTCCATTTCAGATCCAGACATCTCTTGGTGGTGGTTTGACATAGTACATCACACGTGGAGAGCTTGTTGTCCAGGTTCAGCCTGGTCATCCGACTGATAGCTTGGTGGTGAGAGCTCAGGCTATTGCGACGATAGCTGAGTCATATGATGTGCTAGTTGGAGGAGCAGTGTTATACCCCATGGGTTTCAACATTGACTATTGGGAGGAGACAACCTCTTATAGACCTGGTTGGCAGTCTGGTGAAGGACGGGTATGTTGCCTACCAGTACGCTATAGTAGTGGCAGTCTTGGCTCACTACAATTCGGGACCATGGCAACATCAGTTTTAGCTTTCAATGGTGCAGTTACGTGGCCTGGTGACTTGTTGGAGGGGAACGCCCATGCAGAGGATACTCCAGTACCAGAGGAGATCACTCGGCTTTGGAGTACGAGTGGGATATTTCTATCCACCTTGGATGTTCCATTGTGGAGTTCAAAGGAGGCATTGCAGCAACATGCAAATCAGTTGGTGCAACAGGCTTGGAGTGGAGCCTTTGTACCATCATGAGATGAGTGTGAGGATGAGCCTCCAGAGGCAATTGCTTTGACACCTCTAGATACCACACTCATTGCTTGGCAGTATCCAGTAGAGGGGATATGCCTATTGGAGTTGTTTGGTGGGATCAGCACCGGACTAGTTGCGGTGTTACAGGCGGGTTTCCAAGTATAGAGGTACTTATATGTAGAGAGAGATGAGACTGCTAGGCGAGTCTCTCTACATCATGTGGCACACTTGGCCTATTGGTATCCGGAGTTTTTACCGATGTCAGCGATTAGAGGTTACCAGAAGGTCCTACCAAGAGACATTTCCTTACTAGGAGCGCATGACCTAGAGAGACATGGGCCTATTCACTTGGTGATTTTTGGATGGCCATGTCAGGGACATACATGTGCTGGTAGAGGATTGGGTCTTCAGGATCCTCGTTCTGGTGTGTTTTGGGAGATGTTACGGATATTACGACATCTCCAGGTTCATCAGTCCGTTTCTCTAGCTTACCTTTTGGAGAACGTTCCTTTGATAGGTGATTCTTGCACCAGAGTGGTGGCGAGTACACATCAGGTCCATTCTTGGATGGGACCTGCTGTATTGTTAGATGCAGCCAGAGTGGGATCATGGGCTCATCGTCTTTGTCTTTGGTGGATGAACCTCTTACCCAGAGAGGTTCTACAGCATAGTTATGATGGGATTCAACGACTACACCACATTCTTGTTGATGATATCTTGGATGTTGGGCATCAGTCTCAAACAGTGGTAGTGGTTGATAGGTCACCTATGGCAGTGGTGAACCTAGTTGGATAGCCTAGAGCTGCATTTCCCACACTCATGAATTTCCCAAGATCTCATGCTTTTTGAGAGGGAGGACCTGGACTTGTTTGGGGCTCACAATTACAGCAGTTGGAGGAGCCCAACGCTAATGAGAGAGAGCGGGCGATGGGTTTTCGCACTGGTATTACCGCTATTCCAGTAGTGTTAGAGGCATCTAGGCGTTAGGTGTTAGGTCAGGCTATGGACCTGAACTATTTGACCTGGATTGTGAGCCTTGGCTTGGCAGAGCAGCATTGGATGCGCTTGATAGGCATCACCACTCGGACACTTGTGAGCCCTGTGCCTATCGAGACGATTCAGGCACATGTTGGGGGCGATGGACCGAGTGGACATGGTATTCTTGGGACACATCCAGTAGCTACTAGGGAGAGTGGTCTACTTGGAGTCCATCCAGGTGAGCGTGGGCTACTTGGATTACACCCTTGGTCCACATGGGATGCAGCTAGAGAACGTGTGGAGCTTGCAGCCAGAGTGGAGGGAGTTTTTCACACAGAGGTTGGGACATCTAGTGGTCGGGAGCATGACACTATTGCTCCCAAGGGCCCAGTGTAGCAATCAGTCAGTACGTCTTCCACTCCTACTATAGTTACAAAGGATACTTGGGAGCCAGATCTTGGACCCAAGCTTATTGGAGAGGAAAGACGGAGGGTTTGGAGGTTCTTGAGGAGTCACATGAGTTGTTTGCCTTCAGTATGAAGGATTTGGGTGCTCTAAAGGGACATGGTATACGGATTGAGCTGACTAGCAACACACCAGTTTTCCGACGTCCTTATCAATATAGTGATATGGAGAGGACATTGATTCAAAGCCGGAGTAGTGACCTTTTTGAGGCTAGTTTGGTGGAGATTTCACATGGAGAGTATGCATCAGCAACAGTGATGCTAGCCAAGAAGGATACGTATGGCAACTATACAAATAGGTGGATGTGTGGAGATTACTGTCCTATCAACCGACAGACCAGGGCTGATTGGTATGCCATGCCTACACCAGAGTAGATTTTTGATGCGATTGGGCATGCAAAGATCTTCAATACTTTGGATCTTCGAGCGGGATCTCATCAGTTGCCGATCAAGGAGGAGGATAAGTCCAAGATAGCATTTTGCACTATTGATCCTCACGGCAAGGATGTGTTATATCAGTGGAGGTTCTTACCATTCGGGTTAAAGAACGCTCCTGCTGAGTTCCAGAGGGTCATGGATAGGATCCTAGTTGGATTGGATTTTGCTCGGTGTTATATTGATGACATTTTGGTCTATAGCACTATTGTGGAGGAGCATGAGAGACAGTTGTTGGAGGTGTTTGAGAGGTTGAGATCTCATGGACTCAAACTACATTCTAGGAAGTGTAAGTTCTTCCACGAGCATGTTGAGTATTTGGGTCACACTATCTACCCCGGAGGACTTGGTGTTCAGCAGACCAAGGTGGAGGCTATTGCACGTTTTCTTCGGCCTACGGATGTGAGCAAAGTGCAAGCATTCCTTGGGTTGGCAAACTTCTATCGTCACTATGTTAGAGGATTTAGTGCCATTGCCAATGCCTTGACGAAGCTGACCAAGCTTACCCGGAGTGGTGTTGGGGAGATGAGCAAGAGAGAGCTTTTGTAGAGCTCAAGGAGAGGTTGACATCTGCTCCTATTTTGAGGAGACTGATAAGGGGATGACCATTTCAGGTTCACACTGATTGGAGTATGTTGGGGCTTGGAGCGGTGCTCACCCAGCATGATGATGAGGAGAAGGAGTTTGTGGTGGCCTATACTAGTCGCTCCAACAATTCAGCGGAGGCAAAGTATAGTTCATATGAGGGAGAGTGCTTGGCAGCAGTTTGAGCAGTAGCACATTTCCGATGTTACCTGTTTGGTAACCCCTTCACTCTCATCACTGATCATCAGCCGCTGAAGTGGTTGATGGAGTCTGATAAGCTTTCAGGGAAGCTTGCACGATGGGCTTTGACTTTATAGGAGTATGATTTCATGGTTGTTCACAGACCTGGAGTGGTGAACCGTGATGCAGATGGGTTGAGTAGGAACCCATGTCCTAGCCAGCAGGATCAGACCGGAGCACGTTGGCATGGTGAGACAGATGAGGAGATGGTGCCTGGTTGGCATGCATCGGCCTTTCTGTGTATATTTGCAAAGGCATTGGTGGTATCCCTCTCAGTGCATACAGGAGGAGTTATTGAGGTCACAGATCCAAAGAGTGAAGATATCGGTACAGTTCAGCGAGACATTCATGATGATGTCTTAGTGATGGACTATCTTCGCACTGGTGTTGTGGGTGGCACAGTTGGGGCCAAGGAGAGAGACCGTGTTCTTCAGCAACTAGACGGTTCAGATTGGAAGGTAGACATCTTTTGCGTGTATGGGAGGATGGTAGAGTGCGAGTAGTACCACTTCCATCACAGAGACCACAGTTGGTCTGTCACGCTCATGAGGAGCTATGATATTTTGGAGTAAAGCATACATATAGCTTACTCCAGAGTCATTATTGGTAGCGCAGTATGCAAACCGAGGTACAGTAGTTTGTTGCCAGATGTGTGGTTTGTGACCAAGTTAGAGCATCATTCAATGCTCCTATGCCACAGTTACACCCATTACCTATCATGGGATTGGGTTACCGTTGGAGTTTGGACTTTGCCGGACCTTTACCACTAACTGTGAGACATCATCGGTACGTTTTGGTGATGGTGGAGCACTTCTCCAAGTGGATTGAGTTGGTGGCACTTCCTAACAAGTCTAGTGAAGGGACAGCTTACTCGTTCCTGGATCGAGTTCTTAGTCATTTTGGTGCACTAGCTGAGGTTTTGACTGATCAGGGTATAGAGTTCTTGGGGGAGTTTCAGGTCTTGTGTAACAAGGCTTTGATTGATCATTGTACTACATCTTGAGATCACCTTGAGGCAGATGGCTTAGCAGAGAGAGTGGTTCAGATGGTGAAGAGAGGATTGCAAAAGTATGGTTTGCAGAGAGACCATTTAGGAGATTGGGATCTCTAGTTACCTTGGTTGGCCATGGGCTATTGGTTCAGCCGGCAAGCCTCCTTAGCATCCTTCTCTCTATACTTTCTACTCTATGGACGAGATCCAGATTTACCTGTAGCCATTCGTCAAGATGCTACTGTAGTTTTGGACTTGGATGACCCCGATGTATGGATGAGCGCATGTTCTCAGCGGGTAGAGATCTTTCAGAGAGTGATGCCAATGGCCTTTGAGAACTTGGCGATTGCTCAGCATAGAGATACTTTACGCTATGCTACCATTCGAGGAGGAGGTTATAGACCCTCGATCCGTCGATTTCATGGAGGCAACTATGTATATCTACAGCAGATAGCACCGATGACACTTGATGTTTTGACAAGCCACACTATCTTGAGAGTGCACGAGGTTTTGCCATCAGAGTTCTTGTGTTAGAAGGACATGATGGTGTTGTTTGGAAGGATCATGTGCGCAATTGTGCGCCATGCCACCTCCCAAACATTGATGGTACTATGGACCCAAGCTTGGCACTTGTACGTGCATGCTTGAGGTGTATGTTATGTGGCTCTTCTGGTGGAGCTGCTACTATGTTAGTGTGTGATAGCTGTTCAAGAGGATGGCATAGGACATGTATGACTCCTCCCCTCACGGTGGTTCCTTAGGGACAGTGGTTATGTCCTAGATGTACTTGACCTATAGCTAGTTCATTCTTTATATGGTATAGATTGCAGACATGCGACTAACGATGGGGCTCCCATAGCACCCGGCCTCCTGATCTTTGCCCATTAGAGAGTATACCATATACTTAGAGTAGATGGCTATCTGGAGTTAGAAGGACCTAACCTCCAGCTAGGGGGGCGATTGTAGCACTTAGAGTCTATGATGACTTATGTGTGATTTGTGTTTCTATAGTGTATGATGTTGTGTAGCGATGTATAGACGCACGACAACTGTCATGCCATTTGTAGTTCCGCATCTAGATGCTCGGACACTAGAGTTCCAGTGATAATAGTTAGAGTTATTCTAGCAGTTTCTTAGAGACTACTTTCCGACGGTTAGATTTTGTGTTGGGGGTGCTGACTTCATGGTGGGGCCCATCATCACTTTGCACCGTTTGCACCGTCGAGTGTGCCGTTAGCGGGACCGTTAGGGTTTCAATGCTAGCTCGAGTCCAGGGAGTATAGTTTCAAAGTGAACTCCAGAGAGCTCACTGCTCTGATGTTGAGCCTTCGAGTTCTTGGCTATGGTGGACAAAGGCCGGCGAGCGTCACATGGAGTCTTTATGCTTGAGTGGGTGTGGCTTGACTGTAATCAGTGCCCATTTGTTGGCAGTTTATAGAATGACAGATCAAGTACTGATCTGAGTTGAGTTTAGTTGAGAGTGGTAAGCAATTTGATTATTGTGGCACTTTAGAGTCTATGTATGACTTATGTGTGAGTTGTGTTTCTATAGTGTATGATGTTGACAGTGATGTATGTTGTGTAGCGATGTATATATGCACGACAAAGAAGTCCTCAATAGCGTTTTCTCTACTATCTCTTTTGTGAAGTCTTCTTAAAATCCCTAATCGGGGCAAATATATTTTGTTAACATGTTGATTTTTTATTTTTTTTGACAATAAATGAGATTCATAGAATAGTAACATCCAACAAGCTACTTAATCACACACATTGACCTCTTTGATAAGTTTGTTCAATGTAAAGTGATCTATATGAAATGTGAAGTCATATTTTTACCCCACGCACAAGCATGGAGGAAAAATATGTTTTAAAGTTCATTCTCTTGAATCCATTTTCAAATAATTAGAAGATCTATATCTCAACTTGAAGTGTATTTGTTATAAATAACAAGGATTAAAACTTGACTATTTGATCTCCAAATTCTCAAGTATCCTTTGTGCCACTTTTGAATTCAATAAGTTGCTCTCAACCACGACTACACAAGTAGAAGATCATAGCTTGAAGTTTCAAGACTTTGAAATTCATGAGATTTTGAGTGTATTTTACCCAATAATAACAAATAAAATTGAACTTTTTACAAATTTTACCAATTTAATAGCTTTTATTTTAGCAATTGAATACTTTTAAAGCTTAATTGGAGAGTTCTTCACCATAATATAAGAAAGATATTATATATCAACTCAATAGCAACTCTAAAGTATCAATATAAATATAAAACCTTATTTTCCAATCTAGTGAATGAACACAAGATGTAGAATAAAAAACCTATATTAACTCAAACTTGTAAGAATTTTTTGAGATTCTCTAAACTTTGTATAAATAGTGTGAACTTGGTCAAGAATTCCTTGATGGAGCATCTACACTAACAAAAAATCAAAATATTCCCAAAAAAAGCACTTAATAACTACTCATGAAAAAAGGGAATATAAATACCATTCAAGAAACTGTCCTTTTTAGGATTTTTGATGATTTAAATGCAAAGTATGGCATTTTTATAAGTATTGGTGCAAAAATGGTATCCATGTGCAATTGAATATCCATCATTAAACAATTTGAAGATGTTTTAGTGCTCAATACTCATTTTGACATTTTTCTAGTAGGCAATAAAGATATAATTTATAATTATTTTTAGAAGATTATTAAAAAATAAATTTAGTTGAAGATTCCTCAAATGCATCAATTTACAATTAAAAGTTTCTTCAATGGATTTTGTAAAGGTTATATTTTCATACATCATAAATGATAACACATGGGAAGAACTAGAGTTCAAACAAAATCTGTTCCAACTCCAAATATCAATGAGAAAAAAAATCTAGTTTGAATTATTCTTACTTAAGTATTTGTCACATTTGTAAAATTGTGTCAAAAAATACTTCAAAATAGACTTTCTAATAAATTTTTATCTATAGTGTATGTAATTCCATTAGCTAAACATATTATCTAGAGGCAAAATTTGGCTTATTAATATTTCAATGGATCTTATATATGATATTCTAAGTAGATCAGATAGAGGTGCACCAAAATAGTACTTCCATTATTAGTGCAAAGGCCAAAAACACCATGAAAACTTTGGAGCCAATTTCAAAGGCTTAAATGGATGCATTAAGCCTTGAAAAAAAATTCCCTCCTTCCCTCCTGCCTATCTATCTCATCAAGAGCTTTCCAATAGTACTCATTTATGTTGTTCTGAGCTTCATAGAAGAAGATTCCATAAAGATTTACTCTTGTCAAACTTGTTAAACCAACCAAATAGAAAAATGATATACATGTCACCAATTTATGCAACTAATATAATAGTGGAGTTCAATGATATCTCACCAATCCATGTATCTGATCCGAGGGTAGAGGTCCCTTTGAATGGATCATCTTTGTTATATAATAAAGTCAAGGTGCTACTTTGGCGTATCAAAGTATAGAGTGATGAAGCCTTGAGTTTCTTTTCTTGTGTTTCTCTTGGTGTTTCTTGTGTCCTCAGAACATTACAAATGTCAAGTAGGCTAAATTTTGGAATGGAGATGCCTCTAAAATGATACACATGCCATTAATAGAGGTAGCACATTTTAAAGCATATCACTTAGAGGAAAAGAAAATACTTGAGTGTCCTATTGGAAATATTTCCAGTAAGGAGCTGTTTTGAAGAGGAGGAGCCTATTAGTGCATCTAGAAATGATGGACTATATGAATAGGCTAGACAATAAGAGACTATGAATTCTTCCTCTTATACATGTTTATATAGTTTCTAAATCAATGATGTTTATCCTCTTAATTATACACTTTTTGAAATTTTGTTAGTGTATTTTCACCTAAATTGAACAAGTATTTATGGAAGTTTATGATTTAATTTGTTTGATAAGATTTCACAATACTCTTGATGTTCTAGTATCATAATACTTTAATTTGAATTAGCAAAAAAAAGCAAGGTAAGCTTACAAGTAAAAAATAGCTCAAAATGATATTTTTGCAAATTTATTTTACCTTAATTTATCAAAAAAGGCCTCTTATATTTAAAAATCAAGAACAGTGATTTTATTCTTGGTTTATGTAAGTGGATTTTCTCACATTCGTTGGAGATTTTACTTCTGAAATGATTATCATATCTCTTTTTCAACCTCAATTCTTGAACCTTTGATAATTGAATATAGGAATTGATATTTCCATGATCATTTTTGATACTTCCACACCTATTGCCAAGTTGAGGAGTTTTAGATTAGTAAGAGTTCAACTATGTTTTCTGATATTTCCACACTCCCAAATGAGATTGCAGCTCATACTTGGGGGTTTTTGTGAATGTGACAAGATACAATGAAAGTGCAACAACATGTGAAGTTGTATGGTAGATGTGTACCCCACTTCCAAAACAGTAGACTCCTTAGCTCTATTGTCTTATAGATTCTAAATCTCCTGTGTTCACATAGTTTGAGTTGAGTAAATAAATAAGTTGAGGAGACATAGGAAGAATATAGTTCTTCAAACAACTCTAAACATCTAGCAAACCTTTACATGTTATGTCAATTTTGTACAAAAAGTATATGCCAATAAAGAAATGAATGATTGAGCTTCTATTGTGCTCGATATTGATGTAAAGATGTTGGTTTGTGAAACTATCTAGAAAAGATCAAAAGCAAAACCTATCCATTGCTTTGATTGATCATGACCAAGTCTACAAAAAATTAGATCAGGTGAAGAAACGTTTTGACTCCAACTTCTTGCAATTGGTGAGTGATTCAAGCCACAATTATTTTTTCTTAATACAAAGTCATGGTAAACCTTACATTTTGTGCCTTGCCTACAAAATTGGGTTTGAGATTTACCTTAATATACAACTCATGAAACAAGCTCTAGTAGTTTCTTTTGCATGGACATCTTCTTCCACCTAGATGCTTGGTAATCCACCAGCAAATTTGGGAGGGATTTGGAAATATCAAAAACATAGTTTAAATTTTGCTAATTTAAGATTCCCCACCTTGGTAGTGGTGTGGAAATATCAATGAAAAGGAGTGTGGAAATATTAATTCCCTTAAATAACCAACCTTGGATGACCTTAATTTAACACTTTCTTGGTTGATGCTACAATCTTGCTTCTTGATGCTTAATGAAGGATTATGATGATTTGGTTTAAAATGGTCTTTATCTAAACTATATATAAGAAATTTTATCAATAAATAATTATAATTACACTTTTATATAACCTTAAAGGATATTTTTTTCAACATCTACATGATAATATTACATAACACAAATGATATTTCTTATATACATATATACATGAATGGTACATGTGTATACCTTGTGGTAGATGTAATTTTGTTTCTATCAAAGGTCCATAAGATATGATTATGTCTTATTAAGCTATCAAGGAAACTATATCAAATTTGACATTCTATTTGGTTTGAAATCATCACTTTGAAGATCATAAACCTTATTAGTAGGAGCTTCAAAATTCTTAAATCTGACACACTTGAATCTTCCTTGTCTTCCTCATTTTTACAATTAAAATAGATGAAAATCACTTAGTACTAATCCATAGATATATAAATCCAACATTGAGATGATTTCCATAATCTAGTTTCACCTCCAAAGAGTACTTTGGCTTGATTTTATATTTTTGTTTTCCAAATAAAAATGTACATTTCTTGTCAGTTAGCACATGTAAATTTTTATCCCTTTGATCTATTCTAATCTCCAATGTTTTTGAAAAGAGCTTAATATTTAATAAATTCTAATGCATCAAAATTGAATCCAAGAACTCTTTCTTGGATTCAATTTTGATGCATTCAAGGCTAAATTTGTTATATAATAGACAAAGACACTCATCTAGATGTGGTGTAGCTAGTGCCATGGGCAAATTCCTAGACTTGACTCTTCTATTTTTAAATGAAAGTTTCTATCTTGATCAAGAGAATCCTCTTCAACTTTGACTATGATCTCATCACTATAGTCTAGATAGACCTTGGATCCAAATAACCATGGTCTTCTTATCAAGATAGAAGAGCCTTATGAGGGCTTAGGCATCCTAACTTCATAGGTCAATCTCAAAGATTATCTGATAATTTCTGAACCTTCCAACAAGTTTTTACTACATTGGTCCATCATTACTATATATATATATATTCACTTCCACATATAGTGCACCTTAAATATCATGTGAGATCAAGATATTTACCTAGAATAACTTCCATCTCTTCTTGAATTTCTCCTTCTTTTCGCTCTTTTAACACTCAAAAGTTTGCTTTCCATAAAAAGTACAATTTATTAAAAACTTGTAACAAGAATAAATGAGAAGAGATCTCTATGATTATTTTGGAGAGTCATAGGAATCTAGACTTAAAAGAATTGGAAAGGATGAAACTTCTTTATCTTCTAACTTCTTTAGCTCCTCTTTGTTTCCTTTAGTCCATTACATTTATTTGGTTATTTACATTTTCTTACTCTAATACAAATTCCTTTTTCCAAAATCCTCTTCATATGTTGTCTCCCAAGCTTCTTTGGAGCATGTGTTCTACTTCTTCCTTTTCCTTCCTCAAAAATAATCTATTTGAGATATTTGAGTTGGTTGAATGAAGAAGCTCTCATCTTGTATTGTGACCTTTTTTTCTTAGGACCTCTCCTTCTCTTGTGGCATAAACACATATTTACTGTTAGAAAGAAGAGTCTTCCACAATCTCTCGCAGATTTGTTATCACTTTTCTCTCAATGAGTGCTTAACTATAAATAGGATAATTTTCAATAAATGAGTTTTATTTGATCTTAAATAATTCATCCAAAGAAAGAAAATCAGAATCTAAATAAGATGACACAAAATGTTATTGATCAATTGTTAAGAAAATAAAATAATGATTGTAACAAAAAATTTCAATGATTTTACTCTACAAAACATACATATGATCTATATACTATGATATATTAAAATATCATTTATATTTAGTAATATTAGAAAGTTCCTAAATAAATATTTATTAATTATAATAGATATAAGAAAAATAATTAATTATCATAAATATAAGACCAATAAATAATTATTTCAATTATCATGAAGCTCTTTAGATGAATTCCAAAAGCTCTATTTGTTAATAAGTAATGGAAGTGATTTATTTTATAATTTAGATATACAATTTTTATGGAAGAAAATATTTTCCATTAAAATATAGTTATTTTAATTATATTATTTTTTAAATGAAAATAATAATAATCACAAGTGAGTAAAAATCCATCAATTTTGCCACTTTAAGCTTTCATATGTTTTATAAGATTATCATGAGAATGGATAACGTTATGTTACGTTTTGTAGGAAGCAAACTTACGTTACTCTTCTAAAATATGTGCAAAATACGTACTTATCTCGTAATTTTGCAGCATAAAATCATTTTTTCAATATAGTATTCTTGGTGAATGTTAATTAAATATTACTATTCTTCTATCTATTGCACGTATATAAACATATTTTGAAGTTAGCATTAAATATCACACTATAGCTGGTTTATTGATTACTGATGTTGAAACATTTGATTCACTTAATGTCACCGTCAGAATCTTCAAATATATGGTGAAGTATCAGTAAATAAGAAATTTTGTCCATACGTGAATTTTAAGAAGATGAATAACGTCAAAAAAAATTAGATATCTTACCAAAACTTAGAGGAAATACCTTTAATTGGAAAATTATTCCATAAAATTATTTTATGTTCTTTTCTTTATCTTTATATGAAGAGTGCAAGAAATAAAGTGTTTTCCATCTACTTCTTTATTAATTTTTGAATTCATTAAGTTTTTATGTTCCATAAAATAATAAATAAAAAAACTGATCTTTATTTATACGTGGACTACAGAGCATTTTCACTTCATCATATTTAAGAGTATTGGAATCCGGATTGAATTAATTCCCATTCGGATTCCGTGTTAAAAAAAAACCTCATCATATCAATATCTTTGAAAGTGGATACGCGAAGTATGAGAGCGAATTGAATTATATAGCGAAGAGTATTTATGGAGCGCCATAGAGGAACACGTAGGCAAAAGGACGATGCAAAATGACGATTGAGAAGAAAATATAGAAGCGATGAAACAAAAGTGAAATGAAGGGTCTGATGTTTGTATTATCTTAAGCAAAGGGATACTAATTCTTAAATATATGAAGGACTGAAAAATCCAAAACGCACAAGAAAGATAAATATCTCATGGGAGACAAGTCCATATTTCTCCTCTTAAAAAGTACAGAAAAGTCGGTGAAACTTTTTCAGAGAATATAAAGTTATCTCTGAATGAATTTTATTCCATTCACACCTGCATAAAATGAACTTAAATCCCTTTGATAACCCTATCTTCATCGCCTTCATAAATAGATATAGTGATGAAGCAGCACCTGGAAGTATTGAGTTCCGTGTTTCAACACCCTTGAGCTTTCATAGAATAGGGGATTTCAGATTAGTCTTTTGTTAGGCCTGTAGAAATTCTTAAGAAAATTTATGGTTTATTATAGTTAAAATTCTGGAATCCATAAATATTTTATGAGAGACGAAAATCATGACCCGTAAAATTTTATAGATGATACTCCATATTAATTTTCCCCCTGATAAGCATAACCCAATATCAAAGTGTCATATGATTCATTGATTAGATCTGTAATGTATCCCGTATCCCTATCAAGAATCGAGTACTTTATATAACATAATCAGGTAATTTCCTAAACTGAAAGCTCCAGAGGTTCTCATCACCCGTAAATCTTTTAATGGAATCTTACGGGTAAATCTATGTGACCGGTAGAAATCAGTCAAGTCAGGATTAGGGAGTTGAGACTCCCAAATGTTGTGAAATAAGTGGTAAATAGAGTGACGAAGAAAATCAGGAAAAAAGAGGAAAATCAAGAAAATCAGGAGGAATTAGGAAGTTCAATGGAATAGTAGAATAGAAATGGTAGAGAGTTTTACAAAGGGATGAACAGCTGTTTTCTTTCTGATGAGCACAAGCTTTTATTGGATTTAAAGACGATATCAATCAATTATATTGATTGATATATTGGACCCAGAACAGAGGATACCTGCCATAACTTTGCTTTTGGAGAAATTTGATTGTGGAGAAGTTTCTATAGTAAGCTCAACAACCCCCAGAATTCGATTCACTACGGTACCCGTCGTGTTCAAGCAAATCATGAGGACCGCTGAGCACTCTCGTGAAAATGTGAAGGAAATCCCAAACTGCAAGACTGTATGGAAAAGAAACGCGGAGAATCATTCTAGAAGGCCCTTAGTAGTCAACGTGTTTGTCTGTTGAGATTTAATGCAACCACAGCGTGCCTGCAAAAGCGAGATTCATGTCTGCAAGGCTTCTGTTCCATACGTTACCATGAGTCTAGAATTCCACTTGTGTAGGTCGCAAGAATTGGAGACCTCTTGCCAACGCAATCTTACAAAATGGATCTTCTAGAAACCATAGATGCTTTCCTCACGATCGAGGCCCAGGAGTCGGGAATTCGGGTGATGGAATCAGTTGATCAGCAAATGCGATATGACGTCTCCTGCACGTGGTAACGGGCCCGTATAAACTTCAGGATAGCATAAGCTTCTCTATTTTGTGGATCGTCATGTGAAGATGCAGACCGGAGAAACGGGATATCGTTCATGATCCATCGTTGTGTCGATTTACCATTAAGTGTCTCTAAGCGGATCAAAATTCACGAGAAATAATTGGTAATGCAAGTTACGCATGGCAGGTGCTGTAGGATAGATTTCTCATACCGACACTATTTGTGTTTCGCCCCATGTTATCTCATACCTTGTATCCTTTTATCCTTGACGGGGTCGTCCCATTCTTCTTGTTATCCTACGCGGTCTCGGTTGTCACTTCCTCAAGACAAGCTACTCCACTTACTGATAAACAACTGACAAATTGGATAACTTGATGCTATGTAAACCTTCACCGGGAAATATGGCAAGCAGAAAATGGCTCCTCACAACGCGGGACCACGGCGTATACATCGGGTCTGTTTCTTAGGTCTCTCCTCTTTCGCGCGTTGGACTCCGGGAAGCTCACAGACATCTCAGATTTCAATCTCAAACAACACCATTCCAGCCTTTTTGAAGCGTCTAGAAGAATCTTGGTACAATAAGTTGAGATTCTAAACTCGATTGTGGCTAGAATTTGTTCTTCTCTCCAAGTGACGTTCATTCCTATGGTAACAGAGTTCTTTTCGAACTATCGAGTTGCCTGGCTGAAGTTGTCAGTCCCCGAAATGATAACCTGCTGCAACGTTAACACAGCTTTTGTGTGAAATTCTCTGGTGGCTGAATCAGATGTTTCTGCACGGTAGTGAAAACCCGAAGAACTCCGACAACGTGAATGAGCACGGTTCACGCATGCATCGCCATATCTTCGTCCAAAATACCTTTATGATTCGATTGTCAAGCCGCAAATTTAAGTCGTTTCAACAGAGTTTCCAGCGTAATGCACAGGAATTGACCCAGCACATTTTCAGACAGGTAGCCAAGTGATTCAATAGTATTGAAATTCTTGGTATATATGACATCTGTTAAACTTATTCTGTGTAACTTTGATTGGATGTTCTTCTCCTAAAACTGCTGCTCATGAATCTGATTGGCAGAACCAGTTATTTTGCATCCGAAAAAGGTTTGAGAGGGAAGCCATTACACAAGTATGTGTTACCCCTATTATGAAGATCAGGGGGTTTCAATATTAGATTAACGGTAATTCATAATATTTCAGGGTGTAGATTTTCGAGAATTTTGGATACATTTTACGGGCGAGGACAGCGTAACCATAAAGGGCTACGGGTCCCCTTTTATAGCTTCGCAGCATTTTATCGTTATGGCACCTTTCATCCGTGAAAATACTGAACCTCGAGGGGCGTGCATTACCCCTAAATCTATTATTAAAATCCCTACTGAACCTTATTCGTTGACATGTCAAAGGAAGTCCAGTTTTACGGTCCATCAGGCCTATGAATCGTGAGTTTCATGTCAAGCAACTATAAATTTACTCACTTATAAATTTCCTTACAACTTTCTCCAGATCTGAAATTTTTTATGTTTGAAACCCCCCCCCCCCCCCCCCCCCCCCCCCCAAATGCATAATTTGTGGTTATGACTAGTTAAAATGGGGCCTTTACGGACCGGAGACCGTGACAGCAAATTTGAACAATAAAGCAGTAATTGGAAGTGAGCGTATGCACGCTTCTTGTTCATTCACTAATCATGACGAGATCCAAGATTTAAAAAAAATAAAGACAAAGAATAATAAACATCCTTTAACGTAATCATGTATAATATTACCTTGATGAAATATACGATACTTTCAGAGTATGATTTAATTACCTTTTAAGCTTGATCAAGCCAATAAGATTTACATTTAATACATAAGAATCCAAGCAAATGGTGTAGGACTACCGTGCAGAAAAAACGAAGGATGGGAAGACACCATCAACTCAAACAAGGGAGAGATAAAAAAGGTAAAATGGGGCTAAGCCTCAATAGAGTCTATATGAGAAATCTGCCCCACGACACCTAAGATATCCAAGCTATGCAAGTCGTGTGGTCTACAAACAACTGGAGCATCCGAAGAAGCATCACCTAGTGTGATTGCTCTCTTATGGATTGCACCAGCCACTGCACTCTATAGAGCAATGGATACACACTGTCTAAAATATGTTATAAAGTATGAGAGTTAGAGTGATACCCCTTGGCGCCTAACATGATAAGCTCTCGTGCACTACCTAACAAATGTGTCAAATGTTGTGTCCATCGCTCCATATAACTCCAAGGCTAGAGGAACAAAGAAGTGACCTTGCTGCATGCCCCTATACTTGGAGACCTTACGACCTACTATTGCACTCGCCGTCCATCTAGGGAGATGGGTAATCACTCCTTCTGAAACTATATCTCACGTAGGGTCTATAACCACGACATCCGCTAATGTCACCTGATCATCCCGGACCAAGTATAAGTCTACCTTGACATGTATTGTTTGCAAAGCATACGAACACTCCATCCAAGCCAAGTATCCACTCTCTTGTGCCATAACAAACACTATGCCCCTAATAGCATCATGGGTAGCTATCCTCTATCTTCCAAAAGGACATTGTGTCATATGGACCGCTACTGCATCTAGTGTAAAACCACACTCACAAGTGAGTAATGAAGATGCAGATGGGTGGACCAAACCTAGGCAAAACCTCATCGCTGTAGAGAAAGTAGTTGGTGCAAGTCGAAATGCCCTAATGCATGGTCAAGCTAGGATCCAAGAGCATGCACCCTTGACGGAGCAAGAGCAAAGGCGTGCTCTAGTAGCTTGAGGAATGGACAAGTCAACTAAGAGAGAATGTAGCATATGCTCACATTGTTGCTCCATCAAGGAAGACTGTAAACCTCTAGTCCAATCTAACAATAGTGAAGCAAAATATGGAAAGTCCTCTTGTGCCCGTGGGGATAGACTATCTCTTGTCTGCCACAATAACATCTGGAGAGAAAAGGATCACTCCTCCACCTCTATCACATAAGTCTCCAAGAACGGCCTATCAACAACCACAATGTGAGAAGAAAGTAAGGGTGAAATGCTAGCTAAAAATGCTATAGGTGAAATCTCCTCCATAGATAGCAAGCCAACACCTCCACATGAGATTTGTAGAGCTGTCGGTCAATGTGCCAAATCCTCTATCACACACTCAAATGTCCATGGTCCAATAATATTACCAAAGACTCCCATAATTCTCCTATCAAAGGCTCTCAAACGTGATAGAAGGGACGAGGAGGGAGGAACTCTACAAATGAGGTAGGACAATAGACAAGCAATACTAGAGGAGAGTATACCAAATGCCACCTATGGATCTCTTAGTAACAAAAGGTCATCTACATGGAGAACATCCTCTGCAAGAGCAACATCTAAGAAGCGTGTGAGAAAATCTTCAGATCCTACTGGCACTCCAAGAACACATAGTCCATCTATAGATGTAATACACCCCTTTGTAAGCTCAAGGTGTGGAGGAATACCTAAAGGGAACCATGCACTACACTTTGACACCTTGACTCTCAAGGCTACTAGATGTAGCTTGGTATTTAAGTGGTGAAAGGCTTGCCTAATCTAATCTACAAGACCCACGATGTGTGTACATTTGCCAACGAGAGAAATACACAACATGACATATCCAAAGTAGTAGAAAGGAGAGCTCTAAAGTGAGGCATGGCAAATAAGGGTCCCGCTAAAGGATCTCCTTAACGTGTACCCATAGCTAACTCCAAGACGGTGACTCCCTCCTATGAAGCACCATGCTGGTAGTAAAGGGAAGTAGGAGAGCCATAAAAAGACCGTGCAATAAGAATAAGACTCGCAAAGGATCCACCAACCTCCCTAAGCTCTCTAAAGATGGATGCCCATGAGATGCTATTAAAAACATTCTCAATATCCACCTGTAGGACGACCAAGTTTGGATAGATATCTAGGAGTGCCCTAATGCCTAGAGATATAACCTCACCTCCTTCAAATGTAACTACCCCAAATTGATGTGGATTGAGGTGCTATTGAAAGTGAGAGGGATGCGGAAGAACAATGGTATGACTGACTAAATGCAAAAAGATATCTCCAATTGCAATCGGTCTAATGCTCCTTGTGTCCTTCTCCATTGCGAGAAGTCAATTAGCTCCTAACACCCGACTAATAGATATAGGAATGTCTCCTCTCCCTATTGATGCAACCACCTAAAACAACTTGGTAAAACTACTAAAAGGATTATCTGCCTGAAAGAAATCTCTAAGGTGCTCATAAACCATCCTTGACAAGCCTCTTGAGGAGAAGAGAGGAGCAGTGCACAATGCTTGTGCAAAAGGTGACGTATCAAGACATCAAGGCTGCTCAAGCTGATAATCTAAGACCTCTAGTAGTAGTCCTTCTATTGCTATAAGATGTATTGAGCATAAGGAAGAGATAGTCTTATTAGAAGGACTCGCCATAGACAAAGGGTGCAACGCTCATGCTGCTCTACTAACTTCTCCCACCTAACCCAATATCCTACACCGTCAAACTTGAGTGGACTCTATGGTATCTTGTGGTGAAACTTGTTTCCTAAATTGTGTAACCCTAATAGACTCCTCCTTAAGGGCCATCCAATCCTTTGCTCAAAATAAACAAAATCTAACAGCCACCTCTCTCTATGCATGGCACGTCCCCCTCTAGCATAGCAAAGACACCATCGAGGGAGTAAGACGAATAGGAACCATGATAACTCGGCCAAGGGATCACGTGCCAAATGATCAAGTGGTAGGCAAAAAGCTTGTCTAGCCTCATCATCGAGTGTGCGGAGTAGCCTATAGAATAGACATGGATGTGGAAAACTTGTCTCAAATAACCCCAAAATGCAACTCGCTTGAGAAGCTAACCACTCCCACAACTCGATCGGTATCCTTGGAACGGTCTATGATGAATAGAAGAAGCGTGCGTAATCCCGTGTGTCATTGCCATCGATGTGGTTGCTCGCCTCACGTGGACATCCAAAGTGGTCCAATGATAGTCCTTGTGCATCCTTCTCACATGGCTCTTTACCCTTTGCAAGGTAAATTGTTGGTGACACACTGGGCATGGTGTATCCTGAGCTGCTCTTAGCGGCTCCACATGGGGAGGTGTAGCTATGGCTAGCACAAGAATAAAGGTAGTAACACATGATGATCCTCTCTATATCTCCCCATACATGCAAAACCACAACCCCTCACATCTCAACTCAAGTAAGAAAATACAATCTTCAAACCCTAAAAACTATAAACTCTCATAAATTCAATTTCCATCTCCAAAATTTTCAAATTTAATTCCCATGGAACTTAATCATGAAAACCAAAAGATTAGAAATAAAAATTCTTGACCCATCACTCTCAACATGTAATGATCACTCTAAACCCTAAAAAACCCTTAGCGGCTCCACATGGGGAGGTGTAGCTATGGCTAGCACAAGAATAAAGGTAGTAACACATGATGATCCTCTCTATATCTCCCCATACATGCAAAACCACAACCCCTCACATCTCAACTCAAGTAAGAAAATACAATCTTCAAACCCTAAAAACTATAAACTCTCATAAATTCAATTTCCATCTCCAAAATTTTCAAATTTAATTCCCATGGAACTTAATCATGAAAACCAAAAGATTAGAAATAAAAATTCTTGACCCATCACTCTCAACATGTAATGATCACTCTAAACCCTAAAAAACCAAAAAATCTTTATAACTTTTACTCTATTCTCCGTAATATTCAATCTAGCTACCAATGGAACCGAATTGAAAAGCAAACCGAATCAACTATACACTCGAGTGCTATATGCAAGAGAGCACTCATAAAGTATAGATCTTTCCTCTCACATCTCTCCCACTCCTCTCCACACAACACTCTCCCAAACGTCCAGCAGTTCATGAGAAAAGAAAAGCAAGAGAAGCAAACTTGGAAGGGAAAGAGACCCATAGAGAAAATTTGGCGCTTCGGTAGTAGAGGGATAATTCCTCTATATGGCACTTCCCCTATATGGGTACATAAACTTTAGTTAGTATGTGGCCCACTGGAATCTCAATTCTTAGAAATTTGAATGCTTGGGGCTTAGCCCATTTTACCCCCTTTGTCTTTTTCTAACGGGCTTGATGGGGTCTTCCCATCTTTCACACGCGGTCGCGTTTTCTATTCCATGAGATTTGAATGCTGTATGCAGCTTATTCGCCTTTGCGTCCTATTCGTACGTTACAAACCGTTGACAAATTCTCAAAGAACTAACTGATACACGGTTAGAAGACTTTTGGGTCTACAATAGAGGGAAACAAAGACAGGACAGTACTGCTTTTCACTCTGCATAGACTTTTTCCGAAGTACTGCAAGTACTTTGCAGGACAAGATCATCCCCGTTGAGTAAGTTCTTTCTGATCTGCTAAGACTGCTTCAGTTTTGAAGCACCAAAGACTATAGTTCCCTCTGGTTGGATCACGTAAAATGAATACTATTTCAGATTCCCACAAGAAATTTAGAACTGCCGGGTTCATGCAGGTATCAACGAATTTCATCAGATGCACAGCTGTACAGTGGTGTTAGGATAGAGATGGAAATAACGGTTAGAAATTGATTAGTTGAGTCGCGAGTTAGGGGACATTAGAAGGAATTCGAGCACAGTCCATAGACATGGAAAGCGCAATGTAAGACTGCGGAAGCACATCGTAGCGCAGGTACCTACACCCATGAGTACTAGTAATCATTCTCCAGTAGGGGTACAAGAAAAACAAGGAAATACGAAATGGGGATTGTGAATGATATTCATGTGAATATCATTCATGTGACATTTCACAAAATCAACACACCTCTGGTTAAGTGCATAAATAAATAAATTTCCGGAAAATTCGAAAACCGGAATTGAAGAAAGGAAAAAATATACAGGAATCAATTGAATACGCGTAAAATTTGATGGAGTTCCTTCCTCCAGTCAATCTTCTCCTCCATAAAAGGTTTTAGAATCCAACTATGAAATTTAGTTTCAAGACAAATTAAACCCTTTACTGTAGAAGATTCCCGTGATCAAAAGCCAGGCACCTCTGTATCTGCAAGTTGCACATAGGAGCTAGGATGGGGAACTGATCCGGCGGAATACCACTCTCGTGCAGGTACCATGGACAATGGCGTAGACAAGAAAGGACTCGTTCACAGCTAACTGTTCACTGGTCTGAAGCAAGTTCTGAAGAAGTTTCATCTCACATGCAAAGAGTCCGACTACCCTGGCGCTCAGCAGGCTCAGTCTAACTGTTACCTGGACTAGAAGAACTTCTGGAGAAGTTACAACGTCTCACACACCGGAGTGGGTGCCAGGTTCAGTCATAGTAACACGAGCTTATCAAAACCACAGAACAATTCTATCACACCGTGATCTATTTTAGGTGAAACCTACATCATGGCGCTTCTTTGCCTTTCAAACGATTGTGCCATCAGGGCAACTGAGCTATTTTAGGTGAAACCCCCCATGACCATGCATGCCATCCCTGGTATGCTGCTACAGCACTAAACGACAGGGCCAGCAGCAGAGGAAGACATAGCGAAACCACGCGAGTGATCCGCCATCCAGTATCCTTCAACTTGAATCTTATAAAAGCAGCCACCTATATCGAGAGTAGATTCTGCCCGGCCGTTCCTGAGGAAGGTGTCGAAGGCGAGGAACTTTAACCTCTGTTACTGCTTGAAGATTCAAGTAGGCGGCAGTTAGTGCTGTCCAATAGTGTGACTGAACCAAACCAATATGGAGGAGATAATCCAGAAAACGCGGGGGGGGGGGGGGGGGGCAATTTCACGAACAAAAACGTATGCTCGGCACAACGTCTACATGCTAGTTTGAGAGAGTGGGAAATTTATGTAGTACAAGATTGATCTTCTAAAACCAGCTATAGACCAAGAGAACATCCTGCCAGGTTTTTTCTGAGGAAAAGGTCAATGGATAATTTGAAGAAGGCGTGAAGAAGGCCGTTATCGTCGTCCTGTCAGTTGCATCGAGCTCACTTCCAGAAAATGTGAAAAACATAGATAAAACAGGTAAGATGTGTACCTGAGACAGATGGAGCGGCCACAAGTGAGGAGACTATGTTAATAATGAGCGGATAATGTTAGCGAGACATTCATCTGTATCTTACAATGTCCGTTTCCATTTTGGTTCTCTTATCCTGATGGACATGATAATAGGGTTGTCAGTAACTGACAATTACTCTCCTTAAATTAGTATAATATTTCGTGCGAAAATCAGATCGTCTGTCCTCAAAATGCTTCGTGTGACAATGGATAACACCAACTTGAAAACATTCAACCTAGTTACATCGTAAATGAACAGAAGAAGTCTTTGTTAATAAATAGAAGTACTTGCAGTTGTACTAGGAGACGTGATAATGCTGAAAAGATTTGAGCTATTGGCAAATAATGTTCATGAAGGTATTGAGACACATTCAATCACGTCTTTTCTCTTTTTCTTGCATACTCTCCATTACCAATTTCATGGAGGTGATTTCAATCCACACTCACATTTATTCAGGTTTATTGCGATGGAGTCCTCTCTTTTCACCGTTGTTTATACCTTAAAGAAGATATTCTTCATTAAAGAACACTATGAAGAAACTTGTAACTCCTGACTATGGGTGGCAAACAACATGTAGAGATGTACATGAGCACATGAAGCGGTGCGATACGTGTCACTGGATTCGGAAACCAACCCCTAATACTCATTTGCTTATGAGGTTATGTTAACCTCATAAGCAACTAATGCCACAAATGTAGTAAATCAACAAGTAATTGGTCATTCCAATGAGGATATTAGTTAGAAACATTGGATACAAAGGAATTATATCATGAATGTAGTTCTTTACTATCATTTCTTTTATTTCTTGAGCATTAACTATTCCCAAAAGAGAACAATGTCACCAAGAAGTGCACAGTGAAATTATAGACTATAAAGTCACATGCACGTAATATTTTTTTCTAATTGAGGACTAAAAGTGATGATTCAGTTTGACATAAAAGCTCTTCTTCCACAGAAGGCACTTCACACCAAAAATTATCTTCTACCTTCAACAAAAGGACAAGGGCGACCGCGTAGGAAAAATGAAGGATGGGAAGACCCCATCAAGCCGGACAAGGGAGAGACAAAAAAAGTAACATGGGGCTAAACCCCATAGAGTCTGTATGAGAAATCTGCCCTACCGCACCTAAGATATCCTTCAACAAAAGCATGGTTTCTACCAAAGTACTTTGTCACCTACTCTTGTTCTACACCTCTAACTTCATTGATTACTATTGACGTTACAGATAGTTAGACACGCCAATGTATTGCTTCAGCAGGATTGAACTTAGGATCAAATACAAAAAGTCCCTAATACGGGGGAGAAGGCGAATCGTGTAGAAAAAACGAAGGATGGGAAGACCCCATCAAGCCCTGGAGAGACAGAAAAATACTAAAACTAATACTAAGGATACTGATACTACGGATCAAATAAACAAAGTACGAGGTTGCTAAGTAAACTGTGTGCTAAGCTTGTTAAGTATTCAACATCACCATTACAAAGATTCATGAAGAAAGTTCAATGCACAGACTCAAGACTACTCATAGGAATTAAGAAGATCTACGTAAAGCAGTTTTTGTAACTCCCAAGTAACCCCATCTACTTAAGCTACGTACACAAAGTGCTTCTTGGTTCAACCTTGGAGTGTCTACATTTAGTTAGTCATAATCAAAGGCAACCTATTGTTGCTTTATCGTTAACTAACAGAATATACAGGTGCTACTAATATTACATATGAATCAATTTGGTTTCACACCTTATACAAGATATGAGATATATAGTTCATGATCCTATAATCTTATATACATACAGATAAGGTCAGTAGTATTGAGCTTGCTAGCAATCCAGAATTTCATGCTAGGACTAAACATGCTGAGGTTTATTTATCATTTTATTCGATTGAAAGAATTGGCTGGAAGAGTAGATTGCAATTTATAGTTCATGATCCTATAATCTTATATACATACAGATAAGGTCAGTAGTATTGAGCTTGCTAGCAATCCAGAATTTCATGCTAGGACTAAACATGTTGAGGTTTATTTATCATTTTATTCGATTGAAGTTATTGGCTGGAAAAGTAGATTGCAATATATTCTTCCGGATCTCTTCGTTGCTGATGTTTTTTCAAAAGTTTTAATTAGAGATAAATTATAATATTTCACATCTCATTTAGGCATCAAAGATATTGATGTTAGCTTGAGGGAAGATGTTGATTGAGTGCATAAGCCAATATTCCTGGCAGCTTGTGTGCTGAAGGACGTTTAAATCTTCAGTCAACATTTTAAATTGATGGTGAATAGAGATTCAAGACTGGGTTTCAAATGCAGATTTTACTGATATTTTTACAAGTACCCATAAAATTATCATGCTTGTTCATGAATGCTGCTACTAGATTTTTGATGATGAAAAAAAACTTTTTATGGGTAAAATATCTGATCGATTTTTTTATTCAATTTGAGTTTTACCATAATGCTGCAAAAAATAACGGGTTATGCTTTTCAAGACCCCCTAAATTATTTTAACTTTTTTTGGCCACTTACATTTCCTGATAAAATTTACATTTCCTCGCCTTACTACCCATACAACTTTTACGGACTACATGTAACATGTTTTATGGAAAGTCAGTAATAAATTTAAAGTGATTTACAAGCATCCATAAAATACTATTTGAAACCCTCTAATACATTAGTATACTTCTCTATTTAATGAAACTATGAAACCCCTAATATATTTAGATAACTTTCCATTATATAAAACAATACAATTCATGACCCGAATGATCCAAGGAGTCAAGAAATAGAAATTACATTCCGAATCACATACAATGTGAAGAGTGAAGATTAAGCTCTCGAACATCACTGGCCATAGACATTCTCCAAGCCGTGGCTCTAGCGCAGTTCTAATATGTTGGAGCAGGACTAGTATCCCGTAGCCTTTGGTGTCTCACTTCTCATTTTCCACTTCGTAATATCTCTGAGGAAGGGTGATAAAGCAGCAGCTGATGCGTTAAGCTCAAGATAAAACAGGAAAGGAGGGAAAAAGAGACAGCGTAGGGGAAAGGTGCCATCGGAGACTATAACACTTGACTGTTTGGTCAACAAAGATATTAAGCGTATTGGTGTGATATCCAAGTGCCTGGTGTTCCAGATTTATCCTACTCAGCAGCTATATTTAAGTCTTTTGTTAAACCCTTCAGCACTAAGGTATCGGTAAGGGAGTTGCAGTTTTTTGATACTACTGGGGCCTAGCCCCATTCTATCTCTTTCGTCTCTCCAGCTGTCTGTACAGCTTGATGGGGTCTTCCCATCCTTCTTGTGTTCTATGTGGTCGCCTTCTCTCTCCATTTCCACCACACTTTTAACTATTCCCACCACATTCAACCCCAAACCCCTGCGCATAGACTAGTTTAGGGTCGATTAATTTAGAGTGTTGTGGTGGAAATAACAAAAAAGGTGATGGAAATAGCAAGTCCCATCATCTGGTGGACGAGGCGAGGGAAGTTCCTCTATGGTAAGTGTTTTACCATACTGTATCAGTGCATCGAAGTTTCGTTTTGATCAATGATGGAATATGCAGACAGTAATTTTTAGCTCACTCAGGCTAAGAATATCACTTCGCTCATGGAGCCCAAACTATTCTGCTGTCGACAGAAAATGGGTATTCATGAGATGTGGAAAACAGTGTCCAACTCCATCGTTCCTCTTTAATACTACTAGTACACTTCTTAAGAAATTTCATTCTCGATCAACACACTGCACCAGCGAGACTGATTCCGACAACCCGGATCAGATGATAAACTTGAATTCTCAAGACATGCACTTAGAGTGAAACTCAGCACTGCATAGGCGAGAAAACTCTAATATGTTCCGGTGGACTTCGAATCTGACTACAGTAGTGGGGCTTGCACTCCGAGTCTTCAGGGCTGATTCACCAAGCGCAGTTAGACCTACTCAGAGAGGACTGGTCCTAACTTGGGGACCAAGTCATCATCTCCAAGGAGATCCGACAGCTGATTATGTCGGATAGGAATGCATTCTAATTGGGAAAAACGGCAGGGAAAGGCGACCGCGTAAAAAACAAAAAGGATGGGACCCCTCGAGCCGTACGTAGAAAACAAGGTTGTAGACTCGACTCTCTCGACTGCAATCCGGCGTATGAAGTTCACGGAAATGCGTGCAAGATTTGAACCGGAAGTGCCATTATCATCGTGATATATTGGTCAACCCGGCAGGAAGCTTCCATTTGCTTTCAGCCAGTTGACTGCGGCACATGTAACGAGATAAGGCATGACAGCACAACAAATGTAGAACCCTGGTCTTCTGGAACAACCTACTCAGGAAACTGTGGGGTGGGTACCGGTACTTCTGGCTCTATGGGCTTCCTGCATCTCGTTTTGAGCATTGGCAATTGATACTGATACTGTTCGTACTGATATTGTTCTGCGTGGAGCGTTGAGGTCGTCGCATACTGCCGGTATCAGGAACGACCTTCCAAGTTTTTGATCCAGTGTTCCTGAGTCAAACGGCCAGGTCTACAGCATAAACGAATTTCTTGTGATCTCCTTCAATAAGGAACTGTAGATGAAGAGTTGGCGGCTCTAGAACTGTCTGTTGCGTGTGGTTGGGGACAAAAGATAGAGAAAGGAGCAGATGGCAATGGATGGCCATCCACAGCCGGCCCGTTTGGACATTCTGCTGCTACGTAGGCAATGCAGGCCATGACCTCCTGCCTGCCCTAACGGAAACTAACAACAACAAGATACATACGGCCTGACCGGCTAGAGAACATTCCTGCACATCTTACGAGCATCCCCGGGGCAAGCCGTACAATAAAGCCTACGACAGACAAGCAGCGAACTTCTCAGAGGCCTGCACTCGATTTGACCACAGCACGTAAATACACGTCATTTGGATCGACTCTGTTAAACGATCTGTTCGAACTCTCCTCTCTTCAACCAAACTAGAATCAAGAGCCACAACAACAAGATATTTGATAGTATAAACTGCAATTTTAGTGGAGAATCGCATGCGTTGCAAACAAGGGACTTTAAGAGCCTTATTTATCACTTACTTCATGGTTATGTTCAGGAATTTTTACCAAATGAGCACCGCTTCCTTGTACGGCTTGATGGGGTCTTCCATCCCTCTTGTTATTCTGCGCGGTCTCCTCGTTGTCATGGTTATCCTCGGTATAATATTCAGCTGGAGGCTTGCGACAACCAACCACAAGTCTAAAATCAACTTACTGATACACTCAACCAGGGAGAGGATTTCCCGAAACCAAGGAGGTTCGTCTTTGATTGAGGGGAAAATCAAAGACGATATTGCCCAGACATCTGTTTAGGACTGGACGGCAACTCAAGTTCAGCGCGGGCACTGTACTGTACTTCCACACCTACTATGAGGTTTTCGAAACAAACACAAAAGCAGCAAGTTTCAGAAATAGTTTTGTTAGATGTTTAGGAGGATAAATAACAAACTTTGTAACTATTTTTAGTAAACTATGGGCGGAAAATGATATGCTAATAAATGAACTCAAGGTTAATTGGGTTGCAGGATATTTGGTGCAAGTTGGGTTGATTTATAAAAATTGTGTGCTATATTATGGATGTATAGGATTACAATATTGAAATAAGTGATTTGCAAAAAAGTGATGTGGCATCTTGAGAGCTTTCCAAGTTTTTTGGTGGGTGATCTTTAGAGTGTGATTTTTGAAAATTTTTGGCAGATCCAAAATGCCGCTCTCAACTATTTGAACTCAAATTCACCATATGTGCAAATGCTCCTATAGCTCCTATAGTTTGCATTGGTGTGGTGGTTCATTTCCATAGATTAATGTTGCAAGGGAAATAACACAAGTTATGGAAAATGATCTGTGTCGTCCTATGGCAACCAAGACATTGAGTGAGGGTCGAGGCAAGGGAGAAGCACAAGTTATGGAAAATGATCCATGTTGCCCTGTGAAAACCAAGAAATTGAGTGAGGGTCAAGGAGTTTTACTCCATACGGGTGACATCAAGCAGCGATGGGCAAAAGCATATTTAATCCTAAATTAACATATTACACCTTGACAACGAGTGCCATCAAGCGGCTATGAGTGACTAGAATTGAACGTGGCCATGAAACACTATAAACGACTTCAAGAAATGAAAGAGCGCAATTAAAAGAAGAATAAGACATACAAAAATGAACTAAATAGAATAAATTTGTATGGATAATTTCAAGATATTATACATCTATATATATCTCATAGAATAGAAATCAAATGAAAATCATTCAAAGAACAAGGAATCATGATCCTATTAAAATTGCATATGTGTATATAACTTATATGGATAATTTCATGAAATGATCAAATTAATAGAAAATAATTGAAAGCAGCATGTGGAAAGTAGATGATATGTAATGTGTAGGACGGATTCAAAACAAAGCAATGAAATCAAACCTTGATCTAAAGATAAAAGACTTGAAGAGAATCTTGTTAAGAAAAGGGTTATCAACACATGGAAAGGAATGAAAATGCAGAGTAACATTATAGATTAAAAATAAAGGTAAGCCTTGAGATAGCGGCTATGCCATTGAGTAAATGTGCCATCAAGTGGCTATGGCACCATTGAGCCTATTTATCCTAAATTAACACATTGTGCGGCAATCGGCACCAACCAGTAATTTCCATAGTATACTTCATATAGATATGCAATTGACTTGATGGAATTTAGGCCATGAGCTATTAGTAACCTTGAGCTGTACGACATTTTTATAACATCTTTCAATCAAGTTCAGGTGACATCAAGTGACAAGGTGATGGCAATTGAAAGGCATAGTTATTGTGGCAAAGTTCAATGCATGCACTTGGGGAAAATGACGATGATAGGGTTGTGTGGATAGGGAAAAATTGTGAATAGTTTTTATCCCAACTTGGACTTCTATCCATGGCCAAAGCTCATCCAATTGATCTTTTACTAGCAACAATTTTTCTAGTGAAGTGAAGAAACCATTTCTTTGTTCTTCTCCACATGTAAGTGCACAAATGAGTGTTTTTCATTTTGGATGAATATATTTTGGCAATTTTTGGCAACATATGAAACCATTGGTTTATTTAACTTCCTCAATTTACAAATTTAGTCCCAAACTAGGTTCTGAGCTGAGATGTGTAGATTTAGGAAGTGGAGATAATGGAGATAGTCAAAGATCTCATGCATGGGTATATTTTGTCAATATATTGTGTTTGGCATAGCTCTCAAATTTCCTAGTTTGGGTTGTGTGTTCTATGTTTAGAATCCCTAGATTTATCTTCTTGCCAAAACGGATAAAGTCATAGAATTAATTTGTGCAAAGCTCTTGCATGTTTAACATGATGTAAAGTGCTTGTTTGGAGATTTTAATAACTCAAGAATTTGTTCAATGACGGTTTGAAACACTCAACTTACCTCAATAAATCTTGGTGTTTCTCTTTGACAATAGAATCTCTTATAGTATATTGTTGGTTCACTTTTCTTGAACAGCTGGAAGGAAAGCAGCAAAGGTTTTCTTTCAAAACTCCCTTCCACTTATATCTCTATTGGAGGCTGAGTTCCTTACCACCTCACAAATGTAGACTGCAAGTTACAAGGATGTTTTAAATCCCCTTACTGCAACTTAAGCGTTTAAAGTTGTACCTATTGCCTTCAAATGTTTGAGAATCAATTTTGAGGTGGAGAACACGCACCAAATCCATATCCCAGACTAATGTCACTATTATAGTCAATGAAAGGTGAACTCTAAAATATTCCCTAATAGTATTGTCCATTGTTGTCATCTTGTCTTCATCAAAAGCTATAGTTGACACTTCATGTCTCGTGTAGCATTTGTCAAAGTGTCTCACTTTTAATTTCTCAACCTTGCAGTAAGTAAAAAAATATGGACTATCAATATGCTTAGGGCCAAGAATCTGAATTGATTAGTTTCTTGACTTTGTTAAACTTTAGCTCTCCCTCAGATTGAACTAACAAGTTAATGTCAAACATTTTGCCCCAAAATTGAAAAATGTACATGGTTATCCACTAAGGACCAAAACGTCACAGAATCAGCATGAACACATGACAAAGATATGGGCTATGTGCGCCACTCTCCCTCCTTCCAACCTGCACCCATTCTTCCCAATCCGTAATCAATTTCTCATTTTTGTACATCTCATGATGTTCTTGTCACAAAATCAGCATGAAAACATGACACCAATACAGGCTATGGGCGCCACTCCCACTCCTTCCAACTTGCACCCATTCTTCCCACCTTGCACCCATTCTTCCCAATCCGCCATGAATTTCCCGTTCTTATTTCTCATTCCTATACATCCCATGATTTTCTTGTACATCTAGAGAAGAACCATCTGCACTACTTTGGTGGCCACCACATTCAGCCTAAATTGGCACTTTATTAGCCCTAATTTGTAATTAATGCATGATGGTGTGACAACCTAAAACTCCATATCCCTTATTTTCTACAAACCATATCTTATGGAGTGTGCTAATAATAAGGAACTTGGTCAGAGCTATGTAGTGAGACCCCTTCTTCCTCCAACTTGCACCTTGTACCAATCTAGTAAATTCCTTGTAATAATTTATATAAAAATATACGAAGCTTTGCAAAACTATTTCTGAAATGACCTAGTATGTACCCCAAGTAAAGAGAAAATGAGTACAAAGTACCAAGGAGTGCCTATCCAACCTGAGAGCCCTATGGAAACCGCACTTGGAGCCCAATAAAAACCAGAAAAACCCATACCACTAAGCCAATCCCAAGGAGAGGCTACAAAGCAACCAATTGAAAAGCAACAAGAAAATTACAACTAGTCTATGTGATAAAATTACTCTAATGGTATATCTGGTAAGTGAAGGAGAGAGCGTAGACATGATGCACACTTCTCCTGCTGCTACTACTAGCCTATAAAGGTCCCATGCCTGAGAACACCGTAGGAGGTGAGCATCACTTTGGAGATAGTCATAGCCCCTCTCCACTGCAGGGAATATTGTATTGTTTCCCTAAGCAGTCCATCAAAATGGTGATAAGATGCCCAAAATCTCCACCACTCAAGGAAAAGAGGTTTGTAGGTGAACCTCAATGTATAATGATCCTCTTTTCCTTGAGCTGCAATGGTTGCTGTTGCTCCTACCTAAATGCCCGCTCATGCTAGTGTCTTTGCTTGTAGGAGGTTTGTAACTACCACATCATACAAAGTACATTGACCTTTTGTGAATGTGATGATATATGCTCTCACCCACCATAGAGGTGGTCTTGGGTAAGTCTAATTACCACTTGATCTCTAGTTGGGATTGTGTAGATTGGAGGAGTTGAGCTGTTATATCTTGAATGTCATAATGAACTCTAGTGTGCTCTCCCTTCTATACCATAATGGATATATGCCATGTGTGTCCTATGTTGAACACATGTGGAGTGGTCTAGAAGCCCTGGTAGAGCCAAATGACGGAGACCTAAGCATAGGAAGAGTGTAGTGGGAAGCTCCTTAGACATGAAATGAACATTTTATATCAAAGGGGAGGTATGAAGCTAAGCTCCGGGGCCTTTCACTCTACAAAAAAGAATCTTAGATAATAGTACATCTATGAAGATGATGGTGAGGGTGTGGGTGTGCATATGCTCACTAATGTTTGCTCCCAAGCCCTCCAACATTTCATACCTTTAAAGAACTTCTAGCTATCAAGGAAAGCATTCCTTGTACCTTAACTCTAGTTTGGGGCTCCTTTTTTGTTAAATTTTTTGACAAAATCAACCTAACAACTTGACCCTACTCTTATTTTGGGAAGAATGTATTCACAAGGCCACTAAATATATGTGTAGGAATGGCCAAAGGAGTAGACCAAGTCAAGGTGCCACTATCATCTCTTTATCACTTTATTTTTGACTTTTTGGTAATATTTTAATGAATTAGTTGTTGTTGTTCTTATTTCTTTAGTTCCTTTAGTAATTTCTATACATATGATATTTTTAGGATTATTAACAGTGCTATTCAAGCTATGATTTTTGCTACACTTGCAACAACTTTGAATCTTCATGGAGTATATCGAAATGATGTAAACAAACATTGGGAGTACTATGCGTGCAAGGAATGGTAGAAGGTCAACAACCAACCATAGATATATATGAAAGTCATGAGTACTTGTGATAGGTGCCAATAGAAAGGGATGCCCATGGTGTAAGAACATGTTTGCTAAGCAGGGGGAGGGGGAGGGGGAGGAGGGAAGAGGGGGAGAGAAAGAAGCACTAGGGCCTATGCACCTATAAAAGATATTGGTATGAGACCACATCTTCCCATGGCTATGAGTAGGGCTATCCATAGTCTGAACGACTCTTTTGATTACTACAAGAGTGGATATGGCCCTAACAAAGTGGAGAAGATATGATGTATAATGTTGTCAAAAGTGTATAAGTGAAGTAGAAGCACCTTTAAGAGTGTATGTGCAAGATAGATAGAATGCTTGGCGTAGATAGCTATGTGTTATGAGGGAGTGCTATATTAGTAACCTGCTTGTTCTCCAAACCTAGGGAGTAGGTGAACATAGGTTATGGCTTGCACCAAAGAAATGTAAATGTATCAAAGATGAATGTGCTACAAAGAATCCTTTGCCTCTAAATAAGAATCCTAACAGTCTATGCATTCACCAACCTAGGGAGTAGGAAAACATGGGTTATTTATCGCACCAATGTGTCAGAGATAAACATGTTGCAATAATCTTATGCCCTCAATTAAGAACCCAACACTCTGATGCTTCATATTGGGAATAAGAACCCTAGTGGAAAATCAAGAGGAGTGAGAATTGCATATGTGCTCTTTACATTGCATCTACAAGTTTGGCATTGATCACATCCTCCAAAGGGCCTAAGATGTGGGTATCATCAAAGAGGGATGGACAGGGATATGATGGAAAGGCAATTGGTATGTACTCTCAATAAATTTAAGTTGTGTGAAATCTCATATGATAATACGGTGATTATACATTAAAGAGGTCTTTTTGGCATAGAATACCATAAAGACAAATGTGCAAAGAAATGGAATCAAGGAGTGTATTTGGTCCCTTGTTGAGTTAAGATCAAAAGATAAAGCTAGACAAAAAATGGTGTTGAAGTCATAGAGACATTCATTTGGACAACCATCCAATTGGAGTGGACATCCAAGATGCTTTATGCCATAAACTATGCAAACAAATGGAATCAAGAAGTGAATCTGGTCCCTTGTTGAGTGAAAAGAAAACTATAAAGCTAGACAAAAAATTGGTGTTGAAGGCATAAAGATATTCACTTAGACAAGCATCCAATTGGAGTAGAGATCCAAGATGCTTTATGCCATAACATGTGCAAACAAATGGAATCAAGGAGTGTATCCGATCGCCTGTTGAGTGAAGAGCAAAAGATAAAGCTAGACAAAAAATAGTGTTGAAGGCATAGAGAAATTCACTTAGACAACCATCCAATTGGAGTGGGGATCAAGATGCTTTGATGCCAACAATAATCATCTTGCAATCACACAGAGTGGTCACAACAAACTGATATGGAGGCAAAAAGGAAGAAAAAGAGTCTCATAGGAGTAGGCAAATAGAATGAGAGACTAAATGGAGAAATACATCCCCACTAATAATGGAGCAAACAAGGTGTTTACTTTGACAAAGCAAAGAGACAAGATGCTTCAGGGCCACTAGACTCAAAGCAATATGGTAACCAAAAAGTGAAGAGAAAAGGAAAACTAGAATCTAGAGTGCATGGAGAAAGACAAGCATGTAGGTGCTCAAAGACTAGTCTAGATGAACCACATGTAGAGAAATGTGGAGAATGAAGTAAATCATGAGCAAAAATAGACTCAATAAGCTGAAACTCCTTACAAGGTACTAAAGCTCAAACTGAAATTTTTTTGCATGTGTTTCATTTGTTTGGAGGTGATTTGTACCTTAAGATTTGCAAAGGTCTAATTTTTAAGAGAGACTAGTCTTGTAAGACATATTGTTCAATGCATTAATTTGTCTTATCATATTGGGTTCTTTTCTGCATAGATTATGCAAGAGAAAAAGAGCTTTGTGCAACCACATGCAGATTTTGGGGCCCTATTGAGGACTCCACATACTCTATTCTAGTAGCTAGTATAGGAAAAATCTAGATATTATTGAGAGTGCTAGGTTAGGTAAATATCTAATGAGAAAAATGTGACCATGCAGAAAACAAGAAGGATGGGTAGACCCCATCAAGCAGTACAAAGGTGAGACAAAAGAGGTAAAATGGAGCTATGCTCCAATAGTATATAATCAGGAAGATACTTTTTTTTCTCAAATGGATAAATAGTTAATCAAGGAGAAACAAGGAGCATTTTCATTTTTTGTGCAAATCTATCTTTCTTAAGTCGTACACAAAGCATTGCACTAGTGTTAGTTTAAGAGAAGGAATATGTGATAAGCGTGGTGCAAACAAATTGGTTTTTATTATTAAAAATAAGATGATGATATGTTATTAAAAATAAGATGTGATATTGCCTATCTAATACTACTCTCTTTGATGCAAGACCACCAATCTCCGAGACATTTTTGTCAAGAAAATCCATGTTTTAATGTATTGTATCATATAATCTATCATTTTAATGTATTATATTATATCATCCATGTTTTGATGGATTGATCAGATCGAAATCCAATATTACCTCTAGTATCTAGCTATTATTGCATCATGGTGCATCATGGAGCAACATTGATTTGGTTTCTATTGTGTGTTGTTTGTTCATGAGTATTGAATACTCAATCTTGATGGTTTTGACTCTAGTTCCTTGCCACGTGCCCTACCCTACTTGGAAGAGGAACCTACCTTGGTTCATTCTCCTATGGAGGCCCCTATACCAGAGCTTCCTCCCCTACTTGATCCCTCTCCTCACCATGATAGACCCACAACCTATTTAGGATCCGACTCCTTCTCCCCTAGCTTTACATACCTTCCACCACTACATTTTCAGATCCCTCCCCTAGTGCTCTTAGCATGCCCTTACAACTCACCTCACTAGCTACTTATGCAGTCTTGCCCAGACTGCCCATGGGTGGGCATTGGGTTAGCACAACATATAGAATGTGCCCAATATGTATGGATGAGGGCAGAAGCTGCCACACCACCTCCTCCTTTAGACCCCCTTTGTATGCTTACCTCTCTCTCTCATACCTCACTAGGCTCCTATCTTGGTTATACTCCCTAGATGCTATCCAAGCATTCTTATTGGGTCTACCTAGCCCTCATATGTATACTGGGATTCTATTGCCACTATGATAGCTTGTGGGCTCCATGCTCTCCATCTTATTGTGGATTATTTTAGCTGATGAACAAGGGAGAGATGTTTCTATATGGACCTTATTAGCATTATTCCCATAGTGGATTCTAATCCTACCAACACATGGAGGTGTTTCAAGACACCATGAGATAACCTCTATGATTCATAGGTTCTTGAGAGAAGATTGGTCAGCTCTTTAGGACAAGTACATCTTACGTGCATAGATTGTTGATAAGAGGATTTCTGAAACCCTGTAATCCTCTGCCCTTCCCCCAGATTTTCCTTCATTATTCCTTGATGTCAGGCCAAGTAGGGGAGTATAGACATATAGCCCAAACACTAGTTTCCTCTTGACCGCCACTCTTCTCTATAGATACTCTATAGGCCATATAGACACTCCATCCACCGGATGAGGAGGAGCTTCCCACCTCCTCCATGATTATCAACTAGATGAGAAGCTTCAGTTGACATAGTCTGTCATTGCTCATGCTTTACTTTATTCTTCATGTTTTTTTGCAGGTGGGCCATCAAGTTTAGTCTTGTCTCCACAGAGCAGCCTGTCTATTTGGTGCTTCTTGTCTCCTTGCTTTGTCAAAGGAGACATTTGGCATTCATCCCATTGTTATTGGGGATGTCTTTATCCGGCTTGTCTCTCATTCCATTTGCCTATAGCTATGTCAATCTTTTTCTTCCTTTTTGTCCCCACATTAGTTTTTTGTGGCCACTCTAAGGGGTTGCTAGACAATTATTGTTTACATTAGAGCATCCTTGGATCTCCATCTCAATTGGGTGGTCATCCAAGTAGATGTCTCTAATGCTTTCAATACCATATCTTGCCCTACCTTGTTTTGTGCTCTTCTTTAAGCAGGGGATCAGATTCATTCCTTGATCCCATATGTCTGCACTTTTTATGACATGAGTCTCCCTTGTTGTATAGTCACCATACTACCACAAAATACTTCACACAACTTGCTTTTGTAGAGAATACATGCCAAGATGATCCCTTGAGGGGACCTCTGTTTGCCATAGCTCACTACACTTCTCTTTTGGAGGTTGTATCTGCATTTCTATCTTGTCTCTTTCCTTTTTTCTTTGATGATACCCACATCATGGGGCCTTTGGAGGATGTAATTTAGGCAATTGCATCTTTCATAGGCAGCTTAGATACCTTGGGTTTACTAGTCCAGACTTGTAAATGCAAGGTGTGGAGCCCACATGCTATTCTTACTCCTGATTTTCCATTAGGATTCTAGTTCCCAATTGGAGGCATGAGGATGTTTAAATCTCCATTGGGGGCAAAGGATTATTGTAGCACATTCATCTTTGACACACTTGTGCATGCTATAACCCATGTTCACTTACTCCCTAGGTTGGGGAATGCACAAGGAGCATACTCCATATTAGCATGTAGCTATCTTCCCTAAGCCTCCTTTCAAGCTTGCATATTGTGATATTCTGAGGAAAGAGAAACACAAAAGAGAAAACACTAATTGCACACTCAAACTCGATGCCCCAAAGGAACACCCTTCTTTTTATTATATAACCAAAGAGGATCTTCTCCAAGGAAGCTCCACCATAGGATTAGGTACATGGATTGATTACATGTCAAAAAGCTCCACCCTTAGATTACTTGCTTGGATGGGTGACATGTTGGTCCTAGTCCCATTTGGTTGGTCAAACAGGCTTTGACTGGAGGGAATATTTTAGAGAATCTTCATGTAGGAATCTTAGAATCACATGAGTGAGGTACCATTGGAAAGCTCTTGATGAGAAAAACGGAGGGGAGGAAAGGCTAGCCTTTCCTCAACTGTGGGGGGGGGGGGAGGAATGTACATATTTTTGAGGCCTAATTCATATGTTTAGGCCTCTGAAATTGCCTCTTAAGTTCAGGCTTATTTTGGCTTCTACCCTATTAGTAGAAGTGCTCTTTTGGTGATATCTTAATCTGGTCTACTTTCTCCATCATGTGTAACATCCTTCCAGATGTCACCACACTAAGTTTCACCTCTAGATCATATGCCTGGCTATTGATTCTAAAGTTTCCAAACATGTTTTGATTTCTGGCCTTTAAGTAGAAGTAGTCTTTTGGTCATATCTTTGTTTGATCTACTTAGTCCATCATGTATGACATCCCTCTAGATGTTACCAAACCAAATTTCATCTCTAGATCATATGTCTAGCTGTTGGTATTACACATATGCCCTCCTATAGATGCACTTCTACCCCACTTATGCACTTTTGATAGTAGCATATACCACACCTTCTCCACCTTGTTAGGGCCATGTATGCTCCCATAGCTTTTAGAGGAGTGGTGTAGATTACAAATAGCACTTCACATAGCTATGGGAGGATGTGGTCACAAGAAAATTTTATAGGTGGTTGGGCCCTAATCACCCTTGCTCAGCCATGATAGGTTTTTACACCATGGTCATCCTTTCCTATTGGCACTTGTCATGGTGGTGGACTCAAGTACTCATGACTTTTGGTTTATCTATGATTGGCTCGTGATCTTCTACTTGGTTCCGCACGCACATCATTACCATGATTTTCAGACTTTGTTTCACTAGTATAATGCTCCAAGGACAAGAGAAGAGAGAAAACACAGATTTCACTCTCAAACATTTGATGCTCCAAAGGAGCACCTTCTCTTTATTTTAAAGACAAAGAGGATCTCCTCCAAAGAAGCTCCACCATAGGATTAGGGACACAGATAGGTGACATGTCAGCAAGCTCCACCCTTGGATTACTTACTTGGATGGGTGACATGTCTGGTCTAGGTCCTATCTGGTTGGTCAAACAAGCTAAACCGGAGGGAATCTTTTAGGGAATCTTCTTGTAGGGATCTCAGAATCACGTGAGTAAGGTAATGTTGGAAAGCTCTCAATGAGAAAAAAGCAGGGGGGAGGGAAGGCCAACCTTTCCTCTATGGGGGGGGGACTCTTACATTTTCAAGGCCTAATTCATCCGTTTAGGCCTCCAAAATTGCCTTCAAAGATTTTAGGCATATTTCGGTTCCTACTCTATTAGTAGAAGTCCCCTTTGGTGATACCTCTTTCTGATCTGTTAAGTCCATCATGTGTAACATCCTTCCAGATGTTACCAACCCAATTCTCACCTTTAAATCATATGTCTAGCTAGTGGTTCTAAGGTTCTCAAGTCTATTTCGTTTTCTGCCCTATTAGTAGAAGTACTCTTTTGGTGATACTTCTATCTTGTCTATTTTGACCATCATGTAATAACATCATTCTAGATGTTACCAAACCAAATTTCACATCTAGATCATATGGCTATGTAAAAGACCAAATCCAAGGAGAGAAATAGGAGAAAGGAAACTCACATTGGGACACTTGAATGAGGGAAAACTCCGAATGCCTAGCATGAGCTTTGGCTTTGGTATTTATAGGTAGCATACAAGGCCCTTGAGAAGCTTCTCAAGAAGCTTCCTCAAGCCGCTTTCTTAGAATGCAAGCCAAGTTAACTGGGAAGCTTCTCAAGAAGCTTCCTTCTAGAAGCCGCCTACTTGGCGTGCAAGCTAAGCTAGTTGGAAGCTTCTAGAAGATTCCTTCTAGAAGCTACTTACTTAAGGTGCAAGCTAAGCTAACCGGGAAGCTTCCCAAGAAGCTTCCTAGATACTTCCGGAATATTCTAGGCTAATTTGTCTTATGTGCTACATTGTGAGCCCGACTGACTTTGTCGCTAAACTCCATATTGTTACATATTCCCCCGCTGCTAGTTGGTGATGTCCTCGTCGCCAATGAAGCTTCAAATTCCTGGATGGCCGTCTGTATATTGTGGAGGTGAGAAAGAGGTTCCTAGGTGGCATCATGAAGGGGATACCCTTTCCAAAGGACCTTGTACTCCATATGTTGGCGACGGCCTTGTTGAATATGGCGATGCGCAAGGATATGATCAACTTCGTACTCCTCATGATCATTGATAGGGATAAGAAGAGGGGGAGATTGGACTCAAGAGGAAAAGGAAGAGGGGTTAGGAACAAAGGGTTTCAACTTGGAAACATTGAAAGACATGATGGATATGCATGTGACAAGGCAAGGCAAGACGATAAGCAACAAGAGAGACAACTTGGGTGATATCAAAGGGTCCTATCCAATTAGAGGCAAGTTTACAAACTTGGGTATCAAGTGGGAGAGGGAGGTTACTAGAGGATAGCATGACTTTCTCACCAACTTCAAAGGTGAGATCTTGATGATGGTGGTCCGCATATTATTTTTGGTGATTCTGAGCAACAAGGAGTTGAGACTTGGCTTGTTGGAGAGATTTGGATATGGTGGTCAAGAATGTAGAAGTATGAGGAACCTGAGATGGTGGGAGAGCAAGAAGAGAATCTAGAACAAGCGGATCTTGGCCAAAATTGAGAAAGAAAGGAGAGAATCCGGTGCTTGCCTGTTTGGAATTGTTGTAGGCAAATTCGGCAGTGGCAAGACATTCATCCCAATTGGTATGGTGGACATTGACAAAGGTACGCAACATATCCTCCAATGTATGATTGGCACGTTCGGTTTGTCCATCAGTTTGAGGATGATAGGCCGTGGACAAAGCAAGCTTGGTGCCGAGTATCTGAAAGAATGCTTGCCAAAACTTCTCGGTAAAGCAAGGATCATGGTCGGAGATGAGTACACGTGGCATTCTATGATGCTTGAAGACATTGTCGAAGTAGATTTGCACTAAGGTTGGAGCATCCACGATATCACAGGTTGGTGCCAAGTGGATTTGCTTACTAAGCTTATCCACAAACACCATGATGGTGGTGTGTCCTTGTTTTGTCTTTGGCAAGGATGTGATGAGATCCAAGCTCACATGCTCCCAACGAGCTGATGGAACGGCAAGCGGTTGAAGGAGTCCACTTGGCTTCTGGTTGTTGCCCTTGTTATGTTGGCAGCTCTCACACAATTTGACAAATTCTTGAACATCTTGTGTCATGTTGGGCCACCACCATTTACGTTGGAGGGTACCCAAGGTCTTGTCCACACCCATGTGACCAGCGATGGGTAAATCATAGGCTTCTTGAAGGCACACAAGTCAAAGATCATCTTTGGCTGGAACATAGATCCGGTCCGCATGGAATAGAAGGCCTTCCTTGAAGGAGAAGGTGTTGTACTCCTTGTCAACTGTTGTTAGCCAACCATGTACCATTTGGAAGAAGAGATCTTGCTGTAGAGCTAACCGAAACTTGTTATGAATCTTGGGATCAATTGACACCGTCGTAATTGCTGCCGCAATGAGAGGAAGAGACCTCAAATCAGGTTGTCGTGATAGAGCGTAAGGGATGACATGGAACCAACCTGGTTTGTACTCAAGTTTGATGTTGAACAATTGGAGTTGTTCTTCCCATCGATGATGTCGACTCTTCATGTGCTCTAGGTGTAAGGTATGCAACAATGGCTTGTGATCAGTTTGCATGATCACTTGTTTCCCCAAGAGATAATGACTCCATACCTTGGTGGCATATACTATTGCAAGTTGTTCCCGATCTTGAGCAGAGTAATTTCTTTCAGCTATATTTAGTCGGCGAGACACAAAGGCAATAGGATGTAGTCCATCTGGAAATTCTTGTTGCAACACAGCTCCAATTGCAAAGTTAGAAGCATCAAAATCAACCACACAAGGTAGTTGAGGATCATATGGTTGAAGAATGGGTCTTGAAGACACCATATGCTTTAACTTTTGGAATGCTTCTTCATGCTTGGTGGTCCATTGGAAGCTTGAGTTCTTTCCCAAGAGGTCAGTCAATGGTGCAGCCACGTGAGCATAATAGTGGATGAACCGTCGGTAAAAATTGGCCAATCCATTGAATGCTCGTACTTTGGTAGCATCCTTTGGGATAGGCCAATTAGTAATTGCCTTGATATTCTCTTCTTCCATCTTGATCCCCTCTGATGAGATCTTATGACCCAAGAAGGTAACCTCCTTCTCCCAAAAAGCACACTTTGACTTCTTGCAGTAAAATTTCCACTGTCGTAGTTGTCTTAGGACTTCTCGCACACGATTCCTGTGTTCTGCCTCTGTCCTACTATAGATTAAGATATCATCTAAGAACAATACCACAGACTGATCCAATAGTCCCTCCAACACCCAATGCATTTGATCCATGAAGACTATTGGAGCATTAGTGAGTCCGAAAGGTAGAACTCTCCACTCAAAATGTCCATACCTAAAACTTTGTGCCATCAATGAGTGTTGGACAAGGTCAAATGTCTTGTGCGGAATGACCCTGGCCTGATCGGGGAGCATATCCGCATAGTAGGGAGACATGGAACACTGGATAGATCTTCATGTGTGGTGATAGCTCAAGGTGATAGGGCACATCACCGATGCGACAAAGAATCAAGAAAGGCCCAATTAAATGAGGTTTGAGCTTACAAGGCCCAACTAATGTGAGATTGGTTGTTGATAGCCACACTTGATCTCCAACATTGAACTCCATGTGCCTACGGTGTGCATCAGCATACTACTTTTGTCAATTTTGCGCAATTTGTAATTTGTGCTTGGCGTTCTCCACACCTTGTTGGATTTTAGAAACAAATGTGTTGACTGCATTGACCTTGGTAGCCATTGGACGGATCTTCATCAAGCTAGAAGGTGTGAAGGGATGTTCACCATACATGAGGAAGAATAGAGTGACCTGGTTGGATGCATTCACTAAATTGTTGTAAGCGAATTCCACCAACGGGAGTAGGGTGTCTCACCTCTCTTGCTCTTCTAAGGTGAAGCCGTGTTACATGTCTTCAATCGTGCGATTAGCCCGCTCTGTTTGGCCATTTGTTTGTGGGTGGTAAGCTGTGGACATGGCCAACTTGGTTTTGAAGAAACCAAAAAGTATTAGCCAAAACAAATTGGTGAATTGGGTGCCTCTATCGGTGATGAGTACTCTAGACAAGCCATGGTGAGCAAAGACTGCATCTAAGTATAATTGAGCTAGTTGTGGAGCGGTCACCTCCTTGGTGGTAGGGCGTACATGAATCATTTTGCTGAGCCGGTCCACAAAGACCATAATAGAGTCAAACCCTGAGGTGGTCTTGGGTAATTCACAACCGAGATCCATACTCACTTGTTCTCAACGTTGGGTAGGAGTGGGGAGAGGTTGAAGGAGCCATGCAGGAGCTTGATTAGAAGCTTTGTTCTGTTGAAAAAGTAGACAGCTACGCACATAGTCCATCACGTCGTTGCTCATCTTGGGCCAATAGTAATGGCGCTTGACTGCATCCAAGGTCTTGTCCACTCCGACATGAGTTGCAATGGCCGAATCATGACATTTTGCTAGAATAGTAGTGCGTAATCTGGGACATTTGGGATCCATAATTTGCCATCCCAAAAGGTGAGTCCTTGGGTGGTAGTGACACCTTTGGATGATTGTGCTTCTATAATCTGTGAATCAGTTTTTGTAGCAGCCAAAATCTCTTGCCAAAATTCAGGGTTAATCTTAACCTCTGCCACCAAGTTATTTGCCATTGGCATGCGGGTGAAGGCATCTACAAGTTGCTTCTTACCTGCCACGTAGGTGATTGTCATGTTGAAGCGTTGTCGCCACTCTGCCCACCGAATTTGGCGACGAGATAGATCCTTCTTCGTCTTGAGGTAGACTAGAGGTTTGTGGTTTGTCTCTACTACATATGCCTTCTTGCCCAGGTAGTGCTTCCAATGCTTGGTTGCTAGAACAATAGCCAGCTCTTCTTGTTATGTGGTGTGGTAATTGTGCTCTAATGGTAACAAATTTCAAGAGAAATATGCAATTGGATGCCATCTGTCATGCCACTCTTGTTGTAGGACTGCTCCTATTGCTACGCCTGATGCATCTATAGCCAACTTGATTGGACGTTTTGGGTCATACCACTTCAAGAATGGTGCATGTAGCAAGGCGACCTTCAATTCTTGAAAGGCCAACTCTTGTGCAGTTCCCCATGTCCACTTCTTCCCCTTGCTAAGTAGTGCTGTTAAAGGCTGTGCAACCTTGGAGAAGTCCTTGACAAATCTATGATAGAATCCCATCAACCCCAAGAAGCTCTTAAGTTGAGTCTGATCTTCTGGGGCACTCCATTTTTGAATGACCTCTATTTTATCTGTCAATACTTGAATGCCCTCTACACTTACTCTATGCCCCCAAGTAGTCTACTTTAGACTTGCCAAACTAACACTTTGAGATTTTGGCGTACAACTGATTCTGTCTTAGAATCTGGAGGACCTCTCATAGATGTTGTTTTTGTTCTATCATGGTGCTACTATATACTAAGATATCATCCAAGAAGACGATAAGAGACTTATCCAAGTATGGACAAAATATGTCATTCATTAGACTCATGAAAGTGGTAGGTGCATTGGTGAGACCAAAAGGCATCACAAGATACTCAAAGTGGACATACCTGGTTCAAAAGGCAGTTTTGTACACATCCTCCTCTGCAATTTGGATTTGATTGTAACCGCTCTGCAAGTCCAATTTGGTGAAGTATCTCGCTCCATGGAGTTGATCAAACAAGTCATCCATGCGAGGTAAGGGGTATTTGTTCTTCAATGTTTGTTGATTGAGACCCCGATAGTCAATGCACATGTGCATTGTACCATCCTTCTTCTTCACAAACAAGACATGGGCCCCATATGGTGATACGCTAGGTTGGATGAACCCTTTCTGCAGCATCTCCTCAATTTGAGTCTTACACTCCTCCAACTCATGAAGTGATAGGCAATATGGGGCCTTACAAGGAGGTGTCTTCCTCGGGAGTGTCTCAATTTTGTGATCTACTCGCCTTTTTGGTTGTAATCCTGAGGGTAGATCATCGTGAAAGACATCTTGAAACTCATCCACCACATCCTTCAATTTCTCAAGAATTTGTCCATCAAGTTGTGCATTTTGGACTTCTCTTATTAGACCCATAAAACATCTATTGGTCTTATAGACAGTTGTCGTCCCTACGACATATAGAGGTAGTTTCTGCCTATGTGATTTTTCCTTAACCCCAATGATTGACCATTGGTGGGTTCTCACTACTTTCTTCCTCCAATCCACCATAGGGTTGTACTGCTCCATCCATGGCATGCCTAAAATTGTATCATAACAAGCTAATTGTATCACTCGCCACTCAATTGCTTCCTAATATTCTCCTACAGAGAGGGTTACCTGTCTAGGTAATGATTCAATCCTCTCTATTTGCCCATTTGGTAACTCTACTTCTTCACTCCCATCTCTCTCTAGATCCATTCCCAATCTTATTGCAACAGAGCGAGACAAGAAATTCTCTGTTGCTCCCGGATCTATTAATACTCTCACTTGATTACCTTCTAGGATTCCATTCACGAAAATCAATTGTGAGGTTGCCTTTCGGGATCTTTGTGCATTATTCTTCTTCCTTCCCTTGCTTCTCTACTTCCTTATTGAGCCAATAAGGCCGCGAGGTACATTTATTGGCAATCTTTGTTTTCCAAAGTGATTTCCACCTCCTCCTCTTCAATGTGCCTCTCCATGTTGTTCAAAGATCGCCTGTACAAAGGCCAAGGGCCTCTAGGGAAACGAGTGAGACAATTGGTAGATATATGCCCAATATGGCCACAATTTTAACAACGGCGTTGTTCTCCTTGTGGGACTCCATCTCTTTGTTCTTCTACCCGTCCCCGCTCCCCTTGAAGCGGTCGTGCTCCTCGGTCCCGGAATCAAAGGTTGCCCAATTCCATCGGTACTGGTCCACCCATGTGTGGCATTTCTGCCCTATAATGTTGAGGTGGAACTACCCCTGCACCTCCACCTAATGCTCCTGCTATTCTTTGCGCACAAGCAATGGCTTCAAATACCATGTGAGGATTTTGCACCATGAATTCTTGGCAAATCCGCTCTTTCAACCCTTGTTTGAAATTGTCGAGAGCCTCTGTTGGACTCATGTCGGTAATTGCGACTTGTAGATCCAAAATTGCCTCCACATACTCTTGTACGCTATTCTTTTATCTCAATCCCCATAGTCGGGTTTGAGCAATCTGCACAAAATCCACCGATTGGAAATTCTTTAGCAGTCTTTCTTGCATTGTTGTCCATGTGACCTCCCTTCTCTCTGCTAGTATGGATCGTTCCCAAGCATCATACCATGTGAGGGCTTTCTCGGTCAAGTACCCACATGCAAACATGCCTGCAACATGCTCTATGATCTCTGTTGAGAACAATCGGAAATATCCATTCATTCTCGAGATCCAATTTTCCACTACTCCCATCGTACGCTGCTCCTTGTAAGGCTCAATGTTGCAGGTCTTCTTCATCCGGAGTAGCAATGTGGCTTCATCGTTGATAGGGTTTGTAGGCACGTGTGCCTCTCCAAGTACTTCAGTAGCAAGTACTGGGTTTTGAGACAACTCTTCTTCTTGCATGGGGTCCTGATCGTTCCTGAGGATCTGCACTTGACTTTGTAATGTCTCCATGGTCATCTTAATCTCTCAAAATTCATTCAACATCCCTTTCATTCCTTGCACCAGCTCTTGCAATTGCGGATCCATGGTTACTACAACACTCAATTGCTAATGTCTACTTCAATACAGAGTCAATATAATCACTTTGGAAGGCGCACAAACTATTGGAACAACCTTGGGACCTCAAAAGCTATCACTTCTTGATAATACTCCTCACCAAAATTCCTAACCACAAAATCTCTAAACATCACTTTCGGCCTTACTACATAATGGATTTCTACTTGACTGTTGAAAGGGAGAGGATTTGGAACATTCATATCCATTATCATAATAGAACGTGGATTGTCAAATCCCACTCTCTTTCATATATCACCATAGGTAGAATCATCGGGTTTGGTGAGTTCATCACTCTGTCCATGAATTCTGCACCAAAGTGATAAACTAGCGATACCCTCATCTGCTCATGCTGGATATACATAACCTTGATGTGGAATGGGTTTGAGAATGGAAAGCTAGGTGCAAGAAATTGTCCTCCCGGCGCATCCATCCCATCCGCTCTCTAAAGTCCTTTCTAAGTCTAACAATTACTTTATGTTCTCCACCTCAAATTACTCAATTTCAATAGTTCATGCTATTCCAAGAGGGATGATCCACTCTCTTGGACTAGAACACTTGCTCTGATACCATTGTAATGCTCCGAGGACAAGAGAAGAGAGAAAACACAGATTTCACTCGCAAACATTCGATGCCCCAAAGAAGCACCTTCTCTTTATTATATAGACAAAGAGGATCTCCTCCAAGGAAGCTCCACCATAGGATTAGGGACACAGATAGGTGACATGTCAGCAAGCTCCACCCTTGGATTACTTACTTGGATGGGTGACATGTCTGGTCTAGGTCTTATCTGGTTGGTCAAACAAGCTTTGACAGGAGGGAATCTTTTAGGGAATCTTCCTGTAGGAATCTCAGAATCACATGAATAAGGTACCGTTGGAAAGCTCTCGATGAGACAAACTCAGGGGGAGGGAAGGCCAGCCTTTCATCCATGGGGGGGATCTGCACATTTTCAAGGCCTAATTCATCTGTTTAGGCCTCCGAAATTGCCTTCAAAGAATTCATGCATATTTCGGTTCTTACTCTATTAGTAGAAGTCCCCTTTTGGTGATACCTCTTTCTAATCTGTTTAGTCCATCATGTGTAACATCCTTCCAGATGTTACCAACCCAATTCTCACCTTTAAATCATATGTCTAGTTATTGGTTGTAAGGTTCTCAAGTCTATTTTGTTTTCTGCCCTATTAGTAAAAGTACTCTTTTGGTGATACTTCTATCTTATCTATTTGGCCATCATGTATAATATCATTCTAGATGTCATCAAACCAAATTTCACATCTAGATCATATGGCTAGCTCTTGGTATTACAACTCTAGGAAGATTCAAGCAAACATTAGTGAGTGCATGCACACCTGTAATACTCCGCGGACAAGAGAAGAGAGAAAACACAGATTGCACACTCAAACATTCGATGCCCCAAGGGAGCACCTTCTCTTTATTATATAGACAAAGAGGATCTCCTACAAGGAAGCTCCACCATAGGATTAGGGACACAAATAGGTGACATGTAAGCAAGCTCCACCCTTGGATTACTTACTTGGATGGGTGACCTGTCTGGTCTAGGTCCTATCTGGTTGGTCAAACGAGCTTTGACCGGAGGGAATCTTTTAGGGAATCTTCCTGTAGGAATCTCAGAATCACATGAATAAGGTACCGTTGGAAAGCTCTCGACGAGACAAACCATGGGGAGTGAAGGCTAGCCTTTACTCTGTTGGGGGGGGGATCTGCACATTTTTGAGGCCTAATTCATCCGTTTACGCCTCCAAAATTGCCTTCAAAGATTTCAAGCATATTTTGGTTCCTACTCTATTAGTAGAAGTCCCCTTTTGGTGATACCTCTTTCTGATCTGTTTAGTCCATCATGTGTAACATCCTTCTAGATGTTACCAAACCAATTCTCACTTTTAAATCATATGTCTAGCTATTGGTTCTAAGGTTCTCAAGTCTATTTCGGTTTCTACCCTATTAGTAGAAGTACTCTTTTGGTGATACTTTTATCTGATCTATTTTGACCATCATATATAACATCATTCTAAATGTTGCCAAACCAAATTTCACATCTAGATCATATGGCTAACCCTTGGTATTACAACACCCACATCCTCATTGATGCAACATTATCTGAAAGAGCAAGGATTCTTTCATATGGTGGGAAAGGCTTTGGAGCTTGGCTCCATGCTTCACCTTTGATAGAGGATTTTTGTTTCACATTTAAGGAGTTCTCCATTGCACTCCATCTATGTTTAAGTGTCTTCCATCTGACCTTGTTAGGGCTCCCCAACTAGTGTGCTTGTGGTTCTACATATGACACAGATGACATACATATTTTATGGTGTGCTTTAGGAGGAGAACCCACTAGGGTTCATAATGCCATCCAAGACTAAGAGGCACAACTTCTCCAATCCACATGGTCCCATGTTCAAATTGAGCAGTGGTTGGACTTACTTGGGCCACCCACCTATTGGGTGAGAGACATCATCGCATTCATAGACGGTTGTTGTACTCTTTATGATGTGGTGGTAGAAAACCCCTTACAAGTAGAGACATTAGCATGAGCGGGCATTCAGGTTGGAGCAACAACCACTATGGCTCAAGGAAAGGAGGATTGTTATGCTCCTTGGCTCACCTCCACTACCTTTGTTCCTTTGGCTATGGAGATTTTTGGGCACCCTCATCATCATTTTGATGGGCTGCTTAGGGAAGCAACTCGGTATTCTTCACAAAGGAGAGGAGCTATAGCTATCTCTCAAGCCATGCTCACTTCTTACTTTTGACAGTAGGTCTCCATCGCACTATAACACTCTAAGGCTTGGGCCCTTCAAAGATGAGATGCAATAGTGGGAGGTTCCATTACCTTTAGGGACTTCTCCCTCAGTTACCAAATGTACCATTAGAGGACCTCTATCATACCGTCCAATAGCTGCTTTTTGGTTGTTCTTTTTTGGCTGCTTTGACCTTTCCCTCTCCCTTTGGGGTCTTGGTTTGGCTGACTTCCAAATTAAGACCTTTTGGCAATATTGCCAAACTATGGGTGTAAAGAGAAGCATTAATAATCAAGTTCCAAGAGTTCCAAATTGATGTTTGATAGAAACATTTCAAACCAACCCTATTGACTCCTTTTCCTATGCTTGCTCCGTAAAGGATTACGTCTTTGATCCCTAATTCCAAATGTATATCCATCAACAAGGTTCAATATTTAGTGCTTTGATATCTAAAAGAACTATTTTTAAGTGCATATTGAATGTATTCCAAGGTTGAAGCATGAAGAAGATATTTTGAAACTCATCCATTTTTTTCTATGAGGGATTGAGTAAGCAAAACATCCATATATTACACATGCAACATAAGTTTAAAGATGCATTATATTCCATGTATAACACACTCTGAATTAATATGGAGAAAATAAATAAATAAATAAATATATATATATATATATATATATATATATATATATATATATATATATATATATATATATATATATAGAGGAGCAGCCTCTTTATTTTCAATGCTTTTGTTGTTTCCGCTTTAAGGATTAATGACTTTCTTGATACAAATCTTTTCATTCCATTCATGGCTAGAATGGCATCAAATTAGGGGTTTCTAATTCAAGAATCAATGGAATCCCTTGGGGAATGTGATTAATACCATCAATGGACCATTATTTTCTGTTTGTTTTGAATAAAATTTAGAAGGCCAAATGATATACCATGTACTAAAGCACCACAAAGTGAAAATGGAGAAACTGAATGGGAGTCCCAAGCAAAAAAAGCCAATGACAAAAAATGGCCTCAGCCCTCCATGGAAAATAAACCAAGTAACCTACTCCTGAATTGGATGATATAGGTTCTCCAAAGGTATGTTTGGTAGATGGGGAGGAAGACACCTAGACACTTTGAGAGCTCATATTGTTGTTGCTTCTCTATGAAGCCCCAATGCAAATGATTGTTTTAAGGTGACACATATTCATTGGTGAAAGTAAGAGGTGAGCATGTCTGGTGAGATAGCTAGTGCACCTCTACTTTGTAGGAACCCCATGTTGCATCTTGAAAGAGATTGTCAAAGTGATGATGGAGATGGCCAAAAATCTCCATTGCCAATGGGATGAGGTGTTGGAGGTAAGTCATGGGGGAGTAGTGGTCCTCCTTTGCCCTGGTGTCAATGGTTACTATAGCTCCTACCTGCCCAAACTAAGGACTCTAGCCAAAGTAGGTTTGAACCACCACATAAACAAGCTATATTGGCCATCCATGAATGAGAATATATCTACCCCTCAAGGAAGAGGTCTTGGTAGGTCCAACAATTGTTTAATTTGAACTTGGGAATGAGTGTATCATAAAATTTAAGCTACTATGTTTCACAAGGCATATAAACTCTAGTGGGCTCTCCAAGTATGGTGTAACAATATGGAGTTTACTGATGAAGTTAGTCAGGACTAACAAAGTAACATACATGCTAAATTAGCCTAGAATATTCTAGAAGTATCTAGAAAGCTTCTTGGGAAGCTTCTTGGCTAGCTTACCTTGCACCCCAAGTATGTAGCTTCTAGAAGCTTCCAACTAGCTTAGCTTGCAAGCCAAGTAGGCAGCTTCTAGAAGGAAGCTTCTTGAGAAAATTCTTGATTAACTTGGCTTGCACTCCAAGAAAATGGCTCAAGGAAGCTTTTTGAGAAGCTTCTCAAGAGCCTTGTATTCTCCCTATAAATACCAAAAACAAAGCTCATTCTAGGCATTTGGAGTTTCCCCATTCAAGTATCCAAATGTGATATTCTATTTTCCTATCTCTTTCCTTGGTCTTGGATCCTTTACATATGGCATAAAATAAAACATGGATCCACTATAGGTAGTATGTAGAACTACACATGCATTGGTCCGGTATCCCTAAGAGTGCTTGATGTGGAAATCTCAATCATAAGTAAAGAACAATGGTAAACTCCTCTCAAGAGAAAACCAAAGTCCTCAACCAAAGAAGAAGTATATCTCCAAGCACCAAATCCCTTCCTTCCACAAGAGACAATTCTAGCTATATAAAAAACATGCGCCTCAATAAGGATGTTGGTAAAGGTATGAGTGTGCATATGCTCAATAAAATACGCTTGAATCTTCCTTTAGTATAGGGATACAAAGTCAACAAATTGGGACAATGATGTGCTTGGGGTCCTAGCAGTAGGCTTGAGTATAGGGATACAAAGTCAAGAAATTGTGGTAGTGAGAGTGTGTGTGTTTATGAGTTTGTTGTGTGTGTGAGTCATGTGTTGTGTGTGGGAGTCATGGCAATAGGTCACAAGCCAACCAAATATATGATGGGAATACATGAGGCCAAAATTGACAATAGTGATAGGTGCCAATAAAAAAGGATAACCCTCATGTGAGAACCTATTTGCAATTCTGGGGTCCACTAGTGCACATGCTCCTAAATATGCTACTGGTGCAATTACTCCTTGAATATAAGACCAGCCTCCCATGGAAAGGGGAGAGCTATTTGAAGTATACACCACTTGTACAATAATAGTCAAAGCATGCATGGTCTAATAGAGTGGAGAAAGTGAGATGCATGTTGCTAGCAAAGGCTCATAGATGAGGAGGGAGTTCCACTATAGGAGTGTATGTATGAGCTAGATAGGAGTCTTTGGGTATGTAACATCATGTGAGGATAGAGTAGGCCACCTGAGTATCCTCAAGCAAGGGAAAAGATGAGCTTGGGCCATAGCATGTACAAAGGTGTATGAGATAAATGTACTAAAAAAGGTATCTACTTCTAGGAGATAGCACACACCTCCAAACCTCCTATAGGGAATAAGAATTGTGGTGGGAAGTTTGAGGGAGTGAGGGTTGTATATGGAATCCAAAACCTTGCATTTATGAGTTTGGATCCAAGGCCTGTAGGCTGATAGTGAAAGCAAACACATCACAAACTACATCCTCTAAAGCCAATGATATGTATCATTTGAGAGAGAAGGAAAAAGACTTGAGGTAAATCAATTGAAACCTCCCTCCAAGCCATGTTGTGTGCTATGGCAAATAATAGACCTTCAAAGTGATCTCCTTGGCATGTGCACTCAATAGATGCCAACTATGAGAACTCTCTTATGGCCATATTGTGCTATATAATAAAGGTTTCTCAATTCCATAAAAATGAGCACAAATTGGATCAAGGAGTGGATCTAATCACCCACCAAACAAAGAGCCCAAAACAAAGTTGGGTGTGAAATGGTATTCAAAGCATTTGAGAAATTCACTTGGACTACCACCCAATTCAGAATGCATGTCCAAGTAAGCTCTAATGCTCACAATGAGCATCCTACAATTGCTTGGAATAGCCACCCTATATTGATGGGGAGATAAGAATGATGAAAAGGAGCTACAAAGCTATAAAAACATTATGCATGCAACTAAAAGTAGGAAAAAGTTCCCAATGGCTTTAAGGCAAACACCAAAATGTCTTCTTTGACAGAAGAAGTACATGAGATGCACCAAACACATGAGTTGCATCCAAGGGCACTATTATCAAGGCAATTTGATGGCAAAAGCAAAGAGAAGAAGGTAACTAGAACTTGGCATGTAAAAGAGAAGAAAATCACATCAATGCTCAAAAACTAATCTTGAGGGCCCCCTTCCTAGACCCATGGATCATCATGAGCAAAGATGAAATCTGTAAGTTGAACCTCCTCATCTAGATTGTATGTTGAAAAACACAGTCTTAAGTACTTCTCGCAATAGCACATTATAAACCACATTAAGCAAAAAATCAAAGGACAACAAAAAATAGAGTGTTTCACTTTTTGTCTTGGAAGCTACCTTTATGGCACACAAAGTATTAGCTAGTATTACCTCACACAACATATTAGCTAAAGCTACCTTGAAAGCACACAAAGTTTGCCATAGTGGTGATTGAATATTTCTAGATAAAGGCCTGTCCCACACCTTGCTATTTCAGAAGTCACATTGCTCATGACTGTCATGGTCTTCAATAATCAGCCAAGTCACTAATAACAAGCCAAACATAACAAATATATCTAGTTACTTTAATGCTTTGCCATAGTGGTGACTGAATATTTATAGATAAGGGCCTGTCCCACCCTTGCTATTTCATCAGTCACATTGCTCCTGACTATCATAATCTTCAATAATGAGCCAAGTCACTAATAACAAGCCAAACATAACAAACTCCCCTTTTGCTTGTATCAACTATATCATCCTAAAGAGCAACATTGAACATTGAGCAAGTTCATGCATAACTTGAACTTCTCAACAAGAACAAGTTTAGTCAACATATCAACTGCATTTACCTCTGTGCCTATCCTTTGCAAATTGATCCCTAATAAAATGATGTCTCACATTAATGTCCTTTGTCCTTGAATGGTATAATTGATTCTAGGCCAAGTGAATAGTGCTTTGGCTATTACCAAAAAAGTCTAGACTTCATGTTAAGGAGTCATGCATCCTTGGGTTATCTTTGTAGCTATATTGCCTCTTTAACAGCCTCAATTACTGCCATATATTCTTCCTCTATAGAAGAAAGAGCAACAATACATTACAGAGTAGAACTTATTGGACCACCAACAAGTGTAAAAATAAATCCTGTTGTAGACCTTCTCTTATCCAAGTCTCATGCATAATCAGAATCTACATACCCTATAATTCCTCCTTCTTGGTTCTTCTCTACATTAAAGATAATGCCAATATTTATAATCCCTTTCAAGTAACAAAGTGTCCACTTCAAAACTTCTCAATGTTGTTTCCCTAGATTTTTCATATATCTGCTCACCATACTCACAACATATGAGATGTCTTGTCTAATGCAAACCATACCATAGATTAAACTCCCAATAGTACTTGCATAAGGAATATTTGACATTAATTTTCTCTCCTCTTCATTTGATGGACATTGCTTCAATGATATTTGGAAATGACTTGCCATTGGAGTGCTCACTTGTTTGGCATTCTCCATGCCAAAACAAGCAAGTTATTTTTCCACATATCTCCATAACTTTCCTTTATACTTGTCTGAGTGGATTTCAATCCCAAGCACACTCTTGAAGAACCCGAGTCCTTCATATCAAACTCCTTACCAAGTTATGCTTTCAATTTCTCCACCTCAACCATATCCTCCACGACAATCAACATATCATCCACATATAGTACCAAGATGATTAAATCAAATACTCTAGGTCCATGTAGCTTCTTGAAGCACACACAAACATTTGACTCACTTTTGTTATATCCATTCTTCAACATGAAAGCATCAAATTTCATGTACCAAAGTATTGGACTTTGCTTTAGTCCATATAAAGAATTTTGTAACCTGCAATCTAGGTTCCGTGGAACTGCAAAACCTCTAGGTTGATGCATGTAAATCCCCTCCTCCAATTCTCCATGTAAAAAAGCAATTGTAACATCTAGTTGCTCCAACTCCAAGTTATGCAATGCAACTATTGTCAACAATGCACAAATTGAAGAGATTTTTACCACTTGTTAAAAATTCTCATTGAAGTCAATACCTTGTTTTTAGCTATAACCCATTGCTACAAGCCTTGGTTTGTAGTGATCTCCACCTGTTTTGGAAGTCCTTCCTTCCTGTTGAATACACATTTGCAACCAATTGCCTTCTTTCTCACAAGCAAATTTTCAAATCTCCAAGTTTGGTTTTTGGCCAAAGACTTCATTTTCTCTTCCATTGCATAGTGCTATTTTTGACACTCTTGATCCTGCATTACCTCTTCATATGAAGAAGGCTCACCATTCTCCATAAGCAGAGCATAAGCTAAAAATGAATAATCAAATCTATTTGGAGACCTTTTATCCTTATTTGGATATCTATGTTCATGAATCACTTTTGGACATTGCTCTTCTTATAGTTCACTTGGTAGATTTACAAGTGGTGAGATGTCTTCACTTCCAAGATCAATATCTATCTTAACAAAATATGAATAATTTACTTTTTCTTTTCTTTCACTACAATAATAGTCTCCATCATGATAGTCTCATAAAAATCTACATCCTTACTCACAACAAGGCAACACCTTTCTTGATCCCATAATTTATATATCTTTTTATCCTTCTCATATCCCAAGAATATACATTTTCTAGATTTAGGATCTAACTTTGTTCTTTGCTCTTGTTGAATTTAAACATAAGCTATGCATCCAAACACTCCGAGTGAAGAGTAATCAACATGCTGATTTTTTCATTTTCCATAGGTGTTTTACACTCAATAGTTGTAGAGGGAGAAATGTTTAGCAAATCACAAGCCATATTTATAGCTTTTGCCCAAAAGCTCTTCTCCAATTTGGCATTGCTTTACATAATTCTTGCTTTCTCCAAGACTGTTCAGTTTTTCCACTCTACCACACCATTTTGTTGAGAGGTACCCAGTGTGGTAGAGTGATGAAATATCCATTCACTCTTACAATATCTATTAAACTCTCCAAATTTGTATCATCTACCATTATCACATCTCAAACAGTTCACTTTCCTTCAAGTTTTTTCTCCATCATCACCTTTCATTGTTTAATATAGAGAAGATCTCTGATTTTTTCTTCATGGTGTAGACACATATTCTCCTAGAGTAAGCATCAACCAAAGATACAAATATAATGCTCTAGATTTTGTAGCTATAGGTGCAGGGACTCCAAATATTAGAATGCATATAGTAAAAAAATTCCCTTTGTGCAATGAACTCCAATGGAAAAGCTAACCCTAGATTGCTTTCCTACTACAAAATGCTCACATATTCAACTTACAACCTTTAAGACCCTTCAAAAGTTGTTGCTTGGATAATTCACTTAGACCTCTTTCACTCATATGACCCAAACCTAGAAGCCATGAGTGAGATATTTGGGATCTTTTTTTTTAGAAATATTACTTGTCACTCCTTTGGTAATGGTTTCTCCAACAAGCTCATAGTGATTTCCTATCTTCTTGCTCATCATTATAATAAATGCTCCTTTTGATACCTTAAGTGTTCCATTTTTTGCTCCCCACTTCTAACCATTTGAGTCCAAAGTGCAAAGTGAGATCAAATTGTTCCTCAACTCAAGAACATGCCTCACATCAGCAAGAGTCCTTCGAACACCACCAAACATCAATGCATATTGTACAAATGCCAATAGCTTTACAAGCTCTATTTTTCTCCATTATTACAGATCCTCCATTTAATGGTTTGTACTCATGAAACCACTCCTTATTTGGACACACATGGTAAGAGCAACCTAAGTCCAATATCCATGATTCCTCAAATTGATCTTTTTCTTGGGTAACACATAGAGCATCATCCACAAAACCAGATGACTTAGCAACACTTGCTTGATTGGAAACTTGATGTTTATCTTTGTTGGACTGAAGCCTCTTGTTGTTACAATCCTTCTTGAAATGTCCAACCTTCCTACAAATCTAGCACTTGCTTTTGAACACTCAAATGCTAGACTTGGATCTTGATTTACTATTGATCTTATATCTCTCTCTTGTCCTTTCTTTGATAAATAGAGCTTAGGATTTCTTTTATTTGTTGGGTATTTTTTTGCATATCATTGGACAATAATGTTGAAGTGACCTCCTTAAATTTTATATCATCCTTCCCATATAGAAGAGTTGTGACAAGATGCTCATATGATAGAGAAAGTGAAGTCAATAACATCAATGCCTTATCCTCCCCTTCTAATTTAACCTCTACACTCACAAATGATTGAAAGCATTGGAGTGCTCTATAATACTTTTGCCTTCTATCATCCACAACATAAATAACGTTTGTTTAAGATATATTAGATTCATCTACGGCTTGGTCATAGATTCTCTAGTATGGCCCATAGTTTTTGTGAAGATTTCCATTCATAACATTGTAGAGCACTTCATCGTCAAGGTTCAACCAAATAGTGCTAAAAGCTCTAAGATTTACATCTTCATCTTCCTTCTTCTCATCAATTTTGTCATTTTATCTATTTTTAGTGCTCTATGCAGCCCTTGTTGGAAAAGAAGGTCCTTCATGTTTAGTTTCCAAAGTCCAAAATTTTTTTTCCATCAAAATTCTCTAGTGCAAATTTAGCATTTGATATGGATATCACTCTTTCCATTGCTTTGATGTGGAATTGCTTTTGGACCCACTTCACTACACCATCAAAATTTAGGACCCTCTTCTGGACTAACTATGCTCTGATAACAAAATGTTGGAAAACACAATCTTGAGAACCTCTTGCAATAGCACATCATAAACCCCATTAAAAAATAATCCAATGACAATTACAAATAATATGGTGCATTTATATCTCGAAAGCTACCTCCATAGCTGAAACATGCTCACACCCAACACTTTGTTACGTGTTGTACATATATAGTGTTCCATTCAGCTGAACTCTTGAATATTGACAGTCAAGACTTCTTGAATATTGACCACTCAAGGTATCTGGTTACTTTAATAATTTGCTTCAGGTCATGACTGAATATTTCTTTATAAGATCCTATTGCGTACCTTGCTGTTTCGTCAATCAAGTTTGCTCTTGACTATCATAGTCTTTAATAATCAGTCAAGTCACTTATAACAAGCCAAACATAACCCTAAAGTACTATATAAAGGAATGAAGATCATATATGGACTATGGATGGAGAGTGTATAAAGTTGATAAGCTATCAATGGAGAAGAGAGATGGTCTAGAGGGTGATAGTGCATGGATGCTTGACAATACTTCCCTACCCAACCTAACATCAAGGAACAATGGAGGCATTGATAATCTAGAGGCAAGGCATGGAGGTATGAGGACTCTTTAGTCTCTTTGGTTGTTGCTTGGGCACATGTGGTGTACAAATATTGTATGACCAGTCTCTCAATAAAAATTAGTGAATTTGAGAAGTTGTCTCATGTTGTCTTGATGCACCCCCATGAGCGGGGATGATGAATGTCCATTATAAGAAGAAGGCTAATAGGGTCCAAGTTCAGATATGTCTTCCTTGGCCATCTAGCAAGATAGCTTGCACGAGTAAGAAGAGCAAGGACACTACTAGTTATCATAACAGCATAGGAATCCAAGTATATATGCATGGTCTCAAGAAACTCAAAAGGAAAGCCTAACTGATATCTAGAGGGTTTAACCAAGTGTATGAGTCTAGTGGTTCTTGTAGTGAGAGGTTGTGAGCATAAAGAGGGGCTAGAGAGGTAGGCAGAGATGCTGCCTTTGCCCACATTCACAAGCATCTACCACACCCCCAATGCTATGCTAGACCAATCTCCACCCAAGGGCAATAAGAACAAGATTGTGTGTGGGTGTTGGTGGGGTTGTGTCCATGGAAATGCTAGGGGCATTGGGAGAGGAGTCAGATCCTATAGTGGCGGTGCATCTTATTGTGGTGGTGGGGCTATATAGCTAGGAGAAGGATCATGGTGTCATGAGGAAGTGGTGCATCTATAGGTACGTGATCCTCCATAGGATCATTCACTAAGGTAGGTTCTTACTTTTGGAAGGATGGAGGGCATGGTGAGGATATGGAAGTAAAACCTTGAGATGAACATGAGCTATAGTTGGAATGTGTTGAAAGAGTATTTGCCAAGATCTGCTCCCTAAGCGCACATAGAGTGTGAGGTGCTAGATGAGGAGCCTTGTTATGGTAGTCACTCTAGTAACCCATGCCAAGGATTGAAATCGAGACATAAAAAATGGCTATATTGATTAACACTTTATTGAAAAAAGACAAAAAAACCACATAACAAAAATAAGAAAGTGTTATGGAATAAAAAATTTAAATCAAAAGCAAAAAAGAAAAGAATGGAAGAATATCAAACAAATAACCACAAAAAGGGAACAAATAATTGATGTGAAAAGAGCCTATATGCTCTTCAAGGTAGATCTGCCATCTTGCAAGTTGAACTAGCCACTTTGGTCTAGATTCCATTGGATAAGAATCACCACTTGCAAAATGCTGCTTGTTTGTGGATGCATCTATTGCACTTCTGATGTAGTCAGGCTAGGACCTCCCACTCTAGACTCCTAATGTTGTCTTGCACAACTCCAAAATTTGCATAACACCAATCTTAAAATTTCCAGCCTTTATTGCCTTCTGCTAAACCTGCAAATTTCCAAAATTTCCAAAACTTGCACAACTCCAAAATTTGCGTAACACCAATCTTAAAATTTCCAGCCTTTATTGCCTTCTGCTAAAACTGCAATCTCTGATTGTCTTTACAAGTGGCTTTTGGCACTGAATTCTCAAGTAAAAGTACCCAATCTATGGGTAAATCCCTAACATGGGATGAGGAAATCCATAATCCAGGTTTTTCACACTCCATGCACACTATCTATTTCAATTGTCTAGTGCTACTCACATAGGTCTTTTCTTGCACCCATCTTCTACTACCGTTCAATTGTTGCCAAGTCCCATGCTAAAGCCACCATGACACCTAAACTCAAGTGCACCTTCCTATCTTTGGTCTCACGCTCCTCTGCTTGGGGATAGAAGTGTGTCTCCTAAAACTCTATTATTGCTAATCCGATAACTTTTAAACCCAATTACTTGCACAAGCTTGTGTTCATTCTTCCGTGCCCATGCTCTAACACTCTTCACTGAAATGATTTCAATGTCTACGGTTACCCATGTTCCAAGCAAGCTTCCCAAGTCCTACCGCTCGCTCACAGTAAAAATTCTCATGCTCCATATGTAATAATGTTTATACCTCTCACGTTGTACTAAGTTCTCATACTCAATTAATTTCTCACATTGCACAAATTTCTCACGCTCATGTAAATAGGTTAAAATTCACATAAAACTGGATCAATATAAGTATTTACTATATATTTTAAAAAAATTTGAGTTTTAAAAAACTCAAAAAAATAAGTAATAAAGAATACCATAATTTACAAGAAAAGATTCTGTAAAGCTATATAAATTGCCCCTTGAGATATAAAAATCATGGTATAGAAGTTGTACAACCTTCTTACTTGTTGGGTCTCGCGTGCTTTTTGTGTGTTGTCCATGGTTGTGCTTTGTACTCCCTCCCCTTTCCTTTTCTGTATTTTAGGGTATCCTTTTCAGATTTAAAGTTGACTGTTATTTATGGACATTTAGTGACATCCATAAAATATTTTTTGAGTACCACTAGATAATACCAGATAAGTAATGGAATTGTCCTACAAGATTTAAAATTTTATTTTACATTTAAATTAAATTATACAAGTTTAAAAATTTCGGGTGAATTTATGTTCTCAAATTTTCACCAAAAGGTTTAATGGGTAATCATGTAACCTGTAAAAACCACGGGGTCATATTTAGATTATCCATAAAATTTTCTATTGCTACAAAATTTCAGCTAACAAATTCCCTGTACTCCCACGGGCGGCCAATATAATTATTACATACTGTCCATAAAGTTCTTTTACTGATAATCAGGGATGCCCTCATGTATTTATATTTCCCTCACAGGCTAACTGAAAGCCTCCCCCTTCTCGACATTTATTTAATTACATGTGGATGGACAACTCCATCAAACCTTGAAGAATCCATCCCCGCGCTTTTACAATTCCGCATCCTAAAAATATGTAGATTATGAAACATAAAAAGATGTGCAGGCTCTACTCCAAGTCAAACTGAACATTGTCGCTCTTGGAACGGCCCACCGACACTTTAGAGGAAGTAAACATTCTAAGAATCAATTGAAGCAGTAAAATTTACCTTCATCTTGAACGGTTGTGAAAATGAGACAAGAATGAGTACGATTCTTCTTTCACGTGTTTCTTGTGGTCAGTGGGTTTGGACCATTTGTTTTTATTCACGAGCAGCATATCCCAGTTCAGAAAAAGGACACATGGAGGAGTTCAAATCATGAATTAGACTAAAACTTTTCCAAATTCGATCTGCACATGTCACGTGGGAAAAAGGTTGATAATTTAGTGTCTTGAACAAGACACCAGCTTCCTTTTCTTCCAAAGGTTTCTTTACATCCAAAAGGTAGTGTTCAACTGTCACAAAACTATCAACAAGGGTATGTATGCAACACGACTTGTGTCCAAAATCAACCAAGTCCTATTACTTAAAAAATCGTTGCTTATAAACGGATAACATTGAAGTCCAACCTAGTGATCCACCTGGATTCGTTCATTTATAACATCAGTTACCTGAATGTGTCACTTATTTTAATGGACCATCCTATTGCTAATATAAGCATCAGAACCCACCAATTATGCAGAGCAAGATACTATCAGTTGGATCGTTCCACACTTGCGGATTGATGAGCCTACTAAAGAAGTTCCAATTGCTGTGAAAGTATCGTAAAGGTTATACATCTCAAGTAGACTAGATGATTGCAATCTCGTATCAGAAGATTTAAAGCATATGTGAATTGTAGGATCAGGTCATAGATGTTGTAATATCCAAATTTCTGGTTGAAAGTTGAGGCATACGGAAGATACTCTAAAGTTCAGGTTAAAAGAAAAGCCGTCCCAAGGAACCTAAAATATTCAGATGATTTTATTGGCGAATTGAAGGTGACAGTAATCTTCTGGATTGCCATGAAAGCTTCGTTTGCTTCTAAGGCCCAAATTACCAATTCCAGTCAGGTGTAGGACTTGAAGCAAATTAGTTGTTGGATCAATAGAGAGAATAATAAACTTTACAAAGACTGCGAGAAGAAGGCTACCCGCTTGAGGATGTGTTTAATTTTACATACAGTTCTCTTTGATCGGGCTAAACAAGGAAATACAAACGAGATTAGGAAATATCTTGGACTTAGACTGACAAGGAGAAAATCACTTTTCCTATTTTCACAATTGGGGTCGGAAATAAAGAAGTTGTGGTGGTCAAAACATTTGTCGAGAGACCAAGATCTTTTCTCTAGGGTGTGGACCAGGTGATCTTTGAACTCTAATAATTATATGAAAGTAAAAGTTCGTCTTTCAAATTGGACTGTGTATAATAAGTGCAATCATATTACCTGTTTATTTTAGTGAGAAAATTGTTTAGAGAAGACATTTGACATGTCAGTCTTCATTTAGTCTTCATTTAGTCCAGTTGTAAGACCTTACAGCTCCATTTAGAAGTTTTGATTCTGTGCAGACATGTTCTAAATTTGCATATTGAAGTTACAAGGTGAAGGATAATTTTTATACTACTTTGAATTCTTTAGAATATAGCTGATAATCATTGGATGATAATATGAAGTCAATTCTCCAAGTTATAAACTATGAATTTTCAGATGGGACAAAAGGAGGAAAGAGGAAGCACTTAATAATAGATTGCAAATAATATTTTGATAAGTTTATAAAAGTAACGTTATACTAAAAAAAAATTAAACATAAAATACAACTCAATTTTCATTAAATTTTAAATAAGTTAGTCGGACTTCTTCACATAAATAGGCCTTTAGGCATACTATATAAGTTAACTGAAGATAATGGACTACTTAAAGCTAAGATGATTAAGACATTGTAAGGTTTACTGTTTGGTTATTGGTTTCTCTATATTTAACCTTGAGGAAAGACAAACTATGTGTATACAGGTTATCTTTTTTATTGAGAAGTTGATACTCTTTCAACTATAAGATGTAATGAATTTCAAAAAAATTATAGGCATTGAAGGAGTTTACAATCTTCCTTTAAACTTGTGCCATCTCTCTTCCTAAGTTCTCCCGATTCCAAACGGTTTTCATGTTCTCCATTAGCTATATTCTTAATATACTCACAAGAATAATTTGTTACTACGCATGTTCTCATTAGTGCAGCAGAGCAGATTTCTCTTATCGATTCTACTGCTATTGGGGTTTAGTTTCATATTTTCCTCTTTTATTTCAGCCTTGTGCGGCTTGCTGGGTCTTTCCATCCTTCTTGTGGTCTGCTTTCTCTATCCATAGTAGATTTTTCTTATCGATACTATTAGAGGTTTAGCGCCATTTTACAGCTTGTGTCTTTTCCATGCCCGTCTTGACGGACTCTTCTCATCCTTGTTCTTTTCACTCGCGATATTCTTCTTTCAGGGAGATGCTATTTCCATCACTTTTTGGTATTTCCACCACATCTAACCCCAGAGCCCAGCACTGGGATTAATTTAATGTCGTCGATTAATTAAGAGTGTTGTGATGGAAATAACACGGCCCTTCTTTTAATCATGTTCTCATTTTGAAAAAAACCAATATAGCATAATGTGCGATGGTAACATCTGCATGCATGGAGCCCAAAATCTGCACGCAGATGCACTTGCTTTATCCTCATCGATGGGAGTCTCACTAATAGCTATGACCACTTTCTATCTTCTTAATATACTCAAAAGAATAATCTGTTCCTACGTATGTTCTCATTTTGGAACAAGCAATATATATCATAACGTGCGTTGTTAACATCTACATGCATGGGCCCAAAATCTCTATGTAGATTAACTTGCTTTGTCCTCATTGTAAACAAATGGCTGATTGTCTCACTTATAGCTATGACCTTGCTCGTCTCCTCTGACTCTCAATAATTTCATAAGAATATCTAGGATAAAAAGAAACAGTATGAGCTACATTAAAAATCTCAGTTTACAAATTAGTTCCACATAAACGTAAATGTATATACACATAGACCTAAGGAACCGTGTGCTTGTGAAGGAAATGATATGTAAAAACTTATTCAAAATAAAATATTCTGTATGAGCACTCCCCGACCATTATAGATAAGGTTCCTTTGAACACTCTTTATAGAGAGTCGGCGTTTATAGGTTTATTCCGCATTACAAACATCCGACATGGACTTAACGGTCCCCAAAACTTGTCCTGAGACTCCACAGTACTCAGCGTGGAAGAATGGTGCCACGTTGTCCCACCTGTCATCCGTTTGTCATAGTTGGCAGTGGCAGCTCCCTGTTGGCAGCCACTCTTTTGGGCAAGATAATAGACCTCCACTAAACCTGAACGTAGGTGCCTGTCCATAGACGAAGAGCCTTGTACTGGGGTATCTAAATGGGTCTAAATCCATGAGACGCATCCAGGAACTGCCTGCCGTCGGCCCCTCGTTCGGACCGGGTCTAAGCGCATGGCTACCCATTTTGTCAAAATGCAACTGGCAAACAATGCAACCGGTGTATAGGAAGGCGTTTTATATAGATGCTTTTGCCTCGGATTTCCCCTTGTTTTCCTGTAGAGCTGAACGGCATTTCTTGTCATTTGTTAGGGCCGAAATCCGCGTCAAGCCACGAAAAGTTAGTTTCTTTAGTTGAACTTCATTGAATTCAAATTTCTTCTGGCTAGACTCCAGTCACTTCCTTCCGAATCTGTGAAACTCCCCAACGAGTCCAAAAGTCTAATGTTGTTCGCGTTGAATTACGGTGATTTCTTTTGATCCAATTCGTGAGCCTACCTGGAAAAGTAATAATTTGATGCAGAAACCCCAGGCCCAAACTTGGGGTTGAATTGCCCATTCGATCGAAAAGGCTAATACATTATGGTTGAAATCCAGTCACTTGTTTTGGCCGAATTCCAGTCCTGCCCGAAAATCTATTTTCGTCTGCTCCGGTCCGGCTACAACTTCGAGCCGAATTCTTCGTTCAACTGACAAGATTAAATTTTCCCGTTTCGAGCTATACTCTAGTCAGTCAGAGAAGCTTCTAAAATGTTGCGCTCAAAATTTTAGTTCCAACCATCCATCCACATTACGCTGGAAATGGATGAGAAGTTCTTCTTAAGCAAACCATCTCCTGAAGTTACACATTTCCATGAAATGTGGATGATAGTTCAATGATAGGTTCTTCAAATTAACTAACAGTCAATTCAAAAGTCCTCAGCTACAGAAATTTTGAGTCCGTTTGTAGATTCCACGATAAACAACGATGAACGGCTTAAGTCGTATCTGAAATATACACATATAAAAGGTATAACTATCTGCAATGGGATCCTTCAAATACAAGTAGATAATTATAGGAACACAGTCCGGCTGTTCGTGAAGTGCGAAGATCAAGTCATGCGTCACGAGTACCGTTAATAGGTCCCAAATTTGAATATTGTCTTTGACAAGTCTATCTTTTAAACAGACATTAGAAAGTTCCCACTTCTATATTTACAAAGTTACTTACGACGGGCATAGTCTGGCCTAGCGTACACGTGTCCCACAAGCTTCAACCTTGATGTGAAAACCACGGTGATAAGACCACGGTTTAGATAGTCACCGACTACAATAGTAAGTGAACGCGACGCACATAAAGAGATGAGTCCTCGAGTTCAAACTAACCGTTGGAGGAGGTTAATTCTTCCTCGTGCATCTTTTGACAGCGAAGGGCCATATAAGAACGGGTGCACTAGACATGTCACGAAGAGACGGCACACTTGTCAGTCGTTTGCAATACCCAATCCCCATCCTGCTTCATTTGTCTCTCCCTTGTACGTTTTGATGGGGTCTTCCTCCTTCGTGTTTGCTGTGCGGTCGCCTGTCTTCTAGAATGCCACGAGTCATACTTTTATGTCTTCACATCTAAACCCATCGCACGGTCCCACGATTAACGTAACAATTGAGATGGCTCCTTCTTAATTGGCATCCTCTTACCGACCCGCTAGATAAGATCGTTAAACTTATTTTCGGGTCTTTCTCTTTCGACAAGAAAAATTAATCCCCATGGGAACTTTCCATCTTTTGTCTCACTATCACCAAAGGTTTATAATTTTTCTTGATGGAGTGACTATGTAAACTCACACTACATTCTCTCCTAGTTGGCTCTTCCATTGCTCAGGCTACCAGATCACTTTTTCGATCTTGCTATGGCAAGGATGTAAGGTCTTGGATCTTAGCTAGATTGTGCATCAGTGCATTCTGACTCGCACCAACTACTTTCTCTACAATGAGGAGGTTTCGTCTAAGTTTGGTCCACACATCTGCATATTCATTATTCACTTGTGAGTTTGGTTCTACACTAGATGTAGTAGCTGTCCATATGACACGGCGTCCTTTTGGAGGACAGAGGATAGCTACCCATGATGCTATTAGAGACATAGTGTTTGCTATGGCACGAGAGAGTGGATACTTGGCTTGGAGGGACGTTCATATGCTTTGCAGATGATACGTGTCGAGGCAAACTTATACTTGGTCCAAGATGATCAAGTGACAATAGCAAATGTGATGGTTACCGACCCTACACGAGACACAATGTAGGAGGGAGTGATTATCCATCCCCTTGGATGGGCAGCGAGTGCAACAGCAGGTCGCAAGGTCTCTAAGTATAGAAGCATGTAATGTGGTCACCTCTAGCCTTGGAGTTATATGGAGCGATGGACATGACATTCGACACGTTTGTCAAGGAGTGCACAAGAGCTCATCATGTTAGGCGCCAAGGGGTACCACTCTCACTCTCATTCTTTGTAGCATATTTTAGACAACATGTGTCCATTGCTCTACAAAGGGCAATGGCTGGTGCAATCCATAGGAGAGCAATCACATTAGGTGATGTTTCTGTGGATGCTCTAGTGTTTTGTAGACCGTATGACTTGCATAGATCTGATATTTTAGGTGCGGTAGGACAGATTTCTCATATAGACTATTAGTGCTTAGCTCCATTTTACCTTTTTTTTTGTCCCTCCCTTGTATGCCTTGATGTGGTCTTCCCATCCTTAATTTTTCCTACGGGGTAGGCTTTTCTCGTTTAACAAGAGGTAGATGATGTGCAAGTAAAATGGCGACCACGTAGAAAACAATAAAGATGGAAAGACCCCATCAAGCCGTACAAGGGTGAGACAAAATAGGATTAAATGGGATTAAGCACCAATAGAGAAATCTGATAGATAGATATGAGAAATCTGCCCTACCACACCTAAGATATCCAAGCTATGCAAGTCGTACAATCTACAAACAACTCGAGTATCCAAAGGGGTATCCAAAGAAGCATCACATGGTGTGATTGCTCTCCTATGGATTGCACCAACCATTGCCCTCTATAGAGCAATGGACACACACTGTCTAAAATATGCTACAAAATATGAGAGTGACATTGATACCCATTGGCGCCTAAGATGATAAGCTCTTGTGCACTCCTTAACAAATGTGTCGAACGTTGTCTCCATCGCTCCATATAAGTCCAAGGCTAGAGGAACAAAGAGATGGCCTTGCTGCATACCCCTATACTTGGAGACCTTGCGACCTGCCATTGCACTCGCCATTGTACTTGTCGCACATCCAAGGGGATAGGTAATCACTTCCTCTAAAATTGTATCCCTTATAGGGTCCGTAACCACAATATCCGCTTCTGCGACCTGATCATCTTGGATAAAGTATAAGTCTATCCTAACACGTGTTGTCTGCAAAGCCTACAAATGCTCCCTCCAAGCCAAGTATCCACTCTCCCGAGCCATAACAAACAATATGTCCCTAATAGCACCATGGGTAGCTATCCTTTGTCCTCCAAAAGGACACAGTGTCATATGGACCGCTGTTACATCTAGTGTAGAACAACACTCACAAGTGAATAATGAAGATGCAGATGGGTGGGCCAAACCTAGATGAAACCTCATCAATGTAGATAAAGTAGCTAGTGTGAGTCAGAATGCCCTAATGCATGGTCGAGGTGGGATCCAAGAGCCTACACCCTTGCCGGAGCAAGAGCAAAGATATGCTTTAGTAGGTTGAGGAATGGATGAGTCAACTAAGAGAGAATGTAGCGTATGTTCACACTGACGCTCCATCAAGGAAGACTATAAACCCCTAGTCCAATATGATGATAGTGAAGCAAAAGATGGAAAGTACTAGTGTGCCCGTGAGGATAGACTATCTCTCGTATGGCGCAATAACATCTAGAGAGGAAAGGATATAGTAGAAGTTTGAAGAATATAATTTATTTTGAGTGATGCAAGTAGATCCGTCTTAGAGATCCGAAACATGAATAAGAAAGTGTACATTTTCCTTGATATGTTGTACCTACGTGTCAAAAATTACACACTTGAGGCTTTCACGTATTATGTGAAAAGAAACCACTTTGTATTGGTCCAGTATTGCTTAAGAGCCACAAAGACAAACCAAAGCGACACATGATTCATGCAAATTTTCAGCAAATTTCCTTCTTCATCTTTCTCTTCCGCTTCTTCGGATTTTTCACGGTCATATGGCATGGAGTTATCATCGACTGCCAAACACGAAGGTACGGCAATAGCGAGTGTGCAATTGTCCCCACATTGAAGACGATTCAAATATCTCACTAATCTGGAACTGAACTCCAAGGGGATTGCAAATTCCTTTGTCGGGGAATTGATATCTCCACACCTATATACTATATTTCCGCTAATAATTTTCCGCGAACTGTGAATTTATCGTCAAGTTTGAGAGTTTGAGAGTTCTAGCAGACGGTCTTTCATCCAAATTAGCAGACGGTGTTTCAGTCCAAACGTACCATGGAAACAAACACCTAGCTCGAAGTACGTGCCGGAACTCAAACGAGGTGCATGTGAGCTCATTTAGTTGATAAGACACTAAAATTAGATGTGTAACTTAAAATTGCTAATTATGTCGAAATTGGTTAAAAAAGAAATTATTTGAAACAAAATTCTTTCACCCCTGCGTGCTTTGTCAGAATTTTCTTTAAGACGTGAAATTATTAACAATGTTGTATATTTTCAAAAAATATAATTTCTCTTTTCCTCATTGTTTTTAGGTTGAACTGAGTAATTATTTAATTCAAAGACTCAATTCAACAAATAAGAGCAAGCTTTCAGTCACTTGCACCATAGAGAATCCAAAATGAAAGAAGTAAATTGAAATTTCAGAATTTCAGAAACTAAATTTGATCTGAACATACATTCACGAGTGAGCAGATGATTAGTATTCATGTAATATTCAAGTTGAGTACACATATTTATCTAGGTTTTGTCAAGAGAAAAAAATCACCATAACTTAATACTCTAATTTTTTAGTTTATAACTTGATATATTTTCGTCCTGTTTGCCGTTTCCAGAATCAAGCACGACAACTTGACATTCTAATCTTGCTCTTCTTTACATTAGGTGCGGCCCTGTTTGTTGCATTGCTGCCTTCACTACCAATTTTCATGTCGGGTAGTGCTACTTGACATACTAACTTTACTAATCTACTCTTCGTTTACATGTTTGTAATTGAACCACATGGTAATTTAGAAAGCTCCAACTTGATATGAGATTCATAATTATTAGCAGGAGTTGTTGAAATATAGTAAAAAGGTGTGAAAATATAAAATCTGTATCTGTATTATTTTGTTTCTCACTTTCACCATAGCATGATGCATCTACATTGCCATTTATCGTTAAGAATATAGCTGGAGATGTAGATGAATTTATCAATTGGATGAGAATGAAAATGCCTACACTTTCAAAGTGATTGATGCGCTAGTTGTTAATATGAATAAGAGGCGAACACAATGGACTATGGAATTGTGAGTCTGTACTAAATAATGTACCTTTCAACTTTGATGGATTTAAACCGGCTGATTGGTTGTAATTTTGAAAATGAAAAAAAAATACCGAAAAGGTGAAATACAAAGAGCGATTCCCTAAGGAAACTGCTATATGCTTGGTTAGCCGGAAATGTGTACAAAGCTGCGATTTGTGGATCAAGAATCACACCACGAAGTTACTGCGCATTAGGGAAAGTCAGGGAATTTTATGCTCGACTGATGAAACTGCGAGATAGATATTGGAGTGAATTACTTGATTGAGTTGCCTTTGACAAAAACAGAGGATTCCAAAATTCTTTTCTTCTTAGATTCAGCTCTTTAAGCTGATCAAACACTCAGAAATTTGTACGTTTGGTGAATACGTAATATTGGTGTACGACTAGTTTTATTCTCGTTTCCCGAACAAAGCGCGACGATGTTCTCGCGTACCTTAGGTAACTCAAGCAAGGATCCTCTCAATGAATACCATTTCGTAGGTTTATCTCGTATTTTGTACGTTCCCGGGAGGCTGCGTGCCAAAACGTACATATACAAGGTAAATCGCAGATACAATGCGAGGAATCAGCAGAAATGTGTCTCCCGTTCGAATAGTGACCACTTGGTACATGGCACGAACCCGCGCAGAGGAAGATGTTCTCAATAGGGGGTTTCAGATTAGCTTTTTCTTAACCCCATAGAATCTGTATGAAAATTTATGGATTATTACATGTAAAATGATGGAATCTATGGAAATAAAAATAATGACTTGTAAAAATTTACAAATCTTGGATATCACGGTATGGATATCATGGTAATATCTTCATCACTCTTATCCATGCGTATCATCGACATCTCTTTTTCCTCTGATCTGATAGGCACCGTCCCAATATCGATTTGTCACATAATTCATTTAATATATCCATAATCCTCTATTGAATTGAGACCGCAGTATATTCAGGTAATTTTAAGAACTGAAAGGTCCCTTCATCACCCATAAACTTTTTAATAAAATCTTACAAGTATACCTATATCACTTGTATTTCTTATTCGAAACTCTCTAGAAGTGTTCTCACAGTCGATCTTTAAGCGGTTGGTAGTCTGACTACAAGGGAAAGTTTGACTACACGTAGATCACTTAACTTTTTCATTAGGAATATAGAGATATTAGGGATGATATAAGGGATATAGTGTTTGTTATGGTAAGAGAGAGTGGAGACTTTGCTTGGAGAGATCTTGCATATGTTTTACAGACAACACATGTTAGAGTAAATTTATATTTGGATTGAGATGATCAGGTGATAGTGGAGGATGTTATGATTATAGACTCTATGTGTGATGAAGTTTTGGATGGAGTGATTTCTGATCCTCCTGGATGGGCGGTGAGCAGAAGAGATCACCTGTTTGTTCCTCTAACTTTAGAGTTATATGGAATGATGAACAAGGTGTTTTACACATTTGTCAAGGAGTGTGTGAGAGCTTATCATAATAGACATCAAGGGTACCACTCTCACTCTCATACTTTGTAGCATACTTTAGATGGTCTGTATTCATTGTTCTACAGAGAGTAATGACTGGTGCAATCCATAAGAGAGCATATCATACTATGTAAAGATTTTTTTGAATGCTCGCATAATTTATAGATCTTACAACTTGCCTATGTCGGATATCTTAGATGCAATAGGGCAGATTTCTCATATTAACACTATTGAAGCCTAGCTCTATTTTACCTCTTTTGTCTCTCTCTTGGCCAGATTGATGGGGTTTCCACAGGGTCTTCTCCTCCTTCATGTGTTCTCTTTTAGGGGTCTCCTTTTTCTCTTTTCATTTATTTTATGACATAAATGATAAAGACCTTTATCGGCTTAATGGGGTCTTCCCGTCCTTCGAGTTCTCTAAGCGGTCGCATTTTTCCGTTCCTTTATCTTCTGAGATAATTGTTTATCTTTATAGCATATAGTAATTCTTCTCGCTTCAACTCCTTTTTAAATATAATGAAGTTTGTAGGTGAAGCTAAAATCCGTTTGAACTAGGATCTGCATCACTAGGATCTGAAAACTAGATCCTAGTGATGCATTCTAGCGACTCTATATCGCATACACTTGGGACAGTTTTCTTCGTACCTTGTACATGAACTCACAGGAAGGGGGACCAGAGTGACATCTTCAGTCTACAGGTGGTGGTAATTTTGGACGTAAAGCAAATGCATTTGCAAATAACTTTGTATGTGACAGTAGGAGGAATCTGTCAGGAGTACAGTAGCTACCCGACGGCGGACACGTGATCATGAACCAAGGAACAACATACTGGCACGCCTCACGCACTGTCCTGTTTCATAGTTCCAGCGGATCGCGGCAGCCTTTCCAAGTTCATCATCCTCTATCCGAGTTCTTCTAATCTGCAACCAAGTCACTCGCTTTCAATCCTTCTGTGAGGTTACCTGGATCATCAGGAATCATTGTTAAAAGTCCATTGGTTGATAGGCCAGGTAACGTGATATAGTCGGAAAAGGCGACCGCGAAGAAAACTCGAAAGAGGGGAAGACCCCATCAAGCTGAGACAATAGAGGTAAAATGGAACCAAGCCTCAATAATATCGGCATGAGAAATTTACTCCAACTAAGATATCCGTGGTATAATGAGGACGTGATTATTAGGATCTCAACTGTACTGTATATACAAAAGTAACAGGAAGACCCCATCCTTCTGTTAACAAAATTGGTGTTGTCAAAACTTGTTCGGCATTTCCCACTGTTTCAAAACCATAATCAAAATCTCATTGTAAGCCTCAAGTTGATGAGTGACAATATAAGATTTAGAATGATCTAGAGATGAAAACGAATCGAACTATTCCTCTAGGGTTAGACAGGAGTCCGATGCAGTATTTGACCTGTTCATGCTTCCGGATCCCAGATTCAGAAGATCAAATACTTTGCTTGAAGCTTAGGTTTTGGCCGCATCCGCAACCGTGACCAGAGAATCTTTCCATTGTTCACGCAGATTCATTCCACTGACGATCATGCACATGTACCAGTTACAGGGCTGTAGATAAATGGAGTTTGCTTGCGAAGGAAGCCAATACCAAATCTCAATGGTGATTGATATCGTGCGATTCCTCTTCGAGAAACTAGCATTATCAACGTCCCTGCTGATATGAAACCTTATAGTTGAACCCTGGGATTACCGTGTTGCAAACATGTGTCATATCAGTTTTGTTTCGCTTTTAAAAGCATAAAGCACATATCCCTCGTCATGAAGGTCCAGGTTCTCAAACAGTTTGAGAACCTAGAACTTTGAAATAGCCACTTGCTACGGAGACATGTCTTATACATGATCTTGAATTGCAGAGATGGACTCAACAGTACCTCAACGGATTTAGCGGATCTCTAAGTTGGAAGAAAGATTTAGTAGCATAGCACACAGCATGACGCGAATATACTCTGGCTATATTGACATTGAAACCATTGTTCTAGTTAATGTTTGATGTAAGGCAAAGGAGGTAAAGGTCCCCCTTTAGTCCCCTCCCCCACCCCCCCTTCTTTTATTTTATCTGTATTCTATAGTAAGTTTGGCATTCAAGATCTACTTTAAACAAAATGAACTCTTCAATTTACAGTCGGAGGTTTTAAAATTTTACTTGTTGAGCTTTTGAGTAATCATATTCAATGTTTTTAAAAGTCAGCTTGGAATTTTTAGAGAATTATTTCTAAAAGTAAGATTTCTTTAAGGGATTTTTATTTCAAAGAATAGAACTCATAAATTAAAGATAAGAAATGGTTCTAGAAATAGAATAAATTAATTGTTATCAAGAAAAGGAGAATCTATACCAAGAAAGTGGTGTTTTCTTATTATAACAACGGGTTTCTCAATATGAAGGTTGTATTATTTTGGAGTTCAGCTCTGACCTTTGAAGAATCGGCCGGAGGGGAAGTGCCCTCAGTTTTTAATTAGTTCTTTACTAGTCAAGGTTTATCTCAAATGACAAATTTCATAACAAACATATTAAAGGAGCTTTTTGAATTAGATTAATTGATTATTTAGCATTATTAAAATTCCAGTATAGATATTTACCATTGACTTTTCTCTTCGTACAAAATATTGTTCATTTTTTGTAGTTAAGCTTGAGTGTGCCTTGGAAATGGATATACAGGTGTTCATCTGCAACTTTGAATGATTGTCTTGGTCTCCGCGCGAACTTGCTTTTAATTATGTGGGATTCTTCAAAATTCTCAAATGATTTATGAATATTTAAAACTCATTCCCTCGATAAAAGTTAGATTCTTATTTTTAGGGTTCTCCTTTAAAAATTTGGCTCTTAAACTCTTGTAATTTAATTTAAATTTACGGGTAAATTTGTACTATTTTAAACTGTTAATTAACGGTTCCTTCATTTTGTGAATTAGGATCTAACGTGCTGTCAAAATTTGAGTCAAAATCTTAAATTATTTTCATCAAAGGAAACGCCAGTGAATGGACTTTCAAGTTCCAACAGAACATTCAATCCCTTATCATTTAAACGAAATATTTTATATATTCATATTAATTAATTATTTTATCACTTACGCTTTTCAGAGATTAGGTCACCGATAAAAGCGGATATTGAATCTGTCAAATATTTCTATAATCATATTAAGTCATTATTTTATCAATTAAGCGTTTCAGAGATTAGATCATGGACAAAAGCATTCCAAATTCAACCAATAAACACATTGTCAACCAAGCACGTTGACACCACGTCAAGTTAAATGATTTTGCTAACTCGGAGAGTTTGTGTAAGTGCCACTTAGTGAGTTTTAGGAGACACGTCAGAACCTGATGTGGTGATCTGCTTACTTCAAAATCCACGTTTCTCTGTAGTAAACTCACCAAAGACACAGGAAGACATTCGTAAAGTCTGGCGGAGTGAGAGTACTGAGACATGGGATTGCCGCCGCGGGCTTAAGGTTGAGGCCAAGTTCACGCTGTGGTTGCTGAGAATCCGAAAATGAGTCTCGTTCCACAAAGGAATTGTCCTACTACTGTGCTAAGTTGAAGCTACTGTAGACTTTTAAGAAAGGAAAAGAAAAAGTCTTTGGAGGATAAATTTTCTGACTGTATTTGCTTTTCTCCTGGAGTTGCTGTGTATAGAGAAGACTTTGAGTTGACAATAGCAGTGTTATCATAGCACTCATAAGAACTATTTCGGAACTACTCACGTCCAGGTCATCGCAAATTGGTTTCTCTAATCTCATAAATAGGACATAGCCCAGGCATTCGCTTATCATTCGCTTATTCATGATGTATGTGAAGAAGTAATTTTCATGTGGATGAGCACCGACAAAAATCACTGTAGTGAGTTTTCATACAGAAGGACATAAATAGAACTGACATAACATAGATGGGAAAAGGCGACCACATAGAACATTAGATAGATATACACAGAGATAGATACTGTACGTTCACTCTAAAGTGTTGAAATATGAAAAGAAAAGAACCCATATCTTCAGGTCACGTAAACACCCACACCAGGTTCAGTTGCTTTTCCCATCCGGTTTTAATTCTGTGGTTCAATGTTGTACAAGGACCGTCCTGTAAGGACAGGGAATCTGTACGCATGTGTGCGAGCATTCCTAATCATTGAGCAATATCGGAATGTGAAAGTCGACTGGCCAAAGCAAGCCGCGTGGCCAAGGCTAATGTGTACAGGTGTAAGGAAGCATCTCAGTGAAATCGCGCGTACCAACGCGTCTGCGTTAAAACGATATTACACCAATCATTATACATTTCAAGAACAAACTTTTCAATGTCACTCGACACCGAGTATCGGATAAGAATATTAGGCTACAACTCGACTTGCCATGAAAATTATTCGAAAATTCGGTTACCGCGACAGGAGTATGGCTCACAAGTCTAGCCATGTCAACTCAGTAAACGATCAGGGGAGCTGGGAAATATGTGCCATTCATTTCTATTTCTCTTCACTTTTGATTGCTCTAGTCAACAAAATTCAACGACAACTACATGCATACTACTATGCGGGTATAATTTTTCCAAGAGTATAGGTTAGAGGATTTTAGAAGAAAATTACGTTTGGGTTAAGGTGAATGAAACCAGTACAATCACTGATACTGGACAATTTCATCTTTGTTAGCGCATGGACAACATCCGACTTATCTTTAATAAGATACTTGACATTCCTGAAGCTTCATTTATAGGTTGCTGACAAGACATTTGATTAGACAGAAACTCGTGTATTCAGGACCGTACGACTTGTAGACTCTAATAGTCTCTGTACTTATCAGAAATGAGATGGATCTCTTAGAGTACAGAGGTACTTTTGGAGAGACAAATCCTAACGAAAGAACGACTTCAGTGAGTAGCGTTCCTGCTCAAAGCCACATTCCTAAAGCTTTGATTTGCAATCAAAGCCCTGGGAGGCAATAACTACTCTTCCTGTTGGGGAAAAGAAAACGTCTCCAGGCAAACATGCTATGGAGCCAAGAGGAACGATTCTACGATCCAAGAACTGCAGACTTGGGGCGATTTTATACAAGGACCTGGGACCATGCTCTAGCTTTTCAAAAGTGCTTAAATATTTGACTTCTTCGCTACTTGTATCTCGTAGCTTATCATAATATATACTTTTCAGATACCGTAAGCTTTTATTTAGTCCAGTCTCCCTCAATGTTGGCCTAAATCGAAAAATGGCTGAAGGTCCGTACAAACATTTCTAAAGTGTTGAAATATGAAAAGAAAAGAATCTAAATACTGTAGTGCCTCTGCTGTCTCAGTGATTTGACCAAGAATCCCGCACAAACAAAACATCAAATCTGTAGACGTAACTTGACACATACGTGTCTACAACGTCCGTATAGACGCCTTATAAAGACCTGACTACATCATCTCCCCGATAAGTTCCATGACTCTCGTAGACGTGGGCTCGTTTGAAGCATTTATCCATCAAATACACAAACATATAAAGAAACAGAAAGTTCTAGAACCACGGACTCTAGTGCCTGTCGTGGGAACACGAACTGCATAGATTTGTCTCAGACGTGTACCCAGCATTTATGCTATACCTGGCTGTATCATGTAGACTGCAAAAATAAATAAATGAAAACCGAAAAAATGTAGTGGAAGGAAGGGGCTTGATATTAGACACAGTCAGATATGAGATGATAGGAGCCAATCTAACATGGATGCATTGTCGTTAAAGTTCATGGAAGATTCAGTTCATTTGATGAAATAACGTGAGCGAGACAGGGGAAGCGTCCTCTATAGAGAATGTTGTAATTTTTTTCGTATCATATCTTATTGATGACATATCTACCAATAGTGAGGCTTATATTCTATTCTACTTACGTGCTGGGGGAGCCACGCAGAACTGTTCAATCCACAAATACACTAACAAACTGCGTGCAGAGTCTTCACAATCGCGCATGTTGAGGACTTGATACTCAGTATCTTTCACATGTTCACAACTCCAGGTCCGGGACAAAAAGCTCGATTTGTTTCACTCTATAGTGAATATATACATCCATATACCTAGCGGAGTAACTAAGGGATGACGATAGGATTGTATCATTATTTATTTCCTAAATTGTTGTACTCAAGAACTTAGTATAGACACAATGAAACGGTAGTCATAACTCAATATGCTTTATTTAAGTCATGAGCAGTGCTGTATTATGAGACAGCTAGCCATGGACACACAAATCCCCGAACTCGCACATCCATAGCTCATAGCGAAATCGTGGTTCCATGAAGAAAAGTTCATTGCTTACCAGAAAGGTGAGCTTTATCACGTAATGTGAGTGGTGAGGTATCTATCGGTACCAAGTTCTTTGTAAGAAATCCTCTAAAACGAGAGTACGTGATCTTTCGATTAAGAGGAGGTCTGCAACATAACTTTCAATCAGTTTACCAATTTAGCTTCACACCATCTAAGACATGCATTGAGTTGAATGTCCATGTACTTCTATTCGTAGTTTGTAAACTGCCCTTAGGACGCATGTTCTATTATTATCTTAGAGGTCAGCGTAAAGCGAAATGATACTTCTTAGATGAAATATTAAGTGTATTAAGTGCATGCCTCAAGTATGAGAAGCATCTTTTCAAGAAAATGCGAAAAAGGCGACCGCGTAGGAAAAATGAAGGATGGGAAGACCCCATCAAGCCGTACAAGGGAGAGACAAAAAAGGTAACATGGGGCTAAGCCCCAAGAAAATGTCCGGACGTGTCCTCTCCTAGGATAAGAAAAGGTGACTTCCAAATTGCAGTCAAACTCTTGCCGAATAGGTGAATGTACCTATGATGAGATCGTATGACGTGAAATGTAAAAAGTATTTTATCACTCCACTAAACAAAGTAGGTTATTGTCGGAGATTCCATGCAGCTGTGAATACTATATCATTCCACGAGCAAAAAGTGCCCACCATCTGGCAGAAGGATTGTGGAAGGGTAAAATGCACGGATCCAAGAGAAGACCTGCACTGAGAACAATCGCAAACAAGTGAAAAAGAAGGTCGGGGATGGAAGAGAGTTTGATCCATAAATTATTATCATCTATTACTCAATCCATCTTAAATTGACTTTGGTTCCCCTAAAGTCGTCCACTAAAAGTACAAAGTCGTTACATAAATCAACCAAATGTCCTCCTCTACCTTGGACCTTTTATTCGAACCAACGAACGGGAGGGAACCTTTACATTGCTCATGGAGTGTCGACTTTTCAAGCTTTTATGATTATGGGGAAGAGGTTGTCGTTATTCTAGAAATTAACTTACACTATGGGACAACGAGCAACTTGCTGGAGAAAAGAGCTCGCTAGCTTATCGATTGCCCCCAGCATACGGTTGAGCGATTTGTACCTCGAGTAAAAAACTTAGATGATTTTCGTAGTTCGGAGTCCCTGCGCCTACTTTCACCCCAGGTTCATTCCCCGGCTCCAATACCAGAGTGAGCTGCCGAATTCGCGAAGTCGGCTGAAGACTGAATTCGCCACATGTCGAGGCGATATAGATTACAGGCGAATGACTAAGTTGGTTCCCTGCACGGACGTGGTGGATCGTGCAGTCATGGAGCGGATTCATCTGCGACTGCGTGCTCACTTTGCAGTCACTATGTTGTTCAGTAGTGCTGAGATGCCCGTTCAAGAGAGGTGTGCTTGTTGCGACTGCGTTTAGTAGCGGGCAGCCAGAGGGATGGTGCACAGCCGCTTAGGCAACGAAATTCAACCAGCTTTGAAGTTGCCAGCACACGTCCGAGCGATGGTTGATGAACGTAGTCAAGTAAGCGAGTTGAAAGGATTCTTCGGAGGTAGTTAGATTTGGATCAAGTAGGGGTTACATAAACCTGCGGTTGGTTGAATTATACAATAGTGTAGTTATAAGGGGGTTGGATAGTCAACTCATGGTTCTATCAACTTCCTCGGTTGGTTCCAGAGTTTGTCCTGGTGATCAGGTGACTACCTTGAAACTTGAAAAGGTAAATTGTCTGAGATTTGTGTGCCGATGATGGGGGTGTGGTTATCACGTGGTAGGTTTAATAACTGCGCGCGTTAAACAAATACAACTGCGTTTGTGACGAACAGTAGCTGATGCGAGCTAACACGAATCGAGCATTTTATAACCAGCACATTTAGGGTCCAGTGCTGCACACCACGACGTCAGATATGGAAAGCCGAGATAATAATAACGCAGCACTTGACCCTTCGTTTCTTACCTGTATTGAACAGATAAAATACTCTAATATCATAATAACTCAAATTCTCACTCCAATTCAATGCGGGGATATTGGCTTTCTGAACATTTTGATTTTGCTACTTGACTCCGTGACAAAACGGTCAGCTGTGTGTGAAAGAAGACCAGCCTAGTCTCCACAAAGTAATATCAAAATGAGGGGCAGTATTGTCATGTTTGACTAAGTAGTTCAGTGCTTGTACGAAAGTCTTCGATCCATCGTAAACTTTTGATAGCTTCACCCCTGCACGTTAAAAACTTCTTGGGTATCATGTCAGCGTAGGATGTAAGAAACGAGGAAAATCACTAGATGATTACCAGAACTTAGTCAATTATTCCACCACCGGCTGTCAGTTCCCGCTGCTGCTGGTTTTCATTGAGTGACTCGAGGCAAAAACCGAGGTGGCTTCAGACGTGAATTCCACAACCCCAATGTTCGTGTGGGAAAATCCATTTAATGCACCTTTTCAACAATGAGACTAGTCCTGCCAATCTTCTAGAATATGTCCAAATCCAGAATTATGAAAGCAAAGGAAGCGATTCCATCCTGTCGACGTCTAAAGTAATCGATCGAAACTCATTGAATCTCAAATGCCTGCGTACAAAACTCTCAGCTAAATTCACTAGGCCAACCAAGGTAGCGGCACCTATCTCACTCTCGTTCCCCTTGCTCCCGCTAATGTGGCGTATTTCCGACTTCAGAAATAGCAGTGGCCGCGACCTTGCCAAAGAGCCGCCACTCTGGTCCTCTCCTATGCTGCCGTTGTCAGTCCATGTTATCCGTACCTGATATCCTCCTTCCTGGACTGACGGACTGACATCGCCGTAACCCTTGCGTTGAGAAAGAAAAGTTCGGGGCCCTCAACGGTAGTTTCCGTACGTTAGGAGAATGACAGGGTCTAGAACAACGACATCTCACACCGCCTCCTGCAGTCTGTCTTGAGCCCAACGGATGCCCGGAAGGAGGCACAGAAATACTGACTGTGCCGTGTCAGCATTCGTGGAGCTTTTGGACGGGGAGTTCGGACAACAACGGGAGCTGACTGACAGAGAAAGTCGTAGTTAAGTTATAGTGAAGGCTTTAGCTTTGGGCCTGGTCTTTAACGGGGAGGAGGAGGCTACGGTTGTGAAACACTGCTACTGTGGGTTTCACTCTAACGCGCTTCAGAGGCGGAGTCGTGCGCGGTGGGACCGTTCTCTGATGGCGTAGTCAGTCTTGACTTCTACAAGATCACAGGAGAAGCCCTCTGGTGAGAAACGACGACTGTCCCGTCCCTACAACAGGAGAGACAGGGAGCGAAAGAAATATTTGCGTGTAAGTAGAAGAAGAAGACAGACCAGAGCAACGGCATCAGCTTGTAGCTGCCTGCAGCGGTAGCAGTCAGAAGAAGTAGAAGAAGAGCAGCAGAGAAGGACTGGTATTGTTGTGATATGGTCGGACAACCTCCTCTCCGTTTGCTGCGTGCGTGATTGAATTTGAATCGTTTGTTGCGAGTTGTTGGGAGAGCGAGAGATCAATTGATAACCATCCCTCCGGATTGGATTTGAGAGTTTGGTCGTTGGAAAGAGTTTGGTGTGGCGGAAGCATTATTTTGAGGTTTTACTGGAGATTTTGAAGGAGGGAGGAGGAGAGGACGCGGAGGACTGACTTAGCAGGCTGAAGGGAGGGGTGATGATAGTCGTAGAAGGCAATCTCAGCCGTCTTGTAGATGGATGGGGCCGTTAGCGGCCGGGAAGAGGTGGATGAGAGGAGAGTGATCACGAGAGTGATTTTGGTTGTGCATTCGTGTATAGATGCGGAAGAGTGGAATCGGTAATTGATTTGAGCAGATACAGCATAGGTGGTTGTTTTAAGTGCTTTTGGGGTAAGAAGAAGAAGGTAAGAAGAGGGGTTGACTTGAGACGAGAATTATTGGCACTGGTGTGAGCACATCCCCATGTGATTTGGGGATTAGGGGACGAGTTAATTCGCTGGAAGGAAGAAAGGGGTGCTGGTGGGGAAGAACAAGAGGGCAGGAGACACGGCGACGTTTTTGTTCAAGTGTGTAGGGGGGAGGCAAGCCACGGAGGACGAGGAGGAGATGTCATTTTGGCCTAGATTGCGGAGGCGTTCCAGGGGGCGCAAGAGGTCGAGCTCTAAGCCGAATCCTTACTCGAGCATTGGGCTTGAGAAACTTGCTTTAGTGCATGCTGAGTTCGATACACAGAGAGCTTTGTTTGCTGCCGAGAAAGGAGTTCCAGTTTCCGTTGTGCGGTTCATTTCCGGATCTTCCAGAGGTTGGACTCTCCTGCCCAGAGCTGCTGTGAGTTCGGGGCCTGACAAAGAGCAGGAGTTTATCATCAACCAGCGATTCGCCAGCAGCTCTTCCACTTCCACAGAGCCTTCCTCTCCAGCTACTGGATCAACTCCTTTAGGAGCCAGTTTCAGCCTCAGTGAAGGAGAGGAAAGGGGACAAAATCCGAGTACTTTCCTTTTCCCATCTCAATCTCCCCCCGGTGAGGAACAGAGATTGGGAGAGGAGATCAAGGTATCCAGTGACCCTGAAGTTACTGGTGGGAGTCAAATCAAGAGCTTGAAAACTGATGGGCAGGTGATTTTATCTGGGAAGAATCAGGCATGGAGTAAGGTCCCAGAGTCCCCATCTGTGTTGCTAGTTAGTTTAGGAGTTTCCTCTGCAGCTTTGGCGGTGGTTTCAACTGCGTTTGCCTTAATCATAGGCAGTTGGAGCCGGGGGAAATCATCCCTTAGTAGAATCTTCTCAATCCTGACCACACATTTAGTTTCAGTGCTGAAGCCTTCACTTCTTTTGAAACGTTTATCTAAAAAACTCATTTCTCCCGCGGAGGCAGAGATGAAGGTGGTTCCTCCCGTTCCGATCTCGCCCATTGTAGCGAGAGAGAATGAGAGCGAGAGTCGCCTTTCGAGCTTTTCATTCCCAATTCTGTCTCGAGACAATTCTGGGGGTACACCAATTTTCAGGGCTTTGCAAGACCAGGAAGAGCAGCTGGAGTTGGGGAGAGGACAGCAGCAGCCTGTAGAGGCCACAGCTCCAGTTGTCACTGCCATAAAGGTAGTGGCTGTTACTTCTCAGCCGGGATCACCAGCTTTTGACGGAAGCAAAGGAGCTCAGAAGCCATGCCAGAAGCTTAAGGCAAGAATTTTCAAATGTCATCCGCCCAGGAAAGTCACGCCCGCAACAAGTGAGAATTCAAGCACAGAGGATGACGCCTCGGTCTCAGAAGGTCTATTGGAGGCAGATGCAGCGATCAAAGCCCGGGTTACCGACTCACCCATCTCGTCTCCGCGCTGCAAGAGGATATCTTTCATGAAGAGGCGGTCCAAGAGTGGTAAGAGTGGGGAATCAGAGGAACAATCTGCAGCAGACAGTGAATTTGAGGATGTTTCCTCATCTGTCACTCGAGTGGTGACAGTAAAGGCCTCAATGTCAGAGGAGATTCTCGTTTCAAGGAATCCTAACAGTAATGCTGCAGTCCCTGTCAAGAAAGTCTCTCGATCTGAGGAGTTGAAGTTGTCCTTGAGGAACTTGAAGAAGAAGAAATGTAAATCTCAAGAGCTTAGTTCTTCCTTGACTAATGTCCAAGAACCGGTGGCGCTCGAAAGCACCAGCATAAAGGGACTCGAGGAGCTGGCCTTCCCATTTAATCATGAAACCGACTCGTCTGCTTGCTCCACACCAACAACCCCCCGCCCCAAGTACAGATGCATCCTGACTAAGAAGCTTTCTCTAGACTCGGACAAATCTGGTGATTTGAGCAGTGCTCTGCAGTCTCCTAGATCCAACACCAGTACCAGCAGGCTCAGCAAATCAGTCACCACACCATTGAGCAGGATCTCTCCGGAGAAAACCTGTGTTATGGACCTGAAACCGGATCTTCGTAAGGTGAAGACCACAGTGGCGAGGGTACCCCTTCCAGCTGATTATGGTGAGCTATCGAGGAGCAGGGTGCTGGATCGGGAGATTCTAGGTTCTCTTCTCGTTCTGGCAGTGTTGCTTTTCCTCCTGGTGGGCAAGATCACTGCCATTCTCGGCACTGCATGTTTGTGTCTGGTTTTGTCACATATACAACGGTTCCTATCGAATAATATGACTCCTCGGGAGAGGGAGTTACTAGCCTCGAGAAACGGCGGTACCCATGGATTGTCGAGGCTTGGTGAATCTAATCCACCAAACTCTTTCATGGGAAGTCCAGTGCACGATGTGCAATCGAAAGAGTACAGGAAGAAGGTGCTTATCGAGGGTTATACTCAAAGGGGAAGTCGAAGGATGGTTTAATGAACGAGTAGTAGTAACTTAACGATTTTTGGATAATTATATTCTCCCGTCACGAGTGTGTCCGGAAAGTGGACCACTGCAGTAGACTCAGCAGACCTCGTCCAGAGAATTATCATGATCATCGTCATCGCCCAGCTCTGCATCGGCTTGCAGAATTTCTGAAGAGCGAGCGGTACACCCAGCATTGCAGTGCAATTAAGTGGCGTGAAGCGGTGTGAACACGGAGAAGAGCAATATGAATGTACAAATTGCACAGGAGTCCAGTCCAACCGATGTCACTTCCGCAGCTAAGCATTGGCCGAATCCAGTAATTGGCAGTCCCCAAGAACACTTCTTACATTCCAAAGGAGGGAGGAGAGAGTGGCTGTGCCGTCTCTTCAATCGAAGGAGGCGCTTGCTGTTTCAGCAAGAGGTTTAATAACGTCACCATTCCGAGAGAACCTGTTCTGATAAAGTGAGTACATGAGATGCTCTGCAATACTGCTGCTGCTGTTGGTTGCTTCGCCATCCCTGTCTGAGGAGGGGTAAATTCACTACATATCATTGGCCAAATGTACCTGCAAGCTAGCGAGAGCTGCCGAAACGGCCTGAGAGCAACGGATTGATAGGAGACAGAGAATTAGAGAACGAGCGCCAATGTGGGGGTTGAGCCAGGAGGTTGTTCTTCCAGCTAGCTCAGCAAAACTATCTGATAACGGGACCCAATTCGGGAATTAGGGTTTTTATACATCACAACATCGACATGACGATTTTGAGCTTGAAGCCTCGCTGAAAGCCAAGTCTCACTTGGAAAGCCCTGGAGTGTAATATTACTTGAAAGTTTGAATTTGCACCAATTTTTGTGTACAGGTCTGTCTGGCTCCCATTAGTGTGCTATCAACAACTCGATTGGTTACAATGGTGTTATCTTTGCGACGAGTTCCAACGGATCTAAACGTTCATAGGTAGGGGCTGATCAGTTCCATAATCTCACCTGGTTGCAGTAGATAGCGAATTAGTCGACGAAAGAACCAATTCAGAGTAGCCAGTGCAATGATTGGGCCGCCCCCATGCCATGTTCTTTGTGTGTCTTTTGAGCATAGCAGTACTCTGCTCAAGATTGAGTTCTAGGCTTCTTTGAAACGGAAAGAACGGAAGAAGCTGTGGCCATGAGCATTAAATCAATGTACCCACGTTGAAAGCATTATATATTCTACACGGTCCCAATTCCAATCAATTCATTATCCGTGTTCTGATTTGTTACTTGATTGCGTAAGAAAAAGCTTCTGGTTTATTATGACCGTCTGCTTCGTTCAGTGTTTTAGGACTAATGCGTCAACAGGGCATGTTGGGATATACACTATCTAGTCCTCAACTCGTCGTTCCAACCCAACCAAGATACCATCCACTCCTCTCCCATTTTATCCATCTTCAACTCAAACTACGCTTTCCTGCTCGTTCTATGTTTCTTCTTTTTTCTTCCAAGTGGACCTTCCTACTTGGTCTTCCTACTTACTCTTCAATCCTCCTGGGCTTTCAAGTCCAGATGTTTAATCTATTGCTGCTGCAACCTCTTTGTTCTTCTTCTATGATATATATTAGTTCACGGCAAGTGCTACGTATGAAATAAATCAATTTTTGCTTGTTGCTTTCTGTTACTTCCACTTACTTTTGGTTATGTATTTTATCCTGTAGATTCACTTCAATTATATTTGCATGTAGTTATACTTGCATTTCAGATGCACCTTCTCGGTTCACTACCTAGTGGGTTTTGCATCTCCGTTTTTCGAACGACTTCCGGTCAAATTTCTCAAATGGAAAGCTTGTGGATTCATGCATCCTGAATTGTCTCAGAACTTCGCCATTGCATGCCTTATTATAGATATTCCTTCCTTTGAAGTTGTTCCCTGATGTAGTTCAGGCATCATTTTCTCAACAAGTACTCAACCTTTTGTCCTTGTTGGAATTACTCGTTGCCCACGAACAGCACCGGAGGTCTCATTCCATGATGACCTGATTTCTCTCTCTGATAGTCTTGTTGATCCTCCCCTCTGCATTCCAACGTCTGTCTAAGTGAAACACATTGCTCTGGTGCTGCGTTTGTAGGGCTCCGGACATAATCATGGCGGTAAAATCCACGTGTTAGGCTCGCCGTGTGATTTCAGTATGCAGAACGACGTGTGATCTTCAATGTGATTTTCAATTCTGCTCAATGAGCATACGACTACAGTGTGCAGTACGACGAAACAGCGACGTCTTTCTTTAGTACGATGGATGAGGAAGTTCTAATATAAGCATTCGCCTGACGAGATTTCGAGGTGAAACAGGCGCTCATGTATTGACGTGGTGTTCGAAACCTTCTTCAATGGAGCCGGATGGATGGACGGATGGATAAGTGGAGGAGGACGAGTCTGATGATTTGGTTAGCGTTATCACCATCCGACAATTCTTGGCTTGGTCTCGGAAAGTCTATTACAGGAGAATGTGTTCGGCACGCTCTGCCCAAAAGCAATCTCCACTGAAACAAAACAAAGGAATAGAACTGAGAGGTGCAGTAAGTTGAAACGAAGCCTTGTCTGATAGCTTCTGTTGCTGCACTATGCGAGTTTCGGCGATGGAATCCGTAGCTTCAGAACACTGGGAGGTGGATAGAGACTACTGGATACGAATACGCATACTCTCATTCAAAAGGTTGGGGTAATAAGTGATGTTAGCAGCTGCTCGTAGACAGTTGGATGTGGAAGGTTGGTTGGGCTTATGGGAGAGGCGATGAAATCGGATGCTGTGGAGGGTAGGCGAATACTAAACTTGAATAAGACTTTACGATGGATTGGATTTCATTGGAGAACAGTGCAGGGAGGAACACGTTTCTGTTGAAAATCGCCGATGATTCCAGTCGAGATGGGGCGTCACCGAGAAATTATGATGTAGATGAGGTAGATCATTGAGGAATAGTTACGGTGGATCAAAGAATTGTAGCTTAAAAGACTTCACATAGCGAAGACGATCTCAAAGCGGATATTCAGTAGTAATCGGTATGTATTTACATCCAAGCGCTTACAACAAACAGAATGTATTACTTCAATTGTACAGCACATGTCAATGACATTATGGAAACTCGACAGCTATATCAAATTGGGATAAGACACCTCGACGCCCCTGTACTTTCTCTTTCCATCTCCAAATGTCTCGCTTTGTCGGTTGGATGGTGCACTGGGATTAACACTCCACAGTGAATCCATTAGTATCAACATCAATATTCTTACCCTTTATGCACACATTGAATTGGCGACCATAAAGTCACACCCAGCAATGTCTTTTGAAAGTGCTTTGTACCACTCTGTACACACGAAGAATAAGCTCAAAGCCTTCGTCTTCACCTTCCCATCAACCCAAGTGTCAAAACAAGCAAACAAACAAACCTCTCAAACATTTACGGCGGCTGGCACTACTTGTCAACAGCATCTGCATACGAGATGCTTACAGGTACACGATATCGATGAGGAGTCAAAACCTACCCTTGACTCCACGTTACTTATAAGTCCTGTCACACGATAACCATTACAGCAAAGAATTTAGCCGCGCGGCATGAGATGAGGAGACTCTCCTACTTTAGGCAACGGGGGCAATAGGCAACGAGGCAATAGGTCGAAAGATCCCAGTAATATTGAATTGTTTGCTCCTTCCAAAAGTGCAATCCACAAGAGAATAATGCTTCTTCGGATGCTCCAGTTGTGGGTAGTCACATTAAATGATACTTCGGGTGTTCGAGTTGTATGTAGACAAATGATAGCTCCGATATCTTAGGTGTTATAGGGTAAATTTTTATATCGTCTCTATTGGGGCTTAGCCCCATTTGATCTATTTTGTCTCACTTTTGTACTGCTTGATTAATGGTCTTCCCATCCTTCGTGTTTACTGCGCGGTCGCCCTTTTCTCCAACAGTTGCTGTACCGGATTTGGTGCACCGACGAATCTGAAGAAGAAGCTTGAGGAGGTCAAGCAGGGAACGCGTTCAAAACTCTGCCAGTCCTCAACTGTCCTTCTCGACCAACTCTGCAGCAGTCAACAGAAGCTGACTCGATGACAACAGAAGTTGACTGCTAAGAAACTCCCATGAGAAATGGAAGCAATTTTCGCTCGCGACTTGTGCACATTGTCACCATACATCGCTAGTAAAGTACTCGATGCATATCCACTACCGCGTGCTTTTATATTTTGATATATTTATTTATGAATGAATAAATAAATAAGCTGTCTTAGCTTTTGAAAATCATACAAATTATGTAATCATTATCATAATGTCTTTTCTAAACACGGATGATTATTGGATCGTATTAAAAAAGCGTATTCTGCATACATGAACTGTAATAACAACAACAACTTATAGAATTTGTTTCTTCCAATGATCCATTTATATCTACCTGGTCCACGAGGTATGACAAAACTTACGTGGGTTCATATTTGACTATCGTATATACAATAGATATCTAATGCCATTTACTACATTGCATCGCTCGGAAGTAAATTATGAAGACAGCCCGGCTCAAGAATGTCATTGCAACCAATTATATATTTCAGGCTGCCTTAGGTGATCCTCCAGTCGACCTGAACTAAAAATATCAACGCATGCATGGTCTCTAGGTGGCTTCCAGAAACACAAAAGTGTGTTTTGCACGCCCCGGATTACTCAAGTGCAAAAGAAAGATGCTTCCGAGCTCCATTACGCTTTCTTCTTCCGTTCTCCATTCGGCCTCCCGTTTCATATCATTTTTTACCTGGAAAAAGAATCTTATATACCTCCGTGCTGCCGTTGTTGTAGAACTATTTGATTGGTTGTGGGTTCTGGTTATTGTATTCGATTTTCATAACCCATCAAGCCCTTCAATTATACCCATTCTTTATTTTTCATTATCACTTGAATATCTGTTTATGTTAACGTTATGTGTCATAAATTAATATGATTTATTTTAATATAAAAAGGAAAATATTATTTTTAGAAATATTAAGCAAGTAGCTTTTCTTTTTAATCCAGAACACTTTCGTATGGGAAGAATGATAAAAAAAAAAGGCAAAATTTCAGCTCACTAAAGTTAAGTTTATTCAAACTATAAATTTTTTATTATCATCTCATTTAATTTTTTTCTTCAATATTTAGAGAGTATCTCTCTTATTTTAGAATAAATATTCAAATCTCAATCTTTACTAATTTGATGAAATAATACTAAATTTAGCTCTAGCTTATAGTTATGTTTCAACAGACTGTTGGTGTTGGTTATGAATTATTTCTTATGAAATAAAATGTAATCAAAATTCAAGATTTATGTTAATTATCAATTTTTAATTTAAATGTAAGAAAAAAATTTAAGAATTTTATTTTTCTAGATGCATAATGAATCATTAGCAAGGACAATAGTGTTCTTTGACAAATCATAGTTCATGCTCAAATCTAAAATATTTTCTTTGAAATAGTTTGGTGACTTTTAAATACTTAAATGTATTGTGAATCTTTTGTTATCCAAAAGTTACAATGCAGTATTTTTAGTTTTGATTCCTTTAAAATAGAAAATATATATCTTCATGTTTCTCATTTATTGTAAAAATTTCTGAATTAAATATATAGATATAACATCGTATAGCTCTTTCTTCTATGTTATATATAATCAAGAGTTTTTGGAATGCAATATAAATATATTTGGGATTTTGATTTATAATGTATCATATATTATTTGGATACAGTATATGTGTACATATGCTAATCATAAGAACTAGACTTAGAAAGCATTTTTAATAGAATTATGATAGTATATTCCAATGATTCTTTAAAATGAATTAAATAAGAATATTAAATTTGACATCCTCTTCCTTATCAATTGCAATGAGAATGTGATCTACATGAACTTGAATGTGGATAAAAATATAAGGGAATTGTAAATTCATATATCAAATTGATAAATTCACATATCTATATTAAATATTATGTTTTATTACTAAACGTTTGCAGCAAATTCCACATCTGTTGATACGCCTGCCCGTTTCTACATCTCACTCAAAGGCAGCAGACTCAATATTAATCCAAGCTACACTTCTAATAGACCTTCATCTTGTGTATGGAACTGAACTATTAGGGGATCTTGAATTGGGGCTAGATTGTTGAGGGAAGAATATGCTCCTTGCAAAAAAGATAAATTGCTGACGACAACTGATGGAATTCTTGTATTTTATATTTTATATAGGTATATGAATTTATCAATTCCCAACTATAAAGGATAAAGATATTTAAATTCTGCATAGGATCTTAATAAGATGTAAATTTTATAAATTAAAACACATAACCAAACTTTCTTCTTGAAAACAGTAGAAAACCGAATTGGGGTGTTTACGTGGATAGCGGTCACTCTTTGGAATATTTTATATCCTTAGTCATAGACATTACGGAAAAAATTAAAGTTTGCATGAAAGATGATCTCGTTAGAAAAATATGTCAAAAATAATAACTGAAAATCTGATATCACAGGGAAATTATGAAATATTATGTAAATGAAATCCGATAGAAGATGGTTTTTAGTGAAAACGGATCCATGGGAAGTGAAATAGCATTAGCATAGCCTTAGAAGGACACTTGTAGAAATTTAATATAAAAATATACATTTGCAGAACATTTATTTTCAATATATAATGTACTACTTTACTTATATTTCTAGATACCCTAAATTTAGTGCTGTCAAAACCATTTTTATGTAAGAATCGTTTTCTTAAATATATTACTTAAGTAATCAAGTTTTAACTTAAACTTTGCTTCACGTAGCCTCGATGAGGATACTGGAGATCCACCTAAAGCTAGACTCTAAGGATGTACTTAAGATTCAAGTAGGCTCGCTGGTGGTATTTGAGCCTTAGTTAGCTTCACCAACCTTGCAAATTTTGGTTTCACATACAATAAGCAAGGCCAATAACTACTTTAATTTGATGTCTTAGTTAACTTCACCAAGCCTGCAAATTTCTATAGTCTTTCTTACTTGCATTGTGAACAAAGTTTGGATTTACATATGTAGTAAGCAAGGTCGCTAACTATTCATAGGTGAGATAAGATATCCGACCCTGGATCAAGAGCTTAAAAGGAATAGCTCAAAGACTGCAATCTGTTGATTACGTTTAATACCAATTATGAACAACACAATTGGTCACAAGGCAAACCTTAATACAAGTTAATACCGACTATGTAGGAAAATATCAATAGTCAAGGTAAACTTAATACAAGTGTCAACTAGATTTTTAAGAAGACAATTTTACATTTCACACTTGTAAATAATATTAAGTACACCTCAAGAAATATTTAAAAGAAGTCCTTTCCTCAAAGTAAATTGTGTAGAGGAATAATTGTAGTTATTGACATTGGTTTTAAATCTTGAATTTTTATTTTTTTCCTAAAGATTAATCCTAAGTATAACCGGTTTGATGCATATGATCCACCATTCATCATGTACAGTTAAGCATATTGTATCATAAGAACTATTGAGAAACTATACATAGATCTTTAGAAGTATGAATGCTTCCAGAGGGGGTAGAACTGAACCTATCTTTATCTTTAATATAGGGACGGTTTAGAGTTCTCTTCTTTGTTAATATGATATATCATCCAATACCTACCTTATATACTTTTTCAAAGCCCTTTCTCATAACAAAAAACATTAAAATTCACCCTGAGTATATTGAAATAAAATGTGCTTCTTAGATTATATTCAATCTTACCTTATACTCGTTCAATAAGGAATTTTTGGAATACTCATTTGAATATCTCATAATCCCTTATTTATCATGTTATGATGAACATATCACCCCTCTTTTACCTTCCATTTCTCCATAGATTTGTTGAGTAAATCATAGTAACTCTAACCATTAACTATTATATACTCATCCAAATATGCTTTCAATAGTTGCTTATAATCACCAAGAACCTACTTACATTTAATGGTTGTAAAATAAAAATTGCTTTTATGCAAAGACATTATCTGAAAAAAAAAGATCAAATCTCAACTCATGGAATTAGAAAATCCATTAACAAGAGCTTCTAATATTCTCACATTTCAAATATATGAAAAAAATCCTATCTATGGTAATGATCATCTAAGAAAGAAGAATCTAAGAAAGAAAATCAGCAAAGGTTATATATATGAGAAATTTATCTATAATTTCTACAGAAACAGATATACTCAATCCTCATTGGTTCCTTAAAGAAGCTCATCCTTATCAATCTCAGAATGAGAATCTCCCGTGATTGATGAGAATCTTCTTCCTCAAGTTCAACTTAAAGATACATTACTTCTCTAATCTACACAAAACACTCCAGCAACCTAAATCTTTTGATCATCAGCAACATACATGGGCCAGGTTCCTTCTTCAGATCTTGGAACCACTTTGTCTATCTATCATACTGTCTACTCTGAAACTCCTCCATCAACATACCAAAAATCATTGTCTAGATGATTGATACTTGTGGTATTGCTAGAACTAGCAACAAAATGCAATATTGTGTGTTGTTAGAGCATTAGCTTGACTTCTAGAATTAGCCGTATTGTGCGGCTCTCTTGTTGGGAAGTTTTACTCACCTCTGTATTCTCTTATCCAATGCCCCTTATTTCCACATTTATTGCAGTTTGTTCTCTTCTTCAATTCAGATATGTCGGTCTTCTCTTGAGTCTTTGTCATTGTTGCTACCTCTAATGCTTCTTCTATCAGCAGCAAGAAAGGCCCTCTCCCTTGATCTCTCTTCTTTCTACTCTCCACATCTATTCCATATTTCTTCCTTGAGCAGTCTTGCATGAGTCTCTCAATGGTTTGTTGCTCCTCATGTTCATTATCCCATGTAGCTATTATATGGTGATGGTTTGTTGCTCCTCATGTACATTATCCCATGCAGCTATTATATGGCAATAAGCTTGTGGCAAACTTCAAAAAATCTTGGTGATTATTGAGGAATCATCTATTCTTGCACCAAGGTTACTCAATTAACTAGTGAGATTTTCTACTTGGCTAATAAAACATGCTATCTCTCCTCTTGGTTTCATATATAATTGAAAGAATTTATGTTGGAGAATGTGCTTTTCTTTGAAGCACATTGCTCATGTAATGTAATCAATCTACTCCACCTCTGATTTGTGGTTCTACAATTGATCAGTCTCTATAAATATATCTCTTCTATTGTTGCACAAATGTACATTTATGTATCATCATTCTTGCTCTCCCCATCTATCTCTATTCCATCTGCTATGGCTTGTTCTATAGTGTTTATCCCATTAACAATCCATGTAAATCTCTTGGACTTGAAGACTATCATCATCTTGAATTCCCCAATCAAGAAATTTCTCCTCCATTGAATTGACTAATGTGTGCTATATCTCTCACATCTCTCCTTGTTCCCATTGTGTCCCAATCTACTCTCAAATCTGAAAGATCTCTTCTAGTCTCTAAATCTATTTAAGAAACTATGACAAGAATAATTTTCCATCATTCTTGAGGTGCTTGGAAACATAGGCCCATAACTTGTGGAAAATTGTCATAAATAATGATGCAAATCTGGACAACATTTACAACATACAAGAACACAAAAAGGTATATGAATATTTTTTTCATATTTCCTCTTATTGCAAATCTAGTCGCATGAAGTAAGGAATAGATTACATGCATGCTAGTATGCATGTTCTAAGCTAATGAAAAACTTGGTCGTGTTGTCTGGCCTTGCCTCTCTAGACTACTGCTCACACATCCCACTGCTCAAGCTTCTTGACTATGCTGCCATCATCTCAATGAAATGAATGACCCGCTCTTTCAAAGGTAAGACCTGAATACTCTAACACTTACTAATACCACCGATGGATGTTAGGTGCTATGTACAAACCCTAACACTTATAGTATAGGTACATGCTATATCAATGCCACATGTACTACCATATGAAATGTATTTTCAACGTTGAAGTTACTCCAAAATTCACAATCCTGCGCATTTACAGTCTACATGTAACCTTTTAGTCTTGTAAATTTACGCTAAATTTAAAGCTATTCTCGCATAAACTAGAGAATTCATGCACCCTTTATCGAAGCCAAGGACATATTATATCGAGTCATATGCTGTCGACTGGACGTCTCCGTCTTGGTGTTAAAGTGGGTATCAATCCATGCAGTATGCACAAAGGGAACGTAACGATAGTGGAAACAAACTGGATGTGATATTAAGCTTTAGTTTGATCTGATATCTAAACTGTATGTAACATACTCATGGACTAAATGTTCAGTACAGCTTCATAGTTACTTGAACTTTGCTTTTTAGATTATGCCTTCAGATGAAAACAATAGTTCCATAAATTTACTTCTTGCATAAATGTGAGTATCACTCCACGATGTCTATGTTCAAATAGAATTGCTAGTAGGACTCAGAGGTGGTCACTTGATAGAGGTAACTTTGTGGATTGTATCATTTACTTTCATAATGACAACCCGAGAAGTTCTTATTTCGATGGCGTTGTGAGCACTCAAGTAGTTGCCTTGTTTGCTTTGGATGCTTGCGTCCATTTGTGCATTTGACATTACTAACAACGTCATGAACAAGAGAAGTAAAGCAGAAGTGATAGGTGTTGTTGTCCACTGAGAATCTTCGGTCTTCACAATCTTCTTGGAACATCAAACTGGATGCGGAAACGATCGTAAACTCCCGAGTGACGGAATGCGAATAATGTGTTCACCTGGATTGCGATAGTAGCGTGGACAAGTGCAGCAAGTGAAGCATGACCACAGAATGACTAATGGACCGAGCTTATCAAACCTGAAGTGAAAGAGATGGTCAGGAACTGCAGCGATTAGCAGAATTAGGGGTAGAACTCGCACATGTCGATGCGTAGACCAGGGGCAAGATACCGTCACTGTGAGCTATCGGAAGTTGACAATAGGAACAGACACGTGGATTCCTTCGAAGTGCTTCTTATCTTCCTTTGACCATATGAGAGCTCGTATCTCCAGACTTCCATGATTCTCTCACATGGATTTACAATGAATGGCGCAAGAAATGTACAGAATTGGTCGACAAGTCAAAATTATGACTGTTGTTAGGCGGTCGATGATACGAATTCTCACGAGCCTGGTAACGGCCTGGAATATTGTGCATAAGCAGTAGGGGGAGACGCGGTACCTGGTGGAGTTGAAGATCGGAAGCAGAAGCAGGAAGGAAGGAAAGGAGTGCAGGATGGCTCGCGTTGACTAGAACTCTGAAAAACAGTACGTTATCGATGTCGAATTCTCTTCTGACACAAATGGGTACCGCCATGCCTGCCATATTTTTGAAGTTGAAGCTCGGAATTGCTTGCAATCATGAAATTGCGGATCGTTGGGGAGTCCGACACGTAATGATGAGTACATGTGCGATTGGCTGTGGACCCGGCAGTCCAGTGGAGAGTAGGAGGAGGAGTTCGACGTCACAGAAAAAAATTAAACAGCGGGTTCTAGATCATGGGAGAAGGGGTAGATTGGGTGGCCGCGTCTGCTGTAACGCGGGTAGTGGGGCAAGTGAAGATAGTGGAAGAGAAGGAGAGGTCGGAGGAATTGTTGATGGAATGCGAAAAATCTTGGGTGGTGAGGAGAAAGAACTGGCAACCAAAGCAGCTCTGGATTTGGTATCATCTCTGGACCAAAAGGGTCGAATGGTTCTTCTCTCAGCCTTCTATCGTTGTGGCGACGATGATCATCCTGATTCACATTTCAATGAAGCTGATGTCAATTTGGACGGAATGCTCGACAGGAAAGAATTCGCCACATATGCAGAAGCTCAGGCGATAAGATATGGGAACGCATTGAAACCTCTTACATCCAAGCAAATGGTCCACCTGTTCACCAGAGCCGCTCTAGGAATGGTTGGATTTGGATTTACAGACAATGCAATCATGATCATAGCAGGGGACGCAATTCAAAATTCGATCGGTGCAACCCTTGGTCTTACCACTCTCTTGTCTGCAGGTCTAGGGAATGCTGTTGCAGATTTGGTCGGAACTGCTTTTCGTGGGTATATAGAACGGTGGTCAGGGAAGTTGATGCCTGAAGTTATGCCAATTTCGGCACACCAAATGGAGCAAAAGGAGGCATGGTGGGCTGAAACTGTGGGAGCTTCAACTGGTGTAACAATTGGCTGCCTCCTAGGCCTTGCTCCAATCTTCATCCTTCACTCAGGAGAGCAAGGCAGCAATAGCAATAGCAACGGTGTGAACGAGACCAAATTCGCGTCCATCTCGCGAAGCAGTGCATCATTCTCTCGAACATATGCAACTGTTGCTGCGCAGGAATTCCACGAAAACCAGAGCCAGACCAGTTCTCTGACCACCAGTATACAGACACCAACCACTCCTCAGCTTCGGTCCTTCGCTTCCCAAGTGTGGGGAGCTCCCGTTCTGGTCTCCATGATTGTGCTTATTGCATTTAGAAGGGTTGCAAATCACAGGAAGATTGGAGGGATTCTGCCTTTTGGATCAAAGAAATTAAATTGAATTGTACGTAGAGAAGAATCCTGCACTTTACAACCGATTTACTTGTGATGATTAGATTCAATCCAATTCAATTCAATTCGTCGAAATAGCAAAAACACCTCGGTTTTCGAGGTTAGAGGATCTGTACGTAAGCTGAAGAGGGACAAGAATTAGGACACAGTCGAGAAGTGTTCATATCTGAAGGACTGCACATTTGATGCAAGCCGTAGCCGCTGAAAGTCCGATGCCCAAAGACGTGACGGGTTTAAGATTTTTCCCAATTGTCTGGGTTGTAATTGTAACTTTGATTGAATGATGAGCCTGGTGTTGTGCTTGTTGAGCTATACCATGCCCTTAGTTCGTACTACAAACTGCCAGTTCTATTCATGCCTGTGAAGGTTCCGATATCTGCTGGTTGAAACAACAAGATGTCATGTGAAGCGAAAATCGTAAAATAATCACTTGTAGATATGGTACCATAAACCTCTCTGCTCATTGGGCCATGGCGGTTGCAGGAGATCATACTTTCTATGGCAGTGTCTCCTATTGAACAGTAGAGGAAGTATTCGAATCCTGGAGTTCCTCACACCTGAAAACTCTAAAGCACGTCTATTAAGTTTTATTATAACCAAAGTGAGAAGATGTCTTGGTGCTGGGAACAAACGTGACGTTCTCATGTACAATGATGGTGAGTATGCTTCTTTAAGGACATGAGGATAAACCCTCCTGTTTCTGCGGATCGACTGACAGGAATCATCATTGACAAGGGAATAGAGAGAGGAGTTCTGAGGAAAGAGCTCCTACGTGCACCAAATTACTGTGCCAAAATAAGAGAGACGATTGTCGCACTCGTGACAGGCACTGCCCCTCATGAACTTATGTCCAGTGGAGCTCAAAACATGCTATGGCCTTTTGTCTTATGGACGGTTGCGTGCTCTGCCAAAGACTAGAGATTATGCACGATATGCGTGTAATGGGAGCAGACTGTTCATGATATAGTTAATCTGCACTCCACAACATGCAGAGGCGATGCTCTGATGCTCGTTATCTGGATAACGAGAAAAATCCCTATGTCAAGGATATTCAGAACTGTACCAGTCCAAGCAAGACAGATGTTGCTGACGAATAGGTCATCCACTTGCGACGTCCATACGGTTAAAAGTCTTACAAAATGCTGGTTACGTGCAGCGCACGCTCAGGAACACAGTTGAAGGCCATGGTTTCCTGCCAAGATCAATGGAGTTAATTTCCCCGGGCTTAAGATCGGACTATGTGTCATTGGAGCTGAAGAGGCATTTATTCCGTTCAAGCTGGAAATTAAACTAATTCCTGGGAGACTGACTTAGGACGTACTTGGTTTCCACTTCCATATATTGGGGAGGCGAGCGGAATGAATGATCGGCCTTTTCTCCCCGTTCTGTCGTCTCTCTGGTGAAACTTCGGGCCAAAAGGTTTGAACTGTGGATCAACCGGACAACTGTGAACTAAGCGAACTTATAGTATTTGAATAATGCCCACTACAATTCCAGGTCTGAATAGTATGAAAGGAAAAGACTTCCATGCTAAGAAATTAGGGCAAGAGCAAAACGGCAAATTTAAGAGAAGTGCAAGCTCGCATCAGATATCAGATCAACTCACCAGTATTCAGTTGCAGTCCAATCTACAAATTGCAAAGGTGAATGTCCTTATTAGCTAAATAAGCTCATGCTCGACCTGTCCACAAACTTTGGAAATAAAGTCCTAAACTAGATAACGTGTATTACACTACACACCCTGCGTCGCTGTTACATGCTCACACAAGTGGACCTGACCTTCCCCAAACAGTTCCTGAAACTAAATAGCTTCTTAGAATACTATCCACCTGCTGACTACAACCTAGGTGGTTACATTTCCAATGACGTGAAAGCAAAATTGACGAAGGATGAGGTGTCTCGTCCACGCATGGAAGTGACAGCCAATCGTCCCTACTTGTGGTTTTCGGTTCTAGAATAACTACTGCACCCGAGTTACTCTAGAACCGACAACTACGTGGAAGTAGATCTTCTAGAGTGATATTTTCTACATCAAATCCGTGGCCACTTTACGCACACGTTATCGTTGTTATAAATAGTCAAGATTGAGTCAACTGAAGCCTGAGCGACGTGAAGACAATAAACTCGCTTCTCCTTTCTTCTCTATCTGTGTTAAGCTTCAGTCGCCGCTTATACTTTCTGATCGCAAAACTCTTGAAACAAACTTAACTTTCAATGCAGGTTCAACTAGAATCCACGTGTCCAGCCATCAACCACAAAGTTGTGAGTATGTCATCACTTGTAACGATGGTTCGACGTAAAATTATACTAAGATTGTTATGGCTCTGTTCTGAGTTAAAGTAATCTTCTCAACGGATGTACCTTGAGGCCGAGATTTGACCTCCAAGGATGTAGCAAGGATCCCAATGGGCACCCCACAAAGCTTCTGTATATCTTGTGCACCCAGTAAATAGGGAGTCGAGAATCTATTTTTCGCAAGTCCTCGGTACCAACAGGCGCCTTCTACTGTTCCTGGTGTATCTTCAGCATCTCTCTGCTTTCGAGTTTGAGTCACTTGAGCGCTAAGAGTGAATAATCATGGCAAGCTGACCAGGTCCATCACCCTAATGAATTTCTGGATATTGATTGTAACATGAAAATCGTACAGTACATACCTGAATGCAAGTAGAGTGGTATTCTTCATTTCTTTTACGTGATCTTGCATCTTCAGCTATTACGTCCAACCTGTACTAACTCGCGGCAAGAAGCCTGATAAACCAGCATGGTGCACGTACTTGGAGTCTTCACAATCTATGCCGAGGTTACTGCTGCTTGGACTTGGTTCAAGAGCTGGCTTCAATACTTCACATATTTAATAATGGAGGCTTGATGACAACGTTTTCTCGTGAGCTCTATATATCTTACGAACTGTATTAGTTACCAGGTCGCTTTTCACTGCTTTGATGGGACGAGATATGATGTAGGGTATTAGGCAACAATCGAAAACATGACTCCACTATCAAGCCTTGATGTGGGCTGATTCCAGGGACTCCACTACTTCTATTGTCTGTTGAGCTATGCTTAGCTCCTCATCTGTAGGAATGACTAGAACCTTCAACTTGGAACCCCCTTTCTGAATCTCTCTAGCACCTACCTTCCCGTCCTTGTTTTCCTGTCCATTAAGAACAATGCCAAATTTCTCCAACCCTTCACAAATCAGCCCTCGAACTACTCCAGAATGCTCGCCAATACCACCACTAAAAACAAGGGCATCAACGTTTCCGTCGAGCTGTACCAAATAAGCTCCCAAATACTTCCTAATGCGATGTATAAACATCTTCAATGCAAGCTGGTGTTTCTCACTTCCAGCTTCTGCAGCCTTGGTGATAGCTCTCATGTCTTTGTCACCACAAATACCATAAAGACCACTCTCTTTATTCATCATTCTCGTGACCTGCCAAACATCCATCCCCTTCTGTGATCCCAGAATCTCTGAGACTGCAGCATCAACATCTCCGCATCTCGTAGCCATCATAAGACCCTCCAGAGGCGTTACGCCCATAGTGGTATCTATACACTGTCCTTGCTTGACAGCTGCCATGCTTGCTCCGGCTCCAAGGTGGAAGAAAATAATGTTGAGCTCTACTTTTGGTTTCTTCAGTATCTCAGACGCTCGGCCAAGAAGAAACCGATAACTTGTTCCATGAAATCCATACCTCCGAATTCCCAGTTCCTCGTAAAATCTATACGGAAGAGCGTACATATATGCATGAGCTGGGAGTGTGGAGTGAAATGCAGTATCGAACACAGCCACTTGAGGACAGTGGAAAAGTTCCTCAGCAACTTTAATGCCCTGCATGCAAGCACGACTAATCAGTCTCATGTAGACCTTCCTCACAACTTGATTTGTAGGAGCTCGCGATCTTATACTTTTAACTAGTTAATGGACTTCCTTTGCACTTGAAGACCTTTCAAGGACAATCAGCGATATCTCCAAGGCGATTTCACAGACGATTCCTGGTTGAAGTAGTTTGTAGTCATAACCACTTTCTACCATACTAACACGAACCTCATAGTAGCTCTAGGTATAGTGCGCTTGCCGGAAGACCCGTCATCGTGAAACAAACATACCTGGAGTGAAGGTGGATTGTGAAGAGGGGCAAGCGGAGTAGCACAATCAATTGCTTCTTTCACTTCAGGAGTGATGAGTGCTGGTTGAGTTAGGTCCTCTCCACCATGAACAACACGGTGACCAATAGCATAGATGTTGGTAGACGGGTCTTCACCCAAACGGAGAAGCTCCACAACTTTCTTGAGACCTATTTTGTGGTCACCCACATCCAGGCCCTGAACGCAATTATATATCCTTGATGATGACTCTGTTGTTGTGGATACAGCTCAAGCACAGAATGCAGTAGCTTTCAAGTGAACAATTTGACTATGTGCTCACCTGCAGTCTCACATCTTGTACAGCCTGGATGTTCTTGTGATTTATTGAGCTCTTTGGAGTCCCAATACCATCCACCAGCCCCTGAAATATGCATGTTGCTGTCTTTCCTATATTGTAGAGAGCATACCTGCCACAAAAATCTGACACTGTAAGAACTTTGTACAGAAGAATCATCCCGGGCCGCAGGTAGCTTGAGGCACCTTGGGATTCGAAGGTGGAGAAAAAACACAATCCGCCAAACTCTCGGTGTAGATGAAATATAGATATTGAAATCAAATTATGTACAGACGTGTAGCTTCGTGTACATTTGGGCAGTTATCAGGAAAGCGTCTGTATGTATGTGAGGGAGAGTTTAATGTCAGCTCTGTAGCTTCCAGCAATATCTACTAGCGACATATACTTGTCTGCATGTTGTTGGCGCGGGTGGATGGTGATGAAAAGGATTAACAGTAAATGAAGGTCATGCCACTGATCGTATTCAAGAATGTTCCCGATCATAGTTTGAGTTGATTTGTGTCGTTTGAACCAAAATTTAAACACGAATTGGGCACTCATGTTTACATGATTGTCAAACAAGTGTTGAAACTCTGGTTCAGACGCACATCTCATTTCACTGCATCGAAATGCAGTTGATGGATAATGTCATCTCGGGACGCATTGGGGATCTTTCAAAGAAGTGAAGTTTAAGGATCTGTCACACAAGTTGGGTAGGAGAGAAATTTGAGAGAATATATCAGACATTAAAGACGAGCTGGGTAGTTCAAACATCAAAGCCGATCTTACAATCGAAGGAACAATTATCTGTTACAACCAACTTCCCGTCTAATGCTCAGAGAATCAAAAGATCCAATAGCAGCAGTACGTAAGCATCCCAACCTTCGATGGTGTTAACGTCGCGAACTTGTCTTCCTAGACCCAAGAAATCACAGATTATGGCTAGACAACGGAGTACACTAATTTGACAGTGGAGGGTTCAGCGAACAAGACAACGAGGGCGTTTGCAAGATCTTACAATAAGATCAAACATCTTCAACCCAAAATCAGGTGTCCTTAGAGTGGCAACACTGTTTTCACGTTCGGCGCTTGCAGGAGAAGTAGACGGCGACTCCAAACGAATGGAAACAACGAGCAGAAAAAACATTCATACGGTACAAGCACAGCAGGGTGTTCACTGAATCTGGCTGACTCGATCAAGCCCAGGTGTCAGTCGGGTGGAGAGAACGACGCCGACGAACAGGCAAGGCATCTCACTTTATGAGAGCTGTCCGTGTTCAGTACCAGTTTCATTTGACAGGTGAGGATTCAGCGGACTAGACAACGAAGGCGTTTGTAGGCTATTATTATAGGATCGCACATCCTCACCCCAAAATCAGGACATTAGAATCGCACGCCGTACTCGCGTTAAGTGTTAGCAGAGGCAGACGCAGAAGCAGACGGGGACACAAAACGAATGGGAACAAACGAGCAGAACAACATCCATACTATACAAGTAAAGCAGGTTGTTCACGGAATATGACTTACTCGACCTAGCGCATGCGTCAGTCAGACGGAGAGAACGAGGAAGACGATAAGAGCGTCTTACTTACTAGAGGAGCTGCCCGTGTGCAGTAACAGTTATGTTTGACTGGAGGATTCAGGGGACCAGACAACGAAGGCGTTTGTAGGCCTTTACGATGAGATCGAACATCTTCGCCGCAAAATCAGGGCGTGCTAAGAATACCACGCCGTAGTCACCACAAGCGTTTGCAGAAGTAGACGGGGACTCAAACGAACCAAAACAACGAGCACAGGAAGATCCATACAATACAACCACAGTAGGCTGTTCAGAACCCAGGTGTCAGTCGGATGGAGAGAACGAGACAGACGAACAGGCAAGGCATCTTACTTAATGGAGGAGCTGCCCGTGTTCAGTACCAGCACAGCTCTCGATCCAGCCATTGTTTAACACTACTCCCTACAACATGTTCCCCACATCAAAGCCCCACCCACAGATGATGAATGCTTTATGACATTCCACAGCATCAGTAAGCTTCCCCTCAAGATTTCTCAAGGTATCTCAAGGTTGCAGACAAGCTCCAAGACAGTGCTTGCTTCGCCTTCCTCGGTCTGATGCGCACAGTCCCCGTACGCTTTAAATTGCATGAGCACTGAACTTGACGGAGGGTCTCTCTGTTCACCGGATCCTTCTCACACCGATGCCAACTTATGCCCCATATTTTAGGGTTGGAACTTTCGTCCCAACCCTAAAATATGGGGCTCTCGTCTTTCCCCGCCTTCACCACCGGTAGATTTATATTGCGCGGGCACTGAACTTGACGGATGGTCTGTTTTCCAGCTCCTTCTCTCACCGACTCCTTCTCTCACAAACCCAAGTGGCCATCCGACATGAGGACTTTCGTGGCCATCCGACAAGAGGACTTTCGTCCCAACCCTAATTATGGCGCTCTCGTCTATGCATCGCCTGGCCAATTATCATTGTATAGCTCACACACACAAAAGTCTAGCTCCCACTATCATCTGTGCTTTGCTCACGGAGCGATAACTGACGTAGAATCAAGGCAAGGGCATGCAACTAGGAACCATTTTATCTGCGCAACATATCAGTTTACTTTTCACTGTACGTCGCTGCCCTCGCTGCTAGGGTAAGTTGCAACTCGCTGCAAAAGAGGAAGTGAGGGTAAAGTTTAACAGCTCCAGGACAGCACACCAAAGCCTGCTCGAGCCCTCTGCTTCGCTTCCTCGTCAGCTTTGAGTTTGAGTTGTCTTGGCCGTACATGAGTTCAAAGAACTCGGATCAGCTGCTTTGAGTATGAGTTGCCCTTAAATGATGGGCACTAACAGTTCCCTTTACACCAGGGAACTGCTCTAAAGGGACACACGTGACCATCAGCCTTCATAGTGGCCTCCTTCAACAAGAGTACAGGGGGGACCAATGCGCTCTTACATGTAGAAGTATTAGTCTCTCTTGGCTTGAAGATAATTCTGGCTAGGTGGAGAGTGGCAGAGTGGATTGAGATAATTCTGGCTAAGTCAAGAAATATTGGAGATGCTGTGCTTGCCATGCAGCTTGTGGAGGGACTATTAACAGTCATAGACGCGACAAAGTCTGCTGACGACAGCCATCAAGGTTGTCTACCATTGCTGACACTTATCATCGCTCATCTGCAGATTCTTTCGGCTGAGCTGGAAGAGAGCTAAATAACGAAGTTGCTCATATCTTCCCAACAGTGCACAATAGATTGATAGTGTCACCACGTTTAAAGTGGGCATCACACAAGTTTACAAGATGTAACGAAGATTACCAGAACCGCTTACAAGTACTGTAATCGTTCAGCATAGAACCCTATCTGAAATCGACTTAGATCTTGAAGCTAGAGTCCTGGTTGGCAACGAAGAAAGCTTCGTTGGCGATCTAGTCTGCCTTCAATTGAGCACTCACTACCTCACAAGCTCAGCAAATACATTTGGTTCATGATTCAGGTTTTGCTCGTAATTCGAAGTTTCATCTTACATTAGCACAGTAGCATAGGAGTTGCCAGATTCTCTCGGGGGTCAAAGTTGTAGTTGAGTTTCACTTCCTACCGGAGTCATATCGATAACCCTGACGGAACTTACAGCCTAATACACGGCCTTCGTATAAACACCATATTGGCTTTGAGACTCGGCAAAATTGTTTGTCTCCGAAGAATATTGCAGAAAACCTTTCTCCCCTGAGGCAGCTCCACATTAGCTCATACGAGTGCTTCAGTACACAGTTCTTATTTCCAAATTCATTTTCGCTGATAAAACATGTAAATTATAACTACTCTCATGGCGTCGCTTCCTCCTATTCCATGAATCAATGTTCCAAACATACCACTGATTTGAGCCCATGACCGTATCTATCAAAATACTGAAGCTCATTATCTTGGTGTGATCCCTTTTCACCACGACATTATTAGTCTCAACCTTGCAGAAGAAGGTACAATAATCACCTATACATTATCGATAGACAATTAAGACTTCCGGCTTCACAACAACTCCTTCAGACATCCATATCGTCCACTATGGTACATGGAGAACTTGTAAGAAAACACAGTCGAGACAACAGGAGTGTACAAGAATGGTATGCTACAGAAAAGACCTACTCTGTCCCGCTCTTCCCTAAATTCAATTCTATTTTTTGAGATCCCGTACAAGAGCCTTCGTAATCTCGACTGCCAAAAGGGCGTTCTTCATGGCGAAGTCCTCGTACTCCTTTGAGAAAACTACATCATCGTAGCTCTTCAGGATAACACTAATCGCCGTTTCCTTCAGTGACGTAGCAGAGCAAAGCGTTGCCAGCTCCAGAATCTCAAGAACGTTGGATGGGCAGACAGTGGTAGAGATGTACGCTTCACATACTTTACTGAGGACAGGAATGTCATACTTATCGGCAGCTACTAGAAGCGAATGCGCGTGCTGTGCCATTTTCTCGTCGGGAATCTCAGCGCAATACAGGAACTCGAGAAGGAACTTCAATTGATCGTGGCTAAGTTCTTGGATGCGGACAGCACCAGTGTGCGCCTTCTTCATCCGGTCAGCTTCGAACATGGCTCTGAAAACAGGAGATTTGGTGGCCTTGCAAGATCACAAAAGGTGGAGCATCGTCAGACTCAACACTGTCCATAGTAAAAATCGCGGCAAGACACACCATTCACAGTCACAAACAGAGAATACTTGATGCCTCATCTGATCACGAACACACACTTATGGTAGAGACCCAGTGAGGGGCCAGGGACACACTTACTGAGCGCCACAACTAAAGACAAGCTCGAGCTCAGAACCAGGACATGGATGAGCTACGAAATGGCAGCCAGTAGAATGAAAAATTGGCAAGGAAAATTAGATGCATGCTTACCATAACAACCCGATGTGCGTGAATGGAGAGACCGTCGTTGGTAATGAGCTCGACATCGGCGTGCATTCCGTCCCGGAAAGCCTGCACTAAAGATTCAAGAAACTCAAGCTTCTCCGATGCTTCTTCCTCCACTCGCTCGAGCACCTTCATCTGCTTGAAGGCATACGTTAAACCCTGTCTAGTTACTAGAGCTTTCGATTTCTCCACTTCCGTATCGTCCCGCCAATCCTGTTCCAGCTGTCTTGCTAAATCGAGAAGAGCTTTCGCTCCCTCGAAGCAGCTTATACAGATTACATTACGTGGGGGCCGATAGGAGTTTCCAGTAGAGCTGCACAAACAGCAATCCATCGCATTCCCTAGAGCTCTTCTCCACGACAGGATGGACGACTCTTTACCCGAACGGCTACTGCCCCCAACGGCCACGCCCGTTCTCCTTGGCTCTTCCAGCGCTTCCAGCGCTCTTCAGCAGAGACTAATTCTCCATTGCATATAGCATAAGCTGTTATTTCGCCTTTACTATATGGGAGAACCTGACAACAGCGGTTGATGTATCACACGATTGTACCGCTCACTTGCAAGGTTCTGACTTCTCGCTTCGAACGACCCTCACTGAGGCACTCGTAAAACTGTACCACCTTTCAGGTAAACTTAAATCCTAAAAAAAATTTCAATGAACATTCCGGAAACAACTGAACAATTCTCTCTCAAGTTCTTTGTTCAAGTGCAAAAAGTGGAAGGCAATTCTAGCGAGAAGAGCTAAATCTTTCCGTGACCTATCCGTTCCAACCGGTGTTTACCAGTAAAAACCTGGGCCAAATCCTTCGTCCGAGTTGAAGTGACCAGGATGAAGGCTCTCTGCGATTCGATAACCTAAACAAGGTCAACCTCCCGCGTTTTCCACCAAGAAGGCTTGCAGAGATGGCCGTACCATCCACCAGAGTTCAGCTAAAAGAGGACGTGCGGCAAGAATCGCATGTGAGAACGAGCTCGTTGAGGGAGGGGTTACACAAATAAAGAACTAGAACCACTGCTGTACCATGCCAATGACCCGGGAGCTTGGTCGTGGAACTATTGAAGTGGTCCAAAGCCGACCAAGAAAATCCGCGAGTTCGGAAAGAAATGCTCCGCGACAACAGTATGCACAAAGGCAACACCTTGACAGAGAAAAGACAAATGTGACGACAAAAAGGACAAAATAACCAATAGGCAAAAGATGAGATCACAATAATGTCACGATGATTTCGGTCCCTCCAACGTCATTTCGGAAAGCCTGAAGAAGAATTAGTTAGCACGTTTACGCACTTAGAGAATGGCGATCCCTCATGGTGTAATTTCATCGGCGGTGATGAGGAGGAGATAAAGAGCTGAAATGGACGGACCAATACCTTCTACAGAAAGGATAAAGATGTTCATGCAAACTCGGGTGCCAATAAGAATCAGTGAGGTGTACAGGGGTTCTGCGTAAGTGACGTACGATAGATATCAATGATTATCGTAGACTAATCGCTAGTCCCGGGAGGGTTAAGTCCACCGGACATGAAACCCCTAACGGGGCGAAGCCAAGAAACGAGGTAGAAAAGAAGATAGGAAATAAGAGTTGCTTGCAAGCCCGCCACAGCTCAAAGATAGAATGATGGAAAGTATTGAGGAATTTCTCCTCGTTTTAGGAAACCTGAGAAATCCGACAAAGATCGATATGCAAGGAGCTGTTTAAAGCCCTCAGATTACGGACTTAATGGTAACCTGAAAGTGTGATATCGATTAACACTTCGACGGTACCCAACATGCAGTATGAAATTCCCGTCAAACTCTCAGATAACCCTCCAACACGTATGCGTACAGGCTCCAAAAACTTTATCCCAGGGGATAGACAGTCCAGTCCAGTCCTATCTTGACCACAGGGATCCAGACTGTAGTGGAATACAGGGTCAAGTGAAGGAAACGCAAGGTCTCGCGTCCCACAGCTTCAGCGATTGAGCTCTGAAATTGCTGGCTGCACCCGCTGCCCTATCTCATTTCTCATTCCTTTTCGCGTCAAAAGCTTTACTGTTTTACCTGCCATGACATCCTGTCTCCTTCCATCCTCCATAGCCGCAGCCACAGTGCACACTTCTGCCTCCTTTGCTCTGCGTGCAAGCCACAGAACAGACCAGAAAACCTTTTCCCGCCATCTTTAGCTCTTTACATCGGTAAAATATGGAGCTTACATCCAATTTTCCACTAGATTTTCACCGAGTTAGTTTCACCTGCCGTTAGTTCTGCTGATTTATTTATTTTCATCGTTATTCATTTGTTGTAGTGTTAACTTGACTTTTGTATCAATTATTTAGACTTAAGGACAAAAGAAACGAAGAAAATATACTGATGCTGTTTTCCGTATACCGTCAAGTCGTACCACGAGTCGTGTGGGGACAAAAATAATTAGAACAGGACTTTAAACTATGACTCATTTCAATGAGTACGGATTTTCTATTCCAATGCAAGTTTCGTAAAAGAGTTGCCTCCACTTATAAAGATGCTCTTAACAACTTCTGCACTTTAAAATATTTCGTTTCATGTGCAACAATATTAAACCATATGAGTGGTGAGATCCCGAAATTTTTAGAGTTATGCTGTACTTTGCACAGCTATTAATCTTGTCTACTTTGCCCCTAAACTACAACCAATAAACAGGTTCTAAAAAATTAGAATATTTTATTTATTTATAATCCCCGTCTTTTTAAGAACGCTAGGGGAGAAATCTTTTGTCTAAAATTTAGAATACATTTCTTCATCCTCGATATAAAATGTTTCCAAAATAGCTAAACGATTTAACTTGGCCATGATCATAAGGAATATCAAATTTAAGAGACAAGATGAAGTTTTTTGAGATCTCTTGGATTGGTTATGTTTTAATGGAGATCAAGGGATTTTCAACAGTACGTGTAGCTTACAATTAAGTTGATTTGTAGTTGATTTACATCAACACCTTCTTTTAACAGCCGTAGTACAATTATCAGTTATTTTAATGAATACATTTATATTTGTACCGACTTTGACAAAGTTAGATAATATTGAAAAGATTGAAGAAACACAAATAATGCTAATTTCTACACAGATGTACAAGAGTGATGGGTTTCACGTGCCGATTGCAACCGTCGATTTTGCCAACCCTGTTTTATCATGGACCTGTAATTGGTACTCAAGATCGACCATGTAAGAAAACACTTATATTTCAAGGTCTATATGCAAAATGAATTCACATTCGCAAAATTTTACTGGTAAAAAATGTCCAACCGCCTCAGTTTTATTTTGAATTTCGAAATCCTTTCCCACTTAGGGGGGGAAACCAAATTTGAATGAGAATTTGGATTCATAGAGCATATTTATATTTATATTTATTTATATTTCTAAGAAAACTATGTATAATTATTTATTTATGTATTTATTTATATTTATATATTTATATTTCTAATAAAACTATGATTGGTTGGTTAACCAGCCTTGACGGGATTAACTGATTTGTAAATGTAGATCCTTCAATTAAAGGTTAAACGAAAGAAATAGCTATAATTTTCTTTAACTTAGTCAACAATTAACCTATATTAACCAGCTTAACTACTCTATGATATAATACAATTAAATTCTTTTCTCTCGAGATTTGTCAGGTTCGAGAAAGGATTAACTGATTTACAGATATTATATATGGAAAACAAATGATATCTCCGTTATACTACCATTCACAGCTCTTGCATATCATCCAATTATATTTGTCACATTAAACATTCTTTAGCCTTGAGATTGTAATAAGGCTAGTCATAAAGCACATCACGATGACTATCATCAATAACTCCAATCAGGCTCCTCTAAGCTCATTCCTTCTTTTCTCACTTCCACATACGGACAGACAGTGCTCCCATACTCTAAAGAGGTGCTCGCTCAGTGGACCTCGTGCGAACGTGCACTTTTGGACTGTCCACGCATCCAAGCAGATTCATCACATAGTGGAAGATGCACTTTGAAGGTGTTCCTCGCCTTCCATCCCTTGATCTCTGCCACCAGCCAGTCTTTTTCGTATTATATATTACTGACAATCGACTTCATGCAAGACTGCATTGTCTGCAGGTGTATTTGTCGATTTCGGTGGTAGAGTAGAGCTTACATGGTAAAAGGTTGCATGTGTTCATGATAAAATTAGCCGTGTCTTGGTTCAGATCAAAGGTTTTCAGCCCCAATTTTGTCGTTTTCTTTTTGCCCTTTAAGAAGTACAAGGAAGCATAAAAAGATGGAATAATGGAACTCTGGTCAAAATTTGAGTGGCAAGTTTCCTCGGTGCTTACTTACTGGAACACTAAAACGTATATTAGAAGGCAAAAGATGTGTATAAGTTACTTTTTTTTTATTGTGTTTGGTTCACAAACCCTCCTAAGGTCCGGATACTTACTGTATTGCATAGTTTATGAGATTTTATCTCTGACTAAGATAATCTTTAGTTTCGGTCAAAGTGGGTGGTATTCTTCACTATGCACCTTAACAAGACCATATGGAAGCGACTATAACAAGGAAGCAATTTCTGCTCCAACGAATATATTTTGGAACCATATTTTTAAAATATGTAGTATAGAATTTAAATATTCCCTATATTTTAAACCTTTATTCACTTTTTACTGTTTTCATTTGATAATCAAAGTATGAGAATATACTACTTTTTCCCTCTGATCAAAGTTGTTCATATATGGTAAAAATTCTCTTCCGTCTAAAGTTAAACCCCTTTGTCAAAGTACATATTAAATAGTTTCTTTTATTGTTAAAATAATGTTTATACTCTATTTGAAAGATTTCATCTGAATTGATAGTTGTTCTTTTCTGAAAGGTAAAGTAGTACCTTGTGTTTGTAGATATATATTTATTAATATTTACTTTTATTTATTTATTTATTTATTTATTTTTATTTTTTTATTTTTTTTTATTCATTTTTATTTAGTGACTAAAACCTGCTACGTTATACCATAATTAAATTGCATTCTAACATCTACTTAAACATTAGAAGGATTTTTTCCATTAACATTTTCCCTTAATGAACATCATTCCATAAGTTATCTTCGTTTTCCTAGAATCTTTCAATAGTGAGATACAAAAATATATAGATTCACTTGGTTTCTCAATGAAAATTTCTATAATATGAGCTTGAATGGTGATTCTCTTGAGTGAGTCAACAAGATCTTTAGTTCTTTCTTAATCTCAAAGCTGCATTCATGTCCACATACTCATTTCATAATTTATAAATGAAATCATGATTATCATGATTTCATAATCTAGAGCTTTAAAAATAGTTATGTACCTTTTGACACTAAAAATCATTGATAAATGTGAGTATCACGTAAATCATGAAGACTTTATCAACCTTTTTTTAGCAAGATAATTGATGATTACCTCACTAAAAAAAGGTTGATAAAGTCTTCATGATTAATGTGATACTCATGTTTATCAATGATTTTTAGTGTCACGTAGAATGTTCAAAGGTACATAACTATTTTTAAAGCTCTAAATTATAGACAGCTCCAGATATATATATATATATATAGGCACCTGCCTTGAAACATCCAATAATTTCAACCTCCATGAGTTGATTAGATGAAGTAGAAATTGGTGGAAAGAAAAGGATTTAAATAACTTGAAAAGGATTGACATTACAATTATCTTATATGATAGCCAAAAGCATTCTAAGAGAAAGAGCACCTTTTCCTTACTAACTCCAAAAATTCTTCTATCAAAGTCCAATAAAAAGTTATAAGATAAGAATCCATCCATCCAAGCTTTCTTATTTATTATCTATATCATTAAAGGGTCGGAAAGGTTTTTGATATACTTTAAAATGATAGCAAGACTTTAAAGCCTTGTGAATCATAGAAGCTATTTGTTTAGACTCCCATTCATATTGCATGTGAAAGTAGTCATTTTATGTTCTTTCTTTACCTTTGCACCTTGAATACTCTAAATAACAAAATTTTATAAGATTGTGTTTGTAAACACACTTATTTCATCAACGTTGTGGATATAAGAAGATTTATAATCATTAATAATCTGCTTTAAGTTCTCAGTAGCTTCCAAAGAACTGAAATATCTATCTATGAACTAGGGTATTTCATTATTCTTGACATTTTATATCATAATATATCTCTTTTTGGACTTAGATGGTCACTTGAATTAGAAGAGAGTGTTCATAACAATGGATACTCTCATGATTTGCTCCATGAAGGAATATTTAGCTTCAACAAAAATCAAAGCATTTGAAAGCAGAAAGTTCTTTGTTCGCATGGATTTGAATCACTCTTACATTGTTATGTTTATGACCTCATATTATATATTTCTCATAATTATACAATCAGGTTATAATTTGAGTTCCACTACTTCTCAATAGCTATTAATACCTTAGAATGGTTTTGGTTGCATTTTGTCTCCCATCACCTCTTAATCTGATCTAATCTAATCCATTGTTTATTTGTGTGAAATCAACTCTTAATCTGATCTAATCTAATCTAATCCATTGTTTATTTGTGTGAAATCAACTCTTAATCTGATCTAATCTAATCTAATCCATTGTATATTTGTGTGAAATGGTGAGATATATAAACTTGAATTTATGTATGTTTATATTCAGCATAGTATAAAAATCACACATAATTCTTTGCAATGTTCCTTAATGATTGTCATTTGTTCAACCCACAAATTTTAATTTTGACTCATATATATACAAAAATATAAAGAAAAATAAATTATTCTTAATAATCTCAACCTTATCCACACATTAAAGAGAATTGCTTGAAAGATCTCATTTAGTATAAGTGAAGTCAACTTAAATCAATTCCAAAATAAACCTCAAAATTCTATTGCTCAATTAAAAAATTTTAAAAATCAAGTTTTTTATATATTTAAATATATTATTAAATATCCATGATGCATTCAAGATAATTAATAAATTACATGGAGTATTACTTGTACATATGCAATCTTAAATCAATTATAAAAACATGAGTCATCGAGAACAAAGGAATATAGTGTAACCACACAAAATCAACTTAATTAAGAGTCAAAACTCAAATTATTAAGAGTATATATTTTTTCAATTGATGATTTTAAATAAACATGTGAAACTCAAAATATATATCAAAATGATAACTAATTGAAGTTATGACATAGATTGATAAACAAGTATTGAATTTGATTTGATGGATTGAATTTTGATTGAACTACATCTAGATTTTTTTTACTTTTATTCTTCTCACCTCATTAAAAATCACTTCAAGTGAATAATTATACTAAATTATATTCAAGAATATAACTAAACTTAATCAAGGTTTGTATTGCTAACGGAAACATTCCATGTGTCTCTATTGACCTCTTAAAATTGATATTGAAAGAAATGTAAGGACTCACTTGAGTTCATCAATAGTGTAATACCAATAGCTAAACATATCATCTAGATGTGGAAATTTGCTTGGTAACATCTGGAAGGATGTTATATATGTTGGACTAAGTAGATCAGATAGAAGTGTAACTAAAAGAGTACTTCTACTAATAGAGCACCCATTGAAAACACCCTAAAAACTTCAAACCCAATTTTGGAGGCCTAAATGGTTGAATTAGGCCTTGAAAATGCAGGAATGTCCTTTCTCTTCAAGACATAAAGATTGAATTCCCTCCCACTATTTGTCTCATTGAGAGCTTTCCAACAGTATCTCAATACCTCACCCATGTGATTTGAGTTTTCTATAGGAAGATTCACTAAAGATCAACCTTGTTTGACCTACCAGATAAGACAAGGACCAACATATAACGCATCCATGCAACTAATCTAAGGGTGGAGCTTTTTGACATGTCACCCATCCATGTATCTGATCCAAGGGTGTAGCTTCCTTTGAAGGGATCTTCTTTGTTGTATAATAAAGATAAGATGCTCCTTTGGGGTATCGGAGTATTGAGGGCTAAAGCTTTATGTTTTTTCTCTTGTGTTTCTCTAGGGGTTCTCTCGTCCTTGGAAAATTAAAATAGAGAATATATTTTGATTGATCCTCTTCCTATTCTTTCCTATTCTTACTCTAAAATAAAACATTACAACCACAAAATCTTCCATTATTCTTACAACTCAAAATAAGGAAAGTACATTGTGTGACCCACCTCTGTTGTATGAGAGAAAAAAAGAAGAAGTCTGTTTAGTTTTATAGGATAATATGAGCTAGTCTATCAGTTAGTAGATGAAAGAAAATTTGTTATTTTTTGGTTGAACTCATAAGATAAATGAGATGATGTTCAAGAGAATGCCTCATGTGCAACTAAGCGGCATTGGCCATGTTCATAATGGACTTAGAAAAATAGTACAAAGAAGGTCATTCAAGTGTCTTCAACTTGGGCTATAGTTGGTAGAAAGACTCATGCACATGCCACATAGACTCCACATGTTGGTATAGAGACTCATATGCATGCCACATAGATAATGGGAGTGCAAGAGGCTCCAACTTAGATGACATAGATGCAAGGGGCCAAGCAACACAAATGAGGTTGAATTTTATAAGAGGGCTAGGAGGTCCTAAGGAAAAGCCTTATGTATGGGTAGGTGATATGAATATTGTCTCTTGGAGATTATAAATTTCAGATGATCTCTCATCTCCATTCCCACTTTATTTTAGAGGCACTCTTGAGGAGTTTGGGTTGCTTCAAGAAAGGAAGATGGCGTTGAGATATGAAATTTCTAGGCTTAATGATTTGAGAGAGAGGATGAGCTTATAAAGAGAGTTCATTCCATGTATCCTCTATGCCAAAGATAGAATATGGAGATTATAATAAGTTTAGATATTTTTTGTCTGATAGATATTAGGTGGTTTAGATGTCTTGCTTTCTTGCAATGATGCAAGAAAACACTAGGTAATGGATGGAGGAGTTATAGAGCAAGAAGTGCCTTTTATAATATCTTATAAAGTCAAGGATTTTTTGGAGTGTATTGTGTGACATACTTTAAGGAGATCATATGGACCAATGGCGCAAGGAGGGAGGTAAAGAACTTACTCTATTTCATGTGGGATTGTGGTTTCCTACTAGTTGGTGTACACATAAGAGCATGGTTCATGGGATGCTTTGGTGAGATGGATGGGTACACTAATTATTATAGAGGTTTCATGATAGACCTTACAAAATGTTTACATCACTAGGTCTATCCATAAAAAATATACTGATAGTTTATAGTGCTACAGTTCTATATTGTAGGAACCATCCTATGGTGCTATACATCTTTCTAGATGTACTTCCCTTGATATATCAAGGACATCACACACCTCACCATTGGACATCTTGGTAGCTCCTATAGATAGATGGTAGACTCCCACCCTATTATTACATTTTTAGAGGAGTGGAAATTGGATCAACTTCGGGATTATAGTATAGAACCATATGAGTTTTTAGTAGAGTGCTCTCAAGAATCCCATACATCTCTTGATGATTTCATCTAGTGTTTGGATGTAAGAAACCATGTCTTCCTTGGAGTAGTTTAGAAGATTGCAGATGTCAATAAGGTTGTAATAGTGCCACTTGGTGATTTTCTATTCAAGCCCTGCAACAACCTCATTGTACATCAAATTTTCCTTAGTGTGTGGCTTATTGTGCCTAAGTATCATGCGGATTAGCAACGTCAAAAAAATTGTAAATCATCTCTAGCTTGACATTTGTGGTTCAAGCAAGCACCACCATGTGAATGGCCTGGAGGACAATGATATTCTTTGTAGCCTCAATATTATCCTCAAGGCATTATATAAGGAAGCAATTGAAGTGCCTACAATAGTAGGCCTTAAGTTGCGGATTGGAATAATATGGAGCTTATTGATGAGTTAGTCAAGAATAAAAAAGTAGAAAATAGGCCAAATTAGCTAAGAATATTTTAGAAGCATCTAGGAAGTTACTTGGGCAACTTCCAAGTGTTGGGTAATGTGCATGCCAAGGAAGAAGCTTCTTGGGAAACTTCCTAGCTAGCTTAGCTTGCATGCCAGGTATGCAACTTCTAGAAAGAAGCTTCTTGAGAAGCTTCTCAAGAGTTTTGTATATTTCACTATAAATACCAAAGCTTACGCCTATGTTAGGCATTTGGAGTTTCCTTCATTCAAGAATCCCAATATGATCTTTCATTTTGATCTTCCATTCTCTTATTTCTCTTGTTGGTCTCAGTCCTTTACATTGGTATCCATTTCTGCCAAACCATTGGGATATATATGTCCATGTACTACCCAAGCATCATTTCACTCAATTCATCATCCCGTGCTTTGGGTAAATTTTTTTGAATACAATCACCTTGTTTGATGAACCCTTGGATTTTAATTTGTAACTTATGGAGAATGGTGGATATGTTGCATCTATGTGTTAATTTAGATCAACTATAAGTAGTTTGATAGAGTAGTAGTCATGGCGGCAATGCCCAATGTTACCATTACAATGTAGTAACAAATTGAACACCTTACTTTGTTGGAAGAATGAGATCATCAACGACAAGAGCATGTAGAGAGAACACCATTTCAAGAAGTGGAAGAGCAAATCCAATTTCCAAAGTCCAAGGTGTTTGAAGGTAAGAATCTCTCGGGTCCAATGGAAAATTTTGATTTGATTGCAAATGTTATTTTGAAGCTACAAATCTTCAAGATGAATGGAAATAGATTCCCATGGCTTCCAACCAATTGGATGGAGTAGCAAAGCTATGGTGGTGGTTCCAAGTAGAGCAAGCTGGATGGCAATCTTTTGCACCAATCTTGACATGGGAAAAATTCAAGAGTGCAATAATTGGTCACTTCTATGCTATAAATGCCATACAAGCTACAAAAGATAGGCTAGTAGAGTTGAATCATATTAGATATGTAAGAAGCTACATCATGTAATTCCATAACACCATCAAGAAAATTCTATATATACTAGAAAGTGAAGCTTTGGATCAATTTGTGAGGGGCTTGTAATCACAAAAAAAATTAGAGGTGATTATGCAAAAGCCAAAACACTTGGAGGAAGCCATGTAGTTGGTTGAATGTTTTGATTTATTGGTTGCAATAACTTGGTCTTGACCTGATCTCCATAGAACTTGCCAATATATTACACATAACTAGAGGAACAAACACTAATGGAGATTGATGTTATCCAACGAAAACCACTTGGTATTGCAGATAGAGAAAGATTGTGATAAAATGGTGGTTGTTTTGATTATTGCCTAATTGGACATTAGATTGTTGAATGTACACTCAAGAATGGATGATTTTGACAAATCACCCAAATTGAGTTTGTAGAGTAGAATGATAAAGGAAATAAGGAATCCCAATAGGAGATTTTGAGCTGCTTATTTGGAACTTGATTAGTTCCAATGGGATTGAAGGCTTAGCATATGCAAGTTTGCTTCACTTGCAAGGTATGATATCTAATTGTGGTTGTAAGATTTTGGTGAATTCTAGAAGTTCAAAGAATTGCAAAGGAATTAAGTATTCCTATCAAGCCAATGATTGGAAGTAGATTGATGATGGTAGATGATAGAACAGGTTTTGCATTCCATACCTCACATTCTATTCCATTCAAGATTGGGAAAGAGTATGTGGAGTGTATGAGGTTTGCAGTGGCACCTCTACACTATGATGTCATTTGAAGTCTACCATGGCTTTAACATCATAAGGTTCAATTTGATTGGACCCAATGAAAAATTCAAATAAAATACCAAGGTAGGAATTTTTGATTAGGTTGTTTGGCACCTTTGAGTAAGACACCTAAGAACAATCAATTCCAATATGGAAAGTTTGTCAAGAAAGTAGCAATAGAGTAAGCTTTGAAGGAAGATAAGTCCCAAGATGGGAAGTTTGTCAATAAAGTAGCCATAGAGCAAGCTTTGGAGGAAGATAACTCAATTTTTGTGGTGTGTGGATCAAGTTGATTGCACATGGAGAATCTGAGGAGGACTAAAAGTCTCATCAAGAAATGGTTGATCAAATAGTTCAAGAGTTTTCAAATGTGTTTTTGGATGATCTGCCAAAGGGATTACGTTGTGATCAAGGTATACCCTTCAAGATTGAGTTATTGCTAAGAAGTACTCCAGTGAGTAGACCAACCTATCAACTCTCACGAAAGGAGTTGGACGAGCTTCAAACAACATTGATGGAGTTTTTGGAGAAGTATTTCATAGTACATCTTCTTGGAGAGCACCGGTACTATTCGTTCCAAAGAAGGATGTAAAACTTTGTTTCTATATTGTTAATCATGACCTTAATAAAAAATAATGAAGATGTCTATTGCCTCAAATTGATGACTTGCTTGATCAATTGAGTAGAGCACGATACTTCTCCAAGTTGGATCTCCAAAGAGGCTATTGGCGGATTCCCATTGATAGAGAAGGTGTGCAAAAGAATACCTTTTGCACAAGGTATGGGCATTTTGAATAGAGCATTCTATCTTTCAGGCTCACTAATGCTCCAATAGTCTTCATAGATCAAATGCATTGGGTGTTGGATGAGCTATTGGATTGGTACGTGGTGGAATTTTTGGATGATATCTTAATCTATAGCAAGATAATAGAACACAAAAATCACATATGAGAGGTCTTAAGATGATTACAACAATGGAAGTTTTATTGCAAAAAGTCAAAGTGTGCCTTTTGGCAAAAGGAAATTAAGTTCTTGGGTCATAAGATTTCATTAGAGGGAATTAAGATGGACGAGGAGAAAATCAAGGCTATTATTGATTGGCCTACTCCAAAATATTACCATAAAAGTGAGGGCATTTAATGGACTCGCAAGTTTTTACCATTGGTTCATCCACTATTATGCTCATGTGGCCGCACCATTGACTAACCTCTTGGGGAAGACTGTAAGCTTTTAGTGGACCACCAAGCATGAAGAAGCATTCCAAAATTTGAAATTTATGGCATCTTCAAGACCCATTCTTCAACCATATTATCTTCAACTACCTTGTGCGGTTGATTTTCATGCTTCTAATTTTACCAGTAGAGTTATGTTGCACCAAGAATTTCTAGATGGATTACATCTTATTGTCTTTGTATTGCATTGACTAAACATTATAGAAAGAAATTAATCTACCCAAGATCAAGAACAATTAACAATGGTATATGCCACAAAGGTATAGAATCATTGCTCTTGGGAAAATGAGTGATCATGTGAACAAATCACAAACCTTTATTGTAGATATCACATTTTGGAGCACATGAAGAGTCAAAATCATCAATAGGAGGAATAATTTCAATTTTTTGACATCAAACTTGAATACAAACCCAATTAGTTCCATGTTATCCTTGATCCCATATCATGATGATCTGATTTGAAGTCTCTCCTCTCATCACAACGGCAATTACAATGATATTAATTGACTCCAAAGTCCAAATTGAATTTAGGAAAACTTTACAACAAGATTCCTTCTTTCAAATGGTATAAATTCATCTTGCAACATGCAAAAGGAATACAACACCTTCTCCTTCAAGGAAGGCTTTTTATTTTGTGAAAATTAGATCTATGTTCCAAGCAAGGGTGATCTCTGACTTGTGCGCCTTCAAGAAGCCCATGACTTACCAATTGATGGTCACATGGGTGTGGACAAGATCTTGGGTACCCTCAAACGCCAATGGTGGTGGCCCAACATGGCACGAGATATTTGAGAGTTTGTCCAATCTTGTGAGAGCTATCAATGCAACAAGGCCACATACAACAACCAAAAACCAAGTGGACTCCTTCAACCACGCCCCATTCCATCTACTTGATGGGAACATGTGAGCTTAGATCTCATCACATCCTTGCTCAAGACAAAGGAAAGTCACATAACAATCATGGTGTTTGTGGATAAGCTTAGTAAGTAAATCCATTTTGCAATAACCTTTGATATTGAAGATACTTCAATATTAGCACAGATCTACTTCAACAATGTCTTCAAACATGATGGGATGCCTTGTGTACTTATCTCCCACCATGATCCTAGATTCATTAGAAAATTTTAGCAAGCACTCTTCTAGATACTCAGCACCAAGCTTGCTTTGTCCACAACCTATCATCCTCAAATTGATGAAAAAACCAAACAAGCAAATTGCACCTTGGAAGATATGCTTTATGCCTTTGTCAACATTCACCGTACCAATGGGGATGATTATCTTGTAGTTGTTGAGTTTGCGTACAATAATTCCAAATAAGAAAGCACTAGATCTCTCCTTTCTTCCTTAATTTTGGCCAAGACCCACTTGTTCTAGATTCTCTTCTTTCTCCTCCTCCATCTCATGTTTCCCTCATACTTCTACCTTCTTGACCACCATATTCCAATCCCTCCAACAAGCCAAATCTCATCTCCTTGTTGCTCATAATCATAAAAAATAATATGCGGACCACCATAGTCATGATCTCACCTTTCAACTTGGTGATAAGGTCATGCTTGCCTCTAGTAACCTACCCCTTCCATTTGATACCTAAGTTTGTAAAATTGCTCCTAATTAGATAGGACCCTTTGATGTCATCAAAATCATTTCTCATGTTGCTTGCCTTACCTTATCATATGAAAATCCACCGTGTCTTTCATATTTCTAAGTTAAAACTCTTTGTTCCTAATCTATCTTATTTTTCCTCTTGTTTCCCTCATCCTCCTCCTCCTCCCATCTCTATCAACAATCATGAGGAGTATGAAATTGATTGTATCCTTGCATGCCATCACATTAAACAAGGTCACCAACAACATATAGAGTACAAAGTCCTTTTGAAAGAGTATTCTCTTCATGATGCCACTTGGGAACCTCTTTCTCATCTCCAAAATGCAAAAATGGCTATCCAAGATTTTGAAGCTTCCATGGTGATGAGGTAGTCACAAACTAGCGGTAGGAGAATATGTAACAATATGGAGCTTACCAATGAGTGAGTTAAGACTAACAAAGTAGCAAATATGTCAAATTAGCTAAGAATATTCTAGCAGCATCTAAAAAACTACTTGGCACCTTCCAAGTGTTGGGTAATGTGCATGCCAAAGAGGAAGTTTCTTGGCTAGCTTAGCTTGCATTCCAAGTAGGTGGCTTCTAGAAGGAAGCTTCTTGGGAAGCTTCTTGGCTAGCTTAGCTTGCACGCCAAGTAGATGGCTTCTAGAAGGAAGCTTCTTGAGAAGCTTCTCAAGAGCCTTGTATATTTCCATATAAATACCAAAGTCTATGCTCATGGTAGACATTTGGAGTTTCCCTCATTCAAGAGTCCCAATGTGATCTTTCATTTAGATCTTCCATTCTCCTATTTCTCTCCTTGATCTTGGTCTTTTACACAAATGATGTCCATATTGCATGGTTGAATCTTTGATGTCATGTTTGGAGGAAGGTAAAAGATAATGGTATTTCTCAACTCAATCAAGGTGGGAAGTTTAGTGAGGAAGATGTATGCGCTACAATTATCAAGAATTAGCAAAACCTCATGATTAGCAACATGAAAGTCAAAGCTTTCAACCACTCAAAAAAGATGATTTGCATCATCCAAGCTTTCACATGATTCCAATATTGGCAACCAAGACTATTGAGGTTGATGTTCTTGAAGCACCACAAATTCTTGTATTTTTTGATGACCCAAAGTAGGAGCTTGTTTGAACCATCTCCATTGCAACAAACAACTAGTGTGAGGTGCTCCTTGTTTGTTTTTGGCCTTTGAGCTGATTGGTGGCAAGCAAGTTGTCCACATAGTCACATAAATTTCAAGGTTAAGAAATGAGCAAATAAGAAAATTTTAGAAAAAGGTAAGCATCAAACTTGCATGCAATAGAATAGGCTAGTTTTGTCCATATTGCAAATATTCTTCTACTTGTTTATATCCAAGAACTTGTGGATTTTAGGAATGGCATTGTTGATAACCTCCATGTCCACTAAGCTACTCTCTCCAAAGTGGTAGAAGGATTGAATGCCATGGTAGGCCTTGAATACGCCAAGCCATCTATTTGAGAAGATGAATATATCATGGGCAAGGTAGAGGCGGTGTAATACCAAGAGCTAGCCATATGATCTAGATGTGAAATTCGGTTTGGTAACATATGGAATGATGTTATACATGATGGTCAAAATAGATCAGATAGAAGTATCACCAAAAGAGTACTTCTACTAATAGGGCAGAAACCAAAATAGACTTGAAAAACCTTAGAACCAATAGCTAGACATATGATTTAAAGGTGAGAATTGGTTTGGTAATATCTGGAAGGATAATACACATGATGGAATAAACAGATCAGAAAGAGGTATCACCAAAAGGGGAATTCTACTAATAGAGTAGAAATCAAAATATGCTTGAAATCTTAGAAGGCAATTTTGGAGGCCTAAACAGATGAATTAGGTATAAAAAATGTGCAAATTTTTCCCCAATGGAAGAAAGGTTAGCCATCCCTCCCCCTTGCTTTGTCTTGTCAAGAGCTTTCAAAAGGTACCTCACCCACGTGATTTTGAGATTCCTATAGGAAGATTCCCTAAAAGATTCACTCTGGTCAAAGTTTGTTTGACCAACTAGATAGGACTAGGACCAACATGTCACCCATCCAAATAAGTAATCCAAGGGTGGAGCTTGCTGACATGTCACCTATCTATGTGCCTAATCCTATAATGGAGCTTCCTTGGAGGAGATCCACTTTGTCTATATAATAAAGAGAAGGTGCTCCTTTGGAGCATTGGATGATTGAGTGTGAATCTGTGTTTTCTCTCTTCTCTTGTCCTTGGAGTATTACAATGGTATCAGAGTAAGTGTTTTAGTCCAAGAGAGTGGATCACCCCTCTTGGAAGCATATGAATTACTGAAACTGAGTAATTTGAGATGGAGAACATAGAGTAATTGCTAGACTTAGGAAGGAATTTAGAGAGCGGATGGGATGGATGCACCAAGAGTGCAATTTCCCGCACCTAGCTTTTTGTTCTTGAATCCATTCCACATCAAGGTTATGTACATCCAACATGAGCAAATGAGAGTATCGCTAGTTCATCACTTTGGAGCAGAATTCATGGACAAGGTGGTGAACTCACCAAACCTGATGATTCTATTTGTGGTGGTATATGACAGAGAGTGAGATTTGACAATCTATATTCTATTATGATTTTATGGATATGAATGTCCCAAATCCTCTCCCTTTCAACACTCAAGTAGAAATTTGTTATGTAGTGAGACCAAAAGTGATGTTTAGATTTTGTGGTTAGGAATTTTGGTGAAGAGTATTATCAACAAGTGATAGTTTTTGAGGTCCAGATGGTATTTCTGATAGTTCATGCACCTTCCAGAGTGATCATATTGACTCTGTATTGAAGTAGACATTAGCAATTGAGTGTTGTAGGAACTAGGGATCTACAACTACAAGAGCTGGTGCAAGGAATGCAAGGGATGTTGAATGAATTTCAAGAGATTAAGATGACCATGGAGACATTGCAAAGGCAAATGCAGATCCTCAGGAATGATCAAGCAATGCAAGAAGAAGAGCCGTCTCAAAACCCAATACCTGTGGCAGAAGTACTTGGAGAGGCACCCGTGCCTACAAACGTTGTCAATGATGAAGCCACATTGCTACTCCGGATGAAGAAGACCTGCAACATTGAGCCTTACAAGGAGTAGCGTACGATAAGAGTAGTGGAAAATTGGATCTTGAGAATGAATTGATATTTTTGATTGTTCTCAATAGAGATCATGTTGCATGCGTGTTTGCATGTGGGTGCTTGACCAATAAAGCCCTCACATGGTATGATGCTTGGGAATGATCCATGTTGGCAGAGAGAATAGAGATCATGTGGACAACAATGCAAGATGGATTGTTGAAGAATTTCCAATCGGTGGATTTTGTGCAGATGGCCCAAATCCAATTGTGGGGATTGAGATAGAAGAACAACATACAAGAGTATGTGGAGGCATTTCTTGATCTACAAGTTGCAATAACCAACATGAGTCCAATAGAGACTCTCAACAATTTCAAATAAGGTTTGAAGGAGCGGATTCACCAAGAAGTCATGGTCCAAAATCCTTGCACGGTATTTGAAGCCATTGCTTGTGCATAGAGAATAGCGGGAGCATTGGGTGGAGGTGAAGTAGTAGTCTCACCTCAACTTATTGGGCAGAAATGCCACACATGGGTGGACCAATACCAATGGAATTGTGCAACCTTTGATTTTGAGATTGAGTAGCATGACCTTCAAGGAGAGCGTAGACGGGTAGAAGAACAAAGAGATGAAATCCCACGAGGAGAACAAACTCAAGGAGAAAAACACCTTTGTTACAATTGTGACCGTATTGGGCACATATCTACCCACAATAATGCTTATTTCCCAAGAGGCCCTTGGCCTTCATATAGGCAATCTTTGAACAACATGGAGAGGTGCATTGAAGAGGAAGAGGTGGAAATCACTTTGGAAAACAAAGATCGCAAGTAAATGTACCTCACGGCCTCATTGGCTCAGTAAGGAAGCGAAGAAGCAAGGGAAGTAAGAAGACAAACATGAAAAGGTCCAGAAAGGCAACCTCACAATTGAATGTTATGAATGGAGTCCTAGAAGGCAATCAAGTGAGAATATTAATAGATCCAGGAGGACTAGAGAATTTCTTGTCTTGCTCTATTGCAATAAGATTAGGAATAGATTTAGAGAGAGATGAGAGTGAAGAAGTAGAGTTACCAAACGGGCAAACAAAGAGGATTGAATCATTACATAGACGGGTAACACTCTCTATAGGAGAATATCAAGAAGTAATTGAGTGGCGAGTGATACAATTAGCTTATTATGATGCAATCTTAGGCATACCATGGGTGAAGCATTACAACCCTATGGTAGATTGGAAGAAGAAAGTGGTGAGAAGCCACTAATGATCAATCATTGGGGTTAAAGAAAAATCACATAGGCAAGAATTGCCTTTGTATGTCACAAGGACGGCAATTTTTTGTAAGACCGATAGATGTTTCATGGGTCTAATAAGAGAAGTCCAAAGTGCAAAAATTGATGGAAAAATTCTTGAGAAATTGAAAGATGTGGTGGATAAGTTTCAAGATGTCTTTCTTGATGATCTACCCTCAAGATTACCACCAAAAAGGAGAGTAGATCATAAAATTGAGACACTCTCGAGGAAGACACTTCCTTGTAAGGCCCCATATTGCCTATCACCTCATGAGTTGGAGGATTGTAAGACTCAAATTGAGGAGATGCTACAAAAAGGATTCATCCAACCTAGCATATATGGGGCCAACCTAGCATATATGGGGCTCTTGTCTTGTTTGTGAAGAAGAAGGATGGTATAATGCGCATGTGCATTGACTATTGGGGTCTCAATTAGCAAACAATGAAGAACAAATACCCCATACCTTGCATGGATGACTTGTTTGATAAACTCCATGGAGCAAGATACTTCATCAAATTGGACTTGCGAAGTGGTTACAATCAAATCCAAATTGCAGAGGAGGATGTGTACAAAACTACCTTTTGAACAAGGTATGGGCACTTCGAGTATCTTGTGATGCCTTTTGGCGTCACCAATGCACCTGCCACTTTCATGAGTCTAATGAATGACATATTCTGTCCATACTTGGATAAATCTATTATTGTCTTCTTAGACGACATCTTAGTATACATTAGCACGATGACGGAACACAAACAACATTTATGAGAAATCCTCTAGATTCTAAGATAGAATTGATTGTATGCCAAAATCTCAAAGTGCAAGTTTGGCAAGTCTGAAGTAGACTACTTGGGGCATAGAGTAAGTGCAGAGTGCATTGAAGTATTGACGGATAAAATTGAGGTCATTCAAAAATGGAGTGCCCCAGAAGATCATACTCAACTCAAGAGCTTCTTGGGGTTGATGGGATTCTATCATAGATTTGTCAAGGACTTCTCCAAGGTTGCACAGTCTTCAATGACACTACTTGGCAAGGAGAAGAAGTGGACATGGAGAACCGCACAAGAGTTGGTCTTTCAAGAATTGAAAGCCGCCTTGCTACATGCACCAATCTTGAAGTGGTATGACCCAACAGGTCCAATCAAGTTGGCTACAAATGCATCAAGTGTAGCAATAGGAGCACTCCTACAACAAGAGTGGCATGATGGCATCCAATTGCATATTTCTCTTAAAAGTTGTTACCGACAGAGCACAACTACCACACCATAGAAGAAGAAGAGTTTACCATCATTCTTGCAACCAAGCATTGAAAGCACTATCTGGGCAAGAAGGCATTTGTAGTAGAGACAGACCATCAACCTCTAGTCTACCTCAAGACATAGAAGGATCTATCTCATTGCCAGATTTGGTGGGCAGAGTGGCGACAATGCTTCAACATGACAATCACCTACATGGAAGGTAAGAAGCAACTTGCAGATGCATTCATCTGCATGCCAATGGCAAACAACTTGGTGGTAGAGGTTAAGATTAACCCTGAATTCTGGCCAAAGATATTGGCTGCTACAAAAATTGATCTACAAATTGTACAAGCGCAATCATCCAAAGGCATCACTAGCACCCAAGGACTCACTTTTTGTGATGGAAAATTATGGATCCCAAATGTCCCAGAATTATGCACTATCATTCTAGTAGAATGTCATGATTCGGCCATTGCAAGTCATGTTAGAGTGGACAAGACCTTGGATGTAGTCCAACACCATTACTATTGGCCCAAGATGAGCAACAACGTGATGGACTACATGCACAACTGCCTACTTTTTCAATAGAACAAAGCTTCTAATCAAGCTCCTATAGGGCTCCTCCAACCGCTCCCCACTCCTACCTAACATTGGGAACAAGTGAGTATGGATCTTGTCTCTGAATTACCCAAGACCACCTCAAGGTTTGACTCCATCGTGGTCTTTATGGATTGGCTCAGCAAAATGATTCATGTATGCCCTACCACCAAAGATGTGACCGCTCCACAACTAGCTCAATTATACTTAGATACAGTCTTCTCTCACCATGGCTTATCTTGAGTACTCATCACTGATAGAGGCACTCAATTCACTAGTTTGTTTTGGCGGACACTCTTTGGTTTCTTCAAAACCAAGTTGGCCATGTCCACAGCTTACCACCCACAAACATATGGACAAACAGAGTGGGCTAATTGCACTATTGAAGACATGCTACGTGGCTTCACCTTAGAAGAGCAAGAGAGGTGGGACACGCTACTCTTGTTGGTGGAATTCGCTTACAACAATTCAGTAGATGCATTCACCCAGGTCACTTTGTTCTTCCTCATGTATGGTGAGCACTCCTTCACACCTTCTAGCTTGATGAAGATAAGTCCGGTGGCTACCAAGGTCAATGTAGTCAACACATTTGTTTTTAGAATCCAACAAAGTGTGGAGAGTGCCAAACACAAATAACAGATTGCACAAAATTGACAAAAGCAATATGCTAATGCACATGGAGTTCAATGTTGGGGATCAGGTGTGGCTATTGACAACCAACCTCACATTAGTTGGATCTCATAAGCTCAGACCTAGTTTTATTGGGCCTTTCTTGATTCTTTGTTGAGTCGGCATTGTGGCCTATCACCTCAAGCTACCACCACACATGAAGATCCATCCAGTGTTCCATGTCTCCCTACTACGTAGATATGCTCTCCAATCAAGCTAGGGTCATTCCACACAAGACATTCAACCTTGTCCCACACTCATTGATGGCACAGAGGAATATGAAGTGGAGCATATTCTCCAAAAACACATGCATGGTACTCGCCATCCATGAGTAGACTATCTAGTACAATGAAAAAGTTACCCCCTCTATGAAGCAACCTAAGAGCCTAATAGAGTAGGAACCAAAATATGCATAAAATCTTTGAAGGCAATTTTGGAGGCCTAAACGGATGAATTAGGCCTAAAAAATGAGCACATTTCCCCCAATGGAGGAGAGGTTGGCCCTCTCTCCCCCTGCTTTGTCTCGTTGAGAGCTTTCCAACGGTATCTCACCCACAAGATTTTGAGATTCCTATAGGAATATTCCCTAAAAGATTCCCTCTGGTCAAAGCTTGTTTGACCAACTAGATAGGACCAAGACCAACACGTCACCCATCCAAGTACGTAATCCAAGGGTGGAGCTTGCTGACATGTCACCTATCTGTGTGCCTAATCCTTTGGTGAAGCTTCCTTGCAAGAGATCCTCTTTGTCTATATAATAAAGAAAAGGTGCTCCTTTGGGGCATCAGATAATTGAGTGTGAAATCTGTGTTTTCTCTCTTCTCTTGTCCTCGGAGTATTACATGCGGTCCAAGATCTTGCTAGCATTCTCCTTGATGAGATCACCAATGATTGAGACACTCCTCGTTTGTCTGGACCTATTGTACAAGGGTCATTCCAATGTTAGGGTACTTCACACCTCTTTGCCTCCTTGCCAAGCCTTAGTAGTTTGGCAAGCACTTCAAGATTTGAGATTTGATAGGTTGGGATTTGAGCCAACATTGGAGCTTGGCTTGCATTAGGCCAAGATTCTACTTTTTGCATGTGCAAAGTGTGATATAGACTACATCCATCATCATTATGTGTTTGGTGTTCCTCTTTTTCACTATGCTATAGTGTTGTAAGTATCAATGATTATGTGGTGTTTGTAATCAATGGTGCAGATGCAAGTCTGCACTTCAATGAGAAAAAATGAATTAATTAAAAAAGGCCACTACATAATTGTTAGCATGGCTAACTAAATAACCTTTGCAAATCAATATTGTTGCACCCATCCCAATAGTACTAGTTAAGACAGGTTTTGTCATATAGAGAATGATAGAGGAGGGAAAATTATTACTATAGTAATACATTTGGAAGGATGAATTCCTAACATATTGTATGGTAGAATTCTCTATCTTGGTTGAGGAATGCGTTTGAGTGCACAAAAATCACACAAATCTACTTAAAACCCTACACAATGCATACCAGCAAATATACACCCACATCAATGCATATGAGCACATCACACACAAACACCGGAGCACACATCAAAACTACACATCTTATAATACATACCAATGCATACCAACACATACAAGTGTAGACCAACAGATACAAGGGCACACCTTTTCACCAACCAATATAATCCAACTCATATGAGCACAAACCAACATATACAAGTGCACACCTTTTCACTTACCAACATAACTCAATGCATATGAGCTCACGCTTTAAACCATTCATGAGCTAACAATTTAAATCATTCATTCATCACACTTTAAACCATTCAGGTTTCATGAAATTTGAACCATTGATTTTTATTATAATATTTGTATACTTTACATGTCAAAATTATCATTGCTATCATTCAGTTATAATTATCATTGATATCATCATTTGCACTATTTGCATGAGTGTAATCAAGCACATGAAATTTGAGTCACTATTGTAACTACCATATGACGTATCTATATCCTAAAGCATCATGCTAGTAATTTTTATGTCTTCTAAGCTCTTTACAAAATTTGTTAATTCAAGAGTCATGGAATAGAACCATTTAGCTTTAACATTCAATTCCTTAAATCTAAGCTTCTCAACTTTAGATCTAATCTTCTTTGTGTGCAAAATCTTCTTTGCCTCAATTTTCATTTTCTTTGCTTCTATTTTCATGCAAAGCTTCTTGATCTTTGTGCATCATTTTAAGCTAGCTTGCATCTCCTTTTTGCTTCTAGAGACTTGCTCTTCAATTTGTTATGGGTAGCCAAGCCATGCAAGAAAGATGCAATAGATAGTGTTGTCTTAGAATTGCATGAGACTTTCTTCTTCTTTTGACCTTCATCCTCACACTTTCCTTCCTTATCTCCTTCTTGAGATTGAATATCCTCCTCTATTCTCAAGGCATTTGCATCTCATACACCATATAATATGAATGGTAAGACTCTCCTCTTCAAGCCAAGCAGGTTAACTTCTTCTAGGATTTGAATACATGGGATAGGAAAAGAAATTGAATCTGGCCCTTGGCTACTATCATGTTCCAAGGATAGGAGAACCCCCAAGAGAAACACAAGAGAAGAAACACAAAGCTTCAGCCCTTAATACTTAGATGCCCCTAAGGAGCACATTGTCTTTATTATATAGCAAACAAGATTCACTCAAAGGAAGCTCCACCCTTGGATCAAATACATGGATTGATGATATGTCAAAAACTATACCCTTATATTAGTTACATGGATGGGTGACATGTCAATCCTTGTTCTATATGGTTGGTCAAACCAGTTTGGCTAGAGGGAATCTTCCTATAGGAAGCTCAAAATTGCATGGATGAGGTACCATTGGGAAGCTCTCAATGAGAAAATTAGTTTAGGGAGGAGGGAGAGAGGAGGTTAGCCTTTTTGTGGCCATTTATGAAGATTATTTCCATTTTTGAGACCTAATTCATTTGTTTAGGCCTCCAAAATTGGATCTAAAGTTTTTAAAGTATTTTCTACTCTTGCCCTATTAGAAGAAGTACTTTTTTGATGATGCTTCTATTTGATCTACTTAGTCCATCATATATAACATCCTTCTAGATGTTACTAAGCCAATTTCTACCTCTAGATAATATGTCTAGCTACTGGTATTAAAACTACCAAGGAATTCAAACAAAAATGCTCGTCAATTTACATCAATTTACATTAATTTACTCCTCCTCCTTGGGTGTAACATTTCTCTTCTTAATGCCACATTTCTTCATATCATTTCCAATTCCCATACTTACAAGCATGGGTGGAGCAATATTGGCTTTGCATCCAACCATCAAATCTATTATCTCAAGTGAGTGGAAAGATGATTTAGCTTATCATCTATATCTTTCCACTCTTATTTCAATTCCTTCTCTTATGCACTTGTCTTTCCATTCTTGTGTATCCTTGTATGACTTTATACCATATGAACTTCTTGTATAATTTATCTCCTTTCATTGACTCCAAAAACCCTTTTCCATGCCACACAAAATAAATAGCCATGTAATTGAAAGCGATTATCTTTTGAACTAGTTTCTTGTAATTGCCCCCAAATTACTCTTGATTTTCTAAATAATCAAGAATCTGCTTATAATGATGCAACATCATATGGAACTTTTCCTCCTTGAATTTCATTTTGCTCTCAATAGAAGAAAGAGCTCACAACACCATCTTGAGAAGCTCTCGGAACATACCACCACTTAACAATAAACAAGGATTGGAGTTAGGATTGCCTCAATATGGAATGGGAAGAGGAATGGTAGAGTGTGAGTGTGTATCTTCCATGTTTTCTACCAATGCAATTCACAACACCTACGCAAACTACTACAATTCAAGATGGCGGGCAACGCTTAGAGTTTGCATATCTCTTAACTCTCAATGGTGCACATAAATCTTACTTCTTAGTTTTCACGCATAGATGTGAGAATAATTACACCTTTGCAAGAGATGAGTTCAAATATTTCAAGTATGTTTAATGTGCATTTTGCTTATTTCACACAACTCCTCTTATTGCTCAAACTTATAATACCAAGAGCTAGCCATATGATCTAGATGTGAAATTTGGTTTGGTAACATCTAGAATGATGTTATACATGATGGTCAAAATAGATCAGATAGAAGTATCACCAAATAGTACTTCTAGTAATAGGGCAGAAATGGAAATAGACTTGAAAACCTTAGAACCAATAGCTAGACATATGATTTAAAGGTGAGAATTGGTTTGGTAACATCTAGAAGGATTTTACACATGATAGAATAAACAGATCAGAAAGAGGTATCACCAAAAGGGGACTTCTACTAATAGAGTAGGGACCAAAATATGGCTTAAATCTTTGAAGGCAATTTTGGAGGCCTAAACGGATGAATTAAGCCTAAAAAATGTGTACACTTCCCCCCAATAGAGGAAATGTTAGCCTTCTCTCTCCCTTGCTTTGTCTTGTTGAGAGCTTTCCAATGGTACCTCACCCATGTGATTTTGAGATTCCTACAAGAAGATTCCCTAAAAGATTTTCTCCGATCAAAGTTTGTTTGACCAACTAGATAAGACTAGAATTGAAATGTCACACATCCAAGTAAGTAATCCAAGGGTGGAGCTTGTTGACATGTCACTTATTTGTGTGCCTAATCCTATGGTGGAGCTTCCTTGGAGGAGATACTCTTTGTCTATACAATAAAGAGAAGGTGCTCCTTTGAGGCATCGGATGATTGAATGTGAAATCTGTGTTTTCTCTCTTCTCTTGTCCTTGGAGTATTACAAAACCCTAACATATCCCAAATATCATAACTTTAGACATGTGATTTCATAAGTAATTTGACCTATAACCTTCTTCTAATTCTACACGTAAATACACAAAAACTCCAAAAATGAAACTATCCAAGTCCAAAAACAAAATTTCATCACATGTAAAAGTTTTTATGTGCAAAATTTAGTTATAGCAATTTTTTTTATATGCACATGCAAATGTTTTTAGGGAAGTCACCACTCTACTTGTAGAGTTCTATGAAACTTATAAATGAAATTGCACATTGTTATAAAACCAATGAGCTCCAAATCCATACAACTTGCATTTCTCATTACTACATTCTATTATAAGATTAAGCTTATCTTCTTTTGGATAATTGTGTTTTTCTTATCAAATTGCTTTATCAAAGAAATGGTTTTGGATTTGCAATGTATTCATAGTTTGAATTTAAACTTCTTACACTTTTCTCATGGCTTCTTGAACATTGTAGTAACTTGCTATATCAATAAAAATAAATTAAAATAGTTTAATATTATTTTGCTATTGGTTTGAATAAATATTCATCACTAACTAATAAAATATATTTTCTTCTCAAATCATAATTTTAATTGATATATTTTATAAAATCAAACTAGTGTGTATTTAAATACAATTTGGTAGATTATCATGATCAATCATTACCTTATCATGATAAAATTAAATAATCATTGTTGTCATGCCATTTGTAGTGCCGCATCTAGATGCTAGGACACTGGAGTTCCACTGATAGTAGTTAGAGTTATTTCAGCTATTTCTCAGAGACTACTTTCCGACGGTTAGATTTTGTGTTCAAGGTACTAACTTCATGGTGGGGCCCATTGTCACTTTGCACCGTTCATACTGTCGAGTGTGCCATCAACGGGACCGTTAGGGTTTCAGTGCTAGCTCGAGTCCAGGGGGTATAGTTTCAAAGTGAGCTCCAGAGAGCTCACTTCTTTGATGTTGAGCCTTCGAGTTCCTGGCTATGGTGGACAGAGGCCGGCGAGCGTCACCTGGATTCTCTATGCTTGAGTGGGTGTGGCCTGACTGTAATTAATGCCCAGTTGTTGGTAGTTTATAGAGTGACAAATCAAGTACTGATCTGAGTTGAGTTGAGTTGAGTTGAGAGTGGTAAGCAATCTGATTACATCAGAGAAGTGCAGTCAGGGGGAAATTGGGTGCAGGAACTGTGAGTGTTGGTGGTATCTCCAAGCTCGGTGGATTGTTGGTAGCTCAATTCAAGTTTAGTCTTTCCCTAGTGTGTAGAAGCTCAATCAATTGATGCAGATTTGGCAATTAGGCGAACGGTGTGCAGAAGCGCTGGCAAAATTTTGAGCAAAGAAGGAGCAAATTTTGAGTAGTGTTGTGAGTTTTTGCTATTTGGCCAGATTTGGAAGAGTTTTGCTAGTTTGGAGGACTTTCGCAAATTTGGAGAAGTTTCAACAATTTTGGAGAAGGTTCAAAGTGGCAACAAGAAAGGCCTCATTTGGCTAAATTTTGGCATTTTGAGGCATAGGGCTGTGGGCTATGAAAGGCTACGAAGGCCTAGAAGGGCCATCAAGCCAGCTTGCTGACGTGAGGCTAGCTAGTTTAGAGTAGATCTTGGTCATTGGTTGGAAAAATCTTTCTTTCCTGCTAGATTGTGCACAACAAGGTTTGACCCCTAGATCTCTTGTTCCTAGACTGGTGCCCTAGCCAACTGGTCCACCCTCACTTGTTGTCATAGTGATTGTGCCACTGTTATCTATACACATGTAGCTTTGACTAGGAGAGGCAGTTTGATCCCATTCTTGGTGATCTTGGTAGCTTAGGGCTTAGATACAAACTCCTCTTATGTCAAATGCCAAATGGTGGCAGAGTCAGTCCCGTGTTGTGTTATGAGATGAAGGGTTTTGTTTAGATTTCTTGTGATTGGACCCCCTTCCTTCTCTGCAGCCTATTTGTGCACCACGTTTGTGTGAGGTGCCTTGACTTTTGAGCGTTGGTGCTCTAGTGTGCTCTTGGTGGTGAGGCTGGAGTGATGACTAGTCAGACTACCTTTGTTTCTCTCCGGTGAGGCAAGAAGTGATGACCTACAGACCGTGAGAGTGCATGTTATGATGGCAGGTTACAGGTTGCCCTTTCCCCTAGTGTAGTTATCTCGGTTAGAGTTACATTAATGGGTGGTGCTTAGTTGGTGTTGGCACGTGGTGGTGTTGGCACTTGGTGGGGCACTTGCAGTTGCAGTTGGTGGTTTGGGTTTGCTATTGTGGTTACTTTGTCATGACGGAGTTTGTTGGAGATTCTAGAGGAGTTAGCCCTGCAGTACGTAGTGGGTTTACTCGGAGTGGTGCTCGATATCAACCTATATCTCATGTCCTAGTGAGGGAGGAGATTGACTCTGAGTTGGAGTTTGACACAGGAGTTGATTCAGTTGAGAGTGCACTTGGTGTGTCTGCACTGTTGTTGTGGGACATGGACAAGATTTATGAGGCCTCCAAAGGCCCTAGGCGTTACTCTGGTACAGTAGGTACCATTGAGTTGGATGACTTCATCCAAGAGTTCAACAATTGGTGTGATCTACAGCAAATGCGGAACCTGACTTTGTTCACACCCTTCATGGCATGGAAGAGGTTGTTTCAGCACTTGGAGGATCCACCAATGGATGACTACCATGAGTTCAAGAGAGCTCATTTGGAGGAGATTGAGTTATGGAGACAGTATTGGTCTCCACACTATGTCTCCATCACTTCAGGCTTGGTGGCCAGGAGTAGATTGGCTATACCTACGAGTTCTAGCTTGAGTAGTGTTGGTGGAGCTAGTGGAGGTGCACTAGCTGGAGATAGTGCTACTACGAGTGGAGGTACCGCTGTAGGAGGTGGTGTGGTACCGGGGTTTAACCCCATGGTGGAGTTCTTCCTATGTTTGAGGCAGAACTACTAGGGAGTGCGGACTGACAAGCTGAGGAGCTTGCAGGAGTTCCAACGGAATGCTGGAGAGAGCCTACGCAAGGCATACACTTGCATGAGGCGGCTGATCAGTTTCACTTAGGGAGTTACTGAGGCCCAAGCAGTCCAGTTTTGGTATGTGATACTAGATAGGGAGTTACGACATAGAGTTCATGATGCTACGTTGTTGTAGGCTACTTTGCCCACTTTGCCAGTAGTCTTTGGTTTGGCTAAGCGTATTGAGCTCAATATGATGGAGGAGAGAGTGGTGACATCTGGATTTGGTAGGGAGACCTCATCCACGGTTGTGACTTCTTCTAGAGTGCAGTAGAGTGCACCATGCCCAATTGGTTTTTGAGGACAAGGTGGACAGCCTAGATCCTATGGAGCGAGTGGAGGGCCTAGTGGAGTTAGACCCTTACCCTCATTTTCGGGTCAGCAACAGCCAGTGAGTGGTGGTGTTGCTTGTTGGAAGTGTGGTCGACCTCACCATAGGAGAGAGTGTACTGAGGGCAGCGGACCTAATACCTTTGGTGCATCACAGCCATCACAAAGGCAGTGTGAGCACTGCCACAGATTTGGTCACACTAGTGACCGGTGTTTTGACCTACACCTAGACTTACGGAGTGGTAGGGCTGCTGTGGCAGGTAGTAGAGGAGCTCCAGTTCATGGAGGACGAGGTGGTAGAGGTGGTGGTAGAGGATCTACACCTAGTAGGGGTGCAGTACCTGCCCTTACTGACACAACTTTGGCCACTCGGATTGAGCAATTGGAGCAGAGATTGGCTTGTATGACTATTGCTCAGAGGAGATCAGATTTGGGTGCTGAGGCTTCCACCTCATATGCTGGTGATAGAGATGCTTTGGACTTCATGTGCGGAGCAGCATAGGTGGATGCATCTGTAGCAGTGACTAGGAGTGCAGTACGTGCTCCAGAGCCTAGAGGAGCATCAGTGGAGTTGGACCCACAGAGAGGAGAGGGTGGGAGACAAGTCAGACTTCCTCAATCTTTCACACTATCTGAGGCATTGCAGACGATATCCATGGTTCCTAGACGTCCCAGTGTAGGTGTGGTAGGTGGTGATGGAGTACATGATGGACTACCTGCTAGTCAACCACCTGCTACTACAGAGACTGAGTCTAGCATGATGTTGGGAGCGGCTGAGCTGATTATGCGGTGTCCTTTGTTTTTGGCCAGTGATATGTTTACATTGGGAGTTGACCCAGCCCCAGTATTCCGGTTGGCTGGCACATTGTGTGAGAGTAGGGATGGTGCAGTTCCTACTACTAGAGCAGAGGTGGTTGGTAGTGGAGCTGACTTGGTTGAAGAGCATGGGATCCGTTCAGCGACCAATGGTTTATGGCAAGCAGCAGTGGCTAGACTGGAGGAGTTGCCAACTAGACCGGCCTTTGAGAGAGCACGGTTCACACCTGGTGTTGTCCTATTGGATAACTAGAGGGGGATTTTTTTTGTTTGGTGGGACCTTTAGGGAAGGTCTATACACCACATCGAGTCTTGTTAGACTCTGGTACGTAGCCACTTATGTTGGGGAAAGCTGTAGTTGTCGGTCTGGAGTTATGAAAGACCGATGTGGAGAGGTGTCCATTTCAGATCCAGACATCTCTAGGTGGTGGTTCGACATAGTACATCACATGTGGAGAGCTTGTTGTCCAAGTTCACCCTGGTCATCTGATTGATAGCTCGGTGGTGAGAGCTCAAGCTATTGCGACGATAGCTGAGTCATATGATGTGCTAGTTGGGAGAGCGGTGTTATACCCCATGGGTTTCAGCATTGACTATTGGGAGGAGACAACCTCTTATAGACCTGGTTGGCAGTCTAGTGAGGGACGGGTATGTCACCTACCAGTACGCTTTAGTAGTGGTAGTCTTGGCTCACTACAGTCTGGGACCATGGCAACATCAGTTTTAGCTTTCAGTGGTGCAATTACTTGGCCTGGTGACTTGTTGGAGGGGAACGCCCATGCAGAGGATACTCCAGTACCAGAGGAGATCACTCGGCTATGGAGTATGAGTGGGATTGTTCCATCCACCTTGGATGTTCTATTGTGGAGTTCAGAGGAGGCATTGCAACAACATGCAGATCAGTTGGTGCAACAGGCTTGGAGTGGAGCCTTCATACCATCAAGGGATGAGTGTGAGGATGAGCCTCCACAGGCGATTGCTTTGACACCTCCGGATCACACTCATTGCTTGGCAGTATCTAGTAGAGGGGATATGTGTAATACTCCGAGGACAAGAGAAGAGAGAAAACACAGATTGCACACTCAAACATTCGATGCCCCAAGGGAGCACCTTCTCTTTATTATATAGACAAAGAGTGTCTCCTCCAAGGAAGCTCCACCATAGGATTAGGGACACAGATAGGTGACATGTCAGCAAGCTCCACCCTTGGATTACTTACTTGGATGGGTGACCTGTCTGGTCTAGGTCCTATTTGGTTGGTCAAACGAGCTTTGACCGGAGGGAATCTTTTAGGGAATCTTCCTGTAGGAATCTCAGAATCACATGAGTAAGGTACCGTTGGAAAGCTCTCGACAAGACAAATCAGGGGGAGGGAAGTCCAGCCTTTCCTCCATTGGGGGGGGGGGAATCTGCACATTTTCAAGGCCTAATTCATCCGTTTAGGCCTCCGAAATTGCCTTCAAAGATTTCAAGCATATTTTGGTTCCTACTCTATTAGTAGAAGTCCCCTTTTGGTGATACTTCTTTCTGATCTGTTTAGTCCATCATGTGTAACATCCTTCCAGATGTTACCAAACCAATTCTCACCTTTAAATCATATGTCTAGCTATTGGTTCTAAGGTTCTCAAGTCTATTTTGGTTTCTGCCCTATTAGTAGAAGTACTCTTTTGGTGATACTTCTATCTGATCTATTTTGACCATCATGTATAACATCATTCTAGATGTTACCAAACCGAATGAGGCTAACCCTTGGTATTACAATATGCCTATTGGAGTTGTTTGGTGGGATCAGCACCGGACTAGCTACGGTGTTACAGGCGGGTATACGAGTACAGAGGTACTTGTATGTAGAGAGAGATGAGACTGCTAGGCAAGTCTCTCTACATCATGTGGCACACTTGGCCTATTCACTTGGTGATTTCTGGATGGCCATGTCAGGGACATACACGTACGGGCCACGGTTTGGGTCTTAAGGATCCTCATTCTGGTGTGTTTTGGGAGATGTTACGGATACTACAACATCTCCAGGTTTATCAGTCCGTTTCTCCAGCTTACCTTTTGGAGAACGTTCCTTTGATGGGTGATTCTTGCACTAGAGTGGTGGCGAGTACACATCAGGTCCATTCTTGGATGGGACCTACTGTATTGTTAGATGCAGCCAGAGTGGGATCACGGGCCCATCGTCTTTGTCTTTGGTGGACAAACCTCTTGCCCAGAGAGGTTTTATATCGTGCTTATGATGGGATTCAGCGACTGGACCACATTCTTGTTGATAATATCTTGGATGTTGGGCGTCAGTCTTAGACAGTGGTAGTGGCTGATAGGTCACCTATGGCAGTGGTGAACCTAGTTGGACAGCCTAGAGCCTCATTTCCCACACTAATGAGTTTCCCAAGTTCTCATGCTTTTTGAGAGGGAGGACCTGGACTTGTTTGGGACTCACAGTTACAGTAGTTGGTGGAGCCCAACACTGATGAGAGAGAGCGGGCGATGGGTTTTTGCACCGGTATTACCGCTGTTCTAGGAGTGTCAGAGGCATCCAGGCGTCAAGTGTTAGGTCAAGCTATGGACCTGAACTGTTTGACCTGGATTGTGAGCCTTGGCTTGGCAGAGCAGCATAGGATGCGCTTGATAGGCATCACCACTCGAACACTTGTGAGCCCTATGCCTATCGAGACGATTCAGGCACATGCTGGGGGTGATGGACCAAGTGGACATGGTATTCTTGGGACACATCCAATAGCTACTAGGGAGAGTGGTCTACTTGGAGTCCATCCAGGTGAGCGTGGGCTACTTGGATTACACCCTTGGTCCACATGGGATGCAGCTAGAGGACGTGTGGAGCTTGCAGCCAGAGTGGAGGGAGTTTTTTGCAAGGAGGTTGGGACCTCTAGTGGTTGGGAGCATGACACTATTGCTCCCAAGGGCCCAGTGTAGCAGTCAGTCATCACGTCTTCCACTCCTACTACAATTACAGAGGATACTTGGGAGCCAGATCTTGGACCCAAGCTTATTGGAGAGGAAAGATGGAGGGTTTGGAGGTTCTGGAGGAGTCACACGAGTTGTTTTGCCTTCAATATGAACCAAATCTGAAGGGACCTAGTATACGGATTGAGCTGACTAGCGACACACCAATTTTCCGACGTCCTTATTGATATAGTGAGATGGAGAGGACATTGATTCAGAGCCGGAGTAGTGACCTTTTTGAGGCTGGTTTGGTGGAGATTTCACATGGAGAGTATGCATTAGCCATAGTGATGCCAGCCAAGAAGGATATGCATGGCAACTATACAGATAGGTGGATGTGTAGAGATTACTGTCCTATCAACTGATAGACCAGGGCTGATCGGTATGCCATGCCTACACCGGAGGAGATTTTTGATGCGATTGGGCATGCAAAGGTCTTCAGTACTTTGGATCTTTGAGCGGGATATCATCAGTTGCCAATCAGGGAGGAGGATAAGTCCAAGACAACATTTTAGGCTATTGATCCTCACGGCAAGGATATGTTATTTTAGTGGAGGTTCTTACCATTTGGGTTAAAGAACGCTCTTGTTGAGTTCCAGAGGGTCATGGATAGGATCCTAGCTGGATCAGATTTTGCTCGGTGCTATATTGATGACATTTTGGTTTATAGCACTACTGTGGAGGAGCATGAGAGATAGTTATTGGAGGTGTTTGAGAGGTTGAGATCTCATGGACTCAAATTACATCATGGGTAGTGTAGGTTCTTCCACGAGCAGGTTGAGTATTTGGGTCACACTATCTATCTTGGAGGACTTGGTGTTCAACAGACCAAGGTGGAGGCTATTGCATGTATTCCTTGGCCTACGGATGTGAGCAGACTGCGAGCATTCCTTGGGTTGGCAAACTTCTATCGCCGCTATGTTAGAGGATTTAGTGCCATTGCCAAGGCCTTGACCAAGCTGACCAAGCTTACACAGGAGTGGTGTTGGGGAGATGAGCAGGAGAGAGCTTTTGTAGAGCTCAAGGAGAGGTTGACATCTGCTCCTATTTTGAGAAGACCAATCAAGGGACGACCATTTCAGGTTCATATTGATTGGAGTATGTTGGGGCTTGGAGCGGTGCTCACCCAACATGATGATGAGGAGAAGGAGTTTGTGGTGGCCTATGCTAGTCGCTCCAACAATTCAGCGGAGGCAAAGTATAGTTCATATGAGGGAGAGTGCTTGGCAGCAGTTTGGGCAATAGCACATTTCCGATGTTACCTATTTGGTAACCCCTTCACTCTCATCACTGATCATCAGCCACTGAAGTGGTTGATGGAGTCCGACAAGCTTTCAGGGAAGCTTGCACGGTGGGCTCTGATTTTACAGGAGTATGATTTCACAATTGGTCATAGACCTGGAGTGGTGAACCATGATGCAGATGGGTTGAGTAGAAACCCATGTCCTAGCCAGCAGGATCAGACCGGAGCACGTTGGCATGGTGAGATAGATGAGGAGATGGTGCCAAGTTGGCATGCATCGGCCTTTCTGTATATATTTGCAAAGGCTTTGGTGGTATCTCTCTCAGCGCATACAGGAGGAGTTATTGAGGTCACAGATCCAAAGAGTGAAGATATTGGTATAGTTCAGCAAGACATTCATGATGATGTCTTAGTGATGGACTATCTTTTCACTGGTGTTGTGGGTGGCATAGTTGGGGCCAAGGAGAGAGACCGTGTTCTTCAGCAAGCCAGACGGTTCAGATTGGAGGGTAGACACCTTTTGCATGTATGGGAGGATGGTAGAGTGTGAGTAGTACCACTTCCATCCCAGAGACCATAGTTGGTCCGTCATGCTCATGAGGAGCTAGGACATTTTGGAGTGAAGCGTACATATAGCTTACTCCAGAGTCATTATTGGTGGTGCGGTATGCAAACCAAGGTACAGCAGTTTGTTGCCAGATGTATGGTTTGTGACCGAGTTAGAGCATCACTCAATGCTCCTATGCTCCGTTGGAGTTTGGACTTTGCCGGACCTTTACCGCTGACTGTGAGACATCATTGGTATGTTTTGGTGATGGTGGAGCACTTCTCCAAGTGGATTGAGTTGGTGGCACTTCTTGACAAGTCTAGTGAAGGGATAACTTACTCGTTCCTAGATCGAGTTCTTAGTCATTTTGGTGCACCAGCTGAGGTTTTGACTGATCAGGGTACAGAGTTCTTGGGGGAGTTTCAGGTCTTGTGTAACAAGGCTTTGATTGATCATTGTACTACATCCCGAGATCACCCTGAGGCAGATGGCTTAGTAGAGAGAGTGGTTCAGACGGTGAAGAGAAGATTGTGAAAGTATGGTTTATAAAGAGGCCACTTGGGAGATTGGGATCTCCAGTTACCTTGGTTGGCCATGGGCTATTGGTTCAGCCGGCAAGCCTCCTTAGCATCCTTCGCTCCATACTTTCTACTCTATGGACGAGATCCTGATTTACTTGCAGCCATTCGTCAAGATGCTACTGTAGTTTTGGACTTGGATGACCCCGATGTATGGATGAGTGCATGTTCTCAACGGGCAGAGATCTTTCGGAGAGTGATGCCAATGGCCTTTGAGAACTTGGCGATTGCTCAGCATAGAGATACTTTATGCTATGCTACCATTCAAGGAGGAGGTTATAGACCCTCAATCCATCGATTTCATCCAGGTGACTATGTATATCTATAGCAGACAACACCGACGACACTTGATGTTTCTACAAGCCGCACTATCTTGAGAGTGCGTGAGGTTTTGCCATCTGAAGTCCTTGTGTTAGAAGGACGTGATGGTGTTGTTTGGAAGGATCATGTGCACAATTGTGCGCCATGCCACCTTCCAAACATTGATGGTACTATGGACCCAAGCTTGGCACTTGTACGTGCAGGCTTGAGGTGTATGTTATGTGGCTCTTCTGGTGGAGCTACTACTATGTTAGTGTGTGATAGCTGTTTGAGAGGATGGCATATGGCATGTATGACTCCTCCCCTCATGGTGGTTCCTCAGGGATAGTGGTTATGTCCTAGATGTACTTGACCTATAGCTAGTTCATTCTTTATATGATATAGATTGCAGCCAGGCAACTAACGATGGGGCTCCATAGCACCCGGCCTCCTGATCTTTGCCCATTAGAGGGTATACCATATACTTAGAGTAGATGGCTATCTGGAGTTAGAGGGACCTAACCGCCAGCTAGGGGGGCAATTGTGGCACTTTAGAGTCTATGTATGACTTATGTGTGAGTTATGCTTCTATAGTGTATGATGTTGACAGCGATGTATGTTGTGTAGCGATGTATATACGCATGACAGCTGTCACGCCATTTGTAGTGCTGCATCTAGATGCTCAGACACGGGAGTTTGAGTGATAGTAGTTAGAGTTATTTCAGCAGTATCTTAGAGACTACTTTCCGACGGTTAGATTTGGTGTTCGGGGTACTGACTTCACGGTGGGGCTCACCGTCACTTTGCATCATTTGCACCGTTGAGTGTGCCATCAGCGGGACCGTTAGGGTTTCAGTGCTAGCTCGAGTCCAGGGGGTATAGTTTTGAAGTGAGCTCCAGAGAGCTCACTTCTCTGATGTTGAGCCTTCGAGTTCCTGGCTATGGTGGACAGAGGCCGGCGAGCGTCACCTGGATTCTCTATGCTTGAGTGGGTGTGGCTTGACTGTAATTAGTGCCAAGTTGTTGGCAGTTTATAGAGTGACAGATCAAGTACTGATCTGAGTTGAGTTGAGTTGAGTTGAGAGCGGTAAACAATCTGATTATTGTGGCACTTTAGAGTCTATGTATGATTTATATGTGAGTTGTGCTTCTATAGTGTATGATGTTGACAACAATGTATATACGCACAACATTGTCAAGCCATCAAATTAATGACTTATCAAGATGATATTTTTTGCATTCCATTCATACTTAGTTTATCTGTTCACTATTAATGTGGTGATCAACATAGGTTCAATTAATATAAAACATCAGATGGATTATATGTTGGATCAACATTTGAGTTTATTATTTCATGTTCTACTCCTCATCAAGCTTGCTAAATTAAACAACTAATCTAATTTTATGAGAATAATATAAGTAATTACAAACTATCATCTTTATAACAATTTCTATTTTGAATTGAGTGTATGCAAGATGAACATTTACAAATCTATATATCATTGGATTTTTCCTTGGTCAAGCTTATTGCCACTCGTTATCACAATATACAATCATTTCAAACATATACATCTTAATATATTTATAAATTTGTTTATAAAAATTGCATTCACAATTCAAATCACTACTCAAGTTATAATTCAAGTCACATTCTATTTATATGACTCTGAACCTCTGAATGAGAAATCAATATTTGAGCACCTAAATTCATAATCATAATTCTAATTGATCAACTCTGAAATTTTAAGTATGACATAGAGATTTGATTAGAAAAGATATTCTACTTATCCACTTTGATATTCTAAGTAAAGGTAAACCTGATTGTTATGAACATTCATAATAAAAATTTGATTATAGGAATCATTAAAAAGAACACTTTGACAACTCATTTGCTACAATCCATTCCTAGTCACAATTCTATTTGATCAACTCTGACATTTTAAGTACGAAATCAACACTTAATTGGAAAGCAAATTCAATTTAATCAGCTCTAATATTCTAAGTAGAAAGTTAGCAATCAATTATCAGAAGAATTCATGAGTAAATTTTACAACTCATTTGCTACACCATATTGTGACTCATCTGACTTGTCATTTGTTACAAGAAAAAAAATATATTTGATCAATTCTAGTATTCTGAGTAGGAAATCAGCATTCGCTCATTCAATTACAATCGACATTCATAAGAGCAATTTTACCACTCATTTGCTACATCAGATTGTGACTCATCTGACTGCTCATTTATACATAGCATATTAATGCTACATGGAAACACTTGTGAATATTTTAACAACCTTGTTATCCGATTGAAAAGTAATGCAACCTTTTGGATGTGAGTAAGTCTTTACCTTTGTCAGTTTTGCAAGAAGTTCTGATTTTGGAATTTTTCCATGTTTTGAAACAATACTCTCAACCTTCCTTTTCTGCTTACGATGCCCTGGTGCATGGCCTTTAGTCTTTGTCTATTTCAGGGCCAGGATTCTTTAGGTGTCGTGGAAGAGAGGACATAGTCAGGAACCCTGCTTGAGTAATCATCCAAATCCGGTGGGATGAACTGATCCTAATTCGGTTCATGTCATAGAAGGTGAACATAGACCAGATCTTTCAGTTTCTGATAAGTTCCAACTGCAAGGGTGGAGAAACTCGCTTAGGAACGCGTGTTTAGCTCAACATGCTGTCTGTTTTCTAAACATCTGCATGAACTCGAACATATAAAGTAGGAACAGTCTCCCAAGATACAGTGCACGAGAACTCTGAAATTTGATTCCGCATTAGAAACAAGTAATGAAATGAACAGTGATCTCTGTGACATACATAGCGAAAGATTCTCTGCATTTACAAGCCCATCATCGTACCAAGTTACTTACCCAATTCCTCGTGAAAGTTTCCTCCATTACGAACATTAGTTGTTGAGAGCCGGGTTTGGTGGACTTACACAAATGGTGGCCACCGACTCGACCAAGCGCACACGATGCTGAGCCAATCTGTCAGTACTGTAGGAGGAGTTTGGCATCACCTATCTCTATCCTTCTGTGGGCCAAACGGGGAAACACTTATGTATGGATGACACCGTGTGGTTTACTGCGGATGAGCAGTCCACTTTACCAAGTTGTTCTCGATCCTCATGCAAGAGACAGAATGGCGACCGCGTAGGATAACAAGAAGGATGGGAAGACCTCATCAAGCCGTACGAGGATAAAACATAAGAGTAAAATTGGGCTAAGCCCCAGGCAAGCGATCCTGCAAGCGATCTGCAAGCCATGATGCTCACCAAGCATGCACGAAAAAGTAATTGCACGTTTGTTGTCCGCACAAGTGGAGGGCCCCATTTCCCCGTTCTCTACACAGGATTCCAAACAGCCGGCAATGATTCAACTGCCTATTGCCCAGCAGCACTTTTCCTGTTGCAAGAGCAGTGGTGCATTGTTTCCAAAACAATGCAGTGTTGCATTGTTTCCATGGGGCTTAGCCCCATATTACCTTTTTTGTCTCTCCCTTGTACGGCTTGATGGGGGTCTTCCCATCCTTCGTTTTTCCTACGCGGTCGCCTTTGATCATTGTTTCCAAAACCTCCTATTGTAAGCTCTCGTAGTTCTTATAACTTGAGGTGAGAATTTGCTGCGAGAATCCGTAGAGTATTTAGGCCATAAAACGGACAAAGTTCTACGAAGGATTTACCATCAGTTTCCGATAAACATTCGCAGCTATGTATGAATAGATTCTGACTCGTAATCACTATGAGAACTTCTGCTCATACTTAAATGCCCCTACGAAATCGACGTTATCTTGAGCCTTTAAATTTTTTAGGTCCTAAAATTGATTCTGTAACTAGAGGAGCTCAATGTGGGTTCACAGAGTTCAGAAGTGTCACAAGAAAGTATAAACGCTTCTAAAAGGTGGAAGTCCAAAGTCCACAGAGCCTAAAGGAGAAATTTGAAGGATTGCAGGTACTTCTGCGCTTGAAACCCCCATAAATTTCTTGTGGAGAAAGCAGTGGCGATTCTTTGCTATCATCGTTGATAATAGAAGAGAAAGGCGACCACGTAGAACACATGAAGGATGGAAGACCCTATCAAGCCGTACAAGGGAGAGACAAAAGAGGTAACAATAGAGTGACGGATTAGTGGGAAGAGGGGTTAACAAGCAGTGGTGGTTTTCAGGACATTAGCCCCTCTTCCCACTGCTGCGTTACTCTTTTATCAACCATGATAAATAAATCGAAAAATAAATAAATCTCTATCATAAATGTAAGGGAAACAGAGAATGTGCCAAAGGCATCCCAAAGAATGACGCCGTCTTTTGCACATAGACGGGATCAACAAATAACATGCCCACGACATAAGAAGTGAAAGAGCTAAGATAAATCGCACTGTAGTTGTTGAGAGCCTGAAGTTCATCTCGATTCCAGCAATCCATAGTTAAAGGCTGTCCGCACTATCACAAGATGGATAGGACAGAAAAATTGAAAGCCAAGGGAATATGTACCTCTCACTTTGAATTCACTACAAACATGAACTCGTTAATCCACGCATGTGCCTCCCCACTGTTAGTTACTTACAGCTCGACTTCTCAACCCAAACTTAGCAAGAGTACATGAAATTTCTGGGGTTCTCATCGATTGGCAAGATGAAGATCCCCTCGAGAAGGACGTGCTCGATATGGTCCTGTTAGTGACAACTTTCGTCCTTTTGACATGGATGAAAGCTTGCAATGGGCCGCGTCATACATACCTGCATAGTCAATCATAGCATACTAAGAGGATACCGAGATTTTGGTGTTGTCTGGTTTAGATTGCATCACTAGCCAAACGCAATTGGCTAGAGAACCTTCCAGGGACATGCGAGCTGGCGTTGCATGGTGACAATTAACTTCGATTAGACGTGAACTTTGATCTACGAGGCTACAACTTGAAAAGAATCCCTTGCCCTGGGTCTACTTCCAAACAACCTACCGTACTGTCGCAGCCATGTCCTTAACACTCACTGACGTTTGTCTGGAATTATGTCCAACGAGAAACTCACTCGTAACAGCAAGAGAGAAAAGACAAGGATCATAATGAACTTTGTACCATTGAGATATAACAATTCCTGCAAAGACCAGGGTCAGCACACAGACCTGTCTATCGCTGGGAGTAGATCTTCGTGTGACCACAGATGCTTTCAGCAACAACTGAGGCGATGGTGAAAAAGCTGCAAACGAGAACGTTTGTGTCTTCGCAAACAGGTCTCCATCTCACGCTTTGGACGAATTAAGTTCTCTTCAGTAACAATTAAGTAAAGGGAGCCATAATGGGCAACAACAACACATATCTGACGGTGCGAAAGTTACACATCCAATATTTCGAAACATTAACGTGGTTTTACTCGCAGAACTGGTCGAATAACGAGTCACTTTCCTCGCAACTTCTATACCAAAGATGTGAAAATGATGACCATGTGTACATGGGTGTGAAGTCAATACTAATTAAGCAATGCAATCTTGCCCTTCCAAACAAATTTCATTGTCGATATCTTTACAAGAGTACTCCATCGCGGTTGATCCATGTGCCTAATGGTGGGACATACCGTTAGGCACATAGTCTGAGAATTATTGTTCTACTCCAATGGGATTATCGTCCCAGTGGTTAAATGAGCTAACGATTGCTCGTTCTGCGTGAAGAGCTCGGAGATTCCTGTGGCATTGTAAGTGATTCTTCAAACCCTGCCTAGTTTGTGTTGATGGAGTACGAATTTGAAATCTCTGGGAGCCTCGATGAGCACATACCATAAGCATCAGTGACACATGCACTCTTTACATCTAGGGTGTCTGTAAACACTTCTTGCAACTGGCCTCACAAGGACCCGTTTACTCTCTCTCACAGTTTTTCTCACCCTTTCCTCAAAGTCTTCCCACTCTATCGTCGTGTTTCTAGTGAAAATACTGGCCAACCGTCGTTTATTGGGCCTTATGCTTGGTAGGTAGCCCTGTCCAAAGTATATCCTATATCCAGAAACTAGAGATGACAATTGGCTGCCTGAATCTGTCATGGCAAATGCATCCGCAGCGGCACAGCCTATAAAGTCCAAAGCCGCCATCTGCATGACACCTTACCCTTTCAGCTCCAGGTATATATAGAATTTCAACGTGCAAGAAACATGTAGTAAATACCAAAACTATTTGACTACTTGGACCAGAATGAGCCTCATGAAAACAATCTCTTGCACGCAGATGGAGACGAACTTACCAGTGAAGAGCGGTTGCCGAAAGGAGCCAACTCCTCCGGAGTAAGTAGTTGCTCTTTCATTACAATGTTAGGATACAGATTTGCTATTACGGCCATGCGTTCTTCTCCACCATATATGTGTGCACCTGCAAGGAATATTCGAGTACTGCGCTTAAAGCCTAGTGCCGCCAGCATTAACACAGCTTCTTCAGGTGTCAACGGGCACTTCCCAGCTTCTCGTAAAGATGCTGCTGAAGGCATCCTGCACACATCAAACAACAAGTGACAAGATGTTACATGGCAAACGAGTTGGTTATCATCAGATTATACGTTTGAGCAACGGGATATTATGTAATGCGTTTTGAAATACAGGATCCGTTATAAATACCCGGTTCTAAACCCACGTCTGACATCTGATGGCAACCCATGATCGTAATAACTATCAATTACTTAGAGAGGTAATCATGCGTAAGTCTGCATACAGGGTTAGCATGATGTTTGTGATGCTTACTTACCTGCAGTACATTCTGAGTGAGAGCAAGTGTAACCTTGAGAGAGAAGCATTACAGTACATCCTTAGTGCGAGTAAGTGCAGCCTCGAGAAGAAGCATGACGTGGTGACACCATGAAAATGTCAGTACATAGGACATGAACTGGCCGAGTCTCAAAAAATATGAAACCCCCAGAGCGAGTGTATGAGGACTGGGATTAACGCATGCATCAGATTATATAGGAGATGGAGACCTAGATAACTGCTACGTCTAGCAGGTCCATCCAACCTTTAATCTGGAGTCTTATGTTCAATCATGAGGTGAATCCCATTTGTTTGGACCATTCCCATGTTGGAATTTCAGCATTTAGCGCAGCTTGATTTTCCATCAGTGGACGCTCTCAATTAAACCAAAACAAAAAAAAAAAGGGAACCACCTCAGCAAATCAACGATCATAAGACCAAGATACATGACATAATATTCGGTCCTGGCCGAAGGTGGATGATTCTACACCCACTGGTTATTCATTAAACAAGAAACGGAAAAAATATTTACCAGGGTTAGAAAAGTTGAATGGACTTAGGCTAGAGAGATCTTTTGCTCGTCTCGTATATTCGAGGTGAAAGTCAACCAGATGTCTACAAGTTTAATGAATTACTGATCACTTGCCATTCAAAGACACTATAACAGTGCAGTAACTACTTCTTCTAAAAGCAATTTCTTAAGTCGAAAGTTAGCGCAAAGAAATTAGGAAAAATAAAACTTACTTGCCACTTTCCTGATGCTTGTTAAGTGTTGGGAAATGAAGCTCCCTGAACGCTTTTAGCTCCTTCCTCTCTGCTTCACCCCCGCCAAACTCGCAGAGAGAATAAGCAGCCATGTCCATCTCGAATCGCAAATGCAGACTAAGATACCTGATTGAGGTATTTTTGCCTTCTTCGACATCGACTAGACGAGGTTCACCTTGCAAGCTAGTTCTAGCTGCTCCGGTATGGCTCCCCAACAAAACTTGCTCTATACTTGATACTCGAGACGCGGAGGTCAGGTCATCTTCAATTGGTCCCCAGCGAGGATTCTTGTCACGCATCCGTTTAATCATGGTTCCCGCTGTCTCTTGGATTAGAGGAGAGAATCTCAATGCATGAAAGTTGCAGCGGCAGCGCAGTTTCTGTTGAAGAAGAAATTGTAATTGTCAGTGGAGATCGTTCAGAGATAAGTTCAGGATCAAAACAACATTAAGCTTTATAGGTCTAGCATCACTGTCATATCCTGGAAAGCAAACATACGTTGTCCACGTCGATTCATAACCTCTTTCTAAGTAATACTTTCATGTTGACAGCTATACTTCTAAAAGTTGTTAGTTCGGACTATGGTTACTATATTTCATGAATGTCTGGCTGATTAAAATATTTACCTGAATGTCGCGAGGTATAGGATCGAAAGAGAGACTGTTCTCAAAACCATAGAAGTGCACCACACGGTTGCGAAGTAAAATCGGCAAAACTACCTCGAGATAGAAACGTGGTTGTGACTCCTTCTTCACATCTGCATTTGTCAACTGATTTGAAGTTTCAAGAGGTCAACGGTGAAAGCTTAGATATAGAAAATTCTGACTTAATGAGAATCCTCCATTATATACCACATAGGGGTACATTTGACGATGCTAGACTATAACTTGTAGAACAGAGAAGGCCTTCTGGAAGGTAACAGAGATTATGCACTCACGAGGCTGCCAATAGCTTGAAGTTTCAAAGACTGTAGCTCCGGAGGTAATTCCGATACAATGCGGACATCGTCCTTGAGATAATTCACGAAATGATTCTCCTGATATATATCTCCAAATTGACTGCTCCATCCCACACAGATTTCAGCTACTCACCATTAAGAATCTCCTGTAGACTCCTATAATCCAAAGGTAATACTCATCTGAAAGTAAACACCCCTATAACAGGTTGAAGAGCTTGGTAACTGACATCTTGCTTGAAAATTAATATCAGGAAGCTAACCTGAACCGACGTTTGCTGAGAAAGAGAATAAAATGCAGATGATCCAAGCTTCCTCTATTTATGCTCTACAGGCAGTATATTCCAAGTGAATCTGTTCCCGGTAACGACTGTCCTGTAATAAGTACCTGGTATCTCTCCAGACACTGCTGAAAAGAAACTTTGGGAGAATGAGAGTGGCGTTCATCAAACGAGCCACGGCTACTGCATTGCAGACCTGCCACAGTAGTCATTTTTAAAGTACGAAGAATTGTTTTGCAGGAACAAGTTGTTACGTACAACAGAAACAATGGACGACTCACCTTTGGACTTTATGCCAATCTGAACAAATGACTACAAACGTTCAGCATAGGCTACCTTCAAGGCAAGAAACTGCACTAATTTGACTCTAATCTGATTTGCTATTGCTGGATGACCATATTCGTAATGACTTGCATAAATATGTTATTTTTCATATATCGACCATAAGTAACTAGAGGAAAAGGCAGATCACATTTTATTTTCCAGAAATTAACCTTCTGTGGACTCTAAACTCTCAGGACGTTGAGCATTTTCAGCTTCTAGACTGCGAACCAAGAGGCTGGAAGATCAACGTAACCTCTGTTCATTCTCAAAACGAAGCACATATCATAATAAAACTTGGTCCAGTGTTCGTGATTAGTATGGTCAATTATCCTGCTATTAGACGGGTACGTAACTACCACTGGTCTGTAATATAAATCTGTCTTCAGCATTTGGTCTATATCGAGCAAGTGTGGGCCACAAAACTAGGATTGTTCTAGAGTTTGGGAATCAGTGGCTGTAGAAGAGTAGCTCCAAACAACGATAGACAGACTTGTGCGTGCATACCGCAACTCGCTGCTGATTCAGTCCACCATCAGCACTAATCATGATGTAACCTGAACTGTCCTTCGGTTCTGGAGGAGCTGGCACAGTGCAAACATTATCGCATAAATAAGATTCTTAACTGTTTGATGCCATCCAGTCCACTGCATAATCATTGCATCTAGCTGATGTAAACGGTTTCTCTGCAAGTCTGAGAAATAAGTACATCAGCAGGCATACTAGGAAACTCGAAATCAAAGCTTCAATGAATTTCAATGCTATTTGATGATTAATGACGTGGAGACGGAAGATAAAGACTGAGTTGAATTGTAGACTCACGAAGGTAATTCGGATTTCGTTTGTCGGCGCATGGTTTCCATTTGGATGCCTCTACAATTGGCTCCTCCCATAAATCCTTGGGTTCTTTCTTGTAGTCTCCCTGGATCCACAAATGCAATAAAGGGCAATTTAACGAAGTAGTTGAATTCTTCGGTGCTTGGGTCCAATCTTCTGGAGATATTCTGATTACATTTCCGAGATTTATCACCAAGCGTCCTAAGGCTACTTGGAAACCAAAAAATGACTAATCAGTGGGAAAACCCTACCTCGGCAAGGGAATGAGCAGCTAAAGCCAGAAGTCGCTCGAACATTGGCGGAGATGATTTAATAGAGTTTGCCTACACCAAACAGGCACCAAAACGCGAAAGGCAGACACCGTTAACAGAAGCAATTCAGTCGTCTTTATAACATTACACGGAAATGACAACCATTATTTTGTAGCAAACTGATTAAAGTCCTTCTCACTTTCTTCTCGCTAGCTCAAACAGCATTTTAACCTTCTGTACTTTGACATTAATTAGAAAATTACGCTTGACATTTGGAAAAGCTGACAAACCTGAAGAGTTTCTATACCATACTTCCCAAAATTTTTGGTTTTGTATCCTATAGATGACAAGCACCGCCATTCGACCAGAAAAAATACACCAAGTAATAGCGCTGAAAGCAAAATAAGCCTCCAGCCCTTTCGACGGAAATTTCGCTTCTTTCTGAATGCAGAATGTTCTAGTGGTAGCGCAGGTTCTGGTGAGTAGAAATTAAACTGACAACAGTCAGTACAAGTATGAACAACGAGCGGTGTGATAACACCAACATGCATCTGAACCACACCTGGACATTTGCATCAAAGCGGCGAATACAAGATCAGAATGGATGAACAGGACTGCACACATACAGTTAGATAATGGCCCGAGTACGTACCTGGTGTAATGAATATCGAATAAACGGACGAAGGTGCACTCCGTGTTTTCTCCAAGTAGGGCACTTCTTGGCCCTCAAATTGCCAGGACCTATTTCTACTGAAAGACGGTGTTCTGCTGTGGAGAGACATTGAGCCTGTAAGTTGTTCTAAAATGACAACTGAGCTATAAAGCTCAGTTAGTGAAAAGATCTAGTCGTTGTAATTCTTCCAATCACCAAACATACTACGTCGATCTGCATCCTTTCCTGCTGCCACTGTGTCCATCATTATGCCCCTCAAACACACCTTCTGTGCTGGCAAGCAAACATCTCCACATTTCTCCAACTTATGGAAGTCTTATTGAGAAAAGACTTGCATGGTTACCTGCCACCGCTGCCAGTGAAATTAAAAAAATTGAAAGTACGGAGTTCCTTCTGAATACCCACATATGGTGTCTGCATTTTCTGAATAATGCATTCTGAAGCTAAGAAATCAAACTCGAGAAATTCTAGCAATAGCAGACAACTGCGAGTGAATCGAATTATTACCCTAATACCAGCCAGAAGAAGTTCTCTAACATCAGGGTGTTCGGCAAATTTCCAAAAAACTAAGTTCCACTATAACAACTTGGAGCCAAAATCCAGATGTATGAGGAAATCCTTCCGTACGTATGCTGCGGAGGAAGACTTTAACAGGGATCTTCATTACAATTGTCAAAAGTAAAGAAGACCAGCTTACAAGGTGAAAGAGAGAAGAATCGTCCAACGTAAGCAAAATGAAGAGATCAGGTTGCTAGGTGCAGGAAATACCTAAAGTAAGAAAGCAAGGACCAACATCGCATCAGCCTCAGCCTCAGCTGAAAAGCTTCATAATCACATCCATAAACTTCCAAATGCCAAATTTCCTCGAAGTTCGTTTCGGACATCTCTCTTGCAGTCAATTCTAAGGAAGGAAAGCACCACCGCCTCAACTTCTACTGAGACATATCCCAAGAAAGAGGAATTTCCTTTACGCTCATATTTCCCCTGTGAATCTCCACTCACCAGAAACGGTTCCTGGAGCCAAATCATCGTCCTTAAAAGCTCATCCTTCGCAGTTGCAGCAACACTGATCCCCGGCCCCGGCAATTGAACATAATCAGAGATCCAGTCGAACCGCAAACAAAAAACTCGCCCGACAAGATCTACTCAAGATGCAAGACCGAATTGCTCAAGAAAATGGGAAACTCATGGAGTGGAGACAGGAAGACCAGAAAGAGTTGAACGTGCTTGACCACTGTGCAGATTCAGGAAACGAATCTTCAAGAGCTCCCTGTCTCGACACCTGTCAGGCCTCAGCCATGTGACTGACTGCACTTCAGTACTGCGTTCACGTGGTTGCTGCAGGCTACCTAACTTTGGGCCATACGTCGTTTCCGGTGAAACTGTCACTTGCGAACCCTGCCTGCTCTACTATGAGATAAATCGAACTGAAGACGCAAGGTTAACAACAGCAGGTATTATATATACTGTTTAGAAAAGTGAACATACCAAGAAATATGAACCTTTAGAAGGTAAAATTTCATCTTGAAGAAGAAGTTAGTTTTTTGAAACTAGAATTGCTTAAAAGAACTGAGGACAGCAATTGATATCAGAATCGAATTTGTCAAATGATTCATATGATAATTAATAAGTGGAATATATTCTTCAATTCTTCATGGACCTTAATTGTCCAAAGTTTTGTGTAATTTTTCCCTTTCATCGATCTAGTGTACATCTACCTCTTCCTCATAGATGTACCCTCTTTTCTCTTTGAGTTTGACTCTTTAAGGGTGACACATCTGGCCCTTTGATTTTTATATCACATGAAGTCATGCAATTTCAAATCAAGATATGTTGCACAACAATTTACACTTAAATAATAAAATATTTTTTTTTACACATAAATAACATATATTGATCACTTCACATTATCCTGGTTGGGAATGAGGGATACTCCAAAACCTATGTCAAATAATTAGATCACCGACAGAATCTGCATCAGAATTGTACTTATCCCATACTGCTAGATAGGGATGAGTAAGATCCAACCCTCGAATATTCTTACAATGAAAATGATGGGCTCGTCAAGATGCCTTCGTTACCGGTAACTTGATCTACCGGTAACTTCTGTAGGATCTGGAGGATGGATCAAGTCAAACTTTCCGAACACGATGCGTCCATTTTGTCAATGGAATGCACAAGCATGGATGATGAGTCATTGATGACTCCGAGGATTGTCCATAGTTCTACCACAGGGCATATGGGACAGGACGGGTTCGATAGGGCTGTAGCCTCTCAGGCACTGTGAGCTCTCGGCGATCGACCGATCCCCCATGCCCTGGTTCATCCTCCAGTGCGATTGGTGATTGTGGTACTAAATTCGGAATCCGAATTGACATTTTAGTACATGACGTTGAACCAGGAAGAAATACTTGAGATCTGCGTGGAAAAAACTACAGTCGTGGTAATCAATCTAAAGGCAGGTTGCGATATTTCCGCTGATGCAACCGGCGGATGAAGAAATTAGAATACAGTAGCCTGCTCGCGAGATGGAGACAGGCCCGAGGAATCTGTTATGCTCCCTCCGCGTTTGGTAATGGTGCCTATTTGTAGCTACTAAGATGCTTGGACTGCTCCCTAAGAGATTGTTTGCATTTAGTCCAACGTTTGTTCGGAACGTGGGATATTTTACTCTGACATTTGTCGCACGTGGACTAAACGCTTTGTCTACATCTTGGTAAGTCGGCTACCAACAATATGAGGGCAGATTGGATCGTACCGTGAGCATGTACTTTCTCTGAATCGCACAAGTCCTCGCAGGAAAGAGTGAAGCAACCCCGTCTATCAAATAGTTCCTCGGGAGCTTGACCTTACGGGATAGGCCTTACCTCGAAAGCATCTACATAGAGAAGATAAGCTACACACTCTCCTATTTGTCAAATTGCTGAAATAACTCTCCGCAGCATTGCTAGGTACTCACCGTACAGGTCAAGGCTTGCGCGTTAACAGTGTAAACCTGCCCTGCACTTTGTACTGGATCCCTTGTTGGGAAAATCAGGTCACGTGTTCTTCCATCATTAGTACTTGCAGCAGAGTCTGGATCTGCGATTTAAGTGAGAGAAATGAGCAATACCATTACATTGAAATCATACCTATTCATTCACGTTTTGTTTTCAGCGTGGTCGGCATTGCTGGAAATGATGTGCAAACCTCATCAAGATGAAGAGATTATCTTAAGGTGAGAGAGATCAATCGATGCTGTAGGTGCAGTGTCTGCGATAAATGTAAGGAAGACCAGCGATGTCAACTATCTTTAACACTTGCATAAATTTACACTGAACTTCCGATCGCGAGTGATATTGTTCTTCGAGTTGTAGCCTCCAATCTAATGGTGATGCAGAATAATCACGGCCAAATAGCCCTCTAAATTTGCTCAGCGGCGAAGAACAACTTCTATGATTGTCTCAACTGACAAGGATATATAAGGCAGGTGAGAGTGGATATTTCTAAATTGGAAGGAGTACCGACGATGTGAACGGTCAGTAGGACTACCGGATGGCTCATGGGGAAGAAGAAGCAGAGAAAACTGACAGGAGTTGATGGAAATCCTGATCACTTCTGAAGATAGGGATGACGGCCATAATACTGAAAGGTAAGGATGATATTGTACAGAAATTTAACCTCAGCAGCTAGTGGAGTTCTTAATTTGGACAATCAACAGAGTGCAGCTGTTAGCCTAAGAGCATATAGTGCCTCTTGATGAATTATCTTCCAGCATTATCTTCCTTGCCTGTCACATGAGGTGATCTTCAGCGTTCTGGTTAGTTTACCAATAGCCTTCTAAATTTGCTCCTTGAATGTCATCTCATTAGTGATTGCAGACTAGGCTTTTCCATAATCCAGCGTCTTTATGACAAGCAATTGGAAGGTCAAAAGCCAAGCGACAACCTGATGCATAGTGTTTGATTATTTGCAAAGATAAATAATCGCACGAGCTTTACACCCTGTAAGTCACTGAAGCTGTCTCTAATTCCCTGGATTGTGTTGCAGAATGCCGAAGCTGAGAAACGTGCCTCTGTAGCTGGTCTCCAAATGCCGGTAAATCAGTCAATCTTGGTGAATCCAACCTGACATCTATTTCTGGTAAGGGATAGATCCGTCTTCTACGCAAGGATAGAACTCTTTGATTACTTCTTGAATGGCTAAAGCGCGTTCTTCAGCCGACGGAAATCGGGACTTGGCGACTGTAACTCGGGAAGATGAAGATATATCTCCAGCCGCCGAAGAAATACAACTTCCACGTAGAAGAACAGAAGCTGCTGGCGCGCAACAAATCCAAAGATTATTCGTGGCCGTGGGCATATTTTGTTCGTTAGGTGCTACGGTGTTCCGGTTCTTTTACCTTTGGCAGCAGTTTGCGGACGGAGGTAGAGGTTCTCCGTGGTGGTTGACGATTCAAGTTTCTGTGCTTCTGATGATTGAGGCGTGCTTGTTGGCCATGGCCGTCCTTCTCGTGTTGATTGTTCCTCCTCTGATCGTAACTTGGACAACTGCTGTTGTATTTGAGTTCATCTTTAGGCATTTGGTGAACATTTTTGGAAACCCTTTGTCTAAAACTGAGTCCGAGACAGTCAGATATTTTACCAGTAATGACAGATTGAGGAGGAATGGTATGAGGATTGCAAAAGAAATGCTTGGTATCAATGCCATTGGTGCTGGAATAGTTACGTTGTGCTTCATAAGTACATTCTATCTCAGAAATTATCTTAGATATATATAGTGCTCTACGTTTAGACTCTCAGGCTATGAAATCTGAGACCTGAAAGTCTATGAACGCTTCTGAGACGAATCCAGTACGATCGATATACGCAGGCACTCTTCCATCTGAGAGAATACTGAATGCAAAGCACTCACAGTTCCTTTTCTGTGAACTCGAATGACGTTAAAATCTAACTATCTAACTAAAAAGGAACAAGTTCCTTTTATATGGTCCTTTGTTCTCCAAGCTTAATCCAACTATGATGTTGATCTACTCTGGAGAATCAAACACCATCTGGTACGTGAATTCTCATGGCGATGCCCTACTGTTCATTCAGTTTATGAAGCAGTTCTTTTATGATCAAATGTAAGATGCTCTTATCAAATAGTCGTTGTGATTGTAATTGTAACTGGAAATCGAGTAAGCCGCTGATCTTTCACCCATAGAGAAGTTTTATTATGCTTGTTGGGGATCACTAGAGATTCACTATTCTCTTCTGATAATCTTAAGCTAGATTTAGCTATATATTCATTATTCTCTTATGATGGGTAGAGCTTAGAGCTATATATTCATTATTCTCTCTCGGTAGGGCAGATTTCTCATTCAGACTCTATTGGGGCTTAGCCCCATGTTATCTTTTTTTCTCTCCCTTGTACGGCTTGATGGGGTCTTCCCCTCCTTCATTTTTCCTACGCGGTCGCCTTCTTTCTCTTATGATAATCTTCAGCTAGATTAGCTATATATTCACTATTCTCTTATGATAATCTTCAACTAGATTTAGCTATATATTCTCTTCTGATAATCTTCAGCTAGATTTAGCTCTATATTCACTATTCTCTTATGATAATTTTCAACTAGATTTAGTTATATACTGAGATCAACCCAACGTAGAAAGAAAACCGTATTGGAAGGAAAAAAGATTTGTAGAAAGGAAAACCGTATTTGGAATGAAAAAAGATTTGTAGAGAGAAGACCATATTGGAAGGAAAAAATATTTCTGGAGAGAAGACAAAAAACACAAAGGAAAAATATTTCCGGAGAGAAGACAAGAAAACATTGGGAAAAGTATCACGAACATCAATAGGTGAACAGGAATTAAGGTGGTTCAGAGCCACTTGCTCTTACTTCCATGAGAACACATATTTTGGATTTTATTCAATCTCAATACAGATTACAAGGATCTTCCATAAGCTTTGCCCTGACCCACTCTTTTCCATGTCCAATTTTCTGACAAGCGTATGTACATTGTTACACAACATACATCACTATCAACATCATACATTATAGAACCACAATTCACACATAAGTCATGGTTAAACTCTAAAGTGTCACAATAATCAGATCGTTTACCACTCAAATCAATTGAACTCAGATCAATACTTAATTTGATCCTCAACAACTTGCAAACAACAGAGTATTGATTACAGTCAAGCCACACACACTCTAGCTAAGAGAATCCAGGTGATGCTTGCCAGCTTTTTGTCCATTCTAGCCAAGAATTTGAAGGCTCAACATCAAAGAAGTGAGCTCTTTGGAGCTGCATTTCCAGGGTATACTCCTGATTTTGACCTAGGTCTCATCCTAATGGTCCTGTTGAAAACACACCCGATGGTGCAAATGGTGCAAGTGACGGTAGGCCCCGCCATGAAGTCAGTACCTTAAACACAAAATCTAACTATCGGAAAGTAGTCTATGAGTAACTGCCAAAATGCCTCTAACTACTATCACTAGAACTCTAATGTACAAGCAATCTAGATGGGACACTACAAATGGTGTAATAGTTTAGGGTGCGTATATACATTGTTACACATCATACACTATAGAAGCACAACTCACACATTAGTCATACATAAACTCTAAAGTGCCACAATCACCCTCTTAGTTGCCGGTTAGGTCACTCTAAGTCTAGATAGCCATCTAATCCAAGTATATGGTATACTCTATGATGGGCAAAGATCAGGAGGCCGAGTGCTATAAAGCTCAATCGTTAGTCGCCTGTATGCAATCTATATCATATAAATGATGAACTAGCTATAGGTCAAGTACATCTAGGACATAACCACTATCCTTGAGGAACCACCGTGAGGGGAGGAGTCATACATGCCATATGCCATCCTCTCAAACAACTATTGCACACTAACATAGTAGTAGCTCCACCAAAAGAGCCACATAACATACACCTCAAGCCTACACGTACAAGTGCCAAGCTTGGGTCCATAGTACCATCAATGTTTGGGAGGTGGCATGGCGCACAATTGTGCACATGATCCTTCCAAACAACACCATCACGTCCTTCCAACACAAGGACTCCAGATGGCAAAACCTCACGCACTCTCAAGATAGTGCGGCTTGTCAAACATCAAGTGTTGTTGGTGTTATCTGCTATAGATATACATAGTCACCTGGATGAAATTGACAAATTGAGGGTCTATAACCTCCTCCTTGAATGGTAGCATAACGTAAAGTATCTCTATGCTGAGCGATTACCAAGTTCTCAAAGGCCATCAGCATCACTCTCTAAAAGATCTATGCCTGTTGTGAACATGCGATCATCCATACATCTGGATCATCCAAGTCCAAAACACAATAGCATCTTGACAAATGGATGCATGTAAATCTAGATCTCATCCATAAAGTAGAAAGTACGGAGAGAAGGATGCTAAGGTGGCTTGCTAGTTGAACCAATAGCCCATGGCCAACCAAGGTAACTTGAGATCCCAATCTCCCAAGTGGCATCTCTGCAAACCATACTTTTGCAATCTTCTCTTCACCGTCTGAACCACTCTCTCTGCTAAGCAATCTGCCTCAAGGTGATCTTGGGATGTAGTATGATGATCAATCAAAGCCTTGTCACACAAGACCTAAAACTACCCCAAGAACTATGTACCCTAATCAATCAAAACCTCAACTTGTGCACCAAAATGACTAAGAACTAAATCCAGGAATGAGTAAGTTGTCCCTTCACTAGACTTGTCAGGAAGTGCCCTCCAATCTGAATTGTTTGGCTTGCTGAAGGACACAATTTCTCTCCTTGGCCTCAACTATGCCACCCACAACACCAGTGCAAAGATAGTCCATCACTAAGACATCACCATGAATGTCTCGCTGAACAGTACCAATATCTTCACTCTTTGGATTTGTGACCTCAATAAATCCTCCTGTATGCGCTGAGAGAGATACCACCAAAGCCTTAGAAAATATACATAGAAAAGCCAATGCATGCCAACATGGCACCATCTCTTCATCTGTCTCACCATGCCAACATGCTCCGGTCTGATCCTGCTGGCTGGGAAATGAGTTTCTACTCAACCCATCTACATCACGGTTCACCACTCCAAATCTGTGAACAATCATGAAATCATACTCTTGTAAAATCAAAGCCCATCGTACAAGCTTCCATGAAAGCTTGTCGAACTCCATCAACCACTTCAGCGGTTGATGATCAATGATGAGAGTGAAAGGGTTACCAAATAGGTAACATTGGAAATGTGCTACTGCCCAAATTGCTACCAAGCATTCTCCCTCATATGAACTATACTTTGCCTCTGCCAAATTGTTGGAATAACTAGCAAAGGCCACCACAAACTCCTTCCCTCATCATCATGTTGGGTGAGCACTGCTCCAAGCCCCAACATACTCCAATTAGTATGAACTTGAAATGGCCGTCCTTTGATCGGTCTCCTCAAAATAAGAGCAGATGTCAACCTCTCATTGAGCTCTACAAAAGCTCTCTCTTGCTCATCTCACTAACACCACTCTTGTGTAAGCTTGGTCAACTTTGTCAAGGCCTTGGCAATAACACTAAATCCTCTAACATAGCGGCGATAGAAGTTTGCCAACCCAAGGAATGCTTGCACTCTACTCACATCCATAGGTTGAGGAATATGTGCAATAGCCTCCACCTTGGTTTGCTGAACACCAAGTCCTCCAGGGTAGATAGTGTGACCCAAATACTCAACCTGCTCATGGAAGAACCTACATTTCCCAAGATGTAATTTGATTCCATGAGATCTCAACCTCTCAAACACCTCCAAAAACTATCTCTCATGCTCCTCCATAATAGTACTATAGACCAAACTGTCATCAATATAGCACCGAGCAAAAATTAATCCAACTAGGATCCTATCCATGATCCTCTGGAACTCGGTAGGAGTATTCTTTAACCCAAATAGTAAGAACCTCCATTGATATAACACATCCTTGCCGTGAGGATCAATAGCCCAAAATGTAAAAGACCAAAACCGAGGAGAGAATTAGGAGAATGGAAACTCACATTGGGACACTTGAATGAGGGAAAACTCCGAATGCCTAGCATGAGCTTTGGCCTTGGTATTTATAGATAGCATACAAGACTCTTGAAGCTTCTCAAGAAGCTTCCTTGAGCTGCTTTATTGGAGTGCAAGCCAAGTTAACTAGGAAGCTTCTCAAGAAGCTTCCTTCTAGAAGCCGCCTACTTGGCGTGCAAGCTAAGCTAGTTAGAAGCTTCTAGAAGATTCCTTCTAGAAGCTACCTGCTTAGGGCACAAGTTAACTAGTTGGGAAGCTTCCCAAGAAGCTTCTTAGATGCTTCTAGAATATTCTAGGCTATTTTGTCTTATTCTCTACTTTGTAAGCCCGACTAACTTCGTCTCTAAACTCCATACTGTTACACAAAATGTTGTCTTGAACTTATCCTACTCCCTAATTGGCAATTGATGGTATCCCATCAAAGATCCAAAGTACTAAAGACCTTTGCATGCCCAATTGCATCAAAAATCTCCTCTGGTGTAGCCATGGCATACTAATCAGCCCTAGTTTATTTGTTGATGGGACAATAATCTCCAGACATCCGCCTATTTATGCAGTTGCCATGCATATCCTTCTTGGCTAGCATCAGTGTTGCCGATGCATACTCTTTATGTGAAATCTCCACCAAACCAACTTCAAAAAGGTCACTACTCCGGTCTAAATCAATGTCCTCTTTATGTCACTATAGCAATAAGGACGTCCAAAAACTGGTGTATTGCTAGTCAGCTCAATCTATATGCTAGGTCCTTTTAGAGCACCCAAATCCTTCATATTGAAGGTAAAACAACTTGTGTAGCTCCTCAAGAACCTCCAAACCCTCTATCTTTCCTCTCCAATAAGCTTGGATCCAAGATCAGGCTCCCAAGTATCCTCTTTAACTATCGTAGAAGTGGAAGACATGCTGACTGGCTGCTACACTGGGCCCTTGGGAGCAATAGTGTCATGCCTCGACCACTAGAGGTCCCAACCTCTGTGTGAAAAACTCCCTCCACTCTGGCTGCAAGCTCCACACGTCCTCTAGCTGCATCTCAAGTAGACCAAGGGTGTAATCCAAGTAGATCACGCTCACCTGGATGGACTCCAAGTAGACCACTCTCCCTAGTAGCCACTAGCTGCATCCCAGGAATACCTTGTCCACTTGGTCCATCGCTCCCAACATGTGCCTGAATCATCTTGATAGGCACAAGGCTCACAAGTGTCCGAGTGGTGATGCCTATCAAGCGCATTCTATGCTGCTCTGCCAAGTCAAGGCTCACAATCCAAGTCAAACAATTCAGGTCCATAGCTTGACCTAACACTTGGATGCCTCTAACACTATTGGAACATCGATAATACCGGTGCAAAAACCCATTGCTCGCTCTCTCATTGGCGTTGGGCTCCACCAACTGCTATAATGTGAGTCCCAAAAAAGTCCAAGTCCTCCCTCTCAACTCATAAGTGTGGTGTAAAAGACCAAAACCGAGGAGAGAATTAGGAGAATGGAAACTCACATTGTGACACTTGAATGAGGGAAAACTCCGAATGCCTCGCATGAGCTTTGGCTATGGTATTTATAGGTAGCATACAAGACCCTTGAAGCTTCTCAAGAAGCTTCCTTGAGCTGCTTTCTTGGAGTGCAAGCCAAGTTAACCGGGAAGCTTCTCAAGAAGCTTCCTTTTAGAAGCCGCCTACTTGGCGTGCAAGCTAAGCTAGTTAGAAGCTTCTAGAAGATTCCTTCTAGAAGCTACCTGCTTAGGGCGTAAGTTAACTAGTTGGGAAGCTTCCTAAGAAGCTTCTTAGATACTCCTAGAATATTCTAGGCTATTTTGTCTTATTCTCTACTTTGTAAGCCCGACTAACTTTGTCGCTAAACTCTATATTGTTACATGTGGGAAAAGTGGCTCTAGGCTGTCCAACTAGGTTCACCATTGCCATAGGTGACCTATCAGCCACTACCACCATCTGAGACTGATGCCCTACATCCAAGATGTCATCAACAAGGATGTGGTCTAATCGTTGAATCCCATCATATGCATGTTGTAAAACCTCTCTAGGTAAGAGGCTTGTCCACCAAAGACAAAGATGATGAGCCCGTGATCCGACTTTGGCTGCATCTAACAATACAGAAGGTCCCATCTAAGAATAGACCTGATGTGTACTCACCATCACCCGAGTATGAAAATCACCCATCAAAGGAATTTTCTCCAAAAGATAAGCTGGAGAAACGGACTAATGGACCTGGAGATGTCATAATATCCGTAACATCTCCCAAAACATACCAAAACAAGGATCCTAAAGACCCAAACCCCGGCCAGCACGTGTATGTCCCTGACATGGCCATCCAAAAATTACCAAGTGAATAAGACCATGTCTCTCCAAATCATGCGCCCCCAGTAAGGAAATATTTGTTGGTAGCGCCTTCTGGTAACCTCTTACTATTGACATCGATAATAACTCAAGATACCGGTAGGCCAAGTGTGCCACATAATGTAGAGAGACTCGCCTTAATAGAAAATCAAGAGAGACTCACCAAATAGAATTCCCCCTCTAGTTCTCCAATATGACAACACCAAGTGTGAACCATACTCTCTCAAAGGTCGGTCTAGCGGGCAACTCCTCCAGTCTAGCCGTTGTTGCCTGCCATAAACCACTGGTCATTGAACGGATCCCATGCTCCTCAACCAAGTCAACTCCACTATCAACCACCTATGCTCTAGTAGTAGGAAATGCATCATCCCTACTCTCACAAAGCAAGGCATCCAACCGGAACACTGGGGTTGGGTCAACTCCCAATGTAAAAATATCATTGGCTAAAAACAAAGAGCACCGCATAATCAGTTGAGCCGCCCCCAACATCATACTCGACTTAGTCTTTGTAGTAGCAGATGGCTGACTAGTAGGTAGTCTATCATGCATCCCATCACCACCTACCGCACCTACACTAGATCTTTGGCAATGCTCACATTGCCTTTGTGCGGGCTGCAATGCACCAGAGGTATCAAGTTCGCTGCCCTGAGTACACTCTCTCCTATGGTGAGGTCCACCCCAAGTCCAACAAGCAACACTACCACTCAATGGTTGCTGCTGACCTGAAAAGGAAGGTAAGGATCTAGCTCCACTAGGCCCTCCACTTGCTCCATAAGATCTAGGCTATTGTAATACTCCGAGGACAAGAGAAGAGAGAAAACACAGATTGCACACTCAAACAGTCGATGCCCCAAGGGAGCACCTTCTCTTTATTATATAGACAAAGAGGATCTCCTCCAAGGAAGCTCCACCATAGGATTAGGGACATAGATAGGTGACATGTCAGAAAGCTCCACCCTTGGATTACTGACTTGGATGGGTGACCTGTCTGGTCTAGGTCCTATCTGGTTGGTCAAACGAGCTTTGACCGGAGGGAATCTTTTAGGGAATCTTCCTGTAGGAATCTCAGAATCACATGAGTAAGGTACCGTTGGAAAGCTCTTGACGAGACAAACCAGGGGGGAGGGAAGGCCAACCTTTCCTCCATCCGGGGGGGGGGGGAATCTGCACATTTTTGAGGCCTAATTCATCCGTTTAGGCCTCCGAAATTGCCTTCAAAGATTTCAGGCATATTTCGGTTCCTACTCTATTAGTAGAAGTCCCCTTTTGGTGATACCTCTTTCTGATATGTTTATTCCATCATGTGTAACATCTTTCCAGATGTTACCAAACCAATTCTCACCTTTAAATCATATGTCTAGCTATTGGTTCTAAGGTTCTCAAGTCTATTTCGGTTTATGCCCTATTAGTAGAAGTACTCTTTTGGTGATACTTCTATCTGATCTATTTTGACCATCATGTATAACATCATTCTAGATGTTACCAAACCAAATTTCACATCTAGATCATATGGCTAACCCTTGGTATTACAGCTATCCACCCTGCCCTCAAAAACCAACTGGACATGGTGCACTCTACTGCACTCTAGAAGAAGTAAGGTCTCCCTACCAAATCCATATGTCACTACCCTCTCCTCCACCATGTTGAGCTCAATCCGCTCAGCCAAACCAAAGACCACTACTAAAGTGGGCAAAGTAGCCTGTAACAACGTAGCATTACGAACTCTACATTGTAACTCCCTATCCAATATCCCATACCAAAACTAGACTGCTTGGGCCTCAATAACCCTAAGTGAAACTGATCAACCGCCTCATGCAAGTGTATGCCTAGTGTAGGCTCTCTCCAGCCTTCCATTGGAACTCTTGCAAGCTCCTCAGCCTGCCAATCCGTACTCCTTGGTAGTTCTGCCTCAAACACAAGAAGAACTCCACCATGGGGTTAAACCCCGATACCACACCACCTCCTATAGCGGTACCTCTACTTGTGCTAGCCATATCTCCAACTAGTGCACCTCCACTAGCTCCACCAACACTACTTGAGCTAGAACTCATGGGTACATCCGATCTACTCCTAGCAACCGAGCTTGAAGTGATAGAGACATAGTTCAAAGACCAATATTGTCTCCATAACTCAATCTCCTCCAAATTAGCTCTCTTGAACTCATGGTAGTCGTCCATTGGCAGACCCTCCAAATGTTGAAACAACCCCTTCCATGCCATGAAGGTTGTAAACAAAGTCGAGTTCTGCATATATTACAAATCACATCAACTATCAAACTCCTGGATGAAGTCATCCAACCCAATGGTACCCACTATACCAAAGTAATGCCTAGGGCTTTTGGAGGCCCCATAAATATTGTCCATGTCCCACAACAATGGTGCGGTCACGCCAAGTGCACTCTCAATTGAATTAGCTCCTGTGTCAAATTCCAACTCAGAGTCAATCTCCTCCCTCACTAGGACCTAAGATACAGGTTGATATCAAGTGCCACTCCGAGTAAACCTACTATGTACTATAGGGCTAACTCCTTTGGAATCCCCAAAGAACTCCGTCGTGACAAAGTAACCACAACTATAGCCGCAAATTGGAACCACCAAATGCAACCACAAACCACAAACCACAAGTACTCATCCAAGTGCCAACACCAACTCAGCACCACCAAGTGCCAATACTCACAGAACACCACCCACTAATGTAACTCTAACTGAGATAACTACATTAGGGGAAAAGGTGACCTACAACCTGCAATCATAACACGCACTCTCACGGTCTGCAGGTCATCACTTCCTGCCTCAACAAAGAGAAACAAAGGTAGTCTAACTGTTCATCACTCCAGCCTCACTACCGAGAGCACACCAGAGCACCAACACTCTAAATTCAAGGGGCCTCACACAAACGTGGTGCACAAACAAGAAGTAGAGAATGGAAGGGTTCCAATCACAAGAAATCTAAACAAAAACACTCCATCTCATAAAGTAACACAAGACTGACTCTGCCACCATTTTTCATTTGACATAAGAGAAGTTTGTATCTATGTCCTAAGCTACCAGGATCACCAAGAATGGGATCAAATTGCCTTTCCTAGCCGAATCTACAAGTGTATAGATAATAGTGACACAATCATTAGAACAACAAGTGAGGGTGGACTAGTTAGCTAGGGCACTAGTCTAGGAACAAGAGATTTAGGGGTCAAACCCTATTACGCACAATCTAGCAGGATGGGTAGATTTTGCCAAACAATGACCAAGATCTACTCTAAACTAGCTAGCCTCATGTCAACAAGCTGGCTTGCTGGACTTTCTAGGCCTTCGTAGCCTCTCATAGTCCATAGCCCCATCCCTCAAAGCCTGAAAAATAGGTTTCTCCAAATCACAAATTCACGAGGATAGGTTCCCAACTCCACTTTCAATTTTACTTTCTAAGCCAAACTTGCAATAAATTGGTCATACCTTCACCTCTTGAGCTCAAAATCACAACCATTGCTCAAAAATTTACTTCTTCTTTGCTCAAAAATTGGCCAGCGCTTCCACTCACCGTCTATCTCATTGCCCAATCTGCATCAATTGAACGAGTTTTTGCACATGGGGAAAACCTGAGCTCCGATGGAGCTACCAACGATTAGTGAGTCTTGGTGATACCACCAACACTCTCAATTCATGCACCCAATTTTCTTTTGTTTATTCTCTGATGTAATTAGATTGTTTACAACTCAAATCAAATGAACTCATATCAATATTTGATCTGATCTTCAACAACTTGCCAACAACAAAACATTGATTACAGTTAAGCCACACCCATTCTAGCTAAGAGAATCCAGGTGACGTTCGCCAGTTTTCTATCCACTCTAGCCAAGAACTCGAAGGCTAAACATCATAGAAAAAAGCTCTTTGGAGCTGCACTTCCAAGGTATACTCCTGATTTTGACATAGGTCTCATACCAACGGTCTTGTTGATGGCACACCCGACGGTGCAGATGATGCAAGTCACGGTGGGCCCCGCCATGAACTCAGTACCCTAAACACTAAATCTGACAGTCAAAAAATAGTCTTTGAGTAACTGCCAAAATACCTCTAACTAGTATCACTAGAACTCCAATGTTTGAGCAATCTAGATGAGACACTACAAATGGTGTGACATTGCTCCTGTGTTATCTTGTTCGGCCTCCTCCTTGTTATCTCCTGATGCTCTGATTAAAACAAACCTCACATAACCAGCCTCATGCAAATAACAATCATCACAAAATTCCACTCAATCTTTTTAAGGTGCACCTTAGTTCAACTCGCAAACCGACCTCTCTTGGCAGGTTGTAAAGTTTTCTTCTCTCCCGTACCACACGGGGAACGAGAGGCAGCCCTCACCAAGTATCACCCCATGTTCTAGAATTTTAAACACCTGGCTCGGTCTTGGATAAAAAATCTCGTGGATGATTTGAGTTGTAGATCTAAGCATCTCAAATGGGATAAATCAAACTCCACATCAATGCTATCCACACTATGGCTTTCCGTATGGCTCGGTCTTGGATAAAAAATCTCGTGTATGATTTGAGTTGTAGATCTAAGCATCTCAAATGGGATAAATCAAACTCCACATCAATGCTATCCACACTATGGCTTTCCGTATCCTTTTACATTCGAATGCTACCTACCTACACAACTTCCCTTTTATAAGGTTCATTGAATAAGGTTGCGGATATCAAAGATGATTGTCAACTGCACACTAAATTTATATACCTGATTAATGCCTATGGAGCTATGGTAGATGCGTCACCAAAGCTTGGTGAGTTTATCGAATGGCATGTGAGCTTGTGTATCGTCACTAAAAGGGCACCAAAATAAGGAATCATAACGAAAGCGTTTCTTAGCAGACCAGTCCAAATCATCAATCCCAAGCACAATTCAAGCACGCTCTGTAAGTGCCGAAGATGATGAACCACAACGTGCGCTACGCCTTGCTTTCAAAGCTTAGCCTCGCCTGTATGGTTGGTAAAATCTCTCGTGCCCCACGTCGAGGACATAGTAAGTGGAGACATGCTTTGCAGATGCCGCGGATGCCATAAGAGGGCCATCGCTTCCATGTGCATCCCTTCCTAGTAGCTTGCCTTGAGATGGTCTCCGGCTGTCCCTCCAGCATAACCAACACTATGTACAAGGTTCATTGGAGAACGGCGCACTGCGAGAAGCTGATATCTCTTCTCTCGATTGACAATGCAGGAAATAGTAGGCATATGGTTCAGGAATAGATTACCAATTGATCAAGTAACTATCTTGGCTAAAGACGGCAACCTTTAGAGGTTGCCGTCTCTAAACAAGTAACTATTCATGTAATGTGTGACCTACTCTAAGATGAGGAATTTCATCGGCGCAAGTTAATACACGCAAGCTGCAGGTTTTAGTAGTCAGCTACAGGTGACTGTCTCTCAACAGAAGCTTTGCTGGATGAACAAAAATCTCGAATTCTGAATCTTTCACATGACCTACAACAGCAGTGGTGATTTGAAGAATGTAGTGAGAATTGAAGGTCCAGTCAAATTAAATGTATAAAGATTTGTTCTCTACCGAGAGTATAAACCTGATTTCACGGGTGGACCTGAAATGGATTTTTAAGGAGGGCCTGTATGGGTACACGTGTCACTTTCGTAATATGAGTTTTCCTCGAAGGTTATGTCGAGGTTACAAGGTGTAATCGAATGTGTACCGTTCGACTAACTTGATTCGTCCGCTACAGTTAAGTCAATTGGTCTGACCAGAGACGATGCTGTACTTTGAAGACTGTTGTGCTGACAGCAAGTTTCAGCTGTGAGATTCACTCTTGTGAAGAGCCTCCAAATTTGGCATCTCATTCGCACTGAATTGAAATTGTATGAATGAGGTGGGAGGTTGGAATATCGTTTGAACAGAGAGGAAGAGGATGCTCATTTGAGACTACCAGAATGCATGCGTGAGTACTGAGGCACGCAGGTCCAACTCAAGCTCAATCAGTCAGGTATTATACATGTAAAGTGAGAGAGTGGTACGCTCATTGAGTCATGATAACAAGTGGATTTCATGAGCAAAGTGCTTGGAGCATTCATCACAGATCCATATAACGGACTGATCATTACAGTTTCCCCGATTGCAAGGAGAGCAGAGGTCGATCGCAAGGGCTGGCCGTAGCCCGAATCGTTTGTGGATGGCAGAGGCGTGTTTGATAGAAGGACCGGAACTAAAATCAATGTCCAACATGTCGTGTTGAAGTGCCTCTAGTAAGATGTCTTTGAACTTAATTGGAGCAGGGCTGTCTTCCATCTTCAAGGGTAAGGACCCCAGTTCAGCAAATTCTGGACATGAAACTGATCTTTGATGCCCACAATTATCTTCTTCCGGATCCTCTGGGCCCAATTGCAAGTGTCTCATGAGATTGTATACCTGAGTAGAGATGCGATCCGCAAGTCTGCCGACTTGCCAATCAGCATGTGGTGGAATGAAGTGCAATTTTTCATGCACCACCAATCCTCCCAGCGTCGCCAGCAGATTCAAGACTATCAACGACCATTTGAGATAAGGTGACACCTTCCTTAACCAGTTTCTTGAATGTGAAATATCCACTGGCATACCTTTCTGGCCTCGAACCTCATGCGCAATTCCCCGACTTTTGTGCTGGATTTCACAGAGAAAATGCATGGTGTAAAGTTCAGCTGGGTTCCCATCCGCTTCCTTATAGTAGAGAGGACCACTGGTGGTGAAAGACGGAGGAGCGATATACATAAATTTAGGGACACTATTCTCTTTTTCCTCCAAGGGGCATCGCTTAAGGGCCTGAATCTGAGCAATCAGGTGAGATCTCTTTTGAAAGGCTTTGGCAAGCTCAATACGGAGTTCCGGCATGTTTTGAGCAAGCTCAATGATTTTCCTATTGTCCATGTCTCGCGACCAACAACTTTGGCTCTCATGCACTCCAGAAGCAAAAGATGGGCTGGAGAAGGACATTGATCCAGATCGGTCTAGTTTGGCCACAGGACTTTCAGGAACTTCATCCACAAGAAGCACTTTCTCCTCTAAAACATGGGACGAGCACAGTTCAAGATCAACCATAGCTTGCTTCGCCAAGTAGCACTGGTCGTCAACCAGGACTTGGATTTCTTGCAGCTCACTGCCAGAAAGCAGCTCCTCGTCCCCAAAAATCCCCTCTGTCAGTCTCCATCTCGGACCCTTGCTCCGATTCGGGCCATCTTCAAACACAAGCCTCTTTAAATCCTCCACAGCAATCTCTGCATTCCTGTCTGGCATCGGCACAGTACCAATGCTTGCTTTCCATGGCTGCAGAATGTAATCCGTAAACTCCACCCGAGGAAAGAGCCTTACACTCAGATGCTGCAGTTGATCATAAACGCACTCGATCAGTTGAATCTGCTGGTCACGCCATGCTCTTCCATGAGCAATATCTCGTCTTTCCACCAATGGCTTGACAAGGATATCTATCCTGTCGTTCCGCGGATCATTTTCATCTATAAAACACTCCACCAGCAATGCCATGCACAAGCACTTGCAAGTGACATGAGTTTTAGATGCATGAAATTCACTATCCGCATGACCTCCAAATGTAGGATCGAGTGCTAATTCCATTTGCAGCTGATAAAACAGAGGTAAAGGCAGAGCAGTTCTCTCATTATCCATGAGCTTGTAGGATCTTCCCAGGACACATTGCGCCCCAACTGCATCCCACCATGCAATCTTCCCAGCATGGCCCTCAGCCAGAAGAGCAGGGATGATCAATCTCTCCGGACCTGCCTTGTAACAAAGTCCCAACCGCATAAGGACAGAGAGAGCATCCTCCGCAGGCATTTGCTTGTTCTGAGGATCAGTGACCGAAATGTGTCGCAAGCATGCCAGAAGGTGCTCCGTCCTCGCATGTCCCTTTTCCTCCATCATCTTCTTCAGAGATGCGGTCATGAACTCCTCAGGCATCAGTAACTTCTTGACAATTGTCCCCCAGAACCACTCGGAGGAGAGCACCAATCTCCTGGACGAATCATCCTCATCACTGGGCAAAGACCCTGCTTCACAGAAGAGTATTATCTCACCCACCTCCTCCAAGTACTCTGCTGCAGCTCGGAGCTCTCGAGGAGCGAACCCAATTCTGTGAAACTTGCGCTTCAATTTTGCCCATGTCATTACAGGACGTTTGCTGCTCTTTGAAGCCCAACGGTTGACCTTGTCCCTCAGAACTTGACAAATCGTTGGCTCTGTTAGTCCTCTGGTCATGTCAAGGCCCTGGCCTTGCAGAATTCCGTTGGTGTGGTCGATGAGATGCCACTTCAAGTTCTGAACTGAATCGGAAGACTGTGCATCTATAGCAAATGGTTCTGGATGGATTTCAAGGGCGTCTTGGAACTTCACATGCATTCTGGAGATCAGCTTTACCCACTCGTGATCCTCTTTCAAATTGACGGTCACATCTGCATCATAGCAATTCAATACTACCACCACATTCCGCTTCATCCCGTCCACTGCACTTGAGGCAATGAAGCACAACCAGTAGTGCAGTTCATGCTCTGAATCCCTGGATATCACTTGGCCAGCTTCATTGATTTCTGCTTTACACACCACTACAAAAGTTAATGTCTTCCTCTCGGCAAGTAGAAAGTCATGTAAAAATCTGCTGTGCATGACCTGGAGATCTGATTGCCCTGCCAAATCCCACATCTTTATAGTAGACAGAGTGTACTCATCGTCCTCATCCTCATCGATGTTATCGATATAGCCAACCTCAATCCCTTTGGCACTGCTGCGCTGCTTCCATTGGAACAAAGAATATGGATCCCGGCCGATTCTCGAAAGGAAAGTCATTCCTCTCTGCAGAGACTTCTTGAGGGTAGTCTCTCCGACCTCCAAGGACTTCCTCAGAGTGGTCTTCCCAACGTCTGCGCTTCCACAGATGATCACCTTCCCTCTGATGACCTCAGATTCCTCCTCATACATCAACACCTGGAATCTTCTGAGGAACAGCGTATTGCGTAGTCTGTAAATCCCTGCTTTTCGTTCGATTTGAAAACTGATCCACTCCAGCAACACCTCTGTTTCCAGCCCTGGATTCAACTTAAAAGCATCCACAAATGCCTGTGCGCCTTTCTTGCCAACCCGGTTCCCGGTCATATCCAACTTCTGTCTCGGAGGGTGCCCACTCTTCAGCATATTTGCCAACCTGATTGCGCCTTGCTCTCCAATTTTGTTGGTCCTCAAATCCAGATCTAACAAACTTGGAAGATATCCAGCTGAGATAGCAGACGTTAGTGCCACTATCCCTTGTTCCCCCAATCCATTGTGAGCCAAGCTTAGCTTTTCTAATCTCTGCAGTTGACAACACTCAAAAGCTTTTGATAACGCCTGTACCCCATCCACTCCAATACTGTTGTTATTGAGGTTGAGATTAATCAAATGTGATAGAAGCCCTTTCTCGATCGCTGCTGCTAGAGTCACAATCCCAGGAGCTTGAATGTAGTTGAACGAGCAGTCCAAGTGTAGGAGGAAGAAAATGCTAGGAGCACCTGTGCGCTTCAATCCCTCCAGCCCTTGTATGTCAATAACAATTCCATCGTGCACATAAACCATATTTTTGAAGTGATGAATCAAATCTTCATAATACCCAGTGATTCCCACAACCAAAGCCTCAAATCCCAAGTTTCCGATCGAATTATGTGCAAGTCTTAGCCACTCTAGCCGGGGCATGCTGCCTGCTCGAAGGGCCTCGGCTATGGACAGTGCTTGAAAGTCCCCAATCCCCTTGTCCTCCAGGACGAGTGCACGAGTGGAGGCGAGTTGCGCAGGATTCTTTATAAGCGGAGTTGGCACCTGTAGAAAATCCGCTATGATGTCTCTGCCTTGGATAATTGGACTATCCTCTTTGCTCTTTGCCATGATCGCAAGCATTCGATTTCGATCTACAACTATCTGTACCATATGGAGAAAGTAAATCGTGAGATCCTGAGCGAACTCAAGGATTCTCACTCAATCTGTTCTCTTTTGTAACTCCGCTTCAAACTACCTGCTAAATCTTGTGATAGGACCTGCACTGATTAGCTTCAACATAAGCGTCGATGAAAGAGATCAAAATTTTCCAGATTCTGTGAAGGACAGGATTTGATTGGTAATATGAACCAAGACAATTGGAGATTTGTATGAGTGACTGAAATTGCTATATGCACGAAGATGAAGTGAGGAGCCTCTGATGAATTGCGATGAGAAGTATGGGCATGGAATAAAGAATGAGATGATCAAGTGAGTTTTTAAGTATGACAATTAAGATTTTGTGTAAACCACTCCATCTTGTGCGCCAAGAGGTGCACTTACTGCCGGACAATGAGCCACCACCTGGGGTCAATAGTCCCACAAATCAATGGAGAGTTTTCACTACTGCAATTGCGCTCGATATAGCTCCAGCAAGCGCTAATGCCCCACTGCTGTATCTGTTCTGCTCTTGTGACTGCACGTCTGGCTCCGCACCAAGCTCATCCGGACAGTATGTGGCCTTCCTCAACTCTGAGATATAGGAACATGTCTCATGCGCTTGGCAGTATCTCCAGTGTGGCTCAGCTCCAGCAGCGACTCATGGCAAAGATGGTGGTATCCTCACCACCCGCAGTGGTGAGGGCCCTTTTAACACGAGCCCCTTCATTGAATCCCGGTACTCTTATAGAACGGGAAGACTGTTGCTATTTCTCGCACATCAAGCCTTCTTCAGTACTGTTTCGATTTCCACACTCAAATTCCTCTTCAGTTTCATATAATTGCTTTGATTTTGATCTGGATTCCGTTAATCTCTATATCCGATTTGTTTTTCTCTTCTGATCATTCAAGAACATGGAGTGGGTTGCCCAAGAATGGCATACCTTGAAAGGAAATGAAATTGTCGTTCACCTCTTTTTTGTACTACACAACCTACAACACTGGATCATGTCTTTGAGCCGAACACCTTACCAGAATTTGGGCATGACTCGGTCTGTACCGTGACAAATTTACAAAAGGAAGTGGTCACGACGCCGGGTCCTCCCCATCCGCAGTGCTGCAAGAGCGGAGGTCCTTGATCTGATTGGACGGAATCTACCACACACTACAATGCTGACGCAAGCCGGGATCCATTCCCAAATCTTTCGACTTTTTGGTCGTCAGGTGAAGAAGTGGCCGGGAAAGTCCACGTTCTGATGCCTGATTGACTAAAATCTCAATCTCACATCTCCGATCGGATGATCTCTCAACCACTGTAGATCACATGTTTGCAAAAGCCCAACATTTCTCAGGTTTTGTCACACGGCCTAACATTTCAGGATTCTGATCGAGACACTGCACAGTAAGGTTGCGAGCGCTGCGCAGGACGGGCTGGATATAGTATTGTAAGTTCCAAGATGAAAACGGGACAAATTCGCACAGATTCTAAAGATTGAGTCCCGTTTCCCATCGGAATCTCTCCACGCATCTCGTGCTTACGCACGGCCGACCTCGATCCACTCCAAGCATCTCTCGTTCTCACCATAGGGCGGCCATGTGCTGTACTGTACACTTAGCGCTAACGTGGTCAACCCACTGGCCGGCTATTCTCCACGCACAAACCACGTACTTCTGTATAACCTGGTCAGGTCAATCGACCGTGGACTTTCTACTTATTAATGTTCAAACAGATTCTACTTTATTTTTGTTTCGACGTGCAACAATTTATTAACAATTACATTTAGATTTGGAACTAAGCCTAACTTCCGAATTGGAAGTTAAGTTCATTCTTAACTTTAAGAAAATGGTTGGCAACCGTACATATGGATTTTCGGTAATTTAAATCCGAGTATTGAGTTGTATAGATTTCGATGTTGACGCCATCTGTTTAGGTATATTGTTCTAGAATATTCCTTGGAAATAGTAACCTGTCGAGTTTGTCATCCTCCATGCTTCAAACCGCGTCAGAGTCAATCTACTGGAGCGTTGAGAATGGACCGGAACGTGGTCTCACTTGACTACAGTCACATAATAGGATGAAAATATCCTTGATCGAGTTTGAATCTCTAGTATTGCATACGAGCCAGAGAGTTGATAGCAAGCGATAGTGTGAAGATAGAAATCTAGATCGAAGTTCCATAGGATATCATAGTCAGTGCAATAGTGCAGGCGATCTGAATTCTAGGCTTTGACTGCTGCTCTTCGATGGAGTCCTTCGAGACATATATGGTACGGAGGACCAAGACGAAACGTTGAAGTTCTAACATCTTTACCTACCCTGACACTTAAACTCGTTAGCTACCATGGATAGCGACATGGATAATGCCTGTGGAATTTGGAGCGTGTGAGGAAATCCAGAAAGTGTGAGAGAAGCGTGAAGTTACTGGTACTTGCTACAAATTGAGCCAATCGGAAGGGAAATCAAAGTATCATAGTAAATTGAGCTGATCGAGCGAAGCATCGGTGTCAGATTTCTCCATGGTATTAAGTCACTGCAGCGATTACTCAAGGGAGTAGGGATTCCAAACCAAAATAATGGACAATAGCGGGTTTCAGAAATAATTATTCAGAAGTTCTATATATTTTCATATAAAAGAAGTTTTATATATTTTCATATAATTTTTTTGAAATGTTGACTAACTCGGTATGAGGCGCCGGTTGGAGGAAGAAAGTGATCCACTATGGACTTCTCTCCAAGTTCTTTATTATTAATGAACTCCATAAGAGGTGGTTAGTAGGAAATTAGGGATATGGAATTGTCAGTTTGCATTAATTATAATTTAGGGTCAATAAAGCGCTTGTTTTAGTGTGAATCTGGTTGCCACCAAAGGCGGGAGATGATTTTTCTCTAGATGTACGAGAACAACATGAGATGTACAAGAATGAGAAATTGATGGAGTGTGAAGAATGTGTGAAGGTGGGAAGGAGGGGGAATGAATTCAGTTGAATCGCAATCCAAATTCCACAATTTCCTTGTTTGAAAATCCCTTGTTCTAGTAGTACAAGTTCCAATGAAATCTCTTATTTTGCTCTCTTGTTCATTGTGTAGAGAATGTAAAGAGAGTACAACATGCAGAGAGGTAGCACTCGTGGGTGTTATTTTTTTGAGTTTAAGAATTGAGGAGAACATAGTAGAACATGCCGAGAGGTAGCACTTGTGGAGAACTGATTAGAAACATTAAGAAATGTATAAAATGGATCATACAATTAGATTTGGAGATATCTTTGTGTGAACTAGAAGATGAAGAGGGAGATTTAGATATGCTGGAGTTATCTATTAGTGGGTGGGAGTATGCACATACTCATAGGTACTTAGAACCCAGAGTTATGTACCCTTGTACTCAGCAAATTTGTGATGAAACATTTTAGAAGTCTAGAAGTGAAGGCACTCCACCAGCTGACTAGAATGGATGTTGATTCCTTTTCAACATTAGTACATTTGATAAAAGCTCACAATGTATTTGAAAGAACTATCGGTGGAAGCAAACACCGGTGTGGATCTAAGTAGCTCTAGCTCTTAAATGATTTGGGCTAGATAGATTTGATGCCCATATCATGGTAATGGAGCTTATGTTGCAAGGGGGTTAAACATTTGGTGCATTAGTGTGGGTTCAACAATTGCCTTTACTAACCAAGTTATGATAACCATATAAGATTTGATGAGGAGTCAAGTGGCATGGCTTGAGCACAAGAAGAGGTTGAGAATATTTTCAATTTTTGCACAAAAAGATTTCCTTGGTTGTGTAAGTTTGGTAGATGGAACACTAATTTCATATAGGATGGAGAAATCTAATTCAATAGAAAGTGCTCATATTCTATAAACAGCCAAGTGATTTGTGATGATAAAAGGAGAATTATACATATAATATGAATTTTATAAGAAATAAATGTTCAATGTTTAGTTTAAATAGTGTTTGTTTTCTTCTTTTAGTTTAGTTCATTAACATTGGTGCACATTCTTCTACATTTGCCACAATTTAGTTCAAGGTTAAATTTGATTTTTTTATTTGCAAGAATGCTAAGATCATGTCACAACATGATATGTTGAAAAGAATCATCATTATAGAATGATTTGAACCAAAGAGGTGGATGTCTTTGTTTCAAAGCCAAAGAGTACCTTTTAGGTGATTGCGGCTATGTATCTATGCATCACTTAGTCCTAACTTTCAAGTAGGCCCGAGCAAGAATTCAACAAATATCTGGCAAAGGAAAGGATGATAAATGAGCATTGTATAGGCGTATTGAAAGCTAGATAGTGCATTCTCTTTAGGAGTTGAGAACTTAAAGACAATAGTAGAAATTTAAAAAAAAAAGAAGGGTTTTGGTTTCTATTATTTTACATAATTTTTGTATCAATAGGTCAGATATTTGGTTAGAAGACAATGATGGATTTATTGAGGAAACTCAAATAGATTAAGAATTGTCTCTTAATGGAATGGAGCTTGGTAGAGAAGAAAGTAGGTCAAGGGTGCTGCAACAATGCCTTGCTCATCATCTTGAGTATATGGAATAATACCATGTTCCTCTATAATAAAAGTTTCATTTTATTATTCTCCTTCAATTTTTCAAGAATGTAAATCTAGTATTGTTTCCAAAATGTGATCGATGATCATAACACCAAGTTTACAAGTTAATATTCCAAGTTTGGCAAGTTGCTGCACATTGACACCAGTTGTGGATCTTATTTTATTTACAATTTAGTAATCTAAGATTAGCAAGTTGTTTCTTATTGAATGCCAGTTGCGGATCTTATGTAAGAAGGCAAGCAAACATTGGGTGACACTTAGTGTGCATTGAAAGGCATTGGATGACACCCCGTATACATTGGATGGTGCTGGTTGGTGCTTGCTGACGCTCAGTGTAATAAAGAAAAGTCACACATAAATGCTGGTAGACATTGGTTGCCACATGGTGTAGAGTGTCAATTTGTTATTATATAGAATTTTGCCCATCTGTGCTCAATGGTGCTGTTTGGCACCCATAAGTGCTCCTTCTTGTAGTAAAAATCTGGTGCACCGGTTGGCTACATGACATATCACATGTCATCATCAATTGCTGCTCAAAATTCAAAAATTTTCTCCACAAATATGGGTTCTTCCTAGTGAAGACGTTTCTTTTCAATGCAAGATATAGATTTATTTTTTCATGTGGGTGGCTAAATAAACTCTCCTCTTGCAAAGAAGTTTCATCGTTCATCAATTTATTTTGGGAAAATTTTTCGGGGGAAGTTTGCACTTCAACTAAAAATTTGGGATTTTCAAAGGAGGTGAGTGGTTATTTGAAGGAGGAGAGACATTTGGATTTTTCAAAGGGTGTACTTGTTTGAGTGTTGTTTGAGTTTTGAGAGAAGAATAAGGAGTTTGAGTTGTCAAGTTTAGGAGAGATTGGCTTTTTGAGACCAGATTTGCTTTTCAAGACCAAGATTCAAAACTTTGCAAGATTCAAGACTTTGCAAAAGGAGAGGAGAGGGTTCAAGAGAGTTTTAAGAGAGAAAAAGGAGTGTTTTTGAAATTCCAAGTGAGAAGTGAGAGGAGAGCAAGGAGTCCAATATTTTCCAAAATCAAGTTTCTTTCAAGTTTTGAAATTTCTCTAGAGTCTCCATGGTAGAAATTTGAGGTTATGAGAAGATTGTTGATGGTAAGGACATGAGGAATACTCAGGAAAGCGATTGGTTAATTGGTTTCCACACCATTCAACACCTAGCAAATCTCATAAAATGGTGTTAGATGGATAAACACCAAGTTTGAACTGTTGTTGCTGGAATCAAGGAGGTCATCTTGATGTAATCTACCTCACAATAACCCTTGGGCTACACTACTCACGTCCAAAGGTATTCTTCTCTTTCTACTTCTTCATATTTCTTGAGTTTTTGAAAGTTCAGTTTTCTTTTTCAGTATTTCTTGAAATTTTAGGGTCCCAATCATCAACACCAATGGGCATCACTCCATGCCAACCACCCTATCTTGTAGCATCTCCTCATGTCTCCTTGCATCTCACTACATCATCTGCACTTAAACTCTAAACCCAAATTTTTTTCCATTGCGTCAACAAGCATCATCCAGGGCGGCCTAATGTATTTTGCTGATTATTCCTTGTCTCATAGCTACAAATAATGCTACTATGCTTGCATGGCAGCACTAGCAAGTATCACCTTGCGTCCGTGGGCATCTCCTTGTATCACCTGTGTAACAATATGGAGTTTAGTGACGAAGTCAGTCAAGCTCATGAAGTAGCACATAAGACAAATTAGCCTAGAATATTCCGAAAGTATCTAGGAAGCTTCTTGGGAAGCTTCCCGGTTAGCTTAGCTTGCACCTTAAGTAAGTAGCTTCTAGAAGGAAGCTTCTAGAAGCTTCCAACTAGCTTAGCTTGCACGCCAAGTAGGCGGCTTCTAGAAGGAAGCTTCTTGAGAAGCTTCCTAGTTAACTTGGCTTGCACTCTAAGAAAGTGGCTTGAGGAAGCTTCTTGAGAAGCTTCTCAAGGGCCTTGTATGCTACCTATAAATACCAAAGCCAAAGCTCATGCTAGGCATTCGGAGTTTTCCCTCATTCAAGTGTCCCAATGTGAGTTTCCATTCTCCTATTTCTCTCCTCGGTTTTGGTCTTTTACATTGGTATTAGAGCAAGAATGTGATGGATGGAATTTATGGACCACCAAATCCACTTCCGCCAAACCATTGGGACTTTCATGTCCAGATATTACCAAAGCATCATTTCACACAATTCATCACCTCACGCTTTGGGCAGGATTTTCTACATATGATCACTGTGTTAGAGGAACCCTTGATACTTCCAGTTGTAACTTATGAAGAACGGTGGACGTGTTGTATCTATGTGTTAATCAACTAGATAAATTGAGGGTAGTGGAATAGAGTAGTAGTGATGGCGGCAATACCGGATGTTATCCTTGCAATGCAACAACAAATCAAGCATCTTACTTGATTGTTGGATGAACGAGACCAGCAACAACGAGAACAGATAGACAAAGCGCCAGTTTGAGATGGAGAAGATCGCATTTGATTTCCAAAACCCAAGGTGTTTGAAGGCAAGAATCTTCCAAGCACAGTGGAGAATTTTGTGTTTGACTGTGAACGTTACTTTGAAGCCACCAATCTTCAAGATGAGCGGAAACAAATTCTCTTGGCTTCTAGCCAGTTGGATGGCGTGGCAAAACTTTGGTGGTGATTCCGAGTAGAAAGAGCTGAACGACAAATTGTTACACCGATTTTGACATGGGCAGAATTCAAGGATGCAATACTTGGTCAATTTTAGACTATAAATGCCACCCAAGCTGCACTAGATAAATTGGCGGAGTTGAGGTAGATTGGCTCAGTGAGAAGCTACATCACACAATTTCAGAATATCATCATGCAAATTCCAGATATCCAAGAAGGTGAAGTTCTAGATCGATTTGTGTGAGGAATGAAGTCACGAACCTGATTGGAGGTGACCATGCGAGAGCCACAGAACGTAGAAGAAGCCATGCAATTGGCTGAGCATTTTGATTCCTTAGTTGCAACAACTTGGTCTCGACCTCAACCTACACAAAACCTACTAGTACCACAAGTGGAAGAACCGGTACCAATGGAGATTGATGCTATCCAACGAAGACCACTTGGCACAGTAGATAGCAAAAGATTACGACAAAATGGAGGTTGCTTTTATTGTCGCCAAGTTGGACATCGCATTGCTGAATGTCCACTTAGGAATGGGCGACCTTGACAAGTTGCCCAGATGGACTTTGTGGAACAAAATGATCAGGGAAACAAAGAATCCCAGTAGGAGATTTTGAGCCACCTACTGGGAGCTTGATTAGTTCCAATGGGATTGAAAGCTTGACCTATGCAAGTTTTCTTCACTTGCAAGGTACGATATCTAATCGGGGTTGTAGGATTTTGGTTGATTCTGGAAGTTTAGAGAATTGCATATCTATGCAAGTAGCAAAGGAATTGGGTATTCCTATCAAGCCAGTGATTGGAAGTAGTTTGATGATGGCGGATGGTAGAAAAGGTTCTGCATTCCGCACCTCACATCCTGTTACCTTCAAGATTGGGAAGGAGTATTTGGAGTGTATGAGGTTTGTAGTGGCACCTCTACACTATGATATCATTTTGGGTCTACCTTGGCTTGAACGTTACAAGGTTCAATTCGATTGGACCCGACATCAAATTCAAGTACAACACCAAGGTAGGAATTTCCGATTAGGTTGTCTGGCACCCCTGAGTAAGAAACCTAAGAATAGTCAGTCCCAAGATGGGAAGTTTGTTGAGAAGGGAGCCATAGAGCAAATCTGGAAGGGAGATGAGTCCCAAGATGGGAAGTTTGCCAAGAAGGCAACCATGGAGCAAGCTTGGAAGAGAGATGAGTCCCTAGAAGGGAAGTTTATTAATGAAGCAGCCATAGAGCAAGCTTTGGAAGAAGATAAGTCTGTATTCACGATGTGGATCAAGCCGATTGCACAAGAACAATCTGAGGAGGGCCAGGTGCCGCATCAAGCAACGGTTGATCGGATAGTTTAGGAGTTTGCAAATGTGTTTCTGGATGATCTGCCAAAGGGATTACCCTCTGATCGACGTATGCCCTTCAAGATTGAGTTATTTCCAGGGAGTACTCCAGTGAGTAGACCAATCTATTGGCTCTCACCAAAGGAGTTGGAGGAGTTGCGAACAACACTTACAAAGTTGTTGGAGAAGGATTTCATATGACATAGTACCTCTCCGTGGAGAGCACCGGTACTATTTGTTCCAAAGAAGGATGGAAGACTTCATTTTTGTATTGATTACCGTGGGCTCAATAAGCAAACCGTGAAGAATGCATATCCCTTGCCTTGGATTGATGACCTGCTTGATCAATTAAGTGGAGCACGCTACTTTTCCAAGCTAAATCTTCGTAGCGGCTATTGGCAAATTCCTATTGAAGGAGAGGACATGCAAAAGACTGCCTTTCGCACAAGGTATGGACATTTTGAGTGGAGAGTTCTACCTTTCGGACTCACTAATGCTCCAGCAATCTTCATGGATCAGATGCATCGGGTGTTAGAAGGACTATTGGATTAGTCTGTTATAGTGTTCTTAGATGATATCTTAATCTATAGTAGGACAAAGGCAGAACACAAGAATCATGTTCGAGAAGTCCTAAGATGACTACGACAGTGGAAATTTTACTGCAAGAAGTCAAAGCGTGGTTTTTGGCAGAAGGAGGTTACCTTCTTGGGTCATAAGATCTCATCAGAGGGGATCAAGATGGAAGAAGAGAAGATCAAGGCCATTACTGATTGGCCTACCCCAAAGGATGCTACCAAAGTACGAGCATTCAATGGATTGGCTAGTTTTTACCGACGGTTCATCCCTATTATGCTCACGTGGCTGCACCATTGACTGACCTCTTGGGAAAGAACTCGAGCTTCCAATGGACCACCAAGCATGAAGAAGCATTCCAGAAGTTAAAGCATATGGTGTCTTCAAGACCCATTCTTCAACCATATGATCCTCAACTACCTTGTGTGGTTGATTTTGATGCTTCTAACTTTGCAATTGGAGCTGTGTTGCAACAAGAACTTCCAGATGGACTACATCCTATTGCCTTTGTGTCTCGCCGACTAAATACAGCTGAAAGAAATTACTCTGCTCAAGATCGGGAACAACTTGCAATGGTATATGCCACCAAGGTATGGAGGCATTATCTCTTGGGGAAACAAGTGATCATGCAAACTGATCACAAGCCATTGTTGTAGACCTTACACCTAGAGCACATGAAGAGTCGACATCATCGATGGGAAGAGCAACTCCAATCATTGATGGGAAGAGCAACTCAAACTTGAGTACAAACCAAGTCGGTTCCATGTCATCCTTGATGCTCTATCACGACGACCTGATTTGAAGTCTCTTCCTCTCATCGTGGCAGCAATTACGACGGTGTCAATTGATCCCAAGATTCATAACAAGTTTTGGTTAGCTCTACAGCAAGATCCCTTCTTCCAAATGGTACATGGTCGGTTAACAATAGGTGACAAGGAGTAAAACACCTTCTCCTTCAAGGAAGGCCTTCTATCCCATGCGGACCGGATCTATGTTCCAGCCAAAGGTGATCTTTGACTTGTGCACCTTCAAGAAGCCTATGATTTACCCATTGTTGGTCACATGGGTGTGGACAAGACCTTAGGTACCCTCCAACGTCAATGGTGGTGGCCCAACATGACATGGGATGTTCGAGAATTTGTCCGATCGTGTGAGAGCTGCCATCGTAACAAGACCAGCAACCAAAAGCCGGGTGGACTCCTTCAACCACTTGCCGTTCCATCAGCTCGTTGGGAGCATGTGAGCTTGGCTCTCATCACATCCTTGCCAAAGACAAAACAAGGACACACCGCCATCATGGTGTTTGTGGATAAGCTTAGTAAGCAAATCCACTTGGCACCAACCTGTGATATCGTGGATGCTCCAACCTTAGCGCAAATCTACTTCGACAATGTCTTCAAGCATCATGGAATGCCACACGTACTCATCTCCGACCGTGATCCTTGCTTTACCGGGAAGTTTTGGCAAGCACTCTTTCAGATACTCGGCACTAAGCTTGCTTTGTCCACGACCTATCATCCTCAAACTGATGGACAAACCAAACGTGCAAATTGTACATTGGAGGATATGTTGCGTGCCTTTGTCAATGTCCACCATACCAATTGGGATGAATGTCTTGCCACTGCTGAATTTGCCTACAACAATTCCAAACAGGCAAGCACCGGATTCTCTCCTTTCTTTCTCAATTTTGGCCAAGATCCGCTTGTTCTAGATTCTCTTCTTGCTCCCCCTCCATCTTAGGTTCCTCATACTTCCACATTCTTGACCACTATATCCCAATCTCTCCAACAAGCCAAGTCTCACCTCCTTGTTGCTCAGAATCGCCAAAAACAATATGCGGACCACCATCGTCGAGATCTCACCTTTGAAGTCGGTGATAAAGTCATGCTATCCTCTAGTAACCTCCCTCTCCCACTTGATACCCAAGTTCGTAAACTTGCTCCTAATTGGATAGGACCTTTTGATATCACCCAAATTGTCTCTCCTGTTGCTTATCGTCTTGCCTTGCCTTGTCACATGCGTATCCATCCTATCTTTCATGTTTCCAAGTTGAAGCCCTTTGTTCCTAACCCCTCTTCCTTTTCCTCTCGAGTCCAACCTCCTCCTCTTCCTATCCCTATCAATGATCATGAGGAGTACGAAGTTGATCGTATCCTTGCGTGTCGCCACATTCAATGAGGCCGTCGCCAACATACGGAGTACAAGGTCCTTTGGAAAGGGTATCCCCTTCATGATGCCACTTGGGAACCTCTTTCTCACCTTTACAATGCACAGACGGCCATCCAGGAATTTGAAGCTTCACAGGCAACGAGGACGTCACCAACTAGCAGCGGGAAAATATGTAACAATATGGAGTTTAGCGACGAAGTCAGTCAGGCTCACGAAGTAGCACATAAGACAAATTAGACTAGAATATTCCGGAAGTATCTAGGAAGCTTCTTGGGAAGCTTCTCGGTTAGCTTAGCTTGCACCTTAAGTAAGTAGCTTCTAGAAGGAAGCTTCTAGAAGCTTCCAACTAGCTTAGCTTGCACGCCAAGTATGCGGCTTCTAGAAGGAAGCTTCTTGAGAAGCTTCCTAGTTAACTTGGCTTGCACTCTAAGAAAGTGGCTTGAGGAAGCTTCTTGAGAAGCTTCTCAAGGGCCTTGTATGCTACCTATAAATACCAAGGCCAAAGCTCATGCTAGGCATTCAGAGTTTTCACTCATTCAAGTGTCCCAATATGAGTTTCCATTCTCCTATTTCTCTCCTTGGTTTCGGTCTTTTACAACCTGCACTTAACTTCTATTGAATCTTTTCTTTCTTATTGCATTGATAGGCATCATTTGGCACCATTTTAAGGTTTTGTCTTGATTTTTCCATGTCTTGTAGTAACACCCAATGCTGCTATGCCTATTCAACAGCATCTGTTGTTGTATTATGGTCTCCATAGCCAATGAAAAAGTAAACTTGTAAAAGACTGAGACAGAGGAGAGAAAAAGGAGAATGGAAGATCATATTGGGACACTTGAGTGTGGGAAACTCCAAATCCTAGCATGAGGTTTGGCTTTGGTATTTATAGAGAGTATACAAAGCTCTTGAGAAGCTTCTTAAGAAGCTTCCTTGAGCCACTTTCTTGGAATGCAAGCCAAGTTAACCGAGAAGCTTCTTAAGAAGCTTTCTTCTGAAAGCCGCCTATTTGGCTTACAAGCTAAGCTAGATGGAAGCTTCTAGAAGCCTCCTTCTAGAAGTTATTTACTTGGGGTGCAAGCTAAGCTAGCCTAGAAGCTTTGCAAGAAGTTTCATAGATACTTCTAGAATATTCTAGGCTAATTTGGCCTCTTTTCTACTTTGTTAACCCTCACTAACTTCATTGCTAAACTCCATATTGTTACATATTCCCCCACCGCTAGTTGGTGATGTCCTCATTGCCATTGAAGCTTCAAACTCATGGATGGCCATTTGTGCATTCTGGAGATGAGAAAGAGGTTCCCATGTGCACTTATGAAGGGGATACCCTTTCCAAAGGACCTTGTACTCCTATGTTGTTGGTGGCCTTGAGGAATGTGGCAATATGCAAGAATATGATCAACTTTGTATTTCTCATGATCATTGATAGGGATGGGGAGGAGGTTGGACATGAGAGGAAAAAAAGATGGATTAAGGACAAAGGGTTTCAACTATGAAATATGAAATATGAAATATTGAAAGACAAGGTAGATGTGCATATGACAAGGTAAGGCAAAGCAAGCAACAATATAAGCAATAAGAGAAATAATTTGTGTGACCTCAAAAGGTCCTATCCAATTAGGAGTAAGTTTATGGACTTTGGTATCAAGTGGGAAGGGTAGGTTACTAGATGCAAGCATGACCTTATCACCAACTTGAAAGGTGAGATCACTATGATGGTGGTCTACATATTTTTTAATGACAATTTTGGGCAACAAGGAGGTGAGATTTGGCTTGTTGGAAGGATTGGGATATGGTGGTCAAGAAGGTTGAAGTATGAGGGACATGAGATGGAGGAAGAGCAAGAAAAGAATCTTAAACAAGTGTATCTTGGCCAAAATTGAGGAAGAAAGGAGAGAATCTAGTGTTTGCCTATTTGGAATTATTATAAGCAAACTCCATAGTTGCAAGACATTCATCTCAATTGGTATCGTGAACGTTGACAAAGGCACAAAGCATATCCTCCAAGGTGCAATTTTCACATTCATTTTTTCCATTAGTTTGAGGATGATAGGCCATGGACAAAGCAAGCTTGGTGCCGTGTATTTGGAAGAGTGCTTGCCAAAACTTTCCAATCAATCGAGGATCATGGTTGGAGATGAGTACACGCGGCATCCCATGGTGCTTGAAGACCTTGTCAAAATAGATTTATGCTAAAATTAGAGCATCCACAGAATCAACGGTTGGTGCTAAATAGATTTTCTTACTAAGCTTATCCACAAACATCACAATCATTGTGTGACCTTACTTCATCTTGGGCAAGGATGTGATGAGATCCAAGCTCATGTGTTCCCATCAAGAAGATGGAATAGGGAGTGGTTGAAGGAGTCCACTCAATTTCTAGTTGCTAGCCTTGTTATGTTGGCAGCTCTCACATGATTAGACAAACTCTTGAACATCTTGTGTTATGTTGGGCCACCATTTGCGTTAGATAGTACCCAAGGTCTTGTCAACACCCATATGACCAGCAATTGCTAAATCATGGGCTTCTTTTAGGCACACAAGCTGAATATCACCCTTGGCTGGAACATAAATCTGATTCTCATAGAATATAAAACCTTCCTTATAGGAGAAGGTGTTGTACTCCTCATTGCATGCAGCAAGATGACCTTACATCATTTGAAAGAAAGGATCTTGTTGTAGAGTTGTCTTAAACTTGATTTGGACTTTGGAATCAATTGATACCATCATAAATGCTGCCATGATGAGTGGAAGACACTTCAAATCAGGTCATTGTGATAGGGCATCAGGGATGACATGGAACCAACCGAGTTTGTACTAAAGTTTGATATCAAAATATTGTAGTTGTTCCTCCCATCAATGCTGTCTACTCTTCATGTGTTCCAAGTGTAATGTCTACAACAATGGTGTGTGATCAGTTTGCATGATCAATTGTTTCCCCAAGAGATAATGCCTACATACCTTAGTGGCATATATCGTTGTGCGTTTTTCTTGATCTTGAGTAGAGTAATTCCTTTCAGCCATATTTAGTCGGAAAGACACGAAGGCAATTGGATATAGTCCATTTGGGAATTCTTGCTACAACATGGCTCCAATTGCAAAGTTAGAAGCATCACAATCAACCACACAAGGTAATTGAGTATCATATGGTTGAAGGATGGGTCTTGAAGACACCATATGTTTCAGCTTCTGGAATGTTTCTTTGTGCTTGGCAATCCATTGAAAATTCAAGTTCCTCCCCAAGAGATCAGTCAATGGTGCGGCCACATGAGCATAATAGTGGATGAGCCGTCGGTAAAAATTGGCCAATCCATTAAATGCATATACTTTTGTAGCATCCTTTGGAGTAGCCCAATCAATAATGGCTTTGATTTTCTCCTCTTCCATCTTGATCTCCTTTGATGAGATCTTGTGACCCAAGAAGGTAACTTCCTTCTACCAAAAAGCACACTTCAACTTCTTGCAATAAAATTTCCAATGTTGTAGTCATCTTAGGACTTCTTGCATGTGATTCATGTGTTCTACCTCTATCTTGCTATAGATTAAGATATCATCTAAGAACACAACCACATACCAATCTAATAGTCCATCCAACACCCGATGCATTTGGTCTATGAAGATTGCTAGAGTATTTGCAAACCAAAAAGGTATAACTCTCTACTCAAAATGCCCATACCTTATGCAAAAGGTAATCTTTTGCCCATCCTCCCCATCAATGGAGATTTGCTAATAGTTGCTGCAAAGATCGAACTTGGAGAAGTACCATGCTCCACTGAATTGATCAAGCAAGTCATCAATTCAAGGCAAGGGAAATACATTCTTCACTATTTGTTTATTGAGCCCATGGTAGTCAATACATAAACAAAGTCCTCCATCCTTTTTTGGAACAAATAGTATTGGTGCTTTCTAAGGAGATGTACTATGTGATATGATATCCTTCTCCAACAACTCCGTAAGTGTTGTTCACAACTCCTCCAACTTCTTTGGTGAAAGCCAATAGATTGGTCTATTCACTAGAGTACTCCTTGGCAATAACTCAATCTTGAAGGGGATATCACAATCGTAAGGTTATCCCTTTGGTAGATTGTCTGGAAACACATCCACAAACTCCTGAATTATTTGATCAACCATTTCTTGATTAGGTTCTTGACTCTCCTTAGATTCTCCTTGTGCAATCGGCTTGATTTACACCACAAAAACAAACTTATCCTCCTTCAAAGCTTGCTCTATGATTGCTTCACTAAAAAAACTTCCCATCTAGGGACTCATCTCCCTTCAAGCTTAGTCCATGGTTGCTTTCTTGACAAACTTCCCATCTTAGGACTCATCTCCCTTCAAAGCTTGCTCTATGGCTACCTTCTTGACAAGCTTCCCATCTTGGGACTGACTATTCTTAGGTGTTTTACTTAGAGGTACTAGACAACCTAATTAGGAAGTCCTACTTTGGCGTTGTACTTGAATTTTTTTGTCGGTTCCAATCAAATTGAAGTTTATGATGTTCAAGCCAAGGTAGACCTAGAATGACATCATAGTGTAGATGTGTCACTACAAATCTTATACACTCCAAATCCTGTTTCCCAATCTTGAAGATAACAATATATAAGGTATATAATATAGACCCCTTTCTAGCATCTGCCACATCAATCTATTCCAATTACATGCTTGATAAGAATATGTAATTCTTTTGCTAATTGCATGGACAAGCAAGTTTTTGAACTTCCCAAATCAACCAAAATTTTACAACCACAATCAGATATCATACCTTGCAAGTGAAGCAAACTTGCATAGGTCAAGCCTTCAATCCCATTAGAACTAATCAAGTTCTCAACAAGCGGCTCAAAATCTCCTATTGGGATTCCTTGTTTCCTTGATCATTCTGCTTCACAAACTCCATTTGGGCAACTTGTCGAGGTCACCTATTCTTGAGTGGACATTCAACAATGCAATGTCTAATTTGGAAACAATAGAAAAAACCATCATTCTGTCATAGTTTCTTTCTATCTATAGTGCAAAGTGGTCTCTATTGAATGACATCAATCTCCATTAGTGTTGGCTCCTCCACCCATTTGTAGTGTATTGGTAGGTTCTGTAGAAAGTTTATCTTTGACCAAGTTTGAGAGCTTGTCAAAGGAGCTGTATTAATTAGATTGTGACTTGCTTCATACCATTAGAAATTTTATGTCAAAGGCTTTTTAATGGGTTCTAGATCATTTGATTCAAAGGAACACAAAAAAGTTATTATTAATTGAATTACACCCATCAAAATGATATAGAATTACTCTACTTGGAGTACAAGAAATTTGGAAAATAGATTTAAATCAGCTTGAGGATAGACAAGGAGGCTCTAAAGCTGATTTCCACCAAAAGCATGGAGAGTTGTTGCTAAATTCTTGTGGTTGGATCCTCTTTGTGCTTGCATGCTTGTTTGTATGCCCAATTAGTTTGGATTGGTGTGCAGGCGTTGCACTTAGGTTCTTTCCTTCTAGGATGTTTTTTATTTCTCCTTGGTAATGTTTGAAGTGATGATCATAAAACTAGGAGTGTGTGTTATGATGACAAGTTAGGTTGCCCATTACTTCCCTACTTGAAAGAAGGAATCTTAGAAAGAAGAGTGGAGGGTTTTATTGGCTAGGTACCATGCACACTCAAACTAGTAGAGACAAATTTATATACAACCTCTGATCCATAAGCTCCACAACTAGGCACCCCCCTATGTGTTCCCTAAGAGAGAAAGGAAAATTACAACACCACGGGGCGTTGCCCTACAACAACCTTACAAAAATTCCTTGTCCTTCCATTACCAAGGATGGCATCCCACAACATTCCTACATTTTTTTGCTATTTAAGGGCATCATCGAGCTGCATCCAATGGCTGCTTGTATGAGTAATGAGGCTTACACTTTTTTGGTTGGTGATTTTTATAGGTACTTGCATGTATAGAGTTTGCAAGTTCTTCAAAAAAGAAATCTTGCATAGGTTTGGTTAAAGAGAGGCAATTTCAATTGAATATGGATATAATTAGAGATGCACTTGCAATGCCAAGAGGGAGGACACCAAGAAGGAGGACTGTTCCTTACACAACTATTTCAGATTGGTTTCCACAAAGAGACAAGGTTTCAAAGAGGTATTTGGCAAGGCAATGTGTATATCATATGTTTAGGGCTTTCTTCTAGTTGATGGATGCACTTGTAGCTCAAACTATTTGGCCCAAGATTATACATGGGCATTTGGTTCTCAACACCAAGATAATGGAGGATTACAATTGGAGGGACTTAGCACTTTGAGCTATCACTACAAAGGTGAGGAGTTTCCAAAGCAAATTGAGAAGACCTAAGGAGATACTCACTCATCTTCCTTGGGCAAAAACACACTCACCTCTTTGTGGAGAGAGGTTACATTCTTGAGGAAGAAGTGTCATACTTGAGTGATGGAGAGGAGGAGATTATACACGATGAAGAGAATGATGATGATGATGATGATGAGAATGGAGAGAGAGTGAGAACAAGGACAAGAATGTTGATGATAAGGAAGATGAGGATAGTGAGTGATTGATTAGATTTGAGTTTTTGCATATTTTTTATATTTTCATTGTTTGACAATACATACATACAAAGTTCTATTGTTTACACAATTATTGGATTTAATAAATGAGTGAATTTAAAATGCCTCAATTAATGAAATTGTTTATTTACTTGATTGAAAGTGATTTTTACTTGATGGATGACTATATGTACCTATTGTGAATAGATGTTCAACAAATTAGTGTTGAAATACATGCCTTACTAGTAGTGAGGTTATTGAGTGAGAGTTTTAGGGAGAGAGTTCATTCTCCATCATCCTTTGAGATAGCTCCATCTCCTTCTTCTTCCCCTTCTCTCTCTATGGAGAGTGCACTTCACTCCTTGCACCCAAGAGTCCCTTCACCCTCTTGTTTTTTTGACATAAAGTGTGTTTTAGATGATTATATTTGAGTGGCTGAGGAGGGAGAGAGACTTCTGGTTGAGCGGGAGAGTAGATTCAAGAGTGTAGAGGAGTAAAAAAGTGCTTGAGCGCAAGAGCGTAAGTGCTTGAGCGTAAGTGCTTGAGCGCAAGAGTAGATTGGAGAGTTTAGAGGAACAAAAGAGATTAGTGCTTGAGTGTGAGAGTAGACTAGAGAGTTTGGAGGAGCATGATAGATTGTTGTTAAAGAGAGAGAGGCTTTTTTATGAGCAAGAAGATACTCTTGCTACAAAGGAAGAGATGCATCTGACCTTTACTAATGAGCTGGAAAGAGAGAGAGAGAGAGTAGAAGTTAGCTGACTTGGACTTGGATATCCTAGGTGCCAATTCCATGGCTGAGGATTATAAGATCTAATAATAGAATCATGCACAAGAGTTAGCATTTTCTATGGAGAGGTGCAAGAGTGCACATGTTCAGGTAGAGGAGAGTGAGAGTAGTCTAGCTTAGTTGAGGGCTCATATGGCTTATCTTGGACCAAGATTACATACTATTGCTTGCTAGACTTGTAGTAAGATGCTGACCCAAACAAATGTCACCCATGTATTACCCTATAGTGTTATGACTTGAGAGACAAAACTTTTGCCTCCCATTCCTTGCCTCAAAATGTGGTGACTAAAGGGGCTCAAACTAAGTTTAGAGAGAGGCTTTGTCTATTAGGAGAGTATATTCCATGTATTCTCTTACCAAGATTCCTACCAAAAAAGATTATTATTGTGGATGTTACTTGTTAGGCACCATTATGGCTTTGTGGTAGCACTAGTTTCCATGCATGGGAGAGCTGGATGACCAAGCATAACTAGTGCTCTCACATATAGTCAGGGCTTGTAGGGTGGGTAGCACGTCCTGGTGTTAGCTATTTCATTTAGTTTTGTTTGTTACACTTTGAGGTCATCTTGTGGATAGATCTTTTGCCGGTTGGAAATGAGTGGTTGTTATGGAGCATGTGGTAGTGGTTAGAACTCCTAGAGGGAGTTCACACTAGGTCTTGCATCATGGTATATTTTTGTTTTGTAGATGTCTAGTGAGATGATGAGTTCAGAGTTCACATGAGCATCTCACTTCATTAGGTTTACCTCTTTGTGATCTTTTGATCTTTGATAGTTATGCATTCTCTTATGGGTAGGAACCATTTACATGGTGCTATCCATCCTACCCACTTCTGTCCTTACAAGGCAGAGTAAACATCATACACTTGGTAATTTGACCCTTTGATGAGTGCATTGGATGATTTGTCCATGATGAAAGGCCTATTATTAGTTGGGCAAAAGAGGAGTGGACATCCGGTAGATTGAGTTCTTATAAAAGTGATCCATATCCCCTTTTGGCCAATGCAATCAAGCACTGACTATTGGATGTGAGCAACTCGTGCCTTTGGTGGTAATTGAGTCCATTTAGGATTAACATGATGTATACCAACGTAGACTTGAGGATGTTGTAGTAGCACATAGACTCCATGTTGCATCTCCCTCTTCTTCTTCACCTCCTTCTCCTCCAACATAGTGACTAGCTTTAGTGCCTACACATTTATACACATCTTATGTATCATATTCATTATTATACTATTATTTCTATTCTCAATTTCTCTTTGTCAAACTCTCATATCTCTTATCATGTGATATGTATCATATTTTTGAAATTTTTTTATTTACACTTTGCTCCTCTCTCAATCCTTATATCACTTGTGCCTTGACACTTTGCTCCACTCTCATTCCTCATATCATTTGAAATTTATTGCTCTTGAATATTTATAATTGGGTTTCACCTAATGCCTATGTGCACCACTTGCTAACAACAGGTGCCATCACGTGTCTTCCTAAACCCAACCAACATCACTTGGCTTTGGTGTACTTTGGCACACTTTGGCTTTGGTACACTTTGGCCTACATCACCTTGTGGCATTGGGCACCTATGTGCACTTCTGAATTGACATCACTTGGTGCTTATGCGTGCTACATGCTCACAACTAGTGCCATTGTGCATATCCTAATCTCAATTGGTGTCACTTGGCTTTGGTGCACACTTTGGCATGCAGCACCTTGTGGCATTGGGCAAGATGAGGCACCACTACAAAGTGATGTCTAGCATTAACATGCAGTAGGGTGTGCCATAGTCATAATATGCAGTACTTAATCATAATAGAAGTCAATTTAACTCATGTTTATTATATACATATTAGATTTTCATTGAGATTGTATCATGTTCACTATCATTAGAGTATGAATTTGGAGCAAGATTTTTTGGCTCAAGATTGTAACTTGTAACAAAAGGTTTGATTTCATGATAAACTTGAGTTAGCACTTTGAAATATAGACTTATTTCCTCAGGAATTTTTCCTCCTTATAGGAGACTTATTTTGATTTCATGAGTACTCCTTGACTCTAAACTCATCTCCTTGAACCTGTGTTTGTTTGCCCTAGCTTTCTTTTTATTCACACTCAATTTCTTCACAATTTCAACTTTCATCTTCTTTGTCTCCAATCTAACACACTTATTCATAACACTTTTTCTCTCTTTTTCTCATTTTGGTGGCTTCTAGTTCATCTAGTCATAAATTCTCCCTTGATTCTACAAATATTGGCTTTCAATATGGTTGTCTTTGCTAAATCTTGAGACAATGACATACTAGGTGATATTTTGGATACCTAACTTGTTGATATTCCATATTTTCTTCTCTTTGGGTCATGTTTTCTTTCTTGGTCAAGGAATGCACCCTTTGACCCATCTCTTGTAGAAGTCAATGGAGGTGGTGTAACAAAAGCTGAGTTCTCTACTAATGCAACAAATTGTAACTCCTCCTTGGATGATCTATGAGCCGGCCTGTCTCTCACTCAGGATGAACCTCTGATGGCTATTATGGTAGCGCACCATGGACTAAGAAGGCAAGGAATCCCAACTCCATCATACTCCTCCAAGGCTAACACTCCAAGACTCAAGACATTGCTCACTAGAGAACTCAATGAGAGAGAGATAGTTGCAAATGAAAAGATGATGAGTACCTCCTCACCCTTGTTTATATACTTGTGAAATAGTTACATACCAAAGTTACTAATTACCGCAATAACTCAAGTTACTAGACTAAAAGTCAAGTAAAGTAAAAAAGTAGAAAAGAATATCCATTCACATGGGCATATTCCTCTAAGCATGTGGTCTTATCTTGACCCAACCACTAAGTCAAGGATTCCTTCACATGGGCTATCCTTGGACTAAAGAAGAATCCAAAACAAAAAGGCTTGCGGGCCAAAGAGTTCCCAACTCTTTCCTCAAAGCCAAACACCTAGGAATAATACCAAGTCAACACACTAAAATCCAAAATAGTGGTGCTCATCTTTTCTACTTCCTTTAAAGTAAGGTCCCTTCTATCTTAGCTATGACTAACTTTAGCTAACCATGACTATTATAGAACCATCCTTTATCTCTATATAAATAATATCTCTTAAGTACTTGTAATACCAAGCTAAATATCACAATACCACACACATGCACAAATGGGTGTTACAGAACAAACTTTACTTACTGATTACCACAAAAGTGATACTTGCTGGCTTATCACACTTAAACATTGCTATTAGAGCCCTAACTATACCCCTTCTTATTGGGTCTTTATAATGGTCTACCTTATACCTATTCTTAGTGTGAGGAGCACTAAAAGAATTCCTCACCTCTATAGTCTCTTCCAAAGAATCACACTTTTGGTAGAAGGTGACTCCTCTTGCTTCTCCTACTTCTTTCTCCAAGAGCAACCTCCAATCCTACTCAATCCATCAAGTTGGATTTCCTTTCTTCCCTTTTGCCTCATGACAATCTTTGCAATTGCAAGCAGTGATTTTTACCATGAACCCTGGAAAACTTAAGTTCCAATTCCATGCTAGAAAGGTGATAGAAAGTCTGCTCAAGACTTTGATCCTTGCCATTATGTCTTATCTCTGAATTGCAAGACTCCTCATTGAACTCTGCTTGCTACTCTTGGGTGGCATTGTATATTTTTCAACCCTTGGTCTTTGAAAGATCAAACCTTCTCCAAAGCCCAAGATTCTAGCTCCTTTAGGACAACTATTGAGAGGCATAGGATATCATCATGACATTTCAGAACTTCCTCAATCAAGTCTTAATCTTGTAGTATTTCATTGCACAATCATTCTTTAGTCGATCTTCAATTGAGACTCACAGATTGTACGTGTTTGACAGAGAGAGCCAAATACTAAGAAACTAGCACATATGGTCTAGAGGGAGGTATATGGCTTCCACATAGGAGATGGTTACCGACCCTACAAAAGGAACTGACGGGTGCCTGCATGTTTTTCATCACTCTCAATGTCATCTTGATCCCAAAGTAGCCATTTTCTTTACCTGTACCTTCTTGATTTGCTAGGCCCAAGAAAAGTTGTTACAAGTTCTTCATATTGGGTTGCACATCTTGATGCAAAGTAACCTTACTCTAGGTCTATCATTCTGTAAGTCCAACTTGAGTCCTTCTAACTCTAACATGAAGTTTGACTTCTTTTGGTATACTTTGAACATACAGTTCTCCTCTTTTCTTCTTCATTAGGCTGCAATTTGGCTCCAACAATACAATTTTTCTTTAAAACTTGTCAAAAAATGATGGAATGATAGAATTCTTCCTTGTTTGCTTGATCCTTGCTTGATTTCTTGATCAACATGTCAATGCCTTGATAGGATGAGGTAGTTCTATAGTATTGATGGTCTGATTTTCTACTAAATTTTCTAAAATTGCACCCTTGTAATGAAAGCTAACTAACTCAAAGAGAACTCCCTCCGCATATGAGGGGTAGAATGTGCTTTTGTGGAGAAGTAAGATAATTTTATTTGGAGTAACTGATGATGGAGAGAGGTCAAGTATAAATATTTGGAGTTACTTCCATAGGGAAGGAGACACCTTAAGACTAACACCCAACTATCAAAAATTATGATGATTATTTGTGTGAAAATGGTTGTTCTTTTATTCTTTGTACCTTCTTTGTGACTTTGCTCTCTTCTAGGTGCTGTCTCTACCCAGGAGATGAAGAAAAACCAATGATGGACTCATTTGTGATATTTTCTTTGTATCTAACCATTTTTAAAACATATCTTGAGAGAATGACCTATTCTTGATCAAAGTATTGCAATTTTGTGTTGAGTGAGTTGTTACAATGACAACCCTAAATGGAAATCAAAACTAATCTACTTCCAAAAATCAACCTAATGCACAGTCAATACCCACACCAGATCCCACACTTTGTAAATAGACGATATGATCTAAGGATGGCCTATTGGCATCACTCTTCACATGTTGGAAATATTGTATTCTAAGTTAGCTCCATGAGTTGAACAAATTCCACTAAAGCAAGAATGAAAGATTAACAATGAGCCAAGTACCACACATGCAAATGATGTGAAGAAAAACCCTAGGGACCATTGGGATGAGAAAAACCTCCAATTCATCTAAGGATTACTTTAGCAGTTCTTTCTTTCTCAATCAGAATAGTAAGAGTTCTAGTAAAATAAGAAGATTGAGTGGAGATCACATGGCTTGAGAAAGAATTTGAGAGGAATCAAGAGTTTAAGGAGTGGAGAATTAAATGACTAGAGTAGTTGCAAAGATTAGATAAGAATTTGAGAGAAAGCAATTCTTGCCATATTGCTCACTCACCATAGCATTTTGTTTTAATGAAATTTGGGAGGAGAGAGAAAGAGAGGTGAAGAGAGTACTAAGTTGCCAATTTATTCCTTGCCCATTCTCAAGTGACCAAACTTAAACTAAAAAAAATTTGCAAGTCTTGAGAAGAATTTCAAGAGGAATCAAGAGAGTGGAGAGTGGGAAATTGAGTGATATGAGTAGTAAGACAAATTAGAGTGAGAGTCAATGCTTCCCAATCTACCAATGAAGTCTAGTCCTTTTCATGGCATATGCAAGTAAAATAGAAAGTCAAATGTTAGTCCAAGGAATGGGTTGATCAATTTCATGGGAATCAAGCCAAGGAGAATGTGCTCCACATTTGAGAGAAGTAATTGAATTTGAGAGGCAAACACATCTAGTTAAAAGTGGTGTTAGGAGAGAATCATGAACTAGGTAAAATTCCTTTATGAAGAAGTTACATTCCCAATGTTGGAGTCAAAGGTGTAGTGTAGTGTAGTGTAAAACTTTGGGATATCAATAAACTCCTTACTTGGGAGATAGGATAGGTATTGATCTCCAAGAAGATTGACAAAGTAAGTTATTTCTTCTAATTAGACTTAATGATAGCAATTGTGGAAGAGGCCAAAGTGGTAACTATAGTCTAAGAGGAGAAAGCAAGGAGTGGGGTAAGACCAAGAGTAGAGGAGGTAGTTATCACAAGAATGACTAAACCCAAATTAATATCCAAGCTCAACCTCAAGAAATTGATACTTGCAATACTTGATCTAACAATAGAACAAGAGGAATTGAGAGTTCATTTTCACACCATTGTATGCAATTGCTTATTTGAAGCCTTTTGGGACTATCAAATGGAGTTTATGGTAATAATAGAGCTAATAATTTGGAAGAAACTTGAGGGCATAGATTTTGACACCCATTGGTATATGTATGCTCTATTATGATATTTAGTTTGGTATTGCAAGTAGTTCAAATATATTATTTATATAAATTTAAAACAAGCTTCTACATTAGCCATAATTAGCTAGATTTATTTATAGCCAAGATAGAGGTGACTCTAATTTAGAGGAAGGTGAAAGAGTCAGTACAAATATTTTGGATTTTAGTGTATTGACTTGGTATTATTTCTAGATATTTGGCTTTGAGGAAAGAGTTAAAAACTCTTGGACACCCACAAGCCTTTTAGGTTTGGATTCTTTTAGAGTCTAAGGATAACCCATGTGAAAGAATTCTTGAATTAATAGTTGGGTCAAGATAAGGTCACATCTTAGGGGATTACTCCCATGAGCTTGAATATTATGACTTTTTGCCTGGTAACTTGAGTTACTATGGTAATTAGCGACTTTGGTGTGTAACTATTTTACACGTATATAAATTAGAGATGAGAAGGTACTCATCATCCTTTCATTTGCAATTATTTCTCTCATTGAGTTCTTTAGTGAGCAATGGCTTGAGTCTTGGTGATGCCTTGGAGGAGTGTGATGGAGTTGGTTCTTTGCCTTCTTAATCTTGTAACACCCATTTGTGCATGTGTGTGATATTGTGATATTGTGATATTTAGTTTGGTATTACAAGTTCTTGAGAGATATTATTTATATAGAGGTAAAGGATGGTTCTACCTTATTCATGAGTAGCTAAAGTTAGTCATAGCTAAAATAGAGGTAGCCTTACTTTAGAGGAAGTGGAAAAGATGAGCACCACTATTTTGGATTCTAGTGTATTGACTTGGTATTATTCTTAGGTGTTTGGCTTTGAAGAAAGAGTTGAGAACTCTTGGACCCACAAGCCTTTTTGTTTTAGATTCTTCTATTGTTTGAGGATAGCCCTTGATTTAGCAGTTGGGTCAAGATAAGACCACATGCTTAAGAGAATATGCCCATGTGGATGGATATTCCTTTTTACTTTTTGACTTTACTTGACTTTTGGCCTAGTAAACTTGAGTTACTACGGTAATTAGAAACTTTGGTGCATAACTATTTCACAAGTATATAAACTAGGGGTGAGGAGGTACTCATCATCCTTTCATTTACAACTATCTCTCTCTCATTGAGTTCTCTAGTGAGAAATGTCTTGGGTCTAGGAGTGTTAGCCTTGGAGGAGTATGATGGAGTTGGGGTTCTTTGCCTTCTTAGTCCATGGTGTGCTACCATAATAGCCATACGAGGTTCATCCTGAATGAGAGATAGGCTGGCTCATAGTCCATGGTGCACTACCTTAATATCCATAAGAGGTTCATATTGAGTGAGGGATAGGCCAGATCACATTTGGTTCCATTGCCATGACCTCTCTAGAAGGCAAGGTAATGTTTCATGTATAATTCTATATTAGGGAAAAAGAGGCTATAAGAGCTCACCCGGAGAGAACATTAGGGGAGGAGAAGGCTAATTTATATAAGAGAACTTAGACCCATTTGTATACCATGTAATTCATTATGATATTTTTGAGGTGATATTATACCTCCTATAGAAATGAGAGTATTTGGAGAGATTATGTGAGATGGATTGCAGATTTTTGGGATTATGTTGATTTTGGGCAAATTTCAAGTTTGAGATTTGGACTTCAAATTTTAATTGATGATGTTTAGGTTTATCTTATAGTTGGGACACTTAGAATTATCAAGAGAACCACTAAATGAACTAAGCTAGAATTTTTGAAATTTGGTAGGGTAAATTGCTCCTTAAAACTACACACTCTTGGGAAAGTTTTAAAGATTTCAACATTTCTTCAACTCTTCTTGGATTGCAATAAAACTTTCCAAGAAAATTCAATGGTAGATAGGCTACCTTTGAGCCTAAAAGAGAGATCATTTCTATAGAGAGAGTTATCAATTCTAAATCATTATTAAGGGAAACCCTTGGAGCTAGGACCTACATATTCTTTTACATACTTTTTGTCTAAAGGATGAAGAGGAAGGATTACTCCCAAATGGTGAATTACTAGATGAAGCTACCAAGAATGTATAAGGTGCTCTACCTTAATAGCTTAATCTTGAGGTTCATCTTGAGTGAGAGACAAGTTGATTCACATTGCAAGATAGATAAAAGAAATTAATAAACTCTCCAAACTTGGGGTCCACAATAGATTGGAAGGTATATCCATCTTGTATGTCATATCTATTGTCCTCAAATAGCTTCTTGGTAGCTTCATCTATTGATTCTTCCCCTTGGGGTTAATCCTTCCTCTTCATCCTTCAGACAATAATTATTTAAAATACCTCAGAGATCCTAGCTCCAAAGGTTTCCTTTAATAATAGAGTCTTGTGAGCTTGTCTATTTCTCACTTGGGATGAACCTTGGATTAAGGTAGCACATCATGGCCTAAGAAGGCAAATTCAATGGCTTGAGTCTTGGAAGTGCCTTGGAATTCTAGCCTTGAATTCCAAGGCACCTCCAAGACTCAATGCCATTACTCACTAAAGAACTCAATGAGAGAGATAACTGTAAATGAAAGGATGAGTAGTACCACCTCATCCCTAGTTTATATACTTGAAAAAGTTATACATCAATGTTACTAATCACCATAATAACTCAAGTTACTAAGAAAAAAATTATATAAAATCTAAAGTCTAAAGGAATATCCAAACTCATGGGAATAATCACCTAAGCATGTGATCTTACTTTGAAACCCAAATATTAAATCAAGGATTCCTTCCCTGGTGCTAACTTTGGACATCATAAGAATCCAAACAAAAAAGACTTGTGGGTTCAAGATTTTTCAACTCTTTTCTCAAAGCTAAACATCTAGGGATAATATCAAGTCATTACACTAGAATCCAAAATAGTAATACTCACTCTTCCCTCTTCCTTTAAAGCAAAGTCACCTTTAGCTCAATTATGACTAACTTTGGCTAATTATGCTAATGTAGAAGCTTGCTTTAACTCTATATAAATAATATCTCTCAACTCTTTCAAAATAAATAAATATCAAATAACAAAATAAATATCATAATAGATCATGCATGCACCAATAGGTATTAGAGCACCTTGAACATCCTAGCTCAATAAGGTATGGGTAATCACCATCATTAATACCTAGACAAGCACATAAGTGGTGAAATGTGGAAGCCTACTCCATGAAGAGATTCAAACACTAGCTCAAGGTAATAGTCAATCAAATTACTATGCTAGAATCTATCATTTCCTATATCATATCTACCACTAGCATGATATGTTGACAATCAAGGAGAGGAAATAGGGTAATTTATGGGAAGGGAGACTAATGGCAATTTCCACATTGAGAGATATCACTCCAAAGAATTCAAATTGTAGAAGTGTTGGAGAACCCAACATTGGTGACACATTGCACAATAGTCCAGAGCCCAGTTCTTACTAATTCACAAAAGTTTCCTATCACCCTAGCTTCAACTTAAAGCAAGATTACAAGAGATATATTATTCTCCAAACCATTGTTTGAAAGCTTGAATCAAAACTATGCTAGTTGCACTTTTTTTACACTCAATCTACTATTCTAATTGAGAGTGTAGTTTTACTAGTGGGAGAATAATAAGAAAATAATGCTACTTTATTAGAAATATTTTGCATTGTAGTGGAAGTTGTTGCATACAAGCAAGCAATTGAGAAAGAGCTCATTGAGACCAGAGTAGACTAAAGTAAAATTTGGTTTGAATCGAAGAAAATCTAGGAAAGAGCATATCACATCACTCCTTTATACCAAGCAATGCAAGAGTTCTTGGAAATAGATTACATGTTAATAGCAAAAGCATAATGATGTGACAAAAAATATAAGAGAAGGAGTTAGGGAGAGGCTAGGAAGCAAGAAAAGTACAAGTCATTGAGAATGAAAAGGATTCAAGCTATCCAATGCTTGCTTTTGGAGATTTTGACCACAACACCTCACTTGGTGGATAATGTAGGACCAAGCAAAGTTTGGGTAGGAATTCTTTTCCCCAAACTAGTATTGGAAACCCTAAAGCTTGAATTGTCAATCAAAAGTTCTCTACAGATCAATGATGAAGGAATTGAGGGAGTCTTTGAAGGCTTGAACATACTTAGAATGACTCTCAGGAAGAGAGTCCAATAAGAGATGAAAGAGGCTACACAAGTCTCAAAGACAATGTGCTACCAGAAAATGATCCAATGATCCCTTTGGAAGCATTTTTTGCTCCAATTTTGCCAAGCATGAGAGAGAGTAATCTGTCCAATCTACCAATGAAGATGATCTAAGGAATGGAGAGGTTGTGTAGATAGATGGAGAAGCTTAGCAAGAATTACAATTACCATCACCAATCCTAGATACACCATGGAGGACAAAGTGAAAAAAGAGAGTTTAAATCTTGGCAAGAGGGAGAAGCCTTAACGTAATAAGGCTATTGCTAAAGAAGCAATAGCTACAAACATCAAGACTCCATAATCAAGAGGAGAGTAAGTTGAATTATGGCAGAAGTGTAGTAAGATACTAGCTAGTAATTATATGGTTCAAGAGATCATTTAGTTGTAATAATTGTACATATGGCTCCTATAATTATGCATTCTATAGATGAAGAGCTTGGATTCTATCAAGTAGTTGGCATCAAATATCAATCCTACAATCAATGTGCAGATGCCTAAAGTGAGTACTTATACACCACCTCCAATTAGCACAATATGGAGAAAGGTGGGTTGTAATTAATGGAATACACTTTTAATTAATTAAGCTATTGAGTAGTGAGTGGTGAAAAAGAGGATGAGGGAGGAGCTACCATGTTATGTTTTTCCTTAGATGAATTTTGTCTTTAGGATGACATTCATTATTTTGACAAGACGTGCTCTTGATTTTTGGGCAATTTTGATTTGGCCTTCTTGCTCCAAGTAGCAAGGGTAAGCTTACTTGGCAGCTAGGTTGGCCATGTTAATGAGTAGAGGCCAAAACCATCCTCTTTTGGGAAGTTATTTAAGTTAGCTCTAATGCTCTTTGGTTAGTTACTATTTGGTTGTTTAGGACTAGGAAGGAGCTTACACACATTATGAGTTTGAAGTAATGGTGTTGGGATCTATCAAAGATGTAGTAGGTGAGCAAACATGATTCTTGATCAAGGTCAAGATTGGGTAGCATTTGAAATTTTGTAATTAGGTCCCTTTTGGCACTCATATGTTGTCATCAATGCATGTGCTAGTAACCAATAGAAACCAAGCCAATCCAACTCCAAGTAAAAAGAGCACCAATTCTTAAGATACCTCAAATTGCAAAATGGGAGTACCAATCCCATGCTGAGTAGTTGGTAGTTCAAAATTCCACTTTCTAGCTTGTTCTATTCCATATGTTTTTCCCATCACCTACCCAATATGCAATTGATCTCAAAATCTATGGATGAATTTGGGATACAATTGCAAATATAGATTGAGAGCAAGGATGTTAGGACCAAGCATAGTGGGATGGAAGAATTATGGAGCTAATTAAAATTAACCTTGGTCTATCAAAATTGATCAGGAATCAAGATTGGGAAGGACATAAAGGGAAGAATAACAAGAATAACAAGAAGTCCTCAATAAGCCATTGCTTAAGATTTGAGAACCGGTTCAATGAGGCATTAGAGATCCAGATAGAGACAATATTTTCTATGTTTAGGGACCAAATCCATATTCCAACCAAAAGTCAACTTGATATTGTAAATTCAAATTTGAGAGTTATAAGGAGTTAGTAGTGGATTGTTCTATGTTCAAAGGCAAGGTCTCCAAGTGATACACACATCATGCAAATAAGATTATAAGTGTAGCAATGAAATAAACTAATCCTCAATCTCTATGTTGGACAAAGTAATAGAATTTGAACCAAGGGAGAGTGGGGAGACTTTGGGGCCAATGTCTACTAGATGATCTGGACCGTTAGTGGAACTCAAGAGCATGAGAGCAAATGGACCAGAGCAAAGATAAATTCAAGCTCAATTCAAAGAGGAGAAACTAATTACAAACTAGCCAGATGAGTATAGGCAAGAGGACCTCATGTTGGTAGTTATTGAAAGCTAGCTTGGGGCACTAGGCAGTCTAGGGAACCACCCACTTTTGTAAGGGCAAAGATAATTAGGCCCAAGTGGTCAAACCTATTTAACTTGTAGAAAGAAAAGGGTTCTAAACCTTCTGGCAAACTTCATTGACTTCCACCTTAGTATTGTAACATTTGTGTAGTCTATTATTCCACCCTAAATGTGTAACCCAATTGTTTTGTATGTGTGTGATTTTTAAGTATCATTGTAGCAAAAACCTTTGGAAAGGGAGTTTGGAGGAAGATATGATGATATTTTGGTGGGTTAAGAAGGTGTTCAAATCTTGCTCTTATAGGACTTAACTAGATATCATTTATAGAATAGTTGTGCATGTGTGTTGAAACTTGTGATGCAAATGTGTTGATCTTAGGTTACTTGAAGCCTACCTAAACTCCTTTGAGCACAATTAAGGTTACAAAAAACCTCCTTGTAAATTGTAGATCCTCCAAGAATTACCTTATTTGAAGGGATATGTTTTCTTTGAAGCGTCAAAGGAGAATTAGGTCTAGACTGCTTCAAAACCAAATTGTTTTGTATGGTAAGGAAGACATTTGCTAAAACAAGGCATAGGTCCTCATGTCTTTATGCTTCCAAATAGATTGAGCTTTAGAATGAAAATTGTCAAGGAAACAACCTTGGGATGCATTCTTATTCTACCTTGAGCACTTTTTTGGGGTAGTTGAGAATCCTTCTAACAACAAAACCTCCACAATCTCTACATTCTTTATTGTTGATTATCTGCAATGTGAGTGCCAAGGAATGCCTTGGTTGAGTGGTGGTGATGAAGTCTTTGTAGTAAAGACACAAGTGCTTGAGTGTAGGAAGACATTTGCACTTGTCTAGAGTTTTTGAGTTCTAAAAGGACAAAGCATTGTGTTGACGGATCATAGATGAGTTGGAGCAATGAAAGTACCATAAAAGAAAAAGACAAAGACATTTGGCCATTGTAAATAGTAGTTTGGAGTTGTTTCTTCAAGGATTTGTAACAAGAAACCTTTAGTGTTGATGTCTTTGGGATGAAGTGACCTTTTGAGTGGAATGAACCGTCACCTTCATGATTTATTTGGACTCTACTTGAAGTGAAAGTGAGCTTTAGTTTTCCCTTTTTTTAGTGCATCATGAGTGATGACAATGCATTCTTTTATGAGTAGTTCTTACACAAGAAGTTAAATAGTAAATAATAAGAAAAGTGTAATTTGGTGACACTTTCTTTCACTTCTAGTCATTTTTTATCCATTATCTCAAGGAAACAACTTCTTCTTACCAATTTACTAGCATTTGGCCGACATTGAGTTGCCATAATCATCAAACTATAAAAGAAAATCAGTATATTCATATCTCTCTTCTCATACTAAATTGAAGCAAGTAGTCTTCTTGTCTTCTCAAATTAAAAAGTTATCCATTCTAAAAGTAACCAAAAAATAATAAATAGAATTCTTTAAATTGTGTTTGAAAGTTTTCTTTTTTAGATCAATCCTATTCTTCTATTTTAAATAGTCAAAATCTTTATGAAGTACAATATAAGGATAATATCCATAAAAATTATCTTGATATTTCATTATTATATACAGATGCAACTTAGTATGTAGGTTTGACTTAGTGATTGGATAACTACATATTCATATTCAACTTTGATTATCACTCAACCTAGTAGAGAGGAATATAATTTTTAAATATTATATATCTAGGATTATAGTTTTGTACATGGTATGTTATCATACTTTGCTATTTCTCTCTCTAGGAACACACAAGGTGCTTAACTATGGAGCTTATGGATCAAAGGTTATATGTAAATTTGTCATTACTAGTCTGAGCGTGTGTGTTATCCAACCATTGGAACCCTCCACTCTTATTTCTAGTATTCCTTCTACCAATTAGAGGAGTAATGGCAACCTAACCTATCATCATAACACGTACTCTTGGTCTGCTGGTCATCGCTTCCATCACTCCAAGGAGAAATATATTGCACTCATAGCGGGAAATAACCTAAGCGTAATGTCCACTCACCAATCCAAGTTAACTAGGCATACAAACAAGCATGCAAATACAAAGAAGATCCAACCACAAGGATTCTCTCCATGCTTTTTGGTAGAAATTAACTTCAAAGCCTCCTATTCTATCCTCAAGCTGATTTCAATCTATACTCCAAGTTTTTTCCAATTTGTACTACAAATTTCAATCCAATTTGTACTCCAAGTGGGGAAATTTTATGCCTTTTTGAATGGGAAAGCTTTGTGCAACTTAGATGAAAATAAATTTTTTTGTATTGCTCTAGTTTGAATGATCTAGAACTCAATGAAAAGACTATGAGATTAGCTTTCCAATGGTATAAAACAAGACATAATTTGACAACTATAGCTTCCTTGACAAGATCTCAAACTTGGCCAATTTCTTCTTAAGTTTCCACACTAATTTTGAAATCTCTAATTGAGAGTTTTCTCCTGATTCTTGGCAAATTTCCCCAAATTTCTGGATCAGGGGTACACATCATCTTTACAAACACTCCAAAAACCTAAATTCTTCAATTATAGTCACAAAAATAGGAGAATTGACATTCAATCATGATTGAAGATAGAAATGCTCTACCAAACTTATGATAGAATTTTAAGTAGATCTTGTTTCATTAGCTCTCACTCTCCATGGACCCAAAGCCAACCAAATTTTTCATAGTAGCTAATTCCCTTGTCTAAACCACTTCAAGGTTTGATAGCCTAATCCAACCCCAATCCCTAGATATGGATTGATTCTTGACTTGGGCTAACTTGTGAACTTTACAGACCCAAGTATGCTTGATCCAAGACCTTGAATTCTCTATTTAAGGAATTAATATGAAACCTTTGCATAGAGGTGCAAAACTTAACCACCAAAATTTTTGGAAATTTTCATTAGCCGATTCAAACTATAACTTGAGGAGTAATTAAAACTATAGACCTTAGCATCATCTCATCTCCAAAACCTTACTTTCCAAAGATCCAACTTCAATCAACAGATCTGATTTTAAATTGATCCAAAACTAGAATTTCTTGTGCTTGGAATTCCTCTACCTACTCTCCAACCCCATATGAAAAATCATGAAAATTGTCCAGTTTGTGCACTTGAGTATGAAATATACCTCCTTTTATTCAATCAATCATATCTCATTGAGATGCTACTCAAATTACTTTTTTTCTGTCTCTTAATTATAGCCTATTATCTCTTCTCTCCAACCGTGGTCTCCTCTCCTTGAATGCACTCCTTTCCTTCCTCTCTCCTTCAATGATAAAAAATCTCTAGACTTTTCTTCTTGAGACCCTATCACTTGCATTTTATCATTTAGTTGTTTCTCTTTTGCTAAATGGACCCCACAACTCCCACTTGAAGCCATTGAACTAGATTAAGTCCTTCTCCATCTATAAGAGCACATAGATTGTAAAGTCCTAGACCTGCTCATAAGTAAGCACATGAAGAACAATTGGATCTGGGCTTCCAGTCACCAACTCCATGAATGTAGCCCTAAATTGCACTACCATCCAACCCCAAAGTTCATCATGGTGTAGAATCTAAAGCTTGATGAGAAAATGATTTGGGAGTGGCAGGAGAATGAGCCATCTCCTACTCAAGTGCTTCCTATGATGCTCTAGTGCACACACTCTACTACAACTCTCACACCCTATGTCCTCCTCCTACTCTTAAAACTAAAACATGCAATCCTTTTATCAACTCTCCACCACATATATACATAAGAGCCCTCAAAGAGGACAAGACCATAATCCACGTGGCCAGTCTTCTCACGTGGCAATAGCTCAACTGAGGGATCCATCCTACAATTTACTCCAACAATGTGGAGAAAAACCATGCTAAACTCCTTTTTCACAAGTTATGCAAACCACAACATGACATTGTAATGTTTCTACCATATTGTCTCAATTTTTTCTGTTTATTTAGCTTTTTTTCTCTTCCTAGACCTTAAGCTTCTATATCATTCCATCTAGTTTCAAATTGAATATATTTATGACATAATTGTTATAACTAGAGTATATTGCAAAAAATTGCTAATTATTAAAGTATTTTTTAATGATCACCCTCCTTATATTAAACATTTTACTTGAAGTGATGAATTTCTTTCAATTTAATTATGTGTTTGAAACTATGGATGTTGGTTGACAAAATTAGGTAATGTTTATGCATTGAATCCCTTCATACTTGCAAAACCATATAAATAAAGATTTGCAAGTTCTTGATTCCACCATCAATAAAAAAATTCCAATTTATTGACTCATAAAATGATATTTCACTGTTTATGCAGCCCATACAAGAAAAATAAAAGGAAAGATAAAAAAATTAAATTTTTTTTCTTAAAATCACTAGAAGAAAGAGAAAAATGATTTTAGAGTTAAAGCCTTTCCTAACGTATAATATTTTTTTCAATATAAATTTGGGTTAACAAAAGCAAAGTCTTTTGGATAGAATCACTTTATGATGAATGAATAATATATCTAGAGTTAGTATGTTGTGAATTTCAGTCAAAAATACTTGAAATCTTTAATCGTAGCAATATGAATATGTGAGTATTGCAATTTGCAATTCAATTTGCAATTTTTAGGGCATTTAAGGATGCAAGTTAACAATCTGATAACGTTTTATGAACCACCAGAAAAAAAATTTCTTTTGATCTTAAGATAGTGAGTATTGGAGCTCAAAGAAGTGCCTTGTTACTTGAAAAGAAAGTGATTGGATAACTCTTCTGCAGAAAATTGGTGAGATCCTTATTCAGTCAAATCGAGAAGCCTTGGAAAGAGTAACTTTCAGAAACTTAAATAAGAAATTAAATTATAGTAATTATCTATATTTCTGAAAATAAATATCTAAAATCAACAACACAATGAACCTCCTTATTCCTGAACTTCAAAGGAGGCCTGCATGGTAGGAAGTTGGTGCAGGTTCGACAGGGACCTTGAAGGGCAAGTTTAACCCCATTTCACCTCTTGTGTTTTATGCTCGTACGGCTTGATGGGTCTTAGTAGGCATCCTTGTTGTTATCCTACGCGGTCGCCTTTACTAACTTCCAGGTAATATCTTCTACTTATACAGAACTTTCCAAAAATTTTAACCACGTATAATCATCTTCTAAGATGGGACTTCATAGGCGCCTCCGTGTCAAGAATTTTTAGGTCCAGCAGTGAAGCCCTGAGATTTTATACTTTAATGAACAGATGTTTCGGAGAATAGAAGCTGGATCTCGTAGTTTGAAGTCTCTCCGGACTTTGAAGATTTAAGAGACTGTGAACGGACTCGAGAGATTTGAAGTCTCTTAATCGTATACTTTTCCTCTTAGCTAATCATTTCAGATAGAAACAAAATCGTTACTTCAGTCGAATCACGAGAGACAAACACTACACTAAACTGAAACCTTCCCTCTTAGCTCTTTCCTTGATATAGATAGAAAAGCTTTACTTCACAATAACTGCAAGAGACGGACTCGCTTTTGAATCTGAAAAGAAAGACGCTAAACTGGAAATCTGTTCTCACGTTGCAGAAGTTCCATTGAAATGTGGTATGAAGTGGGGTGCTCGAAGATTCAACCTGAAGAACAAGACACCACAAATTACGGAGAGACTGCAGTGGGAAGACCCTTTCCCGTTCTCGATGTCGCAAAAGTGCCATCTTTTTCTGCATGAGTGACGGCTGCCTGTTTTCCTTCCTGGAATGAAACGGATTGTTTTGCGAATAATATCTGCTGGTAGGATCCTTTCAAATTATAAGAACTTTGTCCTCTCTGCTACTGTACAAAGCGCAATCTTGCTTCTATCTGATGTTAATGACAATGAAAAGTTTACTGGAGATGGGACCCAGTTTCATATTGAACTCAAATCACGTCTTGCTAACAACTCTCCCTGATTTTACGTTTCCGACCGGTTTAGAGGTCTGGACCTTGTGTGGTTAGCAATTCGAGCATATTAAGTCCTCACTCCACATATTAAGGCTTTGGACATGAGTATTCTAAACTTAGCTGAACTTTCAAAATTGCTCCAAGCGGTTGATAACCCTCAGAAGCCGATGTTGTTACCGGTGCACTAAAAAAACTTCAAAACTCTCACCTGACTAGTAATCCACGGGAGATTTCTGAAATAACTCGGTGATACCATTGCCGTGGTGCTGAACCCCAATAGATGTTTCCAGTTATTTAATCGCGCTACTTTCCAGTCAACATCTGCTGCATATATTGAGGGAATTGGATGCATTGGTGCTGGAAAGATGTGATCTCTTGTTTCCAATAGAAAGATCTGCCACCGGATATCTACGTAATAACATGCGCGAATTATTCAATTCGCACATGTCATCTCCATATGCCCCTTGCATCAGTGCATAGTGGAAAGACCAAGTTATCAGTTTCAGCTTTATCAGCCTTCATTTCGATATTGTCCTTTACTTCCTGGAGTAGATTGTGATGTAACAGTCAATAGATTCATCACCGCTTTTCTATTGTATGTTGATCCATGTCACTTTAAAGAGGTAAACTAAACTACACGCCGCGCTCTATTGTTGACATATCGATTTCTCATCACGATACTATTTGGGGCTTAGCCCCATTTTACCTCTTGTGTCATCCTTGTACTGCTTAATGGGGTCTTCCCATCCTCCGTGTTATTCTACGCGGTCGCCTTTTTCCTTGTTGACAGCGAAAACAATTTCCAGAGGGAAGGCATGTTCTTTATTTCTCATAAGAGGATTTCGTGTCCCGTTTGAAAGAAGGTCACTGCATCTACCATAAACAGGTTCGAATTTCACCGCATTTTACCCACTGTTTTTCCTTGTACGGCTTGGTGGGGTTTTTCCATCCTTCTTGTTATCCTACGCGGTCGCCATTTCTCCATAAACACGTTCGAATTATGATTGAGAGGCTCGAACTGCAGTCCGCTCCTTTCGTTCATGTTCCCTCTCGCCTTTCCAGAGTAAATGCATCACTCGAATTACAAACTGCAGACGTCCAGCCGTACACTGAGGTAATGATTTCCTTCTCTTTTTCTGTTTTTCTGCACGTCGCGTTGACAGCAGTGGTAGGGTACGGGAACACCTCGACCGCTCGCGACACTTCATTAGAACCGGCGATGTCGTGACCTTTAACGGCCCCGTTCTCGAACTGAAGAATCCATCCTCACGGGACCCGTCTCGTCTGTGGTAAGCGACACTGACTCGTCAACCTTCCACTCTCAGGCATGAATGCTGAGGTAAAGACGGGCACCATTCTCTAGGAGTCTGTGTAGTGTGATGAGAACAGTGCATCTGAACTGACGAGAAACAATCCAGACCTGAATGACCACGGTGATAGTTGATTACCCTCTTAAAAAGGCGACCGCGTAGGATAACAAGAAGGATGGGAAGGACCCATCAAACCGTACAAGGATAATACACAAGTGGTAAAATATGGATAAACCCCAAAACCCATTACCGCACCAATCTTCTCGACCATGAAAAGATTGGGTAGAGTCCATGATCGTGAAAAATTGGATGGAGAATCTAATGTACCATCTCTAACTTCCGCACTCAAGCTCGCGTCCATTCTGTGGTTTGATTAGACAACCAATCAATAGAGCAAACCATAATTGCTCAGGACTCCTTGATTGAGGTAGTTGTTGTCTACAACCGGGCCCCTTCCAAAGCGATTGAGCTGCTCTGACCGTTCATATCACGAGCAATTCGGGTCTACAAAAAGCAGTAAGATTCTCATTAATACAGTAACGTTGTCCGCAAAGTAGAAGCGAGTTTGAGAAAAACCCTCTAGAAATCCACGTGACGGAAAATAAAATCCTGGGATGAAATTGAGGTCAAACACGATGTTGCGATGACCATGTTCAAGGAAAATTGACGATAAGTGATGGCAGGACGTGCCTACAACTTCGATCCAGATGACAAGCTTCTCTAAACCAGAAAAATCCCCTGTGCAAACTTGCGGAAAATTCACAGGAGGCTAGTTTAGATGTGTTCGTGAGTTTGGCGGAACTCGCGATATAATGTCTATACACATGTGGTGTAATTACCCCTAACCGCGAGTTCAACGTCAAATTTTTTTCGACTAAGTTTCGACTTAGATTGTTCGACTTCCGAAATTTTCGACCGCGAGTTTTTCGTCAATTTTTCGACAACGTTAGTGAATGCGAAGGGAACTGGCGGCCTTCCTGTAACACTGTACAATCAGGCTGTACTTACAATCACGAGGCTGAAAGAAGAGTTCCAGATTTCATACTATATACATACAGATATTGCTTTGCCGATTTGCAAACTGTGCAGGAGTGGTGGATGGAGGCTCCTTCCATTCCATTCCATTCCAGATTTGTACGTTGCAAGCGTGTGGAGGATAGTCATACATAGATGGTGAGAGTAAGGAGGCATGCCCACACAAGTGATACGTCGGTAATGAATTTTCTCAAGATATGATTAAGGTTGCTAGAACGAACTTGTTGAGATGGCGTTCGCTAAATTTGTGGTACCATCGTCAAACACGGAAGTGGATTCATGTACTGGAGGAGATTCATACTTCATAAATCTCCGCGGAAATAATAATGGGAGAGCTCAATGGAGCTGAACTGATCTGATCTGAACTCAATAGAACTCAACTGATTGCACTAACAACGTTTCCCACATCTAAGAAAGAACTCAGAGACACCGCCACTATAAGCCGAAGGATAGCATGGATCATGACTCCAATAACTTCATCAATTGATTCTCGTCGCTGGGAACGATACGATGATCCCTTCTTCCAGAAGAGATGGCATCTCGATTCGTTGAACTCCCACTAGGAACTAGGAGGTCGACATGATCCCACAAATGCATGGCAAACTCCTAATCAAAATCTAGCTCATATTCCTCAGCGAGGGATATGTGAGAGAATTATGAGGTGGTGGTGCATGGAGTGGAAGCAGTGGACCATATTTACTCGCTCGCCTAGCTAGCTAATAAATTGACAGAGACTTACATCACTCTCGAATGATACAAACGACACTGGGTTTCTGGTGGATGAATTATCTCTAAATCGTATTTGCTATTGTCTACTGTCCACATTTCTGACACTGCCAAGGTATTTCCTGAAGGCAGAGAGGCGGAGCTTCAAGCAATGCAAGTGCCAATCTAAGTGGTAATGTAAAAGATTAAGTTAGAGAAATGATGATCTTGACCACTGCACTGGTCCATAATATTCTTCTTGAAGACTTGACGTACTTGATGATCTGCTTGCTTGATTCCTGCGCAGGCGCATAGTTGAGTTGTTGAACACTAAGACCCAAGATACCTTCGGTCGGTCGAATATATTGATGGTATGAATGATATGCCAGTAACTGCGCATATATACTGAACTGAACTGAGCGTGACGATGAAGAGGGCAACATTGCTGCTGATTCGGTCATGACAAGGATGAAGAGGAAAAGTCAGTGTGAACACAGACAATTCTGCTCATACTCTCCAATCCTCTAGTCATAGAGATGGTGGCCGGAAGCAGACAAGGGCTGCACAAATATTGCGCTTCTATTCGTTGGAGAAGAATAAGAGAGCATAAGATTCGCTTTTCAATAATGGACGGAGAAGAATTACTTGGAACAGGGCTGGATCACATGTATGTTGAGGAGGCAATATGCCCGGGCAATGTACAGTTGATTTGCGAGCAAAGTTTCCAGTATGCTAGCTACCAGACTTGTGTCGGTTGTTAGTTTACGGGCACCGCTTGGGCGGGCAAAGAGGAAAGGTAGAAAACAACCTAATGAGGTACAATAGTACCGATATATCCAAAACCCATGACAAAAAAGGCCATGGACTGTAAGAAAAGGTATATGTAAAAGTGGTTCTTTCCTTCGAAGAAAAAGTCAACAGATGCGCAGAAGAGGAGGTAACATCCCATGATCAGCTCAAGGACATGTATCCTGCAATCACAATTTGTGAACGAGGCATGGTCAGTAGAGGATTCGAATTACCGGTAGCTTAGACCATGTTCTCAACACAAAGATGAAATACAGATCTCAGAAATTGAAGGTAGGAACTGACCTCTCTCCTAGTTTGAATCCCTTGGGCAAAAGAGTCAGAAACAGCCACTTTTTATTGTTCGCTTTCGGCATCGTTTTGTACTTCACCAAGCTTCCCAACTTCTCCGTCACTATCCATTCATTCACATTACCGACGTCGAACAGACCGATAAATGTTGCCTTCGTTCTATGCATCGACATAACGTTCTCAAACAGAATCCAGAACACCAGCAAGTGCAAAGACCTGGAAACGAAATCACAGTCGGCAAAGTTAGACCTTACTGCGGAAATTCTGAGTCCAATCAGGATTGTCCACATAATTAGATGGATGGGGAAACCATAAAGGATAGATACGGGCCGTTCTTCACCTCGGGGTGGCAGCAGCGTTCATGAAGGTGATGAAGGTAGGTACGTAGATAGCTCCCCACACGGGCAAGTTGCATTCAGGTACAAGGACAGCAGTAGGAATGACCACGCAGTAGAAGATGAAGGTGACAATGTGGGCAACTATCTTGCGTACAAAGAAGAAAGAGTAGACCATGTGAAACTTCTTTAGGAGACGGACTTTCTGCAAATTCGTAACAGAACAACAGGAAATTAGTAAAAATACTGAGACTTTAACAGAGTGTGCGATCAGCTAAGGGAAGAATAAGGTCAAATAATTTTGAGAGCAAGCAGCATCAACAGTATACCTTGTTAGCAACAATGTTGGGCACAATCTTGCGGAAGAGATTAGCAGGACCGCATGACCATCTGTGTTGCTGGTAACGGTAGGCCTTGAATGTAGATGGAAGCTCATTCTTGACCTGTGTAAGGACAAGAAGATTGATATCAATTGCTTCCAGTCTCTAAGTAGTCTACTGAAAACCTTAGTGGAAAATTTCTAATCTAGAGTAATTTATGAACACAATCTAAAACATTTTTGGATGAATGAGTCAATCAGTATCTTACCTCAAGATCATTGAGGTAGACGAACTTCCATCCCTTAAGTCCAGCTCTAACGGCCAAATCCATATCCTCAACAGTGGTTCTATCCTTCCATCCTCCTGCTTCATTCAATGCGTGAATTCTCCACACACCAGCGGTACCTGAAAAGGCGAACATTCCATGAGCAACCTTAGTCATGGCAAGAGACCTACTAGCCCACTGTCCGATCCCATGGCACCTGAATTGTCGACATAAGAAGAATGCAAATAGCTAGCTTACCATTGAACCCGAAGAAGGCATATGCGCATGCTCCAACAGTTTGTTCACATGAAAAGTGAAAGTTTAAAGACATCTCCTGCATCTTGGTCATCAGGCATTCATCACCATTTACTGCAAAACCAATCAAATTCCGCAATCGGATCAGTATCTCAGGTAAGTCATCAGTTTCGGTATAGAATCCTATCCTTTTTCGCCGATACTCCGAAATCTAAGAATGTGGGTAAATTGGTGTACCCATATTCCCCAAGGCAATCTGACAGCAGTTTCCAGACCAGTAGTCAGATCACATGCACAGGAGGAAGAATTCATCATGACATAAAGTAGGGAGATTCCTCGTGGGAATAGTAGGACGACAGACACCCACCAATTCCTGTACCCGACAACAGACACTATCCACCGCCTTCGTTCACTCGCATGATCCAGATTGCCATGACAGTCAATGCACAAAGAAATAGTCCCCAGGATTCGTTGGGAAAGGACGATCCTACAGCTTGCAGGCTGGACACGATAAACTCCCTCACATTCCACTCAAGATTGGATTTTCCTGTACGATTTCCTTCCGGCTGACGCTTTACCCCGCACGAAAGTGGAGGTTACCAACCGCCCTCCATCCGGTCGGGGCACAATTAAACCTTTTACCAAACCCTCAGCTATCCCGTAATAAAGGACTCCATCGTCTATATATTTTTAATCCTCTCCGATTTAAACTCCAGTTCAAATTGCTCTAACTGCTAGTTTGCCGAGACTGCCAAAACTGAGACTGAATTTAGTAAACTCCTACGATTGCTCGGGCCTATGTTAGAGGAGTTGACAAATTCAATACTGAATGTGGGTGGTGGTCGACTTCAACTTCGTGTAAAAGAGAGACTTTTCTCAAACCCTCAACTTTTGGAAGGACAATAGAAATATCAACCCGTTAGTGATCGGTAACAAGTGCTGCTGTACTAACACCCGTAAAACTGGGGCCGGAGCCCCAAACGAAGAGCAGGCACGAGGAGCCACGATAACTGTGACAAAGATTGAGTGGGGTCTACCAAAAGAGAGAATTACTTCATGGGGCCCGCCTAACGTCGCGTGCCGATTGGTAGAACCTCCATCCGTTAGCTACCGTAGCACTACGACGAGCGGGTGAAAAGCCTACAACGGCTTTTTAGTCAATCAGGGGATCGGTGGGCCTGCTACACATTTCCCCTACTATCCTATCTTATAGGTCTGTCAGACAGCCAGGAGTCAGTGGACGGAAGGGCGGAAGGACGCACGGAGGCGGGTAAAAATAACTACTGGTAGAAGTAGAAGTAGAGGAGCAGCTGCAGCACGTGTTAGTAGAAAACCTGAAATCTTATCGCGGTAAAGCTCTTTGACCGCGGGCGGAAAGATGTGTCCGCTACAGGAAGGAGCCAAGCCCAAGGAGCGGGTCCGCCATTTCCAGTTTTGGCCCATATTCGCTATTTGCAATCTCCTAAGGAAGCGCGAGTGAGTGGGGACTGGTCCAGTCAGCATAAAGACATAGGTGGGGCCCGCACGTCCCCCCCCATTAGCGAGCAAAAGAGAGTACAGACCACCCGGCAGTGATTATGGACCGCATGGAGGACTGGACTGGACGGAGTAGCTTTAACTCTCGTCGATCCACTGCACTGCTGCACCAGATCAGAGACAACGGAGAGGGGAGGCGAGGAGAGAAGGTACGATAATGGAGCCGCAGCCAGCTAGATAGGATTCACACCACAGACAGCGTTATCGATCCACGGATCACTCCATTGCCGGAAGCCGCAACAACATTCTTGCGTCGCCATAAGGAACATCATGAAATGAAATGTAAGAGGCACTTTCACTACACAAGTGGATGGATGGAGCAAATAACTCTGACAGTGGAAACAAGAATGAGGTCCAAATCTGGGTAGATTTGGCGTCAGGTCCAGGCATGTTCAAATCCAATTTATTAGGCGTCTCACTCTCTCAGATCTAGAATTAAACTGAAGCTGACAAGCATGTGGGCAATCAACCACCACCACATCTACATGTGAGCATGGCACTGAGTTGGGTTTGGAGCTGGTTAGTTCACGCGTCCGCTCAGCTCACCCAGTCGGTCAGGCTTTTGCTATGCGGATCCACCTCACTCGATGGCGAGAAGATCTGAATTTCGACTCGATTGAGATCTGGGATCGACTGACAGGCTATGACTGCACTGTGCTTTCGCATCATCATTTCCCAAGAGTACTATCCGAGCATCTCTTAATTGCACGAAAGAGCATATGCGGATCTTGTGGTGCGATGAATAGGGAAGGAAATGTAAGGAGCTCTTTGCCGTTTGCCGGGTGGAACAACTCTTATCTACTTCATGCACTGTAACATGGGTAATCTATCTCATGGAATAACAGGTAGAAGAAGGTTGTGAAATATATGCAAGAGAATATTAAGCAGTAGTGGATACCTCAAAGTATCGAAATTATTACTCGAGCATCGGAAACGGGGGCATTGTGAACAAGATGGGCGATAGGGAATCTGGAAAGTTAGAATGATACGGAGATATGATACCAAATAACCAAGGAGGTTCAAAAAGGAGTGAAAGGAAAGGAAGGACGTGCTATAAAGCATGGCGATGCATCCTGACTCTGCCATGCAGAAAGAGTATGGACTGATTGGTGGTGTCGATGTAGTCCCAAACTTTCAATGACTGACCTTTCCTAGAGTCATGGAAAGGTCAATCTAGGGGGACCAAGTCTACTCTATACATTCTAGAGTAGAACTCACGGTTGGCCATCAAGATGTGGGACCTCAATTTATGAAGTATCATTATGAAAGTGAAGCGAACATCAGCACAGAACATTGACAGGCAGGCGGGGAGAGGAAGGGGGTGAGAAAGGGAACATACCAAACTTCCAACGCGCTTGCACAAGGCCAACGTCCGCATTGTGCACAAGGTATGGTATAGTTCGGTTAAGAAAGTCAGACTCAGGTTGGAAATCGGCATCGAAAATGGCAACATAGTCGCACAATCGCACGTAGCTGCGCTTCATTCCCTCCCTAAGAGCACCGGCTTTGTACCCAACTCTATTAGGCCTGACCTCGTACTTGATGTTGATGCCCTTGCCAGCCCAGCGTTGACACTCAGCTTGTACCATGGACTGCAGGCCACAACCGCTTGGTGAGTTTGACTTGCAACTTTAACCACCCCGCCGTACTGGGAAGATGATCACGCTACAAATCATCAATCTCTAAACCTGAGCTACTTAGTGATGATGGATAATCATGTGTAAGCTAATGTATGCTTGCCATGTCAAGGTGGCACTATACAGTATGTGATCTGCCATGAGTCCGTTGCTCCAAGGATATTTCATTGCCAATGTTACAGCTTTAAGACTGCCGATTAGTGTCGATTCTGAACTGCCGAAAAGACCTCACCTTGATCTCGGGGTCTGTGGAATCATCCAAAATTTGAATTATAATCCGATCCGCAGGCCATGCGAGGCCACAAGCTGCTCCAATGGACAGCTGAAACACCTGGTCAAAGATCAAAACAGTGTAAGGTCAGGGCACACTCTTATAGCCTCACTCGGCAGAGAAGTAAGACGAATACTACACTGTCCTTATGAGCTCTTCAGGCCAGTCAAAGATCAATGGAGCCACAGACCCGGCTAGTATACATGCACAACAAGACTCATGCCCATAGTAGTCCAACTGCAACCAACTGCAATGCACAACTAATCATCAGTCAGAAGGAGAAAAGAAGGAACAGAAAATGAGGGGAGATGAAATGCTTACCTCTCTCTCATTGTACATAGGAACCTGGACTAACACCATAGGATAATGAGAGTTTCCCAGCTCTACATCATCCTTCATTGCCTCGAACTTGTACATCCTGGGCGGAGTCCTCCTGAACAGCTTCACGTAGAAGAGCACCGTGCACATATATATTCGCTCCATAAACAGCATAAAGACCATCACTAAACAGACATTGATGGAGAATTGCACCATAGGCGCAATAACGGGCGCTCTAAGCCGCATCCATAAGCTGGACAAGGTCTCCACCACATCTTCATTGGCTGCAGGTTGAACCAAACTCTTGAATTCAGACCCCAGACGAGCCATGCCTGCCCCTCCTCCTGTATATCAAATTTCCGCAGAATTCCAACGGAAGACTCACACAAACTCCCCTCCCGGAGTCAATGTGGTGGTCTGCACAGCATCAAACCCTCAATGCCATGGTCCACCGAAGATCACTGTTGTGTCGGTGATAAAGAGGTGTTGCAGGGCATAACTATGAATGATTCGGTTCAGACGATAAATCCAGCGAGCTTCGACTTACAATCCTGATGCAAAATCCTTTGTATCACTATCCAGCTATCTCAGAGCTCGTCTACGGTCTCTGTTCATCTCCCAATGGCTAAAGGACAACCTGCATTTGCCTTCCAAGCTAGCTCCTCCCTTTCACTTCTTTCTTTCCCTCCTATCGGCTCGTGGTTCAACACTGTGTATGCGTGAATGGGGCCTTCGGATTGGTGTGAGTGTGCACGCAGCTGTTGCAACCAATACAGCAGGAACTCGCGTTGTTCACACCGACGACCGAACAGTCACAAACTTCACTTAGACAACTGAGTCCTCTCGCGCATCAAGAGACGAGTATTTATTTTCCCACAATATACTTCCCAGCCATGGCCTTCTCGGCTGAAACAAACAAGATTTGGCAAGCACACACTTGGTCCACTCACCGATCAGTGACTGCCTGACCGAGAGAAATGAAATGAATGTATGTACGATATGTACTAGAATAGAACACCTTCTTTCGACAGATCCTTCTCACGGGGTTGAACTGAGTAGCACAAAACCGAAGAGAAGAAATTCTTCTATGATGATGATGATGATGTCCACCCAACAACAACCAATGTGTGCCTCGAGTACTCTCACTCCTCCTCTTCTTCTCTTCTTCCTCCCGTGATCTATCCTCTTCTTCGCTATTATACGAAGACAGTCAGACAGAGACGAGAAGACAGAAGAGAAGAGCTGAGAAGAAGATCACTTCCCCCTTCACTTCACTCGCTCCGTTGGTTTCCTCCACTTCGGCTTTGCTTCCTCTTCTACTTCTCACACCTTAAGCTGCCTTCTGAAGGACCCCAACGGAAGAAGAAGGTCTTGAGTAGTAATGGGATTGTCTGTCTGCCTCGCCTCAACAAAAACCTTTGTCAAGGCCTCCCGCACAAGTAGTAAGCGAAGGTATGGTGCCAAGCCTGAAGTCACCTGCTTCCTGCCCTTTGCTTTACGCAGAGCTCAGTGAAGAACCCCAGACAGACAAGCAGATGCTCAGGCAGACAGACAGGCTCTCAGCACACACCGGCCGTCCTTTTCCTCTACACAGGTCGCGGTCCTCGTCTTCTGTGTAAAACCGTTGTCCATCGGTTCGTTATATCTCTTCCCTAAGCGAGGAATCAATTTCCTTTCACCCCTCCCCACTCGGCCCCCCTTCCCTTGCTCACAATTCCCTCACTTACAGTTACCAACACTCCGCCACCTAGGATCACCACCGGCAATCAGCACCAGGGCATCTGAGGTGTCAACGGGATACCAGTAACTGAGAGGGTGCTAATGCCCAACCCGCGCGTGGCTCGCAGGGTGGTGAAGGTGGTGCGGGGAGGGTGGCAGACTAGGAGCCATGGACTGCTCCTACGCCCCTTTCTGCCGCCTCGAACCCGGCCTTCTCTTGGGGGCCCCGCGACTTCAATACCGCCATGACTTCCCGAATCGCGGCTTCACCGTCCCTCTTACTGTTACTTCTTACCTCCCCCGGCCCTGTACAATTCACACCGTAACGAAGATTACCGCGATATTTGGTGACCACAACGCACCGTAAATAATTTTGTTCATGCAAGGGCTAACTATGTATCCATTTCAACCGATATTCAGACATGCACATGCACAAGCCCAGGACCATTTTCGACCCGAACTAGTTTTCAAAACTAGAATACGTGGCATTTCCGACGGATGCCAGATCCCAGCTTCCCACATCCCTCATCGGAAGGGTAGATTGAGGCTGGGTAGAAAGCGCATCTCTAACAGGTACGGAAGTTAGGTCTCCACTGTAGGAATTAACATTCGCCAGATAAGTTAGCGGGTTAGTAAGCCGCCATCCCTCTCGCTAAACGGAACCCGACTCCACTTCCTCCATGACTGACGCACGTGAAGTTTCATGTATGTCCACGTGTTGCTTACATAGCTGAGGGATGAATGATTTCACGTCTGCCGGACGGACGTGCACATCATCGCGGGCATAATTTTTCCCCGGCGTCTCGCTGTGCCAGCCAGGCAATCGCCACCTCCTTCGGCATATGGCGGATCCAGCGCTAGTGGTTTCTCATCACAAACCAGGTTTTACTTCTACGGTGGAGAGCCACAAGATTACGCAGTCCATACGATCACATCGACAGACAATTAACCGTGGTTCTCGCGCACGGAAATGGTATACGGCATAGATCCCTTTACATTAATTACGCGGTGCTGCTCCTCAATTGTTAATATTCTTCCATCCTTCTTGTTATCCTCTGCTTGTCGCCCTTTATTGGGGGATCTAATCAAATATTTCCAGTCTAACCTCAGTTAGTTCAAGTTTGTGACCTTCCGATACCTTACTACTGTACAGTCTTACTTGTCCAGTAGTAAGGTACTGGTAACATTGTGTACCTTATAACCGTCTTAAACCGCTTAGTTTGACAACCTTTGACTCTCTACGGCTCCCACTTGCCATATACGAGCTAGAGGTTTGGAATGCGTACAAATTTGGAAATGCGTCCTTCACTACCTCGATGATCGAAGATCCTCCTCCTGAATTTAGGTTCGATCAATCTACTGTACCAAGGAGTTGAAAGGAAGAACTCAGATCCGCATTAAGTGCGAGTCGCAGAGTTCCTGTGAGCTCCTAGATTTGTACACATTCGTCGTGCTATCTTCGAGATAGTGTAATGGGAGAGAAGATTTTAGACTTCTCTGATGGAGGGTAAAATGACTATCTTCTGTTGTGGACATTGTTCTGCTCGATAATTTACTCTTGCAGCAACTGGCCGTTTGTCTTTCCTTAACGGTGTGATAAACCTCATCAGGGTAGCTGCTTGCGGTAAAAAGATGTTCTTCCCCATGGATATCTGATCGAGAGTATCTTCTCTGGTGAGTGAAGGGAGGTGTATCTCGTTTCGGCAATCTACTTTCAGGCATAGAACAACAGACCTCCGCATCTTTGACACAAGAGCCACTACGAGAATTTTACCTCACAAACCGAGAAAGGTACATATCTTTAATCAAGACAGGAGCGGTTTATTATACTGAAGGTTGTTGTTGGTATGAGGTTGTTTTCTCGTGTCCAAGATCGTGAACATTCAAACTTGCTTGTCACGTAAAGAAGCGATTCTGAGTATCCTTGAAAGTTGTACTAGCGACACCGGCTGCAACAAGTCTTCGGTGCGAATAATCGTCAGAGGAGATGCAAACGCGAGCAGGACCAAGAGTGAAGCCAGATGTCTCTTACCAACCTCTAGATAACAGACATCAGATACATATTAAGGCATGTTTGATTACTGCCTCGCTCATACAAGGTTGATGCCATCGCAGAAATGAAAAGCCGACCTTAAAACCCTTTAGCTCAGAAAGTGCACCTCGTTTGTATATAAACTGAACGAGCTGGATTATCGAGATATCTTGTGACTAGTGCATATCATTTTCTACATGCTTTCACATTTCACTTGTGGAATCAAAGGCGCCGTGCGAGCACTAGTGAGAAGGAATCTGACGACAAGGGTGCAAACGAGACCAAATTTCTACCAACAGTTGCAAAAAAGTGGGGAGTCTATGGTTTCAATACAGTACCATGATTCATGTGAGTTGGGTTTAAGTCGACCAAACGGGCACGTAAAGTATCACTATATCGTTTTGTACTGCCAAAGATGTTCCCAGCTCGACTTGGCAAGAAACACCCTAGTGGGGACAAAAAATGAAGATCGAAATCTGAAAAGTGGACAGCCCATCCCGTCGAACTATGCAACAAAGTTGAAAATGAATTCTCTTGGAATGGAACGTCACTCAAGACAGTTGTGATTGAGTTGACAGTCGAATTCTCAATCTTTCAGAGGAGGTTTCGGCAGACCGACTCCTACATTTCCATGCGTAGACCTTTTTGTATAGCTCCCTTAGAATCTTCATATTATGAAATAGATATAGTATATCATCTTTACCGAGGTGACAAAATGACCCGATTTGCCTGACCTTTGAACGCCATGCACGCAATGTTTTCTTGAAAGGGCATATCCAGGAGTCAGACACTTGCATGCTTATACATTTCTAACTTATAGTAAGCTCGAAGAAAGGAACAATCTTTAGAGCCAAAAAGATATATCTTGATTTTGAAAATCCATGCCTTCTTCATCTAATGTAGTTGTTTCTTCAGCCTCAACAGTCTCCTCACATAAAGTAGAAAATTTACGTGCTTAGGTTTCTCCGCAAGAGAGAGAAAGAATAATGTAGATACAGAATGTTGGAGACACCTCATATGTTGAAACTTCACTCGTGCATGTCTAGGCGAAGTAGATTTTGACCGTCAGTTCCATTCTAATGGCGCAGCCCTCACATCCTTCTCTCATATCTTAGGTGCAATAGGACAGATTTCTCATACCGATACAATTGGGGCTCAGCTCCATTTTACCTCTTGTGTTGTATCCTTGTGCTGCTTGATGGGGTCTTCCCATCCTTCTTGTTTTCCTACGCGGCCGCGTTTTGCATATCCTTCTCTTACATCATCCGAAATCATACCTAAAGAATCACATATACATGCTCGAACAAATATCCAGTGTACCAGGTATACCCAAGACAGTCACCAAAACTATGTGTGTGCATCAGCAATGTTCCAATATGTCATTTGTGCTGACTAAAACCTTGAGTTCATAATCGATAAGGACATAAGAATGCACAGACGATATCTTTATTTTTCATACCGTGGTTTATCGAGATGTCCAGGAACAGAATAGTGACTTGATCCGTTAAAGTCAAATCTTTGTTTCGAGAGCGCACACGCCCAGTCCCTCGTGATTGAATACATCAAGCATCAACAAATAAGATTGGAAAGGCGTTTTGCTTAAAGTGTCTCGGACCTCGTGATGAGCATATGTTCAGAGCACTTATCAGTTGGCTTTTGGATAGGTAGACTGCTGGAAGCTACCGTGGTACTTCCATCTAAATTTTTTAATCATGCTATGGTGATCAATATCAAGACTGTTGAAACTCGATGAGATAAATTTTCCGCCTTGTACAGAAGAGCAGAACAAGCCTGTGAGGACTTCCTCACGGAATGGTCACTTGCCTCACCCCCGTGATTTCAATGCGTGAAAAATTCAAAATCAACTTTAAATTGTAAGTGTGAAACATTTCGCGAGCCTTTAACAAGAAATTTCCCTGATTTTTAACAAGGTCTTACTGCTGAAGTGCAATTAAAAGGCACAAAAGACCAACAAGAGTTACGATGCAAACATCGAGAGCAATCATACAATAGCTTACCATTGGCAAATATATTCTGGGCCGGATAGGCAGGACAATTTCTCACATGTTCGTCAGACAAAATGCGTATGTGGAGGTAGCACTTCTGTAGTTTCCTTTCCGTCAATTGACTTCTTTCTTGTCCATGGGCCATGAACTCTTCAATCTTTTGCCTTACGGGTTCATTCCAGGGCAAAGAACCCCGAGAAACAGCTGTTACCAACTGAGTAAAAGATGCCCCTAATCATCGAATCGTCAAAGGCCTAGGACGCTGAAAATGATGCAGGACCTATTCTTTCACCTCATTCCATTCCGTTTGAAGCAGCGAAAAAATCGCTTATTTCATGTACTGGATATCGCTCTCTACGTTAGTTTTCACTTTTGGACTTTAGGAAACCTTTTCTATCGTGTACTGGTCCTACCTCTTCCTCCTCACTCATGATCTTCCTCTTGCTGTGCTGGGCTTCGTCTATTTCCTGTTGGATTCCTCCCCTACATGCCATTTAATTATTCAACTATGTCAACCATAAACGAAAACTACTGTAGTGTATGACGATTATGAGTGTCATGGAGAAATTATTATCAGTTGTGCAGAATTATCTTTTAATTTCCTCGCATGTCATTGGTCAGAATGGCATTAAATATTTAACGAGCTTTCAGAGACTACACAATTATAGAGGCAATATAGATTACCGTAATTTACGTCTTTGACCTTCGGTAAGGACCTATATCCGAGCAAGCAACGCTTTGTAGTGTACTTTCTGTGTGCCCTTACACTATAGTTGTCACTCGAACAAACTTAAACAGGAATTGTTTATTCTCCAATCATGCTAGCAAGTGTAGTTGTCTGCAGCCATTGGACGTTCACATGAACGAGATTTCTGAGGAGCGTTCGTCGTCTAGTGCACCTCCGAAGGAAGAAATCATTTTCAGAGGGGAATAGAATTCTCTCTCGCCCATCCTTGTAACAAAGACTATGGCATTACGAAAGGGGAGGGAACCAGTGGAGCACGTTCTAGACTTGAAACGGGGAAACAATCTTCCTTACTTTTATTAGCTGTGTAAGAATCTGACTTCCCAATTTACTTAAACTTCATGTCATGTGAGAGTATGCTGCCGACATGGAACATTCGTTTGTTCACACTAAATAACTTCTCTGGGTTTTACTCGTGAAATGAGCCTTTTTGGCATACGTTCTTCATGATATGTTTTTCGACAACCAGCCACCCTTCCTTACTAACTGCTAACCACTCCTTCAAGTTTCTTCTCTGTTTACTTTTCGTTTCTTAAAATCCCAGCAGAATTTATGGAGTCTCCCTCTCCTGTTCAGTCCCAACATAGTAACAACAGTGAATTTCTCCACTTTTTTCCCGCAAATACCCCCTACATTCAGTCCACAATTGCCGTTGAATAATTGAATCCTTGGAAACCTGCATATATTTTGCATAATATTTTGGAGTGTGATATTCCTTGCATCTAGTACTGTGTCATTCGTGTCCCTCAAGCAGATGTTGGCACTGTGACATATCGTCGTCAATGCTCATCTGTCGGTTGATACTGTTGGTCAGTAAACCTTTCTTGTAGGAGTGGGCGAAAACGTCCACACTAAGACTTTTGAGGAACCTGAGACTCCTACTTGCGATTTCGCGTTTTCTACCAGTAGTTTGCATTCCTGACATTTAAATATTGTGGGCTTTACTTGTGAGTTCCATCGGCTGGCAAGTTACTTCCTTGGCTGGTAGATCTGTGATTGATTCTCTCAGGGCATGGCGAATGTGAACCGAGCTCGATGTTGATCTCAAATGTGACCATCGAATCTGTACATTTTCCACCACAATGTGTAGTTTCTGCGTAAGACGGAAATGATGTAGTTATATGCGACAATGTATAATGTGAGCATCAGACAAGACAAATCATCAAGGTCTTCTCAACGGAAACGAAAGCTGACAGCTCGTTACCAAAAGTTGTTGTAACTTGAGTGCTCAAAAAGTTTAGCACAAACTTTCATGTCTGCTATCGAGAACCAGAGTTACAACATAAAACACCCTTTGACAGAAACAAACATGTAAAACTTCGATCATAGCCATACAAGGTTTTCATGTTCAACAATGAAGAGGAAGGAGACCGTGTGATAACAAGAAAGAAAGGAAGACCCATCATGCCATACAAGGGACAAACTAGGTAGAATGGGGCTAGGCCCCAATAGTATAGATATGAGAAATTTGCCCTACAACACCTAAGATATCCTAGCTATGCAAGTTGTAAGGTCTATAAACTACTAAACTACTGGAGCATCCAAAGAAACATCACCTAGAGTGATTATTCTCCTATGGATTGCACCAGTCAATGCTCTCTATAGAGTAATGGGCACACGCTGTCTAAAGTATGCTACAAAGTATGAGAGTGAGAGTGGTACGCCCTGGCATCTAATATGATAAGCTCTTGTGCACTTCCTTACACATGTGTCAAACGTCGTGTCCATTGCTCCATGTAACTCTAAGGTTAGAGGAACAAAGAGGTGACCTCACTACATACCCCTATACTTGGAGGCCTTGTGTGGTGTTGCTCCGCTCGCCGCCCATCCAAGATGATGAGTAATCACTTCCTCCAAAATTGCATCATGCATGGGGTTTGTAGCCACAACATCCGCCATTGTCACCTAATCATCTCGGACCAAGTATAATTTTGCTTTGACATGTGTCATCTGCAAAGAATATGGATGCTCTGTCCAAGCAAGGTATCTACTCTCTCGTGCCATAGGATACATTATATCTCTAATGGCATCATGGATAGCTATCCTCTGTCCTCCATAAGGACAGCGTGTCATATGGACCATTGCTACATCTAGTGTAGAAACACACTCATAAGTGGGTAACAAAGACGTAGATGGGTGGACCAAACCCAGGTGGAACATCATCACTATAGAGAAAGTGGTTGGTGCGAGTTGGAATGCCCTAATGCACGATCGAGCTAGGATCCAAGAGTCTCCATCCTTGTTGGAGCAAGAAACAAAGGAGTACTCTAGTGAGCCAAGGAATGGAAAAGTCAACTATGAAAGAATTTAGCATATGTTGACACTATGACTCTATCAAGGAAGACTGCAAACCTCTAGTCCAATCTGACAATAGTGAAGCAAAGGATGGAAGGTCCTCCCATGCCAATGGAGATAGACTATCTCTTGTTTGCTGAATAACACTTTGGAAAGAAAATGATTCCTCTTCCACCTTGATCACATAAGTCTCCAAAATTGGCCTATCAACAACCATAAAATAGGAGGAAAGTAGGGGTGCTGAGAGAGCTCAATTGCTCAATCTCCTCCGTAGCTAATAAGCATACCCATTCTGCATGAGATTGGTAGAGATGTTTTTATATCTACCAAATCCCCCATCACACACTCGAATGTCCTTGGTCCAATGATATCACCAATGACTCTCATAATCCGCCTATCAAAAGCTCTCATATGTGATCGGAAAGTCAAGGAACCAAGAACCATCCAGAGAAGATAAGTCGGTTGATGTGCAATACTAGAGGAGAGTATACTAAATGTCACGTACGGATCTCCTAGCAAAGGAAGGTCATCCACATGGAGAATATCATTTGCAAGAGCAACATCTAAGAAGCATGTGACAAAATCCTCGGATCCTATTGGCATTCCAATGATATCTAGTCCATCTATAGATGTGACACATCCCTCTAGAGCTCAAGATGGGGAGGGATATTTGAAGGGGACCATGATCTGTACTTTAACACCTTGATTCTCAAGCTTACAAGATGTAACTTGGTAGTCAAGTGATCAAAGGCCTGCCTAATCTGATCTATGGGGCTCACAATGTGTGTATTGTTTGTTGAGGAGTGAAATACATAAGTTGGCATTGCCAAAGTAGTAGATAAGAGAGCTCTAAAGTGAGCCATGACAAACAAAGGTCCCCTAAAGGATCTCCTTGTTGTGTACCAAAAAATGACTCCAAGACAGCGACTCTCTCTTGTGACCACCCATGTTGGTAGTAAAGGGAAGCAAGAGAGCCATAGAACAACCACACAAAAGGAATAGAACTCACCAAGGATCTATTGGCCTCCCTAAGCTCTCAAGAGAGACGTTATTAAAAGCATTCTCAAAATCCACCTGTAGGACAATGCACTCCAGATGGATATCTAGGAGTGCCTTGATGCCTTGGGAAATAACCTTGCAACTTCAAAGTGTAGCTACTCCAAACTAATGTGGATTGAGGTGCTCTCAAAAGTGAGATTGATGTTGAAGGAAAATGGTGTGGTTATCCAAGTGCAAAAAGATCTCTCCAATAGCAATCAGTCTAGTGCCCCCCATGTACTTCTTATCTTGAGAACTCAACTAGCCCTAACACCCGACTAACTATGTAGGAATATCTATACTCGCTATTGTCGCTAGATGATCCTTCTAGTGGATTCACTTGAAACAACTCAATAAATCCACTAGAAGGATCATCTACTTGAAAGCAATCTCTAAGATGCTCATATACCATCCTTGACAAGCTTCTTGCGGAGAGGCGAGGGTTAGTGCACAACGCTTGTGCAAAAAGTGACCTATCAAGACATAAAAGCTGCTCAAGATGATAATTTAAAACCACTAATGATACACTCTCTCCTGCCATAGGATGTAGTGAGCATAGGAAAGAGATAGTCTCATCAAGAGGACTAGCCATAGAAAAAAGGTGTAGTGCTCATGTTGCTCTACTAAACTCCCCGCTTGACCCAATGTCCTACATCATCATAATTGAGTGGACTCTGTAGTATCTTTTGTAAAATCTATCTCCTAAAATGTGTAACCGTAACTGACTCCTCTTGTAAGGCAACCTAATCTCCCACTCAGAATCAAAAAAATCTAGTAGCCACCTCTCTATGCCCCACACGTCCCCTCTAGCATAACAAAGGCACCATCAAAGGAGTAAGAGGAACAAGAACCATGCTTACTTGTCCAAGGGACCACGTGCCAAACACTCAAGTGGTATGAGAAAAGCCTATCTAGCCTATTCATGGAGTGTACGGGTAGGCTATAGAATAGACATGGACATGGAAAACTAGTCTCAAATAACCCTAAGATACAACCCGCCTTAGATGCTAACCACTCCTAGACTCAATTGATATCCCTAAAACGGCCAACAAAGGAATAGAGGAAGCGTGTGTAATCTAGAGGATCATCGCTGTAGATTTGGTTGCTTGCCTCACATGAGCATCCCAAGTGGTCCAATCATAGTCCTTGTGCATCCTTCTAACATGGATCTTTACACATTGCAAGACAAAGCGTCGGTGACACACGGGGCATGGTGTATCCTGAGCCGCTCTAGGTAGCCTCACATGGGGAAGTGTAGCAAGTGTAACCATGGCTAGCACAAGAATAAAGATTGTAACACATGAAGTTCCTCTCCCTATTTTCTATATTTGTAAAACTACAATCTCTCATATATTAACTCACGTTAGAGAATACAATATCTCCAAAACTCTAAAAACTATAAACTTTAATAACTTTCAATTTCTATCTCAAAATTTTTTGAACACATTTCCTATGGAACTCAAACATGAATACCAAGAGATTAGAAGCAAAAATCCTGATCCATCACTCTCAATGTGAAGTAATCACTCTAAACCCTAAAAATCTAAAAGTAATCATAACTTTCTACTCAATCCTCCATGGACTTCAATCAATGGTCCAATGGAACCTAAATTGAAAAATGAAAAGAATTTACTATTCACTCATGGGATATATGCATGTGAGCTCTCTAAAACTCTAGAAACTCTTTCTCTCTTTCCCGTTCACTCTCCTCTCCAGTTCCGATCCGATACTCAAACCGGATCCCATCCCATTCCGATCTGATCCAAACAGGCTCGGACATATTAGAAATTAACCAACCGCTCTTACATCTCAAGTAAGGAAGAATGCTCAGTATGAATAGTATCCACAAGAGAATCTGCCCGACGGGCACCTAAGATATATGTTCAACAATCAACTTTCTAGATATCCAACTACCAACCATGTCATGTTTCTCTTAGCTGGATCCACACTCCAGACTTGAAGCTCGGGCACATTAAATACATGTTTTTGTTCACAGAAGCCAATGAGAATATCCCTCAACAGGAAGCTGGGCGCTTGCATATTCTGTGCTGATATATGCACACTCGCCACTCTGTGATAAGTAGTAGAAAGCAAGGTCCGGTAATAGCTGCGTGATGCAACTTTGTCGTTAAACTGCATCATCGTTGGTTTGGACCTTTTGTCCAGAGCTTGCATGATTGAACCTACTGGGTGGCAACCAACTGCGCGATGTCCCTGATACAATGGACAACCACCACACAAAGTCTTTGTCCAATACATCCAATTCACCGCTGGGTAGAGAGATGTGTAGGCCACTACATACCTCTCTCCCGAGTACCTAGACATTGAGTTGCATTGAATTAAATTGAAATGATTTACCAGATACCAAAACATAGAGGGACACGTTTGGAAGGCAAGCTACAGCTTTCCCCTAATAAAACGCTATGTTCGCATCGACAACAACAGTTTCCAAGACTAGCATATTGCAGCTTTGTAATGAGTGATTCCTTAATCTGGAATGTCTCTTTCCTCTTTCACTTTTGGAGAATGAATATTTTTTGTTGATCAAAGGAATGACAGACCAGAGGAGTTCACCCAAAACGATCAAAGGTCATACAATGGCTCTTTTTCACGTAATGTGGGAGAAGATTTAGAAAATGTTTGAGGTCACGTACTTTGCACGAGAAACATATAATCTCGTGCTTCTTTATCTGCGTAAGTAGATTTGATAACAAAAGTTTTAAGTAGAGCAATATTCCTATATATACAACCTGTAATATAAAGATATATGCATATGATAGTTCTTCCTCACCTTCAATACAAGCTCATGAGAGGCAAAACATTGGTCTTATTGACTCAAAGAGATTAGTACGTAGACTTCGCTTTTGCCAGAGCAAAGCAGCCCCGTGGAATTTGTGGCAGAGAGAAAAAGGTTTTACAAAGTTTGGCAGTGCCTCCACTTAACTTATTATAGTGAATATACAAAGTGAGTGTCGCCTGCAGATAATCGGTCCTCCGGATAGACTACCGAATCTACAAAATCAAGTCAATGGAACTGTTACCATTACTTCCCGTAATATATATCTTGCGCATATGTATAGGAGAGACAAGGGCGACCACGTAGAAAAATGAAGGATGGGAAGACACAATCAAGCTATACAAGGGAGAGATGAAAAAGGTAAAATGGGGCTAAGCTTCAATAGAGTCTATATGAGAAATCTGCCCTACTGCACCAAGCTATGCAAGTCGTATGGTCTACAAACAACTGGAGCATTCGAAGAAGCATCACCTACTGCGATTGCTCTCCTATGGATTGCACCAGCCACTGCCCTATGTAGAGCAATGGACACACGCTGTCTAAAATATACTACAAAGTATGAGAGTGACATTGGTACCCCCTGCCGCGTAACATGATAAGCACTCTTGCACTCCTTGACAAATGTGTCAAACGTTGTGTCCATTGCTCCATATAACTCCAAGGCTAGAGGAGCAAAGAGGTGACCTCGCTGCATGCTCCTATACTTGGAGACCTTGCAACTTGTTGTTGTACTCGCCGCCCATCCAGAGATATGGGTAATCACTCCCTCCAAAATTGTATTTCACGTAGGGTCTGTAACCACGACATTCGCTATTGTCACCTGATCATCTTGGACCAAGTATAAGTTTGCCCTGACACTTGCCATATGCAGAGCATACAAACGCTCACTCCAAGCCAAGTATGCACTCTCTTGTGCCATAGCAAACACTATGTCCCTAATAGCATCATGGGTAGCTATTCTCCGTCCTCCAAAAGGACATCATGTCATATGGACTATTATTGCATCTAGTGTAAACCACACTCACAAGTGAGTAATGAAGATGTAGATGAGTAGACCAAACCTAGGGATAACCTCATCGCTGTAGAGAAACTAGTTGGTGTGAGTCAAAATGCTCTAATGCATAGTCGAGCTAGGATCAAAGAACCTACACCCTTGCTGGAGCAAGAGCAAAGATGTGCTCTAGTAGAATGAGGAATGGACGAGTCAACTAAGAGAGAATGTAGCATATGCTCACATTGTAGCTGTAAAAAACCGAATCTGAGGAGAGAAATAGGAGAATGGAAACTCACATTGGGACACTTGAATGAGGGAAAACTCCAAATGCCTAGCATGAGCTTTGGCTTTGGTATTTATAGGTAGCATACAAGGCCCTTGAGAAGTTTCTCAAGAAGCTTCATCAAGCCGCTTTCTTAGAGTGCAAGCCAAGTTAACTAGGAAGCTTCTCAAGAAGCTTCCTTCTAGAAGCTACTTACTTAAGATACAAGCTAAGCTAACCGGGAAGCTTCCCAAGAAGCTTCCTAGATACTTCCAAAATATTCTAGGCTAATTTGTCTTATGTGCTATTTTGTGAGCCCAACTGACTTCATCGCTAAACTCCATATTGTTACATATTCCCCCGCCGCTAGTTGGTGACGTCCTCGTTGCCAGTGAAGCTTGAAATTCTTGGATGGCCGTCTATGCATTTTGGAGGTGAGAAAGAGGTTCCCAGGTGGTATCATGAAGGGGATTCCCTTTCCAAAGGACCTTGTACTCTGTATGTTGGCGACGGCCTCGTTGAATGTGGCGACGCGCAAGGATACGATCAACTTTGTACTCCTCATGATCATTGATAGGGATAGGAAGAGGGGGAGGTTAGACTCGAGAGGAAAAGGAAGAGGGGTTAGGAACAAAGGGTTTCAACTTGGAAACATGAAAGATAGGATGGATACGCATGTGACAAGGCAAGGCAAGACAATAAGCAACATGAGAGACAATTTGGGTGATATCAAAGGGTCCTATCCAATTAAGAGCAAGTTTACGAACTTGGGTATCAAGTAGGAGAGGAAGGTAACTAGAGGATAGCATGACTTTATCACCAACTTCAAAGGTGAGATCACGACGATGGTGGTCCGCATATTGTTTTTGGCAATTCTGAGCAACAAGGAGGTGAGACTTGGCTTGTTGGAGAGATTGGGATATAGTGGTCAAGAATGTGGAAGTATGAGGAACCTGAGATGGAGGGGGAGCAAGAAGAGAATCTAGAACAAGCGGATCTTGGCCAAAATTGAGAAAAAAAGGAGAGAATCCGATGCTTGCCTGTTTGGAATTGTTGTAGGCAAATTCGGCAATGGCAAGACACTCATCGCAATTGGTATGGTGGACATTGACAAAGGCACGCAACATATCTTCCAATGTGCAATTTGCACGTTTGGTTTGTCCATCAGTTTGAGGATGATAGGCCGTGGACAAAGCAAGCTTGGTGCTGAGTATCTGAAAGAGTGCTTGCCAAAACTTCCCAGTAAAGCGAGGATCATGGTCGGAGATGAGTACGCATGGCATTCTATGATGCTTGAAGACATTGTCAAAGTAGATTTGCGCTAAGGTTGGAGCATCCACGGTATCACAGGTTGGTGCCAAGTGGATTTGCTTACTAAGCTTATCCACAAACACCACGATGGCGGTGTGTCCTTGTTTTGTCTTTGGCAAGGATGTGATGAGATCCAAGCTCATATGCTCCCAACGAGCTGATGGAACGGCAAGCGGTTGAAGGAGTCCACCCGGCTTCTGGTTGTTGGCCTTGTTACGTTGGCAGCTCTCACACGATTGGACAAATTCTCGAACATCCCGTGTCATGTTGGGCCACCATCATTGATGTTGGGGGGTACCCAAGGTCTTGTCCACACCCATGTGACCAGCGATGGGTAAATCATGGGCTTCTTGAAGGCGCACAAGTCGAAGATCACCCTTGGCTGGAACAAAGATCCGGTCCGCATGGAATAGAAGGCCTTCCTTGAAGGAGAAGGTATTGTACTCCTTGTCACCTATTGTTAACCGACCATGTACCATTTGGAAGAAGGGATCTTGCTGTAGAGCTAACCAAAACTTGTTATGAATCTTGAGATCAATTGACACTGTCGTAATTGCTGCCACAATGAGAGGAAGAGACTTCAAATCAGGTCGTCGTGATAGAGCATCATGGATGACATGGAACCGACCTGGTTTGTACTCAAGTTTGATGTCAGACAATTGGAGTTGCTCTTCCCATCAATGATGTCGACTCTTCATGTGCTCTAGGTGTAAGGTCTGCAACAAAGGCTTGTGATCAGTTCGCATGATCACTTGTTTCCCCAAGAGATAATGCCTCCATACCTTGGTCGCATATACCATTGCAAGTTGTTCCCGATCTCAAGCAGAATAATTTCTTTCAGCTGTATTTAGTCGGCGAGACACAAAGGTAATAGGATGTAGTCCATCTGGAAATTCTTGTTGCAACACAGCTCCAATTGCAAAGTTAGAAGCATCAAAATCAACCACACAAGGTAGTTGAGGATCATATGGTTGAAGAATGGATCTTGAAGACACCATATGCTTTAACTTTTGGAATGCTTCTTCATGCTTGGTGGTCCATTGGAAGCTCGAGTTTTTTCCCAAGAGGTCAGTCAATGGTGCAGCCACGTGAGCATAATAGTGGATGAACCGTCGGTAAAAACTGGCCAATCCATTGAATGCTTGTACTTTGGTAGCATCCTTTGGGGTAGGCCAATCAGTAATGGCCTTGATCTTCTCTTCTTCCATCTTGATCCCCTCTGATGAGATCTTATGACCCAAGAAGGTAACCTCTTTCTGCCAAAAAGCACACTTTGACTTCTTGCAGTAAAATTTCCACTATCGTAGTCGTCTTAGGACTTCTCGCACATGATTCATGTGTTCTGCCTTTGTCCTACTATAGATTAAGATATCATCTAAGAACACTACCACGGACTGATCCAATAGTCCCTCCAACACCCGATGCATCTGATCCATGAAGACCGCTGGAGCATAAGTGAGTCCAAAAGGTAGAACTCTCCACTCAAAATGTCCATACCTTGTGCAAAAGGCAGTCTTTTGCATGTCCTCTCCTTCAATAGGAATTTGCCAATAGCCGCTACAAAGATCTAGCTTGGAAAAGTAACGTGCTCCACTTAATTGATCAAGCAGGTCATCAATCCAAAGCAAGGGATATGCATTCTTCACGGTTTGCTTATTGAGCCCACGGTAATCAATACAAAAACAAAGTCCTCCATCCTTCTTTGGAACAAATAGTACCGGTGCTCCCCACGGAGAGGTACTATGTCGTATGAAATCCTTCTCCAACAACTCTGTAAGTGTTGTTCACAACTCCTCCAACTCCTTTGGTGAGAGCCGATAGATTGGTCTACTCACTGGAGTACTCACTGGCAATAAGTTGATCTTGAAGGGCATACCTCGATCAGAGGGTAATCCCTTTGGCAGATCATCCGGAAACACATCTGCAAACTCTTGAACTATCCAATCAACCGTTGCTTGATGCGGCACTTGGCCCGCCTCAGATTGTTCTTGTGCAATCGGCTTGATCCACACCACGAATACAGACTTATCTTCCTCCAAAGCTTGCTCTATGGCTGCTTCATTAACAAACTTCCCTTCTAGGGACTCATCTCCCTTCCAGATTTGCTCTATGGCTACCTTCTCAACAAACTTCCCATCTTGGGACTGACTATTCTTAGGTGTCTTACTCAGAGGTGCCAGACAACCTAATCGGAAATTCTAACCTTGGTGTTGTACTTGAATTTGACGTCGGGTCCAATCAGATTGAACCTTATGACGTTCAAGCCAAGGTAGACCCAGAATGATATCATAGTGTAGAGGTGCCACTACAAACCTCGTACACTCTAAATACTCCTTCCCAATCTTGAAGGTAATGGGATGCAAGGTGCGGAATGCAGAACCTTTTCTACCATCCGCCATCATCAAACTACTTCCAATCACTGGCTTGCTAGGAATACCCAATTCCTTTGCTACTTGCATAGACATGCAATTCTTTGAACTTCCAAAATCAACCAAAATCCTACAACCCCGCTTAGATATCGTACCTTGCAAGTGAAGCAAACTTGCATAGGTTGAGCATTCAATCCCATTGGAACTAATCAAGCTCCCAGTAGGTGGCTCAAAATCTCCTACTGGGATTCTGTGTTTCCTTGATCATTCTTTTCCACAAACTCCATCTGGGCAACTTGTCAAGGTCGCCCATTCCTAAGTGGACATTCAGCAATGCAATGTCCAACTTGGCAACAATAAAAGCAACCTCCATTTTGTTGTAATCTTTCTCTATCTGCTGTGCCAAGTGGTCTTCGTTGGATAGCATCAATCTCCATTGGTACCGGTTCTTCCACTCGTGCGTAGTGTACTGGTAGGCTTTGTGCAGGTTGAGGTCGAGACCAATTTGTCATAACCAAGGAATCAAAACGCTAGCCAATTGCATAGCTTCTTCTACGTTTTGTAGCTCTCGCATGGTCACCTCCAATTTGGTTTGTGACTTCAATCCTCGCACAAATTGATCCAGAACTTCACCTTCTTGGATATTTGGAATTTGCATGATGATGTTCTGAAATTGTGTGATGTAGCTTCTCACTAAGCCAATCTGCCTCAACTCTGCCAATTTATCTTGTGCGGCTCGGGTGGCATTTATTGTTTGAAATCGACCAAGTATTGCATCTTTGAATTCTGCCCATGTCAAAATTTGTGCAACAATTTGTCGTTTAGCTCTTTCTACTTGAAATTGCCACCAAAGTTTTTCCATGCCATCCAATTGGCTAGAAGCCAAGAGAATTTTTTTTTGCTCGTCTTGAAGATTGGTGGCTTCAAAGTAACGTTCGCAATCAAACACAAAATTCTCCATTGTGCTTGGAAGATTCTTGCCTTCAAACACCTTGGGTTTTGGAAATCAAATGTGATCTTCTCCATCTCGAATTGGCGCTCTGTCTATCTTTTCTTGTCCTTGCTGGTCTCGTTCATCCAACAATCGAGTAAGATGCTCAATTTTTTGTTGCATTGCAAAGATAACATCCGATATTGCCACCATCGCTACTACTCTATTCCACTACACTCAATTTATCTAGTTGATTAACACATAGATACAACACGTCCACCGTTCTCCATAAGTTACAATTGGAAGTATCAAGGGTTCCTCTGACACGGTGATCATGTGTAGAAAATCTTGCCCAAAGCGCGAGGTGATGAATTGTGTGAAATGATGCTTTGGTAATATCTGGACATGAAAGTCCCAATGGTTTGGTGGAAGTGGATTTGGTGGTCCATAAATTCCATCCATCCCATTCTTGCTCTGATACCAATGTAAAAGACCGAATCTGAGGAGAGAAATAGGAGAATGGAAACTCACATTGGGACACTTGAATGAGGGAAAACTCCAAATGCCTAGCATGAGCTTTGGCTTTGGTATTTATAGGTAGCATACAAGGCCCTTGAGAAGCTTCTCAAGAAGCTTCATCAAGCCGCTTTCTTAGAGTGCAAGCCAAGTTAACTAGGAAGTTTCTCAAGAAGCTTCCTTCTAGAAGCTACTTACTTAAGATGCAAGCTAAGCTAATCGAGAAGCTTCCCAAGAAGCTTCCTAGATACTTCCAGAATATTCTAGGCTAATTTGTCTTATGTGCTATTTCGTGAGCCCAACTGACTTCATTGCTAAACTCCATATTGTTACAGTAGCTCCATCAAGGAAGACTATAAACTCTAGTCTAATCTGATGATAGTGAAACAAAAGATGGAAAGTATTCTCATGCTCGTGGGTATAGACTATCTCTTGTCTGCTGCAACAACATTTGGAGAGAAAAGGATCTCCCCTCCACCTCTATCACATAAGTCTCCAAAACTGGCCTATCAACAACCAAAAAATGAGAGGAAAGTAGGAGTGCCAAGAGAGCCCAACTACCCAAAAACACTATAGGTGCAGTCTCCTCTATAGATAGCAAGCCAACCCCTCCACATGAGATCCATAGAGCTATTTTTCTACGTGCCAAATCCCTTATCACACACTCAAATGTCCCTAGTCCAATAATATCACCAAAGACTCCCATAATCTTTTTATCAAAGGCTCTTAGACGTGATAGGAAGGACGAGAAGGGCAGAACTATACGGATGAGGTAAGATGGTCAACAAGCAATACTAGAGGAGAGTATACCAAATGCCACATGCGGATCTCCTAGTAATGGAAGGTCATCCACATGGAGAACATCCTCTGCAAGGGCAATGTCTAAGAAGCATGTGACAAAATCCTTGGATCATACTAGCACTCCAAAAACATGTATTACATCTGCAGATGTGATACACCTCTCAAAGAAGCTCAAGGTGTGGAGGAATAGCTAAAGGGGACCATGCCGTGCACTTTGACACCTTGACTCTCAAGTCTACTAGATGTAGCTCAGTAGTAAAGTGGTCAAAGGCCTGCCTAATCTAATCTACAGTGCCCACGATGTGTGTATCATCTACCAAGGAAGGAAACACACAACCAAGCATGGCCAAAGTAGTAGATAAGAGAGCTCTAAAGTGAGCCATGGCAAATAAGAATCCCCCTAAAGGATCTCCCTAACATGTACCTACAATTGACTCCAAGACGTTTGACTCCCTCTTGTGAACCACCGTGTTGGTAGTAAAAGGAGTCAAGAGAGCCATAAAAATACCACACAAAAGGAATAAGACTCACCAAGGATCCACAGCCTCCCTAAGCTCTATAAAGATGGATGCCCATGAGATGCTATTAAAAGCATTTTCAGCATCCACCTATGGTGTCCTATAGGTGGATGTGTCCTAAGAAACCCACTCCGGATGGATATCTAAGAGTGCCCTAATGCCTAGAGATATAGCTTCACATCTTCCAAGTGTAGCTACTCCAAATTGATGTGGACTGAGGTGTTATTGAAAGTAAGAATGATATTGAAGGACAATGGTATGACTAACCAAATGCAAAAAGACCTCTCTAATAGCAATTGGTCTAATGCACTCCGTGTCCTTCTCCATCACAAGAAGTTGACTAGCACCTAACACTTGACTAACAAACATAAGAATGTCTACTCTTGCTATTACTATTGTCACTTAAAACAACTCGGTAAAACCACTAGAAGTATCATCTACCTAGCAACAATCTCTAAGGTGTTCATAAACCATCCCTAACAAGCCTCTTGAGGAAAGGCAAGGAGCAATGCACAATGCTTGTGCATAAAGCGACCTATCAAGACATAAAGGTTGCTCAGGCTGATAATCTAAGACCTCTAGTGGTAGTCCCTCTACTACCAAAGGATGTAGTGAGCGTTGGGAAGAGATAGTCTCATCAGTAAGACTCACCATAGATAAAGGATGTAGCGCTCATGTTGCTCTACTAAACTATCCTGCCTAACCTAATGTCCTGTACCGTCATAATCAAATGGACTCTATGGTATCCTATGCTGAAACTTGTCTCCTAAAACATGTAGCCCTAACAGATTCCTCCTAAAGGGCCGCCCAATCCCTTGCTTGGAATCGATGAAATCTAGTAGCCACTTCTCTATGCCCCGCACATCCCCCTCTAGCATAACAAAGACACCATTGAGAGAGTAAGAGGAATGGGAACCATGCTAACTTGTCCAAGTGATCACGTGCCAAACAATCAAGTGGTAGGCAAAAAGCATATCTAGCCTCATGATGGAGTGTACGGGGTAGCCTATAGAATAGACATGGACATGGAAAATTAGTCTCAAATCACCCCAAAATGCAACCCGCCTCAAAAGCTAACCACTCCCACGACTCAACCAATATCCTTGGAATGATCAACAAAGGAATAAAAGAAGAGTGTATAATCTCGAGTGTCATTGTTGTCAATGTGATCACTTGCCTCACGTGGACGTCCCAAGTGATGCAATCATAGTCCTTGTGCATCCTTCCCACATGGGTCTTTACCCCTGGCGAGGTAAAGCGTTGATGACACACCGGGCATGGTGGTGGGCACTCGAGCCGCTCTATGCGTCCCTACATGGGGAGGTGTAGCCATGGCTAGCACAAGAATAAGGATAGTAACATGATGCTCCTCTCCATATCTCCACATACCTGCAAAACCACAACCCCTCACATCCCAACTCACATAAGAAAATACAATCCCTCCAAACCCTAAAAACTATAAACTCTCGTAACATTCAATTTCCATCTCCAAAATTTTCAAACTAAATTCCCATGGAACTTAATAATGAAAACCAAGAGATTAGAAATGAAAATTCTTGACCTATCATTCTCAATGTGTAATGATCACTCTAAACCCTAAAAATCCTTATAACTTTCTATTCAATTCTCCATAGTCTTCAATCTAGATACCAATGGAACCAAAATTGAAAAACAAAGAGAATAGACTATTCACTCAAGTGCTATATGACATTGAGTCCTCAGAAAATATAGATCTTTAATCTCACATCTCCCTCTCCTCTCCCGTCTCCACACTCTCCCAAAATCCTCCCGAGTATATATATACATGGGGTCTGACAAGTTCTTTCATCTTCTTCTTACTCGAGTCATTGCACCTGTACTAGTAATATGCAATATAGCAATGTATGGACTAGTGTGTCTCATAACTCTTGGAGATCATTTAAATAATCTTTTGGTGAAATTAGATTAAAGATCATTTTTTTTACCTTTATTATGATTGAAAGATTAAATTCTATGAACTTACCTAATCTATTTAATTTTATAATTATTTAATATGACTAGTATTGGTGAAATTTTTACTATGATAAATAATTAAATTGGTGGATAAAATATGGAATTAATATAATGAATTTTTAAATTATATTTTAAATATTTTATCTAATATATAGATGAAAAATCCTTTGCATTATCCATGTTTTAGGATGAACCAAAGAGGAATTTTTTTAAGTAATTTCATATATATTTCAGCAGACACTTATTGACAATTATTTCAGAATTTATCTTGTTAACTCTTTGTCCAACAATTTTTTTGCCATCTAGACTCTTTTTAAGATCTATAAAGAACAATTAGTTATGTTCATGGATGTTAAATAAATGTATCAAGTTGGGCTCATATCATTATTTGCTCTTGTATCATGTTGATCTAATGTTGTACTTTGTACCCTAAATATTATTGTCATGAGCATATATTATAGTTTGAAACTTTTTATTCAAATTAGAAGGTTTCAATTAATTTTTTAATTGAAATAGTAAGACTAAATAGGAAAATATAAAATTGAATTTTTTTCTAAATAAAAATTGAAAATTAAATTTAAATTTCAGCCTCTTGCATGAAGAATACATAAAATTCAGTAATTACTTGTTTAATTAGCTAATTAGTACATCAAATGAGGCAAGACCACTCCACGCAGGCCAAAGCCAACTTACTCTGCAAGTTGTGTACTCATCTTAGTTGGAAGCGCATGCCATGATTAATTCAGGACGAAATTAATGCAGATTTGAATTCCCATATTTCTATTATTCTTTTCTTTTCTTTTCTGTTTGCCATATCGATCTGTTACTTCGAATGGATTCATCATAGCTATTACTTTGTCACTCTATAACTTGGGATTTCTGTAGACCCCCCTTCCTTTACTTATAGAGTTGTTTCAAGAAGAAAAAGAGAAAAAGGCGACCGCGTAGGAAAAATGAAGGATGGGAAGACCCCATCAAGCCGTACAAGGGAGAGAAAAAAAAGGTAATATGGGGCTAAGCCCCAATTGTTTCAAGAAAAGAAGCACCTACAGCATCGCTGATTACGACCTCCATTTGTAACCAAATCCTTATTACGCTCTCCAAAGCTTATGCGAGTAATAAGTCACATATCAATAATCTTATTTGCTTTTCAAAGAAAGGTGATTGTCGCATACCTATCGTAGTAGTGTAGTCCCCATCCCCGAACTGCCTCCGGAACTATCCGCCGATAAGACGACGGAACTGCTTCTCGAGACGGGGAGACATGTACATTCATTATGTCTTCATGGGATTTTTCTGCCGCGTGCATAATGCACACGGGGCTCACCCTAATGTACCTCGAAGGTGCGAATACAGCTGAAGGTCTTATTATCTAAAGTTACTTTCCTAATTTAGAAACACTTTTTTCTTTTTCTTTAATAAGAAGATGGATGTAGCCTATTGGTTAATGGTTGTAGCACGTTCTAAAGTTTTTCAAGGTAAGCTTGCGGAAGTACGAGGGCTTTTACGAAGGTAGTTCTTTCAACCAATACACTAACCTAGAACAGTGGTGTCTAGCAATGTTCGACCAGGTCATAAGCTACCACTAGAAGTTTTTGACTAAACAAACCAAATCATTGCATCTTGAAATCTTTGCTGATTGTGTACCTTATGGTAAATTCGGAGATAAGGGAATCTAGAAACATATAGCAAGCACGTCACATAACATCCGCGTGCAATAAAATACAGGGTATCAACAGCTCATGTTTTCTGCTTTTGGCATGTCTTGGTTGAAGATCCCACCAGCTGCTGGATTTAACGAAGAACAATTTCGCGAAAAAGACCATAACCCAACAAAACATACAGCTCGATCCATATTTGAAGCCCAAAGTCCACCTACTTCGGAACATTTCTTCCATGCTTTTACAACGGCATCTTTCTCGGCCGCGTATCTGTACCTTCGTGGATCCTCTAGAAATCTTTCAACAGGTATGGATCTGGACGAAGTCGAAGAGCAAGGAGAGTAAGGAATAAGAGGCTTATTTGTAAGATTTAGTAGACGTTGTACTCTCGGCCCAGCTTTAATTGTTCCATATCTGCTTGGAACTAGGAGTCGACAAAGTTTCAGGTTTGACACGAGAGAAATAAGCGACATTCTTGTTTGTAGGACACCAGTAAACACTTTGCCAGCACACTCACGCAACATCGATAACCAAGAAGGCAGTACTGTACAGCCAGTCAAGTAGTCAGTCAGTCGGTCAGCAGTCACTGCTCGAACAACTCCACTAAAAATCATGTCAAAAGGCTTTTTGCGCAAGTGTTGTCCATATTTCAAGTTTCCTGCTTACAGCATTGATCTCACATTTGCCAAATCAAATGTGGCCCCGCCATGTACTGTATTTCCCAAATTGTGCACAAAGAAGAAATACAAGAACCTTTTCACAGCCCCTCTAGCGGCTAGCTGGTGCAGCAAACCAGAAATTTTAGAACAGATCGTACAGAGTTAATATCATATCTTCTCAATATCATTTCCACACGGTAGGCAGAGGTGTAACTGCTGAGAGCTGTTCTGAACTGAAGCTTCACCCAATCAGACACTGACATTGCAGTGAAGGCTCCTATGCAGTCGACTCTTCAGTGTCCTGGTAAATAAATTTCGGGAACCTGTATTTCTCTGGAGGAGATTGCAGCATCGCTTTTTTAAAGGTGAGATTCCAATATTTTCCAGCAATTCTTTTGAGACTCCAGACTAGTCGAGTAGTCTGTACTTACAGTTTATTTCAACCGGGTATAAGTACTCACATCGCCGGATCTCCTTGAATAGTGCCTCTGCCTCCGCCGACTAAGGTCCAACTTCCAGCGCTACTTTACCTTCTTCCTTTTCGTCCGTCTCCAGCTAGCTAACTTAGCTCCGACCGCCACTGTTACGGTACTATAACTGTCGGAAGGCAAGGTCGTCCCCGTACCGACACGCAGCTGGCTCGCTGGACCCGGACGCTATACTGTCCGTGCGGTTCCAACTCCAGCTCCTAAGGCACTCATGGTTCGAACCTGAGTCCGCATTATTCTGGTGTCGCTTTCCCGAAGAACCTGGCAAAAGCTAGTGTCAGCTGATAAAAGAAGGCATATATATATAGATATATATATAGTAAGTATGAGGGAAATGATTAAGTTTCTTTCGACATGCTGAGGAGGCTAGATTTCAGGTACATCGAGTTCTGTGGAAATAATTAAAGTCCATCACAACTTTAGAGAAGAATAGTCCAATATCAGACCTGCATTTTCATGATTGGCTGTGTGAAATACATCGATCTTCCACAGAGGTACGTGCCTGAGGTGTTTTTCGCGACATGATTGTAACTTATGCTTGGAACATTAATTCTATATCTGCTATCCTATCCGACCAAGCGTTGAAAGTCAATATGGATGGTTTCGTTGCTTTCTCGATAAGGAACTATAAGGTTAATTTCAGATGTTTTGCTGAATTCTCCATCCTTACATAGTACAAATGTAATTAGGTCTCTTGGTATATCCCAAGAGCTCCGAATTTCATTCCATCCCAAGAGCTCCATTTTCATTCCATCGAATTTCATTCAAACTCAAAATAGCAGCATGTCGCTCTAATAGTTTTATGGTTAATAAGAAATGAAACATGAAAAATGAAAAATGAAGATATATTATAATAATATATTCATTTATAGGTCTGTATTTTTATTTTTAACTATGATTAAACCGGAGTATTTTGTTGTATTTTCCCTTGACAAATGTATATAGATTTGTATATGAATAAACCACGGTCTAGTGATTATGATTTCAAAGCTGGAGTCAGTAAACCCTTGAAGTCTTGTGTACGCACCATACTCTATTGATCGTAATAACACTGTGACATACCACAACTACTTTAGGTATGAAATATTGTACATTATAGCTCCTTACACATTCTTATCTCATTCTACTAAACCAGAAACTCATGCTGAATTCCAGATTCACTGATATTAAAACTGAAATTTGTACGCAACCTCTATATGATTGGATCAGGAAATGTATAAAGGTTAAGCACATTTGATGAGGGACAAAGGGAGTAATGTGCAAATGACGCGGTCATAATATTTCACTTTACCCATCTCCAAGTCATGACGCCCTTTTGGTCTTCCGAAAACATGATACTTCATTTGTGGACTGCTTGATGGGGAATTCCCATCCTTCATGTTTTTACGCAGTCGTTTTTCTTCATTTGTACTTCGCACAGGTGTTGAATTTTTTTAGGTTGATAAACTTATCACACACATAAGAAGTATCCTAATTTCGTCCATTCCAATTTAGTTCTGTGGCAGAGTTACGGAAGGATTCCATTCGGCATTTAGAGAATTTTTAGCTTCTCTGTAAGTGATATTAAGTGACCGGTAACGAGGTTGATTTACAAAAGATATCATTTTACTCGTATAGTTTCATATTTTTCTGTTAATTAATTTCATCTTATATTTATTAAAAAATTATATTCTTTTTATAGCCTTGTTCAATTCCCATGTAAGGAGGTGATTTATAACAATTACTCCTAGTTTTTAATTATTTTTCATTAATTAATTTCTTTGTATTCATCATAGTTTCTGAATAATTTTCATGGCCCTGTTCAATTCCCATGGCGGTGATCTCTACTGGATATTCAGTAAATTTACACAATAATGACTTCATTTCTGTAAATTTTCCATGCAATCTACAGTTGAAACCCTCTAATACTGCCAAAGTTTTACTAGACCAGTGACCCCTACTTCAGTAACCAGCCTTAGCAATATACAGAATGGAAAAATACAATACGGGGTCAGAAATAGTTTTATGAAGTTCTGTATATTTTTATATAGATTATTACGAAGCATTGACTAAATTGGTAAGGGTGCGGGCTTCGGAGGAAGAAAGAGTCCCACTATAGAGTTCTGGCCAAGTTCCTTATTATTAGCAAACTCCATAAGAGGTGGTTCGTAGAAAATAAGGGATATTGAGTTTTCCGTTGTAACACCATAACACATTAGTTACATATTAGGGTTAATAAAGTGTTTGGTTTAAGGTGAATATGGTCTGCACCAGTTGCCGCCCAGTGTAATGTGTTAATTTAGGATTAAATGAGATTTTGCTCATTGTTGCTCGTAACCACTCGTAGGTGCCTATAGCCGCTTGGTGCAGCTGGTAGTTGCTCATTACCATTGGTAGCCACTTGATAATGTGTTAGTAATGTGTTAATTTAGGATTAAATGGGATTTTGCTTGTTGTTTCTCATCGCTGCTCGTAGTCACCCATAGTTGCTTGTAGCCACCCGTAGCCCACTCGTTGGTGCCCAAAGCCTGCAGTTCAAAGCTCGTTGGCACCTGAAGTTGTTTGTTGCCGCATGTAGCTGCTTGATAGCACCCGTTGATTTTGCATCCAAATGTGAGCCTGCATTGCAATCAAGTTTTTGTTAAACTTTTTGTTGCACTTTGGAGTAAAATTCCTTGACTTCCAATTAATTTCTTGGTTGCCGCAAAGATGCCGCAAATCATTTTCCATAACTCATGTTCTCTCCCTCGCCACACTAATCTATGGAAATGAACCACCACACCAATGCAAAACTACAAAACCCACCAGTAGCATTTGCACATAACATTTGCATTTGCAGATGGTGAATTTGAATTTGAATAGTTGAGAGTGACATTTTGGATCCGCCAAATTTTTTCATAAATCCCACTCTAAGAATCACACACCAAAAAAATGTGGCAATGCTCTCAAGAAGTCACATCATCTCTTTTGACAATCATTTATTTCACTACGGCTATCCTAAACATCTGTAATATAGTGCCTGATTTTTATAAATGAATGCAAATTGCATGTGATATACCGTAAAAAATATACAAAGCCTCCATTTATTAGCACCTCATCTCCTTACAGAGTTCACTAAAACTAGTTACAAAGTTTGTTATTTATTCCATAGACATCTATCAAACTATTTTTGAAACCCCTAATGCGATTGTATATAAGGTCTATGAGCGATAATTGGAAGGGTGGTGATTGGAGTACCTATATAGTACTGAATTTCAAGTATCGTACTAGTAACACTGAGAGAAATATGGATACATGTAGCAAAACAGAATCTTACTTACCTTCAAGAGGTCTATTATTAGGGTAAGTATTGAGGGGATGGGGACAAAGGATATCCCCGGTGTTCTTGGGACGGGGACCTTGGATGGAACTATATCTAGAGACAAAGCCAGAGAGTGATATTAGAAAGGAGATGGAGACAACCATCGGGGAGACAATATATGTTTAAGGGGTCATTTTGCCATGTGTATTGTTTATGGGGCTAATACTCGTGTCCTCTTAATGAATGATGGAAGTTCAACTTGGTTCGAGAGGAGTTTGGGAGAGTATGGAGATGGGAGAGGAGAGGGAGAGCCGTGAGAAGAAATATCTATATTTTATGAGTGCTCTCTAGCATATAGCACTTTAGTGATAGTCTATTCTCTTTGGTTTTCAATTTTGGTTCCATTGGTACATAGATTGAAGACTATGGAGAATTCAATAGAAAGTTATAAGGGTTTTTAGCCTTTACAGGGTTTAGAGTGATCATTATACATTGAGAATGATGGGTCAGGAATATTCATTTCTAATCTCTTGGTTCATGATTAAGTTCCATGCTAATTTAGTTTGAAATTTTTTGGAGATAGAAATTGAAAGTTATGAGAGTTTTTAGTTTTCAAGGTTTGGAGAGATTGTATTTTCTAATGTGAGTTGGGATGTGAGGGATTGTGGTTTTGTAGGGATGGGGAGATATGGAGAGGAGCATCATGTGTTGCTATCATTATTCTTGTGCTAGCCATGGCTACACCTCTCCATGTGGAGTCACCTAGAGTGGCTCGAGATACACCATGCTCAATGCGTCACCGACACTTTACCTCACAAGGGTAAAGACCCATGTGGGAAGGATGGACAAGGACTATGATTGGACCACTTGGGTTGCCCATGTGAGGCAAGCAACCTCATTGAGAACAATGACACTCAAAATTATGCACGCTTCTTTTATCCCTTTGTTGATTGGTCAGGGATACCAATCGAGTCGTGAGAGTGGTTAGTTTCTCTAGCGGGTTGCATTTTGGGGTTATTTGAGACTAGTTTTCCATGTCCATGTCTATTCCATACGCTACCTTGCACATTCCATGATGAGGCTAGACAGGATTTTCACCTACCACTTGATTGTTTGGCACGTGATCACTTGGATGAGTTAGCATGGTTCCTATTCCTCTTATTCCCTCAATGGTGTCTTTGTTATGCTAGAGGAGGACATGCATGGCATAAAGAGGTGGCGCTAGATTTCATCAATTTTAAGTGGGGGATTGGGGGCCCTTTAGGAAGATTTTGTTAGGGCTACATGGTTTAGGAGACAAGCGTTGCCATAGGATACCATAGAGTCCACTTGATTACGATGGTGTAGGACATTTGGTCAAGCAAGAGAGTTAAGTAGAGCAGCACAAGTACTACATGCTTTGTCTATGGTGAGTCTTATTGATGAGACTATCTCTTCCTTATGCTCACTACATCCTATAGCAATAGAAGGACTACAACTAGAGGTCTTAGATTATCAACCTGAGCAGCCTTTATGTCTTGATACGTTGCTGTTTGCACGAGCATTGTGCACTACCCCTTGCCTTTCCTTAGGAGGCTTGTCAAGGATGGTTTATGGGCACCTTAGAGATTGCTTTTAGGCAGATGATCTTTCTAGTGGTTTTATCAAGTTGTTTTAGGTGGCTACAATAGTAGCACGAGGAGACATTCTTATGTTTGTTAGTCAGGTGTTAGGTGCTAGTCGACTTCTTGTGATAGATAAGTACACGTGAGCAATAGACTAATTGCTATTGGAGAGATCTTTTTGCATTTGGTCAATCCTACCATTGTGCTTCAACATCATTCTCCCTTTTGACAACACCTTAGTCCACATTAGTTTGGAGTAGCTACAGTTGGAGGATGTGAGGCTATATCTCTAGACATTAGGGCACTCTAAGATATCTATCCGTAGTAGGTCGTCCTACATGTGGATGTTGAGAATGCTTTTAATAGCATCTCATGGGCATCCATCTTTAGAGAGCTTAGGTGTAATACCAAGGGCTAGCCATATGATCTAGATGTGAAATTTGGTTTGGTAACATCTAGAATGATATTATACATGATGGTCAAAATAGATCAGATAGAAATATTACCAAAAGAGTACTTCTACTAATAGAGTAGAAACCAAAATAGACTTGAGAACCTTAGAACCAATGGCTAGACATATGATTTAAAGGTGAGAATTGGTTTGGTAACATCTAGAAGGATGTTACACATGATGGACTAAATAGATCAAAAAGAGGTATCACCAAAAGGAGACTTCTACAAATAGAGTAGGAACCAAAATATGCCTGAAATCTTTGAAGGCAATTTTAGATGCCTAAACGGATGAATTAGGCCTCGAAATGTGCAAGTTTCCCCCCCAATAGAGGATAAGCTAGCCTTCCCTCCTCCTTGGTTTGTCTCATCGAGAGCTTTCCAATGGTACATTATGTGATTCTGAGACTCCTACAAGAATATTCCCTAAAATATTCCCTCTGGTCAAAGCTTGTTTGACCAACCAGATAGGACCTAGACCGACATGTCACCCATCCAAGTAAGTAATCCAAGGGTGGAGCTTGCTGACATGTCACCTATCTGTGTGCCTAATCCTATGGTGGAGCTTCCTTGGAGGAGGTCCTCTTTGTCTATATAATAAAGAGAAGGTGCTCCTTTGGGGCACCAAATGTTGAGTGTGTAATTTGTGTTTCTCTCTTCTCTTGTCCTCGGAGTATTACAATGGTATCAGAACGAGTGTCTTAGTCCAAGAGAGTGGATCACCTCTCTTGGAAGAGCACTAAGTACTGAAACTGAGTAATTTGAGGTGGAGAACAAAGAGTAGTTGCTAGACTTAGGAATGACTTTAGAGAGCGGACGGGGTGGATGCACCGGGAGGACAATTTCTCGCACCTAGCTTTCCATTTCCGAATCCATTTGTAATACCAAGAGTTAGCCATATGATCTAGATATGAAATTCGGTTTGGTAATATTTGGAATGATGTTATATATGATGGTCAAAATAGATCAGATAGAAGTATCACCAAAAGGGTACTTCTACTAATAGGGCAGGAATGATGTTATATATGATGGTCAAAATAGATCAGATAGAAGTATCACCAAAAGTGTACTTCTACTAATAGGGCAGAAAACCAAAATAGATTTGAAAACCTTAGAACCAATAGCTAGACATATGATTTGAAGGTGAAAATTGGATTGGTAACATCTGGAAGGATGTTACACATGATGGACTGAATAGATCAGAAAGAAGTATCACCAAAAGGGGACTTCTACTAATAGAGTTGGAACCAAAATAGGCCTAAAATCTTTGAAGGCAATTTTGGAGGCCTAAACGGATGAATTAGGCTTCAAAAATTTGCTTCTTCTGCCCCTAATAGAAGATAGGCTAACCGTCCCTCCACCTTGTTTTATCTCGTCGAGAGCTTTCCAACAGTACTTCACTCACGTGATTCTGAGATTCCTACAGGAAGATTCCCTAAAAGATTCCCTTTGGTCAAAGCTTGTTTGACCAACCAGAAAGGACCAGGACCGACATGTCACCCATCCAAGTAAGTAATCCAAGGGTGGAGCTTGTTGACATATCACCTATCTATGTACCTAATCCTATGGTGGAGCTTCATTGGAGGAGATCCGCTTTGCCTATATAATAAAGAGAAGGTGCTCCTTTGGGGCATCGGAGTTTGAGTGTGAAAGTGTGTGTTTCTCATGGTGTATTTCTCTTCAGGTCTCCTATCTTGGAGGATTACAATGGTATCAGAGCAGGTGTTGTCCAAGAGAGCGGATCACCTCTCTTGGAAGAACATGGACTACTGAGACTGAGTAATTTTGAGGAGAGACATTTTGGTGTAATTGGTAGATTAGGAGGATAGAATGGATGCTCTAGGAGGACAATATCCAGTGCCTCGCTTTCCATTCTTGAATCCATTCAATATCAAGATTATGTACATTTAGCGCGAGCAAGTGAGAGTGTATTTGGTTTTTCACTTTGGAGCAGAGTTCATGGATACACTAATGAATTCGCCAAACCCTGTGATTTTGCCTGTAATGATTTAAGAAAGAGAGTGGGATTTGACAATTTACATTTTGTTGTGATGGATTTGAATGTCCTAAATCCTTTCCCTTTTAACACTCAAGTAGAAATTTGTTATGTAGTGAGACCAAAAGTGATGTTTAGTGAATTCATGGTCAAGAATTTTGGTGAGGAATATTACCAACGAGTGGTAGCTTCTGAGGTCCCAATGGTAGTTCCAATAGTTTGTGCGCACTCCAAAGTGATCATATTAACTCTTTATTGAAGTTTAGGGTATAGCAATTGAGTGTTACAAGAACCATGGATCCATAGTTGTAGGAGTTGGTGCAAGGAATGCAAGGGATGTTGAACAAATTTTGAGAGATTAAGATGACCATGGAGGCGTTACAAAGTCAAGTGCAGACCCTCAAGAATGATCAATCAATGCAAGAAGAAGAGTTGTCTCAAAATCCAATACATGCAACTGAAGTACTTGGAGAGGTACCCATGCTTACAAACCCTATCAATGATGAAGCCACATTACTACTCCAGATGAACAAGACCTGCAACATTGAGCCTTACAAGGGGCAGCATACAATGGGACTAGTGGAGAACTGGATCTTTGAGAATGAATTGATATTTTTGGTTGTTCTCAATAGAGATCACCGAGCATGCTGCAAGCGTGTTTGCATGTGGGTACTTGACCGATAAAGCCCTCACATGGTACAATGCTTGGGAATTATCAACATTGGCCGAGAGAAGGGAGGTCACATCGACAACAATGCAAGAAGGATTCCTGAAGAATTTCCAATCAGTGGATTTTGTGCAGATGGCCCGGATCCGACTATGGGGATTGAAACAGAAGAACAGCATACAAGAGTATGTGGAGGCATTTCTGGATCTACAAGTTGCAATAACCGACATGAGTCCAGCAGAGGCTCTCGACAATTTCAAACAAGAGTTGAAGGAGCAGATTTTCCAAGAAGTCATGATACAAAATCCTCGCACAATATTTGAAGCCATTGCTTGTTCGCAAATAATAGCAAGAGCATTAGGTGGAGGTGAAGGAGTAGTTCCACCTCAACATTATCAGGCAGAAATGCTACCCATGGGTGGACCAATACCGATGGAACTGGGCAACCTTTGGTTTCGACACCAAGGAGCATGATCGCTTCAAGGAGAACGAGGACGGGTAGAAGAATGGAGAGATGGAGTCCCATGAGGAGAAGGGAACTTGAGGAGAACAACGCCGTTGTTACAATTGTGGTTGTATTGGGCATATATCTACCAACTGTTGGGCTCGACTTCCTAGAGGCCCTCGACCTTCATACAGGCAAGCTTTGAACAACATGGAAAGATGCATTGAAGAGGAGGAGGTGGAAATCACTTCGGAAAATGAAGATCACCTGTAAATGTACCTTGTGGCCTTATTGGCTCAATAAGGAAGCAGAAAAGCAAGAGAAGGAGGAAGATGAGAGCACAAAGGTACCAAAAGGCAACCTCACAATTGATTGTAGTGAATGGGGTCCTAGAAAGCAATCAAGTGAGAGTGTTAATAGAATCGGGAGCCATAGAGAATTTCATGTCTCACTCTATTGCAATAAGATTGGGAATGGATCTAGAGAGAGATGAGAGTGAAGAAGTAGAGTTACCTAATGGACAAACAGAGAGGATTGAATCATGACTCAAGCGGGTAACACTCTCTGTAGGAAAATATCAAGAAGCAATTGAGTGGCAAGTGATACAATTAGCTCGTTATGATGCAATATTAGGTATGCCATGGATGGAGCATTACAACCCTATGGTATATTGGAGGAAGAAAGTAGTGAGAACCCACCAATGGTCAATAATTGGGGTTAAAGAAAAATCACATAGGCAAGAATTGCCTCTCTATGTCATGGGGACAACAACTATCTATAAGACTGATAGGTGTTTCATGGGTCTAATAAGAGAAGTCCAAAGTGAACAACTCGAGGGACAAATTCTTGAGAAATTGAAGGATGTTGTAAATGAGTTTCATGATTTCTTTCCTAATGATCTACCCTTAGGATTACCACCAAAAAGGAGAGTAGATCATAAAATTGAGACGCTCCCGGGGAAGACACCTCCTTGCAAGGCCCCATATCGCCTATCACCTCATGAGTTGGAGGAGTGCAAGAATCAAATTGAGGATATGCTACAAAAAGGATTCATCTAACCTAGCGTATCACCATATGGGGCTCCGGTCTTGTTTGTGAAGAAGAAAGACGGTACAATGCACATGTACATTGACTATTGGGGTCTCAATCAACAAACAGTGAAGAAAAAAATACCCCTTACTTTGCATGGATGATCTATTTGATCAACTCAATGGAGCAAGACACTTCACCAAATGAGATTTGCGGAGCGGTTACAATCAAATCTGAATTGCAAAGGAGGATGTGTCCAAGACTGCCATTCGAACTAGGTATGGCCACTTTGAGTATTTTGTGATACCTTTTGGTCTCACCAACGCACCTGCCACTTTCATGAGTCTAATGAATGACATATTTCATCCATATTTGGATAAGTCTGTCATTGTCTTCTTGGATGACATCTTAGTATACATTAGCATGATGACGGAACACAAACATCATCTATGAGAAGGCCTCCAGATTCTAAGACAGAATCGATTGTATGCCAACTCTCAAAGTGTGAGTTTGGCAAGTCTGAAGTAGACTAGTTGGGGCATAGAGTAAGTGCATAGGGTATTCAAGTATTGACAGATAAAATAGAGATCATTCAAAAATGGAGTGCACCAAAAGATCAGACTCAACTCAAGAGCTTCTTGGGTTTGATGAGATTCTATCGTCGATTTGTCAAGGACTTCTCCAAGGTTGCACAGCCTTTAATAGCACTGCTTGGCAGGGGGAAGAAGTGTACATGAAGAACCGCACAAGATTTGGCCTTTCAAGAATTGAAAGCTACCTTGCTACATGCACCAATCTTGAAGTGGTATGACCCAAAACATCCAATCAAGTTGGCTATAAATGCATCAGGCATAACAATCGGAGTAGTCCTATAACAAGAGTGGCATGACGGATGGCATCCCATTGCATATTTCTCTCAAAAGTTGTTACCGGCAAAGCGCAACTACCACACCACAGAATGAGAAGAGTTGGCCATTGTCTTGGCAAACAAGCATTGGAAGCACTATCTAGGCAAGAAGGCATTTGTGGTAGAGACAGACCACAAACATCTAGTCTACCTTGAGACACAGAAGGATCTATCTCGTTGCCAGATTCGATGGGCAAAGTGGCGACAATGCTTCAACATGACAATCACCTACGTTGAAGGTAAGAAGCAACTTGCAGATGCATTCACCCGCATGCCAATGGTAAACAACTTGGTGGCAGAGGTTCATATTAACCCTAAATTCTGGCTAGAGATTTTGGCTACTACAAAAATTGATCCACAAATCATAGAAGTGCAATCATCCAAAGGCGTCACCAACACCCAAGGACTCACCTTTTGTGATGGCAGATTATGGATTCCAAATGTCCCAAAATTGCGCACCACCATTCTAGCGGAATGTCATGATTTGGCCATTGCAAGTCATGTTGGAGTGGACAAGAGCTTGATGTAGTCCAGTGCCATTATTATTGGCCCAAGATGAGCAACGATGTGATGGACTACGTGCGTAGTTGCTTACTTTGTCAATAAAACAAAGCTTCTAATCAAGCTCTTGTCGGGCTCCTGCAACCTCTCCCCACTCCTACACAACATTGGGAACAAGTGTGTATGGATCTCATTTGTGAATTACCCAAGATCACATCAAGATTTGACTCCATCGTGGTCTTTGTGGACCGGGGCTCAACAAAATGATTCATGTACGCCCTACCACCAAGGAGGTGACCGCTCCACAACTTGCTCAATTATACTTAGATGCAGTCTTCTCTCACCATGGCTTGTCTCGAGTACTCATCACCAATAGGGGTACTCAATTCACCAAATTTGTTTCTAGAATCTAACAAGGGGTGGAGAGTGCTAAGCACAAATTACAGATTGCACAAAATTGCCAAAAGCAGTATGTTTATGCACACCGTAGGCACATGGAGTTCAATGTTGGGGATCAGGTGTCGCTATTGACAACCAACCTCACATTAGTGGGACCTCGTAAGCTTAGACCTCATTTTATTAGGCCTTTCTCAATTCTCTGTCGAGTCGGCGCTGTGGCCTATCACCTTGAGCTACCACCACACATGAAGATCCATCCAGTGTTCCATGTTACCCCACTATGAAGATATGCTCCCCGATCAGGCCATGGTCATTCCACACAAGACATTCGACCTTGTCCAACACTTGTTGATGGCAACGAGGAATATGAAGTGGAGCGTATTCTCCAAAAATGCATACATGGTACTTGTCATCCACAGGTGGATTATCTTGTCAAGTGGAAAGGTTATCCCCTCTATGAAGCAACCTGGGAACCCGTTGCCAATTTGACACATGCATCGGTGTAGGTGCAAGCCTTTGAGCAACAGTTGCACAACAAGGACATTGTGTCTTAAAAGGAGTGAGGTTTATAATACCAAGAGCTAGCCATATGATCTAGATATGAAATTTGGTTTGGTAACATTTGGAATGATTTTATATATGATGGTCAAAATAGATCAGATAGAAGTATCACCAAAAGGGTACTTCTACTAATAGGGCAGAAAACCGAAATAGATTTGAAAACCTTAGAACCAATAGCTAAACATATGATTTGAAGGTGGAAATTGGGTTGGTAACATCTGGAAAGATGTTACACATGATGGACTGAATAGATCAGAAAGAGGTATCACCAAAAGGGAACTTCTACTAATAGAGTTGGAACCGAAATAGGCCTAAAATCTTTGAAGGCAATTTTGAAGGCCTAAATGGATGAATTAGGCCTCGAAAATGTGCATCTTCTGCCCCCAATAGAGGAAGGGCTAACCTTCCCTCCCCTTTGTTTTGTCTTGTCGAGAGCTTTCCAACGGTACTTCACTCATGTGATTATGAGATTCCTACATGAAGATTCCCTAAAAGATTCCCTCTGGTCAAAGCTTGTTTGACCAACCAGAAAGGACCAGGACCAACATGTCACCCATCCAAGTAAGTAATCCAAGGGTGGAGCTTGCTGACATGTCACCTATCTATGTACCTAATCCTATGGTGGAGCTTCATTGGAGGAGATCCGCTTTGCCTATATAATAAAGAGAAGGTGCTCCTTTGGGGCATTGGAGTTTGAGTGTGAAAGTGTGTGTTTCTCATGGTGTGTTTCTCTTCAGGTCTCCTATCCTCGGAGTATTACACCATTCCATATCAAGGTTACGTACATGCAGCGTGAGCAAATGAGGCTATCGCTAGTTTATCACTTTGGCGTAGAATTCATGGATAGGGTGATGAACTCACCAAACCCGGTGATTCTACGTGTGGTGATATATGACAGAGAGTGGGATTTGACAATCTACATTCTAATATGATGATATGGATGTGAATGTCCCAAATCCTCTCCCTTGTACCAGTTCATATTTGGTTACCTGAAGCTCATGTGGAGGCACCTACGGCTGGATCTGTAACATATGTATTCTTTACCTCCTTATGCTTTTCAACACTCAAGTAGAAATCAGTTATGTAGTGAGACCGAAAGTGATGTTTAGAGATTTTGTGATTAGAAATTTTGGCGAGGAGTATTATCAACAAGTGATAGATTGTGAGGTCCCAATGGTAGTTATGATAGTTTGTGCGCCTTCTAGAGTGATCATATTGACTTTGTATTGAAGTAGACATTAGCAATTGAGTGTTGCATGAACCATGGATCCGCAATTGCAAGAGTTGGTGCAAGGAATGCAAGGGATGTTGAATGAATTTAGAGAAATTAAGATGACCATGGAGACAATACAAAGTCAAGTGCAGATCCTCATGAACGATCAAGCCATGCAAGAAGAAGAGTCGTCTCAAAACCCAGTACCTACGACGAAAGTACTTGGAGAGGCACCAATGCCTACGAACCCTATCAACGATGAAGTCACATTGCTACTCCGGATGAAGAAGACCTGCAACATCAAGCCTTACAAGAGGTAGCGTATGATGGGAGTAGTGGGAAATTGGATCTCGAAAATGAATCAATATTTTTGATTGTTCTCAATAGAGATCACGGAGCATGCTGCATGCGTGTTTGCATGTGGGTACTTGATAGATAAAGCCCTCACATGGTATGATGCTTGGGAACAATCCATGTTGGCAGAGAGAAGGGAGGTCACGTGGACAATAATGCAAGAAGGATTGATGAAGAATTTCCAATTGGTGGATTTTGTGCAGATGGCTTGAACCCGACTATGGGGATTAAGACAAAAGAATAGCGTAAAAGAGTATATGGAGGCATTTTTGGATCTACAAGTCGCAATAACCAACATGAGTCCAACAAAGGCTCTCGATAGTTTCAAGTGAGGGTTAAAGGAGCGGATTTGCCAAGAAGTCATGGTGCAAAATCCTCGCACAGTATTTGAAGCCATTGCTTGTGCGCAAAGAATAGCAGGAGCATTGGGTGGAGGTGAAGGAGTAGTTCCACCTCAACATTATTGGGCAGAAATGCCACACATGGGTGGACCAGCACCGATGGAATTGGGCAACCTTTGATTTTGAGATCGAGGAGCACGACCGCTTCAAGGGGAGCATAGATAGGTAGAAGAACAAAGAGATGGAGTCCCACAAGGAGAAGGAACTCAAGAAGAACAACCTCATTGTTACAATTTTGGCTGTATTGGGCACATATCTACCAATTGTTGCACTCATTTCCCTAGAGGCCCTCGGCCTTTGTATAGGCGATCTTTGAACAACATGGAGAGGTGCATTGAAGATAAGGAGGTAGAAATCACTTTGGAAAACAAAGATCACCACTAAATATACCTTGTGGCCTTACCGGCTCAATAAGGAAGAAGAGAAGAGAAGGAAGGAAGAAGACTAATGCGCAAAGATCCCAAAAGGCAACCTCACAATTGATTGTCGTGAATGGAGTCCTAGAAGGAAATCAAGTGAGAGTATTAATAGATCCGGGAGCAACAGAGAATTTCTTATCTTGCTCTATTGCAATAAGATTGGGAATGGATCTAGAGAGAGATAGGAGTGAAGAAGTAGGCTTGCCTAACGGGCAAGTAGAGAGGATTGAATCATTACCAAGACGGGTAACACTCTATGTAGGAGAATATCAGGAAGCAATTGAGTGGCAAGTGATACAATTAGCTTGTTATGATGCAATCATAGGCATGCCATGGATGGAGCATTACAACCCCATGGTAGATTAGAAGAAGAAAGTAATGGGAACCCACCAATGGTCAATCATTGGGGTTAAAGAAATATCACCCAAGCAGGATCTGCCTCTATATGTCATAGGGACGGCAACTGTCTATAAGACCAATAGATGTTTCATGGGTCTAATAAGAGAAGTATAGAGTGCACAACTCAATGGATAAGTTCTTGAGAAATTGAAAGCTGTGGTGGATGAATTTCAAGATGTCTTTCTCGATGATCCACCCTCAAGATTACCACCAAAAAGGAGAGTAGATCATACAATTGAGACACTCTTGGGGAAGACACCTCCTTGTAAGGTCCCATATTGCCTATCACCTCATGAGTTGGAGGAGTGTAAGACTCAAATTGAAGAGATAGTGCAAAAGAGGTTCATCCAACCTAGCATATCACCATATGGGGCTCTTGTCTTGTTTGTGAAGAAGAAGGATGGTACAATGCGCATGTGCATTGACTATCGAGGTCTCAATCAGTAAACAGTGAAGAACAAATACCCCTCACCTTGCATGGATGACCTGTTTGATCAACTCCATGGAGCAAGATACTTCACCAAATTGGACTTGCAGAGTGGTTACAATCAAATCCAAATTGTAGAGGAGGATGTGTACAAAACTACCTTTTGAACCAGGTATGTCCACTTTGAGTATCTTGTGATGCCCTTTGGCCTCACCAATACACCTACCACTTTCATGAGTCTAATGAATGACATATTTTGTCCATACTTGGATAAGTCTGTTATCGTCTTCTTGGACAATATCTTAGTATATAGTAGCACGATGACGGAACACAAAAAAAATCTACGAGAAGTCCTCCAGATACTAAGATAGAATCGATTGTATGCCAAAATCTCAAAGTGCAAGTTTGGCAAGTCTGAAGTAGACTACTTGGGGCATAGAGTAAGTGTAGAGGGAATTCAAGTATTGATAGATAAAATAGAGGTCATTCAAAAATGGCATGCCCCAGAAGATCAGACTCAACTCAAGAGCTCCTTGGGGTTGACGGGATTCTATCATAGATTTGTCAAGGACTTCTCCAAGGTTGCACAACCTTCAATAGCACTACTTGGCAAGGGGAAGAAGTGGACATGGGGAACCGCACAAGAGTTGGTCTTTCAAGAATTGAAAGCTACCTTGCTACATGCACCAATCTTGAAGTGGTATGACCCAAAACGACCAATCAAGTTGGCTATAGATGCATCGGCGTAGCAATAGGAGCAATCCTACAATAAGAATGGCATGATGGATGACATCCAATTGCATATTTCTCTTGAAAGTTGTTACCGGCATAATGCAACCACCACACCACCAAACAAGAAGAGTTGGCCATTGTTCTGGCATCCAAGCATTGGAAGCACTGGAAACATCCAAGCATTGGAAGCATCTGGGCGAGAAGGCATTTGTAGTAGAGATAGATCACAAACCTCTAATCTACCTCGAGATGCAAAAGGATCTATCTCGTTGCCAGATTTGGTGGGCAGAGTGGCGACAATGCTTCAACATGTCAATCACCTATATGGAAGGTAAGAAGCAACTTGCAGATGCATTTACCCGCATGCCAATGGCAAACAACTTGGTGGCAAAGGTTAAGATTAACCTTAAATTCTGGCCAAAAATTCTGGCTACTACAAAAACTGATCCACAGAATGTAGAAGCATAATCATCCAAAGGCGTCACCAACACCCAAGGACTCACCTTTTGTGATGGCAGATTATGGATCCCAAATGTCCCAGAATTACGCACCACCATTCTAGCGGAAAGTCATGATTTGGCCATTGCAGGTCATGTCGGAGTGGACAAGACCTTGGATGCAGTCCAACGCCATTACTATTGGCCCAAGATGAGCAATGACGTGATGAACTACGTGCATAGCTGCTTACTTTGTCAACAGAATAAAGCCTCTAATCAAGCTCCTGCATGGCTCCTTCAACCTCTCCCCATGCCTACCCAACATTGGGAAGAAGTGAGTATGGATCTCGTCTGTGAATTACCCAATACCACCTTAGGGTTTGACTCCATCATGGTCTTTGTGGACCGGCTCAGCAAAATGATTCATGTATGCCCTACCACCAAGGATGTGATAGCTCCACAACTAGCTCAATTATACTTAGATGCAGTCTTCTCTCACCATGGCCTATCTAGAGTACTTATCATCGATAGAGGCACTCAATTCACCAATTTATTTTGGCAAACACTCTTTGGTTTCTTCAAAACCAAGTTAACCATGTCCATAGCTTACCACCCACAAATAGATCGACAAATAGAGTGGGCTAATTGCACTATTGAAGACACGTTATGCGGCTTTATCTTAGAAGAGCAAGAGAGGTGGGACACCCTACTCCCGTTGGTGGAGTTTGCTTACAACAATTTAGTGAATGTATCCACCTAGGTCACTACGTTCTTCCTCATGTATGGTGAGCATCCCTTCACACCTTCCAGCTTGATGAAGATCCGTCCGGTGGCTCCTAAGGTCAATGCAGTCAACACATTTGTTTCTAGAATCCAACAAGGGGTGGAGAGCGCCAAGCACAAATTATAGATTGCACAAAATTGCCAAAAGCAGTATATTGATGCACACCGTAGGCATATGGAGTTCAATGTTGGGGATCAGTTGTGGCTATCAACAGCCAACCTCACATTAGTGGGACCTCGTAAGCTCATTTTATTGGGCCTTTCTCAATTCTCCATCGAGTTGGTGCTGTGGCCTATCATCTTGAGCTACCACCATACATGAAGATCCATCTAGTGTTCCATGTTTCCCTGCTACACAGATATGCTCACCAATCAAGCCAGGGTCATTCCACACAAGACATTTAACCTTGTCCGACACTCATTGATGGCACAGAAGAATATGAAGTGGAGTGTATTCTCCAAAAATGCATGCGTGGTACTCGCCATCCATAGGTGGACTATCATGTACTATGGAAAGGTTACCTCCCGTATGAAGCAAAATGGGAGCCCGTTGCCAATTTGACACATGCATTGGTGTTGGTGCAAGCATTTGAGCAACAATTGCACAACGAGGACGTTGTGTCTTAAAAGGAGGGAGGTCTGTAATACCAAGGGTTAGCCATATGATCTAGATGTGAAATTTGGTTTGGTAACATCTAGAATGATGTTATACATGATGGTCAAAATAGATCAGATAGAAATATCACCAAAAGAGTACTTCTACTAATAGAGCAGAAACCAAAATAGACTTGAGAACCTTAGAACCAATATCTAGACATATGATTTAAAGGTGAGAATTGGTTTGGTAACATTTGGAAGGATGTTGTACATGATGGACTAAATAGATCAGAAAGAGGTATCACCAAAAGGGGACTTCTACTAATAGAGTAGGAACCAAAATATGACATCTTTGAAGGCAATTTTAGAGGCCTAAACGGATGAATTAGGCCTCGAAAATGCGCACATTCGCCCCCACCCCCCCCCCCCCCCCCCCCCCCAAAATAAAGAAGAGGATGGCCTTCCCTCCCCCTGGTTTGTCTCGTCAAGAGCTTTCCAATGGTACCATACGTGATTCTGAGACTCCTACAGGAAGATTCCCTAAAAGATTCCCTCTGGTCAAAGCTTATTTGACCAACCAGATAGGACCTAGACCGACATGTCACCCATCCAAGTAAGTAATCCAAGGGTGGAATTTGCTGACATGTCACCTATCTGTGTGCCTAATCCTATGGTGGAGCTTCCTTGGAGGAGATCCTCTTTGTTTATATAATAAAGAGAAGGTGCTCCTTTGGGGCACCAAATGTTGAGTGTGTAATTTGTGTTTCTCTCTCTTCTCTTGTCCTCAGAGTATTACATTAGGGAGGCTAGTGATCCTTGGTGAGTCTTATTCCTTTTGTGCGGTCTTTTTATGGCTCTCTTGCTTCCCTTTACTACCAACACGGTTGTTCACAAGAGGGAGTCATTATTATTATCTTGGAGTCAACTATTATTACACATCAAGGAGATCCTTTTGGGGGACCCTTATTTTCCATGGCTCACTTTAGCACTCTCCTATCTACTACTTTAGCCATGCAAGGTTATGTATTTCTCTCCTTGGCAGTTGATACACACATCATGAGCACTATAGATCAGATTAGGCATGCCTTTGACCACTTGACTACCAAGCTACATCTAGTAGGCTTGAGTCAAGGTGTCAAAGTATAGAGCATGGTCCCCTTTGATATCCCTCCCTACCTTGAGCTTCATGAGGGGTGTATCACATCTATAGATAGACTACATGTTCTTGGAGTGCCAGTAGGATTTGAGGATTTAGTCACATGCTTCTTAGATGATGCCCTTGTAGAGGATGTTCTCCATGTGGATACCTTCCATTACTAGGAGATCCGCATGTGGCATTTGGTATACTCTCCTCTAGTATTGCTTGTCAACCATCCTACCTTATCCATACAGTTCCTCCCTCATCGTCCTTCGTATCACATTTGAGAGCATTTGAGAGGAGGATTATGGGAGTCTTTGTGATATTATTGGACCATGGACATTTGACTGTGTGACAAGGGATTTGGCACATAGATAGACGGCTCTGCAGATCTCATGTAGAGGGGTTGGCTTGCTACTCTGGAGGAGATGGCACCTATAGCACTTTGGGTAGTTGGGCTCTCTCGGCACCCCTACTTTTATCTCATTTTGTGGCTATTGATAGGCCAGTTTTGGAGACTTATGTGACAAAGGTGGAGGGGGGATCCATTTGTCTCCAAGTGTTATTGCGGTAGATGAGAGATAGTCTATCCCCATGGGCACAAGAGTACTTTCCATCTTTTGCTTCACTATTGTCAAATTGGACTAGAGGTTTATAGTCTTCCTAGATGGAGCGATAGTATGAGCATATGCTACATTCTCTCTTAGTTGACTTGTCCATTCCTCAGGCTACTAGAGCATGTCTTTGCTCTTGCTGTGGCAAGGGTGCAGGCTCTTGGATCCTAGCTCAACTTTGCATTAGGGCATTCTGACTCGCACCAGCTACTTTCTCTACAACAATGAGGTTTTGCTTAGGTTTGGTCCACCCATCTGCATCTTCATAACTCACTTGTGAGTGTGGTTCTACACTAGGTGCAGCGGCTGTCCATATGACATGGTGTTCTTTTGGAGGACAAAGGATAGCTACCCATGATTTTATTAGGGGCATAGTGTTTGCTATAGCACAAGAGAGTGGACATTGGCTTGGAGGGAGTGTTTGTATACTTTGCAGACGACACATGTCATGGCAGACTTATACTTGGTCCAAGATGATCATGTGACAGTAGTGAATGCCGTGGTTACGGAACCATATGCATGATACAATTTTGGATGGAGTGATTACCCATCCCCCTGGATAGGTGACGAGTGCAACAACAGGTCGTAAGGTCTCCAAGTATAGGGACATGCAGCAAGGTCACCTCTTTGTTCCTCTAGCGTTAGAGTTATATGGAGCGATGGTCACAGCATTCGACACATTTGTCAAGGAGTGCACGAGAGCTTATCATGTTAGGCGCCAGGGGTACCACTCTCACTCTCATACTTTGTAGCATATTTTAGACTACATGTGTTTATTGCTCCACTGAGTGCAGTGGCTAGTGCAATACACAAGAGAGCAATCACATTAGGAATCACATTTCTTCCGTTGCTCCAGTTGTTTGTAGACAATACAACTTGCATAGCTCGGATATCTTAGGTGCGGTAGTGCAGATTTCTCATATAGCCTCTATTGGGGGATAGCCTCATTTTACCTTTTTTGTCTCTCCCTTGTACAACTTGATGGTGTCTTCCCATCCTTCGTTTTTCTACGCGGTTGCCTTCTTACTTATATATACCTTACTCGTTCTGCCAAGCCTATACTGTGTATACTTCATTTTTCTCTTTTCTCGTTTGGATCTCAAGGGAGCAAATAATTTGGTGAGGGGCAAAAGACACCTCTACTCGTTCTGCCAAGCCTATACTGTGTATACTTCATTTTTCTCTTTTCTCGTTTGGATCTCAAGGGAGCAAATAATTTGGTGAGGGGCAAAAGACACCTCTCAGATTTATCCAGAATTAAACTCACGGTTCGTACCCAGTTCATCACAGCCAGAAGGCGAGTATGCTGTGCCGACGCGTAGAGCACCAGAGTCTCTGAAGGTGCTCGCATAGAAAGTTGGGAAGTGCTGAAGTAACCAATCTTTGGAGTAGCACGCGGTCTCCGCAAGCGCATTATTCACCATTATTTTCATCCTTGTATAGATTTTTTAATTTATGGGGACGATAATTGTCTAAGGGAATGATGCGATTTAGTTGGTCATTTTTGACAATTCTTTCGGTATTTTGAGTCGTCTTGGTACGGAATAATTGCAACCAATGCAGAATTTACCATGGCCTGCTTACTTATTGAGAGAAACTATTTAACATCCCTTTGCAAAACATGAGACTTTGGCTATATCATAATGGAATGGGCAAAGCAAGACAACACTCGAATCAGTCTTTTATTGATAGTTGAGTCCCCCATCATGAGTAGAAACCAGACCAGCTCGCCGAGAGGATCGTAGTAACCTATTAGATATGGGTTCCAAAAAGGAGGAATGTCAGACTCAGATAATACATAAAAACATGTAGTGAGTAACTTTAAAAGAATCACACATCAACCATAAAATTCGGTCGAGAATGATCTAGTCTCTGAATCTTTCCCATTCTAGCAGTTTCTCCTGTTCGACTATGTAAGAAAAGTAATTGAAAGGTACCAAAAAAACACTCTCTAATTTTCTGTTTCTACGTGGTAAACGAAGTAAGTGTTTCGGAAGTACTTTTCATGCTATAAAAAATATGAAACGTATATCGCGTTTGACAGGACGTCAGTCTTGTATTGTAGCATGAATCTTTTATAGTCCTGCAAAGTCACCGTAGTTCTTTCAAGCGACCAGTAAAAGTTGATTTTTATGTATACTAAGGGTTTCAAGTATGGACCTTTTCTATTGTTATGGGATCTCGTGATATCCTCGTACCATACGTACAAAAACTCCATATAATTTTTGCATGTAATCTAACTCTGACTGTTTCAACCTTTTATACGCTCCACAATAGAATTGCCGTAAGGAAACTCTATAAAATCCCATAACACTTTCATCTTTCATCATCTAATAGATTACAACCACTTCTTGAGAACTTTTGAAATCCCGCTCTATAAGAATTGTCACCACTTCCGCGATTTGTATAGCTCAGATATCTTAGATATGATAGATTTCTCGTATCCATGCTATTGGAGCTTAACCCCATTTCACCGTTTTATCCTTGTAGGGTTTAATGGGTCTTCCCATCCTTCTTGTTATCCTGCGCGGTCGCTTCACATTGTACATTTTATTTGCAAATGGCCTCACTAATTGTTGTCCCAAGCCCTCCCGAGGCGATGTAAATGAATTATTATTGCGTCATGTTTTGGACTCCACCTGAGTGAGTAATAAGGCATGTAGACTAATGCTTGTGTGTTGGTCCCCTTGGTTTGAATTCACCATACATTTACCAAGACTTTCCTACAAAGTTCGGGTTTCGGGACATTTGCTTCCTCTATATTTCTTCAAATTGACTCTTTTGGTCGGCTTTGAATAGAGAATATGAACATGGCATGGCTTATAATTTCTTTGTTTAAATTACTTTCGTTTGATCTATAATCTGGAAAGACCTACTTTCGGCAATATGAACATAGTCCAAATAACTTGTAAGATTTCGTTCTGTGCCCTTATCATAAGAGCCTCTACGACGCAACTTCTCTCTCTACATTTTCTTCCTCCTTTGCAAGTCGACAGTTGCTACGAAGACCAAGCTTTCGTTGGGAACACCCATCTTTTTGGCTTTATGTACATTAGTGCTCGCGCTTTATTCATATGCCATATTTGGGGATTACAAGAAACATCTTATTACTCTACTCTGTTATAGGCACTACTCTAACTAGTGAACATTAGTACTCACGAGTTTGCCTCTTTCTGCCTCAGGTCGCTTATGGGTGATGCTCTTTCTATGAGCAGATTCATCTTCCTTCATATTTTGAACCAAGTCCAAGGACCGGCCGGGTAAAAAAATTTCATAGGCAGTGTCAAATTCCATCCTACAGTTATCGTTATCAGTTTGCTACCTTAGTGCGTCAAGTCATTGGCCCCACGAATGTCTTAGCAGCTGGAAATTTGGAACTAGGCCTTGGGAATATTCTTATTGTCTTGCATATACTACTTGATGGATCTTCAAATGCAAACATAGAGCAAACCTCTTGATCTAATACGCTATGTAGAAGATTTAGAAACCCCTTGATAGTAAATATTGCCGATAGTCGCGGCCAAAAACTGTCATAGTAGTCTAAAACGCAACTGCTTTACGTGCATTATATTGTTGACTTTTTTCTTCATTTCGTGATTGCACCGTTAAATTGATCTTGACAAAATCCAGAACATTTTGAGCTCAACTAGAATGTCTAAACATGCAAATGGGTCCTTATGGAAGCATGATAGCGAAATTTTAAATTTTAAAATAAGGATATAGATCGGAGTAACTAAGTTTAAAGTATTAAAAGTATCCTTTTAGGATATAAGGGAAATCGTAAGTCATTTTGACTTGTTATGGTGAAGTACTCTACTGCGGAAGATTGCATGGCAAACTTTGAGGCTTGTGACCATAAGATGTTTCCTTGCTCTTAAGCAGCAATAGAGCCACTGTACAAAGCTACTTTCTCAACCTTATCTAGAATCACCTTACCATACAAGAATCTTGTGGTACTCTTATTTCGTCATCACCTGGCTCTTCAGATATCCAGAGCGGTCTGGCTTCCGATCATGGACTCGAGGATTCAGGGACAAGCTAATGCGAGGAACCAATCCAGTACATACGATTGCGATTTTTGTTGTTGTTTGGGAGTTGATATTTCTACACCCTCCTTTTCATATTCCCACACCCTCACTTGCCTCCATTCGCCGTCGGATCCTAGTTCATCTATTTTCGTTCGTTAATGAGGCCGACGTCATCGCTCGGATATAAGTGGCGTCGTGGAAATATCAACAAAACATATTGTAAAAATATCAGTTCCTGTTTTTGCCTTTCCTTCTTTCCATAGCTGGACGAGGAAAGTAAGTAATTCAATCAGCTAAAACGATTTAGCATTTATTTCTATCTAACACGTGTTGCTCTTGCGATCTGCTCGTTTCTAACTCCATTACCTCCCTGTAATTTAGAGCATTCATTCAGCTAGACTACGATGATTCTGCACCCCTTTTTCCTCGACGACGACCCGAGAAATTAAAACGTGCAAGATAAACTCCTTGTTGAGCAATAACCTCATACGGTCACAGGTTGGAGCTGCAGAACATTGAAGATAGGGACACAAAAATAAAACAGCACACCTTCAAAAAGTAAGCCGGAAGGAACGAGTACAAAAATGAGTACAAAGCCCCAAGGAGGGCCAGAAAGGGACTGAGCCCGGAGACCGAAGGACAAGGACATCGAACGCAAGCCAAACTAAAAACCCCCAACCCACACCGGAGGAGACCACACAGAAGACCATTGACAAGCAAATACAAGACTAATGTTGAACAGTGTGATACAGATCCTCTAATGGAACATCGGGGTAAGTCCAGGGGTGAGACCCTAGACCTACTACAGCAGTGGCCCGGTTATGTAGTCCGCAAGCTTCAGAACGCTGTAATGTGACTTAGACTCTCTAGTCTGCAAGCTTCAGAACGCTGTAATGTGACTTAGACTCTCTGTCTAAAGTATGAGGTGAGCATGGCTTGGGAGATAGCCATAGCCCCTCTCCTATGGGACTAAGTCGGTCTGTATCCCTAAACAAATCATCAAAATGGTGATGAAGATATCCAAAAATCTACATAGCTGGATGAACAAAAGTACCCGAGGTGAACCATGGCGCATAATGATCCTCAATGGTAGTTGTTACCTTTGCCTGAACTCCTACTTGTGCTAGTGCCTCTGTTCGTAGGGGGCTTGCAACCACCACATCATACAAAGTCCACCGGCTATTTGTGAATGTGACAATATCTATTCTCATGCAACATGGAGATGGTTGTGTTAAGTATAACCACTGCTCGATCAGCACCTGAGATTGTGTAGATCAAAAGAGCTGAGCCACCGTATCTCGGATGGCATCATGAACTCTAGTGTGTTCTTCTCCTATAGCACACCGCAATAGATGTATGCCATGTGTATCAAACATGGAGCCACAAGCACACCTGTTCGGTAGCCCTAGCAAGGTTGCATGAGGGAGGCCAAGGCAAATATGTAATGCTGAAAAAATTCCTCAAACTTGAAACAAAAATTCTATATCAAGGGAAAGGCTCCTCAGCCTTTCCCTCCACAAGAATAGAGATAAAGTAGAGATAGAGTACCGCCGTACTTTAGACTTTACAGCACCACACTCCAAGTTTTGTAGCCCTTTTCTTTACTGCACCACACTCCAAGTTTTGTAATCCTGATACGACCACTTAACTATTGAAGGATAACTCAAGAATGATTCATCTCAATAATTTGATTACTTCTGGTGATGTTGTTGAGTAGAGAATGTCTCTACACAAAGTGCAGCAAATTGCTGTAATGGGCTTTGAATGCTGAATCTTACTTGTGGTGTTTCCAGACATCGTCATATGGTGGTCGATACTGTCAAGCAGTTAATATCGGGACCCATAATATCTGCTTTTGCTTACAGCCACATCATTACATCAGAGGTAGAGACTGAAATTCCTCGCAGTAAGTCTCCATGTCCGCGTGATAGAAACATATCAGAATGAATGCGGATAATAAACATAAGCTGTCCTCTATGATTACGTTACTTAAATTTTCATGAGAATAGCTTCAGCCACGTTCCTGTTTTACGTAGTGCTGCATCCAGCAAGTTTGAATCCTCCTCCGGTCTTTCTCTGTATTATGGCAACTGGATGAGATAGTGTATAAACTCTTGCCCAATCTACTGCATTTTAGGGATTGTTTATAGCTATACTTTGATTGAAGATATATATCTTATGTTTGGACATTCCTTTTAAATTATTTAGCCTCGTTAAATCTCACCAACAGTGAGTTATATGTAATTTAATGATAGAAATCATCGCTTATGGTAAAAGGTGGAGGAAACAGATGGGATAAATTTTAGGAGGGTATACATTTCATTTCACTGTTATTTATTTACTCTTGATTTGCATATATGGTGAATGGTTAATGAAACTTTCTTTGTAAACCTTATTTTCACATTGAAATTAAAAAAGATACTTTTATTATATCATTATTTAGATTGATTCAGATTATATCTTGTTAGCTCTTTATAAACGTTACGGGCGCTTGTAGTTTGAACTTTTGTCAACAACTATTTAAAACAATCACAAAATTTAGATAGGGTTGAAAACTGTTATGATGAAGGGTTATGATGAATTCTGCACACTTGTGTATTGTGTGAATTTTATATCTGTACTTTAAAAAAGAAGTGCTTGAATCTTTCTAGCTCTAGAATACATATCTAGTGGTATATGCCACAAGATAAACCTCCTCACCCCTCCTAACGGGTATAGTTTATTTTGGTTATTTAAAGTACAAATACAGTTTCTTCCAACAAACATTATAAAGATGATCACTTTTCTAAATTTGGAGTAACGAGATGAAATTGGAAAAGCATGTGAAAGATTAATATAATGTACAAGAAGATATTAAAATCATTTCTATCACATAATATAGGATTAATTATTTCAGGATATATTATTAATTATTTTTATATCAGAAATAACTAAATATATTAATACCTTGGCTTGAAAACTACTAATAGGTATTATATACATCGAGTGAAGTATAATTTATATCCATGAAGTACTAAAATTTACACACTAGGTATCTTATATCTAAGTAAAAAATACATATATTGGTTTAACTTCTAAAATATTTATTCACAATTTAATCTTTATTTATAATTAAATTCTCGTTTTCTGTACTATTAAAATAAATTCATTAGGTTTGTATTAGAATTTTGATTTTTCTAGGAATAATATTTAGAACAAAAATATCTCATTAGAATATAGAATATATGCACTTAATTTTTTAATACTTAGAATTCTAAAATTTATTACAATGACTTATAATTGAGTATTTTCATTGTTAAAATCTATCACCGTATCTGATCATTTTTGACCCTTATGTAAATCTATATTTATAAATTTAATTCAAGAAATAGAGACTTGAAGATGAAATTATGTATTGGGTATTCAATGTTTTATATAGTTTTCCTTCTTATACAGAACAACATATACAGATACTTTTCATATAATAAATATCTTTCCTTTAGAACAGCAATTAAAATTCTATAAGACAATCTACGAATTACTTAAATATGAGATGATTTATAGACATTGTGTCATGAGCTTTAAAAGTGTCATGGTGTTAGAACAACATTTTGTTTTCAATTTAGTTTCCAATTAAAAATTTCAAACTACCTAAAGGATGATGATGGGTAAAAAAAAGTATGATTCTAAATGAAAAGTGAAATTAATTTTTTAGATTTATGCTTATGCCAAGTAAATAGGAATGAAACATTCTTACAAATATTTTCATTTTTTAGGTCGTAATATATTCTAAAATATTGTTTAATTTTGACAAATACCATATGATTTATCTTATAATGGAGTGCAATATTACCTATTCTTTTTTTAAGAACCCAATTAAGGTTGAAACCTTACTTAAACATGGGAAGTAGGTATATTTGTTCCAAAAGAATATGATAAGCAAGACTTAAAAATTTCTATGTCATAAACTTGAGCCCTTTCGAAAACTTCAATCTGTTGAACTCTATTCAGTTGATGTTCAAACAAGTTTGAGTTAGAAAGGCTAAACAAAGCTCCCACCTTCACCTCATCAATTTTGTCCTTATATTTAACATCTCCCGCTGAAAATGCACAAAATTTTTAGGATAAATAAAGGTCTATCCACCCAATAACTACAAGATTTAGACATATTTCAATTCCAATAGTAACTTGCCCGAATGACTGTTGTCCAAACTTTGCCAATCAGAAAATTAGTTTTACTAAATTAGCTTAGAGTATTGATTCTCCGTTGAAGTTTATTTTACAAGGTACTAAGCCATTCAAATGTTTCTCTTTTTATTTACTTCTAGATTTACTTTTATTCTTTCACTCATTTCATCACATTTCTCTCGCTTTTCTCTGACCCTCAACAAGGCGTTATGGTTTTGAGTTTTTGAGCAACATCTAGTACACTCTCTATAACTCACATCCTTTAGCTTAATTACATACAAATATGGAATGACTTCATTTATCAGTTCTTTCTTCTTCAGTTAAATAAGTCCTTACCACGGGACTACTAGGGGCGATTGATTCTAAAATTTGATTTACTTGATTCTAAAATTTGATGGATTCATATGGGAACAGATGGTAATACTTGCTCAATGCTTATGGTGCAACAGAATCTAATATACCATTATGACCATTTTGTGCTTCTCCTGTACCAGATGGAGCCAGGAGTTGTCCAGAGAGTCGATTCCCTCTATTCGCATGTTATCGATCGGCAGTACTGCGATGAAGGTTCAAATTCCAAAAGTATCACAAAGAGAGTGGCAACGCGATACATGCGGGTAGCGCTTGTTGGGCAATCCTCGAGTGTGATTTAAACTCATCTTTTACATTTAGTTACCCTCTTTCTTGAGCGCCCCTCTTGTGGACATTTGATATTTCAAGCAAAGCATACTGCGAATTTAGAGTTTTGTCAGATCCTCTATGGATTTCGCATGGAACCTCATGATACTTGTCACGATCAAAGTGTTAGTGTTCATCCCTTTGGATTCAATATCCTCTCCTCAACTTGTGATGCTCGCATCGATCGATGCGCCGCGCGGCGGGTGGGGCGAGAGTTTACGCAGGGTGGGGGCGAATCTGTCCTCTTAGGCTTCCAAGAGCGGCCCGGACGTCCGCGTATCCGTTGAAATGTTATCTTTCGCTCTTTTTGCGTTGTACATCGCGTCGTTGAACATTGACACATGCTTCCCTATGCCTCACTCTCCATCTGTAAACATACTATTTGTGGCCCACTCAGACACGAAAAAATAGATGGCTTCGTAGGAAACCAGAACTGCATGAATGATAAATAACGTGAAAAGCTTCGAAACTCCAACCATGATTGCCCACAGTATGAGTCATGCAGGGCTAGAATTGGAGAAGAGACGAAATATAATCAACCCATCAGGTGGCCGTCCAAAACGACATTCTATGATGGTTTCCTTCTATCTGCAACGCATATTCGACAAGTCTTATCATGAATAAGTCAGAACAAGATCGACTCTAACGAAACAAAATGTAAACATGTCTAAAGCCATGAATTATGACGATTCGGTTTCCGCTTTAGATATTTTTAGATAAACTCACACACTCTGCATTACTTATATAACTCTACAAGATACACAAACGTAGTCAGGACTCGCGAATAACTGACGTGACGCAGAATAAAATGAAAGAATTAAACTGGCGCAACCTCGCGATTGCGATGGTATGTCTAATGAGAACAATGATAATCAATGATAATCAATGGTAATCAATGGTAGATTATCAGGTCCGGACGGCAATCAAGATTCTCCTCTGACGATGATGAATTTCTTGAGCAAACTCGCTATAAACTCACGAGAGGATCATTTTTGGTGTGTGTACGAGATTTGTCAAATTCGCGAATAACTGCCTCAAGTGTGAATATTCACCCTCTAACGTGAATTTAACGTGTGTTTAGTGACTTTGCGGACGACGTTACAGTCCTCTCAGCTTTCCAACACTGTCAGATATAAACGCGATAAAAGATCCAACTATTTGTACCCGCCCTCACTCTCACTCAGAAGAGTAAAAAAGCATTAGGGTGTGATAACTTACTATTTTTAATTCTTTCTGTTCTGGACCGATGGTTTCCTACTGCTTGGGCCCTCAAGCTTACTGCTACTCTATAATTGTGCAAGGTTACGCACGCCATAAATTTTTCCTTTATTCCTGTGATTGAAGCTTCAACCATGAAAAGCGTGTTTTCTCCAACTATGCATGTGTCAAACATCCCGTCTCCCTTTCGCTTTATACATTTTTCGCGAGACCATGATGTAAAGCCCCTGAAGTTGTCTTTGCAATGATTTACTTCATTATTCCCAGGAGTCAAGAGTACGAAGTCTACGAGCAATTTAAGAGGTGACTCTATTACGCACTACTGGGCTGCCATTTTTGAGACCTAGTACTCGACATGAGCTAAAAGACATAAAGCATACCTAGAGTGCAATTTCATTGGATTCTTATTCATACAGTGCATGCATAAAGCTTATGAATGGAAACTCTTGTGTGCGAATCCTGTCGTTTAAACATGAGATAGCGGTTTAGCCTTTCTATATCAACTGGTATACGCAACGGGTTTATTGAATTCACTCGGTGGTTTCCACAACATCATGAAACATTCTGTGTGTGTCATGGTGCACACCTGAACCATGACAGCATGGGTGCGCACAATCGCGAAAACTATGCCTCGGGAAGTGGCCACAGCCTAGAACAAAGAATCCAACCTCAAAACCTCGTCAGATCAGGGATGTGGTTGAGAGTATATAGGAAACTTCACAAGGAATAGGTCCAAATTGACGATCAAAGATAGTGTCACTGTATACACAGTGCATGGCTGCAATAAATGCTCATTTTCTTTTTGGTATAGGTCTATTTACTGTATGAACTGCTTTTGAAAGTCAGTCAACTGAAGTGTCAACCAGTTTCTGTTACACCGCAGAAATATATCATACTGGCTTGTCGAATATCGTGAATGACATTTTGAATATCTTCCCTACTCCACATAAAGTAGAACGAACAATTTGAGCTACATGAAGTCAATTTATTTGATTGTTTGGTGAAAGATTATGCACTAAAAAGACATAAGAAGTCCATGCGCAACTTGCAAGTAATGTCAACTAATGCAGAAATGTTTCTACCTTTTCTGCTTGGTTCTTTCCGGACAAAAACTTGTGACTTGTATTCTAATGCAATCGACACCAAATTTTCATCGCACGAGTCAAGTGGGTTACAGTCACTGCAGGCATGAGCCTTAAAAGCAATCCAATAAAAGTTTTGCACACAAAGAGGTTTTCCGTGGAAAAGATCAGTGTGAAGCACAACCGAATTGTTATTCGTTTATCATCAAATAAAGGGGACCTGCGACGAGTTTAAACACATCACAGCCGAGAAAATGGATACAGTGGTAATTGAGTCTTGTTTTGCTTCGCGTACTATATTCGCGCATGCTTTGGGATTTGCGTTATGCGAGCTTGAAGACAGATATCATACGAAGAATGTTAGTTATGTCACAAACTATGTATTAGATATGGATCAGACATCCTGAACACAAGGTACAGTCAACACATGGATATCTGTGGTATCTGTATTTCTATGCATGATTCTCATCATGCCGTAAAAACATTCGAACGTCGTCAACAAGAGGCCCTAAATGTAAGGCACAATCCTTCAAGCACACATTGTGATGTACTTCAAGTTTTTGGATTTTGGTGTTGATGAGGGGTAAAGTTGAGGAGATGAGGTGGGTCTGGTATTCTTCATCCGGTGAACATGCCGTTCTTGATGAGCACAGTAGTGCTCATCAAGAACGCCGTGTCTAAAGTACTGATCATTTTCCCTCGAAGTGATGAAGATCGAAAAGGTCTTAGTGACAGGTTTACGGTCCCGTCCTTGCTTGTCCACCTCCTGGTTGTATTTAGTTTCGTTCTTTTCCTGAAAGCTAATTATAGCGCTTTAAGGTATATTACCTCTCACATTACATGAGCAGCTTTCTAGCCGACTCCAGTCCTACAGGCTTCCTTCCATCGTAAACTTTGAAATTTTCATCATCGACAGAGTTCGTGTGTTGTGATGAATTATTGACAAGAATGGCTCATAACTCAGATATTGCCAAAATTTAATGCTCCACTCTCACATTTTTTCACGATGGCAATTAGCTCCTCGCGCTTTGGATCAAGAAGGTCTATCGTACAACAGTGGTTCTTAGCCCACGATTGTAAGACAGTTGACGTTACCTCCCGTTTACTTCACTTCAGTTAATCATATGACGTGATGAAGTCTCGATGTTACAGTATTATGCGGCGCGCAGGGTAACCCCATAATCTAGTTGTAGCGCCATTCCTTCGGAAATACCCCGCAAGTCACCTCACTCATGTAAGAACAAGAGAGGAGTAAGAACAGAATAACATGTTACTGGTAAATTCGATTGAGGAACTGAAGACTTGATTGACTTGAGATGAATTAGTCAAAGATCTGATCAGAGGAAAACCAACAATCTTCCACTATCGTGGTAGTCCGTGTTTGCCTGAAACTTAAAAGTAATTTCTCCTTTATTATACGACTCATATAGCTATATTGGGGCTTAGCCCCATGTTACCTTTTTTTTTGTCTCTCCCTTGTACGGCTCGATGGGGTCTTCCCATCCTTCGTTCTTCTTACGCGGTCGTCTTTCTTCTTTCTACCTCTTATTATACGATATGTCTATAATTATTGCTTATATCGAGACAATTACGTCCGTCAGAAGTTGACCTTCGTTTCAACTGTGTTCGCGAAAGTTAAGAGAGATGCACATTCCAGAAGTTGACTTAAGATCCTTCAGAAATCCAAAAGTAAGAAAAAGTTGACTGTCATTTTCTCTAAACGAATAAAAGCGCAACGAGGCTTGCGTTGTATTTAGTTTCTCTCAATGGAGTGACAGGAAGATGGAAAAATTATGGGGTTAATGCTATCCGTTTTGAATGTTCTCCTCAATATGTTATGTGAAATAGATGAATTGCATTTTGGGTGCGAACCTACGCACTTGCTTCAACCAGTCAGACTACACACTTCAGAGCGGTCACTTCACTTAATGTAATGTAAATGATCAGATTTGATAAGAGTATAGTACAGCCACACGAGAAAAGACCTAATTGAGAGATTTGCTAACCGCGAAGGTTTGACTTCATTTTAGCTAAGAAAGGAAATGATGGATGCAAGACAGTAGGGGGGTTCAAATTCGAAAATTAGACGGGTAGAGAAAGCTTAGAACTCCATAAAATGTTATACAAGTGGTCATAAAAGTTAGTGGTCCCAATAATGAATGGTCTCGGATAGATTTGTATGGGTACCAAAATGTAGGTCGACAGAGGCGGTGCTTTCAGTTTTACATTTTATAGCTAGTTTATTATAAAGACACGGGACATAATTATATAACAATATGGGACTTAATTACCTATGCACTTTGGAGTTAATTCGAACAACACACGTTACCCGTATGAAACCAAATGTAAGTGAGAGAGGGATTGTAATGGAAAACCATGTGTTGAATCCGGTTTGAAAATCCTCCCCCATCCTTCTACCATTTTGAAAAAATAGTCTTGTCTCCTTGGGCTCGCATCTCATCATGCACCTCCAGCGGGTTAGAATGGATTGACATGTCAAGCATATTAGAATAGTTCCTAATGGTACACAATTCAAATGTTTTTTTATTCTTATTTAAAAGTGTTAGAATTGGTGAGCAAACACGCCGCTTGTAGCACGACCATCTAGACATAATATAGTAATAGAGGTCGTGTGGGCAAATTGAAATCAAAATCTAGATTTGCTTCTTACACTTGGGAAATATGGATGATCTCCTATTCCTTTTGCTTCGCAATCTGAATTTGCTCCCATCCCTTCTCTCCTTGTTCAATTCCAAGAATTACTTGAGAAGATAGTTACTTCTGTCCCATTTCTACATTCAAATGCAAGAAGCAAAGTATCAAAGGGTGTGTTTGTGCAAGCACATGGCAAGGTGGGTTTGGAGTTATGGTCCACCCATCGAGTAGCAGTTTGGGCAATACAACAAAGGGAAAATATGACCTATTTAGGTTGGCTTATCACCACTATTCACAACTACTTGATTATTTAGAGGATCCGGAGCACTTTAGTCAAATCCATGGAAGATCTCACAAAAAAGTGGTCAAGAAAAGCATGGCAGTCAGCTACATAGCCACTTTGTGGTTAAGCATGGACGAGGATTTCCACCTCTATGAACGGTGATAAGCTTTACAAAAGAAGGCAAGATATATCTGAAATCATACAAAGATAATCAAGAATGGAATTCATACTTGAGAAAAAAATTTGCATTGGGGAGGGTTTCATAGACAAGGACTTGAAGTGAGGATGGAGGACAATCAAGGATAAACTCAATCATCTTTGTCTATTTTTGAAAGAATGGATTTAATGTTGGGAGCCACAACCAATATATCTCCCCTTGCATTGGTTAGTATTGGTGGTATGGAGGAGGAAGTTTGGTTCATGGATGGAACCATTGGATGCCCTATTATCACACCACCAGAGGATGCCAATGACAATATGGGAGAAATTTCTCTTGAAGAATCAATTCCTATTAGCATCCTAAGCACCAAAGGCACTTGGATTGCATGTGTACATTTGGAAATTGTGAATGTGTGTCATTGGGAGTTCTAGACGAGGATGAAAGTCCTTGTTTGACAAGAGCCAAAGTTGAGCAACACTCCTATACTTTGTGAGCAAAAGGGAATCACTCAAGAGGGAATGGAGCACAAAGAGTAACAAAAGAGTAGAATCAAAGAGAAGGAGAGAGTCAAGAATTTCATAAAGAAGAGCCAACTAGAGATGCATCCAAGGAGAAAGAGGAACAAGATAATGCCAAAGAAACATCCAACAAGAAGGAAGTTGATTCTTGAAAGAGGAGAAGGAACTCAAGCTTCCAAGATTGCCCTAGCACTCACACCTGATGTGGCCTTATTGTCACAAGATCTAGCATCTTACAACAAATTGAGAATTGAATAAGTAGAATCTATAGAGAGATGTAAACTAGCACAGATTGAAGCTTTGCAAGTGGTAAATCTTGAGAAATATAAGAGAGGAGTTGACCATTGTCCTTGCAACCAAGCATTGGAAGCAATATCTTGAAGGCATTTGTAATGGAGACAAACTACAAACCTCTAGTTTACCTCAAGACACAAAAAGATCTATCTCATTAATAGATTTGGTGAGCAAAGTGGAGACAATGGTTCAACATGATGATCATACATATGGAAGGCAGGAAGAAACTTGCAGATCCATTCACCCAAATACCTATAACAAACAATCTAGTGGTAAAGATCAAGACAAACCCAAAATTTTGGCCAAGGATTCTTGCTTATATGAAAACTGACCCATAGATTGTAAGAGCTCAATCATCTAAAATAGTAACTAGTAACCAAGGAATCACCTTTTTTGATGACAAATTATGGATCCTGGATGCCACAAACATAAGAACCACCATCATAGTTGAATGTCATGATTCTGCCATTGCAGGTCATGTTGGAGTGGACAAGACCTTAGATGTAGTCAAATGCCATTGCTATTGGTCCAAGATGAGCAACAATATGACAGAGTATGTTCAAAGTTGCTTAATTTTTCAATAAAATAAAGTTTATAATCAAGCTCCCATAGGACTCCTTCAACCCTTCCTTACTCCTACACAATGTTGGAAACAAGTAAGCATGGATCTGGTGTGTGAATTGCCCAAGACCACCTTAGGGTTTGACTCCATCATAGTCATTGTTGACCGACCTAACAAAATGATTCATGTGCATCCTACCACTAAGGATATGATTGTTCTACAATTAGCTCAACTATACATAGTTGTATTCTTTTCTGACCATGGCCTATCTCAAGTGTTCATCATTGATAGAGTCACTCAATTCAGTAGTTTGTTTTGGAGAACACTCTTTGGCATCTTCAAACCCAAATTGGCCATGCCAATGGCTTACCATCCACAAACCAATGGACAAAAAAGTGAGGTCATTGCACTATTGAGGATATGCTCCAAGGTTTCACCTTAGATGATCAAGAGAGGTGGGACACCTTACCTCCACTAGTGGAATTTGCATACAACAATTTAGTGAATGCATCCACACTGGTCACATATTCTTCCTCATGTATAAAGAGCATCCTTTCACACCTTCAAGCTGGATGAAGATCCACACAATGGCTACCAAGGTTGACATTGTCAACACTTTTGTTTCTAGAATCCAATAGGGTGTGGAGAACACCAAGACATGTTGTAGATTGCCCAAAATCAACAAAAATAGTATGTAGATGCACATCACCAACACATGGAGTTCAATGTTGGGGATCAAATCTGGCTATCCATAATCAATCTCATGTTAGTTGGCCCTTGTTAGCTTCAACCTCATTTTATTGGACCTTTTCCCATCCTTCATCAAATATGCATAGTTGCTTATCATCTCAAGCTACCACCCCATATGAAGATCCATCCAATGTTTCATGCTTCCTTACTATGTAGATATGCACCCCAACCACTCTACTTTCCTTCCATACAAGAAGTTAGACCTTGTCCAACACTCATTGATGGCAAGGAGAAATATGATGTTGAATGCATTCTCCCAAAATGCATCCGTGGTACCAACCATCTGCATGTGAAATATCTTGTACATTGAAAAGGGTACCCATTTTATGAAGAAACATGGGAACCAACAGCCAACTTGACCCATGCATCAATGTTAGTGTAATTGTTTGAGCAACAATTTTGCAATAAGGACATTGCATCTTAAAAAGGGGAGGTCTATAATACTAGTAGCTAAACATATTATATGGAGGTGGAAATTAGCTTGGTAGCATCTGGAAGGATGTTATATATGATAGAATAAGTAGAAGTAGATGAGATAAAGATGTCACCAAAAGAGTACTTCCACTAATAGAGTAAGAGCCAAAAACATCCTGAAAATTGTAGAGTCAATTTTGACGGTCTAAACAGATAAATTAGGCCTTGAAAATGGGAAGACTTCCACCCTTCTATGGTAAGAGACTTGCCTTTCTCCCCCACCGTGTGTCTTGTTGAGAGCTTTTCAATGGTACCTCACCTATGTGATGCTTAACTTCCTATAGGAAGATTTCCTAAATATTCCATCTAGGCAAACTTGTTGGACCAACCAAAAAAGACAACGCGCAACATGTCACACATCCATCAACTAATCTAAGGGTGGAGCTTGCTTACATGTCACCAATTCATGTATTTGATCCAAGGGCAGAGCTTCCTTTGAGGAGATCCTATTTGCTAAGATAAGGTGCTCCTTTGGGGCATTGTAGTATTGTGTGTTACAAGCTTTGTATTTCCTCCCTTGTGTTTCTCTAGTGGGTTCTCTTGTCCTTGGAGCATTACAATTATCTAGGAGTTTGCAATAACAAAAAAAGTTATATAAATCTCAAAAATATATAAACATGTGCATAGGGTTAGCTAACCCATACTCAAAGGTGCACTAAATTAAAACTAAACCCTCACTCACTTGGCTACTCAGCATGTGCAAGCTCTCACTCATCTGCCCTCTCTTAAATATACAGCTCCTCATTTGCACCTCCAATGCTATATACAATCTCATTCTCTTCAAGAAGTCCACCCTCCATGAATAAATGGGCGAGAACCTATCCCACATGGGTCAAACAAAAGCATCTACCATCTAGGTGCCCAAGCTGCATCTGGATTACAACAAGCTTTGCCTCAATAGCAAACAACATAAGCTCAGTCCAATCATAGTCCACTAGAGTAGATTGGGCCATCTTACTCTTCATTGTGAGAATGATGTTCCCATACACAAATGTAGGTCACCATGCCGGAATAAGTAGTGAACACAAAAGCTGGAAAAGTAGTTTGAATGCTAGATATACGCATCACCTACCTAGAAATCTCCTAGCTGTCCTATCTCTCATTGGAAACCAGTCTTCCACCATGCTCTATGGAACTATCTTCCTTCTCTTAGTAGTACCTAGTGGCAAAGAAAATGCTCTACAAATGAGACATGTGGTGAGAACAAAATCTCTACTACATACTATCCTTCTATGAGTGTGCACAAACTCCATGCACATGTACTACTTGCCAACATGTAATCAAAAAAATCAAAGATTTCAATAGTTAAAATCTCACACAAAAACCCATGAAGCATTTCCTATGCCTTGCAAACCAAACACATAACCTGCACATTTGGTTTGCATGGCAGCCATGATTGACAACTTTGCGGCCTTTTTGCAATTTTCAATTTCAATTTGACTTTGCAATTTGACAAAAACATATTATCAACTTACATGTGGTTTGGAATGTCCAATGCCAAGTGTGATTTTCTATCCTAATGCGTCCAAATCTATTTCCCAAATTGACTATATAGCTTCTTGGATTTGATCTTATCCAACCAGTACCACTTCATGTATGACAACAATCCACAATTGTATGAAACTTGATTAACCAAGGTCTTTTGGATGTCTCCTCCATGTGTTCTATTTCAATATTTCTCTTGTTTTCCTCAATTGCAATCTTGCCTATGTTGCTCTTTTGTGTTGCAGTCCATCTCTCTTGCTCTATGCAAAACTCAAAACTCAAAACTATTCTTGAAACTAGCAATCTCCTCTCCTCTTTTTGCCTCTACACTTCTCCTCTCTATCACTCTCTCACACTTGCACCTCCTCACTCTCCTCTCCTCCTTACAATTTGCACCTACATTCTCTCATTTTTGGATTCATATTTTCTCTCCCTCCTTTGCTGATTTGCACCTGCACTCTCTTGCAAATGCTTTTTGTCTTGAAATTCTCTCCTCTCTTCTCCTCCTTGACTCTCCTCTCTTTCTTGATTCACATCCGCCTTTCTCCCATTATGAATGCTTTTTGTCCCAAAACTTTTTGTCTTCTTTCTTTCCCAATTCTTGCACCTACACTCACTTGGTTCTCCTCTCCTCTCTTTCTTGATTCACACTCACTGTGAATGCTTTTTGTTTGAAACTCTCTCCTTTTCATCTCTTTCCTAATTTCTTGCACCTGCACTCTCTCTTTACTATTGCTACAAATCCCTTTTTGTCCTCTCTCAGTACTCTCTTTGATCAATATCCTCTATCAATGTGCTCCCCAATTGAATGTATGCTCCATTCGAGTCTTCTTCAAAAAAATTACTTCCTCTTTTTCTTTTTCTTATTCTTAAACCCTTTCTCTTCCTTGTTCTCTTGAATTTGTGCTAAATCCTGGCTAGTAGTCAATTGCATCCCCATTTCTCTTGAACTAAACTTTCAAATTTATCTTCCATTCTGGTTAGCTGATCTATGCAAAGCTACACGGCTTGAAATCTCAAACTCTTGCTCAAATTTCCTTAAACTCTCCAGATTTTGACCACTCTTCATCTCCCTTAGCTTCTCTTCCTCTTTTCTATTGGTGAACATTAGCAACCCTGAATTCTTTGTGACCCTTCAACCACTAAAGACACAACATTTATATTTGTTTCCAATCCTACTATTCAAATATTTCCTAAACTCTCCATGCTCTTGCTCTAGACATCTTGATTTTTGTTGCTCTAGAATTCATGGATTCTCAACTTTCCTCATTGCCTAATTTGACCAAAATACTCACCTTCTCTTCCCAAAATACTCACGCGTCACCTTTGAAAATGCCCATACACACCATGCAACCACACTAGGTTTACCTTCACAAATGCCCATGCATATGGTACAACCACACACCACCCAATATACTCACCTTCTCCTCCCAAAATACTCACGTTCCACCTTCACCGCCTTTGCAAATGCTCACCGTGCAACCACACACAAACCAAAATACTCACCTTCTCTTCCCAAAATACTCACGCACCACCTTTGCAATGCACACCATGACCAAACTAGGTTTACCTTTGCAACTGCCTACGTATCCGCACAATCACATTAGGTTCACCATGCCAATTTAACACAACTAAATTTATTTCACAATTTAACCAAGCCCAAGTGTAATATTTCATTCTCTATGCATCAAACCCACTCAAAGTACATAAATAAATAGAGTACTCTAAGTGAATCAAACTCACTCAAAGTACATAAACAAAAGAGTAGGCTGAAACCCACTCAAAGTACACAAATAGATATAAAGTATTCCAAGTGATTCAAACTCACTAGAGTATTCTAAGTTAATCAAACTCATTCAAAGTACATTAATAGAAGAGCCGGCTAGAACAAATTAGGTTGAATCAAAATATACTCTAAGTACATAAAATTCCATGTATCTGGAGGTTATAAAATATATTACATTATGTGGGACCTCAAATGGGCCAAACAATTTTTCATTATATAATTTTTCATTTCTTCTCAGTTCTCTCCCTGATACTCAAAGGCTACTTGGTCCACTCTTTGCTCTTCATTTCCTATATCTAAATCTGAATCATCAAAATCCTCCACTACCCAATTATCTGCCCTATTAATCAAACATTTATGAAGAATAACAATACACATTGTCACACATCTTTATAAATTTAAATTTTGTCTTGGAATATTTAGTTGTACTCTTTTTTGTTTGAGTGGATGTTATCTAACTTTCAGAATTCCAATACAATGCTCATTTGCTACTCTAGCACATGCCAAACACTTATTAAAATTAGCCTCATTGAGTGTCCAAGCTTGTTTGAAAGAGGAAACTAAATGTGCCATACAAATATAACCTGAATCTCCTAACAGAAATTGATGGTCCTCAAACAAGTTACACTCTCCACTTGTATTCAAATTAGTCCATATATGTGATTTTTTTTACATTCCATGTTGTGGCAAGAACCTTGCATTCTTGCATTTCCAATTCACAAATTTACAAGTTCAATACTTATTTGCACTTTACATACATAAATATTACCATTTCAACATTATCAAAAAAATTTGAAAAAAACACTAATTCTTACTTCCTACAAAAGGAATAATTTATCTCTTGTTGTCACATACAACTTGACCATTTATTGAGTAAAATCTCTTCTGACAAGAATATATATCCACATCCACTTTAGGTCATTGTCACAATCTGAATAAAGTCCCATCCACTAAACTCACACACCCAAGGAGTCCTTTTTGCACAAAAACAGTTAAAGTTCTTGACCTCTCCTCCATATCTGGCCATTTTACCTCCTTGCCCAATATAGAAATAATTTTTGTCACTACTCATTTTGTAAATACCACAATAGAACCTACACTGATTCCCCATAAATTTAACCTTCTTGTCACACTTACCCCTAGCCATGATGGCCAAACATATCAAGAGCAATGACAACCTATATCCACATAGGAGTTTGTGTTCTTTTAGATGCATTTCTAAATACTTTATGGTTTTGTACAACATTTACTAAAGCTTGGAATGATGATAAACCCATTCTAGTAAGTTGTCTTAATGCCTGAGCATCCAATCCTTGGAAATATTTCAATACAAACTCCCTAATTTGTGTACACTGCACTCTATCTTGCAGATAATGGGATCCCAAAGATATAAATCTACCTTCTTGTGAGTACCTCAATATAATCTTCTTTATCATCCGAGCTCCATTCATTCCATTCAAGCAACTCTTGCAGATGGTCACTCATCATTTTTGCCCGCAACATCAACGGGTTTGATTTTGAAATTTGTTGATACATAATAATGCAAGCACTTGTGTGAGGCATCCTTGATTGCTTGAATCAGACTATAATAATTTTTGATTAAACTATAGAAGTCATGGGTATTGAGAGAATTGCAAGGTATTTTAAAGGGGCCAAGAGTAAGGGGAGTTTGGATTCCACCATCAAATTTGCACTCACATTGAACTCACACACATTGCACTTACGGAATGTATTAAGAAGAGGAGCAAAGAGCTAGGGTGGAGCACGGATTCCACAATCAAATTATCACTCACATTGCCTTCACAAGGTCTATCAAGAAGAGGAGCAAAGAGCAAGGGGAGATTGCAAGTGAACACACATGCAAGGCAACACAAGAATGGAGACATAATGTGAACCAAAGCAAGTGTGATGGTGATGTTAGACTCACAAGTTGGATTAACTTTAGCATTCTTCTTAATGAATGTCATTAGAGAATTAAAATTTAGAATCAAGCAACAATGTGAAATTAATGTATATGGATATATGTTGGAAACACGCCCTTCCCGTATAACTCTTTGGGTCATGATTTTAATTTGCCATATAACTTTTATAAGTATTGCTATTGGTACTTGTAAAGAACTTTTTGATCTATCCATAAAATTTCTACTGGTTACTCATAAAATTTTTTATGGAATCTTTTGAGTACCCATAAATGGTCTAATTGAAACCCCAAGTAAGGGGGTTTTCAATTGGGCACTTATAGATTCCATAAGGACTCCATAAAATGACATACAATTTTCTTGTAAAATATTATGGAATTGTGTCCAAGATATATACATATTTATGGCTTTTACCTATTTTCATAATATGTTATGTTTTTGTGTAAAATCTCTTTCTTGATTTCCTTGAAAGTTTCACAAATGTCTTTACGGAATTTAAGTTTAGTTGGTGTGGTGTCCACATGTTTTCCTATAGATTTTTACAAAAATGTCTTCACCTTGGTAGTAATCCAATAAATATGCAACTGAATACACCAACTAAAAGGAAACTGTTCAAGAAACTTGCACTTAATACCCAATAGTATATCATATTAGGCACTTCATCTCAACTATATTGCCAAAAGACATAATTGTACATATTGTTGGCTTATTGTAAACACTAACCATATGAAGGGATTAAAGGACTTAGGTACTTCAGGTTGGGATCAAGACAATGGCTAAATTTGGAGACTTTACGAGTGGGGTAGAGTTACTTTGGAATGTAATTAAAGAAATTGGATCTGAGTAGGAAGAATTTGGCTAGGATCACAAGAGTGGTGAGGTTTGGATGGGGATCAAGGAATTCAAGTTATACATAAAGTAGAGTCAAGATTTCTGCTTAATATTCATTCTTATCATCATCAGATATAATATTATGATATAACTATATTTTCATTGCTTTTTTCTCCTTTGAGTCTACCATGAGGAAAAGATGGCCAATGGCTTAATAAAATATCCCAAAAAGGAAAGGAAGAAAAGGAATACAAATGCACCAAAATGTGCAAAAGAGAAAGAAGAGCCTAAAGCTCTAGGAAAAGGAGCAATATGGCTAGAGAGCAAAGCCCAAAGCAATTTTTGTGTAAAGTCATGTACACAAATAATTCAAAAAAGTTAATATATGGGACCTTAAATTTGGACAGTGTGGTAGAGATCCTTCAAGGGTAAATCTGGCAATTGTGAAGGGAGTACCATTGATGAAATAGGAGCGATGATGTTTGTTGATGAAGATTCAAAGCTTGTAATTTTTATAGAGCAACAAAGACCCTCTATCATAAATAAGAGGTAAGCATGGAGGCTTCTTCTCCTTTATAGTGAGCCCCGTGCTGCCTTTCAAAGGAGACCATCCAACTGATGATGAAGGTGGCCAAAGATCTCCATTGCTAAGGCAACAAATGTGTCATAGGCAAGCCTTGGGGCATAGTGGTCATCCTTCTTCCTAGTAGTGATGATTACCATAGCTCCTGCATGGATGCTAGCTCATGCCAAGGACTCTAATCAAAGTGGGTTTGCCACCACCACCACATTATACAACATGCATTAGCCACCCTTGAAAGTAATAATATCTATCCGCACCCTCCGGTGATGTGGCCTTGGTAGTACCATCTATTACTCAATTTGAACCTATGAGCAAGTGGATCATAGGATTTGTGCCACCGCATCTCAAATAGAATTATGGACTCTAGTAGGTTCTCCTCCTATAGCACATTGTAAGATGTGGATGCCTTCAACATCAAATGTAGAGCCACATGAGCACTGGTCCGGTATGTCCAATAATGTTGGATGTAGTAGACCTTGGCAAAGTCTAAGAGCTATGGTGAACTCCTCGGATGTGAACAAGAAGTCCTCAATCAAAGGGGAAGCATGAAGCCAAGCTCTGACTCCTTTCCTACCACAAGAGAAGATCCTAACTCTATCAAGTAAAGGCACGTCAGTGAGGATGCTAGAAAGGATGTGAGTGTGTATATGCTCACTTAGCTCCACCTGAATCTTCCTAGTGCTTAGGCAAACAAAATCCACAAAGGGAGGAAGTGTTGGTCATGGAAATAAATCACAAGCCAATCAAAGAGATGTTTGGAAAGCATGGATGCTTGAGTCAATTGCCTTGATGGGTGGCAATAAGAAGTGCACCCCTCTTGTAAGAACCTATGTGCCAAAAGAGGAGCCACAAGGGCCCATGCTCTTAGGTAGGCTGATGGTGCAAGACCTCTTGAGATGTGATACCGCATCCTCCCATAGCTATGGGAAGAGCTATTTGCAAATGTTGCCATTCATCTAATAATTGTGGGAGCATACATGTCCCTAAGAGTATGGAGAAAGTATGGCACATATGACTATCAAAAGACTATAGATGTGATAGGAGAACCGATATGAGAAGATAAGTACACACTAAATATGATGCTCTTGGGACATAACATCACAATAAGAGAGTAGGGCATATGTGTGTTCTCCAATTAGGGGAGTAGGTGGGTATTGACTGTAGCCTAAGTCAGTGTATCTGAGATATATGAGCCACAAAATCTTCACCTCAAAGGAATCTAATAACTTCAAACCTCCTAATGGGAATTAGAATCCCAAGGGGAAGTTAGAGGGGTAAGGATTGTATGTGGGGTCAAGATATTGCATTTAGAAGTCTTAACTTATAAACCCAAGGTCTCAAGATGAAGTGTGAAAGCATGTATTACTTGTACTACATCCTCCATGGGGCCTAAGATGTGGGTATCATCTAATAGGGATGGGAAAAGACATGTATGAAAGGAAACTACCAATTCTTACAAAGTTGTGTAGAGAGCTATGGCAAATAAGGGCCCTTCCAAAGGATCTCCCTACCATGTACTATCTGCCAATGCTAGCTGAGTGAGCTCTCTTCTAGTAGTATGGTGGTTGTACAACAATGGTGTCCCAATGTTGTAGAAAGTATGCACAAAAGGAATCAAAGATGGGATATGCTCCCTTGCAAAACAAAGAGCTCAAAACAATGCCAAACAAGAAATGGTATTGAAGGCATTTGAGACATCCACTTGGATGGCCTCCTAATTAGGATGGATGTCCAAGGAAGCTCTGATGCCTACAATAATCCTCTCATAACTACTTGGTGTGGCTACTACATATTGATGAGGAGACAAGAAAGATGAAAAAGAGTGGCAAAATTATAGGCAAATGGTGCATGACACTAAAAATATGAATACATCTCTTATGGCTAAGGGGCAAACACCTGATTTTCCTTGGATAGAGCCAAGGGACAAGATGCATAAAACAAAAGAGCTGCACTTGGAGGTACCAAGCAAGAAGCAAGATGCTAGCAAAAGGCAAAGAGAAGAGTGAAGCCTAAGTCTAGCACATAGGGAGAGACAATCTTATAAATGCTCAAAAACTAGTCCTAAAGGACACCCTATTGAGAAACATGGAGAGTGGAGTAGAGCGTGGGCAAAGAAAGACCCTACAAGCTGTAACTCCTCATAGGGTAGATATTCATGGACATACATGGTGTAACTTCTCATAGGGTAGATATTCATGGTCATACATGGTGGATGGGTGGAGATCTTGTAAAGCTGAGAGAGTGTCAATTGAAACAGGTGCTAGTCTAGAGGATGAGAGTGCCCGTATTGCTTGCCAATACTCTTCTTCATGCCCTAACATCAAAGCACAACATAAACAATGGGGACTTTATGATCTATCTAGCTGCCACATGTGCTCGGATGGTGTACTTCTCATGTAATGCAACCCAATCTCCTCATAGAAACCAATAAATCTGAGAGGTTGTTGTGCAATGTCCGAATGCACTCCCTTGTGCAAGAAGAAGTAGAGCACACTGAGAAAAGAGAGCTAGTAGGGTCCAACTAGAGACATCTCTCTCCTGATTGTCTGCCAAGATATCGCATAGGAGTATGGAAAGCGTGGAGCCCACTAGCTAGCAAAGGAGTATCAAGATCTTGGTATACATGCAAGGACAGGGGAGGCCTAGGAGTAGGGCCTGAACGGGATCCAAGGAGTGGAGCCAAGAGTAAGATCCAAGTGGTGCCTTTAGTAAGAGGATTGGGGTATGAAGAGTGTCTAGGGGGGTAGGCAGTGAAGTGGCCATTGCTCTCATCCATAAAAATCTAGCTCGCCCTTGATGCTGTGCCAAGCCAATCCCCACCTATAGGCAATCAGGATAAGATTGCATAGATAGCTAGTGCGGTGGGATATAAGGAGGTGCTATGGGGCACAAAGAGGGATGGTGGGCGGTGGTGGTGGTGGGAGGTGTGTAGGGATGGGAGGATCAGACCAGGTGAAGGTGGTGGTGGATCTAAGAAGCCAAGAAGAGAGGTTGTGAGAGGAGGAAGAGGAGGCCCAAAGGGGATAATGGATGGAGGATCCTCCATGGGAGCATCCACTAATGGATGATCCTCCAATGCAGCATCAACCAATGGAGCATTCTCCATAAAAGAAACAGTCAAAGTGGGTTCCTCATCCGGGGACAGCAGAGGATGTGGCAAAGGAGGAGAGGTGACTCAATCAAGAGGAACTTGAGCCCCTATGGGAGTGTGATGGAATAGAAGGCGCCTATAATAATGTCCTAGCCACACATAAGGAGTATGGATGAGGAGCGTTGCATGTGGTAGTCCTTCTAGCTACCTATGCCAAAGAACAAAGTGGAGGCATCGTGAAACAAAATACTGAAGAGTCTCTCAACTCCTTGTAGATGTAATCCAATGCTTGACTAAAAATGTACATATCAAAACCCCAGACTAAGACACCAACAGCCAAAAGATGAAAACACCCTAAAACACCCAACCCATTTGAACCAGCTATAGAGTGCTTCATTCACATATTGTCAATACAATTTCAGAGATTTATTTCACATGATAGATTACAACAAGAGTCTTCTTTTCATATAGTTCTCTAGCGTACATCATTGAACTTTCGCTATCAGACAACACTATGTAGTATTGTGAGTATTCAGATAACAAACAATCTATGTTTTATAGTGAGCATTTAAAAGAGCAAGTATATGTATTCATGAGATGGTTGACCTATATCATTGACATTTCGTCAAATATGCAAAACGGTAATGTTAAGTCTTTTTGGCCAACTTCGGGTACCGGGAAGTCGAAATGCCATATATTGCGTACTGTTAAGTGTTTCTCTGGTCCCTGATCCAAGGCTTTGGTACAATCTATGTACACATCCGATGCCCGTGCCTGGAATTTCTTCCCTCTACTATACCTATGTGGTGATACGTAGACTACAACTTGTATACCTTTGATATAGTAGGTGCTGTAAGGCAGATTCTTTTTACCCCGATACTGTTGGGGCTTAACCCCAACAGTCTTTGTCTTTTCCTTGATGATGAAGTCTTTCCATCCTTCGAGTCTTCACACGCGGTCGCATTTTTTCGTACTATACCTATGAAGTTCACGAGATACAAGGTTACGTTTGATCAACTCAGTAGAATCCTCTCTTTTTAAGTGCTGAATATGCCGCTAGGCCAGCAAATATTTACACTGCAAACAATGTTGACTAGATGTCCTCTCTCCACGTATGTAACTTTTTTCAATCAATGGGCAGGCGTAACCTCCGCCACTATACATAAAATAAGTGCCGACCAAATCTTTATAGACAGTCTTTCCCCTACCTAAATGTAACAACACTAGAGTATTATAGAGCTCCCTTCGACAACTTCGGAACAAAGATAAATTAACCTTGAATATAACAAATCCACTTTGTCCACTGTCCCGTGCAGATGTTGAGGTTCGTGTCGAATTTGAAATACACCTCTACAACTGTGAGATAGGAGCATTAGAGAGGAGACAAGTCTTCTTCTCGATAGGGTGACAAGAGAATGTATTATGAACAAATTTGATATAAAGAGTCATCAACAGCATCATGTGTTACATGATATGTAGAAAGTAATCTGTACTTCAGAGCTAGTCAGTGGCGGGGCCCGAGGTCTAAGGATGCGGAAACTTACGCTTGTGGCAGTACAGTACTAAGGGTTTGCTAAAAGCCAGAGGGAGGTAAACACATTTAAATCTCAGTTCATGTTCTCTTCTAATGGCACCTCATTTTTCTATACCTAGCTGATATTGCAAGTCATTCAATATTGACGAGCTCCATGCCAAACACCTCAAAAATTCCATGTTTGGGTACCGATGTATGTTATAATCTTATTTTATAAATGTTGATTTTCGTGAATGAAAAGTACAGTGTTCATTAAAAAGCAGTGATTCTTTTCGCATTATTAGACTAATGTACTCAAAAAGCGTATATATTTTTGATTATTTACTATAATGAGCTGAAAAGTGATGCTTGACAATGACAAATTCTCAATTATGTGATATGCAAATGTTTTGATAGATGATCCAAGCTGTTACCACATCAAGTACCATGAAGTACCACATCACTGTTAGGATGTCATATCTCCTCACACACATGCCAGCTTCTTTTCTCAAATTTCGGCCATGCCAGCTTATGTGAGCTCATGATGTGGTACTTCTGGTATGCGTAGAGCGGCTCAATCGGATCGGTGTACTACTCAAGTTGAAATCATTCATATCTTATCTTGCCTCTTCGAAAGGCCTAGTGTAGTACATTCCTTTTCACTGTCAGCTTGAAGGACACCACCTTTTGTTCTGCGAACTGTGATGTACACGAGGTGAGTAAATATCTTGCACTCCAAAAGGAGCTCATGTTGACGTTTGGAAAACGTAGGCGATGTAGAAATAATTTTCTTATTAAGTTGCGATTGAATCGAGAACGCTTGCCTCTCAAGGCCACAAGGATTTACTTCTACTCTTCAAGCACCAGTATTGAGTCTAATTGTACAAGAGTAGAAGGGGAGCAATATCCTCCAATCCTCCACTTGATCTCACTTTTATTGTGATGAAGATGATGATGATGATGGAGATAATTTGACTCTCAGGGCAGCTCTTATAGCGTAAGGAGTAATCTTTGTGGTTATATGATTGTCTGCAGCCTGGGACTCGCGAGTTGCATACTTTAACTGAGCAGATTATCATGATCAAAATCAGACAAGAAAGTAAGTCAGATAGTCATAGAAGCATATATTCTTCTCTTAAACTCCGCCAATTGACAATGAGAGTTCCGTTGAAAAGGTAAAACTTTCTACTCTAGGATATCAGAGCCCCAATTTGTTCGTAAAATTTGGGGAATCCGGTGGTCTAAGGTATAAAGAGTGTTGTCTGGGGTTGGGGATTGCGCTAGACCAGGCCGGGGTTGTGTGGTTGAGATCTATAACACAAGGGTGCATAATTTCATTATGGCATGTCTGTTTCACTTTTTGCGCACTGCCGTACGAGTTGCCACTAGTATGAGCGTAGAAATTGTCTCTGATTAATTTATTAGTGCTTATATCGTGAGTTTGCACCATCAGCTAGACCAGAGGTTTGACAAACGATGTTTGTCAACCTTTTCAGCACACAAATAAAGATTTCCAGGTCCACTATGTCAATGACATAATACCTTTCAGAAAGGTTGATTCCAGCATCAGTTCGCATGACGAGCTAGTACAGTAATTGCCAGCTGAACGGACGCGTGAAGACTGTGTAACCCAATCTCCTATGAAAATACACTATTATGGAATCAAGTATGTTCCTTTCTCATTCACAAACTGTGAGAATATCCGTCCATCTTTTCAATCTAAACAGCTTCCACTCGAGACTTCTGTTCCCACTATGGAGCATGCTCATCTTGCATTTGCATATTCCGAATGTCCTCAACGACTTGTCACATCACTAAAAATCTGGTGGGTCCTCGCCAAACCATTCCCAGCTGAAGCTCAAATTTGGCTGTACGTATGTGGTACTTGTCATCCTGGTCTGGTAGAAGTATCTCAAACTTTATGAACATCAGGATAACATGTGGTTTTATTTTTTATTTTTTACCAAGAAGCACAACTGATCCACTTACTAGCCTACAACAAAAGTAACAGCTAGAGCAGAGAAGAGAAGGCCACTTGTTGGTTACGAATGTTACTGCAGTATTCGGGACTGTTCACCGATAGATGAATCAATGACTGTTTCGCTGATTCTGAAATTCATGAGTTCCTTCTATTTCCTTTTATACTCAAACTTGATTGATTTATCTTGGTTGTGAAAGCAACAAGGTGGGTGCCAACGTATGCGTGGGCTAGTCTGTTGAATGTTAAAGATGTATTAAAGTAATGATTTGGAAGAAATAATATTTAGATCTCTATTAAAATCAAAGGTGCATACCGTTCGGCTTCCAGTTCTTTAAAATATATAGTTATATTTAATCTGATGACGGATATAGTTTAGTATTAGAAAATTCTAATATCAAAAGCTGGAACACTTGTTGGAAGGATATGTCTTTAATTTCAAAAGTATTCATTATTATATGGTGAATGGACAATGAAATTGCTCTTGCAATACTCATGTATGAGGTTGGACGCTATATGGATATTTAACGTTATCATGCATATTTGATATAAAATGAGTTAGAGTTAATATTATTAGTTTTTGGAGCGGACCATCAAGAGTTTATTGAGAAGTATACACAAAAGTTACTAATGTTTAGTGTAAACTTTGTTGAATCATCAACTAAGTCAACACACCAAATTGGGGCTCTTGTTACTTGGATTGAATATAACTTTACTCCCAGGTTATTTATAATGGTTCGTAACTGCAAGATACAGGTAGAAAATTCAGTTCTTTACCTCAATCTATGGACAAAGTGAAAAACTTTATGAAAATCGTTGGGCTAATGCTTCTTCTCCTCATCCTTGATTTTCCTTTCTTCTTACTAAATTTTCCCAAAGGGTAAACCCTTCTCAAAAATGTCATGGATTGATGGGTGTTTCAGATATGTCCGGTCTAGTGACGGGGCTTTCCTATTGACCCCATCTTCCGTTTAGGCTTTCTGTCCAAAGCACAGCCCAGGGCATGTATACACAAAAAGTGGTGGAGGTCTGATCATTCAGCAATCAGCTCCAGATGTTGGCAAGATTGTTAATACATTTGCACCAGCATTGAGTGATTGTGAGGTTCTGGCATAGAGGGCCGCCATTATTGTCGGAGAGATACACTCGTTCCTAATTGAAGCTGGGAGGGATGATACTTTGGTTAAAGTAGGACGGGGGAATTATTGATGGAGGCGGATCCGATGAGTGGAATCCACAACCAGAGGTGGGCTTGTAGCTTAGGGTTCCTTAAAAATGTACACCTTCGCCTCGCTTCGACTTTAGGTGGGGACTCACCACTATTGAGCTTTTCTAGGTCTCTTTTCGTATCGTAGCTTGTGCATTATACGAGAGGGTTGGTTGTTGATATAATGATGCATGGATCTGACGTACCACATAGATTTCGAGGGTTAAGACCAGGGCTTCACATGATTTGGTAGAGGGCTACGATTGTGGACACTTGTGCATGGTGCAAAAGACGTGTTGGGAAAAGGGAGAATGAGTGGTCCTTTTGTTGTTGGCGTTTTTGGTAAGCTGTTTACTTATAGATTGTAAAAGAGGGCGAAAGCATGAAGCATGAAGAGATGGAGTTGAGGAACGAAATGAATGCAGACTTTTGTTTAAGAGAAAGAGAGGTTGGGGGACCAGGCTCCTTTTGTTCCTGGAATGAGAGGCTGGGAAGCATCATTGGGGACCAAGCGGGTGGATTTGCTTTCGTAAAAGTTCAAGCTGTCAGGTGCAGGCCCTTCCCCTGCTCCCGTCTCCTTACGGTCCATATCTTAATATCTACGGTAGTATCAGATATGGAAAACCAGGGAACAAGCAAAGGGTAAGAAAAGTTTATCCCACGAACAATTTCCAGCTATAAGCATCATTCGCATTGGAGTACAGATTCGCATATCACCTTAATTATCACTACTTGAGGACACGCGCTAGATGAGAAGGAATGTGGTTGGTGCTGGTGACCTCCCGTCTTCTAAGACGTAGTTATGTTTCACTCATTATGTTGCGAATCCTCGAGTTTGTGTATTTGTAGGACACTTGCCTTACATCCAACTACTCTGAGCTCCTCATTCATTCGGATACTTACAAAGCTCCTCTGTCGGCTCTCTGCCGTCATCCATCGTATACCCAGTTGGCATTGACCACAAAAATCTGAAACATCCGTTTTCTTATGCCTCTTTTGCCAGCAAGAACATCGGAGAAGTCACAGTTCATTCTCTGCAAGTACTTACATACCGTGGCCAAATTAGTGCCGAAAATCGGAAAGTTCTCGGTCTCCATGAACAACTTCAGGACTTGAGAAAATCTGCGTTGGTATCCTCAGCAAGGCGACCAACGTCAACGCGGTTGCAGCCAACCTGTTCAATGGTCGTCAAAGTCTGTCACAATGGTTGAAATTCTCGACTTTTCTAGCACACCATCAAGCAAAGGCAATGCAAGAAAGGGATTTTGAGAATGGAGATTACCTGAATATTTAAATATATCCCGAGAGTGTAAGCAACGAGAAACAGATTTAATAATTCCTTCGCCACATTTTTGTATCCATATAGGTATAGATGGACCTTTCTGAGGACGCGTCCTTCAAGAGTGGTGTCCAGCGCCCAGATACGGTGCTGTACTTCTCCGAAGTAGGTTGATGAGGGAGGGGAAGGGATTGGCGGCCTGAAACTAGTTATTTCTAGAAAGTTGAGAAAACTGGCTGGCATAGCATGTATTGATACTGACCAAATGGTGAATGATACACAACTAAAATGGCCAGGACTGAGTACGGTAGGAGCTCTTGACTATTTTTTATGCCTAGTCGATGATCCGTCCACCGAAGCTGGAAAGCCAGGGTAAGGGAAGTGCAAACACTTGTGCGTCAATAGACTGGCAGATTTGCTCAAGCATGCACTGAAAAAGTTGGTCAGGGAGTGAGCCAAATCATCAGCCAGGCAAGAGGACCAGGTCGTAGGCCTTCAATGAATATGCTTATGAGGTGATAGCTAGCCATTGCCCCACTGAATTGCTGCTGGTGCTGGAGAGGTTAACGACTCATTCTTAAAAGCCGGGAAAAAAGAGGAGAGAGAGAGAGAGAGGAGAAAATGAAGGCGAGAAAGCTACTTCCCACAACGGACGTGAATTGATGGTGATATCTGATTACAACGTTTAACTTTCTGCTTCTCTTCGTCATCTTACTCACTGTTCCATAGCAGTGCAACAAGTCCTCACTCATCTCATAGCTAGGCTGGGCTGAGTTAGCTCATTAAAGTTAGGCAGTGAACTTTCGGCTTGTGGTCTTTGGTGGGCTATCCCCCCTGATCTCCCACAACGACAAGCTTCGACCATTTTAAGATCAGCAAGTAGTCAATGATCTCACGTCAGTACAAAAAAGAAACCTGAAGTACCATATTTACATGTGAGCTTTTTACAGCTATCCTCGGTTCCGCTATCGTACTGGAAGCCACGCTTCGAGTACGTTTTGTAGAGGTCATTGGAATCCAACCATTTTGCCTAGTCAACGTGAAGCCATCCACATCCGTACGATTACAGAGGCAGAGGGTTGAAGTTGAGAAGAAAGAGACGGAGCTCGTGGGATAACAATTTTGAGGTAAGTTTCCAACACTCAGCTGTGGCTGACCTCTCAGATGCTGATTTCCTTTTGCCCTCCCAGTAACCATGGGCAGATTCATGTGCCCACTACATGTGTAAGTGCTTGCTGCTTCTGCTTAGCAGCCGCAGCAGACGCAGAGGAGACCAGACAAGAGGTGTGTTAATTAATTTACGAATTTACCTTCGAGCAAAGCGCAAGGCTTGCAAGAGTCGAGCTGAGGCGCGCTTCCTTGAATAAGACCGGTGCGTAGAGTCAGCAGCATTTGAGGGAGAATCCTTCTAATGCTGCCGCGTCCACTTCTCCTTTTCTTGCCTGGTTGAGTGCGGCCAGAGGTCTGTTGACCTGCACCGACCAGCAAGGCTCTCACTGCACAGTGGAAGCAGTAGCGAAGGGCGAGGGGGACCCAGCCAAGCCCCGATATCCCTCTAGTTCCTGGCGATGCAGGCGGTAAAGTTGTAATTTTGGAGGCCGAGTGCTACTACAGTACAGTATCCTCTCTCTCTCTCTCTCTCTCTCTCTCTCTCTCTCTCTTACGTCCCTCGTGCACTGTCACCACCTGTCTGCCTGGCTCCCGGAGCTTGACATAGAGCTACTAAAGGTTATTCTTACTTTGTCGTGTCCGATCAAGTGCGGCTACTTTCTTCCGGTTCGTTGGTCTGCTGTGCCTGAGGCAAAGAGTGTGAGGGTCTTGGACAGAAGTGAAAGTCGTGGATTCAACATTCCCCTGTAAACAACCCAGCCAGCATCCCTTTCTTAAACGCTCTGATAGGGTTTCCTGACTACTGTTTTCTACGTTTTCTCTGCAAAGGTTGATTGTCTAGCACATAGCCCATAAACTGGCAAGCTGGAGGTTGGACACCACGCTGTAACACTCAACGATCATATCAACAATGATCATGTGTCGGCTTCATGCTCTCAAGTTCTCAATAGATACCAGCAATGTGAAAGAAAACCCAATCTGCTAAATCTACAGAACGAACGGGCACTGTAGCTGAGCTTCCAGCAGATAGACAGTGATCATCTACATGCTGCTTTTCTCTGACTCAGTTGTATGCCGTGGACACCTAGTAGAGAACACACAGAAAAAAATTACGTCTCGTCCCTCGAGAACTTAAGGCGAACTCAGTAACAATTCATTCACTGATACAGTAACCACCATTTAAGGTAAACTAAGCTAAGCTAACTTAAGTTAAGGGATGCAACAATACCACCTTTGGGAATCAAGCAATCCACAAACCTCTCCCATCTCACGCATGAAATGTGCGATTCAGACAACTGTAAAGATCCTCCTCCTCTCGCCTCCCTTCCGTACCTTGCTTTGCTGCTGCGCTTACTGACGTTGGTGGGGTAGGTGGGCCCCTTATATCTTAATCTTCCTCATCAGCTCTGTTTCTCTTCGCACTAGGATCCTATGTCACGGCGTACCCAGCCGGGGCCAGGTGCTGTTGGGCGAAAAGAGATCCTCACACAGCACTGTAGTGCCATCAATTCGGATCTCCACGGTGGTTCCTTTGGACTGGCATTCTGCTTTCTCTCAGACTCGCTGGCTGGCAACGGAGTTAAGGAGAACGAGCCCCAGACTTCGTGAGACAAACTTGCTCAGATCTGAATCACGTGGCCTAAAACGGCACGTCGTGTTCTGGGTCCCACGCTTCTTCTCTTCATGTACAGTACAGTAATGTACCACCTCACTTTGTGCTTTGCAGATTCAACCCCTGTCTGTCTCCCGTGCCTTCTTTTCTTACGATTGTGGTACCAAGCATTTTCTTTGTTCTCTGCAGGGCCCACTCTATTAGGGTTCACTTTACTCCCTTCCATCACCCATCGGGATTTTCGGCTTCTGCCACTCTGAAAACTTGTTCCTCTTGATTTTGTGATCGCGGCACCACCAGCAGCTCAGATTTTGTTTTCTTTTTTTCTTCGTGAAGTTTGTGAAGTTTTCAAGAATTGGAGGGGAAGGAAGGTCGGTGGGAAGGAGGAAAGGGGAGCGAAGGACACTCACGCTTCAATCAATCAATTACCACCAGGTCAGTTGGGTTGGCCCTGTTCTGCTGGCCCATGTTGGTCTGCCCTCATTAAGTCCCGTTGCTTTGCTTTGGTATATTTCCAAACTTGTTCGTGAACATGTCGTTGGTGCTGTTCTGTTCTGTGAGATCTGATTCGTCCTCTCCCTGAGGCGGCTCTACCGCGAGCGATACATGCTCGTGATTGTTCCTGACTGTTTGCCTTCCCTGCCTTTGATGAAACTCTCTGTGCTGTCTTATTAGGCAAAGTGTGTCTGAACTCCCTCCCTGATTTAACGTTGGATATACCCACGCACATAACAGGGATTGAGAAGTGCAGGGATCGGTGTAACAAGCTCTTCTCATCGTCTATTGATTCCTACCAATCTGACAGAGGTCGTCCATGCATGGAAAGCCTTGATCTAGCCACTACTTTAAGTCTGCAGCAAATTTTGCAAGATTACTTGCCATCTCATTGAATTAGAGAAGACAAGTCCTCAGTTGGAGCTTCTGAAGTATTGAATTCATGCAGATAGGGTCGCTAGATGCGTTTGCAGAATTTGGTGGATTGCGGAGAACAAGTAAACTCTGGAAAAGTAGTGCATGATACATTAAGACTATTTGGCGACGAGAAAGAACCTAGAAGGAGACTTCATCCGAGCTATCCCGGAAAGAAGTGAGTAAATTGTGCTTCTAGAAAGCAAAATATCAACCTTAGGCCGAACTCTTCTTTGGAACCGTGTCATATAGCTGAACATTGTTGCTCCAATTGAGTTGGAAGGATGAAGGGCAAAATTCCTGATGCAGCCATCCGATGATCCATGGTTTGATCTTGGTTTTTGTATTGCCTTGTTTATTTGCAGAAAACACTGACCGAGAGTATTACAGATGAATAAAGAGGGCCTTTCTGTATTGGATCCACTTCAAGGTTTTTCCAATAATATTTACCGCCGTCTTACCTGGAACCAATTGATGGAAACTGATTGACAGAGCACGTCAGAGTCCCTACCAGGCACACAATTCCCTTGGTCACTGTAAACGAGTCAGAGGTGCTTGTGTACTAGGCATTGCACCTCAGCCTGGGTATTTCCAGTCGATATCCTTGTTGCTTTTTAAATGTATGTCTATCTCCAATGTGAGGATTGCAGTCTATTGACAGACCTCGAATTTTAAGATCAACCCAGATTGATTACAGTTGAGTGACTGTCCTAAGTTCTTTACCTGGAGTTACTAGCACAAGCATTGGTCAATTTCAAGTTCCCTTTCGAGCTCCGACTTACTTGATTTTAAATCCAGGAGCCAGCCTAAGCTTTCCGAATTATACATAGCACTTATCATCCCGCATCTATCATCTGTTGGTTGGACTTCGGGTCTTGAAGTTGTTTCTCGTTTATGGTTTGAGTCAACCTTTTTGCTTATTCCACCCACCTCAAATTGTTCATTTTTATTTTTGGCAAGTTGTCCAATTCAGTCTTCAACTGGCTTATTGCCAGTTGGCTTCAACTATTATTGCTTCTCGCTCTCTTGTGAAGAGTAAAATGTCGATAAAGAAATGGGACGTTTTCTGATTACTTGAGCTCTGAATAATGATCTTATTTTTCAGCTCCTCTTTCAAGCTTTTCTCCTGTCAGTAGGAAGGTCCGTGTAGTAACTATGGTGACGTAGGAAATCAGGCCAATCAGGTGTAATCCAATATTTGCTCCAATACTTTCTAGAAACAGACTGAACAAAGTTTTGGGATTGTGATATGTTAAGCACCGCGTTGGCTCTGGAACTGATGGTGGGCTTATCTTCACGGTGATGGTTGTGGTACATCATTCTCTAGGATATGTGAAGCGAAACTTTTCACGGTTGTGCGCTTACGGAGTGAGGGAAAAAGCAGTTATGTGGCTTTTCTGAAACCTTGAACTAGGAAGTTTTGAGTTTTTGTATGGGTGTCACGTATCTGTGTTGCGTGATATCATGGTCGTGCTTTGAGATGCATATTAGGCCTAGGATTTCTCCCTTCAGAAGCCTGTATACTATTTTATCCTAGAAAATTTTGGACTTGCAAGACTTCGCTATATCAGACCAATAATCATCAATCTGCTTCTTGCTTCTTCTTGCTGCATTTCTGTCGACCGAGTAAGCAGTCAAGAACGGTCACTCTCCTAAAGCGATTCGAGCAATGGCTCTAGTGGCTCTTTCAATTGATGGTTTTACACACATGCCTCATGTGTGAGGAGCTGTCATTCATTTTCATTTGGAACTTTTTGGTTCCTAGTTATCCATAACGCGAGTACAAATATGCAGTTTCTCCATCGTTCTTGATTTCTGCATTTCCATGTTCTAATTCTCTTTAATAACTTTATTTTCTAGGAAATCTGACTAACAGAAACTTCAAGGTCTCAGTATTGTCGGGTAATTTGATTTGAGCAGCTAGAAGGAGCCCGAATCAGCGAACATGATTGAGGTGGTGTTGAACGATCGCCTTGGTAAAAAGGTACGTGTGAAGTGTAATGAGGATGATACCATAGGTGATTTGAAAAAGCTCGTTGCAGCCCAAACTGGCACACGGCCAGAGAAGATACGCTTGCAGAAGTGGTACAATATCTACAAGGACCACATTACACTGGCCGATTATGAAATTCATGACGGTATGGGTCTAGAGCTCTACTACAACTAAGTATCTTTCTGCTATGCCTGCCCACTACTCCCACGGAGATGGAGAATTACTTATTTACGGATCTCCAAGCCTACATATCAGACGGGCTTAACTTGTGGGTTCAACTTTTAATATCGTTGACAATCTGCTGGTATCATATTCATTGGCAAGTATCTGTATTTCGTTTATGCTCAGCTTCAAGTGTTGGGATTTACGGGCCACTTCCGGCCTGTTGCTGATCATGCACATCAAAACTTTACTACTGGATGCCGTCTCTCGCTTCAGCTTCTCTAAACGGTTCTGGTTGACCTGCTGATTTCTCAAAACGTGAGTACATTTATTTGACCTTTGCATGCACTCATATTTAGAACTGTTGCTCAAAGTTTTCTGGACTCGAGCAGTTCCAACTCAATTAGTATGATAATATCTCACTAGTGTGGTATTCCTACTTGCCAAGGTTTTCTAGACTTTTAAACCTCAAGACACCATCCTTGCTCTAGACAACTCTCTGCTGTCTGAAACTCAGTCGGAAGTCGGAAGTCGGAAGTGGCATATCCAGACACGTTCATCTACAAAGTAAAGATATTCGTTAAATCACGAGGCAACACGAGTTCGTAGTTTCCGTTCATATGGGGATTCGCGAGGAGTCTCAGTCAGTTGTACCCAACTTAGGCAATTAATCAATTGTGATTTCACATTTACAAGACCTGGGAGTACTCCAACTCGGGATGGATACGATCCTCCTTTCAGTGCAATTGTCACCTCCTTGAGCAAACACAGGACCATTCTTCAGCATGAGTTGTTTCTCCACATGTACACAATCATCTGAGAAGGATTTCCATATTCATACGCTCAATATACACAGTAACTAGATCGTGTGTATCCTTCTTGTCCAGTTGTTAGATTCAAAAAGACCTCCGTTTGGTACGTCCTAAATACCGGTGCCTTTAACTGCGACTCATGGAGTGCTGAGATCTGGCTACATTCAGTATGTACTGGGGATATCTCGACGACATGAGCTTTCTTTAAATACAGAAACTAACACTACAATTAATTTTTTCAACTATTTCTACAATTATTTTACTACTATTGTCATTTTGTCATGAGTAGTCTATTACGTTTTTATCCTCTTGTGCAGGACAATTTCCACAAGAGTGTGCATCCCTATGATGCAATATAGGAAAAAAAGAACACATCCTCAAATCACATTCACAAAAAATATCTTGTCGGCTTGGCTATTGAAGAGGATGGTTTAGTTTTTATTGAAGGTCATTGGCCCTAAAGGTATGTACTCTTGCAATGATTCATATCGTGCATACCATAACATAAATGAGAACATTCTACCTTTTCCAAAAGGCTTTCCTCACTGCCATATTGTACGTTTGTGGCTAGAGGGGCTTTTTGTTAGAAGTGATATTTCACAATACTCATGGCCCTTGTGGCCGGTCTAAGCATCCTTCAAAACACCCAAGGATCCAACACACCAGTGAACCATGATTGTAATCACACACCTCAGCACTTGTGTTCTTACTTTGAGTTCTTCTTCACCACTACTCCACCCAACAATCATGAAACATACACACTATTGACATTGACAAGTTAAGGATCATAGAGGTCCTCATCGCACCGTTTCCAATACATAATCCAATTCATACATACAAAGACAATTGCAAAATGGATCATACACAAGTGTAGATAACAAAATGATGAAACTTGGAATTTTGCACAGACCTGAATTGAACTCATATTAGAAACTCATACTATTAGAAACTAACACTACTAACTATCTTTTCCTACAGGTAGGAAACATAATAATTATATGTAAATGCTATTAGGTGTAACTTTTTATTATTATGAGTTATAAGGTCTCTAGTAAGTTTAATCAATATTCTTAATTAATCATGATTAGCTAAGTGTAGTCATTGCCAAAATAAATGTAGTATATAAGAGATTACATATTGTCTTTACCTTGAATATGAGTCATTATGTTAGGTATGAGTACATATTTCGGGCTTTGAAAAAAGGTTGAGAGCTTTTGGGTATTCAATTTATTTATGTATATAAATTCATATAGTCTTTTTGAAAAAATATTTGATTTAGTTGTTGGATCAAGATAAGACTATATGCTTAAGGTGATTATTCTTATGAGTTTGGATTAAATTTTTTTTTAACAAGACTCTTTCTTTAGTAGCTAGTAGCCTTTATATGTGTATAAATTTTATGAGTATATAAATAAGGGATAATGAGTTAGTCGTTGTCCTTTCATTTGTAACTATTTAGCTCATCAATGAGAAATGTTATTCACCAATGAGCAACATTTTGATTCTTACAAGTGCATTAGATTTTTAGCCCAAATGAGTGTAGTAGAGTTCCTCTCTTTCTTATTCCATGTTGCATTGCCTTGATAGCATTAGAGGTTCATCTTGAGTGAAAGATAGACCAAGTTACATTTTTTGGAAAGTAGTACAACATTCTACATACAATACAATTTTGTATGGTAAAAAGGAAGTTATGAAAAAATTGTTGGATAGAGCACTAGGATAGGAGAAGATTTGACCTATGTTAAGGAATGCAGATCAAATATATTCCTTGTAGTTTGTAGTGATGATTTTGAGATAATATTTTACTTTTAAGAGGATATGGAGAGATGGAACAAGGTGGATCTACAAGCTTTAGAAATATCTTTGATGTCAATTAAATCGCAAACGGGCTCTTTGAATTGAGATTTTTCTAGATGATAGAGTACTATATTTTGCATAGAGGTTATTGAATTTAAAAGCATAGCTAGTACATGTTTTAAATTAGATTATAGAAGTTTAAAAGAAAATTTCCTTGCAAAACTACATGCTCTCTAGTATTCTATATAGAGTTTACAATTTCACCAAGTTGTATTTCACCAACTTATATTTCTATCTTTAAAACACTATTAGAAAATTTAATGATTGATATTCTATCTTTTGAACTTAAATTATAGAGAGATTAATTTTCTAGAAATTATAGCTTAAAGAGTCAAGAAATAGTTAATAGACCAAGTTTAGGAGGATTAGCATTGAATAGAGAGATATTGAAGCCAAATAACTTGATAAAAAAGATTGAAATTTTACATTTTTTTAGAAATGGAAAATTTTCTAGGTGTAGGAATAATTGTGTGCAAGGACCTTCAAGTTTGATCTTGAAGAGCCTTGAACCTTTTATTATGGATGCAATGGCAATATTTGGATCCCTTTCCCAAGACATCACAATCAATATTGAGTTTGAGGTGAATGAAATCACTCTTTTTGATGCTAAGAAAATGGTATTTCTCAAGCAAATCTTGATTGGAAAATTTCCCTACACCATGAAATGATGCCTATTGAGAGCAAGCTTACTATGCTTTCAATTTTAATGGACTTGCTAGGCTCAAGAGCTTTTGGATGAGTTAGAGACTCCTAAAATAACAATAGCTTCTCTATCTACAGTTTCAAAGTCCAAGTTAAAGGAAATTGCAAAAATTTCCATTAGTCTATAATGTATAGTAAAGTAGAGGCAAAACATGAAGCTAGAGTAATATGGATATGGAAGTACCAAGTAGTGAGTTAAAGTGAAGACTCATTTTGAATTGGAAGAGAAGTATTAGAAAGAGAAGCAATTCACTTTAGTGTGATAACACACTAATGCAACAAATGTAGTATATTGGTAAGTAATCAATCTATCCCACAAAGAAAGACATGGAAGGAGTACAAAGAAACCTATAAAAAAGAGCATGCATGTAGTCACATGACTACTTATTTAGTGAAGTTTGGAAGAGGATTTCCTAACTCTATGAAGGAGGAGAAATTGTATAAGAAATAGGCCATGTATATGAAAGCTTACAAAACAAGTCTTGCAAAGCTTACAAAACAAATCCATAGAATTAGGTTTGACTGACTTTGAGCTAAAGCAAGGGTGGAAAACAATTGAGGATAAATTGCATTGCAAGTGTCCATATTTTGAAAGGATGGACATGATTTTTGGAGGCTAGGCCAATATCTTCGCTCCCGCATTGGTAAGTATGGGGTATGAACTAAGGAGAAAAATGGTTTGGGGCTAGGCTAAGGAGATAGAATGGGAGTAATCCAAGAGGATGAAGAGGAAATGTTGGGAGATACTCTTATGTTTAGAGTTACATTTACCATTCTTAGTACCCAAGATCCATATGATTTATTTTCAAATGGGATAGAAGAACATACTCACACTTAGGAGAGATTTTTTTGTGAAGAAGAAACTAGATCTTATTCATGTGTTACAACTTCTCAATTTGAGTTTGAATATGTTACCCCATCACAAGGGAATGGAAAGCATGTTCTTCTTTCAAGTGCTTCATCTAGATTGGATTAGGTTTCATGAACACAAGGGGATTTGGAGGATATTCATGAGTCTTATTATGTTTCTTCACCACATTTACCTCCCAAAAGGACCTTCCTCCATGCCAAGGAAGAATTACAACACGCTAAAGCTGCAACACCTCAAGAGGAAACAATAGGGAATGATGAGCATGACAAGGAGGGTAAAAGGGAATGTGAATCTAGAAAGAAAAGAAGAAAAAGGTTGCTAGAGGGAAGATTACTCCTTTTCTCCCAAGATCTTTCCAACCACACCAAACTGAAGAGTGAATCATTGGAAGCAAAGGAGAGATATAGATTGGCTGAAATTGAGGTGGAGCAGATAGCAAAGATAGAGAAAGTTAATGTGAAAGCCAAATCCAAAAGGAAGCTCAGGTGCCATAAGATGACACATCTAAAAGAGAGATACTCCAAACACAAGAGTGGGTTGCTAAATCAAGATGCTTTCACTTGATGAGTTTGGAATTAGTTTGCTCAAGAAAGACCCTTGATGAAATTAAAATCATAATGAGTATACTAAGTGAAATAGACCTTTAGATGATGTGGATGCAATTAGGATTGGGAGTTACAATTGTAGTTTAGATCTTAAATTCCATATACCAGACTATAAGTCTAGCACCTTTGATACTCACTTTAGTTACTCTTCTTCTACTTTTCCATAGATAGATATATTTATTTTGTATTTTGTACCTAAGAAGACTTAGAATAATATTTCTTGCATCGGAGGCTAAATTATATAGGATTCATGATATCAAAAAGTTGGAGAAGGAAATTCAATAAGTAAAAATAAAGGAAGGAAGGACTATAACATGTAATCAAGTGTTTACAATATATAAAATGTTTGATCTCTTTGTATATATAAATATTTGATCTCTTTGTATACATATGTTTGATTGGCATTATAAATGTTTCTTTATGAATGTTTTTTTTATCAAAAACCTTGGTATATGAATTTATATACACACACTTTGTTCTTGAGGTAGCTCATTGTTTAGATTGACAAGGTCTTGGGAGGGGTTTGGGTGAGGAATTACTCTAAAGTAAGTGTTTGGATGATTTATCACTCCGCATGGTGAGCGATTAAGATAGGAATTATTGGTGGCAAGGATCAAGGTTCAAGAGAGGGGTTGTTCAAAGCTATGGTAGGACATAAGGAGTTGCTACAAGAGTTGCTAAGAGAAAAGGTGCTATTAGTGGGGTTGAAGAGCATTAGAGTTCATTTTGAGGATAATTTGGGGGTATTGCTTGTATCAGTTTGGGTATCACCCAAAATATGGATAAGAGAGGTGTTTATCAAAACCAATCCAACCTATGCTACTATCCTTATCAAATGTATGATTGATAAGGTTGTTGAAGATGTACAATTCAACAATAATGAGGTTTTTGTGATTGCATCTCATAGCTACCATGAAACCGTGTAGAAACTCCCACCAAATCCACGCTCTAAGGGAGGGTCCTCTCCTAATGAACCTAGAAAGGAGGGAGAAAGGTACTCTATAGAGTGAGAAGAAGGTACTCTTGAGTAGAAAGTACAAGGGGATTGGAAGGGTTCTCTATAAAGAGAGTGTCCTTTATGTGTGGAGCAAGGGGAAGCTTAGGTACAATATGAAGAAGGTGACATATGCACAAGTTACATTGCAAGTAAAAAGAAACCCAATTGGCATATGGTAAATGAATAGACCACTTTATAGACCACTTTATTACTTAATATATACTAGGATATAAGCACTTAACTACTTTGCAAAGTCACATATTGAAGTTATAGCTAAATTGTGCAAAGTCACATACATGCAAACTATTCAATTAAATGGTGGAAGATATAATGAAAACTTAAAAGAAAACATATAGATTTCATGAAGTAAATCTTCTATACTACTCTCACTTAGCCTTCTTGTCTTCATGTTCCTCCTCATCTTTGCATGAGCCATATACATAGATATCTTCTTGCTTCTAGGGAAGCCTACCATAGTAGACCTCATCCTCTCCTATGAATCCACTATCTAGAAAAAGAGAGGTGAGGAATTATCCAACAAATGACTTCTTGAAATTTGCTTCCATCTAGGCACCTCAACTACTTCTGCAAGAATGCAAACTCTGCCTCAACTATGATTAACATGAGCTCTTCCCAATCATAGTCCTCACCTGACTTCTCCACCTTACTCTTCACTAAAAGTGCAAGATGCTCATGTACCACCTTTGGATGCTTGGTGAGTGCAAGAACAAAAATAAATATCTAGGAGAATGGTCTCCAAGCTGCATATACACATTGCCTAGTAAGGTAGCTTTTGGCTGTGAGGTCTCTCACTAGAAACCATCCTTGCATCCATGAGTAAGGGACATATCTCCTCTTACCTGAACTCCCTACCTCTAAGGCAAAGGCATTCCTTATGGCTTGAGTCCCAAAGTGAAAGATCTCAAACTCACATTTCCTATGTGAGTAGTTGCATCTATTTTCTCATGAAATACATGCATACTAGGATCTAAGCAACCAAAAAGCATTTAAATCTGTGTAAATAGAAAGCAACCTATGGGAATATGAGTCCACTAAGATGAAACACAAAGTTTTAGCTCCTAAGGCATACAAATTACAGAAGATATCACAAGGCAAGGCAAATGCCATCTAAAAAGCCATCATAAGGCGCAAGGCACAATCATCACTAGACAACCAGACTCAATCTTAACCAGTCAAAATTTTAGACAATAACTCACAAAATAGTCTAACTCTCATAAGTTGATCAACTTTCAACCTACAAAAAGAATAAAGAACCTCATTAAACAACCTCATTAAACCTTTAAACTATAGAAAGAATTTTATAAGGCTAGAACTTAGAAGCTGATTGAACTATGAGAAAATTAAAAACAAATCCATCACAATCATCACCAAATAGCCACACTCAATTTCAATCACTAATTAAAAAATCCAAACTACAAACAACACATAACTAAACAATCTAACTACAATAAATTGATCAACTTTCAACCTTTAGAAAGAATAAAGAAGCTCATTAAACAACCTCATTAAACTTTCAAACTGCAAAATTGTGTGCTCCAACTCAATAGCTCAGTAAACTAAGAGAAAATTGAACAAAACTTTAAAAATAAGGTTTAAAGGCAAAAATCTATTGAATGTTTATAAACTAAAGGAGTTAAAGAGGAGATCTCTTGTAGCACAAGGACAAGAAAGAAGGCCTCTCATGAGATTACTACCAGGAGTGGGACTAGGTGCAAGAAGTGCACCTAGTCATTCAAGGAATTAAGGATCCAATAGGATGTTTCTCACAAAAGGAGTACAAGACAAGGGTTGTTGGTGAAATTGCTCAAGCAAGGGGTTTGGGATAGGAACCACAAAAGTGGGGGTCATTTACAAGGAGGATCAAGATGGGGATTTCTTGTATAGTTTGGAATCATCATGAGGATCATTTATTGTAGCAAGAGTGGGCAAGGATTGCTCTTGGTGTTAGGACTAAGACAAGTGGAGGGAGGGTTGTTCAAGGAGATCTGTCCAAGCAAGGTTTTGGGAGGAGGGTATTTTAGGGAAGGAGTCTGGATGGGAGGTTGCTTGGGACCCCAAATCCCTAAAATGTCAAATCCTTAATTGCGGGATCAAGACCATGATCGGCCATGATAGGTGGTGTTATACTTTGCCTTTCTTTGTTTGTGAACACACTAGGTGCCTTAACATGGAGCTTATGGATCAAAGGTTATATGTAGACCTAACACTAATAGTTTTAGCCTGATTGTTTGCCCAATCACAAAACCTTCTAACCTTTCTAGCATTTCTTCTATCAAGTAGAGGAATAATGAGCAACCTAACCTGCCATCACAACATGCACTCCTTGTCTATCGGTCATCACTTCTAGCCTTATCAAGGAGAAATATGCAGCATGTCTAGAAGGAAAGAACCTAAATGCAATATCCACACACCAATCCAAGCCAATTTGGCATACAATCAAGCATGCAAGCATGGAGAGGATCCAAACACAAGAATTTTAGCAAATTTTTTTATGCTTTTGGTGGAAATGAGTTTTAGAGCATCCTTGTTCCATCTACAATCTGACTTTAATCTGTACTCCAAGTTGCATCCAATCTATACTCCAAATTTGCATCCAATTTGTACTCCAAGTAGGGAAATTGTACATTTTTTTGGGGAAATCTTTACAAGATTTAGATGAGAATAAAATTTTGTTTACAACTCTAATTTAGATGTTCTAGCACTCAATAGAAAGCTTGAGAGATAAGATTTCCAAGTATGAATATAAATCAGGTATTAATCTAATACTATAGATATCTTGACAAGATCTAAAACTTAGGCAAATTTTTGTAGTTTCAACCCTAATTTTGAAATCCCTATCTGGACTTCAACCAATCTGATTAGTTTTGATATTGTCTTAAACATGGAATTTTTTGAATTCAGCACAATTAACACTTTTTCTTCTCACTAACTCCAATAATAGATTATGAAAAGAAATAAAAAAACTCTCAAAATCCTCTAGTTTGTTTTTTATTGGGGTATGAATGTGACACCTTGCTTCAATTGATCCTAATATACATAGAAACTATTGAAATCCCTTGATTTTTGTCTTCAAACAATATTTTGTTAGCTCTTCTCCCCAATCATGGTATTTTCTTCCTAAATGCCTTCCCCAAACTCCCTCTATCCTTGAAAAATTTAGAATTCTTGTGTTGGGACTCAATCACTTGCAATTTTGTGACTTAGCTTTTTCTCTTATTGACAAATGGACTCCACAACTCCACCTTGAAGCACTTGAAAAAAATTAAGTACTTCTCTTTCTACAAGAGGACAAAAATTGTCAAGTGGTAGACCTATCTATAAGTATGCATAGGAAGGACAATAAAACCCGGGGTTTCTATCATTGATGCCATAAACCTAGGCCCAAAATGTGCTACCATCCAAGCTCAAAAGTGATCACGGTGCAAAATCTGAAGCTTGATGAAAAAAGGATTTGGGAGTGGCAGACCAAGAGTATGGAACATTTCTTGTTTCAACTCTCCCTCCAATGCTCTAGCTCCCACACTTTGCTACAACTCTCACTCTTAATGTCCTTCTCACGCTCAAGACTCCTATCTTATCAATTACCTTTTGCCCCTCCTATTGCTTCCTATTAGCATGCACTCTTGCACTTTATCCCTTTGGCATTTTGTGAAGAATCTCAATAAAATCCTTTCATTCCAACCCTTTCAGAACTCCTTCCTTCATAGTCCTCTCCACTTCTTCACTATCTCTCTCTCTCTCTTTTCATGTTCTTCCTAAATCCTTTGATACTTCTTCTTCACTATATCTCTCTTCCAATTCCTCTCCCTTCCTTTGATCTTACTCCTCTCCTTCATGAACCTCCTTCTTAGACATCATAAACTCATCCTTCAGTCTCTCTAATCTCTTCCTTTTGAAACTCCTTGCACAATACTCTCTTGTCTTAATTCTCTCTTTCTCTCTCTCTCTCTCTCTCTCTCTCTCTCTTTTGTTCACTTCCCTTCCTTTGATCCTACTTTTTCATTCACTCAATCCTTCAATCCTACATGTGCAAGGTCCTTCTAATTCAAACTTTTCTCTCCTCTTCTTTGATGACCGTCTTGTGGTGCCCACATTTTTTGTTTTTTTCAAAATAAAGGAGAAGAGGTGTATAGAGAAGTCGGATTGCGCTTATATGGCCAAAGAAGACAAAGAAAATTGTCTTCGGGGTGAAACCCGAAGTAAAGTGACTTTGGGTCATAAGGCAAAGTACTCTGAAATGTCATGTCAGCATACAATACAAAGTAAATTGTCTTCGGCTCAGGGGGAGCTCAACCCGAGGCAAAGACAGTCTAACAACCTTTCATCGGGGCGAGAAATTCAAGAAGGGGCCGTTTCAAAATTGGTGGCTCATACGCGCAAAGGTTGAGTGACAGTGACAGGTGCATGCTGGAGGTGTGATTTCTTGGTAGAAACTCGAAGTGACGGAAGACAAAGAAGTGCAACTCTATAAAAATCGAAACTGCAACGACAAAATGTCAAGCAATTTTCCTTCGCTGTTGAGGAGTCGTCTTGTAGGTGATTGGGGAAAGGGAAATAGAGTTGGACTCGTGTTAGTGCACAAGGGAGAAGTCGAGAGAGAGAAATCGAGAGACCGAAAGAAAGCAGAAGAGATGGGAGGAGGGAAGAAGAACTCCAAATTTGCAGTGAGAAATCATGCAATTTGGAGATTAGATATAGTAGCAAGGATCAAAGTCTTGAGCCAACTTCGGATCACTTTTTTGGTATGGAACTGGAACGTAAGTTTTCCAGGATTCATGACAGAAATCATTGAGAGTTAATGTCTCGATGGTCCCGAGGAAGAAGGGAAGAGAGAAAATCCGGCTCGCTGGACAGAGTTGGATTGGAGACTCGTACTCGGGAAGGAGGCAGGCTCGGAGCAGGAGGCCACGTTCTTGGGGAAAGGAGAGATAGCCCAAGAAATGCAGGAGGTGAGAGATGCCTTCTTGTCGAAGGGGACAAAGAATGGGTATAAAGTTGAGAGCTACAAAGACCCTGTGAGGAGAGGAATTGTGAGTGCACTAATGGCCCTCCTGAAGCCGAAGAGAACTACCTATGTGATGAAACACCAAGCGGTGTTCTTTCACAAGTTATTTGCAGGAGAACCGATCAATTGGGCAAGGTGCTTTCACGGAAGAACAAGGTAGATGGTGTGGAATCTGCGGGATAAGTCGCCTCCACACTACATCGTACCATTTGCAGCACATTTTTACCTCGGGTTAAATCTGCTCAATTTGGTGGAGCGTAATCAAATGGTGTCTCATTTTCATCCTGATTTGAGAAGAGAAGTCGGCACGGAGGAGCAGCAATACATTCTCCAAATCCGGAGCACGGACAATTACTATGCAAAGACAGGGAAGAACGAGGTCGTTGAAAGTACCCCGACGAAGAAGAGAACTCAGCAAGCAGAAGCCAAAGAAAACAAGAAACCTCGGAAAATGTAGAAAAATAACCCGAGGTGAGGAATGGTGGTGATTGAGTCGGAAGATGAAGACTTAGAAGGCGAAGCCGAGCTCAAGACGGAGGACTCGGACCGTGAGGAGGAACCTCAGCTGACATTGCAAAGTGGAGATACGAGCAGTGATAGTGAGGAAGGAGGAGAGATGACATTGGTATCAGCGGCTGAAGAATACGAAGAAGAAATGCAAGCCGAAGTAGAAACCAAAGACAATGCGGCGCTGGAAGACAAAGTACCAGTATGCGAGGAGAAGAAGATCGCAGTACAGCGAGGAATTCGCTCGAGACATAAGGCAAAGTGTGAAGCGGGACCAAGTAGAGTGAAGGAAGAGGTAGAAGGAAGCTCAAGCAGTGAGGCATCAATCTCGATACGAAGACTCCAGAGAAGAAGGCGAGTATCGGGAGAACATGAGGAAAGAAGAGAGACCACTCCGCGGGAGGACGAAGTTGTCAGTAATGGAGTAGAGTACCTGCAGATGGTAGTATGCTCGCTGTTGGTAAAGATGGAGAAGAAGAAGAAGGAGATGCAGTCTACTTGTCCAGAGGTAAAGACTGTGTTGCAGGTCTTATCAAGATTAGAAGAAGAAAACTTGGAGTTGAAAAAGAGTATAACCCGAGGTGAGGAAGAGAGAGAAGTACTGCAAGCGGAAGCAGTCAAGAGGAGTCAGGTAATTGAAGACCTGAAGAGAGAAGTGAGTTATCAAGAAGATCTTACGAGGAAGAGTGACATTGCAAGGGAGAGACAGGTAGCGGAGCATGAAATCTTGAAGCAGCAGTTTGCTGATTCAAGAGTCAAACTTATCCATGCTATGGCAAGGGTAGCATCAAAGGATCAAGAGCTTGATTGAGTGATGGAGATTATGGAGGAGAAGAAGCAACTCTGGCAGCCAGAGTTGGCTGCGAGATATAGAGAAGAAGAGAGATTATGAGAATTACTTCGTAATCAGGAAGAGAAGGTTGAACAGAAGGAGAAAGAGAAGGAAGCGGTGAAGGCCAAATTTGAAGAAGAATTGGTGATGTACAGAGAAGAATGGCTTGCAGATCAGGAATGCAAACGCAAGACAAGATTGGAGCCATTGAAGGAAATAGTCCGCAGAGTGAATGCGATGTTAAGTACAGAGGCCAGCATTCAAATTGAAGAGACGAGATTGCACGAGTTGAAACTGTTGGTGCAGGAAATGAGGCAAAGACAAGCAAAAGATACAGATTTGAATGCCTTGTTGATTAAATTGAGAACTCATGTAGATAGGAAGATCTTAGAAGTAGAAGACAATATTGCGATTAGATAGACTTAGTGAGAATAGAGTTAGAAAAGCTTCGGCAGGATGTTAAGGCAAAACCCAAAGTAGATAACATAGGGATCCAAATGTCTTCGGAGTTGCCCACAGAGACATTAGAGAAGAGTGGGTCGAAGGATGAGGAGTTAGATAGATTACTCACTAGTGCAATTTCAGATCAGGAAAGAGAATTGTTGGATCTGGTAGAAGATGTAGGAGATTTGAAACCCGAGGAAAGAGTAGTAGGAAGTAAGATTACTTCGGGTTTGGGTTTGAAAGCCGAGGAAGAAGTAGACATTGGATCGGATTAGAAGCCGATTTGAGATTTGAAGGGGCAGATATGAAGAGGTGCATTGTCATTTTGGATCTGCAGGTTAGAACAATTGTGGTAGAACGGTATAGTTGTTAACACTGTCGATTGCTTCACTTTAAGAGTGGCATTCGTAGTATTATGTTGTTTAGTGCTCATTATTTCTGAGAATAGATAAAGCGAAGTGCTGTGAAGTAGTGCTCGTTGCTTGAGCTTGATTCCGAGTATCAATTTTGCAATTGTGTTTGTGAATGTTTGGAGAAATTCAAAGTGCAAGTCAGAGTGCTTGTTGGATGTTGGATTCCACAGCCTTGATCTTCATTCTGTGTGTTTGATCCTGTGTGAAGTGCAATCGAAGCAATGCCTTGACAGATCTGAGAGGAATTGTAGTGTTGGTAGTATTATGCGTTTGTGAGTGCAGTGCAAGGTTGATGTGAAGCAATTTCGATCGAGGAAGTTGTGCCTTCAATGGAGGGGTGGAACACAATTCTGAGGCGAAGTCGTTTTGCAGTGAAGTGCCATTTTTGGGAGAGCCTAAATCATCACAATCAAGACTGTTTGGAAAGATTTGATGGAGTTGTGATTATGGAGTGTTAATTTGTGACAAGACTGCGAGTCAATGCTTGTTACTCTCTTCTGGGTGTGGTTTCTACCTGAGAGACTAAAGAAGAACTCAAGAAGAATTGAAATTGTTACTTTGCTTTGTATTTGACCAATTCTGACTCGTATCTTTGCGGGAACGAACTTTACTTACCCGATTACCGCAAAAGTGATATTTGCCGGGTTGTCACACCTCCTTCTTGACCAAAGAGCTAATTCAAAGTTTGCAATTTCTACTTTGGAACACATTTCACAATCCAATTTTCAATTTTGCACAAGAACTCTTCTATTTTACATCTTAAGATAAATCTCAACATTGCTAGCATTTTTGATATCACTCCATGATATGTATAATTTTTCACTTTAGGAGGTATATATGATTCACAAGTACACCCATCAGTATTATTCAAAAGAATAATCTATATGCATCCAATATCTATATTGTTATGAGGAATTCTTCATCTTCACTACCCTAAATATATATTTCTTCAAATGAACCGATGCATCTATCCACCAATCCCAAATTTTCATAAGCATAGTGTCCATTGCAACTAGAATGTATTACAACATCCAAAACTGTCACAAACAAAGTGTTCACTGAAAATAGAGTGTATTACAACTTTTGAGTGTATTAGAATAAGTCATAATATCTAAATCACAAGAGGGAAAGAGAGTATTAGGGATTAAAAATTACTCCAAGTCACAAAACATAATGTATTAATGAGTATTAACAATCCTAAACAACCGTACAGTTTATTAAGGATTCAAAATCCCACTAGTTTGCCTATTAGGCAATACACATTTGCAACACTCTTTCTCTTGTTCCCTCTCTTTCCCTGATCCCTGATGGATAATTTGCCTTTGGTGGTCTTGTTCTCATTCAATTTTGAATTTTTGGGGTTCTCTTTGTTCTCTTTAGATCCTCTTCTACCCAAAAATCAGACCTATTTATCAAAAAATTGTGCAATAACATGCAACAACTTATCCACTGCATCAAATATGAATTCCTATTTTTGGTCTCCAACTATACTCTTAGTTCATGCAATCAAAGACTTTAACACTCAATACAATGCTTGTTGAGAACTTGGGCTCTTATCACACACTTGTTGAGATCTATTTTATCCTCAATGCGTGCTTGCTTGAAAGATGGGACCAAGTGACTCATTGCAACATAACCATAGTCACTTAATAGAAATTGGTTTTTTTCAAAATATACATTAAGCAATCTTCTATTCTTGTTGTCTCACAATGGAAATCTCTGGATGCAAGTCATGTCAAGACAAGTCCTTTGTATTCCTACAAACATAACACACTCCCATCAATCAATCAAGGTAAAAAACTTAACACCCATTACTTTTTCAATTAAATAATACCAACACCTAATATAGTGTACAATTTTAGACTTTGAAACTTTGTGGCACTTTGCTATTTGCCTCCAAGAAAAGAAGACTCATTGTGAAACTATCGGCACTTTGCTCTTTGGTTTTGGGAATAAAAGATTGGGAATTTGTATTATGCAACTTAACTCTATTGAACTCAAAGAACTAGCACTAAAACTAGTACTGCCTAGCTTTAGAGAATCAAGGGGAGTACACTATAGAATGGCAGAATTCACCTCTTGAAAATTGAATAATTCTTTGCAAGTCATTGCATATTACTTGACCATTGATGGAATAGAAACCTTTATAACTGCAGTAAATTTCTCCATCTACTTTGGGTCTTTGTGTGAGAAAGAATAAGGTACCTTCCACCAATCATATACATCCTTGGAACCCTTTCAAGGAACACACATTTGATATTCTATTTCTTTCCTCTCTGTCAAGCCAAGTAACCTCCTACTTGTTTAAGTTTAAGTGTGGTTAAGATGATGGTTATCACTTTGTTTATGAAATTGTTGGTAGATCTTGCACATATCCTCCACAAATTGGTACCCCTAGCTACATATGCCTTATTTACATTGTGTGAAAATCCATCCAAGGTTATAGCCAATTGAAACCACATAAGAGTTTGGATTTTCACCAAATCTTTCATTTTAAATACATATGGTCTTTGATAAGTTCAAGTAAACTATAAAAAGATTCAAAATCCATCCGCACTAGCTGCTTGAAGGAGTGAGACTCAAGATCTTTAAAGAATAGACAAGCAAAATCAGTACTCTTGTTGAAGATATGTCTATCAAGCAAGTATCTCTATGATATGCAACCACTTTATAATTATATCTAACTCTTCCATCTCAAAATCGAAGTCATTATCACTCCATGTTTTATCCCACCTTCCTAAATCCCGCTCCTCAAGTCCATTGTCCATCCCAAGAAAATCACTTTCATCTTCTACATCCACCTCTCAAAACAACTTATGCATGATTTATTTTTATTTCTTTGACTAGTATTTGCCCTGTGCTAGCATATTTAAATAATAGAAGAACAAGGTAAGAAAAACAACAACTTTAGATCTTTGAACCAATTGTAGTGAAACAAAATAGATGAGAAAGGAAAACAAACAAAAATTGCAAATTACAATTGACAAGCCGGCCCATGGGTGAAATTAAAAGGCACAATGAAAGCAACATAGATGAGATGTCATGCCGATTGTAGTATCACATCTAGATTGCTTAGACACTAGAGTTCCAATGATAGAAGTTAGAGGCATTTTGACAATTACTATTTTTTGATGGTCAGATTTTGTGTTTGGGGTACTGACTTCATGGTGGAGCCCACTATCACTTGCACCATAAAATTGTCGGGTGTGCCATCAGCTGGACCATTGGGATGAGACCTAGGTCAAAATCAGGAGTATACCTTGAGTGCAGCTCTAGAGAGCTCACTTCTCTAATGTTGAGCCTTCGAGTTCCTAGCTAGAGTGGAGAGAAAGCCGGCTGCGTCACTTGGAGTCTCTTAGCTAGAGTGGGTGTGGCTTGACTATAATTAGTGCCCTATTGTTGGCAAGTTGTTGAGGACCAGATCAAGTTGATTCCAGTTGTAAATAATCTGATTACATTAGAGAAGTAAGTCAAGGAGAAATTGGGTACAGGAATTGTGAGTGTTGGTGGTATTTCCAAGCTCGGTGAATCGTGGTGTCTTGATCAAGTAGTTCAGATTTCCTTGAGAGAGATTGTATGCGGATCACTGGCAAAATTAGAAGCCAAAGAGAAGCAATTTTCAAGCATTAGTTGTGATTTTGAGCTTAGGAGGTGAAAGTAGGACTAATGTGTTGTGAGTTGAGCTCAAAAAGTGAAATTGAAGGTGGAGTTAGGAGCAAATCCTTGTGAATTAGAGATTGGACAAAACCCATTTTTCCAATTTGGCTTGAATGAAGAGTTAGCTGAGGATTTAGAGGTCAGCAAAATTTAGGGATTTATGTCAGATTTATGTCAAATTTATGTCAAATTTTGTGAAGTGTTTACATCAAATTTTGGCAAGAAAAATAGATTTTGGCAAGACGATCACTTTCTTGGTGATCCTTGTAGCACAAGAAGTAGATAAGTGCTCCAATTATGTCAAATGCCAAATGGTGACAGAGTCAATCTAGTCAGTCTAGTGTTGTTTTATGAGATGGAGGGTTTTTCTTTAGATTTCTAATGATTGGACCCCCATCATTCTATGCTTCTTGTTTGTGCACCGTGTTTGTGTGAGGTGCCCTAAATTGAGAGCGTTGGTGCTCTGGTGTGCTATCAATAGTGAGGCTGGATGATGACCAATCAGACTATCTATGATTCTATCCGGTGAGGCAAGAAGTGATGACCTACAGACAGTGAGAGTGCAAACTCTAGTACTAGAAGAGATCAGTCAGATTTGGAGTACAAGTGGGATTGTATCATCCACCTTGGATGTTCTATTGTGGAGCTTGGAGGAGGCATTGCAACAACATGCAGGTTGGTTGGTGCAATAGGCTTGGAGTGGAGCCTTTGTACCACCAGGAGATGAGTGTGAGGATGAGCCTCCAAAGTTGATTACCTTGACACCTCTGGATACCACACTCATTGCTTGGCAATATCCAATAGAGGGAGTATGTATGTCTATTGGAGTTGTTCGGTGGGATTAGCACCAGACTAGCTGCGGTACTATAGGCGGTACACAAGTACAAAGGTACTTGTATGTGGAGAGAGATGAGATTGCTAGGCAAGTCTCTCTACATCATGTGGCACACTTGGCATATTGGTATTTTGAGTTATTACTGATGTTAGCCGTCAAGGGTTACCAAAAGGCCCTATCAATAGACATTTCTTTACTAAGGGCACATGATCTGTGTCATGCATTTATACATCACTACACAACATAGAACGCTGTCAACATCATACATTAAAGAAGCACAACTCACACATAAGTCATACATAGACTCTAAAGTGCCACAATAATCAGATTGTTTACCACTCTCAAATCAACGCAACTCAGATGAGTACTTGATATGTCACTCTATAAACTGCCAACAATTGGGCACTGATTATAGTCAAGCCACAACCACTCTAGCTAGGAGAATCCAGGTGACGCTCACTGGCCTCTATCCACCATAGACAGGAACTCAAAGGCTAAACATCAGAGAAGTGAGCTCTCTGGAGTTGCACTTCAAAAGTATACCCCTAGACTTGAGCTAGGTTTGAAACCCTAATGGTCCCGCTGATGGCACACTTGATGGTGTGAACAATGCAAAGTGAAGGTGGGCCCTACCATGAAGTCAATACTCCAAACAAAAAATCTGACTAAGTTTACACAAGAGTGGTGTTGGGGAGATGAGCAGGAGAGAGCTTTTGTAGAGCTCAAGGAGAGGTTGACATTTGCTCCTATTTTGAGGAGACCAATTAGAGGATGACCATTTCAGGTTCACATTGATTAAAGTATGTTGGGGCTTAGAACAGTGCTCACCCAACATGATGATGAGAGGAAGGAGTTTGTGGTGGCCTATGCTAGTCGCTCCAACAATCCAGCAGAGGCAAAGTATAGTTCATATGAGGGAGAGTGCTTGGTAGCAATTTGGGCAGTAGCACATTTCCAATGTTACCTATTTGGCAACCCTTTTACTCTCATCATTGATCATTAGCTGTTGAAGTGGTTGATGGAGTCCAACAAGCTCTCAAGGAAGCTTGCACGATGAGCTCTAATTTTACAAGAGTATTGTGGTACCCATATTTTTTGTTTTTTTAAGTTTTGTTCTATTTTGAAAAAGAAGTGTACATACAAAATCATATTGAACCCAAAATAGCATTAGAAGGAGAAGAACTATTTCTTTGCTTTGTAACCCAAAGAAAAGTGACTTTGTGTAAGATGCAAAGTACTTGGATCAGATCAGTCAGAGTTTAACCCAAAGTAAGGAGACTTTGCCTCAAGATGATCAACCCGATGCAAAGACATTATAACAGCTTTCCTTTGGGTTGGAAATTAAAGAATGGTACTGCACACAAAAATGGCCAAAGCACAAGAGGGAGAAATTCATAATAACAAGAGAAGTGCATGCAAAAGGTGTGATTTCTCGATAAACAATCTTTTGAAGAACGATTGAGAAATGTTGGACTATAAAGTTGGGTTTCAAATCAAGAACAAGACAAATGACAAGTGAATTTCCTTTGGCTTTGTGGATTTGTCATGAGGGAGGCTAGGGTAGAGGAGTGGTAGTGAGTGAAGTTGTGAAGAATTAAGAGGAATTGAGAGTTGTATGTCTAGGGGACGAGAGAATTGTCTTGTAGAAGCACATCACAAAGGAAAGTAGAATGACGGGAATCAAGAAGTGCCCTACAATGGCAACAAGAAACCAAGTGATTAGGAGGTTAGATGTGATGGTTCACATTGAATTTCTTAGTAAACTTCACATTACTTTCCTTGCATGGAATTGGAACGTGATTCTTCCAAATTTCATGGTAGAGATCACAACCAGTTAATGTGTAGATGGACCAATGATAGTGGGGAAGAGAGGCAATCTGGCTCAATAGACAGAGTCAGATTGGAAGTTGGTGTTAGGAAGAGAGAGTAGGAAGGAGCATGGGGCCATGTTATTGGAGAAGGGAGAAATAGCAAAAGAGATCCAAGAGATCAGAGATTCTTTCACCTCAAAGCGCACAAAGAATGGGTACAAGGTGGAGACATATCGAGACTCAATGCAACGAAGCATTGTAGGTGCACTGATGGGCTTGTTCAAGTCCGAGTGCACCACCTATGTGATAAAGCAGCGGATAGTGTTCTTCCACAAGATGTTTGTAGGAGAACCAATCAGTTGGGCAAAGTTTTAAAAAAATGAGCAAATGAGGCAGATGGTGCTGAATTAGAGGATGGTGACACCACCACATTACTTTGTGCCTTTTGTAGCACACTTCTACCTCAGGTTAAACCTGTTCAGTAGTGAGGAGAAGAAGAAGATTATCTTGCATTTCCATCCTAATCTATGACAAGAAGTCAACGATGAGGAGTGATAGTACATTTGGCAATTGAGAAGTAATGATGATCATTATGCGAGAGAAGGAAATGATTGGAAGATGGTTGTGCCTCTACCGGGCAAGAAGAAGAGAAGTAGACCCAAGGTGGAGAGCCCACCAGTGCAGCCCCAAAAGTTAAGAAGAATTGGGCAAAGAGATGGGAAGCAAGTCCAACGGATTGCACTTGTAGAGGAAGTCAAATCAGAAGACAAAGAAGAGTCCCCGTCGGAACAATCAGAGGAAGAAGAGGTGAAGTTAACCTTGCAAAGTGAAGAATCCAGTGAAGAGAGCGAGGGTGAACCCAAGGTGTAGCAAGATCAAGAGAAGGAGATGTCTCTGCAAGAAGAAATTGAGCGGCAAGATGCGGAAGAAAAAATTATGGCCAAGTTAGCAATTGAGCCAGAAGAAGGCTTGGTGGCAGAGCCAAGGTAGCATTGTAACACCCATTTGTGCATGTATGTAGTATTTTGATATTTAGTTTGGTATTACTAGTAGTTGAGAGATATTATTTATATTGAGATAAAGGATTGTTCTACATTAGTCATGATTAGCTAAAGTCAGTCATAGCTAAGATAGAAAGGACCTTACTTTAGAGGAAGTAGAAAAGGTGATCATCACTATTTTGGATTCTAGTGTGTTGACTTGGTATTATTCCTATGTGTTTGGCTTTGAGGAAAGAGTTGAGAGCTCTTGGGCTTGCAAGCCTTTTTGTTTTGGATTCTTCTATAGTCCAGGGATAGCCCATGTGAAGGAATCCTTGACTTAGTGGTTGGGTCAAGATAAGATCATATGCTTAGTGAAATATGCCCATGTGGATGGATATTCCTTTGTAATTTTTGATTTTACTTGACTTTTAGCCTAGTAACTTGAGTCACTCCAGTAATTAGTAACTTTGATGCCTAACTATTTCACAAGTATATAAAATAGGGGTGAGTAGGTACTCATCATCCTTTCATTTGCAACTTTCTCTCTCTCATTGAGTTCTCTAGTGAGCAATGTCTTGAGTCTTGGAGTGTTAGCCTTGGAGGAGTATGATGGAGTTGGGGTTCTTTGCCTTCTTAGTCCATGGTGTGCTACCATAAAAGCCATCATAGGTTCATCTTGAGTGAGAGACAGGCCGGCTCACATTTTTGGTTCCGTTACCGTGATCTCTCTAGAAGGCAAGATAATGTTCAGTGTACGATTCTATATTAGACAAAAGGAGGCTATGAGAGCTCACTTGGAGAGAACTTTAGGGGAGGAGAGGGCTGAACTTATGTTAGAGAAATTGGACCCATTTTTATACCATGTAGTTCATTATGATGTCTTTGAGTTGATTTTGTACATCTTGTACACTTGGGAGGATTTGGAGAGATTGTGCAAGGTGGATTGTAGATTCTAAAGATTAGGTGATTTTTGGCAAAATCTCAACTTTGAGATCTGGATTTGAAATTTCTACACATGATAGCTTGCGTTATCTTTCAGTCATCACACTTGGAATTATTGTGAGATCTAATATGCACACTGGGCTGGAATTTTTGAAAGTTGTTAGGTTAAACTGCTCCCGCAAATGCATGCTCTTTGGAAAATTTTATAGAGTCTACCATTTCTTCAATTTTTAGTGGATTGTTTTGAAAATTTCCAAGAAAATTCAGTACATTTTATCCTAACTTTTGACACAAAAAATAGAGAGAGATCATTCTTGTGCAAAGAGTTATGAGATTGTAAAGTGAGAGGGATGGTTTTCAGACCAAATCTGAAAGATCTGTTTTGAATAGAAACGTGTCTAGGCCAAATGGCTTGATGAAAAGATCTGAAATTTTGCAAGGAGGGACTCCCTAGAGTTGTGATCAAGTGTGAAAAGTTTCAAAATTTCAAAGGACTTTGACATACCAGTTGAGAGATTTGAGTGACATTGTGAGGAAGGGTCAATTTTGGAGAGTTGAGATCTCATACATGATGAGTTTGAGAGCAACAAAAAGCATATTTGAGTATTTAGATTCATCTTGGGAACATAGAGGGTCATCAAGAGTGGAAATTGAGAGTTTGCTAAGGTTCTCCAAGGGTTTGAGGTGATTGTAAGGATGGATTTGAGGAAAAGAGAGTTTAGAATAGAATTTGAAGAGTGTTGAGAGGATCCAAAAACCTACACCACTTGGAGGAAAAAGTAAGTCTAAGTGCTTTTTATATGGAGAGAAGGGACATAAAGCAAGTTCATATCCATTGACTTTTGAGAGCAAGAGATTGAGGGAAAGGAGAGCCTTACTTGATTTGGGTTTGCATGTTGGACCTTCTTCACCAAGATTGGGAGGAAGAAGATCTAAGACCAAGGAGTTGTGTGAGGTTTGTGGAGTTGAAGAACTTTTGGATATGAGTGTAGTGGAATAAAATCAATTTTGGAGACTTTGGTAAAAGATCTTGAAGAAAGTGTTAATACAGCTATAGAAATACCACCTTCATCAGCTAGTTCTCAAGATTAGTGATGGAGATAACCTTTCAACTTATGGATAAACTATCCATGAGAGTTCGATAAATATGCACTCTAGGATTTGATGTTGCTATAGAAATCTTGGAGCAACCTAAACCTTTTGTGTTCCCTAGTGTGGATTACTTTCAAATGGTGTTAGTCATGTACATACTCTTTTAGTTATAGAGTGAGAAAAGAAAAAAGAATTAAGAGAAAAGAAAGATAGTGAGAAGTTAAGATCGGGAGACTTCCGGTTTTCTTTGGCAAGGATGGAGAAGATGTAGAGGCCTTTGTGAGATATTTCAAGAGAGCTTGCATAGGAAACAATGAGAGGAGGAAGAATGAGTGGGTCTCATTATTACCAGATTTCTTTGAGGATGCAGTACTTACATGGTATGAGTCAGAACACCAAAAGAGAGAGAAGAGAGATGGGCAAGAAGAGTCTTGGGAGAGTTTGACTTCAACACTCATTGAGAACTTTCTTCTTGATGAGAGTTATGAGAGATTGATGAGTGAGGTTACCTTTCTCAAGCAAGGAGATGGAGAGAAAGTGAGAGTTTATGTGGAAAGAGTGGAGAAGTTAGAGTCCAAATTTTGTATAATGTTGAAGAAGGGTGGGGATGATGTAGACTACTATGATTGGCATAGGAGATATGCTTGCCAAGAAATTTTTGGGAGGGTTGAGACCACAAATTAGAAGCAATGTGAGATATGAGAAACCTTCTTCCAAGGTTGAAGCTATCAAGATGGCAATTTGTATGGAGTGGAGTTTGGAAGGGGATGAGAGCGATTTGGTAGTGAAGGAGGTTGTGCATCCTCCTCAAGGCTACAAGTATGGGAGAACTTCTGATAGTTTGGTGGCAAGGGTTGCACCACAAGTAGTAGTTGCTCCAATTCTTGCACCTCCACCAAAAGATCCTCTTCAAACCATCACAAAACAACTTGCAGATCTCAAGATCAATGTGGTGCAACTATGGGAGAAGAGAGAGGTGGATCAGAATGTAGGGAGAGGGCCTAGGAGTTATAAAAACTATCCATATAGAGGAGGCCAACCAGCCAACAATCTCAATGATAGAAATTGTTTTGGTTGTGGAGGAAGAGGCCATATCCAAAGGAATTGCCCAAATTCCACCTACTATGGAAGAAGGGGTAATGAGGGAGCCAATAAGGGGAAAGGAGGAGGTAGTGAAACCCAAGTGGCTCTTAATCCAAACAAAGGTAAGGGGATAGCATTCATAGATATGGTTGAGAGGAAGTATGAGAAGAGAGAGTGCTCAAAGTCCAAGGGTCTTAATTTGGAGCTTTTGGCACAAGAGAAGAAGAGAGCTTGTTTTGTAGAGGATGTTCACTCTTCTCAAGGATTTACTCTAAGAAAGGATACTTTTATGTCAATTAGGAGCACTTGTACCTCAACACCATAAAAAAAGACTCCAAGGAAGAAGTTGGGGATGGAAAATTTCTTGATTTCAAAGCAACAATGGAACTACAATGTGTTGGAGGATGTTGGTAGTCACAAGGCTAACATCATAGTGGGCCAATTGATTGCTTTGAACCCTACCTTGAGAAAGGAGCTTAGAGGTGGTTTGAGTTCTACGAGCAAGAGGAAGAAGGAGGTAAAAGCACCAGTATCAATGGGGGTGGTGGATGCTAAGCCAGCACCATGGGAGGCCTATAAATTTGCCTCCAAGATTGATGTGAGAGTGAATGGTCACAACATCAAGGATGCATTGGTTGATGGAGGATCAACAGTGAATGCCATGTTAGAAAGGTTGATGAAGAAGTTAGGTATGATACCCTTAAGACCTTCAACATTTTTGGTGAGCATGGCAAACAAGCAACAAGTTTGACAAGTAGGAGTGATGGACAAGGTAGTAGTTTCAGTGATGGGAGTTCAAAATCTCATGACTTTCCAAGTCTTGAAGGATTCAAGCTATGACTTACTTCTTGGGACACCATGATTGAGAGCAACATGCACAACTGATTGATGGCACAAAGGGTACTTGAGGATTGGGCCATGAAACTATAGAGTCACGGTTCTTGTGACTAACACCACCAACACTTCACATTTAGATACACCATCTTTTGGTTATTGGGAATCAGATTCTAAATAAGGAACTTCAAGTGTGGACACAAGCATGGAAGAGGAGACTTCCACGGAGGAGGATGAATCTGAATCTGATTTGAATGTGTATCTCTTGTGTGTTATGGATTTTGCACCTAAGCCAGAGGTTTTGAAGGACCCAGATAAATCACCATTAACACTTGAGGAGATAGAGAGTAGGTTATCTACCCACAAGTATGGCCCAAATGTTACCAAGGAGGAGATGGTGAGATTTGAGGAGATTTTCCGCAAGTTTATCCATGTGTTTGCTTTTAGTTACAAGGATTTGAAGGAAGTCACCTTGGAGGAGCGCAAGATAGAGGTGGAGTCACATGCAAGACCAATCTATCAAAAGCAACATCACATTAGCCCACCAATATCTTTGGTTGTGAGGGAGGAGATTGATAAGCTCAAGGAGACCGGATATATCTTTGAGGTGGAGAATTCAGAAGGGGTGTCTTCAATTGTCATTGTGAAGAAAAAGAATGGCAAGCTTCGGGTTTGTGTGGATTACAAGAAGCTCAATGTTGTTACCAAGAAGGACTACTACCCATTGCCATTAATTGATGAGATCTTGGAGGAGATTGTAGGTCATGAGAGGTATAGTTTTGGAGATGGTTATAGTGGATATAACCAAATTAAGATTGCACCAGAGCATCAACAACTCACTACATTCACCACACCTTGGGGAACTTACGTTTTCAAGGTCATGCCTTTTAGGCTTTGCAATGCTCCAACCACATTCCAACAGTTCATGAAGAAGGTATTTGAACCTTTCATTGGGAAATTTGTGAGAGACTTCATTGATGACTTTTGTGTCTATGGGAGCAAAGAAGAGCACTTTGAGCACCTAATCAAGATCTTGCAATGCTTGGATGAGGAAAATGCATCACTCAACCCAGAAAAGTGCATATTTGGATGTGAAGAAGGTCTACTTTTAGGGCACATCATCTCCAAGGATGGAATAGTAGTTGATCCTAAGAAGGGCCTATCTCTACTTGAAGTCTCTCATGTGTTACTTCCTTCACTTTTGTCGCCAACCTCTTTCCTTGCTTCTCAAATTTCTCCTGCAGATTTCCATGGACCTTGTTTTGCAACATAGTATCCACACACAATGTTTCTAGTTCTTCTTCTCCTCTAGTCAGATGTTTCTTCAATTCAACATTCTCTTCTTCCATTGCTCTAAATACCTGCAAGACATTTCTCACTCCAAGTTGTGTGTGTTGTACTTCTTTCTTCCTTCTCTCTAATTGCACTAATAGCGGACACACTACTTCTTGAAGATACTCCACTCCTTCACAACACTCTTCTCTTTCTTCTTCTTTACTTTCAACCTCATTCATTTGAGCTTGCACCCAAAGTCAAGATCTTTGGATTGGTAACTATAACACCTATTTGTGCATGTATGTAGTATTATGATATTTATCTTGGTATTACTAGTAGTTGAGAGATATTATTTATTTAAAGATAAAGGATGGTTCTACATTAGTCATGATTAGCTAAAGTTATTCATAGCTAAGATAGTGGGGACCTTACTTTAGAGGAAGTGGAAAAGATGAGCACCACTATTTTGGATTCTAATGTATTGACTTGGTATTATTCCTAGGTGTTTGGCTTTGAGGAAAGAGTTGAGAACTCTTGGGCTTGCAAGCCTTTTTGTTTTGGATTCTTCTATAGTCCAAGGATAGCCCATGTGAAGGAATCCTTGACTTGGTAGTTGGGTCAAGATAAGATCACATGCTTAGTGGAATATGCCCATGTGGATGGATATTCCTTTATAATTTTTGATTTTACTTGACTTTTAGCCTAGTAACTTGAGTTACTCCATTAATTAGTAACTTTGGTGCGTAATTATTTCACAAGTATATAAACTAGGGGTGAGGAGGTACTCATCATACTTTCATTTGCAACTATCTCTCTCTCATTGAGTTCTCTAGTGAGCAATGTATTGAGTCTTGGAGTGTTAGCCTTGGAGGAGTATGATGGAGTTGGGGTCCTTTGCCTTCTTAGTCCATGGTGTGCTACCATAATAGCCATCAGAGGTTCATCCTAAGTAAGAGATAGGCTGGATTCAAGATTCACATAATATGCCATCTTTGCTTGAACTTTCATTGTCTTCTAAGTGAATTACATCCACTTCCCTCTTCCTCAAGTTCCCCACTTCTTCTAAATCTTGAGTCGGTTCTTCAACTAGCACATCTTTGTCTTGCTCAAACAGCTCCAAACTCGGCAACTCTCCTTCCCTAATTTATCAATATCTTCTTGCAATTCCCATTCTTCTTCTTCCAACTATTGTACTTCAGGTTTGCCATCACTTTTGGACTCCTCGCTCTGCAAACTTAACTTTGATTCTTCTTCTTTTGCCTCCACCAACTTTGACTCAATTCTTCCTTCTGATTCTTCATTTGTTGTAGGAGTCTGCAGCCGCCTTCTTTGGAATACCTCTGTTCTCCTTACCTTTGTAGTCTACACAAGTGAACTCCATTCTTTGGGTCTTGTCCTTTTCCTTCCCTTTGGAAGAGACATCTCTACTGGTTGATCATGCCCAATCTTTTGATATTGCTCATCATTGCGGCGTAGCTATTGTATGTACAACTTTTCCTCCTCAACCGCATCCTTTTGTAAATCTGGATGGAAATGCGATACCACCCTCTTTCTCTCTTCTCCCCATAGCAGATTCAACATGAGGTAAAAATGAGCTGCAAATGGTACAAAGTAATGGGGTGGCATCTGATCTCTCTAGTTCAACACCATCAGCCTTGTGCGTTTGTAGAAACTCTTTGCCCAATTGACTGGCTCACCTGCAAACATCTGGTGAAAGAAGACCGCCTCGTGCTTCATAATGTAGTGGTGCACTCCAATTTGAAGATTTCCATTAGACTCACCATGATAGAACACCTGATCAGATCGCAATAGTTCTCCACCTTGTACCCATTCTTTGTTCTAGGCACACTGAACAAATCTTTTACTTCATGAGTCTCTTCCCTTAGGTGTTCTTTCCCAAAGAAAGAAGCACCCATATCCTCTCCAGCTTCTATTCCCAACACTAACCTCCAATCCAACTTTGTCTATTGAGCCGGATTGCCTCTCTTCCCAATGGCTTCTGGGCCTTAGGCACAATTGCTTTTAGCTATCTTGGTCATGAATTTTGGAAAGCTAATGTTCTAGTTCCATGCCAAGAACATGCTACAAAGTCTTGACAAGACTTTGATCTGTGCCACCATGTCTAACCTCTTCACTATAGGATTTTCCACTCCCAGTGAAGAGCACTTCCTAAATCCTCTCATCTCTTTCCTTTGTGGCTTTGAACACTCTTGAGTTAATTCCCCGCCCCTTTGCTGCAAAACTCTCACTCAAACAACCCAAGGATTTCTCTCACAACTAGTTGCTTCTCATGGGATTCCTCTACACTACTTCTTAAGGGCACATGATATTTCTGCAGGGTTTCTTTCATTGCTTGGGGAAAACCTTGCTTTTAAAGTGATGCAATCCTCTATCATTTGTCAGCTATACTTTGATTGATAAAATCATACCTTTTGCATGACTTCCTCCTGTCACTATCAAGACGCGCTAGTCTTGTTGTTTCATAATCGGTTCTTGATTTGTGGTCCAAAGAAAAGGTATTATGCTTTCTTTGCCTTGGGTTGATCACCCTTAGGCAAAGTCTTCTTTACTTTGGCTTTGGATCTGTGAGCCGGCCTGTCTCTCACCCAAAATGAACCTCTGATGGCTTTTAGGGTAGCACACCATGGACTAAGAAGGCAAGGAACCCAAACTCCATCATACTCCTCCAAGGCTAACACTCCAAGACTCAAGACATTGCTCATTGAGAGATAGTTGCAAATGAAAGGATGATGAGTACCTCCTCACTCCTTGTTTATATACTTGTGAAATAATAACGTACCAAAGTTACTAATTACCGTAGTAACTCAAGTTACTAGACTAAAAGTCAAGTAAAGTTAAAAAGTAGAAAGGAATATCCATTCACATGGGCATATTCCTCTAAGCATGTGGTCTTATCTTGACCCAACCACTAAGTCAAGGATTCCTTCACATGGGCTGTCCTTGGACTAAAGAAGAATCCAAAACAAAAAGGCTTGCAGGCCCAAGAGTTCTCAACTCTTTCCTCAAAGCCAAACACCTAGGAATAATACCAAGTCAACACACTAAAATCCAAAATAGTGGTGCTCATCTTTTCTACTTCCTCTAAAGTAAGGTCCCCTCTATCTTAGCTATGACTAACTTTAGCTAACCATGACTAATATAGAACCATCCTTTATCTCTATATAAACAATATCTCTCAAGTACTTGTAATACCAAGCTAAATATCACAATACCACACACATGCACAAATGGGTGTTATAGATCAGACCCTTTGTATCCAGATTTCACATAGTTTTTGACCTAAAGTAACATTTCTTCAGCTTTCTTGAGAACTCAATTTCTTCCTCTTTTGTTCTCGAAATGGATTCAATTCCTTGTCCAAAACTCCTCAAAACCAAAACAATAAAAAATTTGAGTACCACAAATGTCCTTTGGAATTGGTCTGTGATTAGGGGACCCATTTTTGAACTCCATGGTGGAAGCATTAACCAAGTACTTCCAGATTAAACATTAGAAGATAATTCCTTACAACCCAAAAGTGAATGGACTAACGAAGAAGGCTAATGGATTGTTGTGTAAAATTTTGAACAAGGTGACGGTCAATTATACCTACAATTGGGACACAAAGTTATCTATAGCTTTGTGGGCATATAAAATGACTGAAAAGATTACTACCAAACAAACTCCATATTTCTTGATATATGGCTTGCATCCCATACTACCAGTTGAATTTGAAGTACCAGTATTGGATTCTTTGTGAGGACCAATTGTTGGAGCAAGAAAGTCAAGAACTTTGGATCCATCAATTGATATGGTTAGAAGAGAAAAGAGACAATGCAATGCAAACCACAAAAGAAGTACAAGAGCAATGGAAATTTAGGCATGATAAGCAAATTAAGCATGTTGGTGTTCAATAGGGCTATTTGGTGTTGTTAAATGACAATCTCCAAATATTTTTTCTAGGCAAGCTACCCTTAAGGTGGATGCGGCCATATTGTGCAATGCACTTTATGACAATGGCTCTATTCAACTTGCAGACCTGGAGGGCAATCCCTTTGCCACTCAAGTGAACAAGTGGAGAGTTCAAAAGTTTTGGACCGTGGACTTGGACTTGTATAAAGAACCCAAAGTCAATGTTTGCGGGGATGCTCACATTTGGGGGAGGGAGTATGTGGTACCCACATTTTTTGGTTTTGTTATATTTGAAGAAGAGTATAGTTGAAGTTGGATTAAACCCAAATGGTGACAAAAGAAGAAGAGTTGTGTCTTTGGGTCAAACTTGGAATAATTTACTTTGTGTCAAGAAATGAAGAACTCGGATTAGACTTGTCACTAGAAAAACCTGAAGTAAGAAGACTTTGCCTTGGGATGATCAACCTGATGTGAAGACAACATAACAACTTTTCTTTGGGTTTGCCAGCTAAGAACATACAATCAAGAAAATGGCTAAGGCATGAGCAGGATAAAATTGACAATGATAGGAGGAATGCATGCAAAATGGGTGATTATCAAGTGAAGAATGACCATGTGACAACCCATCAAATATCACTTTTGCGGTAATCAGGTAAGTAAAGTTTGTTCCCGCAGAGATACAATTCAGAATTGGTCAAATACAAAGTCAAATAGTAACAAGTAGTTCTTCTTGAGTTTTTCTTTAATCTCTCAAGTAGCAACTACACCCAAAAGAGAGTAAAAAGCACTGATTTGCAGTCTCGTCACAAAAATATGTCACACTTAATCATAACTCCATCAAATCTTTCCAAACAATCTTGATTGTGATGATTCAAGCCTTCCCAAAAATGGCACTTCACTACAAAATGACTTTGCTTCAGAATTTATGTTCCACCCCTCCACTAAAGGCACAACTTCCTCGATCAAAATTGCTTCACATCAACTTTGCACTGCACTCACAAATGTAGAATACTACCAACACTACAATTCCTCTCAGATTATCAAGGCATTGCTCCAAATGCATTTCACTTAGGATCAAACACACAAAATGAAGATCAAGGCTACGGAATCCAATATTTGACAAACACACTGATTTGTACTTCAAAATTCTCCACACACTCACGAATACAAGCATAGAATTAATACTCAGAATTAAGCTCAAACAACAAGCACTGCTTCACAATACTTTGCTTTATCTATTCTTAGAAATTATAAGCACTGAAAAACATATGACTACAAATGCCACTTTTAAATAGTGAAGCAAACAATAGTTGCTAACAACTATACCGTTCCTTAACAACTCTTCCTACCTGCAGATCCAAAATGACAATGCACCTCTTCATATCTGCCTCTTCAAATCTCAAATTTGTTACTACTCCAATCCAATGTGTACCTCTTCCTCGGCTTCCAATCCCAAAGTAACTTCACTTACTTCTCTATTCTTTGGTTTCACAACTACCAATTCCTCTACCAATTCTACTAATTATTCACTCTGATCTACAATTACACTAGCAAGTAACCTATCTAACTCTTTATCTCCCAACCCACTCTTCTCTAACATCTCCACTAGTAACTCTGAAGATATATGTACTCTTATGTCATCTACTCCGGGTTTTGCTCTTACATCCTTCCAAAGTTTATTGATCTCCAATTTTACCAAGTCTAATCTAATTGTGATATTATCTTCTACTTCTAATATCTTCATATCTACACTAGTTCTGAGACTAATCAGCAAAGCATTCAAATCTTTATCCTTTGCATTTCTCCTCCTTGTCTCTTATACCAACAACTTCAACTCGTGCAATCTTGTTTCTTTGATCCGAACACTGGCTTCTATACTCAACATCGCATTCATCTTTATTACAATCTCCTTCAATGGCTCAAGTCTCATTCTTCTCTCCTGTTCTTGATCTGCAAGCCAATCTTCCCTATACATTGCCAATTCTGCTTTGAATGCGGCTTTCACTGTCTCCTTTTCCTTCTCCTCCAGATTACGGAGTAACTCTCTCAGTCTTTCTTCTTCTCTATACCTCACGGTCAACTCCCTTTGCCAGATCTGCTTCTTTTCTTCTACACTCTCCATCACTCTATCAAGCTCTTGCTCCTTCTCTGCTACCCTTGCCGTAGCATGAATAATTTCTAATCAAGAATCAGCAAACTGCAGTTTCAAGATTTCATACTCCGCTACTTGCCTTTCCCTTGCTATGACATTCTGCTCTATGATTCTTTCTCTACTCCCCACTTCTCTCTTCAAGTTCTCAATTACTTGATTTTTTACTATTGCATCTACTTTTAGTACTTCCTTCTCTTCCTCACCTTGGGTTAGACTCTTCTTCAACTCCAAGTTCTCTTCCTCTAATCATGCTAACACCTACAACATAGTCTTCACCTCCGGACACTTTGACTGCATCTCCTTCTTCTTGTTCTCCAACTTTACCAACAATGGGCACACAATCTCCCATAGATACTCTACTACTCCACTTGAGCTCATCTTGACTTGCGGACTTTCCTCCTTCTTTGCCTCTTCTTCACTCAACACTCACCTTGTCACTCACCTTGTCAGCCACAATTGCCTTATTGGGATGGATTCTTTGCTCCCCAAACTTCCACTCTCCACTTCTCTTACCTTACTTGGTCATGCTTCATACTTTGCCTTCTTTTTGGAGCAAACTCCTCATTGAATGGTCACCCTCTTCTCCTCTTGCTCTGGAACTTCTTCTTCTCCGTGCAGGTTAGATTCTTCTTCTATTTCCATCTTTCCTTTGTCCTTCTTGGGTATCGATTGCATCTCATGTCCATCTTCACTCTTATTAATCATTTGCCCACTGTGCAATATGAATTCAAGTTCTTCCTCCTTGTCTGATTCTTCTTCCTTGCACTAAGCCTCTCCTTCTGACTCCTCTTCCGGCAATGCGATTACCACCTATCCTCTCCTTGGGTTTACTTTCCTCATCTTCTGAGGTCTCATTGCCGCTTCTTCTTCTTTGCCTTGTTGACTTCTCTTCTTCAACTTTGGAGTGTTTACCTTCAACTCCATACTTTGCCCCATTTGCGTATAGTACTCATCACTGCTCCTTATTTGCAAGATGTACTGCTACTCCTCCGCATTAGCATCTCTTCTCAAATCAAGGTGGAAGTGCAACACCATCTTGTGTCTCTACGCCATATTCAGCAAGTTCAGTCCCAAATAGAAGTGGGCTGCAAATGGCACAATGTAGTGTGGAGGCAACTTGTCTTGCAAGTTCCACACCATTTGTCTTGCCCGCTGATGAAAACACTTTGCCCAATTGATTGGCTCCCCTGCAAACATCTTGTGGAAGAATACTGCTTGATGCTTCATCACATAAGTGGTTTGCTCCGGCTTCAAGATGGCCATCATTGTTGCTACAATGCCTCTTTTCATCGGGTCTTTATAGCTCTTGACCTTGTAGTCATTCTTCGTGCATTTTGAAGATAAGGCATCTCTCACCTCTTGGGTTTCTTCAGTTACTTCTCCCTTTCCCAAGAACGTGGATCCTTGCTCATCACCCACCTCTCTTCCAAGTACTAACCTCCAATCAAACTATGTTCATCAAGCCGGATTTCCTCTCTTCCCTTCTCTCTTGGGGCCATCAAGACACTTACTCTCAATGATCTCAGTCATGAAACTTGGAAACCTAATGTTCCAGTTCCATGCCAAGAATGTGATCCAAATCCTGCTCAAGACTTTGATTATTGCAATCACATCTAACCTCCAAAATTGCATGATTTCTCACTGCAAATTCAGAGTTCTTCTTCCCACCTCCCATCTTTCTCTCTTCCACTCTGGTTGGGGGCTATTCTTCCTACTGATTCCCAGACTAACTCTCTTGACCTCCTCTCTACACACCAACACATTTTGACTACACTTCCCTTCTCACAATCTCCCGCGGGATGACTTCTTAAAGGCAATGGAAAATTACTTGTCATTGCTTCATCTCTAGCCTAAATTTTATAGTGGTGTGCTTCCTTTGTCTCTCTTCACTTCAAATTTCTACCAAGAAAATCACACCTTCTTCATGCTCTTATCACTGTAAATTTCCTCTTGTTTATAGGCCAGCTATTTTTGTGCATGGTACCTTCTTGAATGTCCAACCTCCAAGGAAAGTTGTTGCACTATCCTTGCCTTGGGTTGAGCACCCCCAAGACAAAGTCTCCTTAATTTGGATTGCAGGCTGTTAGGGCAAATCCAAGTACTTTGTCTTCTAACACAAAGTCACTTTACCTTGGATTACAACCCGAGGACACCTTTCTTTGCCTTCTAATGCCATATAGGCACAATATGACTTCTTTGTACACTTCTTCTCCATAAATAAGAAAAAAACAAAAAAAATGTGGGTACTACATACTACCTTCCTCAAATGTGAGCATCCCCGCAAGCATAAACCTTGGGTGTCGTAGAGACCTCCAAGTCTATGGTCCAATATCTCCAAACTCTCTACCCATTTACTTGAGTGGCAAATGGTTGCCCTTTCAAGTCTGCAAGTTGAGTAGACCCATTGTCGTAAAGCTGAAGGACTTGATAGGGCCACATCCATCTCAAATGCAATTTGCCTAGAAAAATTGTAATTGTAAAATGCAATTGTCGTATAAAAAAACCAAATCTCCTTTGCAAATAATCACATGCTTGATGTGCTTATCATGCCTGACTTTCCTCTGTTCTTTTAATTTTTTCGTGGTAAGCATTGCATCATCTCTTTTCTCTTCTAACCACATCAGTTGATGGATCCGAAGATCCCAACTTTCTTCTTCTGACAATCATTCCTCATAGAGAATCCGATATGTCGATACTTCAAATTCAACTGGTAGTATGGGGTGCAAGCCATATGTCAAGAAGTATGGAATTTGCTTGGTTGTGATCTTTTCTATTGTTTGATATGCCCACAACGTGATTGTAACTTAGTATCCCATTTGCCTTTCCGTTAAGCCATTTTCTTTTGGATTATAAGGAGTCATTTTGTGATGTTTAATCTGAAAGTATTTGGTTAATGCTTCCATCACAAAGTTCAAGAAATGTGTCCCTCTGTCACTGACCAATTCCAAAGGACATCCGTATTGGGAGATGATATTTTGAAAGAAAAATTCTGCCACTATCTCTGCATCATCTCTACAAGTTGCTTTTGCTTCAACCATCTTGGTAGCATAGTCAGTGCAAACCAAAATGTAGCATTTTCTTGTGACTCAAGTTACCAGTTGTATTGGTCCCACAAAATCAATTCCCCATTTCTCAAATGGGACCAATGGTAAAATTGGTCTCAAAGGCCATTGGGAAGTAGCCGTCGGCTTTCTCGTTCCCTGACAAGCATCACAACTTCAAATGTGGGCATGCGTGTCTTTGTACATTGTAGGCCACCAGTACCCCAAGGAAAGAATCTTCTTTATAGTATTCTTCAAGGCATAGTGTCCTCCTAATGCTTTGGAGTGTAAAGACTCAATTACACCTCCAACTTTGTATGACTCTAAGCATCACCAAAGTACTTGTCTTTGCCCATCTTGAATAAAATATTGTGTTTCAGCTGATACGGCCCCATTTTCTTGAGAAAAATTGCCTTGTGCTCCGGGTCTAGCCCTTCAGGACACTGGAGAGTACGTAGATAATGATATTTGGCTGCATACCTTGTACTTTGCATTGCTGTTAATTGATATAACTCTTCATCAGGGAACCAATTGTCAATCTCCCATTCCTGGTCTTGAGTTTCCAACCTAGATAGGAAGTCCACATTCAAATGAAAAGCTCCCTCCCATACTTGTATAGTATATGTGAAGTCTTGTAACAACAAGATCCATCTTGCAATTTGCCCAGACAAATCTACCTTCTTGACCAAATGTTGCAATGCGCAATGGTCTACATAGAAGAAAAACTTATATCCCAGCAGGTAGAGGCAACATGTTTTGCAAGCATACACCATTCCGAGTGCTTCTTTTTCAGTCATCAAATAGTTCTTTTCTGAAACTGAAAGTTGTTGGCTAGCGTAATAGATTGGGTAATCCTTCTTCTTGTTGTCCTTTTGACTCAAGACTACTCCAATTGCCATGGACAAAGTATCCACATATACATGAAAAGGGGCATTCCAATTTGGGGCCCTCATAACTGGTGCTTTAACCAATTTCTTCTTCAATATTTGGAAAGCTTCTTCTTGATTTGCTTCCCACAGGTAGTCTTTGGATTTCTTTAGAAGCTTTGTAAGGGGTGCAGCAAGCACCGCATAGTTTAAAATGAAGCGTCTGTAGTATCCAACATGTCCCAAGAAGGCTTGTAGCTCCTGAATATTCTTTGGAGATTCCAAAGCTGAGATTACTTTAACCTTCTTGACATCGACTTCAATACCTTGGCTTGACACCTAGTGCCCCAAAAGAATTCCCTCCTTCATTGGAAAAAAGCATTTCTCTGAGTGTAATGACAGACCGGCAAAACAACACCTTTCAAAAGTTTGGCAAAGGTAATCCAAATGTACATCTCTTTGCCCAAACACAAAAAAATCATCAATGAAGACTTCCACAAATTTGTGCAGGAAATCCTTGAAGATTGAATCCATCATCCGTTGGAAAGTAGCAGGAGCATTACATAACCCAAAGGACATTTGATTGTAAGCAAAAGTGCCCAATCAATAGTGAATGTAGTTTTATCCTTGTCCTCTTCTTGGATGGATACTTGATTGTACCCTGAAAATCCATCGAGGAAATTGTAACAAGGGTGACCAGCTACTTGGTCCAAAAATGTATTGATAAAAGGCAAAGGATGATGATCCTTCCTTGTCACTACGTTCAACTTGCAAAAATCTTAGCACGCTCAAATCTTTGCCATCTTCTTCTTCGGGACAATGACTAGGAGGGAAACCCACTCATTGCTTAAGACAAGAAAGATTATTCCAGCCCCTAAGTACTTGTCAATTTCATCTTTTACCAAGAGTGAGTACTTTGGGTTCAGGCGATATTATCTTTGCCAAATCGGAATTGTGCCTTCAACCAGATTAATCCTATGTTCTCCAAATTCTTGTGGAATACCCAACATTTGATCAATAGACCAGGTGAATACATCTTAGAATTCTATAAACAAGGCAGTGTATCCTACAAACTTCTCAAAAGTGACTGTCTTTGAAATTTTCAAAATTTTTCCTTCGGTTAAGACCTCATCTTGACAGTCATTGGGGTTGATGACTCCTTTGACATGACTCACTTGGCTTAATCCGAGTCAAGCTGCCATCAAACCCCCTTCTGCCAAGTCATGTTCACCCAAGGTGAGGTCATATGGGTCTTTGTCTTCTATGTCCACCTCGTAACATTCCAAGTAATTGACTTGGACTTTGTCTTTGGAGTCTTCTAAGGACAAAGACAAGGTGTCTTTGGATTTGTCCTCGTCTTGAGATGGGGAACCTTTTTCCAACTCACAATCACTAGCTTCTGATCTTTGGATGAAATGTCCTTGAACCATAGCTTTTGCTGGTGCTTATCCACCACAACTTTGGCATTGTACAACCAAGGTCTTCCGATCAATAGTGGGTAACTAGTTTTGGTCACTGGTCGCAACACAATGTAATTCAACTTAAAGGGCACCTCTCCAATGATCATGGTTGACAACATGCCCAATGGCCGTCTCCTAGTTTGGTCTGCAAATTTCAAGACCCAAGTGTTGGCTCAAACATATGATACCCCAGCCGATTTATAGTATCTTTGATGACCAGAACTCTAATCAATGGGTATCAATGGGATCATGCACCCTGCAATCTCTACATCAACCTCGGGAGATCCCAAATCCGCTTGTTCAATACAATAAATGGCAGGCAGGTCTTTCTTAGACATTGCCCTTACTTTCTTGAGGGTGGAATTTAGCTACCTCTTGTATAGCTTATTGTCTTCCCATAATTGCTTAAATGTGACATATGCAGTTGTGGCTGCCAAATCCGCTACAATATTGTATTGAGGTACTCCTCCTAATTTCACCGTCTTTGCCTTCGACTTTGAGTTTGAAGTCTTTCCATGTTCAAATTTGACTTTGAGACGCTTCATGATGGTGATGGGGGTACTAGTGGTCTTGACCCGAGGTGCCTTAGGTTGGTCCACCTCGCCTTGGATCAGATGTTTGCCGGAAAAACTGGAGGCTTCGTCTTTGTCTCCTCCTCCAAACTCAATTCCCAAGTTTTGAGTACCGCTTCCTTGAGCTCTTTATGCAAGGCTTTAGCTTTGGCTTTTGCAAGGATCTTTTCCTCCTTGGCAAAAAGGATTGACTTTGGGCACAACTTCTTTGCCTTTTTTGAGGATGAAGAGGTCATACTCAATTCTTTGGGATCACGCTTCTTCTTACTTGCACGTGTCTCAACCTTCAAAATTTCAAGGTCCGGCCATTCTCCTTCAGAGGCTAGACTCCCTTCTTGAGGTCTCTCCTCCTCAAATGTGATACAATTTACATTGGTATCACCTTTCACTTGAAGCGCAACACGCTCAGCCAGGGTTTATACATATTTTACAGGCGGCTTTGGCTTTGGTGGATGAGGGCATTGGTTGCCCGTATGACCTGATCCTTTGCAATTTCCACACAAGGGAACATACCCAATTTGCCATCTTGGCTCCAGACAATTTGGAGACCAATGTCCCATCGAGCCACAATTGTAACATGCTCCGGGTGCAACATTCTAAGGTCAATTTTGGTTGCTCATTGGTGGTCTTTGTGGGGGAGCATTGGGGTTATACTCCCTTGGTCCATACCTTAGACCTTGGTATGATGTGCTTACCTGAGGCGGTACCTCTTGGGTTTGGTACACCGCCTCCTCTTCCTGGTTCCATCTTGGAACCCAATCAATATGTTGCATCGGAAATGCATTACAAGTATTGCATTCTATATTTGCATGGCTTGACTTGCCACACGCGGTGCACCATACATTGGATCTGCCAAATGATGGAGGCTTCCTTTGGTCCTTTGCCCCAATCATTTGGATCTTAGAATCTGAAACTTAAAATCTAAAAAATCCTTTATGAGGGCATCCAACTTGGTATCAGCGTTATGTACACTCTTTGCTGGGGGTGTCAATGGTTTCTTACCCCCACATCTTTTTATTCTTCTTGGCTTCATCTATTCTTTAGATTCCAAAGAAGAACTTGAAGATGTGGAGGATTCCTCCAAAGAAGGAGGTGTATTGCAAGAAGCTCTCCTTTTGAGCTTCTTGCCTTTCTTCTCCCAGTTTCTTTGATTGCTGGTAGAGTGAGAGTGAGCCGCCTCATAGTAGGCAATGTGTTTGAAGTTACATTCCTCTCCCTGGCACTGATCCAAATTTCTGGTGAAAGTCCTCCCAAGAACCAGGTAATGGCTTTGGGCATTGGAGTAACTCACCACACCCGATTGCTTTGAGACTCGGTTCAAAAGTGCCATGAACCGCTCAGAGTAGTCTCTCAACTTCTCTTTCTTGCCTCTATCCAAATTGTTGAGTGCCACAAAGACACTTGTGTCAAAGTCAACCTCCCAAAAGCGTTCCAAGATATTGTTTCTCAACTCCACCCAGTCCACCGGTACAAACTCCTTCTGGGTCACATAGGTGTACTAGCTTTGAGCTTTCTTTCAGAGCAGACTTGGGAAAATTTGCAGGTGATCCACCCAGTCATGTTCCTTGTTGGCAAAGGAGATGACTTCAAATTCTTTGATGAATTCATTAGGGTCTTCTTCTTGTTTTGTCCCCTTGTACTTTTGGTAGGTGTGTCGGGTGACAGGTAACAAAGTCATCATTTGACTTGGTGGGATTGGTTGTGGTAAGTTTGAACTTGATGGAACCAAGGGGCTAGCTGGTATCAACACCGTGTTGACAGCCTAAAGGTTCCAATTAGTCAAGTTCATAGTAGGGGGTTCCTTGAAAATTTCTTCTTTGAGTGTGTTGATTTCAACCCGAGTGGAAGAATCAAGCTCAACACCTTTGGAGTGTTCTTTGAAATTCCTTTGAGACAATCAAGAATCATGCGCTGAAGGTGCTATTACTCTTCTTCTGTTAGTGTTTGTGCTGTCTTTTCTTGAACAAAGTTCTTTAGAAATGGGACTTCCTTTATAGCTTTAGGGGAAGTTGATGTACTGGGTTGTAACGAATATGTCTGCCCACTCAAGTCTTTCTTCTTCTTGGAAAATAGAGATGCAAAGTAGCCTTGCCAACCACCTTCACATTTCTTTTGGTCAAGTTCTCGCAAGGCTTCTTGTACTTTGTGAAGAAGTTGAAAGTCCAATGCCTCTTGTTTGGTTTTGTCAAAAGTGGATTGGATCTTTAGGCATTCTTATTCTTCATGATGCAACATTTGTCTTTGAACACTCTCTTCTCGTTGTTCTCTCAATGCAGACATTCATATTGCTTTGACACCCAGTTTTGAGAGTCAAACAATAACAAGTAGTTCTTCTTGAGTTCTTTTTTAATCTCTCAGATAGCAACTACACCCAAAAGAGAGAAACAAGCACTGATTTGCAGTCTTGTCACAACAATGTGTCACACTTAATCACAACTCTATCAAATCTTTCCAAAAAATCTTGATTGTGATGATCTAAGCCCTCCTAAAAATGACACTTCACTTCCAAAACAACTTTGCCTTAGAATTTTGTTCCACCCCACCACTAAAGGCACAACTTCCTTGATTGAAATTGCTTCACATCAACTTTGCGCTGCACTCTCAAATGCAAAATACTACCAACACTACAATTCCTCTCAGATCTATCAAGGCATTGCTTAGATTGCACTTCACTCAGGATCAAACACACAAAATGAAGATCAAGGCTGTGAAATCTAACATCCAACAAACACACTGATTTGCACTTCAAAATTCTCCACACACTCACAAACACAAGCATAGAATTGATACTTGGAATTAAGCTCAAACAACGAGCACTACTTCACAATACTTTGCTTTATCTATTCTCAAAAACTATGAGCATTGAACAACATATGATTGTGAATGCCACCTTTAAATAGTGAAGCAAACGACAGTTACTAACAACTATATTGTTCTCTAACAACTCTTCCTACCTGTAGATCCAAAATGACAATGCACCTCTTCATATCTACCTCTTCAAATCTCAAATTTGTTACTACTCCGATTCAATGTGTACCTCTTCCTCGGCTTCCAATCCCAAAGTAACTTCACTTACTACTCTATCCTCAAGTTTCAAAACTACCAATTCCTCTACCAATTCTACTAGTTCTTCACTCTGATCTACAATTGCAGTAGTAGGTAACCTATCTAACTCTTTATCTCCCGACCCACTCTTCTCTAATATCTCCACTGGTAACTTTGAAGATATCTATACTCCTATGTCATCTACTTTGGGTTTTTCTCTTACATCCTTCCGAAATTTATCTATCTCCAATTTTACCAATTCTAATCTAATTGTGATATTATCTTCTACTTCTAATATCTTCATATCTACACAAGTTTTGAGACTAATCAGCAAGGCATTCAAATCTTTATCCTTTGCATTTCTCCTCTTGTTTCTTGCACCAACAACTTCAACTTGTGCAATCTTGTATCTTTGATCCAGACACTGGCTTTTGTACTCAAGATTGCATTCATCTTTGTTATAATCTCCTTCAATGGCTCAAGTCTCATTCTCTCACGGTCTCAATCTGCAAGCCAATCTTCCCTATACATTGCCAATTCTGCCTTGAATGCGGCTTTCACTGTCTCTTTTTGCACAATCTTTTCCTCCAGATTACGGAGTAACTCTCTCAGTCTTTCTTCTTCTCTATACCTCACGATCAGCTCCCTTTGCCAGAGCTGCTTCTTTCTTCTACACTCTCCATCACTCTTTCAAGCTCTTGCTCCTTCTTTGCTACCCTTTCCATAGCATGAATAATTTCTAATCAAGAATCAGCAAACTACTATTTCAAGATTTCATACTCTATTACTTGCTTTTCCCTTGCTTTGACATTTGTTCTATAATTCTTTCTCTACTCCCTCCTTCTCTCTTCAAGTTCTCAATTACTTGATTTTGTACTACTGCATCTACTCGTAGTACTTCCCTCTCTTCCTCACCTTGGGTTATACTCTTCTTCAACTCTGAGTTCTCTTCCTCTTATCGTGCTAACACTTGCAACATAGTCTTCTCCTCCGGACACTTTGACTGCATCTTCTTCTTCTTGTGCTCCAACTTTATTGACAATGGGCACACAATCTCCCGTAGATACTCTACTCTTCCTTGAGCTTATCTCGACTTGTGGACTTTTCTCCTTCTTTGCCTCTTCTTCACTTGACACTTGCCTTCTTAGCCACAATTGCCTTATTGGGATGGATTGCTCCCCAAACTTCCACTCTCCACTTCTCTTACCTTACTTGGTCTTGCTTCATACTTTGCCTTCCTTTTGGAGCAAACTCCTGGTTGAATGATCACCCTCTTCTCCTCCTACTCTGGAACTTCTTTTGCATGCATGTTACATTCTTCTTCTATTTCCATCTTTCCTTTGTCCTCCTTGGGTATCAATTGCATCTTCCCTCCATCTTCACTCTTGTGACAACCCAGAAAATAACACTTTTGTGGTAATCGGGTAAGTAAAGTTTGTTCCCGCAGAGATACGAGTCAGAATTGGTCAAATACAAAGTCAAACAGTAACATGTAGTTCTTCTTGGTTGCGTCTTTAATCTCTCAAGTAGAAACCACACCCAGAAGAGAGTAACAAGCACTGATTTGCAGTCTTGTCACAAATTTACACTTCTTTATCACAACTCCTTCAATTCTTTCCAAACAATCTTGATTGTGATGATTCAGGCTTTCCCAAAAACGGCACTTCACTACAAAATGACTTTGCCTTAGAATTGTGTTCCACCCCTCCACTAAAGGCACAACTTCCTTGATCAAAATTGCTTCACATCAACTTTGCACTGCACTCACAAATGCAGAATACTACCAACACTACAATTCCTCTTAGATCTATCAAGGCATTGCTTTGATTGCACTTCACTCAAGATCAAACACACAAAATGAAGATCAAGGCTGTGGAATCCAACATCCAACAAGCACACTGACTTGCACTTCAAATTTCTTCACACACTCACAAACACAATTGCAAAGTTGATACTCGGAATCAAGCTCAAGCGACGAGCACTGCTTCACAACACTTTGCTTTATCTATTCTCAGAAATTATGAGCACTAAACAACATAAGACTGCGAATGCCACTCTTAAGTAGTGAACAAATCGACAGTTCTAACAACTATACCGTTCTACAACAATTGTTCTAACCTGTAGATCCAAAATGACAATACACCTTTTCATATCTACCTCTTCAAATCTCAAATCTGTTACTAATCCGATCTGATGTCTACTTCGTCATTGGCTTTCAAACCCAAACCCAAAGTAAATTTACTTCCTACTACTTTTTCCTCGGGTTTCATATCTTCTACTTCTTCTACCAGATCCAACAATTCTCTTTCCTGATCTGAAATTGCACTAGTGGGTAATCTATCTAACTGTTCATCTCTCAACCCACTCTTCTCTAATGTCCCCATCAGTAACTCCAAAGACATTTGCACTCCTATGTTATCTACTTCGGGTTTTGCTCTAACATCTTTCTGAAGTTTTTCTATTTCTATTTTCACTAAGTCTAATCTAATTGAAATGTTTTCTTCTACCTCTAAGATCTTCCTATCTATACGAGTTCTGAGACTAATTAACAAGGCACTCAAATCCGTGTCCTTTGCTTGTCTTCACCTTGTCTCCTGCACTAACAACTTCAACTTGTGCAACCTCTCTTTAATCCAAATGCTAGCCTCTATACTTAGCATTGCGTTCATCCTGAGGACTATCTTCTTCAAAGGCTCCAATCTCATCTTCTGCTCTTGTTCTTGATCCGCAAGTCAGTCCTCCTTGTACATCGCCAATTCTGCTTTGAACTCGGCTTTCATTGTCTCCTTCTCCTTCTCCTTCTATACAACTCTCTCCTCTTGATTACGAAGTAACTCTCGTAATCTTTCTTCTTCTCTATATCGTGCTGCCAACTCTTGTTGCCAGAGTTGCTTCTTCTCCTTGACACTCTCCATCACCCTATTGACCTCCTGATCATTTGTAGCTACTCTTGCCATAGCATGGATAACCTCTACTCTTGAATTAGCAAACTGCTTCTTCAAGATCTCGTACTCAGCTACTTGTCTCTCCCTTGCTATGTCACTCTTCTTCACAAGATCCTCTTGATAATGCACTTCTCTCTTTAGGCTTCAATTACCTGACTTCTCACTATTGCCTCCGCTTGCAGTACTTCTCTTTCCTCCTCACCTCAGGTTATACTCTTCTTCAACTGCGAGTTTTCTTCTTCCAGTCTTGCTAATACCTGCAACACAGTCTTCACCTCTAGACAAGTTGACTGCATCTCCTTCTTCCTATAATCTAGATTTACTAACAACGGGCACACAACTTCTCGTAGGTACTCCACTCCATCACTGGCAACTACTTCAACTTATGGAGTGATCTCCTTCTTTACCTCTTCTTCTCCCGATACTCACCTTCTTCTCTGCAATCGTCGTATCAGAATAGATGCCTCACTTCTTGAGCTTTCATGTGCTTCTTCCTTCACCATACTCGGACCTACTTCGTTCTTTGCCTTACGTCTCGGGCGAACTCCTCTCTACACTGCGATCTTCTTCTCTTCGGGCTCAGTTACTTCGTCTTCCAATTGTGTGTTGTCCTCGGCTTCAATTTCTGCCTGCACTTCTTCTTCTTCTGCAGCAATTGGTGCCGATGTCATTTCTCCTCCTTCATTGTTGTCGCTACTCGTATCTCCACTCTGCAGTGTTAGCTTGGGCTTCTCCTCGTGTTTTGAGTCTTTGGTCTTAAGCTTGGCATCACCTTCCAAGTCTTCATCCTCCGACTCGATCACCACCATACCTCGCCTCAGGTTGCCTCTCTTGGTCTTCCAAGGTTTCTTTGTGTCCTTGGCTTTACCCTGCCAACTTCTCCTCTTTGTATTTGGTGTACTCACTTTGATCTCCATGTTCTTCCATGTCTTCATATAGTAATCATCGGTGCTCCTGATTTGCAAAATGTATTGCTGCTCCTCGACATCGACCTCCTTTCTCAAATCAGGATGGAAGTGCGACACCATCCGAGTTTGCTCCGCCGAGTTCAGAAAATTCAACCCGAGGTAGAAATGCGCTGCAAACGGCACAATGTAGTGTGGAGGTGATTTATCCCGTAGATTCCACACCATTTGTCTTGTTCTCCCATGGAAACACCGTGCCCAATTGATTGGTTCTCCTGCAAATAACTTGTGAAAGAACACCACTTGGTGTTTCATCACATACGTGGTTCTCTCTGGCTTTAGGATGGCCATCAGCGCACTCACAATTCCTCTCTTCATAGGGTCTTTGTAGCTCTCAACTTTGTACCCATTCTTCGTCCGCTTTGACGAGAATGCATCTCTCACTTCCTAGGTTTCTTGAGCTATCTCTCCCTTCCCCAAGAACATGGCCCCCTGCTCCAAGCCTGCTTCCTTCCCGAGTACAAGTCTCCAATCCGTCTCTGTCCAGCAAGCCGGATTTCCTCTCTTCCCTTCTTCCTCGGGTCCATCGAGACACTTGCTCTCAATGATTTCTGTCATGAAACCTAGAAAGCTCACATTCCAGTTCCACGCCAGGAAAGTGATCCAAAGTCGGCTCAAGACTTCGATCCTAGCAATCACATCTAACCTCCAAATTGCATGATTTCTCATTGTGAATTCAGAGTTCTTCTTTCCTCCTCCCATCTCTTCTGCCTTCTCACTATCTCTTGATTTCACTCTCGTGACTTCTCCCTTACACACTAACACGTTTCCAACTTTATTTCCCTTCCCACGATCACCTGCAAGACAACTTCTCAATGGCGAAGGAAAATTACTCGACATTTCGTCGTTGCGAGTTCAATTTTTATAGAGTTGCGCTTTCTTTGTCTTTCTTCACTTTGAGTTTCTACCAAGAAATCACACCTCCTGCATGCACCTGTCATTGTCAGTCAACCTTTGCATGTATGGGCCGTTGGTTTTTGAACAGTCTCTTCTTGAATTTCTCGCCCCGATGAAAGGTTGTTAGACTGTCTTCGCCTCGGGTTGAGCTCCCCCCGATATGAAGACACCTTACTTCGGGTTGTATGATGATAGGGCCTTTCCAAGTACTTTGCCTTATGATCCAAAGTCACTTTACTTTGGGTTTCATCCCGAAGACTCTTTTCTTTGCCTTCTTCGGCCATACAGACGCAATCTGACTTCTCTATACACTTCTTCTTCTTTATTTTGAAAAAAAACAAAAAATGTGGGCACCGGAACTCTTGCTGCACGTTTTCCCACTATGCAATGTGAATTTGGGTTCTTCCTCCTTGTCCAAGTCTTCTTCCTTGCACTCGGCCTCTCCTTCTGACTCCTCTTCCAACAACACAATTACCACCAATCCTCTCCTCGGGTTTACTTTCCTTGTCTTCCAAGGTCTTGTCGCTGCTTCTTCTTCTTTGCCTTGTCGACTCTTCTTCTTTGACTTTGGAGTGTTTACCTTCAACTGCACACTCTGCCTCATCTGCATGTAGTACTCGTCACTGCTCCTTATCTGCAAGATGTACTACTGATCCTCCGTATCAGCATCTCTTCTCAAATTAGGGTGGAAGTGTGACACCATCTTGTGTCTCTCCGCCGCGTTCAGCAAGTTCAGTCCCAAATAGAAGTGGTCTGCAAATGGCACAATGGAACTTCACTTACTAGTGGTGCACTTCCTCCGTCTTTCTTCACTTTGAATTTCTATTGAGAAATCACACCTTCTTCATGCTTTTGTCATTGTCAATTTCCTCTCATTTATAGGCCAGCCATTTTTTTGCATGGTACCTTCTTGAATGTCCAACCCCAAAGGAAAGTTGTTACATTGTCCTTGCCTTGGGTTGAGCACCCCCAAGATGAAGTATTCCTACTTTGGGTTGCAGGCTGAAAAGGCAAATCCGAGTACTTCATCTTCTAACATGAAGTCACTTTACCTTGGGTTGCAACCCGAGGACACCTTTCTTTGCCTTCTAATGGCATACATGTGCAATATGACTTCTATGTACACTTCTTCTCCATAAATAAGAACCAAAAAAAAATGTAGGTACCATAGACCATGCAGCAAAGAACTATAAAATGTTGTTGAGGGACTTTTGAAATGTCACACAAGTATCCTAAGCCACTAAGTACTTGATCCATAGTAGTGCATGTTATGAAGCCGACCAAGAGTTTGATGTTCAAGAATCCTGAGGGAGTTAGAATTTCACATCCAAGAGATGGAAGAATTATATGCTATTTACCACAAGTGAGAGATCACACCATGCCCATGCGGGGAGGAAAGAAGAGTCCCTCACTCACAATGAGAAATATTGCAATTTGGTGGTTAAATGTTGCAGCAAAGATTGAAGTATTGAGTAAACTTTGAATCATTTTTTTGGCTTGGAATTAGAACTTGAGTTTCCAAGTTTCATGGCTGAAGTAGCAGCAAGTAATTGTGAGGAGAGTCCGGGAGAAAAAGGGAAGAGAGGCAATCCAGCTCAATAGATAGAGTCAAATTGAAGATTGTTCCTAGGAAGAGAGGCTGGTGAGGAAACCATAGCTACATTCCTTGGGAAGGGAGAATCTATAGAAGAGACTGCAAAAATCCGCAATTCCTTTAGTGCTCCATGTACAAAGAATGGGTATAAAGTGAATACCTATCAACACCTAATAAGGCAAAGTATTGTCAATGATGATGGAAATTTTCAAGCTGGAGCAAACCACATATGTCATGAAGCACTAGGCTGTGTTCTTTCACCGGATGTTTATAGGAGAACCAGTGAATTGGGCAAAGTGTTTTCACCAACAAACAAGGCAAATGGTCTGGAATTGGAGAGATCATTTACCATTCTCACTACCTAGTGCCATTTGCAACACAGTTTGATCTTGGGCTGAACCTCCTAAGTGCAAAAGATAGGCAAAAGATAGTATCGCACTTCCATCTATACTTGAGAAGAGAAGTGGATGTAGAAGCGTAGTAGTACATTCACCAAATCCAAAGTAGTGATGAGCACTTTGCTAAGACAATCCAACACAAGAGAGGGGAGGTGAAGATCCAAAAGACAAAGAAGCAAAGTCAACCCAAGGAGATGGTGTTCCTAGTACAACCAAGAAAGACAAGAAGGTTGGTGCCGAGGCACAAAGTCATTGTAAGAGAGAAGAATCAAAAGAAAAAGCCAAGGACAAGTCAAAGGACTCAATGGAAGAAGAAGAAGCAAAACTCACACTACAAAGTGAGGAGTCAAGTAGTGGGAGTGATGGAGAGCCCAAGGTGGAGTAGCCATCGATGGAAGTGGTTGAGGAGGAAGATCAGGAGTTCCATGAGGCAATCAACCACATGGAAAGAGGCAACATGTCCTATTTGGAGTTGCCTACAAAGGAAATAGAATATCAAAGAGACAAGAGCCAAGGGTGGCATTTCCCTAAGGGATTAGAACAAAGAAGAGTGGGCAATTGACCTAAGCAGGACCAAGTTATGCACCAGAGGAAGATGCCATCTTGGAGGAGGTTACTCTGAAGGTAAGAAGATCAAGGCTTTGGAGTAAGGTGCCAATTGAAGACACACCAATGCAAGTCATGAGCAAAGGCAAAGACAATGAAAATGAAGAAGATTTTGGTGAAGTAGCATACTTAGCCAAGGTTGTTTGTCATTGCTAAGGTGTTGGACAAGAAGAAGGAAGAGCTAAAAAGAGATCATCCAGAGGTCAAGGATGAACTTCAGATGGTGAAGTATTTGAGCAAAGAGCTAGTATAGTTAAAGAATAAGTAACTTGAAGGTGAGAAACAAGTTGAGGAGCTTTCATGCTGACAAAGTCTTGAGATAGAAGAGAAATGTGAACTTGCACAAGGCTTTCAAGAAGCAAGGAGTTGAGCTTGAAATGCAAAAGCTAAACTAAAGAAGCAGAAGACAGCTTGGGAGAAGTTGAAAGGAGTGTGAGATGAAGCACACATCAAGGCTATACATTCAAAGGCAATTGCTGCTATGATGGAGTAGGAGTTAGAGAGTTTGAAGACAATGGTAGTGCAAAAGGATGAGGCGTGGAAGCAGGAGTTAGCAGGAAGAAATAGAGAAGAAGAGCATTTGCAAGGGCTAGTCATTAATGTGGAAGCCCAACTTGCTTGATACATAGGCGAGAAGGAAGCATTCAAGGCTGAGTTTGAAGATGCAATAAAGATGTATTGTGAAGAGTTGCAGCTGGAGAGAGCTTGAGATCATACATTGGAGCAAGTGGGAGGAGTAGTAGAGAAACTTGGTATGATGTTGAAAGCCAAAGCTGAAGTAAAGGTAGAAGAAGTATGTCTGCACGAGTTAAAGTTGTTGGTGCAAGAGATAAGCAAGAGAAAGATGAAGGATATGGATCTGAACAATCTTCTCATTTGCCTGAAAGATAGAGTAGATAGGAAAATTAGTGAAGAAGGAGACAATGTTTGTCTCAGATTAGATTTAGTGAAAACTAAGTTAGAGCAGATTTGAAGTAGTGTGAAGTTAGGAACCCAAGGTGAAGTAGGAGAGGTAGGAGTGCAAGTGACTTCAAATGAGTTTTTTGAGTAATTAGGAGTGAGTGGGTTGGAAGATAAGAAGATAGAAAGAATGCCCATGAGTTCAATTGCAGTTCAAACTAAAGAAGTGATAGAAATAAAAGAAGATGTAGAAGTTAAAAGAGCCAAAGTAGAAGAACAAAGGAAGTTACATCGGGTTCAATAACAAAGGAAGAGGTTGAAATCAGATTGGATTCATAACAGATTTGAGATTTGATTCAACAGATATGAAGAGTGGGTTGCCATTTTGGATCTAGAGATTGTTAGGAAATGGTATTTTAGTTAGCAACTATCATAGTGCTCAACCTATTTAAAGGAGGCATTTGCAATGTCATGTTGTTCAATATTTTTATTTTTGAAGTTGAGTAAAGCAAAGTGTTGTAACTCAGTGCTCATTGTTTCAGCTTAATTCCGAGTATCAATCCAATATATGAGTTAATGAGTGTTGGGAGAAATTTGAAGTGCAAATTAGTGAGTGTTGGATGTTGGACTCCACATTGCTGATTTCATTCTGTGTGTTTGATCCTAAGTGGATAGAAATTAAAGCAATGCCTTAAAGAATTTGAAAGGAATTATAATGTTGGTAGTATTCTACATTGGTGAGTGCAATACGGGGTTGATGCAAAAGCAATTTTGATTGAGGAAGTTGTGCTTTTAGTGGAGAGGTAGAACACAATTCTGAGGCAAAGTCATTTTGTCGTGAAGTAGCCTATTTAGCAGAATTTGAATCATCACAATCAAAGTTGGTTTGGAAAGATTTGATGGTATTGTGATTATGGAGTATTAATTTGTAACAAGACTAAAAATTAGGACTTGTTACTCTCTTCTGGGTGTGGTTTCTACCTAAGAGATTAAAGATGCAATCAAGAAGAACTACATTGTTATTGTTTACTTCATATTTAACCATTTCTTACTTGTATCTCTATGTGAAAAAATGTTTACTTACTGATTACCGCAAAAGTGATACTTGTCGGGTTGTCACTAATTGTAACTTTTGGGATGACACCGTGACATCACAACACCATTGGAGTGGTATAGACCATCAAAGTGGTATTGATATTTGGGGTTGATATCTCCATGACTATGGGTTTGAATGGGCCATACTTTATCGTGTTGGAAGCTTCTTCTCAAGGGCTTTCGATAGGTACCTAAATCATGATATTTGAAGATTATTAGCAGAAGTTACAACCATCTAAAGACATTTATAGCATGAGTTGACAAGTGTAGCTTGACACCTTTGGCTTGTCACTTATCAACACCTAGATTTTGGTGCATGTTGGGGATGATATCAAGTGGTTACATCTCCACTTGTAGGGATTTAGAGTAGTTCTTTTCTAGGAGTTTGGAGTGCTATGGAGGGGCATTACATGATCCCGCATGAAGAAGATTGAGAATTTAGAGGAATTGGTAAGGATTGAGTGATCATAAGTTCTTGACTGATCACTTGCAATGATTGAAAGGAAAGGGATTGGAGGTTCAAGATTTCTTCATTGATCAATGGAGATTGATTGAGAAAATGATTTTAAGATTTTAGGAAAGAGGTTTGGGTGCATGAAGTTCTAAATTGATTTGATGGGATGATTGGAGAGAGTGGGTTTTGATAGAAGAGGTTCTTGATAGATAGTGCAAAGAACTTAGAATGCATTTTGACAAGAAGTATTTGGATCAACAAAGGTAGAAAGGAGAATCTAAAGAGATTTTTTATAAATTGATAAAGAAAGGAAGGAAGGTTTTCAAGTATTCTACATCAAAAGACAAGGAATCAAGAGTATTCTAAGAGTATTCTAGGAGTTCTTATGTTTTGGATTGACATGAGGAAGGCTTGTTAACAATTCTTGATAATAAGGAAGGGGTTTTCAAGATTTGAGTGGAAGTGAGGAAAGAGACATTACACTTCATTCAATTGTGAGGAAATCTATACATTGTAATCTTCTTGGAATAAATATCTTGAGGATATTTGAAATATATGAATATATTTCTTTATATTTCAGTGATCCAATACATATCAAACAGTGTGTTTGGTATGAATGAAGGATTGAGAAGTAATTGGATTAAATGAGTAATTCTAGCCAAAAATACTTGGTGTCTATTCAGCAAGGATTTTGATCTTCTAGTGGGTGGAAGATAAACTCCATGATAGCTTGGTGAACTCAATATGCAATTTTTTTATAGAAATATAGTTGCTACTTTTCATCTATTGATGTGTTAAGTGCAATGACGGATTAGGATGTAGGCTCATTGCTCCAAAGGAAGCTTGGTATAGATGTTGTAAGTATGTTTCAATCATTTATGACATAAATGCATCAACAAGAGACATGAGAGTCTTTAGAGACAAAAATATTGCATGTTTTGGTCAATAAGAATTGTAGTTTGAGAGGAACAAGATTTCAAATTTTATGAGATTTTACAAGTTTTAGATGGATGTGCACAAGGTTTTTGATCAGGATAGAATCTCTACATTTGTACTTGCTTGTATAATTGAGCTAAAAGATATAATCAATAGGTTAGCACAAGCAAGAAAAGTGGATTGGACACTTTTTATATGTGCACCAAAAGATGAGCCTTTTATAGAAGATTTTGAAAAGTTGATAAGAAGATCATTTCTAGAGTGGATATGGAGACCAAAGAAGCATATACTTCTAAACTTTGAGGGAGTTTGAGAGGAAGTTTGAACAAGTTCTTAGGCTAGAGAATTCTTTTCTTGCAATTTATAGATTTTATGTTGCATGAGAAATTGGGCATGCTCTTGGAGAACAAATTTCAGGAGAGAGGCCTCACAAGAAATTAGAAGGATGTTGAAAATGCTATAGCATTGATGACAAATAGACACATGTGTAAAGATCAATTGTTGTAAGTTACACTTGTACCCATTATTGCAAGCAGTACTTCTTATGAAGAGTCGGAAAGCAAGGGGAAGGTTGTATTAATTGATCCTAAGGCAAATGACATTTCAATTGAGGATCTAGTGAGCATGTTTAAGGATTTGAAGGTTCAAATATAGAAGATTGAGGTTGTTAGTAAGCAAGCTAGTAATAAGATGATGAATAAGAAGGATAGCATATGATGAATAACAAGGAGTTGCATCTAATGATGGTTGAGTGTTGTAGCCATTATGCATGTGGTATTATAGCCCAACTCATCAAAGAGGTCAGCATGAGGAATTCAAGGAAGCATTATAGAAAGGAGTGGTCTTCTTCAGGAATTGCCTACGTCATTTGAAGGAGACAAGGAGCCATATGAAGCCAAATGAAGCCAAATTTGGCAAAGGAGGTATGAAGAAGTTAGTTGAAGATATTCTTATTTCTCATGCTATATCATTGGTAAAAGCTATGACTTATCATATTCAAGTAGAAGATGAAGAGAAGTTTCATCACTCTTTGTGGTCACAAGTTCAAAACTCTACTTGTAAGCAAAAGATATATGGGGATTTTCAGCAAGGGTTTGATAATACTATCAATCAGTCAATGAGTTAGAATGACCTTCTAGATTCTATGTTTGTTCATGCTTACCTTGCAAAGACCAAGTATGATGTCTTGGTGGAGTAGAAAAGAGGGAGGGATAGTAATAAGGAAACAAGACCATCAAATAGGCAAGCACAATCAAGAGGAAGGCCTACACCAAAGCCTAAAATTAAGCAAAACCAGAGCTTGAAGTTAGGTAGAAATAACTCTTTGGGAAGGATACATTCATGGATGAAGCAATGGCTGAAGAAGAAACTCAACAAAAATCTGGAGGAAGAAGGAAGGATAGAAGAGGTAAATTACTTGCTTACAAAGTCCAATTTGATATTGAAGCCACAAGTGATTTGAGGAAGATTTTGGAAGTCAAGATCTTGAATAGGAAGGTAGAATTTATACTTGGGGAATTACTTGGTATTACTAAGAGGGAGGTTCATCAGATAATTGTGGATATAATCAAGAGAAAGTGTTATGTGGTAGAAGGGCCTAGGTTTCTAGGTAAGTGTGACAACCCAACAAATATCACTTTTGCGGTAATCGGGTAAGTAAAGTTTGTTCTCGCAAAGATACTATCCAGAATTGGTCAAATACGAAGTCAAAAGTCACAATTGCAGTTCTTCTTGATTTCTTCTTTAATCTCTCAGGTAGAAACTACACCCAGAAGAGAGTGACAAGCTCACACTCTTGACAACTTGTCACAAATACACACACATAATCACAACATAGCAAATTTTGTCCAAACAACTCTTGATTGTGATGATTCAAATTCTCCCGAAGACGGCACTTCACTGCAAAGATCAATTTCACTTCAAAATTGTGTTCTACCCCTCCATTGAAGGCACAACTTCCTCGATCAAAATTGCTTCACATCAACTTCATGTTGCACTCACCAACGCAGAATACTACCAACACTACAATTCCTCTCAGATCTGTCAAGGCATTGCCAATGTACTTCACTCAGGATCAAACACACGGAATGAAGATCAAGGCTACAGATTCCACCATCCACAGACACACTGACTTGCTCTTCGGAATTCTCCACACACTCACAACTACAAACACAAAATTGACAATCGGAATTAAGCTTAAGCGACGAGTACTGAGAACAACACTTCACTTTATCTATCTTTAGAAATATGAATACTGAACAACATAGGACTGCAAATGCTCCACTTAAATACTGAAGCAAACGGCAGACTTTCCTACCTATGCACCGTTTCTTAACATCTCTTCCTACCTACAGATTCTAATTGACAATCTATCTCTTCATATCTTCCTCTTCCTATCTCAAAATTGACATTTATCCTGATCCGATGTCTACCTCATCATCGGCTTCCAAACCCGATGATCTTCCTACTATTTCACCTTCTTTGGGTATAGCTAATTCTACCCAGTCCTTCACTAATTCTACTACTTCTACAATACAATCTACAATTGAACTTATGGGTAATCCATCTACATCCTTATCTCTTGGCCCACTCTTCTCTAATGTATCAAATAACAAATCCGATGACACTTGTACTCCTACTTCTGTAACATCGGGTTTAATTACAATCAATTCCTTTGCTAATTCTACTATCCTCATCACAAATTGTAATTGAAAGCATGGGTACACTATCTACGCCTTCAATTTGTAACCCACTTTCCCCTAATCACTCATGTTATTGACTTGAAGACACTTACAATCTGATCTTGCACTTTGGGTTTATTCACTACTGCTACTTCTCCTTCAATTCCTATTCCATCTTCAATTGGAACTGAAATTGAAGTCACGGGTATCCTAACTATCTATTCTTTCTCTATCCTAACTCTCTCTAATGCCTCTGGCAAGATTCTTGAAGTCATCTTTGTTGCACTCCGAGGTCCGACTATCTCAGATATAGTCATCTTCGTCTTGAGTCGAAGAAGCTTCTAACCCAAAGTTGTGTAGACCCGAAGTCCAAAGTCCAAAGTCGGAAGACTCAAGTCCGAAGTCCGAAGACGCCAACCCGAAGACACTAAACTACTTTGTACAGTTACTCTCAAAACTTTAAATACTTGTTACTTCTTCTACAGACCTCCAAACTTTGCGAGTTTGGTGGCAACGGAAAGCCCTGAAAGAGATGCTTCCAACGAGATATAGCACGCTTGATTTGGACTTGTGAACATTGAGATATAGCCCCCGCAAGAATCTCAACCTATAACCTCCATTCCTCCTTTGGGTCTGCCCTCTTTCAATCCTGGCTGAGTCCGTCTTCATTTGACATAAAGTCGACTTCTTTGGGCTTGACCAAAATACAAATTTCCTCTCATTTCTTCTCTATTTGGTTTCAATTTAGTTTCAACAAGGCACTTCTTCTTCAAAATGAAAAATGTGGGTACCACAGTAAGCTCTTAAGATCCAGACAATAGAAGTCTATCAAGGAGAGGTAGCAAAAAGAGAGGATAGAGGTGCTAAATGCTTTCATTCCAAACAAAAAAGCCATCAAGTGAAATTTCAGGATGAACTTGCAGCCAAGGAAATAGGGTGTCATTTTAGCCAAAACCATCGGCAAAGAGCTACAATAGAAATACTGGTCAAGTTGGAAGGTTTGGAAGAGCTGGTTGTAGCATTGATTGATCATGGTTTGGAATTGAATTTGATTTCCAAGGATTTGTATGATAAAGGATTATGGCCTATTGATACCAATCAAATGTGGTAGCATTGAATACAATGAATTCTTTCTTCACAAGGATAAAAAGAAGCTCTTTTTCACAAGTTTTGCATGTGTCACATAGGATGGTTGTGTGTTGTTTACTGGAGTAGAAGAATTGGAGTGAGAAGGAGAAGACTATTTTAAATGTGTGAGGCATGTGTTGGTAAAAGAAAAAGAAATTGAAGAGGAAGAAATTGTATCAAGGATTTTAGAGGAGTAGTATTTCTTATATGATTGGAGTAAGTTTTCCAAGATGTACAATGATTCTATGGATTGGTGAAGGAAGAATTATACATAAATGCTCCAATGACATATGATATAATAGATGATTTTTGCAAAAAGAGAGAGGTTTTGGGTACCAAAAGGTAGTGATTTAAACAAGTATACAATTTATTACAAGAAGGTAAAGCCAAATTCTCAACTAATACTTGTGGACTCATTGCAATAGTTGGGATGGACCATATAGGAGCAAAGTCATTAAGAGCCTGCAATAGGGGGTCATAGGTTCATAAAGAAGACTTTGAAGATGTTGAAGATTGGAAGGGAGATTTCTTATGAATGGAGAAAATGTATTTCCAATTTTTTTTATCCAAACACGGTAAAGCCTTTGCTTTTTAGTCATTAGAAAAAAAAAGTGCAGATCCAACTATTGTATTGCCTATGGTCATTTTCACAATTCTGCATGTTCTATGGAATTTGAGACCAATTCTTGTTCCTAAAGCTCATTTTCCAAGTTCCATTCCTTGTTAAATAGGAAGGTTCAAATGGGAATTTTAGAGCCCTCTATAGCTCCTTATTCTAGTATGTGGTTGAAAGTTCCTAAAAAGATAGTTAAACTCAAGTTTATACAAGATATGCAACATATAAACCAAGTTACCATTAGGAACATGAGTGGAAGTCCTAAATTGGAGGAGTTTGGAAAGGAATTTGCATGTGGATCCATTTACTCAATGAGAGATGTGTATTCTAGTTATGATCAATTTTAATTAGTTGAGGGGAGTAAGGATTTGACAACAATGAGGATGCCACAAGGATTAAAGAGAATGTGTACCTCACCTCAAGGAGCCACAAATTCTAAAGCCCATATGATGAGTGGTATGCACATATTTCTATGGGACTTTATTTGAGAGAAAACTATACCTTTCTTGGATGATATACCTATCAAAGGATGTGTAGAAAAAGAGAAAGATGAGCAAAAGGATGCAATGTGCTGTAGAAAATTTGCTACAAATCATTAAAAAATTGTAATAAAATTCTTTCAAGGTTAGAGGAAGTATATTGGATGTTGTCAGTGGAGAAATCAACACCTGAATTTGATGAAATATGTGTAGTTGGACATTTGGGTGGACCTTATGGCAAAAAACCAAGTCCAAAGAAAGTATAAGCCATAGTGAGCATTTGTGAAATATATAGCATTAGGATAAAAGGCAGAAGGTTTTTAAGTGCTTATCTATCTTACAAAATTTGAATTCCTCACCTTGCTCATGCAAATCAAATCCTTTATAAGCTATTAAGGAACGGGGATACATTTTGATGGGAAGAGAAGCAGATTTGTTCTATGCAAGAGTTGAAAAGGTTATTAGTTTTTGCACTTATATTACAAAAGGTATCTTACAAAGGAGATAAGTATATCTTTCTTACAATTGATACTAGTCCTATTGGTATAGGTTGTGTAGTAGGGTAGGAGGATGAGGATGGTCAAAGATATATGGATAGATTTGGTGCTAAGGTTTGAATCCAAAGGCAGCAAGATTATCATTAGATTAAGAAGGAGTTGTGAGGAGTGATCTTGGCTTTGAGGATAGATGAGGAATATTTTATAAGAGCACCATTGATTGTGGGAATGGATTCTTTGCCACTACTTGGTATGATCAGAGGTCTTTTAATGCTAGGTATTGTTATGCTTAGATGGATAGCTTATATCAAAATATTGAATCTAGATTTTAGTCATATTTTTGAGGTTGGAAATCAGGTGCGTGACATCCTATCTAGAGCAAGGTTCCATAACAAGCAAGATATGGTGGAGGAAGACTATTATGTTGGGGATGACTTCTACAAGATTTCAATTGTAAAGGGTACTAGTGAGCCTATTATCTTTGCTTTTGAGACATTTTTTGAGAACTTGTGTGAAGGAGAATGGTTGTCACTTGAGCACTCTCAACAAACAAGAAGATTGGACAGATGAGTTTTTCAAATGGATCATAAGGGACAATTATATAGCTATTTCTTGAGAGATGGATTGTTGGAGAAGCATCCAAAGGTTTCAAGTGGAATCCCTCAGAGAGTTTTTGTGATCTTGCAACAAAGACTCAAATGATCAAAGAGTGTTATGATAGCTTTTGGAGAGGACATGAAGGTGTATGGGCTACATTTTCTAAGCTTAAGGAAAAGTATTGGTGCAGAGGGATGTATGAAGATGTAGTCTCATTTGTTGGATTTTGTGAGACTTGTGAATTCTAATCCACTATCAAGTATAGGGAGGGACTTTTTCTAGCAGAGCCATTGGCTATGCACTATAGGTAGTTGGTAGATATTATTGTGATGCCTAAGGGAGTTTTCTAGAGGAGATAATTAATACTAGCTTGAGAGGATCTAACCAATCAGGTTGAAGGATGGGCTTTAACAACAAAGACTATAGAATCTGTTTGCTTGTTCATTTTGGAAGAGATTATTTGCCAATATGGATGTGTGTGAAGGGTTGTAGCAGAGAGAGGTGAGCTGGATGTTGTAGAAGCCAAGGCATTTTTCCAAATGATTTGGATGCATTTATCATTGAATGTTTTTGACAATCTAGAAGGAACCAAGAAATGGAGAGGAATCATTCACCAACAATAAAACCTTTGCTTAAAGCTTGCAATGGGAGGATGTGTTAATGGCCTGACTACCCATAGATAATGGGATACATGCCATAGAAAATGATGTATGTATAAAAACTAGTTATGCATGTTGAGGAAATATTACCATTTTGGAGTGTAATTCCTTGAGAAGATGACATTTCAATTAGAGATTTATTGGTTCTTAGGCTCAAGCAATTTCACAAAGCCAAAAGATGTAAAGAAGGCTTTACAATGGTTATATGTAGCCAGAACTAAAAACAAGGTAAAATTTGATAAAACTGATAGATTGATACTGATTCCTTTAAAGGAAAACAATAGGGGTCTTAGTTTATGATAGTAGTCTTGATAACCAACATATGACAACTTAGAAGTTTTCAAGAATGTGGTTTAGTCCTTAACTGCTTACTCATTGTGAAATCAATTTGATCAGATTTGCATGTGGTTTCTCTAAGCCTCCATTGTGCATGTAGTGGTGACATATTTGAGTTAGAGGTCACTTGGCCTATAAGAAATCGTCTTGAATTAGTTTTTTTCCAAACACCCTAGGGTTGATATCTTTGTGATAACAAGTCCAAATGGAGCATGCTTTACTTCTTTGGAAGAGTCTTCTCATGAACTTTCTATAGAGGTTAAAATTGTGGTATTTGGATATCTATAGCAAAATTTATAGCTATATGAAAAGACCATGGGGTTGGGAACTTTGAGATCATACAATGATACAAGAACACCATTAGATTGGTATAAACCTTCAATGGAATAGACACTTTGGGGTTGATATCTCCATAGTTATGGATCCAAATGGAGTATACTTTATCTCATTGCAAGCATCTTCTCTAGGGTTTCACATGAGACAAGAATCATAGCATTTAAATGTCTATAGCAAAACTTACAACTATCTAAATAGATCATTGGGTTGAGAACTTTGGGAGGACACCACAATACCATCTGACTAGTACATACCAATTGGAATGGTTTAGACCTTCAAGGTAGAATAGATAATTTTGGAATTGATATTTCCACAATAATGGTTCCAAATAGAATGAGCTTTCCCTTGTCTAAAGTGTCTTCTCAAGGGCTTTCTATAGAGACTCAAAACATGGCATTTAAATGTCCATAGCAAAATTATTAGCCATCTAAAGACACCATTGAGTTGGGAACTTTGGGATGACACCACAACACCATTGAGAAGGAGCATCACACCATAGAACCATTGGAGACAAAACTTTTGGGATGACACTACAACACTGTTGGTTGGTGCACATTATAACACCACTGGAGTTGTAACTTTTGACATGATATCACAACATCATAACACCATTGGAGTGGTACAGATCTTTGAGGTTGATATCTCCATGACTACAAGTAAGGATGTGCCATGCTTTATCTTGTTGGAAGCTTCTTCTCAAGGGCATTCCATAGGCACCTAAATCATGGTATTTGAAGCTTTTGGTAGAAGTTACAACCATCTGAAGACACTTATAACACAAGTTGACAAGTGTAACTCAACTCTTTTGGCTTATCAATCATCAATAGTTAGACTTTTGGTGCATTTTGTGAATGACAATTTGGTACACAAATTTTTCATTTTGACAAGTTTTGAAGAAGAAGTGAATTGAGGAAGCCAAATTACAAAGAAAAGAATGGACTTATATGTCTTTGGAGTAAACCTAAAGAAGTCGACCTTGGATCAAGAACCGGATGTACTTGAATGGGGTTGCAAAGAGACAAATCCAAAGAAAGGCATCTTTGGAATGGGAAGCAAAGGCCAATACAAAGAAGATGTAACAATCTTTCTACGTGTCAGGCCAACTAAGAACATACACTTAAAGAAATGGTGGAGGCAAGAGAAAAATACCTTGACAGCAATAAGAAAGAAACATGGAGAAGAAGTCAGAGTTGATTTTGAAACTGACTGAAGAATGATTGCACTTTGAGGTACTATAAAATTATGATTGTGTAGGGGGGAATTGAACATGTCAAGAAGATACCTTTTCCCTTTGAGTAGTTTTTATGCAGTAATGCGCATCAAGAAGCTAATTGAGAGTGGAATTTTTTGATGTCCAAAAGGGGTTAGAGTGTCACATCCAAGAGAGTGGATAATCTTCTAGTGCCAAAGAACTAATGAGCAGATCATGGCAAAGAAGACTAAGAATGCACTTGTAGTGAGGAGTTTTGCAATTTGGCAATTAGATGTCATAGCTAGGATCAAAGTCTTGAATAGACTTTGGATCACTTTCCTGCCATTGAACTGGAATGTTAGTTTTCCAAGCATCATGGCAAAGATAACAGCCAATAATTGTGAGGATGGCCCTAAAGTTATGGGGAAGAGAGGAAATCTATCCTGATGAACTTAGTCAGATTGGAAATTGGTACTAGGGAAGGAAGCAGGAGATTCAATGGGGTCACCTTCTATAGGAAGTAGGATGTTGCAAAAGAAATTGCTAAATTAGAAATTCATTCTTTGCTCCGCAAACCAACAATGGCTACAAAGTGGAGTCCTATTGGGACCCAATTAAGCAAAGCATTATGGGAGCGATCATGGCAATGTTCAAGCCTAAGAAAACAACATGTGTATATGCAACATATGAATATGCAACATGAGGTTTTCTTCCACCAGATGTTTGCAAGAGAAAAGGTGAACTGGGCAAAGTGCTTCCATCAAAGAACAAGGAAAATGATTGTCAATTGGAGGACCAATTTGCCACCACACTACTTTGTACCGTTTGCAACACATTTCTACTTGGGATTAAATTTGCTGACAATGAAGGAGAGGCAGCATATGGTTTACCATTTCCATCCCAATCTTTGACAAAAAGATTGGGATGACAAGAGGAGCAACAATACATTTTGCAATTGCAACCTAGTGACAATCATTTCATCAGAATAGGAATGTGAGCCGGCTTGTCTCTCACTCAGGATGAACCTATGATTGCTATAATGGTAGCGCACCATAGACTAAGAAGGCAAGGAACCCCAAATCCATCATACTCTTCCAAGGCTAACACTCCAAGACTCAGACATTGCTCACTAAAGAACTCAATGAGAGAGATATAGTTGCAAATGAACCGATGATGAGTTCCTCCTCACGCCTTGTTTATATACTTGTGAAATAATTATGCACCAAAGTTATTAATTACCAAAGAAACTCAAGTTACTAGGCTAAAAGTCAAGTAAAGTCAAAAAGTATAAAGGAATATCCATCCACATGGGCATATTTCACTAAGCATGTGATCTTATCTTGACCCAACCACTAAGTCAAGGATTCCTTCATATGGGCTATCCTTGGACTAAAGAAGAATCCAAAACAAAAAGGCTTGCGGGCCCAAGAGTTCTCAACTCTTTCCTCAAAGCAAAACACCTAGGAATAATACCAAGTCAACACACTAGAATCCAAAATAGTGGTGCTCATCTTTTCCACTTCCTCTAAAGTAAGATCCCCACTATCTTAGCTATAACTAACTTTAGCTAATCATGACTAATGTAGAACCATCCTTTATCTCTATATAAATAATATCTCTCAAGTATTTGTAATACCAAGCTTATTATCATAATACCACACACATGCACAAATGGGTGTTACAAGACAGAGGGAGATGGTGAAAGGAAGAAGTCCAAAGACAAAGAAGTGGATTAAACCCAAAGAAGTGTCGCATATCCAACAACAATGAAAGACCCAAAGACTCAATCCGTGAGGTAAGAAGGCGATGAAGGACAAGACTTTGGAGACCAAGTCCAAAGGAGAGACAAAGTCCAAGAGAGGAGATTCCAAAGAAGTTGAACTCACATTATAGAGTGAGGAGTCTAGGACTAAGACTGAAGGTGAAGATGAAGTCCAACAATCAATTGAGGTAGAAGATGATGAGGTGTTCCATGCGGCAATTGATCATATGGAGGGAGGAGATGGCACTTGCTTAGAGTTTCCCATGGAGGAGATGGACAAAGACCCAAAGAAAGAAGACCATAAGGGAGTAAGCACCAAGAGGTCAATGACAATTGAACTTGCAGGTCCAAACTTAGTGTTTAAGGAAGAAGTAAGCTCGGAAGAAAGGTCATTAAAGTGCAAGTCGGTGAGCTTGTTGGATGTTGAATTCCATAGCCTTGATCTTCATTCTATATGTTTGATCCGAAGTGGATAGTAATCAAAGCAATGCCTTGACAGATTTGAGAAGAATTGTAATGTTGGTAGTATTCTGCATTTATGAGTGCATTGTGAGTTTGATGCAAAGCAATTTTGATCAAGGAAGTTGTGCCTTCAATGGAGGGGTGGAACACAATTCTAAGGTGAAGTTGTTTTGTAGTGAAGTAGCCATCTTTGGAAGAATTTGAATCATCACAATCAAGATTTATTTGGATAGAATTTGATGGCATTGTGATTATGAAGTGTTAATTTGTGACAAGGCTATGAGCAATGCTCGTTACTCTGTTTTGGGTGTAGTTTCTACTTGAGAGGTTAAAGAAGAAATCAAGAAGAACTACATTGTTACCTTTTACTTTGTATTTGACCAATTCTAAATCATATCTCTGCAGGAACAAACTTTAGTTACTTGATAACCGTAAAAGTGATATTTTATGGGTTGTCACATGATTTTTGGCACCGCTGCCGGGGATAAAAATCTTGGATTTGGAAGAATACAAAGCCAAATTTGAAATTGGGTTTATCCGATATGAATGTTTGCATCAAGAGAACAATGGAAAGAGAGAGTTCAAAGACAAACTTTGCATTGTGAAGAAGAAGAACACCGAAGGGGCATATCAAAAGGGGCCAAAAGGAAGAAAGGTGTTGGATTTGCAACTTCTTCACAAAGTTCAAGAAGCCTTGCAAGAACTTGAGCAAAAGAAGCATGAAGTCGGGTGGCAAGGATATTTTGCATCTCCAACTTCCAAGAAGAAGAAAGATGCCAACGTGCAAACATACTCGCTATGACCCGGTACAACGACTTCTCCTAAAGCTGTCAAAGGAAGTCAAGTTTATAAAAAGATTCATTCATGAAAAGACAACACAAATTTTAATGGAAGAAGGGTACCAATATCTCTTACAAATGACCCCTTGGTTGGCTTGTAGGAATTTTCAAGAGCACTCTAAAAATATTGAACCTCTTCCTCCGTATCTAGTGGAAGTTGACACCATCAAGGAAGAAGAATTTGTTGATGAAGACCTCACTTTGAACTTGACTAATTGGAACCCCTAGACTGTCAACATGGCATTAATACTAGCCAATTCCTTGGGTCCATCAAGTTCAATCTTGCCACAATTGATTCCTCAGAGCCAAAGAATGACTTTGTTACTTATCACCCAACACGCCTTCAAGAAGTACAAGGGGACATAACAAGACAAGGATCCCAATGAATTCACCAAAGAATTCAAAGTCATTTCCTTTGCCAACAAGGAACATGACTCTACGGATTGTCTACACATTTTTCCAAGTCTACTCTGAAAGAAAGCTTGGAGCTAGTATACATATGTAAACCAAAAGAGGTTCACACTAGCCAATTAGGCAAACTTGCAAAATAGCTTCTTGGAATAATTCTGGGAAGTTGATTATGATAGAAGTGTCTTTATAGCACTCAATGATTTGGATAGAGGGAAGAAGGAGAAGTTGAAAGACTAGTCTGAGAAGTTCATGGTTATTTTGAACCATGTCCCGAAGCAATTTGGTGTGGTGGGTTACTTTGATGCCCAAGCCATTACCTAGTTTCTTGGAGGACTGTCACCAGAGAGTTGTATCTTTGCTAGGGAGAGGAATGCATTTTCCCTAGACAAGGTCCTCAAACATGTTGCCTGATATGAGGCGGCTCACTCTCACTTTTCTGGTAACCAAAGAAATTGGGAAAAGAAAGGAAAGAAGCCTAAAAGAAGAGCTTCTCATAGCACATCCCTTTCTTTGGTGGGATCCTCCACATCTTCAAGTTCTTCTTTGGAATCCAAGGAAGATTCAAAGCCAAGGAGAATACAAAGATGCGGAGGAAAGAAACCATTGACACCACCAACAAAGAGTGTAATTGAGGTTGATAATAAGCTAGAGACTCTTATCAAAGATTTTGTGGATTTCAAGATCCAAATGATGGGAGCTAAGGACCAAAGAAAGCCTCCTTGATTTGGCAGACCAAATGTATGGTGCATTGCGTGTGGCAAATCAGGCCATGCTAATATGGAGTGTTTGATCCACACTACATTTCTAGTGCAACAAATTGATTGGGTTCCAGGTTGGGACCAAAGTGAGGAAGAAGAGCCAATGTACTAGACCCAAGAGGTATAGCCTCAAGTGAGCACATTGTATCAAGGTCCAAGGGAGTACAATAATAATGCTCCCCTATGAAGACCATTGATGGGCGGCCAAAATAGTCATCAAAATGTTGCATCGAGTGCTTGTTACAATTGTGGCTCTATGGGCCATTGGTCTCCAAATTGCACTAAGTTGAGACGTCAAGTTGGGTATGTTCCACTATGTGGAAATTGTAAAGGATCGGGCCATACTAGAAATCAGTGCCCACAACTACCTAACCCAAAGCCACCGGTGAAGTATGTATAGACCCCAGCTGAGCATGTTGTGCTCCAATCAAAAGGGGATACAAATGTAATTTGTATAACACTTGAGGAAGAGAGACCTCAAGAAGGGAGTCTTGCTTCTGAAGGCAAATGGCCAGACCTCAAAATTTTGAAGGTTGAGACACGCTTGAGTAAGAAGAAGCAAGAACTACTTCTTTGTCTTCATGAAAGTTGAAGAGATTCTGTCCAAAAGCTATTCTTTTTGCAAAGGAGGAAAAGACTCTAGCAAAAGCTAAAGCTAAACCTTTGCAAAAAGAAATTCAACAAGCGGTACACAGAACTCAGGAAATGAGTTTGGAGGAGGATACAAAGATGAAGCCTTCTATGTTTCCAAGGGACATCAGTTCCAAAGTAAAAGATCTAATCCAAGTCAGGGTGGGTAAACCCAAAGAACCTCAGGTCAAGACCACTAGTACTCCGGTCACCATTATGAAGCGTCCTAAAGTCCAACTTGAACAAGGAAAGAGTTTGAACCCAAAGGAGGTTGGGTTAGGAGGACAAAGGTGAAGTTTGGAGAAGTACTCTAATACAACATTGTGGTAGATTTGGCGTCCATGAATGTGAATGTAACATTTAAGCAATTGTAGGAGGACAACAAGTTGTACAAGAAAAAGCTAAGTGCAGCCCTTAAGAAAGTAAGGGCGATGTCAAAAAAGGACTTGCCAACCATTTATCGTATTGAATAGGAGGATCTGGGATCTCCCAAAGTTGATGCAGAGATCACAGGCTGCATGATCATATCCATACCCATTGATTTGGGATCGGGTGTGAATGTCTTGACATAAGACACTGCACATTGGTTGGGGTATACTACGTTTGAACCAACACCCTGAATTTTGAAATTTGCAGATCAAACCATGAGACGGCCTTTGGGCATGCTATCAAATATTATTACAATCATTGGAAGAGTGCCCTTCAAAATGAATTATATCATGTTGCGACTTGTAACCAAGACAGGTTACCCTTTGCTGATTGGCAAACCCTGGTTATACATTGCTCAAGCTATTGTGGATTGGCACCAATAGAAGTTGAGGTTCAAGGACATCTCATCCAAAGACCAAAAGCTTGTGATGGTGAGTTGGACAAAGGAACCTCACCTTGGAGAGACAACTTTGTCAGAAGACAAAGATGAATCCAAAGATTCATCATCTTTGTCTTCAGGTGACTCCAAAGATGAAGTCTAAGTCAATTACTTGGAGTGCTACATGCTCGATGTAGGAGATGAAGATCCATATGACATCGCCTTGGGTGAAAATGACTTGGAAGAAGGAGGTTTGACTACATTTTGACTCAGGTTAAGCCGAGTTGGTCACGTTGAAAGAGTCATTAACCTTGATGACAATCAAGATGTTGTCTTGGCTGAAGGATAAATCTTGAAGATTTCAAAGACAGTTACTTTGGAGAAGTTGGTAAGATATACTGCCCTATTTATAGAGTACCAAAATGTATTTGCCTGGTCAATTGATCAAATGTTGAGTATTTCATACAAAATTGGAGAACATTGGATTGATCAGGTTGAAGGTGCAATTCCGGTTTGGCAAAGACAATATCACTTGAACCCAAAGTACGCTTTCATGTTGTGGTTTGCATAGGCCATAACAAAGTGACTTATCATAGTTTATCTCCATGTTAGGAGGTAGGTTGTATGCTAGATCCAACGGATGAGATGTTGCCATGTGAGAAATCTATGTACATGTATGAGATTGGCCACATGGGTTACAATCTTATCATGTTTGAGGGCTTTGATGAATAAAGATGAGGGCGAGTGGAGAGACAGGTGTGTTTTAGTTTGGACAGTCTCGAGGGGAGAAGGAAGTTGGGAGTGAGAGTTGTAGCAGAGAGGAAGTGTTATAGCATCAAAGGAAGCATTCAAGCATGAAATGTCCCATGCTCTTGATCTTCCACTCCCAAATCCTTTTCTCATCAGGCTTCATATTTTACACCGTGATGACTTACGGGATTGGTTGGTAGCACATTTTGAGGTGGTGTTTGTGGAGTCGATGATGGGGAACCCGGATCCTATCGTCCTTTTGGTGCTTACTTGTGAAAATGTTTGGGACGTGACAATATATGTTCTTCTATAGTTGAGGAATGCCTAAAGTTTTGCTCATAAGCTTCAAGGTGGAGTTGTGGGGTCCATTTGACAAATGTTACAAGACTAAAGGACAAATGTGCAAGAGCTTGGGTCCCAAGAGAGAAGTCTGGAGTTTTTTGACCATTGTGGGAGCTCAAGGAGGAAATTTGGGGAACAAAGGACATGGCTGGAAACAGGAGATGCCAGGCTACAATCTGAAGACATAAATCACACAATTTGAGCTAAGTATAAGAGGGATATGAGCAATTGAGTCAAGGGGGGTTAAATTCATACCCAAGGGCACAAAGTAGTCAATTGAGGGAGCTTCTTGAGACATTTTCCCTATTTGTTAGTGAGATTGGAGAGAAGACAAAGTGCTTATAGTACTGAGCGCAAAAAATTTTAATTTTGGGTCAATCTCAAATCAGATCCAATTGATTGAAGTTGAAGCTTATGGGATGTAAGGTGTTGGAGAAGAGCTAATGATCAGGTTTGGAGTTTTGTTCACTCCTCAAGCTGTGGTTTGAATTTACTTATGAAAATTTCCAGAATTGTTTTTGGTTAGGGTGTGCACTTTTGTGTGAAGGTTTCATGTGAATTATTTAAATCAAGAATTTAGGGTCTTGGATCAAGTATACTTGGGTCTGCAGAGCTCACAACTTAGCCCACCTCAGGAATTGATCCATATCTAGGGATTAGGGTTGGATTATGCCATCAAACTTTGTAGAGTGTTAAACAAGAGCACAACCAACTACTGTGGAAATTTTGTTGGCTTTGGACTCATAGAGATTAGGATCTGATGCAACCAATTTTGTTGAAAAGACTGTCATAAACTCAGAGAAGCATTTCTTTCTTCAATCCTAATTGAGTGTCAATTCTCTCACTTTGTGACTATGATTGAGAGTGAATATTTCCAGAGTGGTTTGTGAGGATCAAGTGTACATCTGGTTTAGTAATAGGGGGAAAGTTGGCAAGAACCAGGGGCAAAAACCCTAAAATAGGGATTTCGAAATTAGGGTGAAAGTTGTGAAACATCTGGCCAACTTTGGGAGCTTATCAAGAGATCTGTAGTGATCTGATTGAGGCCTATTTTATGTTGTTGGAAAGCTTATCTCACAGGCTTTCTATTGCATTTGCAAACTCTTGAATCCAAGCTACAAAATAAAATTTATGGCTATATGAGCAGCATAGAGTTTTCCCCATCAAGAATGCATAAGAATTCTCCACTTGGAGTAGAATATTGTTGAGATCTGAAGTTCAGATTGGAGGCAGCCTGGAGTACAGGTTGAAATGAGCTTGATGATAGAGCAAGAAGGCTCTGAAGTTCTTTTCCGACAAAAAGCACAGAGAATTGTTGTCGTATTCTTGTGATTGGATCCTCTTTGTGCTTGTTTGCTTGTTTATGCGCCCAATGGGTTTGGATTGGTATGTAGGCATTGCGCTTAGGTTATTTCCTTCTAGGAGTGTTGTGTATTTCTCTTTGGAAATGCTGGAAGTGCTGACTAGCAGACTAGGAGTGCATGTTTTGATGACATGTTAGGTTGCCCGTCACTACCCTTCCCAATATCAAAAATACTAGTTACAAGAGAGAGGAGGGTTCCGGCGGTTAGGTAACACGTGTGTTCAGACAAGTAGTTACGGGTCTACCTACATCCTCTGATCTATAGTCCCCACGGCTAGGCACCCTGTGTGTTCCCGGAGAGAGAAAAGAAAAGTACGACAATGCGCTCTTGGTCAAAGATGAAATTGATAAGTACTTAGGGGCCGGAATAATCTTTCTTGTCTTTAGCAGTGAGTGGATTTCCCCCATTGTCATTGTCCCAAAGAAGACCGAGAAGATTCAAGTGTGCCAAGATTTTTGCAAATTAAATGCAATTACTTGGAAGGATCATCATCCTTTGCCTTTCATTGATACAATTTTGGACCAAGTAGTTGGTCATCCTTGTTACAATTTTCTCAATGGATTTTCAAGTTACAATCAAGTATCCATCCAAGAAGAAGGTAAGGACAAAACTACATTCACTATCAATTGGGACCCTCTTGCTTACAATCAAAATGCCCTTTGGGTTGTGTAATGCTCCCGCTACTTTCCAACGGATGATGAATGCAATCTTCAAACACTTTCTGCTCAAATTTGTGGAAGTCTTCATTGATGATTTTTTTGTGTTCGGCAAAGAGAAGTAGATTTGGACTACCTTCACCAAACTTTTGAAAGATTTCATTTTGTTGGCTTGTCATTACACGCGGAGAAATGTTTCTTTGCAATGAAGGAGGGTATTCTTCTAGGGCATTGGGTGTCAAGTTGACATATGAAGTCAATGTCAAGAAGGTGAAAGTCATCTCAGCTTTGGAATCCTCTAAAAAAATTTAGGAGGATTTTGCTCTACAACATTTGGTCAAGAAGGGGATTTGTCTAGGCAAATTGCAAGATAGATCTTGTTGTTACAAGAGTTCACATACACGGTACAAGTAAGGAAGGGAGTTTTGCATTCAAATATGGACTTCCTATCTAGGTTGGAAACTCAAGACCAAGACTTGGAAGTCAATGATTGGTTCTGATGAAGAGTTATACCATTTAATGGCAATGCAAAGTACAAGGTATGCAGCAGAATATCATTATCTTCATACTTGCCATTGTCCTAAGGAGTTGGACCTAGAGAAGAGGGCAGTCTTCTTGAGGAAGATGGTACCATACCAGCTAAAACACAACACTTTATCTAAGATGGGCAGAGACAAAGTACTTTGGAGATTCTTAGAGGCATATGAAGTCAAATGAGTAATTGAGTCCTTACACTCAGAAGCATTGGGAGGACACTATGCTTTGAAGAATATTGTAAAGAAGATTTTTTCATTGGAGAATTGTTGGCCTACAATGTATAAGGATACTCATGCCTACATACAAAGTTGTGATGCTTGTCAATGAACAAGAAAGCCAACGGCTACTTCCCAATGGCATTTGAGACCAATTTTGCCATTGGCTCTATTTGAGAAATGAGGTATTGATTTTGTGGGTCCAATTCAACCAATGACCTGATTCACAAGGAAAAGATACATCTTAGTGTGCATTGATTATGCTACCAAGATGGTAGAAGCCAAGGCAACTCGGAGAGATGATGCGGACATAGTTGCAAATTTTTTCTTCCAAAATACATTTCACATTATAGATGTCCTCTGGAATTGGTCAATGATCAAGGAACTCGTTTTTTGAACTCCATGGTTGAAGCGTTAACCAAGTACTTTTAAATAAAACATTGGAAGATGACTCCTTACAATCAAATATGGAATGGACTAACAGAGAAGACCAATGGATTGTTATGTAAAATTTCAAATAAGATGATAGTCCATTATGCCTACCATTGGGACACAAACTTACTTGCAGCTTTGTGGGCATACAAAATGACTGAGAAGATAAAAACAAAAAAGCTCCATATTCTTGTCACATGGATTGCATCCCATACTACCAATTGAATTTGAAGAACCAACATATCAAATTCTCTATGAAGAACAATTGTTGAAGGAAGAAAGCCATGATCTTTGGATCCATCAACTTATGTGGTTAGGGGAGAAAAAGAGACAATGCAATGAAAACCACAAAGAATTGCAAGAATAGAGGAAAGTTAGGCACGATAAGAAAATCAAGCATGTTGTTGTTCAAGGGAGTGATTTGGTGTTGTTATATGACAATAACTGAATTTTATTTCCAGGAAAGCTGCATTTAAGGTGGATGGGGCTATGCCATGCCATGCACATTTATGACAATAGCTTTATTCATAGTGTAGACCTGGAGAGAAATCCCTTTGCCACTTGTGTGAATAGGTGGAGAGTTAGAAAATATTGGACCTTAGACCCGTCCTTGTATAAAGAACCTACTATTGGTGTTTGCGAAGGCACTCACATTTGAGGGAGGGGTATGTGGCACCCACATTTTTTGTCTTGACAAGTTTTGAAGAAGAAGTGTATTGAGGAAGCCAAATTACAAAGAAAAGAATGGACTTATGTGTCTTTGGAGTAAACCCAAAGAAGCCAATCTTGGGTCAAGGATTGAAAGTACTCGAAAGGAGTTACAAAGAGACAAATCCAAAGAAGGGCATCTTTGGAACAAGAAGTGAAGGCCGATACAAAGAAAATGTAACAACCTTTCTATAGCCAAGAATGTACACTTGAAGATGGAGGCAAGAGAAGAATACGTTGATAGTGACAAGAAACAAACACGCAGAAGAAGTGGGAGTCAATTTTGAAATCCATTGAAGAATGACTGCACTTCAAGGTACTATAAAATTACAATTCCATAGGGGGAAATCAAACATGTCAAGAAGATACATTGTCCCTTTGATTAGTCATCCTACAGTAATGCATGTCAAGAAGCTGATTGAGAGTGAAATTCTCTAAAGTCTAGAAGAGGTTAGAGTGTCACATCCAAGAGAGGGGATTATCTTCCAGTGCCAAAGAACTAGTGAGCAGATCATGGCAAAGAAGAATAAGAACACACTCGGAGTGAGGAGTTTTGCAATTTGGCAATTAGATGTCATAGCTAGGATCAAGTCTTGAATAAACTTTGGATCACATTCCTAGCATGGAGCTAGAATGTTAGTTTTCAAGGTGTCATGGCAGAGATACCTGCAATAATTGTGAGGACAGCTCCAAAGTTATGGGGAAGAGAGGAAATCCAGCTTGATGGACTGAGTCGGATTGGAAATTGGTACTGGGGAAGGAAGTAGGAGATTGTGACAACCCGGCAAATATCACTTTTGCGGTAATCAGGTAAGTAAAGTTCATTCCCGTAGAGATACAAGTCAGAATTGGTCAAATACAAAGCAAAGTAACAATGTAGTTCTTCTTGAGTTCTTCTTTAGTCTCTCAGGTAGAAACCACACCCAGAAGAGAATAACAAGCACTGACTCGCAGTCTTGTCACAAATTAACACTCCTTAATCACAACTCCATCAAATCTTTCCAAACAATCTTGATTTGTGATGATTCAGGCTCTCCCAAAAACGGCACTTCACTGCAAAACAACTTTGCCTCAGAATTGTGTTCCACCCCTCCACTGAAGGCACAACTTCCTCGATCAAAATTGCTTCACATCTTCTGACAAAGTACAAAGACAATGCAGAAGATGAAGAAGACTTTGATGGGGTGGAGTATTTATTGTAGATTATGAGTCCGTTGTTGGCACTATTGAATAAGCAAAAGAAGTTGATCCAGAAAGATCATATGGAGGTGAAGAATGAGTTACAAGTGATGAAGTATTTGTTGGACAAAACAAGGGAATTGAAGGAGGTTGTAACTCAAAGGGAAGAAAAAGCTGAAGAACTTTGAGTGTAGGTAGTCTTGAAGAAGAAGAATTTAGAGAACTTGCAAGAGAGTTTTGAGAAGCATGGAAGAGGGATGCATAGTCAAGCCAAAGAGTTGAAAGAGCAGAAAGCATTGGTGGAGAAGATGAAAGGTGAAGTCAGCAAAGTTTGCATTGAAAGCATACGTGTGAAGGCAATGGCGGCTGTGATGGAGCAAGAGTTAGAGAGCCTAAAGAAGAGTGCAGCTGGGAAGGATCAAGCATGGCAAAGGGAGTTAGCAATCCGACACCAAGAGGAGAAAAGATTCCAAAGTTTGGTAAGAAGTGCTGAGATGCAGAGTGCTCAATATGCAGAGGAAAAGACAATGCTTACAGCCAAGTACATAGATGAGTTGAAGATGTAGAGAGAAGAGTTGAAGGCAGAACAATCTTGTGGGTATGCCTTAGAGTCAATAAGAGAAGCTGTTGGGAGATTGAGAGCAATGTTGAGCAAGAGTTTGAAGGAAAGTTGGAGGAAGCAAGACTGCATGAATTGAAGTAGCTAGTGCAAGAGATAAGGAAGAGGAGAGAGAAAGATATGGATATGAACACTCTCTTGATTCATTTGAGGGAACAAGTAGATAAAAAAATAATTGAGGTAGGAAACAATGTAAGTCTCAAATTAGACTTAGTAAATTTAGAGTTAGAGAGACTTTGGAGTAGTATGAAGGACGATAAGAAGTTCTAAGTAGCAAAAGCACAAGTGCAGGTGTCTTCGGATCAATTACCTTAGACATTAAAGAAGAGTGGGTTGGGAGAAAAAAAAGATAGAGAAGTTACACATTAGTGAAATTTTAGGTCAAAGTGAAGAAGTAGTAGAATTGGAAAGGAGGAGAAGTGATAGGAGGATCATTGGGTTTGGAAGGCAAAGTTGAGGTAGACATTGGATGAGATTAGAAACAGATTTGAGATATGAAGAGGCAGATATGAAGAGGTGTATTGTCATTTCAAATCTACAGGTTTGTAGAGTTGTTGTAGAATGGTATTTTTGTTAGAAACTGTTGATTGCTCTACTATTTAAAGGAGGTATTTTCAATGTGTTGTTATTCAATATTTATAATTTTTGAAGACATATAAAGCAAAGGGTTCTTTTCTTAGTGCTTGTTGCTTGCGCTTAATTCAGAGTATCAAGTTTGTGTTTGTGTTTGTGGGTGTTTGGAGAAATTCAAAGTGCAAGTTAGTGAGCTTGTTGGATGTTGGATGTTGGATGTTGGATTTTGCGGCCTTGATCTTCATTCTATGTGTTTAATCCTAAGTGGATAGCAATCAAAGCAATGTCTTGACAAATCTGAGAGGAATTGTAGTGTTGGTAGTGTTCTGCATTTGTGAGTGCATTGTGAGTTTGATGCAAAGCAATTTTGATCAAGGAAGTGCCTTAAGTGGAGGGGTGCCACACAATTCCGAGGTAAAGTCATTTTGGAGTGAAATAACCACCTTTGGAAGAATCTGAATCATCACAATCAAGATTTATTTGGACAGAATTTGATTGCATTGTGATTATGGAGTGTTAATTTGTGATGAGGCTGTGAGCAGTGCTTGCTACTCTCTTCTGGGTGTAGTCTCTACTTGAGAGGTTAAAGAAGAAATCAAGAAGAACTACATTGTTACTTTTACTTCATATTTGGCAAATTCTGAACCGTATCTCTGTGTGAACAAACTTAACTTACCTAATTGCCGCAAAAGTGATATTTGATGGGTTATCACAGACATCAAGTGGTTACATCTCCACTTGTGGGTATTTTGGGTAGTTCTTTATCTTGGATTTGGAGTGATATGGAGGTGCATTGCATGATTCCATGTGAAGGAGATTGCAAATTTAGAGAAATTGGTATGGATTGAGGGTTCATGAGTTTTTTATTGATTGACTGGCAAGGATTGAAATGGAAGGGTTTGAGGGTTCAAGATTAATTGATCAATATGGATTGATTGAGAAAAGGATTTTAGGATTTTAGGAAAAAGGATTTGGGGGCATGAAGTTCTAAATTGATTTGATGGGATGATTGGAGAGAGTGGTTTTGATAGAAGAGGTTCTTGATGGGCAGTGCAAGGAATTTAGAATGGGTGTTGACAAGAAGGATTTAGATCAACAAAGGTAGAAAGGAGAATTTCAAGAGTTTTTGATAAATTGACAAGGAAGGAAGGTTTTCAAGAATTCTACATCAATTGGCAAGGAATTGAGAGGTTGGAGGATTCTATGAGTTCTTTTGTTTGGGATTGACATGAGGAATGTTTGTTAAAAATTGTTGATAATAAGGAAGGAGTTTTCAAGATTGATAGGAAGTGAGGGAAGAGACATTATACTTTATTCATTGTGAAGAAATCTATACTTTGTAAACTTCTTTGAGTTAGTTCAATGAGAGACTCTATAGGAGGTTGTAATACTGTCACAATCAGAAAAAATCTATTCGGACTTCTTTATTAAAGAGAAGATATGTTGTAAGATGGTAGCCTAAATTTGATGTTGAAATTGTGTTGTCTCTTGAGAGAGGACACTACAAACAACAAGGAATAATCCTAGGGGTACAAAGGCATAAAGAGAGGGTCAGTATACTTTGTGATGGGTTTAGAATAGATACTACAAAAGTTACTTTTGGTAACAAAATTGGCTATGAGACAGAACTCGAAATACTCAATCATGTTTATGATATAAGACTGATGAGATATATTATGGAGCATATTAGGACCTCTGACTTGTGCAAAAGATCAGACATACTGTACCTTGTCTTGACTTCTGTAATTACAGATTTCCAAAACCCACTGATATTGTAATAAGAGACCTCATAAAAGGTATTCATGAGGTGGCTCAGTGGCTCTAAAGCTTGATGGTGTACGATCCTTCCTCGTATGCTACAATGAAAGAGTGTATAGCATATCTGCCAAAGGGCAAGAAAAACTAATCAGACTGTATGCTTGTGGCCAGTCTTCTTAACGTTCTTGGCACAGAATACGAAAACAACATATATGTTGACCACATATATGTTTATCGCTAGAGAGTATAATACCACAGCTCAACGGCTAGAGCAAAGAGTGAGTATAATACCAGAGACATGTTTGTCGATCCCTTGGTGAGAGACTTGCTGTAGCTAAGAAGCATTTCATGTTTAAAACTTGAGAAATGCTCTAGGTATTATCAAAGAGAAGATATGTTGTATACTAAACATATCAAATACTAAACAAAAAGATACGGGAAGAAAGATATGACGGTATAATATACACTCATGCACTGTCTTACTTCCACCCGGTTATAAGATTAGATCTTTCTCTACAGCCGAGGGCTTCTGATGGCATACAGTCATACAGTCATAATATTAACTCGGGACTTGGAATATCCTCAAAAGTAAAAAGTCTGTAGATAACGCTATATCAGAATTTATAATAAGCCCCAATGGGACTGTAACTCTATAGAGAGAAAGAAACGATAAGTCTATCCAAACTCTATTAAAGTCGTAGAAAGAATTGAGAAACTAGCAAGAGAAAAACAGAAAATGCTTTCAGTACTCAAGGGCTTAACAGTATCTATGATGATGTCTTATCACAATCATGTAGAAAGAGATTTGTTAAAACAAGGAACTGGCCATCTATTACATATTGGATCGGGATTTGGTGGAGACCCGGCAAAGTGGAGTCACTATACCACTATTACATATGTCAAACCTTCTCATGTCTATATTAAAGACCTCAAAAGAAGACTTGGAGACAACGTCAAAATAGTAACCAGAATATAGACAAAAATAGAACACGTAAGAGGATTTGACAAGTCTATAACAACAATATCGTGCTTCTCTGTATGACACTCATAGATATGTACAAGCTTATTAGAATTATTCAGAGAGTATACTCTGACAGTCGTACTTGCACATTTTTGTGTGCGGTGATGTCCAAAAGAGCATTATAGAGTTTCTTAGCATGAAATATAACCAGGAGTACGGATACGTACTCCTTGTTACTCCTTGTAGAGTACGTATGTAGAGCATACACGATTAGACTCATAGACAATGACAGCATGTACGTACATATCCTTGGCACAATTGTACTAGATCAGACAGAAAGACTGGTAGATGTTGATAATATCATCACACGAAATGGAAGCAATAGAATTTAAGCTGGAAAAAGAAGACAAATTAAACAAGAACAGATTTATGTCATCTGATGAGAGTCTGTTATGAGCATCTGCGCCTCTATGTATGAGTCTACAGTAATGAGAAAGTGAATAATACTATCACTGATTTTTGAACAGCTTTTAAAGTCTCTGCCCACTTCGTACGAGTAGTATCATAGCCATGGATACCAAACGAAAAACAGTAATATTGACACGCATGTACACAAAAAAGACTACACATGCACCATCCAACTCTGTACAGATCGCACGTTCACAAAATGTGACAAAATGACAAAATGTCAAAGACCTAGGTACATCATATGCAATTGCGTATACTCCAGAGAATACCTCGTCTAAGGAGAAAATCAAATATTGTGCGTCTCGAACTGTGAATAGAAACATGCTCATAGCAGTTGAACTTGTTAAAGGAGCTGCATACCAACAGCAGTGTTACCAATATCAACAATTTTGACTTTGAGTCCCTTATCATAAGGCCGTTTGACAAGTTCCTGGATGAAAGGACTGTAAAAAAGCACCAAGAAAAAGAGCAATCCCTTTGACAGTCCTAGATATGTTACACAGTCTTCAAGGGGCTTCTAAATATCTTAAAGTCAGAAAGGACAACCGCATAAAAAAATGAAGGATGGGAAGACCCCATCAAGCTGTACAAGGGAGAGATGAAAAAGGTAAAATGGGGCTAAGCCCCAATAGAGTCTATGTGAGAAAATCTGCCCCACTGCACCTAAGATATCCGAGCTATGCAAGTCGTGTGGTCTACAAACGACTGGAGCATCCAAAGAAGCATCACCTAGTGTGATTGCTCTCCTATGGATTGCATCAACCACTGCCCTTTGTAGAGCAATGGACACATGCTGTCTAAAATATGCTACAAAGTATGAGAGTGAGAGAGGTACCCCGTAGCGCCCAACATGATAAGCTTTCATGCACTCCCTAAAAAATGTGTCGAATGCCATGTCCATTGCTCCATATAACTCCAAGGCTAAAGGAACAAAGAGGTGGCCTCACTACATGCCTCTATACTTGGAGACCTTGCAACCTGCTGCTGTGCTTGCCGCCCATCCAGGAGGATGTGTAATCATTCCCTCCAAAATTGTATCTTGCGTAGGGTTTGTAAACACAACATCCGCTATTGTCACCTAATCAACTTGGACCAAGTATAAGTCTGCCCTAACACATGTCATCTGCAAGGCATACAAATGCTCCATCCAAGCCAAGTATCCACGCTCTCGTGCCATAGCAAACACTATGTCCCTAATAGCATCAAGGGTAGTTATCCTTTGTCCTCCAAAAGGACACCATGTCACATGGACCATTGTTGCATCTAGTGTAGAACCACACTCACAAGTGAGTAATGAAGATGCAGATGGTAGACCAAACCTAGGCAAAACCTCATCACTATAGATAAAGTAGCTAGTGCAAGTTGGAATGCCCTAATGCATGGTCAAGCTAGGATCCAAGAGCTTGCACCCTTGCTAGAGCAAGACAAAGATGTGCTCTAGTAGCTTGAGGAATGGATGAGTCAACTAAGAGAGAATGTAGAGTATGCTCACACTATTACTCCATCAAGAAAGACTATAAACCTCTAGTCCAATCTGACAATAGTGAAGCAAAAGATGGAAATTCCTCTTGTGCCCATGGGGATAGACTATCTCTTGTTTGCCACAATAATATCTGGAGAGAAAAGGATCTTCTCTCCACCTCTATCACATAAGTCTCCAAGACCGGCCTATCAACAACCACAAAATGAGAGGAAATAGGAGCCATGAGAGCCTAATTGCCCAAAAATGCTATAGGTGCAGTCTCCTCCAAAGATAGCAAGCCAACCCCTCCACACAAGATTGATAGAGCCATCTATCTATGTGCCAAATCTCTTATCACACACTCAAATGTCCCCGGTCCAATGATATCACCAAAGACTCCCATAATCCTCCTATCAAAGGCTCTCAAACATGATAGGAATGATGAGGAGGGAGGAACTATAAGTATGAGGTAGGATGGTCGATGAGCAATACTAGAGGAGAGTATACCAAATGCCACATGCGGATCTCCTAATAACAAAATGTCATCCGCATAGAGAACATCCTCTGCAAGGGCAAGGTCTAAGAAGCATGTGGTAAGATCCTTGCCACCTACGGATCTCCTAGTAACATAATGTTATCCACATGGAGAACATCCTCTGCAAAGGCAGCATCTAAGAAGCATGTGACAAAATCCTTGGATGTTACTAGCACTCCAAGAACATGTAGTCCATCTATAGATGTATACATCCCTTTGGAAGCTCAAGGTGTGGAAGAATACCTAAAGGGGACCATGCCCTACACTTTGAGACCTTGACTCTCAAGCCTACTAGATGTAACTTGGTAGTCAATTGGTCAAAGGCCTGCTTAATCTGATCTACAAGGCCCATGATGTGTGTATCATTTGCCAAGGAGAGAAATACATAACCTAGCATGGCCAAAGTAGTAGATAGGAGAGCTGTAAAGTGAGCCATGGCAAATAAGGGTCCCCCTAAAGGATCTCCCTAGTGTGTACCCATAGTTGACTCCAAGATGGTGACTTCTTCTTGTGAACCACAGTGCTAGTAGTAAAGGGAAGCAAGAGAGCCATAAAAAGACCACACAAAAGGAATAAGACTTGCCAAAGATCCACTAGCCTCCCTAAACTCTCTAAAGATGAATGCCATGAGATGCTATTAAAAGCATTTTCAACATCCACTTGTAGGATGACCCACTCCGGATGGATATTTAGGAGTGCTCCAATGCTTAGAGATATAGCCTCACATCCTCTAGATGTAGCTACTTCAAATTGATATTGACTAAGGTGTTGTCAAAAGTGAGAATGATGCTGAAGGATAGTGGTATGACTGACCAAATGCAAAAAGATCTCTCCAATAGCAATCGGTCTAATGCTTCTCGTATCCTTCTCCATCACAAGAAGTTGACTAGTACCTAACACCCAACTAACAGACATAGGAATATCTCCTCTTGCTATTGTTGCAACCACCTAAGACAACTCGGTAAAACCACTAGAAGTATCATCTGCTTGAAAGCAATCTTTAAGGTGCTCATAAACCATCCCTAACAAGCCTTCTAAGGAAAGCCAGGGGCAATGCCCAATGCTTGTGCAAAAAGTGACCTATCAAGACATAAAGGCTGCTCAAGCTGATCATCTAAGACCTCTAGTGGTAGTCCATATGTTGCCATAGGATGTAGTGAGCATAGACAAGAGATAGTCTCATCAGTAGGACTTGCCATAAACAAAGGATGTAGCGCTCATGCTGCTCTACTAAAGTCTCCCGCCTGACCCAATGTCCTACACAATCATAATTGAGTGGACTCTGTGGTATCTTTAGGTGAAACATATCTTCTAAAACATGTAGCCCTAATAGACTCCTCCTGAAGGCCACCCAATCCCCCACTCAAAATTGATGAAATCTAGCAGCCACCTCTGTATGCCTTGCATGTCTCCCTCTAGCATAACAAGGGAGTAAGAGGAATAGGAAGCATGATAACTCGTCCAAGGAATCATGTGCCAAACAATCAAGTGGTAGGAAAAAAGCCTATCTAGCACCATCATGGAGTGTGCGGGGTAGCCTATGGAATAAATGTGGACATGGAAAACTAGTCTCAAATAGCCCCAAAATGCAACCCGCCTAAGAAGCTAACCACTCCCATGGCTCAATTAATATCCTTGGAACGATCAACAATAGAATAGAAGAAGCGTGCATAATCCCAAGTGTCACTATTGTTGATGTGGTCACTTGCCTCATGTGGGCATCCCAAGTGGTCCAATCATAGTCCTTGTGCATCCTTCCAACATGGGTCATTACTCCTTGCAAGGTAAAGCGTTGATGACACAATGAGCATGGTGTATCTTGAGCCGCTCTAAGCGGCCCCACACGGGGAGGTGTAGCCATGGCTAGCACAAGAATAATGATAGTAATACATGATGCTCCTCTTGATATCTCCACATACTTGCAAAACCACAATCCCTCACATCCCAACTCACATAAGAAAATACAATCTCTCCAAACCTTAAAAACTATAAACTCTCATAACTTTCAATTTCTATCTCTAAAATTTTCCAACTAAATTCTCATGGAACTTAATCATGAAAACCAAGAGATTAGAACTGAAAATTCCCAACCCATCCCTCTCAATATGTAATGATCACTCTCAACCCTAAAAACCTAAAAATCCTTATAGCTTTCTACTCAATTCTCCATAGTCTTCAATCTAAGTACCAATGGAACCAAACTGTAATACTCCGAGGACAAGAGAAGAGAGAAAACACAGATTGCACACTCAAACAATCGATGCCCCAAGGGAGCACCTTCTCTTTATTATATAGACAAAGAGGATCTCCGCCAAGAAAGCTCCACCATAGGATTAGGGACACAGATAGGTGACATGTCAGAAAGCTCGACCCTTGGATTACTTACTTGGATGGGTGACATGTCTGGTCTAGGTCCTATCTGGTTGGTCAAACAAGCTTTGACCAAAGGGAATCTTTTAGAGAATCTTCCTATGCAAATCTCAAAATCACGTAAGGTATGGTTGGAAAGCTCTTGATGAGACTAAGCAGGGGGGAGAAAAGGCCAGCCTTTCTTCCATTGGAGGGGGACAATTGCACATTTTCGAGGCCTAATTCATCCGTTTAGGCCTCCGAAATTGCCTTCAAAGATTTCAGGTATATTTTGGTTCCTACTCTATTAGTAGAAGTCCCCTTTTGGTGAAACCTCTTTCTGATCTGTTTAGTCCATCATGTGTAACATCCTTCCAGATGTTACCAAACCAATTCTCACCTTTAAATCATATGTCTAGCTATTGGTTCTAAGGTTCTCAAGTCTATTTTGGTTTCTGCCCTATTTGTAGAAGTACTCTTTTGGTGATATTCCTATCTTATCTATTTTGACCATCATGTATAACATCATTCTAGATGTTACCAAACCAAATTTCACATCTAGATCATATGGCTAGCTCTTGGTATTACACAAACTCAAAAAATGAACAGAATCAATTATTCACTCAAGTGTTATATGCAAGAGAGCCCTCAGAAAGTACAGATCTCTCCTCTCACAACTCTCCCTCTCTTCTCCCGTCTCCACTCTCTCCTGAACGACCCAAACTCATATATGTTTAAAGAATATCTTAAAGTGACAATGTATAGATGTCACAAATATTAGAGTTGAAAATAGCAAGTCGTCATTGTCATCTACTAGAATGTATGAATCAATGCATGTATCAACTTAGAATGTATATATCTACAAACCAACCTAAGCAAGGAAGACCAAAAAATACTAGACTCCACATTCCTAAAAGAGATTGTAGAAAGTCTGTATGCAAATAACAATGGAAAATTTGTAATAAAAGGCCAAGTACAAAAACTAGCATCACTCTAGTAGCAAAAAGCTCATAAAAATAGTTTCATCTTTTACATATATTCCCACCATTCCATATATCCATTCCCACCACATAGTCTTATGTTTTCTTTTGATAGCATTTGCATATCGGCTTCATAGAAATGATCAACAACCACTCACTTGTTTTCAAATTCTTCAAATATAAGTTTTGTAAGAAGATATATGTTCACGTTGTCGTGTTGTGGTTTGTGTAGCCTGTAAAAAGTGACTTATCATAGTTTATCTCCACGTTAGTGGGGTAGGTTGTATGCTAGATCCAACGGATGAGATGTTGCCATGTGAGCCATCTATGTACATGTATGTGATTGGCCACGTGGGTTACAATCTTATCATGTTTGAGGGCTCTGATGAATAAAGATGAGGGCGAGTAGAGAGACGGGTGTGTTTTAGTTTGAAGAGTCTCAAGGAGAGATGGAAGTTGGGAGAGAATTGTAGCAAAGAGCGAGTGTTAGAGCATCGGACAAAGCGTTCGAGCATCAGAGGAAGCGTTTGAGCGTGAGATGTCCCATGCTCTTGATCTGCCACTCCCAAATCCTTTTCTCATCAGGCTTCAGATTTTACACCGTGACAACTTACGGGATTGGTTGGTAGCACGTTTCGGGGTGGTGTTTGTGGAGTCGGTGATGGGAAACCCAGATCCTATCGTCCTTCCGGTGCTTACTTATAAGAATGTCTGGGACTTGACAATTTATGTCCTTCTATAGTTGGGGAATGCCTAAAAATTTTCTCATAAGCTTCAAGGTGGAGTTGTGGGGTCCATTTATCAAAAAGTAAAAAGAGTAAAGGACAAATGTGCAAGAGCTTGGGTCTCAAGAGGAAAGTTGGGGAGTTTTTCGACCATCAGGAAAGTTTGGTGAGGCCATTTGAGGAATGGAGGAGACGGTTGGAAAGAGGAGATGACATACTAAAATTTTCAGACAGAAATCACTCAATATAAGCTAAGTATGAGAGGGATATGATCAATTGAGTGAAAGGGGGTTGAATTGATACCCAGGAGCACAAAGTAGTCAATTGAGGGAGCTTCTTGAAACCTTTTTACTATCTGTCAGTGGGATTGGAGATAAGAAAATGTTTTTACAGTACCGAGTGCAATAAATTCTAGTTTTGGGTCAATCTCAAATCAGATCCAATTGATTGAAGTTGAAGCTTATGGGATGTAAGGTGTTGGAGAAGAGCTAATGATCAGGTTTGGAGTTTTGGTCACTCCCCAAGTTGTAGTTCGAATTTCCTCATGAAAATTTACAGAGTTGTTGGTGGATAGGTTTAGCTCCTTTGTGTGAAAGTTTCATGTGAATTCTTCAAATAGAGAAATCAGGGTCTTGGATCAAGTATACTTGGGTCTATAGAGCTCACAAGTTAGCCCAGCTCAGGAATTGATCCACATCTAAAGATTGGAGTTGGATTAGGCTACGAAAATTTGCAAGAGGTTAAAGAAAAGAAAACCCAGCTACTGTAAAAAATTTGGGTGGTTTTAGATCTGTGCAAAGTGAGATCTGATGCAAAACATCCTGCTGAAAATACTGTCATAAGCTCGGTAGAGCAAATTTTCCTTTCATCTTGATTGGATATAAAGTCTCATGTTCTGTGACTATGATTGAGAGTTTCAGGTTGCAAGAGTGTTTTTGAGGATCAAGTGTATTTCTGGATCAGAAATTTGGGGAAAATTTGCCAAGAACCAGGAGCAAACCCTAAAAAGAAGATTTTGAAATTAGGGTGAAGTAAAAAAAAACCCAGGCCAACTTTGAGAGATTTTCAGGAGAGTTTTAGTGATCTGATTGAAGTGTAATTTATATCATTGGAAAGCCTATCTTACAGGCTTTCCATTGAATCCTAGATCTTTTGAATCCAAGCTATGTAGAAATAGTTACTTGCATATGAGCTACGCAGAGTTTTCCCCATCAAAAAGACATAGAAAATCCCCACATGAAGTATGAATTTGTTGAGATTTGAAGTACATATGGGAGGAGACTTGGAGTACAGTTTGGAATGAGCTTGATGACAGAGCACAAAGGCTCTGAAGCTCTTTCCCAACAAAAAGTATAGAGAGTTGTTGCCTTTTTCTTGTGGTTGGATCCTCTCTGTACTTGTATGCCTGTTTGTATGCCCAGTTGGCTTGGATTGGTGTGCAGGCATTGCGCTCAGATTATTTCCCTCTAGTAGTGCTGTGTATTTCTCCTTGGTTATGTTGGAAGTGATGACCAACAGACCAGGAGTGCGTGTTGTGATGACAGGTCCGGTTGCCCGGTACTATCCTTCCCGATAGCAAAAATATTAGTCATGAGAAAGGAGGGTTCCGGCAATAAGGGTCACATGCGTGTTTTGTTGAGTCATTACGGGTTTACCTCTAGCCTCTGATCTGTAGTCTCCACAGCTAGGTACCCTGTGTGTTCCCAGAGAGAGAAAATGAAAGTACAACAACGTCCACCACATTCTTAATAGGTTGCAACATGGTTTTAGCAGATGATTTCTTTTTTCTTTTTTTTTTGCATCAAAATATTTTAAGATTAATAGATTTCTTGAACAAAGGGTGTTCCAATGTATTTCAAATGTTGTGTTTGAAATGAATGAAGGATTGGGAAGTAATTGGATTAAATTAGCAGTTATAGCCAAACAAACCCCATGTCTATTTAGCAAGGATTCTGGTCTTTTGTAGTTGGAAGCTAAACTCAATGACTATAGATGGAGGTGAAGCTCAATGAACTTTAGAAGTCAATACAAAAACCCTCATAAAGCTTTGGAGGTTGTTGTTAGTAGTCTGACTAGAAAACTACTCTAGAAAGAAGAATATCATAAGGCCACAAAATTTATTAACAGCCAAGTGGAAGGGGAGTAGTATGGCTATAGGAAGGAGAAGGAAGCATAGATTGATTGAAGGAGGAATTGGAGAATGCAATGTTGATGATCCTAGATTTTAAAAAAAGCAAAATAAAGCAATCAAGCTTGCGGTTGTCAAGAATCTTGAGAGCATGGTGGTGGATGTTGCTTTGAGAGAGAAGGTAGTGTTATAAAGAAAATCCTTCAAAAGTGACTCTCCCATCACTTAGAGAAATGGAAAGACTTGTGTGTAATAAAATAAAAGAAATTATTGACTAATATGGAAACTCTCTTTCCATGTCAAATTGAAGGAGCTTAGGAAGATATGGAGTAAGTTAGTGAAGTAAACACTAAAGGGGAAGAAGTAGGAAGAAATAGCAATAACATCATTAGGATTAAGTGTAAGACAATAGAGATTAGAGAGAATTTGAAGTTAGCATTAGCATAACTCTATGAGAAGACAGACCAGTTGGTAGAATGTGTGAAGAACTATCAACGTAATTAGGAGAATCGGAAAGCCAAGCTAGTTTTCCTTAGGAGTAGGACACTATACTTTGGAGTTGGCAATTATCCTTGGAGGAGGTTCAGTAGGTTTACATATGTACAGATGCACCAATTGGAGAGCGAGTACATTGTGTTGCAAAAGTATATAAGTTGAACATTTGAAGTGCCACTTTTTCCAGTCAGAAGGTGAATAAAGGAGAGAGCATGCACTCTTTTTCATTTTTCTTAACTCTTGTGCAAGTGTTCTTTTCACTGTGTACTCTAGTTCTTGAGGAATATTTGCTATAAGAATTGCTTTTCATCTATTTGATCCATGGTGGTTTTAGCAATCATCCAAAAGCAACACCTTGATCTGATTGAAAAAGTGCTATAGGTGCTGTTTGAGCCAAAGGCAGGTTGGATATGTGCAAAGATATGCGCCCATATCCTTGATATGATTTGAATCAGACAACCATATGCGGGATTGGTCCCAAATATTTTTAATTTCCTCTGAAGTTGTTTTAAATCCTTGCACTCTATATTTTTGGTTGGGGCCCAAGTTGGAAGTACTCAAGGCTCAAATGCTTGAAGTGTTTCTTCTGTACAAACAACTGAATTTTGGAGGCAAAGACTTGACGTCCAAGAAGAGGAATAACTTCAGAATTTTGAATCTCACTTCAGAGTTTAGGACAGACTTTGGAGTTTAGCTCTGAATTTAGAGGAAAGTTCAGAGAAAGTGTTTGTGTAGTTTTAGCCACCTTTGGACTAAGACATCACTTAAGGATTGGAATTGATTTATTTTTGTATGAATGAGTTTTACTTTGTGAATTTTTATAGTGCATCTTCTGTGGTGACATTACACTCTTTAGGAAGTAGTTTTTTCCAGAGGGGTTAAACATATGACATGACTGTATCCTTGTGGGAACAAAATATTTTCTATTGAAATATCACAATTTTGGTGACAATTTTGGTTCCACATCTTCACAAGGAAATTAGAGAAAAAGAGACAACAAGCTAAAAACTATATCACTTTATTCACCTCACACTCTAACTAAACACTGAAGCACTTTCAATTATACACTAAAATAAGCAAAAAGACCCAAGAGTTACAAAAATTAATTTTTTCTAAAGCACAAGACCCAAGATAGGTACAAATGTAACGGTACATTAAGTGCTAATTATGGATTTCTAATTATTATGGCCCTTTATCCTCCTATTCTATGATTCCTTTTGATTCATGATCATCTATAGCTACATTAAATCTGACCTTAACCTTTAATAATATAATCCTAAGAATATCTCAAAGTTCTTTCTATCCTAGCTCTAAGACCAACAACTATTCTTTCAAACTCCTATTCTTGCAAAGGACAAAACAAACACTGTCAAACAAGCTTTAACTTGTGAACTATGAATGCAATGGTGGTGGCTTCTACAAATTCTCTAGAATATTGCACACTTTGAGCATGTTTTACGTCTTCTCTTGCATAGAGTCTTTCATGATTAATCTCACCAAGACCTTGTTATCTACATGCTCCCCTCCCACATTCTTCTTTGAAATATCCTCCAAGTGAGGTTTTTCCATTTCTTCACAATCTAACTCCCAAATACAATTTTGCATTGCTTCCAACTTCAACCTTACTTTGAATTCCTATCATCCCATGATCTCTTTTTGACATTTTGCTAGGAAAATACTTGTCTCCCTTGTGTAGACTATGAAGCCATCTTTGTATTGAGTTTTCTATGTGAGCATTTCCTTGTAACCCAAAGTCAATTTGTCCACCTATGCCTACAAACTCTCAATCTTCTTATCGTCATTTGTATTTTCAAGCACTAAGGTAGTTCAAAGATTTAAGAAGGTATCTTCCAAACACTTCATGCGGGTGATTGTTCACATTCAGCTTCTATACTTGTTGACTTCTCCTTCCAAAGTAAATCCACTTGCTCTTGTAAGTTGCAATTCTTTGCCTTCATGCTAGTCTTTTTGTACAATGAAGTAATAAAAAGACTTGTTAGCTCCTCCTCCAACTCCTTTACTTGTGTTGTCTTCTTGTGCTTGGCCTTTGTTGCTTCAAATTGATGTCCATTAGTGCTTTTATCTCCTCTTGCAAAGCCATCTCCTTCTCACCAAACACTCTTTGCTCCTTATAAAGGTAGAGAATCTCACCTCTGTATGCTATGATGAATGCCTTATGTTGCTCTGGCGGATTATGCATCGCTGCTATCATTGATGCATACCCAAAAATGTTGGAATTCTCATGCTCATACAATGGGTAGTTTTTATCTAGAATATGGTTTCTTAGCACCATAGTGATCATGTCCCTCTCTTTGCTTTCATTGAGTGTAAAAACTCTTTGGGCAAATTTGCTAGCACTTGTAGAGGTCTAACTTCTCCTTCCTTGGTTTTATAAGTTGTTCTCTCCTTGGTACAATTCTCTTACAATGTGTTTGGTTCTTGTAGAGGCAAAGAGGATTCAATCTCCTCTTGATCTTGTCCAACCTTTTGGACATGCAATTTGATCAATTCTTAATGTATATAGAGGGCAAATTGGTCGGTATCCTCTTCCATAACATGCGGTTCTAGAGTAGGTGCTTCTATTCACTCTTTAGGTTCTTCTCTTTTTGGCAACTTTTCCTTTTTGTCTTTTGACTTTGTTTCCTCTTCCAAAAGGATATCTTCAACTTCTTCTTTTACTCCTCTTTTTGATTTTTGTAAATCTATAATACCTTGTTCCTCTTCTTCCAAAGGTCCAATTGCCTCAACATTTGGCTTCTCTTAGTTAAGAAAGGGACAAGTTTCCTTGGAGGAGGTTCCATCCCACACTTAAGTTTCTTTTCTTTCTTCAGTATGAATTCACCCATCAATAAGTGCTTTGTATCTACTTCCTCCATCAACCCTATTTCACTTCTGCCATCTAGATCTGATGCAAAATTGATACAATTAGAAATGACAATAGTCCTTTATTCTTACCAAGACCTCTTTATTCTTGGTCCTTTATTCTTACTTCATTCACTTCTTGGGCAGAAATAACTCCTATAAGAATGTAATGTCACCCACCAAGGCATTTTGTAAAAATTTACAAAGATAAAATCACTCACACTTAGAATAAATCCAATCAACTCCAAAAAGTGATCTTTCAGCTCAAGGTCTTATTCCCTTCAAGAGACTTTTCTTAATTTCTTGTCCAAAGGAATAATAAACTATGAAGGTTTGACTTTCACTTCAAAGGAAAATGCCAAATCCAAAGGAATGAGCTTCCTTCCCAAAGGAAAGTATCAACTCCAAAGGAAAGTACCAACTCCAAAAGGATTTTCATTCCTTCACAAAGGACTGCAACTCTTGGTGAAGGCAAGAAAACCTTCAAGGAAAAAAAATTGCCTTCAAAACTAAGCCTTGTTTACACACTTGACTATTTCACAACTTTACTCCTTTGTCTACTATCAACACTAGCAGATCCATCAAGGCATCACTTCTAGACAAGGCATCATCTTCCAAGGTTCAAACCCAAAAGGAGCAAAAACAACCCTTATTGCAAAGATTTGATAGAAAGAAAAACACAAAGGAATAGCAAGTGCACAAGGATGATAAAAATGACAAAGAACTCAAGGCACTTTCACTAATTAACCATAGAATTGAAAAAAATGGCACATCAAGTGCTTATCTTAAATACCTTACCCTTAGAAACTAAACATTACATCAAAATGAAAAAATGGAACACTATGCCAATCTAAACCAGTATGTACATCCATTCACAAATGGCACTAATTGACTCCAAAGGAATTGGAGTCCTTTCTAAGGCTAACTTTCCCTATCTCATAAACTTTCTTAGGCACACTAGCCAAAATCCTATCTAACTTCTCCACTACTAATTTCATAGTAAACTTATATAACATTTAGTCTTTACAGTTTTCTTCTTCATTTTATTTGCAAATTTCACTATTACCTCTTCTCATTTCTTCCCTTTACTCTTTTTCACTTTACTCCTAAGTTTTTGAAGTAACTTAATTTCATCATCCAACAAAATACATCCTAAAAATTAAGATAATTTCTAACTTCCTACACAAACTCTCTACTCTTTTTGGACTAAATTTTCTTTCTTCACCTTCACATCCAATTCCTTTAGCTCTTGTACCTACTCCTTTCTCCAAGATCAATGTGTTTATTTTGTACCAACTTCTACCATTTCAACTCAAGGCACCTTGATCAATAGCTCCTTGACCGTGTGCCTTAGCTCATCCTTAAGATCTTCTATTTCCACCACCTTTTTCTTGTATGTAGCCACCCACACTTCTTCTTTACTAATTTTGCCTCATGCATCTTTATACACTTTGTGCCCTTCTAGGCCAACTCCTATTTAAGTTCTACTTTTATTAATTCTCCCATGATCCCTATCTCTTCTCAATCTTTCTGAAGAAATTCCACCTCCTTCTTTAGACTCTTTATTTTGTCTTTTTATGATAAAACATTAGCTATCATAGTTCCATTTTCTTCCTTCCTCCTGTTTAAATCTCTCCTTATTGATTTTACTAAAGATTTTTCTTCCTTCATCACTCCCTTAGCATCCTCTAATTTGTTCTAAAGAACATGAATCTCAATCTACATTTCTTCAAGTTTTAACATCCACCTTGTTAGATCACTTATTCACTCTACTCCTATCTACCTATATTCTTCATCGACACTCCTCAAGAAATAGACTATTTGCACTACTTCCTTTGTAAAAGCAACTAAGACTAACTTGTCAACATCTGCCAATTGCTCCAACACCTATGATTCTACTCCTCCTTTAGGTTTTGTCAACACACTTCTCACTTTCTAAAGGGATGTCTTTACCTTTGGCATCTTGGTCTATACTTTAGGTGTCTCTTCCTAATTTTCTACTTCATGTTGCACTTCCATTAGCATGTAGTCCTTTAGAAACATACCATCTATTCCTAACCTCCCTCCCCAATGTGGATCAACTTCCACATCCTCCATCCTTGGTGGTGTCAACCTATTAATCCCTCTTTCATAATCAGACTTCTCTAACTTAGCACCAGATGTGGTTATAGATGAGATCTCCTACATATCTTCCATTTAGGCAAGGAAAGATCAAACCCAATCACCTTTGGTGATTGGTGTGGTTTCCATTTTCCTAAGCTGATCTATCCTTTGGCCTTTCATCCTTTCTTGCCACCTCTCTCTATTTATAGTTTGAATATGCCTTTTCTATCTTCTCAAGGACATAACTTACCTTGGCTAAGTGCACACATATGTTGCATAAAGTCAATTACAAAGGAACTCATCCTTCTCCTCTTTTTTCAGCAATACAAGGCATATGTAAAATTTTATGCTCAAAGGTACTAAGTAATGTTATCCCTTCTCTACAAAGGAATGGAACATCTGTTGGACTTTATAATGAAATATTATTGCCTAGTCTTTTGGCTTCCATGCAAATACTTGCTCAAAGAACAAGACTTGGCTAATTATGACATAGGTTGTCCTGCTAGGTTTGAGTAATTTTAGAGTGGCTAGGATGACTTCATTTAGGCTCAGTCTTAATGACTTCCTACATTCCACACATTCTTGTTGTCCTTTAGTACACTGAACAGATGTGAAACCAACTATCCTGCTCTCTTGGTTTTGGGGAACATGCAATCCAACCTTAGTCCACCTTTGGCACTAGCACCATCTCCAAGCACATTCCTCTAGTGATTGTCTATCCACAAGTTTCAATTTCCTCTTAGACTACTGATTTTAGAGTGTGCCTTGTATAATTTAGTGTCTTATTTTGATGGATGTATAGGACCAATTCCATGATAAAATCTCAACCCTTTACTCATCAAGAATGAATTTCTTCCAAACATCTTCTAAGGATCAACCTTTGGAGACTTGAATTTCAAAGGTCTATCCCTTCTCCAACCTCTTTCTCTACTTCTCAATGGTTGAGCTATGGGAAGCATACATGAACTCTCTTATCTTTGGGTTACTCTCCCTTTGGGTTACTTTCCACTCTCTTAGTTACCAAAAGCCTAATGTGCCCTTCTCCTTACTAATTAATTGCAGAAAATGATTAAGCAAATGCAAGCATGCTCAAAGTTTAGTGCCCACATATATATATATATATATATATATATATATATATATATATATATATATATATATATATATATATATATATATATATATCTTAGTCCCTCCTTTGCACATATGGATAGGTGATTAATCCTTGTCCATCCTTCTTGTTCCTTTTTGGATTGACAACATACCATTCTTTCCTTGATAGCTCCTTCAAGAACTGCCTAATTTCTCAAGGCCCATATTTCCATATTCCATATACTTTCTTGAAGTCATACTTTCCAAGGGTGTTCTAACTTCCACACATGTAGGGGTGAGATTGTACTTAGACCTGCTTGTGCAAAAAATTTACTCATGTTGACAACCTAAGAAATAAGTCCTATTCTTTCCAAAGATCATTCTTTCTCTATCCTTCCAACAGATTTAAATTCCTTTGGATGCATTCCTTTGGAGTTAGTGTAGTCCTTTGGAAAGACTAGAAACTCCACATTCTCCTACACATATGTAAACTAGGGAACATAATTAAAACTTCACACTTTTAAAATTTCAATTAAATAAGATGTCAACATCTCATATCTTTGAAACAATTCCTTCTCCTTGTCCATGAGCAAGTCCATTGTGACAACCTGGTAATTTTCAAATTGCAGCAATTTGGTAAGTAATAGCCCAGTACCACTAAGATATATGTTTGTAAAGTTTAGATACAAAGAGATATACCACTGTTTTTTTCCATTATCATTTCTTTTTTAACCTCCTAGGCAAAGACAACTCCCAAAATATTATAATGCCACCACAAAGATGCATTAGAAGGAGGAAAAATTAAATAAGTCACAATCACTTAAAATAAGACATAGAAATTCATGATATTGATGACTCAATCTTTGGTGCAAAATAAATGTTCTACCTTTCTCCAAAGGCACAAGTCACTTTGAAAAGCTCTTTGTAGGAAATGTCAATCTTTGTCTATAAAATCTTTAGCTATCCTTGACACTATAGAACTCTGAAATTATGTTAAACATTGCCTTAAGAAGTGAAATTGCAAACATGAAGGATCAAACACACTAGGTATCAAGCACTCCAATTACGAAGGTTCACCAACATGTACACTACAAAAGATACACATACTCAAATGATTGAGAAAATGACCAAGAGCTTAGAAGCTCTTTAAATTATTCACCTTGTATACAAAGCACTTCTAGTTTCAAGCTTAAAGAGTTCAGTGAATCTGAAGGTACTAAATCTAATAATTGTCCCTACCTATAACTAATTTTTCAAGAATTATCTCTAACTCCAAACAACTATTGTACCTATTTTCCACTAAAATGATTGGCAAATATTTCTAACCAATTTGCCAAGTTTAAACGTTCTAACTTTAAGCTTTCCCTAAATTTTATTATACTTCACTGAATTCTATTGGCTAAATCTCAAGTAGTTTCTTCTTTTGGTCCAAGTTTTCTATGTATATTCTTTTATCACTAAACTATGCTTCTTACAAAGTAATATAATTGCCTCACTACTTTAGGCCTTTTTCTATGAATCCCCTTGGGTGTTGAGTGTCTTGTATATCCAAGATTAGTCGTTATAATTATTAAAACTAGTGTTTGCTATATTAGGAGTGTAATGTCCTATCTTGACTTCAATTTTTCCTCCAATTCCCAAACAAAAGTTTTGGATGCTTCTTATTTAGACATAAGAAAATTATTTCTTCTTCTATTTTCCATTTAATTGTCAAGAGTTGCTACTTTTCCTTGACCATGTGCTTAATTATTGGCTCTTGGTCCTTATTCAAAGATTTGACCTTTTTCCGTAGCTGATCAATCATTGATTGACTTGTGTCCTTCACCGTCTTGGGTTCCACAAGGGTTAATGTATGGGTCCAATTCAATTCTTGATATTCTTTGACTAGTTCTTTATTAGTTGCATGCAATCATTGGTTTTCAGTCTTCACATCTTTGACTCTCTTCTCACCTCCTTTAAAATGCCATGCAATCACAATCTCATGCTCTTAAGTTGCCTTGATTACTCCCAAAACTTGATTTTATTGTTCATGCAATACATTAGTCTTGTCTTGGTGCTAGTAAAGTGTATCTTCTTTACTAACCCTAATATATCATGTATATCTATCTATCCATTCACCAAGTAGTCCTAAAAGAAAGATTCTGAATATTGGATAGTAGGGATAAAACTTTATTCCAACACATCTCTTGGGGTCACCATTGGTGGGGTTTTTCAAGTGCTAGCTCTTATATTTTGACAAGTTCTTAATGGTGTTTTACTTGATGTCAATTGATTTTCCTATCTATTAGTTGTACAAGGCACCTCAATACGTACCTCATCTAAGATGTGCAAATTATTGACAAGATCTCTTCTCCATTCATCTTGTTGCATAAACTTCCACTCTCTATTGATGGCAACACCACTTATACTAATTTTTCATCTTCTTTAATTAAATTTTTTCTTGGTCTCTTGGCAAATTGAGACAAAGGAGTTATCTTCATTGGTGCTTTGCTTATTTTCTTCACTATCAAGGCTCTTCTTTTCATAATAGGTTTGCATTTGGGAGTAAGCTCTCTTGCCTTCATATAATCTCCCCTCTTTGCAACCTTTGCATTTGCCTCTCTTATTTGAGCTATCACCAATTGACTTATTGGTTGATTATCAAAATATGCTACAAAAATGAAATGATCTCCAAAAATCTTTTGCTTCTCATCTTCCACTAATGACAATCTTATATAAAATTGAATAATGAATAGCATGAAGCAATGTGGTCCCCTTCATGTGAACAGTCTCTATTGGGTATGTTGGTGAAACATTCTTGCCTAGTTGATATGATGTCCTTCAAAGACATGTTCAAAGAATATGGCCTGATTGGTAGTAATGTAAGTGGTTCATTGAGACCAAAGGAGCCTCATGATAGAGATGGAAATTTCTCTCCTCATTGTCTTTGTATGTTAAAACCCAATAGTCATTGGTTGGATCTTGTTATTGCACAAAAGAAACTTGTAACTTCTTTGTAATGTACTTGGCCTCTTGATATGTAGTATTAAGCATGTGTTCTCCAACATCATTTGCATCTTCTCCTAAGATATTTCTCCAATATTCTTTTGCCAATAGTTGTGGATTTCCTTGTAGAATGTTATTAGCTTGGTACTATTCTTAACTGATTTCTTGGGCCAAATTAGTCAAGTTGTAGTCCCCATTGCACAATAGGAATGTAAGCTTTGGTTTTCTAGTAATTCATTACGCATTGAAAATTCCAAATTCAATTTCTTCAATAACTCATTATATGTTGTCCTTTCCTACTTCTTAATGGCCAGTTGTCTTAAACTTAGGCCTCTCCTAATTACCATTTGATCAAATAAGATCAATCTTTAGCACGCACATCAACCCAACATTGGTTTGCTTGTCTTTCTTCCCCAATTCCCACTAAAATTTTCATACCACAGTATTTTCTTATGCACAATTGACACTTTGATGAGTGTCTAGATCCTAAGCTTTGCACTATATGGTGGCATCACATCTTCAATCATTCTTAAATTAAATTTTTCACATACAAGTCTATTGATGGTCCTTAGAATAGCGTTCAATAGAATCTCAAATGCTAGCATTGAAATTGAATTTTCCCATACTTGACATTATGTCCTTGCCACTGTAGGAAAGATGAGGTCTTTGGCCTCAACATTCCATCTTTTCTTCTTTGGCATGTTATCTTTGGCTAACAACCTTCAGGTTTGATCTTTGGAGTTCACTCCAAAGCACAAAAGATTACTTCATAGGAATCCTTTGTAGTTCTTCCATCCAAACTAATGACCAAATTTGAAAAAAATTCTTAAAAATCTTAAGTACCACATTCATTATGATGTAGATATTTGTCATGAAGTACATTAAGTAGTGTTGTCCTAGCTCTTCAAAAACACTATACATTTTATGCACATGCAAGTGAAATATATTCTCCCAATCAATAAGAATTTTGTAGAATATATGGTCACAAAATACTGCTTAGTTATTCAAAAGATATGTTGTTCTTTGCTATTGGAATAGCTTCATAAGGGGCTTCTACAAGCACCTCTCAAGTTTCATTCTTGTAATTTGCCACTGGCCATCTATTTGACTGGTGCTTCTTATGGGTAAAAGTACACACCTAATAGTCTTGTGTGCATAGATTTGCTAAGTGCACCAAAATAATAATTGAAGATGCAACCTCTTGCCAAGCTTGTGCCTACACCAAAGTCAAATAGGCTAGTTTCCAACTTCTTGATTTTTCTTTCAATTTCCCAAGAATTATTCTCTTAAAAGTGAAATTTGTAAATGCCAAGAGTCCCAATACATATTCTCAATTCTAGATAAGAAAATGAATGTGCAATTGTTTGATTTGTCTTGCAACCATTTCCCAAGGATTGATTGCAAGAGTTTGCAAGTTCAGCATGTTGGAAGCACTCATATGAGTGACCTCTCTCATTCTAGGGACTCACAAGTTAGTAAGTCTAAAGTCACACCCAAAAATTATGTTGCACACTCACGTAATCTAAAATTGCTAATGCTTGGCCTAACATCATGCATACTAGGAGGCTCACAGATTAGTAACACTCCTCCATGTGAAACTTTGAATTTTATACAACCCAAACTCTTCACTCCCATAGCATTCATTGGCTCTTTAGTTGTTTTCTGCATGTGAGAGTTCTTCAATTGGTAGTAACATCCTTCAAAAGTAGTTCTTTTGCAATAAGAAGTCAAGTTCAATCTTTCTTTGCACAAACATTCTTTGGGTGTGAGGTAACCTTTGTTTTCCAAAGATCTTGCCCTCATTTGGATGAGAAGTCTCATTTTCTTCTTGAGAATAGAAGAACTTCTTTAGAATAGGATCATCCTTCCAAATATTCTTTTAATCCAACTATTTCCTTAGAATATAAGGAAAAGATGTTTCTTATTGTACAAAAACATGGAAAATGACCTAAAAACCAAAAAGAAAGAAAATTCCTAGTACCATAACACACAATTCTTTGAATCTAAGAACTCCCACAATAGACATGTGGGGAGGTAGTAACAAGAAAGCCGGCAATATAAAAATTGAATCTCAATTTCTTACTCTAAAATTAGGAGTACAAGTCATTGTACTAGAAATTTGGAGTATGAAGCATGCATTCCTTGGAACTAAGAGGAAATCTACAAAGCTAGACAATTGCCTATTGGAGTGAACTGCTAGGAGAAAACGCAAGACCATCAAGAAGATACACTTTTGATAGCCAATTCACACTATCAAGCAATGTAATACTAAGCCACCTACTCAAAGCATTTTCCAACAAGAAGGACTAGACTAATGGATGGGTGGTTGTAGATTACAAGATTCTGGCTCAATGTGCAATAGTATTAGTAATAATGAAGTTATTGTGCTCCAAATGTACCACCTATCAAATGGACAAGCAACATTGTTCAAGCATATGCTTCTAAGGAGCATCATGAATTGGGGATAAATCTTTCATGCTTGTACTCAAGAGATGTATAGTATTTTTGAGGTACCAGAACTCCACTACCTCATGCCCTTTGTAATACTAGTTACTATTACATTGGCAAGGGTTTATTAACATACAAAGATAGAATGCAATTCCAAGGATATAAGATATCTTTGGCTTATTTCTAAGTTAACTCCAAAGGTGAGGAAAAAATGCAACAAATGTAGGTAATAGATATAAAATACCTTCAAATGGGCAAATTCATATTGCTGATTAATAATGAAAAGAATAGGAAGTTTGACATAGAGCCTCCAATGTAGAAGAAAACCACCCATAAGCAAAGGAGTGTGAAGATAGTAGGAGAGTCCATATAAGACAAAGCCCCAAAGAGCTTGTCAAGGAGTCAAAGGAAACCCTTTGGAAGATGAAGAGGAAGAAGCGGAAGGTAAGGAATTAGAAGTGGATCCAAATGGAGATCCAATGGACTTTTGGGACCTCGAAGAAGTGAAGCCTCTAGAAAAAAAAGCAACTAAAAAGCTTGCCAAGTTGCCAATCCAAGAACTTGAATAAAATAAGAAATAAAACAAGAGAGAAGCCGGACCTTTGCAAGAACTAGCCAACTTGTACAAAGGATGTGCATCCAAAGGAAAGCCTTATATACAAAAAGAGAGTGAAGTGATTGAAATGCTATTTAGGGTGAATTTTATTCATGAGATTTTTCTACCTCTAATGAAGGCAATTAATAGGCATTACCTAATGTATGAGCAAGATTACCTTGATTTTCATGCATCAATGATTACCACTATGCATAATTAGTTTGAGTGGCATAAGGCAAATGTTGAGTTGTACAAGAGTGAGATACTCTACCTTTAGAAGGACCAATGACTGCAAGGTGAGAAGCAGAATGCCTTGTAAGAAGAGGTAGATGCATTAAAGAAGATGAATTTTGAGTAAGAAAAGGTGAGCTATACCACACAAAGGTGCATGTATGCCCTATAAGGATATTAAGATTGGTATTGCAAGAAGTTGAAGATATTATTTATATAAAGTTTGACCAAGCTTTTATATGAGTTATGATAAGCTCAAGTTAGTCATAGCCAAGATAGAGATGATCCTACTTTAAAGGAATTTGAAAGAGTGAGCACCAATATTTTGGATAATAATATATTGACTTTGTATTATTCCTATAAAGTCATACACTAAAGTGTATTGACTATTTAGTTTTGATGATAGAATTAAGAAATCTTGGGCCCACTGGCCTTGTTAGTTTGTATTTTTTTATAGTCCAAGGATAGCCTATGTGAAGGAATCTTTGACTTAGTTGTTAGGTTCAAGTTAAGGCCATATATTCATGCTATTATTTCCATGTATTGATTTTCCTTTAGACTTTTGACTTTGTATGAATTTTTGCCTTGCAACTTGGGTTACTTTAGTAGTTAATAACTTTGATGTGTAACTATTTTGCAAGTATATAAACCAAGGATGAGGACAGATCAATCATATTTTCATTTTCAATAGTCTCTTGCTCATTGAGTTCTGGCTTGAGTCTTGGAGGTGCCTTAGATGAGTGTGATGGAGTTTGGTTCTTTGCCTTCTTAGTCATGGTGTGTTACCTCAACTGCCATTAGAGGTTCATCCTGAGTGAGAGACAGATTGGCTCATAGTGTGAGAGAATTCAATGCAAGTGAAGGAGCTAAAGGAGTCTTTGCCAACACTTTGCATCACCTTGTTCCAAGAAAAGACCAACAATTATATGCATATTTGCAATTTAGAAGCACAAGTAGATTAGTTGAATGTAGATTGTGGAAAACCATATCTCAAAAAGCTCAATACAAATAATCAATATTGGCATATCATATAAAGACTAGCATTTGGCTAGCAAAGTATCAAGAGGAGATCAAAGCTCTTCAAGCAACTAAGGTGGAATAGAGTTCATAAAGTTGTGTATGCAAGAGCAAGAGAAGGAAAGTCAAGAGGCTATGCCAAAAGAAGTTGAGGAGAAGGAGGAGCACCTAGATGAAGTAGTGCTTGTATGCTTGTGGTGCCCATAGTTTTGTAAAATTTTCATTTTTTCTTTCTTTTCATTCTATTTATAAAGTTAAGCAAAGATATTTCCATGTTTTGAGAAACCTTTTATTGAGAGATTCTTTAGATCCATCTTTGTACATGTTAAAGATTCACAAGGTACAAAGAAGGGATTACAAAGAAATAGTTACAAGGAACCCAAGTACAAAGAATGACCAGAGCCAAAGAAGAATGTTGTGAAGAGTCTTTGCCCAAAGAACTTACATCCAAAGACCATATGACAATCTGAATGTCATTTCCACATAAGCAAAGAACCACCACCAACTTCTATTGGAATTTACCAAAGTGTTCTCATGTGAGGATAGTGACCATAAACTCTTGTTTTAAGAGCATTAGCTCTAAAATTGAAAGTAGACTAAGTAATTCACTCTTTGCAAGAATTTTTGAGAGAAATATCCAAAGAGCAAAGTGTGAGCTTATAACCTTTGGACTTAAATATTCCTTGGGTGGGTAGTTCTTTTCTTGAGACAAACATGGTACAAAGAAGAGCAATGAAGAAGGATCCAACCATTATTCTTTGCTACTTAATAGTGGATAGGGGACATATGCATGTTAAACATGAGCTTTTGTAGAGCTTGTACTTAAACCTTTTTACTATGGAATTGGGGCATAAAGCCTCCTACAATGCTCCAAGAGTTGAGCAATACCCAACACAAACTACCAAGAAACCCTCAAGTCAATCCCAAGACCTAAGTCAAGTGTGAAAACCCGGCAAGTATCAGCAAGTAAAGTTTGTTCCCACAGAAATATGAGTAAAAAATGGTCACATACAAAGTAAACAATAACAATTCAATTCTTCTTGAGTTCATCTTTAATCTCTCAAGTAGAAACCACATCTAGAAGTGAGTAACAAGAATTGATTTGTAGCCTTGTCACAAATTAACACTCATAATCACAACTCCATGAAATATTTCCAAACAATCTTGATTGTGATGATTCAGATTCTTCCAAAGAAGGCTACTTCACTACAAAACAACTTTGTCTCAAAATTGTGTTCCACCCCTCCACTGAAGGCACAACTTCCTTGATCAAAATTGCTTTGCATCAACTTCATATTATGCTCACCAATGCAAAAATTACCAACACTTCAATTCCTCTCAGCTCTGTCAAGGCATTGCTTTGATTACTATTCACTTAGGATCAAAGACACAAAATGAAATCATAGTTGCAGAATCCAACATCCAACAATCTCACTAACTTGCACTTCAAATTTCTCCAAACACTCATAAACACACATACAAGATTGATACTTGGAATTAAGCTGAAACGATGAGCACTAAGTTACAACACTTTGCTTTACTAAACTTAAAAAATATAAATATTGAACAACATAAAACTATAAATGCCTCCTTTAAATAGGTAGAGCACTTTGACAATTACTAATAAACTCATTCTACAACAACTTTACCAATCTGTAAATCCAAAATGACAAACCATCTCTTCATATCTGCCTCTTCAAATCTCAAATTTATTTCTAATCTGATCTAGTGTCAACTTCAACTTTGGTTTCCAAACCCAATGTTACTCCTATCACTTCTCCTTCTTTAGGTCTATCTAATACTACTACTACATCCACTATTTCTACTATCTCTTCACTCTGAACTGAAATTGGAATGATATCTACATTATTATCTTCCAACCCACTCTCTTCTAATATCTCAGGCAACTCACCCAAAGATACTTGCACTCCTACTTGTACAACTTCAAACTTCTTATCCTCCTTCACACTACTCTAAAGTTTCTCTAATTCCAAGTCTACTAAGTCTAATTTGAGATAAACCTAGTCTCCTACTTCGATCAGCCTTTTTATGTACTCTATCTCTCAAACAAATCAACAAACTGTTCATATCTATGTCCTTTGCTCTCCTCTTTCAATTTTCTTGCACAAGCAACTTCAATTTGTGCAGCCTTGCTTCCTCCAACTTCCCTTCAGCTTTTGTGCTCAACATCATTCTCCCAATGATCTATCCTACAGATTTTGATGCATACTCCCAAGAGCATTCTACCTTCAACTCTTATCTATACATCTTCAACTTGTCTTTGTACTCAACTTCCACCATCTTCTTCTCTTCTACATCTTGGGCAATCTGACTTTTTGCACTTCTTACCAGACCTTGCAGTCCTTCTTCCTCTTGGTGTCTGATCATCAATTCCGTCTGCCATGCTTGGTCCTTCTCTACCATGCTCTTCTTCAGGCTCTCTAACTCTTGCTCCATCATAGCTGCCATCACCTTTGCATTTATCACTTCAATATGAGTTTCTCCCACTTCACTTTTCATCTTCTTTACTACTACCTTCTGGTTCTTCAACTCTTTGGCTTGACAGTCCAGATCTCTTCCATGCCTCTCAAACTATCTTGCAAATTTTCCATAGTCTTCTTCTTAAGATTACATCCACCCGAAGTCCTTTGGCTTCTTCTTCCCTTTGGGTTAAGCTTACTTTCAGTTTGCACATTTCTTCAAGTAGACACTTCATCACCTCCAGCTTGTTGTTCACCTCCAGATGATCTTCCTATATCTCCTTCTTCTTCTTCTTCTTCTTCTTCTTTAATTGCAGCAAAAATGGACACACAATTGTTGAAGAGTAGTTGATTGCAAGCTTTGGTCGCTCTGCAAGAGTTGCTGAATGTACTAAGACATGAGTACTCATGGGAACAGGGTAACGGCCCAGCCCAAATGCCTGAGAATTATCGGAACACCGATTCGGCAAGCATTTTGTGGTTACACATTTTTTATCATGATTTATTATAATTAAATCCTTATTGCAATAAAAAAAAGGAAAAATACAAATGCGTTGTTGCACTAAGTTACTTACAAAAGTATGCATACACTCTAGGAACACTTCAGGGTAAACACCATCCAAATAACTCCAACAATAAATCCATTCCATCAAAGTATTCTTCTCCTTCTTGGTCTTTGTACTTGACCTCCATCGGTGCTTCTTCAACAAGGGCCTTACCCCAAAGTCGTGATCTTCACACCTTCAATATGATCTCTTCCAAGCTCACTTCTACTTCCTTCACCTTGCTTGGACTTGCAAGTGTAGCCTGCAGTAATCTCTTTGACCTCACTCCATTTTGGACTACCTTCTTTGGCTCTTTGTCCATCTCCTCCATAGGTAATTCCAAACAAGGAGCATCTCCTCCTTTCATACAATCAATGGCTGCATAGAACTCCTCATCATCTTCTCTTGTCTCTATCTCAATTAATTGTTAGACTTCATCCTCACCTTCACTCTCATTGCAAGACTCCTCACTCTGCAATGTGAGTCCATCTTCTTTTGAGTCTTCTCTCTTTGACTTTATCTTCCCTTCAACCTCTATTCTCAAAGATTGGTCCATCACTGCCTCCTTACCTCATGCATTTAGTGTTTGCATCTTTTGTGGTGGAAAGGGTAATACTACTCCTTTGGGTTTAGCCTGCTTCTTTGTCTTTTGACTTCTTCTTTCCTTTGTTCCTCATGTTCTTCCTCTGTCCTGTGAGGTGGCTTGTCTCTCACTTTAGGATGAACCTCTGATGGCTATTATGGTAGCACACCATGGACTAAGAAGGCAAAGAACCCCAACTCTATCATACTCCTCCAAGGCTAACACTCCAAGACTCGACATTGCTCACTAGAGAACTCAATGAGAGAGAGATAGTTGCAAATGAAAGGATGATGAGTACCTCCTCACCCCTAGTTTATATGCTTGTGAAATAGTTATGCACCAAAGTTACTAATTACTAGAGTAACTCAAGTTACTAGGCTAAAAGTCAAGTAAAGTAAAAAAACTATAAAGGAATTTCCATCCACATGGGTATATTCCATTAACCATGTGATCTTATCTTGACCCAACCACTAAGTCAAGGATTCCTTCACATGGACTGTCCTCAGACTATAGAAGAATCCAAATCAAAAAGGCTTGTGGGCCCAAGAGTTCTCAACTCTTTCCTCAAAGTCAAACACCTAGGAATAATACCAAGTCAATACACTAGAATCCAAAATAGTGATGCTCACCTTTTCCACTTCCTCTAAAGTAAGGTCCACACTATCTTAGCTATGACTAACTTTAGCTAATCATTACTAATGTAGAACCATCCTTTACCTCTATATAAATAATATCTCTCAAGTACTAGTTATACCAAAATGAATATCACAATACTACATACATGCACAAATGGGTGTTACAATCCCGTCCTACCAAAATTTTCATCACTGGACCAAAGTTGCAAGATGTATCATTGCTCCTCGTCATCCGCTTTATGATGCAGATTGGGATGGAAATGTGAGACAATCTGATGCTTCTCCTCCATTATCAATAGGTTTAGCCCAAGGTAGAAATGTGCTACAATAGTACAAAGTAGTGAGGCAGTGAATTCATCCTCCAATCAATGATCATCTGCCTCATCCTTTGATAGAAGCACTTTGCTCAATTGTCACGCCATTTGTAGTGTCGCATCTAGCTTGCTCAGACACTGGAGTTCCAGTGATAGTAGTTAGAGTTATTTCAGTAGTATCTCAAAGACTACTTTTCGACGGTCAGATTTTGTGTTTGGGGTACTGACTTTACGGTGGGGCCCACCGTCACTTTGCACCGTTTTCACCGTCAAGTGTGCCGTTAGAGGGACCGTTAGGGTTTTAGAGCTAGCTTGAGTCTAGGGGGTATAGTTTTGAAGTGAGCTCCAGAGAGCTCACTTCTTTGATGTTGAGCCTTCGAGTTCTTGGCTAGAGTGGATAGAAAGCCGGCATGCGTCACCTGGAGTCTCTATGCTAGAGTGGGTGTGGCTTGACTATAATCAGTGCCCTATTGTTGGCAAGTTGTTGAGGATCAGATCAAGTATTGATTTGAGTTTGATTGATTCAAGTAGTAAACGATCCGATTACATCAGAGAAGTGAGTCAAAGGGAAATTGGGTGCAGGAACTGCAAGTGTTGGTGGTATCTCCAAGCTCGGTGGATTGTGGTATCTCGATTGAGTAGTTCAGATTTCCCTAAGAGAGTGTGTGTGCGAAAGCACTGGCAAAATTTGGAGCCAAGGGAGAAGCAATTTTCAAGCGGTAGCTGTGATTTTGAGCTCAAGACCAATTTGTTATGAGTTGAGCTCAAAAACTGAAATTGAAGGTGGAGTTGGGAGCAGATTCTCACGGATTGAAGATTGTATGAAACCAAATTTTCCAATTTGGCTCAAGTGAAGAGTTAGCTAAGGATTTAGTGGTCAGCCATTTTTAGGGATGAATGTCAGATTTTACGTCTGATTTTATGTCAGATTTTGTGAAGGAGTTACGTCAAATTTTGGCAAAAAGAACTTGAAACTGATCCTCGGTGATCCTCATAGCTCAGGAAATAGATAGGTACTCCAATTATGTCAAATGCCAAATGGTGGCAGAGTTTGTCCTATGTTGATTTATGAGATGAAGGGTTGTTGTTTAGCATTCGTGTGATTGGACCCCCTCCATTCTTTACTTCATGTTTCTGCACCGTGTTTGTGTGAGGTGCCCTGAATTTTTAGCGTTGGTGCTCTGGTGTGCTCTCGGTAGTGAGGCTGGAGTGATGACCAGTCAGACTAGCTTTGTTTCTCTTTGGTGAGGTAGGAAGTGATGACCTACAGACCGTGAGAATACGTGTTGTGATGGTAGGTTACAAGTCGCACTTACCCCTAGTATAGTTGTCTTAGTTACAATTACATTAGTGGATAATGTTCTACTAGTTTTGGCACTTGGTGGTGCTTGGTTGGTATTGGCACTATGTGGTGCTCGGTTGGTGTTGGCACTTGGTGGTGCTTGGTTGGTGTTGGCACTTGGTGGTGTTGGCACTTGGTGGGGTACTTGCGGTTGCAATTGGTGGTTCTGGTTTGCTGTTGCGGTTACTTGGTCATGACGGAGTTCTTTGGGGATTCTAGAGGAGTTAGCCCTACAATACATAGTGGTTTACTCGGAGTGGTGCTTGGTATCAGCTTGTATCTCAGGTCTCAGTGAGGGAGGAGATTGACTCTAAGTTGGAGTTAGACACAAGAGCTGATCTAGTTGAGAGTGCACTTGTTGTGTCCGCACCGTTGTTGTGGGACATGGATGTGATTTATGGGGCCTCCAAAGGCCCTAGATGTTACTCTAGTATAGTGGGTACCATTGAGTTGGATGACTTCATCCAAGAGTTTGATAGTTGGTGTGATCTGCAGCAGATGCGGAACACGACTTTGTTCACACCTTTCATGGCATGGAAAGGGTTGTTTCAGCACTTGGAGGGTCCGCCGATGGATGACTACCATGAGTTTAGGAGAGCTCATTTGGAGGAGATTGAGTTATGGAGACAATATTGGTCTCCAAACTATGTCTCAATCACTTCAGGCCCGGTGGCTAGGAGTAGATTGGCTATACCTACAAGTTCTAGCTTGAGTAGTGTTGGTGGAGCTAGTGGAGGTGCACTAGCTAGAAATAGTGTTACCACGAGTGGAGGTACCATTGTAGGAGGTGGTGTGGTACCGGGGTTTAACCCCATGGTGGAGTTCTTCCTATGTTTGAGGCAAAACTACTAGAGAATACGAAGTGACAAGCTGAGGAGCTTGCAGGAGTTCTAGTGGAAGGCTGGAGAGAGCCTACGTGAGGCATACACTTGCATAAGGCGGCTGATCAGTTTCACTCAGGGAGTTACTAAGGTCCAAGCAGTCCAATTTTGGTATGGGATACTGGATAGGGAGTTGTGACGTAGAGTTCATGATGCTACGTTGTTATAGGCTACTTTGCCTACTTTGGCAGTGGTCTTTGGTTTGGCTGAGCGTATTGAGCTCAACATGGTGGAGGAGAGAGTGGTGACATGTGGATTTGGTAGGGAGACCTCATCCGCGGCTGTGATTCCTTCTAGAGTGCAGTAGAGTGCACCACGTCCAGTTGGTTTTTGAGAATAGGGTGGACAGCCCAGATCCTATGGAGCGAGTGGAGGGCCTAGTGGAGTTAGACCCTTACCCTCATTTTTGGGTCAGTAGTAGCCAGTGAGTGGTGGTGTTGCTTGTTGGACTTGTGGTGGACCTTACTATCAGAGAGAGTGTACTCAGGGCAGTGGACCTAATACCTCAAGTGCATCACAACCAGCACAAAGGCAGTGTGAGCATTGCCACAGATTTGGTCACACTAGTGACCGGTGTTTTGACCTACACCCGGAGTTACGGAGTGGTAGGGCTGCTATGGCAAGTAGTAGAGGAGCTCCAGTTCATAGAAGACAAGGTGGTAGAGGTGGTAGTAGAGGATCTACACCTAGTAGGGGTGTAGTACCTGCCCTTGCTTTTGACATAGCTATGGCTACTCGGATTGAGCAATTGGAGCAGAGATTGGCTAGTATGGCTATTGCTCAGAGGAGATCAGATTCGGGTGCTGAGGCTTCCACCTCATATGCTTTGGGTGATAGAGATGCTTTGGATTTCATGTGCGGAGCAACACAGGTGGATGCATCTGCAGCAGTGACTAGGAGTGCAGTACGTGCTCCAGAGCCTAGAGGAGCATTAGTGGAGTTGGACCCACAAAGAGGAGAGGTTGGGAGATAGATCAGACTTCCCCAGTCTTTCATGCTATCTGAGGCATTGCAGATGACATCCATGGTTCCTAGACATCCCAGTGCAGGTGTGGTAGGTGGTGATGGAGTGCATGATGGACTACATGCTAGTCAGCCACCTACTACTACACAAACTAAGTCTAGCATGATGTTGGGGGCAACTCAGCTGATTATGCGGCATCCTTTGTTTTCAGCCAGTGACATGTTTACATTGGGAGTTGACCCATCCCTAGTGCTCCGGTTGGTTGCCATGCTATGTAAGAGTAGGGATGGTGCAGTTTTGACTATAGAGTAGAGGTGGTTGGTAGTGGAGCTGACTTGGTTGAGGAGCATGGGATCCGTTCAACAACTAGTGGTTTATGGCAAGCAGTAGCGGCTAGACTGGAGGAGTTGCCAACTAGACCGGCCTTTGAGAGAGTGCAGTTTACACCTGGTGTTGTACTATTGGATAACCAGAGGGGGATTTTCCATTTGGTAGGACCTTTAAGGAAGGTCTATACACCATAGAGAGTCTTGTTAGACTCTGGTGCGCAACCCCTAATGTTGGAGAAGGCTACAGTTGTTGATCTAGAGTTACGGAAGACCGATGTGGAGAGATGTCCATTTCAGATCCAAACATCTCTAGGTGGTGGTTTGACACAAGACATCACACGTGGGGAGCTTGTTGTCCAGGTTCAGCCTAGTCATCCGACTAATAGCTCGGTGGTGAGAGCTCAGGCTATTGCAACAATAGCTGAGTCATATGATGTGCTAGTCGGGGGAGCAGTGTTTACTCCATGTCTTTCAGTATTGATTATTGGGAGGAGACAGCCTCTTATAGACCTAGTTGGCAGTCTGGTGAGGGACGGGTATGTCGCCTACCAATACACTTCAGCAGTGGCAGTCTTGGCTCACTACAGTCCGGGACCATGGCTGCATCAGTTTTAGCTTTCAGCGGTGCAGTTACTTGGCCTGGTGACTTGTTGGAGGGGAACGCCCATGCAGAGGATACTCCAGTACCAAAGGAGATCACTCGGCTTTGCAGTACGAGTGGGATTGTTCCATCCACCTTGGATGTTCCATTGTGGAGTTCAAAGGAGACATTGCAGCAACATGCAGATTGGTTCGTGCAACAGGCTTGGAGTGGAACCTTCGTACCATCAAGAGATGAGTGTGAGGATGAGCCTCCAGAGGTGATTTCTTTGACATCTCTAGATACCACACTCATTGCTTGGCAATATCCATTAGAGGGGATATGTCTATTGGAGTTGTTTGGTGGGATTAGCACCGGACTAGCTACGGTATTACAGGCGGGTATACAAGAACAGAGGTACTTGTATGTAGAGAGAGATAAGACTACTAGGTGAGTCTCTCTACATCATGTGGCACACTTGGCCTATCGGTATCCAGAGTTATTACCAATGTCAGCAGTCAAAGGTTACCAGAAGGCCCTACCATCAGATATTTCCTTACTGGGAGCGCATGACCTAGAGAGACATAGGCTTATTCACTTGGTGATTTTTGGATGGCCATGTCAAGGACATACACGTGCAGACCACGGTTTGGGTCTTCAAGATCCTCATTGTGGTGTGTTTTGGGACATGTTATGGATATTATGTCATCTCCAAGTTCATTAGTCTGTTTCTCTAGCTTACCTTTTAGAGAACGTTCCTTTGATGGGTGATTCTCACACCAGAGTGGTGGCAAGTACACATCAGGTCCATTCTTGGATGGGACCTGCTGTATTGTTAGATGCAGCCAGAGTGGGATCATGAGCTCATCGTCTTTGTCTTTGGTGGACGAACCTCTTACCCAAAGAGGTTTTACAACGTGCTTATGATGGGATTCAGTGACTTGACCACATCCTTGTTGATGATATCTTGGATGTTGGACGTCAGTCTTAGATAGTGGTAGTGGCTGATAAGTCACCTATGGCAGTGGTGAACCTAGTTGGACAGCCTAGAGCCGCATTTCCCCCACTCATGAGTTTCCCAAGCTCTCATAGTTACAGTAGTTGGTGGAGCCCAAAGCTGATGAGAGAGAGCGAGCAATGGGTTTTTGCACCGGTATTACCGCTGTTCCAGTAGTGTAAGAGGCATCCAGGTGTCAAGTGTTAGGTCAGGCTATTGACCTGAACTGTTTGACCTAGATTGTGAGCCTTGGTTTGGCAGAGCACCATAGGATGCGCTTGATAGGCATCTCCACTCGGACACTTGTGAGCCCTATGCCTATCAAGACAATTCAGGCACATGCTGGGGGCGATGGACCGAGTGGACATGGTATTCTTGGGACACATCCAATAGCTACTAGGGAGAGTGGTCTACTTGGAGTCCATCCAGGTGAGCATGGGCTACTTGGATTACACCCTTGGTCCACATGGGATGTAGCTAGAGGACGTGTGGAGCTTGCAGCTAGAGTGGAGGGAGTTCTTCACATAGAGGTTGGGACTTCTAGTGGTCGGGGGCATGACACTATTGCTCCCAAGGGCCTAGTGTAGCAGCCAGTTAGTACGTCTTCCACTCCTATGATAGTTACATAGGATACTTGGGAGCCAGATCTGGGACCCAAGCTTATTGGAGAGGAAAGACGGAGGGTTTGGAGGTTCTTGAGGAGTCACACGAGTTATTTTGCCTTCAGTATGAAGGATTTGGGTGCTCTGAAGGGACCTGGTATACGGATTGAGCTGACAAGTGATACACTAGTTTTCCGACGTCCTTATCAATAAAGTGAGATGGAGAGGACATTGATTCAGAGCCGGAGTAGTGACCTTTTTGAGGTTGGTTTGGTGGAGATTTCACTTGGAGAGTATGCATCAGCAACAGTGATGCCAACCAAGAAGGATATGCATGGCAACTACATAGATAGGCGCATGTGTGGAGATTACCGTCCTATCAACCGATAGACCAGGGCTAATCGGTATGCCATGCCTACACCGCAAGAGAACCTTGATGCGATTGGGCATGCAAAGGTCTTCATTACTTTAAATCTTTGAGTGGGATATCATCAGTTGCCAATAAGGGAGGAGGATAAGTCCCAAACAACATTCTGGGCTATTGATCCTCACAGTAAGGATGTGTTATATCAGTGGAGGTTCTTACCATTTGGGTTGAAGAACGCTCCTGCTGAGTTCCAAAGGGTCATGGATAGGATCCTAGCTGGATTGGATTTTGCTTGGTGTTATATTGATGACATTTTGGTCTATAGCACTACTGTGCAGGAGCATGAGAGATAGTTGTTGGAGGTGTTTGAGAGTTTGAGATCTCATGGACTCAAATTACATCCTAGGAAGTGTAGGTTCTTCCACAAGCAGGTTGAGTATTTGGGTCACACTATCTACCCCAGAGGACTTGGTGTTCAGCAAACTAAGGTCAAGGCTATTGCACGTATTCCTTGGCCTACAGATGTGAGCAGAGTGCGAGCATTCCTTGGGTTGGCAAACTTCTATCGCTGGTATGTTAGAGGATTTAGTGCCATTGCCAAGGCCTTGACAAAGCTGACCAAGCTTACATAGGAGTGGTGTTGGGGAGATGAGCACGAGAGAGCTTTTGTAGAGCTCAAGGAGAGGTTGATATGTGCTCCTATTTTGAGGAGACCAATCAGAGGACAACCATTTCAGGTTCATACTGATTGGAGTATGTTGGGGCTTGGAGTGGTGCTCACCTAGCATGATGACGAGGGGAAGGAGTTTGTGGTGGCCTATGCTAGTTGCTCCAAAAATTCAGCGGAGGTGAAGTATAGTTCATTTGAGGGAGAGTGCTTGATAGCAGTTTGGGCAGTAGCACATTTCCAATGTTACCTATTTGGTAACCCCTTCACTCTCATCACTGATCATCAGCCACTGAAGTGGTTGATGGAGTCCGACAAGATTTCAGGGAAGCTTGCACGATGGGCTCTGATTTTACATGAGTATGATTTCATGGTTGTTCACAAACCTGGAGTGGTGAACCGTGATGCAGATGGGTTGAGTAGAAACCCATGTCCCAGTCAGCAAGATCAGACCGGAGCACGTTGGCATGGTGAGACAGATGAGGAGATGGTGCCAGGTTGGCATGCATTGGCCTTTTTGTGTATATTTTTAGAGGCTTTGGTGGTATCTCTCTTAGCATATACAGGAGGAGTTATTGAGGTCATAGATCCAGAGAGTGAAGATATTGGTACAGTTCAGCAAGACATTCATGATGATGTCTTAGTGATGGACTATCTTTGCACGGGTGTTGTGGGTGGCATAGTTGGGGCCAAGGAGAGAGAATGTGTTCTTCAGCAAGCCAAACGATTTAGATTGGAGGGCATACACCTTTTGCGTGTATGGGAGGATGGTAGAGTGCGAGTAGTACCTCTTCCAACACAAAGACCACAGTTAGTCCGTCATGCTCATGAGGAGCTAGGACATTTTGGAGTAAAGCGTACATATAGCTTACTCTAGAGTCATTATTGGTGGTGCGGTATGCAGATCAAGGTACAACAGTTTGTTCCCAGATGTGTGGTTTGTGACCAAGTTAGAGCATCATTCAATGCTACTATGCCATAGTTACACCCATTACCTATCATGGGATTGGGTTACCGTTGGAGTTTGGACTTTGTTGGACCTTTACCGCTGACTGTGAGACATCATCGGTATGTTTTGGTGATGGTGGAGCACTTCTCCAAGTAGATTGAGTTGGTGGTACTTCTAGACAAGTCTAGTGAAGGGACATCTTACTCGTTCCTGGATCAAGTTCTTAGTCATTTTGGTGCACCAGTTGAGGTTTTGACTGATCAGGATACATAGTTCTTGGGAGAGTGTTAGTTCTTGTGTGCAAGGCTTTGATTGATCACCATACTACCTCTTGAGATCACCCTGAGGCAGATGGCTTAGCAGAGAGAGTGGTTCAGACAGTGAAGAGAGGATTGCAAAAGTATGGTTTGCAGAGAGGCCACTTGGGAGATTGGGATCTCCTGTTACCTTGGTTAGCCATGGGCTATCGGTTCAGCCGGCAAGCTCCCTTAGCATCCTTCTCTCCGTACTTTCTACTCTATGGATGAGATCCAGATTTACCTGTAGCCATTCGTCAAGATGTTATTGTAGTTTTGGACTTGGATGACCCCGATGTATGGATGAGCGCATATTCTCAGCATGCAGAGATCTTTTGGAGAGTGATGCCAATGGCCTTTGAGAACTTAGCAATTGCTCAACATAGAGATACTTTACGCTATGCTACCATTTGAAGAGGAGGTTATAGACCCTCAATCTATTAATTTCATCTAGAAGACTATGTATATCTACAGTAGATAGCACCGATGATAGTTGATGTTTCGACAAGCCGCACTATCTTGAGAGTGCATGAGGTTTTGCCATCTGGAGTCCTTTTGTTAGAAGGACGTGATGGTGTTATTTGGAAGGATCATGTGTGCAATTGTGCACCATGCCACCTCCCAAACATTGATGGTACCATGGACTCAAGCTTGGCACTTGTACGTGCAAGCTTGAGGTGTATGTTATGTGGCTCTTTTGGTGGAGCTGCTACTATGTTAGTGTGTGATAGTTGTTTGAGAGGATGGCATATGGCATGTATGACTCCTCCCCTCATGGTGGTTCCTCAAGGACAATGGTTATGTCCTAGATGTACTTGACCTATAGCTAGTTCATTCTTTATATGGTATAGATTGCAGACAGGCGACTAACGATGGGGCTCCATAGCACCCGGCCTCCTGATCTTTGCCCATTAGAGGGTATACTATATACTTAGAGTAGATGGCTATCTGGAGTTAGAGAGACCTAACCGCCAGCTAGGGGGGCGATTGTGGCACTTTAGAGTCTATGTATGACTTATGTGTGAGTTGTGCTTCTATAGTGTATGATGTTGACAACGATGTATGTAATATAGCGATGTATATACGCACGACAACTATCACGCCATTTGTAGTGTCACATCTAGATTGATCGGACACTAGAGTTCCAATGATAGTAGTTACAGTTATTTCAACAGTATCTCAGAGACTACTTTCCAATGGTTAGATTTTGTGTTTGGGGTATTGACTTCATGGTGGGGCCCACTGTCACTTTGCACCGTTTGCAGCATCGAGTGTGCCGTCAGCGGGACCATTAGGGTTTCAAAGCTAGCTCAAGTCCAAGGGGTATAGTTTTGAAGTGAGCTCAAGAGAGCTCACTTCTCTTATGTTGAGCCTTTGAGTTCCTGGCTAGAGTGGACAAAAAGCCGGTGAGCGTCACCTAGAGTCTCTATGCTAGATTGGGTGTGGCTTGACTGTAATCAGTGCCCTATTAATGGCAAGTTGTTGAGGATCAGATCAAATGTTGATCTGAGTTTGATTAATTTGAGTGGTAAATGATCTGATTATTGTGGCACTTTAGAGTCTATGTATGACTTATGTGTGAGTTGTGCTTCTATAGTGTATGATGTTGACAGCAATGTATGTTGTGTAGCGATGTATATACGCACGACACAATTCACCTTCTCTTCTGCAAACATTTGGTAGAAGAAGACTGCCTACTTCATGTTCATGTACGTCATTTGCTCTGGCTTGAACATTGCCATCAGCATGCCTATAATGCTTTGCTTAATCGGGTCTTGATAACACTCCACCTTGTAGCCATTGTTGGTTTGTGGAGCAAAGAATGAGTTCTTAATCTTTGCATTCTCTTCCTAAGCTTCACACTTCCAATAGAAGGTGACTCTAGCTGCATCTCCCGCTTCCTTCTCCAAGACTAACTTCCAACCCGACTCAGTCCATCAAGCTAGATTCCCTCTCTTTCCCATTTTGGGGCCATCTTCATAATGACTAGCAGCTATCTCTGCCATGAAACTTGGAAAACTCACATTCCATGCCAAGAATGTAATACAACTCTACTTAGGACTTCAATTTGTGCTACTACATCTAATTGTTGTACTGTGAGACTCCTCATTGCAAGTAAGTTCTTCTTGCTCTTCCTTGCCATCATCTGCTCACAAATTCTTTGGAGTTGGAAGACTATCCCCTCTCCTGGATGCAACACTCTGACCCATTTTGGATTTTGAAAAATTTCCCTCTCAATTGACTTCATGACTCACATTCTTGCAAGACTACTCAAAGGAATAAGGTATCTTCTTGGCATTTCCAGTACCACTTGGCATAGTCTTAATTTTATAGTGCTTCAAGATGCAATCATTCTTCAATTGATTTTGAAATCAACTCTCACTTCTTGTACATGTTTTTTTCTTGTCACTCTCAAAGCATTCTTCTCTTGCCTCAATCATTTCTTTAATTGTACTTTCTTGGATAGCATGCCCCAAAGGAAAGTTGTTACAACTTGTTCATATTGCATTGAACCTCCTACTCCAAAGATACCCTTCTTCATGTTGGTTCCTTCATAGGCTCCCTCTGAGTACTTCCTCTTCTAACCCCAAAGTTGACTTCTTTGGGTTTACTCCGCAGACACATGAGTCCATTCTTTTCTTCTTCCTCTGGCTGCAATTCGGCTTCCACAATGCACTTCTTCTTTAAAACTCATCAAAACAAAAAATGTGGGTATCACACCAAGGTACACTAAAAGATAGTGCTTGGGATGGATCCATGAATCTTTAAGGGCTTAACATTAAACACTAAGTTTGGTGATGTTGAGTAAGTAGATAGCCAATTCCTTCAATGAAGAATGATTGATTTGTAATGACTAGGAGAATTGCTAATTACAAGGAATAAAGAGTTGTTGTAGCTTTCTTGGTGTGGTTCTCTAAACAAAACAAACTACATATTTGAAAATTAACCAATATATCTTCTTCAAGTATATATACCAAGGAGTTGCAATTAATTGGAGTAATAAACTATCAAACTTGAGCAGTGGTCAAGGAACTCAAAGAAGATGCATGCACCACTCACCTTGCACTATTTGTGATTCATTTCTAGATAGGGTTGAATTTGCTTATGTGTGACGAGAGGAAGTGGTTTCCTAACTACTTTTGGTCCAAAGGGTAGTTTACCACTCAACTTGAGGCAAAGACCATGACAAATGTGATTTGGTAGGTGAAAGTAGAGTTTTCCAAGACTGGATGATTTATTGAGGTGTCATGAGAGAAGACCACCATAGTTCAAAAGATGTCTATGGTTGTAAAGGCCACAAGAATAATGTAGCAACCAAGAAGAAGTCCACATGAGGTGGACTTGTACTCCAACAAGGACAAAGTAAAAGACATAGAAGAAGGTGAGAATGAACTCAAAGAACTCACCTTTCATGACACCAAGACCAAATAAGAGGAGGAGCAATACCAAGAATATGTAGAGTCTGCACCACTAAGGGAGGAAAGAAAAGTAGAGGAGAGTTTTCCTCTAAGGAAATATTTTCCAAAAAACAAGAAGATCTTTGGATCAAAGATCCTATAATGCCAATATGCCCAATCTCACTATCCAAGACAAAAGTTCATGGAGCTTGAGAGAAGGGAACCAAAGAAGAGGTAGAAATTCAAGATGGAGTCCCTATAGTAATCTATAATGAAGACAAAGGTATTTCTACCATATAAAGGGTAGTGTATGCATCACATGGATACACCATTGTACTGGACACCATTTATCCAATGCTAAAGTACTTATAGATGATCATGCATTTGTATAATGAAATCTGGCCAAAGGTATTAGATTGTATTTCCTTGGTAAATTGTGCATTGAAGGCAAAGAACAACAACCTAAAGAAGGATATGGAGAAGAACATGAATTTGTACAAAGGAGGAGTGCAGAAGAGGCAATGACTTGTTGTAGGAGAACAAGAAGGTGAAGAGAAAAAAACTCCTTGATGGCTACTATGCAAAAGACCTATGAAGACAAGGTACAAATACTACAATAAGACATGAGTACTCTTTGGATGTCTAGCAACCAAAAGCAAAAATAGCTTCAGAGCAAGTTATAAAACCAAGATACACATTCTTTTTAGCTATAGTGCAATTTGGAGCCAAACAAGGAAGACATCACTTGGGAGGCCATCAAAAAGGAGTAAAAGAAGAAAATTGGTCTTTAGTTAGAGGCCCTACAAGCCAAGTTAAAGAAAGAGAAAGGAAGGCTAGGATGCTAGAGGAGGTTCAAGGCCTACTAAAGTTCAGGCCTTGTACAATACCCCAAAGGAAGCAAAAACAAATACAAAGATGTAGAAGACATTGTAAGATATTTAGGACCACCTTGTTAGTATTGCAACAAAAGCCATTGAAGGAAGAATAATGAAGACCAAGTTGTATGAATTGAAGTTGCAAATGCAAACCTTGTGCAAGAAGTCAATTGAGATAAGGGATAGAGCAATTAGTCTTGGACTTAGGAAACATATTGATAGGAGGTTTAATTAAAATTAGATATAGCAGGTCATAAGAAGAAGATTGAACTTCTCCTTAGGGAAATTAGACGCAAAGTAAGACTCTTGGTAGTTGAGGTCTTCATAGTTAGAATTATTTGGAGTAGGAATCTTTGGACTTGTGATAGTGATCCAAAGAGGACAATTACAAAGTTCCTTTGGAGTAGAACTAGTGTCTTCCAAAGAGAAATGGATAATAATTGCAAGTTTACAATATAAGGAACTGTACAAGATAAGGAGATATACAATTTACAAAAGAGCTTAAGATAGTTGCAATTTTGATAGATTTTGAATCTACCATAGCCATTAGATTTCTTAGCTTCTAAGGTTAATTCTTGCTAATCAAGGCTACCATTAAGTGTAAATACTGATTCAATAGTATAAAAGTTGAATAAAGTGATAAAGTAGTCTACTTTATGTTGCTTCACTTAATTTTTTATTTTATGACAGTTCTTTGCCTAGTGAATGTGGAAGAATCATTATGAGGAGTGAGACTGAATGCCTTGATGTGATATGTGTTGGATCCCTAGTATTTGTAGCATTTTGTATTTGATTCTTGGTATAATCTTCCTCAACCTATGCCTTGATGGAACTTAGGTGATATGTAGTATTGACAATACTCTACAAAAGCAAAGACAAAAAGTGGTCATGGAGGCAAAGAATCTTTGGAAGAAGGTGTGCTTTTGGGGAAGTGAAATTATGATCTTTGGAGTATGATTCTTTGTAATGAAATAGCTTCTTTGTATCATCCTAAATCTTCACATTGAGAGTTTAATTAGAGTTTATCTTGTATGCTTATGATATTTCATTTTCATCTTTCTGTAGTATGTACAAGAGAAGTTCATAAACTCAAGATTGTACATTAAAAATTTATGCATCCTTGTGGTACCCACATTTTTTTGTTTTTTTATGGTTATTAGTGTTTAAGAGACGAAGTAAGCACGGAAAAGTCGAATTGTGGACAAAGAAGAGGCAAAAGTATCTTCACAAATCTCGGAAGTGGAAGAATACGAAGCCAAATTCGAAACTGGGTGTTCACGCAATATGAATGTCTGCATCAAGAGAACAACGGGACGAGAGGGGTTGAAGATGAGCAGTGCAGCGTGAAGAAGATGAACGTTTGAAAGCCCCATACACTTCAGACAAAATCGAACAAGAAGAGTTGGACTTTCAACTTCTCCACAAAGTACAAGCAGCCGTGCGCAAACTTGATCAAAAGAGACGCGAAGGAGGTTGGCAAGGCTACTTTTCATCCCCGTCTTCCAAGAACAAGAAATACTCAAGCGGGCAGACATATGCGTTACGATCTAGTACACCAACTTCCCCTAACGCTGTAAAGGAAGTCAATTTCATTAAGAAGTTTGTTCAAGAAAAGACAGCGCAAACACTTACGGAGGAAGAGTGTCAACATTTGGTACAAAAAATTCCTTGGTTATCCTGAAGAAGATTCGAAGATCAGACGGAAGCTGTGGACCCTCTTACTTCTGATCGGGTTGAAGTCGACACCACCATAGAAGAAGAAATTGTCAAAGATGACCCCAATTTGAACTTGACAAATTGGAACCCGTGGGCAGACAACACGGCGTCCATACCAAGTAGCTCTGCGGTTCCCGTAAGTTCAAACTTACTCCACCCAAATCCGCCGCACCAAATGATGTCTTTGTTACCCGTGATCCGACATGCATATCAAAAATATAAAGGTATAGAGCAAGACAAAGATCCTGACAAATTCATTGAGAAATTTGAAGTCATTTCCTTTGCCAACAAGGAACATGACTCTGCGGATCGACTGCGGATTTTTCCAAGTCTGCTCCAAAAGAAGGCTCGGAGCTGGTATACTCATGTAACGCAGAAGGGATTTACACCAACAGACTGGGCAGACTTACTGAATGGCTTACTGGAATGATTTCAGGAAGTGGATTATGATACGAGTGTCTTTGCGGCACTGAATGATTTGAACCGAGGAAAGAAGGAAAAATTGAGAGATTACTATGAGCGGTTCATGGCCTTGTTGAACTGAGTCCCAAAGCAATCCGGGGTGGTGGGATATTCCAATGCCCAAGCCATTACCTGGTTTCTCGGCGGTCTTTCTTGGCGGAGATTCAAATCCTTGCCAGGGAGAGAAATGTCACCTCTTTGGACAAAGTCCTCAAACATGTTGCCCGATATGAGGCGGCTCATTCTAACTCGTCCAGTAATCAAAGAAATGGTGAGAAGAAAGGCAAAAAGCCAAGACAAAGAGCTTCACGTAGTACTTCTCCTTCTTTGGAAGAATCCTCCACTTCTTCTAGTTCTTCTTTGGAATCCGGTGAAGAACCCAAGCCAAGAAAAATACAAAGACATAGGGGAAAGAAGCCCGTAACACCGCCAGTAAAGAATATATCCAAGGCAGATCAAAAGTTGGAAACTCTGATTAAAGAGTTTGTGGATTTTAAAATTCAGATGATTGGGGTGAAGGACCGAAGAAAACCTCCGTCATTTGGATGACCAAATGTATGGTGCATTGCGTGTGGTAAATCCGGCCACGCTAATATGGAATGTTTAACTCGCACGGCATTTTCAATGCAACAAATAGATTGGGTTCCTAGATGGGATCAAGGCAAAGAAGAAGATACGGTATATCAAACCCAAGATACACAGCCTCCATCAAGCCCATCATATCAAGGTCCCAGGTTTGGACCACAGGAGTACAATCCTACTGTTCCTCCACAAAGACCCCCGATGGGTGGTCAGAATAGACCTCAAAATGTTGCACCGGGTGCTTGTTACAATTGTGGCTCAATGTGGCTCAATGGCTCAATGACATTGGTCTCCAAATTGTCCGGAGCCAAGATGACAAATTGGGTACGTACCCCTTTGTGGGAATTGTTAAGGATCGGGGCACACAGGAAACCAGTGCCCGCAACCACCCAATCCAAAGCTCCCTGTCAAGTATGTTCAGACTCCTGCTAAGCGTGTTGCGCTCCAGGCTAAGGGGGACACTAATGTCAATTGTATTACACTCGAGGAAGAGAGGCCTCAAGAAGGGAGTCCATCTTCAAAAGGGGATTGGCCGGACCTCAAAATTTTGAAGGTAGAAACTGGTGTAGAGAGAAAGAATCAAGTTTCTGAAGAAACAAGTATGGCGTCGTCTTCTTCCCGGAAAATGAAGAGACTGCGACCTAAAGCTATCTTTTCTGCCAAAGAAGAAAAGGTCCTAGTGAAAGCTAAAGCCAAAGCTTTGCAGAAAGAAATTAAGGAAGCAGTACTACGCACGCAAGAGATGAGTGTGGAGGCAAATGCAAAGACTCAAACCCCTGTATTTCCGGCAGATATTAGGTTTGAAGTAAAAGACCTGATCCAATCTGAAGTTGGTCAACCCGATGATCATTGGGTCAACCACCTACGCCCACCGGTTACCATCCTCAAGCATCCCGAAGTTTGCTTTGAACAAGCACACAACTCAAAACCAAAGCCAAAGACGAAGCGGGTGAAATTGGGAGGAGTCCCACAGTATGATATTGTGGCAGATATGGCGTCTACAAGCATGAATGTCATGTTTAAGCAAATATGGGAGGACAATAAGCTTTATAAAAAGCAGCTAAGCTCAGCTCTCAAGAAAGTAAGGGCGATGACAAAGAAGGACTTGCCCACAATTTATTGTATTGAACAGGAAGACTTGGGATCTCCCGAGGTGGATGCGGAGATAGCAGGCTACATGATTACATCCATACCCATTGATTCGGGGTCGGGTGTAAATGTCATGACAGAAGATACTGCACATCGACTGGGGTACACGACATTTGAACCAACACCCCGGATTCTTAAGTTTGCGGATCAAACCAGGAGACGGCCCTTGGGCATGCTGTCAAATATTACCATGATTATCGGAGGGGTGCCTTTTAAATTAAACTAAATTGTGTTAAGACCTGTAACCAAAATTGGCTACCCTCTCTTGATCAGGAGACCCTGGTTGTACAGTGCCTAGGTTATGGTGGATTGGTTCCAGCAAAAATTACGATTTAAAGACATTTTGTCTAAAGAACAAAAGCTGGTGACTGTAAGTTGGACAAAGGTTCCTCATCATGGGGAAACTACTTTGTCAGAAGACGAGGATGAATTCAAAGATTCATCGTCTTTGTCTTCTGAGGACTCCGAAGCCAACGTCCAAGTAAATTATTTGGAATGCTACAAGGTAGAAGTCGACGATGAAGACCCATATGACATCGCCTTGGGTAAACAAGACTTGGAGGAAGGGGGTTTGACGGCAGTATGACTCGGGTTGAGCCAAGTAAGTCACGTAGAAGGTGTCATTAACCCCGATGACTGTCAAGTGTGGTCTTGACGGAAGAAAAGATTTTAAAATTTTCAAAGACAGTCACCGCCGAGGAGTTGGCAGGATACACTGCCCTGTTTATAGAGTTCCAGGATGTATTCGCTTGGTCTATTGACCAAATGCCGGGAATTCCACGAGAATTTGGCGAGCACCGGATTGATTTGGTCAAAGGTGCAGTTTTGGTTTGGCAAAGACAATACCGCTTGAACCCAAAGTACTCCCTCCTAGTAAAAGATGAAATTGATAAGTACTTAGGGGCCGGAATAATTTTCCCTGTTCTAAGTAGTGAGTGGGTTTCACCCATTGTCATCATTCCAAAGAAGAAGACCGGGAAAATTTGAGTATGCCAAGATTTTTGCAAATTGAACGCAGTCACCAGAAAGGATCATCATCCTTTACCATTTACAGACACAATTCTGGACCAAGTAGCTGGTCATCCATGCTATAGTTTTCTCGATGGATTTTTAAGGTACAATTAGGTATCCATTCGAGAAGAAGACAAGGACAAAACCACATTCACGATTGATTGGGGCACTTTTGCTTACAATCAAATGCCCTTTGGGTTGTGTAATGCTCCTGCTACTTTCCAAAGGATAATGAATTCAATATTCAAAGATTTCCTGCATAAATTTGTGGAGGTCTTCATTGATGATTTTTGTGTGTTTGGGCAAAGAGAGGTACATATAGATTATCTTTGACAAAATTTTGAAAGGTGTCGTTTTGCCGGGTTGTCATTACACCCAAAGAAATGCTTCTTCGCAATGAAGGAGAGAATTCTTCTGGGGCATCGGGTGTCAAGCTGAGGAATTGAAGTGGATGTTGAGAAGGTTAAAGTAATTGCAGCTTTGGAATCCCTGAAGAACCTCTGGGAGCTGAGAGCCTTCTTAGGACGTGTTGGATACTATAGACGCTTCGTGTCAAACTATGCAGTGCTTGCTGCAACACTTACAAAGCTTCTGAAGAAATCCGAAGATTATCTGTAGGAAGCAACTCAGGAAGAAGCTTTCCAAGTATTGAAGAAGAAATTGGTTGACGCACCAATCATGAGGGCCCCAAATTGGGACACCCCTTTTCATGTGTATGTGGACACTTCGTCCATGGCCATTGGAGTTGTCTTAAGTCAAAAGGACGAGAAGAAAAAGGACTACCCGGTGTATTATGCCAGCCGACAACTTTTTGTTTCAGAAAAGAACTATTCAAAAACTGAAAGAGAAGCCCTCGGGATGGTGTATGCCTGCAAGAAATTTTGTCACTATCTGTTAGGATACAAAATCGTCTTCTATGTGGACCATTATGCACTACAACACTTGGTCAAGAAGGCGGATTTGTCCGGGCAAATTGCATGATGGATCTTGTTGTTACAAGAACTCACATACACTATACAAGTAAGGAAAGGAGCTTCGCATTCAAATGCGGACTTCTTATCCACGTTGGAAACTCAAGACCAAGATTTGGAAATCGATGATCGGTTTCCTGATGAAGAGCTATATCATTTAATGATGGTGCGAAGTATGCGGTATGCGGCAGAATATCATTATTTGCATACGTGCCATTGTCCTGAGGAGCTGGATCCAGAACAAAGGGTAGTCTTCCTTCGGAAAATGGGACCGTACCAATTAAAACACAACATTTTGTTTAAAATGGGCGAAGATGAGATACTTCGGAGATGCCTGGAAGCATACAAAGTAGGAGGAGTCATTGAATCCTTGCACTTGGAAGCATTGGGGGGACATTATCCCTTAAAAATACGGTGAAGAAAATTCTTTCAATAGGGATTGGTGGCCTACGATGTATAAAGATACGCATGTCCATATTCAAAGTTGTGATGCCTGTCAAAGAATAGGGAAACCAACGTCGACCTCCCAGTGGCCTTTGAAACCAATTTTGCCTCTGGCCCCATTCAAGAAATGGGGTATTGATTTTGTGGGACCTATTCAACTAGTAACCCGTGTCACAAGGAAGCGGTACATCTTAGTATGTACGGATTATGCCACCAAGATGGTGGAAGCAGAGGCAACACGAAGAGATGATGATGCAGAGACAGTAGCAGAATTTTTCTTCCAAAACATCATTTCCCGTTATGGGTGTCCTCTGGAATTGGTCAGTGATTGGGGAACTCATTTTTTGAACTCAATGGTGGCAGCATTAACCAAATACTTCCAAATTAAGCATCAGAAGACCACGCCTTACAACCTAAAAGCAAATGGGCTCACGGAGAAAGCCAATGGATTGCTGTGTAAAATTTTAAATAAGGTGACAGTCAATTATGCCTATGACTGGGATACAAAGTTACCTGCAGCATTATGGGCATATCAGACAACGGAAAACATTACTACCAAGCAAACTCCTTATTTTTTGACTTATGGATTGCATCCCATATTACCAGTTGAATTTGAAGTACCGACATATAGAATACTTTGTGAAGAACGGTTGTCGGAGAAAGAAAGTCAAGATCTTTGGATCTATCAATTGATGTGGTTGGAAGAGAAAAGGGCCGATGCAATGCAAACTACAAAGGAAATTCAAGAACAACGGAAAGTTTGGCATGATAAAAGAATCAGACCTGTGACTGTTCAAGAAGGAGATCTGGTATTATTATATGATAATCGCCGCCTATTTTTTCCAGGAAAATTACATCTGAGGTGGATGGGACCGTATCGTGTGATGCACATTTTTGATAATGGTTCTATTCAACTTGCAAACCTGGATGGCAATTCTTTTGCAATTTGCGTCAATGGTTAGAGGGTTAGAAAATATTGGACCCCAAACCCGACTTTGTATAAAAACCCGGTTGTTGGTGTTCACAAGGACACTCACATTTGAGGGAGGGGGTATGTGGTACCCACATTTTTTTGTTTTTGTATGGTTAGTAGTGTTTAAGAGACAAAGTAAGCACGGAAAAGTCGAATTGCAGACAAAGAAGAGGCAAAAGTAACTTTGGAGGAAAGCTGAAGAAGCTGACATCGGATCCGATGATGGAGGTACTCGGAAGAGGAGTACACCGGAAACAGGCCAAAGATCATCGTCTTTGGGTTGGAAAACGCATGAACAATGAAGACCGTTTAACAACCTCTGTACGTGGCAAGAAAGTACATTTCAAGAAACGGTGGGGGCAGAATAAGCATGTCTTGACAGTGACCAAGAGTGCACGCAGAAGAGAGAAATTCATAGAAAAATCGACTGAAGAATGACTATGATTCGGGGCAATATAAAATTGCAATTGCACAGGGGAAAGTTGAATTCACTGAGTAGATTTCCAATTCCTTTGAGTAGTCATCCTGCAGTAATGCGTGTCCGGAAGCCCGTCGAGAGTGAAATTTTCCAAAAACCTGAGGGAGTTAGAGTGTCTTGTCCAGGAGAGGGGCTAATCTTCCAACAGCATAGAACGAGAGAACAAATCATGGCAAAGAAGGTGGCCAACGCGCTGGCAGTGAGAGGTTTTGCAATTCGAAGAGTAGATGTAGTAGCCAGAATCAAAGTCTTGGTTAGCCTTTGTATTACCTTTTTAGCATGGAATTGGAATTTCAGTTTCCCGAGAGTAATGGTAGAGATCGCTGCCAGTAATTGTGAGGAGGGTCCCAAAGTGGAGGGGAAGAGAGGCAATCCGGCCCGATGGATTGAGTCAGATTGGAAATTAGTACTGGGGAGAGAAGCAGGAGAGCCGACAGGGATCACCTTCTATTGGAAGTGTGATGCGGTAGAGGAGACGGCAGAGATTTGCAATTCGTTTTTTGCTCCAAGAACTACGAATGGTTACAAGGTGGAATCCTATCGGGGCCCAATCCAAAGAAGTATCGTGGGGGTGATGATGGCCATGTTCAAGCCAGAGCAAACAACATACGTAACCATGCAACAGGCAGTCTTCTTCCATCAAATGTTTGCAGGTGTACCAATGAATTGGGCAAAGTGCTTCCATCACCGAACAAGGCAAATGGTGGTGAATTGGCAAATGGGCTCGCCACCGCATTATTTTGCACCATTTCCAGCACATTGCACATTTGCAGCACATTTCTACTTTGGCCTCAACTTGCTCTCTGAAGACGAGCGTCATCATATGGTCTCCCACATGCACCTTGATTTGAGACAAGAAGCCGACAAAGAAGAGCGACAGTATATGCTTCATCTGCGAGCAAATGACGAGTACTTTGCAAGGACGGGACAGTGGAAGATTGAAGATATTGCCAGTCCAAAGATGAAGAAGCGAAGTAAACCCAAAGAGCCAAATCATCGCCCATCCAACGCAAGACTTGGAGGCTGATGTTGAAGACTACTAACGTCGTAAGAAGGGCATCATCGGGATCGGGGTCGGATGAAGAAATTGAGTCGCAAGAAGAGGACTCGGAAGAAGAAGAGCTCACATTGAAAAGTGAGGAGTCTGGGAGCAAAAGTGAGGGAGAGCCAGAAGTCCAGCAATCGGTGATAGTAAGTGAGGCTGGCAAAGCGATGATGGAGAACAAGCCAAGACCCGAAGCAAAGAAGGAGTATCCCGCGGGACCAAGTTCAAGAGGCCAAGACGAAGACAGTGCCGACACTATGCAGATACAAAGATCACGACTTCGGATCAAGGAGCCGATGACACATAAAAAGACTCCAAACAAAGGTGGCAATGATGAAGAAGAAAACTTTGGCTGCATAGCATATTTGACAAAGGTGGTCACACCATTGCTCAAGCTGTTGAAAGAATATCGGATGGGAATTGCCCAAAATCAAAGGAAAGGGATGAATGAGCTGTAGGTGGTGAAGCATCTGCTGAATGAAGTGCAGGAGCTACAGGAGCATCAGGTCCAAAGACATGAAGAAATTGAAGAACTTCAGAAGGAGGAAGACTCGAGGAAGAAAACATTGAGCGTGCTACAAGGAAGCTACGCAGAGAAGGAGAAGGAATTGCAGAAGCAAGCCAAAGAATTAAAGGAGCAAGCGATGTGGCTGAGCAAGATGAAGGAGGAAGTGAGTGATGTGCACATCGAGAATGTTCATCTAAAGGCGATGACCATCGTGATGGAGCAAAGTTGGACAGCTTGAAGAAGAGTGCCGCAGCGAAAGATCAAGCATGGCAGAGAGAATTGGCATCCAGGCAAGAAGAAGAAGAGCGTTTGCGAGAACTTGTCAAGAGTGCGGAACAGCAAAAGATGCAATATGCAGAGGAGAAGAAGATGCTTGCTGCAGAATACAAAGACGAGTTGCAGATGTATCGGGAGGAGTTGAAGGTAGAATGTTCTCGGGGATATGCATCGGAATCAATAGGAGACATTGCAGGGAAATTACGAGCACTCTTAAGTATGGAGGCTGAAGGAATATTGGAAGAAGCTCGTCTGCATGAGTTGAAGTTACTTGTGCAGGAGACTCGAAAGCAAAGAGCCAAGAACGTGGACATGAATACCTTGCTAATTTGGTTGAGAGAACGTGTAGATAGGAAAATATTGGAGGTAGAAAATAATGTTAGTCTTAGGCTAGATTTAGTCAATTTAGAGTTCGAGAAAATTCGGACTAGTGTGATAGTGGATAAGAAACCCGATGTCGCAGATGTAGGAACTCAAGTGTCATCGGACTTGAAGATTGACACTTTAGAGAAAAGTGGATCAGGAGATAAAGTAGTAGATGGAGTAACCTGGAGCTCAATTGCAGATTGTAGTGAAGAAGTTGTACAATTAGTGAAGAAATTAGTAGAATCAGTCGTACCCGAAGAAGGTGAAATAGTAAGAAGATCATCGGGTTTGGAAGCTGATGATGAGGTAGACATCGGATCAGGATAGAAGTCAATTTTGAGATAGGAAAGGGCAGATATGAAGAGATAGATTGTCCCTTGGGATCTGTAGGTAGGAAAGGATGCTAGGAAGTGGTGCCTAAGTAGGCGAGTCTGTTGTTTGCTTCAGTATTTAAGTAAAGCATTCAAAGTACGATGTTATTCAGTATTCATCTTTTTGAAGATAGATAAAGCAAAGTGTTGTTTTCAGTACTCGTCGCTTAAGCTTAATTCCAATTGTCAATTTTTTGTTTGTGTTTGTGAATGTGTGAAGAATTCCAAAGAGCAAGTCAATGTGTCTGTGGATGTTGAAATCTACAGCCTTGATCTTCATTCTGTGTGTTTGATCTTGAGTGAAGTGCATCGGAGCAATGCCTTGACAGGTCTGAGAGGAATTGTAGTGTTGTTAGTATTCTACATTGGTGAGTGTAGCATGAAGTTGATGTGAAGCAATTTTGATCGAGGAAGTTGTGCCTTCAGTGGAGGGGTGGAACACAATTCTGAGGCAAAATTGGTCTTCACAGTGAAGTGCCATCTTCAGGAGAATCTGAATCATCACAATCAAGAGTTGTTTGGACAGAATTTACTATGATGTGATTATATGTGCGTATTTGTGACAAGTTGTCAAGATTGTGAGCTTGTTACTCTCTTTTGGGTGTAGTTTCTACCTAAGAGATTAAAGAAGCCGTCATGAAGAACTGCCATTGTGACTTTTGACTTCATATTTGACCAATTCTGGATCGTATCTCTGCGGGAACAAACGTTACTTACCCAATTACCGCAAAAGTGATATTTGCCGGGTTGTCACAATCCTCTCAAAGATCATACTTTGGAGCAAATAGTTGTAGGGATTAGAGTACAAATACAATAAGATAACATAACTTAACAAAAATCTGCAAATAACAATATTAGAGTTAGGGAGAGGTTTGATCATGTGGTAAAGTAATTTGAACCCAAGCAAGCAATGGAGCAAAAGAACAAGGAACCACATCAATTAGAAATTTTAGCAATTAGTTTACCATTACATTATTACCCGTCTTGGATGTTAGATCAATTGACCATTTTGTAATTCCTAAGTAGCCTAGCTATTTATGGTTATCATGCAAAGTGCTTTATTTTCTAGCCACTGCAATAGGTGATCAAGGTAAAGAGTGGAAGCTCTTTGTCGCTTTCTTAACTTCCTTATGAAGAGTTGCTTTATATATGTTTTTGCAATGGTGAATCTATGTAGTGAGTGTTGTTGAGTGACTTATGTGTTTGATCCTTAGCATGATTGCAATTTCTCAAAAGCAATACCTTGACAAGACTTCAATGTGCTATACTATTAATAATAACCTGAATCCACAAGCCACAAAAAGTCACCTTTGGGAAGAAAATGAAACCTTTTGAAGATGTGTGTATTTGGAAGGAAGTGTAGTACATGGACCTTTGGACTAAAACATCTTTTCTATATTTTCTTTGGAATTCCATCTTTGTGTATAAGTGATTTTCTTTGTTATTTCACATAGTGTGCCTTTTTGGTGGTATTGTCCTCTCCTAGGAATGGTTTCTGCCCAAGAGTTTAAATAAGAAATAGTAAATAACTACTTTGTGATACTTTCCTTTGTATCAAACCATTTTTGAAATGTATTCTTTTGGGAACAACTTTTTTTTATCCAAATGCTACAATTTAGTGTTTGTTGAGTTATTACATATCTACTATATCTTAATTTTCTTTTGTAGAGCATTTAAGAGAAGTCTTCTAGCTGTAGAGTGCTTCACTCTCTCTATATTTTTAGACTCTTTGATTGGTATCATATTGGTATCTAAGTCTAAATAATTGTAGTTGTCTAGTATAGATTGCACATCTGTAGACCAAGATACATAATTGAACTTATCCACTTTTCTAGATCTTCCAACTCTCTTATTAATAAGAGTGCCAACTATGGACCCATAACTCAAGAAACATTGTTATCTTTAAATAAAGTTGAAGTTTTATCCTCCTTCATTTTGATTTCTGATATATTTTTGATATTAGACATCCTAGCACTCAGCTTGCTCTATAGTAGAAAATCCTTATGTGGTACCCACTGTTTTTAGTTTTTTTGGGTTAAGAGTAGAAGTATGCAATTAGATCTAGAATAGAATGCAGTTTTGTAGAGATGATAAGATTCAAATCCAAAGTGGAATGTTCAGTCCAATCCAAAGAAAGGTACTTTGTTCTTTGGATTAGCATAGACAATAGAAGGCTGATTATACAAGTATCCTAAGCCACTAAGTATTCAACCTGCAGGAGTGCCTTTTACAAAGCCAGCCAAGAGTTTGATGTTCAAGACTCTTGAGGGAGTTAGAATTTTGTATCCCGGAGACAAGAAGAATTATCTTCCAGCTTCCACAAGTGACAGATCACACAATGCCAATGAGTGGAGGAAAGAAGAGTCCCTCACTCACAATGAGAAATCCTGCAATTTGGAGGTTTGATATAGTAGCAAGGATCAAAGTGTTGAGTAAACTTTGGATCACTTTTCTGGCTTGGAACTAGAACTTGAGTTTTCCAGGTTTCATGGCAAAAGTAGCAGCAAGTGATTGTGAGGAGGGTCCGGAGGCAAAAGAGAAGAGAGACAATCTAGCTCGGTGGATAGATTTGGATTGGAGATTGGTCTTGGGAAGAGAGGCTAGCGAGGAGCAACATTCCTCAAGAAAGGAGAGTCTACAAAAGAGACCGCCAAAATCTGAAATTCCTTTAGTGCTCCACGTACAAAGAATGGGTATAAAGTGGATACCTATCAAGACCTGGTAAGGCAAAGTATTTTTGGGGCAATGATGGCAATTTTCAAGCTAGAGTGAACCACTTATGTAATGAAGCACGAAGCCATGTTCTTTCACCAGATGTTTGCAGGGGAATTGGTGAATTGGGTGAAGTGTTTTCACTAGCAGATGAGGCAGATGGAATTGGAGAGATTGATTGCCATGTCACTTCCAAGTGCTATTTGAAGCACACTTTTACCTCAAGTTGAACCTTCAGAGTGCAGAAGAGAAGCAAAAGATGGTGTTGCATTTCCATCCAAACCTGATAAGAGAAGTGGATGTAGAGGAGTAGCTGTACATTCACCAAATTCCAAGTAACAATGAGCACTTTGCCAAGATGGGCCAGCACAAGAGAGTGGAGGTGAAGATCCCAAAGACAAAGAAGTGAAGTCAACCCAAGGAGATGGTGTCTCCAGTATAGTCAAGAAAGACAAGAAAGCTAGTGCCAAGGCATGAGGTTGTCATAAGAGATCAGTCATCAGAAGAAGAATCAGAAGGTGAAGTTGAGGATAGCTCAGAGGACATGCTGGGAGAAGAAGATGCAGAACTCACATTGCAAAGTGAGTAGTTGAGCAATGGGAGTGATGGAGAACCCAAAGTGCAACAACCATCTGTGAGCCGGCCTGTCTCTCACTCAAGATGAACCTCTCATGGCTATTATGGTAGCGCACCATGGACTAAGAAGGCAAGGAACCCCAACTCCATCATACTCCTCCAAGGCTAACACTCCAAGACTCAAGACATTGCTCACTAGAGAACTCAATGAGAGAGAGATAGTTGCAAATGAAAAGATGATGAGTACCTCCTCAACCCTTGTTTATATACTTGTGAAATAGTTACGCACCAAAGTTACTAATTATTGGAGTAACTCAAGTTACTAGACTAAAAGTCAAGTAAAGTCAAAAAGTAGAAAGGAATATCAATTCACATGGGCATATTCCCCTAAGCATGTGGTCTTATCTTGACCCAACCACTAAGTCAAGGATTCCTTCACATGGGCTATCCTTGGACTAAAGAAGAATCCAAAACAAAAAGGCTTGCGGGCCCAAGAGTTCTCAACTCTTTCCTCAAAGCCAAACACCTAGGAATAATACCAAGTCAACACACTAAAATCCAAAATAGTGGTGCTCATCTTTTCTACTTCCTCTAAAGTAAGGTCCCCTCTATCTTAGCTATGACTAAATTTAGCTAATCATGACTAATGTAGAATCATCCTTTATCTCTATATAAATAATATCTCTCAAGTACTTGTAATACCAAGCTAAATATCACAATACCACACACATGCATAAATGGGTGTAACATTTACTCCCACACTAAGTTTTCACTTTGTTTTCAAAGTGAAGGTCTTTCTACCTTCTATGATACATCTTCAACTTATCATGGTTAATCCTATCAAAGTGTCTTCCTCCCAACTTCTTGAGATCATAGGTGTAATTGCCCCACACCTTCTCCACTATGAAAGGTCCAAAGTACTTAGGCAAAAACTTCTTTTGCACTCTCTTGAATTGAATGGAATCAAACAACATTACCCAATCACCTTCTTTGAAAGGCTCCACCTTCTTCTTGCCTTGCCTCTTGTCATAGCTCTCCTTTTGCTTCCTTTGGGCTTGCTCCACTCGAACCATAGCAACTGCTCTTGCCTCTTCCAACTCCATGAGTTGATCCTTCCTTGACTTCTCTGCATCACCCTCTTGTGCTTTCTTCAATCTCCTATGAATACTTTGGAAGGTAGGAAGATCAAAGGGAATAGGTAAGGTAGACTCAATACCATATACCAATTGAAATGGAAAATATCCAGTGGAAGTCTTCATGGTTGTCCTATACTCCACAAAACTGCATGAATCCTCTTGTCCCAATTGTCATGCCATTTGTAGTTCCACATCTAGATGCTCGGACACTGGAGTTCCAGTGATGGTAGTTAGAGTTATTCTAGCAGTTTCTCAAGGACTACTTTCCGACGGTTAGATTTTGTGTTCGGGGTACTGACTTCACGGTGGGGCCCACCGTCACTTTGCACCGTTTGCACCGTCGAGTGTGCCGTCAGCGGAACCGTTAGGGTTTCAGGGCTAGCTCGAGTCCAGGGGGTATAGTTTCGAAGTGAGCTCCAGAGAGCTCACTTCTCTGATGTTGAGCCTTCGAGTTCCTGGCTATGGTGGATAGAGGCCGGCGAGCGTCACCTGGATTCTCTATGCTTGAGTGGGTGTGGCTTGACTGTAATCAGTGCCCAGTTGTTGGCAATTTATAGAGTGACAGATCAAGTACTGATCTGAGTTGAGTTGAGTTGAGTTGAGAGTGTTAAGCAATCTGATTACATCAGAGAAGTGAAGTCAGGGGGAAATCGGGTGCATGAACGTTGAGTGTTGGTGGTATCTCCAAGCTCGGTGGATCATGGTAGCTCGATTCAGGTTCTGTGTTTCCCTAGTGTGCAGAAGCTCGTGTAGTTGATGCAAAATTGGCTGTTAGGCGGACGGTGTGCGGAAGCGCTGGCCAAATTTCGAGCAAAGAAGGAGCAATTTTTGAGCAGTGTTGTGATTTTGAGCTCAGGAGGTGAAGGCAAGACCAATTTGCTGCGAGTTGGGCTCAGAAAGTGAAATTGAAAGTGGAGTTGGAAAGCTCTTCTCATGAAATTGTGATTTGGAAAAACCCGTTTTGTCAATTTGGCTCGAGTGGAAAGTTAGCGGGGGATTTGGCGGACACCCATCTTTAGGGTTTACGTCAGATTTTACGTCAGATTTACATCAGATTTTGGGCCAGAATTGGAGGAGTTTCGCTGTTTGGCCAGATTTGGAGAAGTTTTGCTAGTTTGGAGGAGTTTCGCAGATTTGGAGAAGTTTCGCCAATTTTGGAGGAGGTTCAAAGTGGCAACAAGAAAGGCCTCATTTGGCTGAATTTTGGCATTTAGAGGTTTCAAGGCTTCGAGGCATAGGGCTGTGGGCTATGAGAGGCTACGAAGGGCCAGAAAGGCCAGCAAGCCAGCTTGCTGGCGTGAGGCTAGCTAGTTTAGTGTAGATCTTGGTCATTGGTTGGCAAAATCTGCCTTTCTTGCTAGATTGTGCAGAATAGGGTTTGACCCCTAGATCTCTTGTTCCTAGACTGGTGCCCTAGCCAACTGGTCCACCCTCACTTGTTGTCATAGTGACTGTGCCACTGTTATCTATACACATGTAGCTTTGGCTAGGAGAGGCAGTTTGATCCCATTCTTGGTGATCCTGGTAGCTTAGGACTTAGATACGAACTACTCTTATGTCAAATGCCAAATGGTGGCTAGAGTCAGTCCCGTGTTGTGTTATGAGATGGAGGGTTTTCGTTTAGATTTCTTGTGATTGGATCCCCTCCATTCTCTACTTCCTGTTTGTGCACCACGTTTGTGTGAGGTGCCTTGACTTTTGAGCGTTGGTGCTCTGGTGTGCTCTCGGTGGTGAGGCTGGAGTGATGACCTGTCAGACTACCTTTGTTTCTCTCCGGTGAGGCAGGAAGTGATGACCTGCAGACCGTGAGAGTACGTGTTATGATGGTAGGTTACCCCTAGTGTAGTTATCTCGGTTAGAGTTACATTAGTGGGTAGTGTCTAGTTGGTGTTGGCACTTGGTGGGGCACTTGCAGTTGCGACTTGCGGTTGCAGTTGGTGGTTCGGGTTTGCTGTTGCAGTTACGTGGTCACGACGGAGTTCTTTGGAGATTCCAGAGGAGTTAGCCCTACAGTACGCAGTGAGTTTACTCGGAGTGGTGCTTGGTACCAGCCTGTATCTCAGGTCCCAATGAGGGAGGAGATTGACTCAAAGTTGGAGTTCGACACAGGAGCTGATTCAGTTGAGAGTGCACTTGGTGTGTCCGCACCGTTGTTGTGGGACATGGACGAGATTTATGGGGCCTCCAAAGGCCCTAGGCGTTACTCTGGTACAGTGGGTACTATTGAGTTGGATGATTTCATCCAGGAGTTTGATAGTTGGTGTGATCTGCAGCAGATGCGGAACCCGACTTTGTTCACACCCTTCATGGCATGGAAGGGGTTGTTTCAGCACTTGGAGGGTCCACCGATGGACGACTACCATGAGTTCAGGAGAGCTCATTTGGAGGAGATTGAGTTATGGAGACAGTATTGGTCTCCACACTATGTCTCCATCACTTCAAGTTCGGTGGCCAGGAGTAGGTCGGCTGTACCTACGAGTTCTAGCTCGAGTAGTGTTGGTGGAGCTAGTGGAGGTGCACTAGCTGGAGATAGTGCTACTACGAGTAGAGATACCGCTGCAAGAGGTGGTGTGGTACCGGGGTTTAACCCCATGGTGGAGTTCTTCCTATGTTTGAGGCAGAACTACCAGGGAGTGCGGACTGACAAGCTGAGGAGCTTGCAAGAGTTCCAGCGGAAGGCTGGAGAGAGCCTACGCGAGGCATACACTCGCATGAGGTGGCTGATTAGTTTCACTCAGGGAGTTACTGAGGCCCAGGCAGTCCAATTTTGGTATGGGATACTGGACAGGGAGTTGCGACGTAGAGTTTGTGATGCTACGTTGTTGTAGGCTACTTCGCCCACTTTGGCAGTAGTCTTTGGTTTGGCTGAGCGTATTGAGCTCAACATGGTGGAGGAGAGAATGGTGACATCTGGATTTGGTAGGGAGACCTCATCCACGGTTGTGACTTCTTCTAGAGTGCAGCAGAGTGCACCACGCCCAGTTGGTTTTCAAGGACAAGGTGGACAGCCCAGATCCTATGGAGCGAGTGGAGGGCCTAGTGGAGTTAGACCCTTACCCTCATTTTCGGGTCAGCAGCAGCCAATGAGTGGTGGTGTTGCTTGTTGGACTTGTGGTGGACCTCACCATAGGAGAGAGTGTACTCAGGGCAGCGGACCTGATACCTCTGGTGCATCACAGCCAGCACAGAGGCAGTGTGAGCACTGCCATAGATTTGGTCATACTAGTGACCGGTGTTTTGACCTACACCCGGAGTTACGGAGTGGTAGGGCTGCTATGACAGGTAGTAGAGGAGCTCCAGTTCATGGAGGACGAGGTGGTAGTAGAGGATCTACACCTAGTAGGGATGCAGTACCTGCCCTTACTTCTGACACAGCTATGGCTACTCGAATTGAGCAATTGGAGCAGAGATTGGCTAGTATGGCTATTGCTCAGAGGAGATCAGATTCGGGTGCTGAGGCTTCCACCTCATATGCTGGTGATAGAGATGCTTTGGACTTCATGTGCGGAGCAGCACAGGTGGATGCATCTGCAGCAGTGACTAGGAGTGTAGTACGTGCTCTAGAGCCTAGAGGAGCATCAGTGGAGTTGGACCCACAGAGAGGAGAGGTTGGGAGACAGGTCAGACTTCCCCAGTCTTTCACGCTATCTGAGGCATTGCAAACGACATCCATGGTTCCTAGACGTCCCAGTGCAAGTGTGGTAGGTGGTGATGGAGTACCTACTAGTCAGCCACCTGCTACTACACAGACTGAGTCTAGCATGATGTTGGGGGCGGCTCAGCTGATTATGCGGCATCCTTTATTTTCAGCCAGTGACATGTTTACATTGGGAGTTGACCCAGCCCCAGTGTTCCGGTTGGCTGCCACGTTGTGTGAGAGTAGGGATGGTGCAGTTCCTACTACTAGAGCAGAGGTGGTTGGTAGTAGAGCTGACTTGGTTGAGGAGCATGGGATCCGTTCAGCGGCCAGTGGTTTATGGCAGGCAGTAGCGGCTAGACTGGAGGAGTTGCTAGCTAGACCGGCCTTTGAGAGAGCGCGGTTTACACCTGGTGTTGTCCTATTGGATAACCAGAGGGGGATCTTTTGTTTGGTGGGACCTTCAGGGAAGGTCTATACACCACAAAGAGTCTTGTTAGACTCTGGTGCGCAGCCCCTTATGTTGGGGAAGGCTGCAGTTGTTGGTCTGGAGTTACAGAAGACCGATGTGGAGAGGTGTCCATTTCAGATCCAGACATCTCTTGGTGGTGGTTTGACACAATACATCACACGTGGAGAGCTTGTTGTCCAGGTTCAGCCTGGTCATCCGACTGATAGCTCGGTGGTGAGAGCTCAGGCTATTGCGACGATAGCTGAGTCATACGATGTGCTAGTTGGGGGAGCAGTGTTATACCCTATGGGTTTCAGCATTGACTATTGGGAGGAGACAGCCTCTTATAGACTTGGTCGGCAGTCTGGTGAGGGACGGGTATGTTGTCTACCAGTACGCTTCAGTAGTGGCAGTCTTGGCTCACTACTGTCCGGGACCATGGCAGCATCAGTTTTAGCTTTCAGCGGTGCAGTTACTTGGCTTGGTGACTTGTTGGAGGGGAACGCCCATGGAGAGGATACTCCAGTACCAGAGGAGATCACTCGGCTATGGAGTACAAGTGGGATTGTTCCATCCACCTTGGATGTTCCATTGTGGAGTTCAGAGGAGGCATTGCAGCAGCATGCGGATCAGTTGGTGCAACAGGCTTGGAGTGGAGCCTTCGTACCATCAGGGGATGAGTGTGAGGATGAGCCTCCAGAGGCGATTGCTTTGACACCTTTGGATACCACACTCATTGCTTGGCAGTATCCAATAGAGGGGATATGCCTATTGGAGTTGTTTGGTGGGATCAGCACCGGACTAGCTGCGGTGTTACAGGCGGGTATCCGAGTACAGAGGTACTTGTATGTAGAGAGAGATGAGACTGCTAGGCGAGTCTCTCTACATCATGTGGCACACTTGGCCTATCGGTATCCGGAGTTATTACCGATGTTAGCAGTCAGAGGTTACCAGAAGGCCTTACCATGAGACATTTCCTTACTGGGGGCGCATGACCTAGAGAGACATGGGCCTGTTCTCTTGGTGATTTCTAAATGGCCATGTCAAGGACATACACGTGCGGGCCGTGGTTTGGGTCTTCAGGATCCTCATTCTGGTGTGTTTTGGGAGATGTTACGGATATTACGACATCTCCAGGTTCATCAGTCTGTTTCTCCAGCTTACCTTTTGGAGAACGTTCCATTGATGGGTGATTCTTGCACTAGAGTGGTAGCAAGTACACATCAGGTCCATTCATGGATGGGACCTGCTGTATTGTTAGATGCAGCCAGAGTGGGATCACGGGTTCATCGTCTTCGTCTTTGGTGGACGAACCTTTTACCCAAAGAGGTTCTACAGCGTAGTTATGATGGGATTCAGCGACTAGACCACATTCTTGTTGATGATATCTTGGATGCTAGACGTCAGTCTCAGACAGTGGTAGTGGCTGATAGGTCACCTATGGCAGTGGTGAACCTAGTTGGACAGCCTAGAGCCGCATTTCCCACACTCATGAGTTTCCCAGGCTCTCATGCTTTTCGAGAGGGAGGACCTAGACTTGTTTGGGACTCACAGTTACAGCAGTTGGTGGAGCCCAATGCTGATGAGAGAGAGCGGGCGAAGGGTTTTTGCACCGGTATTACCGCTGTTCCAGCAGTGTCAGAGGCATCCAGGCGTCAGGTGTTAGGTTAGGCTATGGACCTGAACTGTTTGACCTGGATTGTGAGCCTTGGTTTGGCAGAGCAGCGTAGGATGCGCTTGATAGGCATCACCACTCGGACACTTGTGAGCCTTGTGCCTATCGAGACGATTCAAGCACATGCTGGGGGCGATGGACCGAGTGGACATGGTATTCTTGGGACACATCCAGTAGCTACTAGGGAGAGTGGTCTACTTGGAGTCCATCCAGGTGAGCGTGGGCTACTTGGATTACACCCTTGGTCCACATGGGATGCAGCCAGAGGACGTATGGAGCTTGCAGCCAGAGTGGAGGGAGTTTTTCACACAAAGGTTGGGACCTCTAGTGGTCGGGAGCATGACACTATTGCTCCCAAGGGCCCAGTGTAGCAGCCAGTTAGTACGTCTTCCACTCGTACTACAGTTACAGAGGATACTTGGGAGCCAGATCTTGGACCCAAGCTTACTGGAGAGGAAAGACGGAGGGTTTGGAGGTTCTTGAGGAGTCACACGAGTTGTTTTGCCTTCAGTATGAAGGATTTGGGTGCTCTGAAGGGACCTGGTATACGGATTGAGCTGACTAGCGACACACCAGTTTTCCGACGTCCTTATCGATATAGTGATATGGAGAGGACATTGATTCAGAGCCGGAGTAGTGACCTTTTTGAGGCTGGTTTGGTGGAGATTTCACATGGAGAGTATGCATCAGCGACAGTGATGCCAGCCAAGAAGGATATGCATGGCAACTATACACATAGGCGGATGTGTGGAGATTACTGTCCTATCAACCGACAGACCAGGGCTGATCGGTATGCCATGCCTACACTGGAGGAGATTTTTGATGCGATTGGGCATGCAAAGGTCTTCAGTACTTTGGATCTTCGAGCGGGATATCATCAGTTGCCGATCAGGGAGGAAGATAAGTCCAAGACAACATTTTGGGCTATTGATCCTCATGGCAAGGATGTGTTATATCAGTGGAGATTCTTACCATTTGGGTTGAAGAATGCTCCTGCTGAGTTCCAGAGGGTCATGGATAGGATCCTAGCTGGACTGGATTTTGCTCGGTGCTATATTGATGACATTTTGGTGTATAGCACTACTGTGGAGGAGCATGAGCGACAGTTGTTGGAGGTGTTTGAGAGGTTGAGATCTCATGGACTCAAACTACATCCTAGGAAGTGTAGGTTCTTCCACAAGCAGGTTGAGTATTTAGGTCACACTATCTACCCCGGAGGACTTGGTGTTCAGCAGACCAAGGTGGAGGCTACTGCACGTATTCCTCGGCCTATGGATGTGAGCAGAGTGCTAGCATTCCTTGGGTTGGCAAACTTCTATTGCCGCTATGTTAGAGGATTTAGTGCCATTGCCAAGGCCTTGACAAAGCTGACCAAGCTTACACAAGAGTGGTGTTGGGGAGATGAGCAGGAGAGAGCTTTTGTAGAGCTCAAGGAGAGGTTGACATCTGCTCCTATTTTGAGGAGACCAATCAGGGGACGACCATTTCAGGTTCACACTGATTGGAGTATGTTGGGGCTTGGAGCGGTGCTCACCCAACATGATGATGGGGAGAAGGAGTTTGTGGTGGCCTATGCTAGTCGCTCCAACAATTCAGCGGAGGCGAAGTATAGTTCATATGAGGGAGAGTGCTTGGCAGCAGTTTGGGCAGTAGCACATTTCCGATGTTACCTATTTGGTAACCCCTTCACTCTCATCACTGATCATCAGCCGCTGAAGTGGTTGATGGAGTCCGACAAGCTTTCAGGGAAGCTTGCACGATGGGCTCTGATTTTACAGGAGTATGATTTCACGGTTGTTCACAGACCTGGAGTGGTGAACCGTGATGCAGATGGGTTGAGTAGAAACCCATGTCCCAACCAGCAGGATCAGACCGGAGCACGTTGGCATGGTGAGACAGATGAGGAGATGGTGCCAGGTTGGCATGCATCGGCCTTTCTGTGTATATTTGCAGAGACTTTGGTGGTATCTCTCTCAGCGCATATTGGAGGAGTTATTGAGGTCACAAATCCAGAGAGTGAAGATATTGGTACAGTTCAGCAAGACATTCATGATGATGTCTTAGTGATGGACTATCTTCACACTGGTGTTGTGGGTGGCACAGTTGGGGCCAAGGAGAGAGACCGTGTTCTTCAGCGAGCCAGACGGTTCAGATTGGAGGGTAGACACCTTTTGCGTGTATGGGAGGATGGTAGAGTGCGAGTAGTACCACTTCCATCACAGAGACCACAGTTGGTCCGTCATGCTCATGAGGAGCTAGGACATTTTGGAGTAAAGCGTACTTATAGCTTACTCCAGAGTCATTATTGGTGGCGCGGTATGCAGACCGAGGTACATTAGTTTGTTGCCAGATGTATGGTTTGTGACCGAGTTAGAGCATCATTCAATGCTCCTACGCCACAGTTACACCCATTACCTATCATGGGATTGGGTTACCGTTGGAGTTTGGACTTTGCCTGACCTTTACCGCTGACTGTGAGACATCATCGGTATGTTTTGGTGATGGTGGAGCACTTCTCCAAGTGGATTGAGTTGGTGGCACTTCCTAACAAGTCTAGTGAAGGGACAGCTTACTCGTTCCTGAATCGAGTTCTTAGTCATTTTGGTGCACCAGCTGAGGTTTTGACTGATCAGGGTACAGAGTTCTTGGGAGAGTTTCAGGTCTTGTGTGACAAGGCTTTGATTGATAATTGTACTACATCCCGAGATCACCCTGAGGCAGATGGCTTAGCAGAGAGAGTGGTTCATACGGTGAAGAGAGGATTGCAAAAGTATGGTTTGCAGAGAGGCCACTTGGAAGATTGGGATCTCCAGTTACCTTGGTTGGCCATGGGCTATCGGTTCAGCCGGCAAGCCTCCTTAACATCCTTCTCTCCATACTTCCTACTCTATGGACGAGATCCAGATTTACCTACAGCCATTTGTCAAGATGCTACTATAGTTTTGGACTTGGATGACCCTGATGTATGGATGAGCGCATGTTCTCAACGGGCAGAGATCTTTCGGAGAGTGATGCCGATGGCCTTTGAGAACTTGGCGATTGCTCAGCATAGAGATACTTTACGCTATGCTACCATTTGAGGAGGAGGTTATAGACCCTCGATTCGTCGATTTCATCCAGGCGACTATGTATATCTACAGTAGACAGCACCAACGACACTTGATGTTTCTACATGCCGCACTATCTTGAGAGTGCGTGAGGTTTTGCCATCAGGAGTCCTTGTGTTAGAAGGACGTGATGGTGTTGTTTGGAAGGATCATGTGCGCAATTGTGCGCCATGCCACCTTCCAAACATTGATGGTACTATGGACCCAAGCTTGGCACTTGTACGTGCAGGCTTGAGGTGTATGTTATGTGGCTCTTCTGGTGGAGCTGCTACTATGTTAGTGTGTGATAGCTGTTCGAGAGGATGGCATATGGCATGTATGACTCCTCCCCTCACGGTGGTTCCTCAGGGATAGTGGTTATGTCCTAGATGTACTTGACCTATAGCTAGTTCATTCTTTATATGGTATAGATTACAAACAGGCGACTAACGATGGGGCTCCATACCACCCGGCCTCCTGATCTTTGCCCATTAGAGGGTATACCATATACTTAGAGTAGATGGCTATCTGGAGTTAGAGGGACCTAACCGCCAGCTAGGGGGGCGATTGTGGCACTTTAGAGTCTATGTATGACTTATGTGTGAGTTGTGCTTTTATAGTGTATGATGTTGACAACGATGTATGTTGTTGACAACGATGTATGTTGTGTAGCAATGTATATACGCACGACAGCTATCACGCCATTTGTAGTTCCGCATCTAGATGCTCGGACACTGGAGTTCCAATGATGGTATTTAGAGTTATTCTAGCAGTTTCTCAGGGACTACTTTCTGACGGTTAGATTTTGTGTTTGGGGTACTGACTTCACGGTGGGGCCCACCGTCACTTTGCACCGTTTGCACCGTCGAGTGTGCCGTCAGCGGAACCGTTAGGGTTTCAGGGCTAGCTCGAGTCCAGGGGGTATAGTTTCGAAGTGAGCTCCAGAGAGCTCACTTCTCTGATGTTGAGCCTTCGAGTTCCTGGCTATGGTGGACAGAGGCCGGCGAGCATCACCTGGATTCTCTATGCTTGAGTGGGTGTGGCTTGACTATAATCAGTGCCCAGTTGTTGGCAGTTTATAGAGTGACAGATCAAGTACTGATCTGAGTTGAGTTGAGTTGAGTTGAGAGTGTTAAGCAATCTGATTATTGTGGCACTTTAGAGTCTATGTATGACTTATGTGTGAGTTGTGCTTTTATAGTGTATGATGTTGACAGTGATGTATGTTGTGTAGCAATGTATATACGCACGACACAATGATGTTTAGCCCCCTCCATTTCTGCATCTTTGGCCAACATCATGCACAAGGTTTGATTGGTTCTCTATGCCAAGCCATTGGAATTTGGCTTATAGGATGTAATTACTCTATGTGTGATAGAGAAATGTCATAGCATAGCTATAGTGATGCTTCCTGTAAACTCTCCTCCTCTATTAGAAACCAACTCTAAAGGGCACCCAAACCTAGTGATAATGCGTTCATCAAGAAATCTCCCAACTTCATCTTCATTCTTGTCCCTCAATGGTCTAGCGTCAACCCACTTAGTAAGGTAATCAGTAACTGCCACAATGTACCAATTGTTCCTTGGGGTTCTATTGAGAGGACCTACAAAATCAATTCCCCACTTCTCAAAAGGTCCTAGCAATGGAATTGATCTAAGTGGTGGAGTGGAAGTAGATTTTCTAGCAAAAGTTTGACAAACATGACAAGTTTTGCAATAATCAAGATAATCCTTAAAAATCCCTCTCCAATGGTAACCTTCATCTAGAATCTTGAAAGCAGTCACCTTTCCTGCAAAGTGTCCTCCACACACTAAACCTTCATGAAACTCCATTATGAGTAAGATACACTCTTCCTTACCCACTGCTCTTCAAAGTAAACCATTTGCTCCTTGGTGAAAAAGAATACCCTCCACCATTGTGTAAGGTCTGGATCTTGCTGTTAGGGCCTTCCTCTCCCTAGCATCCCTTCTGGATAGTTACCTCTTGTCACAAAATCCACAATCTCCTTGTACTCCATTGGAACATCTTGAGTGACTGAGATTGTCATGAGCTCCTCATCCAAGAAGGAATCATCCATTGGCTCATCTCCATCATGATCATAGGCCCTAGATAACAAATCAGCATTTGCATGTTTCTTTCCTAGCCTATCCTCAATGGTGTAGTCATACTCAGACAAGAATATCATCCACCTTGCTAGTCTCCCTTCAACATTAGGCTTGTTGAAGATGTACTTCAAAGCCTTGTGACTTGTGATAGTGGTGGCTTTCCCTCCAATCAAGTAGTGTCTAACTTCTTGAGACCAAAGAGCACTGCCAACCCTTCTCTCTTTGTGACAGAGTAGTTCTTCTCTACTAAAACCATCTGCCTACTAGCATAAGCTATTGGATGATCATGCCCATCTTGGTCTAATTGATTAAGAGTGCATCTTATAGCTACATTAGAAGCATCAGTGTAGAGGATGAAAGGCTTACTCCAATCAGGTTTAGCAAGAATTGGAGCTACAACAAGGGATTGCTTGAGCTCCTCAAAAGCTTTGAGAGCCTCCTTGTCTTCCAAAATCACCATGTAATTTACACCCTTCTTCATGTAGATGGTCAATGCATAAGCCTTGTTGGAAAATGAGAAGATGAACCTCCTATAGTACCCAACCATCCCCAAGAATTGGCGTAACTTTGTCAAGCTTGAAAGGAATGGAAGGTTTGTGATTTTCCTCACCTTCTCAAGATCAATTGCTATTCCATCCTTGGAGATGATGTGCCCCAAAAGTAGACCTTCTTCACATCCAAAAATAAACTTCTCTGGGTTGAGTGATGCATTTGCCTCATCCAAGTGTTGCAAGACTTTGATTAGGTGTTCAAAGTGCTCCTCCTTGCTCCCATAGATGCAAAAGTCAACAATGAAATCTCTCACAAATTTCCCAATGAAAGGTTCAAATACCTTGTTCATGAACCATTGGAATGTGGTTGGAGCATTGCAAAGCCCAAAAGGATGACCTTGAAAGCGTAAGTTCCCCAAGATGTGGTAAACGTGGTGAGTTGTTAATGCTCTAGTGCAATCTTGATTTGGTTATATCCACTATAACCATCTTCAAACCTGTACCTCTCATGACCTGCAACCTCCGCCAAGATCTCATCAATGAATGGCAATGGGTAGTAATCATTCTTAGTAACAGCATTGAGCTTCTTGTAATCTACACATACCCGAAGCTTGCCATTCTTTTTTTTCACAATGACAATTGGAGACACTTATTTTGAATTCTCCACCTCAAAGATAAATCATGCCTCCTTGAGCTTATCAATCTCCTCCTTCACAACCAAAGATATTGGTAGGCTAATGCAATGTTGCTTTTGGCGGATTGGTCTTACATGTGACTCCACCTCTATCTTGTGCTCCTCCAAGGTGACTTCCTTCAAATCCTTGTAACTAAAAGCAAACACATGGATGAACTTGCGGAAAATCTCCTCAAATCTCACCTTCTCCTCCTTGGTAACATTTGGGCTATACTTGAGGGTAGCTAACCTTCTCTCTACCTCTCAAGTGTCAATGGTGATTTATCTGGGTCCTTCAAAACCTCTGGCTTAGGTGCAAAATCCATAGCACACAAAGCATACACATCTGAATCAGATTCATATTCATCTTCCTCTGTGGAAGTCTCCTCTTCCATGCTTGTGTCCACACTTGAAGCTCCTTCTTCAAAATCTGATTCCCAATAATCAGAAGATGGTGTATCTGAATGTGAAGTGTTGGTGGTGTTAGTCACAAGAACTGTGACCCTATGGTTTGATGGCCCAATCCTCAAGTACCCTTTGTGCCATCAATCAGTTGTGCGTGCTGCTCTCAACCATGGCCTCCCAAGAAGTAAGTCATAGCTTGAATCCTTCAAGACTTGGAAAGTCATGAGATTTTGAACTCCCATAACTAAAACTACCACTTTATCCATCACCCCTACTGGTCAAACTTGTTGCTTGTTTGCCATGCTCACCACAAATGTTGAAGGTCTTGAGGGTATCATACCCAACTTTTTCATCAACCTTTATAACATGGCATTCACTGTTGATTGTCCATCAACCAATGCATCCTTGATGTTGTGACCATTCACTTTCACATCAATCTTGGAGGCATATTCACAAGCTTCCCATGGTGCTGGCTTGGCATCCATTACCCCCATTGATACTAGAGCTTTTTCCTTCTTCTTCTTCTTGCTCCTTGTAGAACTCAAACCACCTCTAAGCTCCTTTTTCAAGGTAGGGTTCAAAGCAATCAATTGGCCCACTGTGATGTTATCCTTGTGACTACCAACATCCTCTAACACATTGTAGTTCCATTGTTGCTTTGAAATCAAGAAATCCTCCATCCCCAACTTCTTCCTTGGAGTCTTTGTTGTTGATGGTGTTGAGGTGCGAGTGCTCCTAGTAGACATAAAAGTATCCTTGCTTGGAGTAAATCCTTGAGAAGAGTGAACATCCTCTGCAAAACGAACTCTCTTCTTCTCTTGTGCCAAAAGCTCCAATTTAATACTCTTGGAGTTTGAGCACTCTCTCTTCTCATACTTGCTCTCCAACACATCTATGAATGCTATCTCCTTACCTTTGTTTGGATTAGAAGCCACTTTGGTTTCACTACCACCCTCTTTCCCTCTATTGGCTCCTTCATAACTCCTTCCTCCATGGTAAGTGGAATTTGGGCAATTCCTTTGGATATGGCCTCTTCCTCTACAACCAAAACAATTTCTATCATTGAAATTGTTGGCTTGTTGACCTCCTCTATATCGATAGTTTCCATAACTCCTAGGCCCTCTCCCTACATTCTGATCCACCTCTCTCTTCTCCCATAGTTGCACCACATTGATCTTGAGATCTGCAAGTTGTTCTGTGATGGTTTGAAGTAGATCCTTTGGTGTAGGTGCAAGAACTGGAGCAACTACTACTTGTGGAGCAACTACTACTTGTGATGCAACCCTTGCCATCAAAATATCATAAGTTCCACCATACTTGTAGCCTTGAGGAGGATACACAACCTCCTTCACCACCAAATCACTCTAATTTCCTTCCAAACTCTCCTCCATACAAATTGCGATTTTGATAGCCTCAACCTTGGAAATAGGTTTCTCATATCTCACCTTGCTTCTAATTTGTGGTCATAGCCATCCCACAAAATTCTTGGTGAGCATGGCTCCTATGCCAATCATAGTAGTCTCCACATCATCCCCACCCTTCCTCAACACTATACAAAATCTGGACACTAACTTTTCCACTCTTTCCACATAGACCCTCACTTTCTCTCCATCTCTTTGCTTGAGAAAGGTAACCTCACTCATCAATCTCTCATAACTCTCATCAGGAAGAAAGTTCTCAATGAGTGCTGAAGTCAAAGTCTCCCAAGACTCTTCTTGCCCATCTCTCCTCTCTCTCTTTTGGTATTCTGACTCATACCATGTAAGTGTTGCATCCTCAAAGAAATCTGGTAATAATGAGGCCCACTCATTCTTCCTCCTCTCATTTTTTCCTATGCAAGCTCTCTTGAAGTCTCTCACAAGGCCTCCACATCTTCTCCATCCTTGCCAAAGAAAACCGGAAGTTTCCCATCTTAACCTCTCATTATCTTTCTTTTATCTCAATTTTTTTTCTCTTTTCTTTTCTATCACTCTATAACTAATAGAGTATGTACATGACTACTACCATTTGAGAGTAATCGACCCTAGGGAACACAAAAGGTTCATGTGGCTCCAAGATTTATATAGCAACATCAAATCCTAGAGTGCATATTAATCAAACCCTCATGGATAGTTTATCCATAAGTTGAAAGATTATCTCCATCACTAATCTTGAGAACTAGCTAATGAAGGTGGTAGTATTTCTGTAGTTGTACTAAGACTCTCTCCAAGATCCTTGACCAAAGTCTCCAAAAGTGATTTTACTCTACTACACTCATGTCCTTTTGGAAGTCCTTCAACTCCACAAACCTCACACAACTCCTTGGTCTTAGATCTTCTCCCTCCCAATCTTGGTAAAGAAGGTCCAACATGCAAACCCAAGTCAAGTAAGCCTCTCCTTTCCATCAATCTCTTGCTCTCAAAGGTCAATGGATATGAACTTGCCTTATGTCCCTTCTCTCCACATAGAAAGCACTTAGACTCACTCTTTCCTCCAAGTGGTGTAGGTTTTTGGATCCTCTCAACACTCTCTTCAAATTCTATTGTAAACTCTCTTTTCCTCAAATCCACCCCTACAATCACCTCAAACCCTTGGGGAACCTTGCATAATCTCAATTTCCACTCTTGATGACCCTCCATGTTCACAAGATGAATCTAAACATTCAAACATGGTTTTTGTTGCTCTCAAACTCCTCATGCATGAGATCTCCACTCTGCAGAATTGACCCTTCCTCACAATGTCACTCAAATCTCCCAACTTGTATGTGATAGGCCTCTGAAATTCTTCACACTTGATCAAAACTCTAGTGTATCCCTCCATGCAAAATTGCAGATCTTTTCATCAAGCCATTTGGCCTAGACACCTTTCTATTCAGCACACATATTTCAGATTTGGTCTGAAAACCATCCCCCTCACTTCAAAAACTCATAACTCCCTGTGCAAGAACGATCTCTCTCTGATTTTTATGGCAGCAGTTAGGATAAAATTCATTGAATTTGCTCAAAAAATTTCAGAACAATTCACTAAAAATTGAAGAAATGGCAGACTTTGTACAATTTTCCAAAGAGCATGCAGTTGCGAGAGCACTTTACCCTATCAACTTCCAAAATTTCTAGCCCAGTGCGCATAGTAGCCCTCACAATAATTTTAAGTGTGCTAATTGAAAGATAACCTAAGCTATCATGTGTAGAAATTTCAAGTCCAGATCTCAAACTTGAGATTTTTCCCAAAATCACGTTAATCCCCAAAATCTACAATCCACCTCACAAAATCTCTCCAATTCCTCTCATGTGTACAAGATGTACAAAATCACCTCAAAGACATCATAATGAACTACAGGGTATACAAATGGATCTTGGTTCTCTAAGTTCAGCCTTCTCCTCTCCTAATGTTCTCTCCAAGTGAGCTCTCATAGCCTCCTTCTGCCTATGTAGAATTGAACACGGAACATTATCTTGCCTTCTAGAGAAGTCCCGACAATAGAACCAAAAATGTGAGCTGGCCTGTCTCTCATTCAAGATGAACCTCTCATGGTTTCTATGGTAGCGCACCATGGACTAAGAAGGCAAGCAACCCCAACTCCATCATACTCCTCCAAGGCTAACACTCCAAGACTCAAGACATTGCTCACTAGAGAACTCAATGAGAGAGAGATAGTTGCAAATGAAAGGATGATGAGTACCTCCTCAACCCTTGTTTATATACTTGTGAAATAGTTATGCACCAAAGTTACTAATTATTCGAGTAACTCAAGTTACTAGGCTAAAAGTCAAGTAAAGTCAAAAAGTAGAAAGGAATATCCATTCACATGGGCATATTCCCCTAAGCATGTGGTCTTATCTTGACCCAACCACTAAGTCAAGGATTCCTTCACATAGGTTATCCTTGGACTAAAGAAGAATCCAAAACAAAAAGGCTTGCGGGCCCAAGAGTTCTCAACTCTTTCCTCAAAGCCAAACACCTAGGAATAATTCCAAGTCAACAAACTAAAATCCAAAATAGTGGTGCTCATCTTTTCTACTTTCTCTAAAGTAAGGTCCCCTCTATCTTAGCTATGACTAAATTTAGCTTATCATGACTAATGTAGAATCATCCTTTATGTCTATATAAATAATATCTCTCAAGTACTTGTAATACTAAGCTCAATATCACAATACCACACACATGCATAAATGGGTGTTACAGTTTGTCCACCAAAGACAAAGACAATGAGCCCGTGATCCCACTCTTGTTGCATCTAACAATATAGTAGGTTCCATCCAAGAATGGACCTAATGTGTACTCACCACCACTTTGGGCAAAAATCACCCATCAAAGGAGCATTCTCCAAAAGGTAAGCTAGAGAAATGGACTGATGAACCTAGAGATGTTGTAGTATCCATAACATCTCCCAAAACACACTAGAATAAGGATTGTAATGAGCCAAACCTTGGCCAACACGTGTATATCCCTGACATGGCTATCCAAAAATTACCAAATGAAAAGGCTCATGTCGCTCTAGATCATGCGCTCCCAATAAGGAAATGTGTGTTGGTAGGGTCTTTTAGTAACTTTTGATTGCTAACATAGGTAATAACTCAGGATACTCATAGGCCAAGTGTGCCACGTGATGTAGAGAGACTTGCCTAGCTGTCTCATCTCTCTTCACATACAAGTACCTCTATACTTGTATACTTGCCTATAATATTGTATCTAGTCCGGTGCTAATCCCACTAAACAACTCCAATAGACATATCCCCTCTACTAGATATTGCCAAGCAATGAGTGTGGTATCCAAAGGTGTCAAAGTAATTGACTCTGGAGGCTCATCCTCACACTCATCTCATGATGGTACAAAGGCTCCACTAGCAGGTAGTCTATCATGCATCCCATTACCACCTACTACACCTGCACTAGGACATCTAGGAGCCATGGATGTTGTCTACAATGCCTCAGAAAGCATGAAAGATTGGGGAAGTCTGACCTATCTCCCAACCTTTACTCTCCTTGGGTCCAACTCCACTAATGCTCCTTTAGGCTTTGGAGCACGCACTGCACTCCTAGTCACTATTGCAGATACATCCACCTGAGCTGCTCCGCACATGAAGTCCAAAGCATCTCTATCACCAGCATATGAGGTGCAAGCCGCAACACCTGAATTTGATCTTCTATGAGCAATGGCCATACTAGCCAATCTCTGCTCCAACTGCTCAATCCGAGTAGCCATAGCTATATCGGAAGTAAGGGCAGGTATTGCACCTCTACTAGATGTAGATCCTCTACCACCACCTCTACCACCTTGTCCTCCATGAACTAGAGCTCCTCTACTACCTGCCATAGCAGCCCTACCATTCTGTAACTCCAAGTGTAGGTCAAAGCATCGGTCACTAGTGTGACCAAAACTATGGCAATGCTCACACCGCCTCTGTGATAGTTGTGATGCACCAAAGATCAGGTCCGCTGCCCTAAGTACACTCTCTCTTATGGTGAGGTCCACCACAAGTCCAACAAGCAACACTACTACTCACTGGCTGCCGTTGACCCAAAAATGAAGGTAAGGGTCTAACTATAGTAGGCTCTCCACTCGCTCCATAGGATCAGGGCTGTCCACCCTGTCCTCAAAAACCAACCGGGCATGGTGCACTCTATTGCACTCTAGAAGAAGTCATAGTTGTGGATGAGGTCTCTTTACCAAATCCAGATGTCACCACCCTCTCTTCCACCATGCTGAGCTCAATACGCTCTGCCAAACCAAAGATCACTGCCAAAGTAGGCAAAGTAGCTTGTAAAAACATAGCATCATGAACTCTACTTTGCAACTCCATGTCCAGTATCCCATACAAAAACTAGACTGCTTGGGCCTCAGTAACTCCCTACGTGAAACTAATCAGCCACCTCATGCGAGTGTATACCTCACGTAGACTCTCTCCAACCTTCCACTGAAACTCCCGCAAGCTCCTCAACTTGTCAGTCTGTACTCCTTGGTGGTTCTCCCTCAAACATTAGAAGAACTCCACCATGGGGTTAAACCCCAGTACCACACCACCTCTTGCAGTGGTACCTCCACTCGTGGTAGCACTATCTCCAACTAGTGCACCTCCACTAGCTCCACCAACACTACTTGAGCTAGAACTCATGGGTACAACCAATTTGCTCTTGGCAATCGAGCCTGAAGTGATAGAGAGATAGTTTGGAGACCAATATTATCTCCATAACTCAATCTCCTCCAAATGAGCTCTCTTGAACTCATGGTAGTCGTCCATCGATGGACCCTCTAAATGCTAAAACAACCCCTTCCATACCATGAAGGGTGTAAACAAGGTCAGGTTTCACATCAGCTCTAGATCACACCAACTATCAAACTCCTGGATGAAGTCATCCAACTCAATGGTACCCTCTATACCAGAGTAACACCTAGGGCCTTTGGAGGCCCCATAAATCTTGTCCATGTCCCACAACAACGGTGCGGACATGCCAAGTGCACTCTCAACTGGATTAGCTCTTGTGTCAAACTTCAACTCAGATTCAATCTCCTCTCTCACTGGGACCTGAGATACATGTTGATACCAAGCACCACTCCAAGTAAACCCATTGCATATTGCAAGGTTAACTCCTTTGGAATCCCCAAAGAACTCCATCGTGACAAAGTAACCACAAATTGGAACCACAAAATGTAACCACAACCGCAAGTACCCCACCAAGTGCCAATACCAACCAAGCACCACCAAGTCCCAAAACTAAAGGAACACTACCCACTAATATAACTCTAACTGAGATAGCTACACTAGGAGCAAGGATGACTTGTAACCTGTGTGACAACCCGGCAAATATCACTTTTGCGGTAATCGGGTAAGTAAAGTTTGTTCCCGCAGAGATACGAGTCAGAAATGTCCAAATACAAAGAAAAGTAACAATTTCAGTTCTTCTTGAGTTCTTCTTTAGTCTCTCAGGTAGAAACCACACCCAGAAGAGAGTAACAAGCACTGACTTGCAGTCTTGTCACAAATTAACACTCCATAATCACAACTTCATCAAATCTTTCCAAGCAATCTTGATTGTGATGATTCAGGCTCTCCCGAAAATGGCACTTCACTGCGTCCTTCTCTTTCTCCTTCTGTGCAACCTTTTCTTCCTGATTACGAAGTAAGTCTTGTAATCTCTCTTCTTCTCCATATCTCGCAGCCAACTCTCGCTGCCAGAGTTGCTTCTTCTCCTCCATACTCTCCATCACTCGATCGAGCTCTTGATCCTTCAATGCTACTCTCGCCATAGCATAGATGAGCTCTACTCTTGAATCAGCAAACTGCTGCTTCAAGATTTCAACTTCAGCTACTTGTCGCTCCCTTACGACATCACTCTTCCTCGCAAGATCCTCTCGATAGCTCAATTCTCTCCTCAGGTCTTCGATTACCTGACTTCTCTCCACTGCCTCCAATTGCAGTACTTCTCTCTCCTTCTCACCTCGGGTCATACTCTTCTTCAACTCCGAGTTTTCTTCTTCTAATCTTGCCAACACCTGCAATACAGTCTTTACCTCCGGACATGTGGACTGCATCTCCTTCTTCTTATGTTCTAACTTTACTAACAACGGACACACCACTTCCCGCAGGTACTCCACTCCATCACTCGGGATCACTTCTTCTCGTGCGGCTACTTCTCTTTGTACTTCGTGTTCATCCGATACTTGCCTTCTTCTATGCAGTCTTCGTATCGGAATTGATGCTTCACTGCCCGAGCTTCCTTCTACTTCTTTTGTCACTCTACTCGGTCCCGCTTCCCCCTTCGCCTTACGTCTCGAGCGAATTCCTCGCTGTACTGCGATCTTCTTCTCCTTGAGCACCGGTACTTCGTCTTCCAGCGCTGCATTGTCTTTGGCTTTACCTCGGCTTGAATTTCTTCTTCGTATTCTTCAGGCGTTGGTGCCGAGGTCATTTCTCCACCAACTTCACTATCACTGCTTGTATCTCCACTCTGCAGTGTCAGCTCAGGTTCCTCCTCACATTCCTCCTCACATTCCGAGTCCTCCGTCTTTAGCTCGGCTTCGCCTTCTGAGTCTTCATCTTCTGACTCAATCACCACCATTCCTCGCCTCGGGTTATTTCTCTGCACCTTCCGATGTTTCTTGTTTTCTTCGGCGTCTGCTTGCCGAGTTCTCTTCTTTGTCGGGGTACTTTCAACGACCTCCACGCTCTTCCCTGTCTTTGAGTAGTAATCGTCTGCGCTCCGGATTTGAAGAATGTATTGCTGCTCCTCCGCATCGACTTCCTTTCGCACATCCGGATGGAAGTGCGACACCATCCGATTCCACTCCGCCGAGTTCAGCAAATTGAGCCCGAGATAGAAATGCGCTGCAAACGGCACAATATAATGTGGAGGGGACTTATCCTGCAGATTCCACACCATCTGCCTCATTCTCCCGTGAAAACACCTCGCCCAATTAATTGGTTCACCTGCAAACAATTTGTGAAAGAACACTGCTTGGTGTTTCATCACATAGGTAGTTCTCTCCGGCTTCAGGATTGCCATCAAAGCACTCACAATTCCTCTCTTGATAGGGTCTTTGTAACTTTCTACCTTGTACCCATTCTTTGTTCTCTTCGACAAGAAGGCATCTCTCACCTCTTGAGTTTCTTGGGCTATCTCCCCTTTCCCCAAGAACGTGGCCCCCTGCTCCGAGCCTGCCTCCTTCCCGAGTACGAGTCTCCAATCCGACTCTGTCCAGCGAGCCGGATTTCCTCTCTTCCCTTCTTCCTCGGGACCATCGAGACATTTACTCTCGATGATTTCTGTCATGAATCCTGGAAAGCTTATGTTCCAATTCCATGCCAGAAAGGTGATCCGAAGTCGGCTCAAGACTTCGATCCTCGCTGCTTCATCTAATCTCCGAATTGCATGATTTCTCACTGCAAATTCGGAGTTCTTCTTCCCTCCTCCCATCTCTTCTGCTTTCTTTCGGTCTCTCGATTTCTCTCTCTCGACTTCCCCCTTACGCACTAACACAAGTCCAACTCTATTTCCCTTTCCCCGATCACCTGCAAGACGACTCCTCAACGGCGAAGGAAAATTGCTTGACATTTTGTCGTTGAAGTCTCAATTTTTATAGAGTTGCACTTCTTCGTCGTCCGTCACTTTGAGTTTCTACCGAGAAATCACACCTCCTGCATGCACCCGTTACTGTCGCCTCACCTTCACGCGTATGAGCCGCCAATTTTGAAACCGCCCCTTCTTGAGTTTCTCGCCCCGACGAAAGGTTGTTAGACTGTCTTTGCCTCGGGTTGAGCTCCCCTTCCCGATCCAAAGACAATTTACTTCGTATCGTTTGCTGACACGGCATTTCAGAGTACTTCGCCTTATGACCCAAGGCCACTTTACTTTGGGTTTCACCCCGAAGACAGTTTTCATCATCTTCTTCGGCCAACCAGGCGCAATCCGACTTCTCTATACACTTCTTTGGCTTTATTTTGAAAAAAATAAAAATGTGGGCACCACATACCTCCTCCCTCAAATGTGAGCGTCCCCGCAAACATAGACCTCGGGTGTTTTAGAAACTTCCGAGTCTATGGTCCAATATCTCCGAACTCTCTACCCGTTTACTCGAGTGGCAAAAGGATTACCTTCCAAATTGATGAGTTGCAGGGATCCATTTTCATAAAGATGACAAACTCGATAGGGACCCATCCATCGCAAATGCAACTTGCCTGGAAAAAATATTCGGCGATTATCATATAACAAAACCAAATCCCCTTCTCGTACAGTCACAGGCTTGATTCTCTGATCGTGCCTGACTTTCCACTGTGCTTGTACTTCTTTCGTGGTTTGCATTGCATCGTCTCTTTTCTCTTGTAACCACATCAGTTGTTGAATCCGAAGATCCTGACTTTCCTCTTCCGACATTCGTTCTTCGCACAGGACTCGATAAGTCGGAACTTCAAATTCAACTGGCAATATGGGGTGCAAGCCATATGTCAAGAAGTATGGAGTTTGTTTGGTTGTAGTCTTCTCTGTTGTCCGATAGGCCCATAACGCGGCAGGTAATTTTGTATCCCAGTCATAGGCATAATTGACAGTCACCTTATTCAAAATTTTACAAAGTAACCCATTCGCTTTTTCCGTTAAGCCATTCGCTTTTGGGTTATAAGGAGTCGTCTTCCAATGTTTAATCTGAAAATACTTGGTTAACTCCTCCATTACAGAGTTCAAAAAATGGGTTCCTCGGTCACTGACCAATTCCAGAGGACACCCATATCGGGAGATGATGTTTCGAAAGAAAAATTCTGCCACAGTTTCCGCATCATCTCTGTGAGTTGCTTCCGCTTCAACCATCTTGGTAGCATAATCAGTGCAAACCAAAATATATTGCTTTCTTGTGACTTGGGTTACTGGTTGAATGAGACACACAAAATCAATACCCCATTTCTCAAATGGGGCCAAAGGCAAAATTGGTTTCAAAGGCCATTGAGAAGTGGCCGTTGGCTTCCCCGTTCTCTGACACGCATCACAGCTTTGAATATGAGCATGTACATCTTTGTACATTGTAGGCCACCAATACCCTGCCAAAAGAATTTTCTTTACAGTATTCTTCAGAGCATAGTGTCCTCCCGATGCCTCGGAGTGTAAAGATTCAATTACTCCTCCTACTTCGTATGACTCCAAGCATCGCCGAAGTACTTCATCTTCGCCCATCTTAAATAAAATGTTGTGTTTAAGCTGGTACGGCCCCATTTTCCGGAGAAAGACTGCCCGTTGTTCCGGATCCATCCCCTCAGGACAATGGAGAGTATTCAGATAATTATATTCATCTGCATACCTTGTACTTCTCATTGCTGATAAGTGATACAACTCTTTGTTAGGGAACCGATCGTCAATTTCCCACTCCTGGTCTTGAGTGTCTAACCTGGACAGGAAATCCGCATTTGAATGCGAAGCTCCCTTCCTTACTTGTATAGTATACGTGAACTCTTGTAATAACAAGATCCATCTTGCAATTCGTCCCGATAAATCTGCCTTCTTGACCAGATGTTGCAATGCATAATGGTCAACATAGAAGACAAACTCATACCCCAACAAATAATGCCGAAATTTCTTGCAGGCATACACCATTCCGAGTGCTTCTCTTTCCGTCGTTGAATAATTCTTTTCAGAAACTGAAAGTTGTCTGCTGGCGTATTACACCGGGTAATCTTTCTTCTTCTCGTCCTTTTGACTTAAGACACCAAAAATCATGTGACAACCCGGATGGCCATGGACGAAGTATCCACATACACATGAAAAGGGATGTCCCAATTCGGGGCCCTCATGACTGGTGCTTCAACCAGTTTCTTCTTCAACACCTGGAAGGCTTCTTCTTGATGTGCTTCCCACAGATAGTCTTCGGATTTCTTCAGAAGCTTTGTAAGTGGTGCAGCAAGCACTGCATAGTTTGACACGAAGCGTCTGTAATATCCGACATGTCCCAAGAAGGCTCTCAGCTCCCGGATGTTCTTCGGGGATTCCAAAGCTGCGATTATTTTAACCTTCTCAACATCAACTTCAATACCTCGGCTTGACACCCGATGCCCCAGAAGAATTCCCTCCTTCATTGTGAAGAAGCATTTCTCCGGGTGTAATGACAAGCCGGCAAAACGACACCTTTCAAACGTTTGGCGAAGGTAATCTCTATGTACATCCCGTCGTCCAAACACACAAAAGTCATCAATAAAAACTTCGACAAATTTACGCAGGAAATCTTTAAAGATCAAATTCATCATCCGCTGGAAAGTAGCAGGAGCATTACACAACCCAAAGGGCATTTGATTGTAAGCGAAATTGCCCCAATCGGTCGTGAATGTAGTTTTATCCTTGTCTTCTTCCCGAATGGATACTTGATTGTACCCTGAAAATCCATCGAGAAAACTATAACAATGATGCCCAGCCACCTGGTCTAAGATTGTATCGGTAAAAGGCAAGGGATGATGATCTTTCCTTGTGACTGCGTTCAATTTTTGAAAGTCTTGGCACACTCGGATCTTCCCTGTTTTCTTCTTCGGGACAATGACAATGGGGGAGACCCATTCACTGCTTAAGACAGGGAAGATGATTCCGGCCCCTAAGTACTTATTGATTTCATCTTTTACCAAGAGCGAGTACTTTGGGTTCAAGCGGTATTGTCGCTGCCAAACCAGAACTACACCTTCAATCAAATCAATCCGGTGTTCTCCAAATTCTCGTGGAATACCCGGCATTTGATCAATCGACCAGGCGAATACATCCTGGAATTCTATAAACAGGGCAGTGTATCCTGCCAACTCCTCCGAAGTAACTGTCTTCAAGATTTTTAAAATTTTTCCTTCAGTGACTAACACCTCTTGACAGTCATCGGGGTTGATGACTCCTTCAACGTGGCTTACTCGGCTTATCCCAAGGCGAGCGGCCATCAAACCCCCTTCCTCCAAGTCAGGTTCACCCGAGGCGAGTTCATATGGATCTTCATCGTCAGCCTCTACCTCGTAGCATTCCAAGTAATTAACTTGGACTTCTTCTTCGGATTCGTCTGAAGACAAAGACAATGAATCTTCGGACTCGTCCTCCTCTTCTGACGAACTTGTTTCCCTGAGATGGGGAACCTTCGTCCAACTCACAGTCACCAGCTTCTGATCTTTGGACGAAATGTCCTTGAATCTTAACTTCTGCTGATGCCAATCTACTACAACTTGGGCACTATACAACCAGGGTCTGCCGATCAACAGAGGGTAACCAGTTTTTGTCATTGGCCGCAACACGATGTAATTCAACTTGAAGGGTACCCCTCCAATGATTGTGGTAATGTTTGACAGCATGCCCAAGGGCCATCTCCTGGTTTGGTCTGCGAACTTCAAAACTCGGGGTGTTGGTTCAAACGTATGATACCCGAGTCAATTTGCAGTATCTTTGGTCATGACATTCATACCGGACCCAGAGTCAATGGGTATCGATGTGATCATGCAACCTGCAATCTCCGTGTCTACCTCGGGAGATCCCAAATCTTCTTGTTCAATACGATAGATAGCAGGCAGGTCCTTCTTTGACATCAACCTCACCTTCTTGAGGGCCGAGTTAAGCTGTCTCTTGTACAGCTTGTTATCTTCCCACAATTGCTTAAATGTAACATTGGCATTTGTGGTGGCCAAGTCGACTATAATATCATATTGGGGAACTCCTCCCAATTTGACCGTCTTCGTCTTTGGCTTTGAGTCCGAGGACTCTCCATGCTCCCTTTTGACGTCGGGACGCTTCAAAATGGTGACGGGCTTGCTGATGGACTTAACCCGAGCTTCCTTGGGTTGGCCTACCTCGGCTTGAATCAGACCCTTTACTTCGGATCGGATGTCCGCCGGAAAAATTGGAGACTTCGTCTTCGTCTCTTCTTCCAAACTTAGTTCCCGAGTCCTGAGTAATGCCTCCGTTAATTCTTTCTGCAAGGCTTTAGCTTTAGCTTTTGCAAGGATCTTTTCCTCCTTGGCCGAAAGAATTGCTTTTGGGCGCTGTCTCTTCGCCTTTCAGGAAGACGACGAGGTCGTACTCAGTTCTTCGGGATCGCGCTTCTTCTTGGTGGAGCGTGTCTCAACTTTCAAAATTTCAAGGTCTGGCCATTCTCCTTCTGAGGCCGGACTCCCTTCGTGAGGTCTTTCTTCCTCAAGAGTTATACAATTCACATTCGTATCCCCCTTCGGCTGAAGTGCTGCACGCTCAGCGGGGGTCTGTACATATTTTACAAGAGGCTTTGGGTTTGGCGGGTGAGGGCATTGGTTGCCCGTATGCCCCGATCCTTTACAATTTCCACACAAGGGAACGTACCCAATTTGCCTTCTTGGCTCGGGACAATTTGGAGACCAATGTCCCATCGAGCCACAATTATAACAGGCTCCGGGCGCAACATTCTGAGGGCAATTTTGGTTGCTCATCGGTGGTCTTCGTGCAGGAGCATTGGGGTTATACTCCCTGGGTCCCAACCTCGGACCTTGATATGATGTGCTCAGTTGAGGTTGTACCTCCTGAGTTTGATACACCGCCTCTTTGTCATCGTCTTGGTCCCATCCCGGAACCCAATCAATTTGATGCACCGGGAATGCATTATGAGTATTGCATTCTGTGTTGGCGTGGCCGGATTTTCCACAGGCGGTGCACCACACATTAGATCATCCAAATGCGGGGGCCTTTCTTTGGTCCTTAGCCCCAATCATCTGGATCTTGAAATCTGAAAAATCCTTGATGAGGGCATCCAGCTTTGTATCCGCCTTATGTACACTCTTGGCTGGCAACGTCACTGGTTTCTTGGCTCCACGTCTTCTGACTTGTCTTGGCTTTGATTCTTCTTCGGATTCCGAAGAAGAGCTTGAAGACGTAGAGGATTCGTCCGAAGAAGGAGAGGTACTGCGCGAAGCTCTCCTTCTGGGCTTCTTGCCCTTCTTCTCCCGATTTCTCCGGTTACCGGCAGAGTGAGAGTGTGCCGCTTCATAACGAGCGACATGTTTGAGTACTTTATCGAGGGAAGTTACATTCCTCTCCCTCGCAAAGATTCGTATCTCTGGTGACAGGCCCCCGAGGAACCAGGTAATGGCTTGGGCATCGGAGTATCCCACCATCCCCGATTGCTTGGGAACTCGGTTCAGTAATGCCATGAACCGCTCAGAGTAGTCCCTCAACTTCTCCTTCTTGCCTCGGTCCAAATCGTTTAGTGCCGCGAAGACACTCGTATCATAGTCAACCTCCCGGAATCGTTCCAGGAAGTTGTTTCTCAAGTCTGCCCAATCCGATGGTACAAACCCCTTCGGAGTTACATGCGTGTACCAGCTCCGAGCTTTCTTGCGAAGCAGACTTGGAAAAATTCTTAGTCGATCCACCGAGTCATGCTCCTTGTTAGCAAAGGAGATGACTTCAAATTCTTTGATGAATTCATCTGGGTCTTCGTCTTGTTCTGTCCCCTTATACTTTTGATAGGCGTGTCGGGTGATAGGAAGCGAAGTCATCGTTTGATGCACTGGGATCGGCTGAGGGAATGTAGAACTTGACGGAACAGAAGAATTGGCTGGAATTGACGCCGTGTTGTCAGCCCAGGGATTCCAATTCGTCAAATTCAACACAGGGTCTTCTTCGACAATTTCTACTTTGAGAGGGTCGACTTCAACCCGAGTGGAAGATTTAGGATCAACACCTTCAATAAGTTCTTCCAAATTCCTTCGGGACAACCGAGGAATCGTTCATAGAAGATGTTGACACTCGTCTTCAGTAAGTGTGCGTGCTGTCTTTTCTCGAACAAAGGTCTTCAAGGAAACAACTTCCTTTACAGCTCTAGGGGAAGTTGGGGTATTGGGCCGCAATGCATATGTTTGCCCACTCGATTCTTTCTTCTTTTTGGAAGAAGAGGGAGATGCGAAGTAGCCTTGCCAACCGCCTTCACGTTTCTTGTGATCAAGGTCTCGCAGGGCTTCTTGCACTTTGTGAAGGAGTTGAAACTCCAACGCCTCTCACTCAGTTTCGTCAACGATGGATGGGGCGTTCAGACGTTCGTCTTCTTCACGCTGAAGTGCTCGTCTTCGGGCTCTCTCTTCCCATTGTTCTTTCAATCCAGACATTCATATTGCCTTGATACCCAGTGTTCAATTTGGCTTCGTATTCTTCCACTTCCGAGATTTGTATCCCCGGCAGCGGTGCTAAAAATCATGTGACAACCCGGCAAATATCACTTTTGCGGTAATCGGGTAAGTAAAGTTCGTTCCCGCAAAGATACGAGTCAGAAATGTCCAAATACAAAGAAAAGTAATAATTTCAGTTCTTCTTGAGTTCTTCTTTAGTCTCTCAGGTAGAAATCACACCCAGAAGAGAGTAACAAGCACTGACTTGCAGTCTTGTCACAAATTAACACTCCATAATCACAACTTCATCAAATCTTTCCAAGCAATCTTGATTGTGATGATTCAGGCTCTCCCGAAAATGGCACTTCACTGCGTCCTTCTCTTTCTCCTTCTGTGCAACCTTTTCTTCCTGATTACAAAGTAAGTCTTGTAATCTCTCTTCTTCTCCATATCTCGCAGCCAACTCTCGCTGCCAGAGTTGCTTCTTCTCCTCCATACTCTCCATCACTCGATCGAGCTCTTGATCCTTCAATGCTACTCTCGCCATAGCATAGATGAGCTCTACTCTTGAATCAGCAAACTGCTGCTTCAAGATTTCAACTTCAGCTACTTGTCGCTCCCTTACGACATCACTCTTCCTCGCAAGATCCTCTCGATAGCTCAATTCTCTCCTCAGGTCTTCGATTACCTGACTTCTCTCCACTGCCTCCAATTGCAGTACTTCTCTCTCCTTCTCACCTCGGGTCATACTCTTCTTCAACTCCGAGTTTTCTTCTTCTAATCTTGCCAACACCTGCAATACAGTCTTTACCTCCGGACATGTGGACTGCATCTCCTTCTTCTTATGTTCTAACTTTACTAACAACGGACACACCACTTCCCGCAAGTACTCCACTCCATCACTCGGGATCACTTCTTCTCGTGCGGCTACTTCTCTTTGTACTTCGTGTTCATCCGATACTTGCCTTCTTCTATGCAGTCTTCGTATCGGAATTGATGCTTCACTGCCCGAGCTTCCTTCTACTTCTTCTGTCACTCTACTCGGTCCCGCTTCCCCCTTCGCCTTACGTCTTGAGCGAATTCCTTGCTGTACTGCGATCTTCTTCTCCTTGAGCACCGGTACTTCGTCTTCCAACGCTGCATTGTCTTTGGCTTTTACCTCGGCTTGAATTTCTTCTTCGTATTCTTCAGGCGTTGGTGCCGAGGTCATTTCTCCACCGACTTCACTATCATTGCTTGTATCTCCACTCTGCAGTGTCAGCTCAGGTTCCTCCTCACGTTCCGAGTCCTCCGTCTTTAGCTCGGCTTCGCTTTCTGAGTCTTCATCTTCCGACTCAATCACCACCATTCCTCGCCTCGGGTTATTTCTTTGCACCTTCTGAGGTTTCTTGTTTTCTTTGGCGTCTGCTTGCCGAGTTCTCTTCTTCGTCGGGGTACTTTCAACAACCTCCACATTCTTCCCTGTCTTCGAGTAATAATCGTCTGCGCTCCGGATTTGAAGAATGTATTGCTGCTCCTCCGCATCGACTTCCTTTTGCACATCCGGATGGAAATGCGACACCATCCGATTCCACTCTGCCGAGTTCAGCAAATTGAGCCCGAGATAGAAATGCGCTGCAAACGGCAAAATATAATGTGAAGAGGACTTATCCCACAGATTCCACACCATCTGCCTCGTTCTCCCGTGAAAACACCTCGCCCAATTAATTGGTTCTCCTGCAAACAATTTGTGAAAGAACACCGCTTGGTGTTTCATCACATAGGTAGTTCTCTCCGGCTTCAGGATTGCCATCAAAGCACTCACAATTCCTCTCTTGACAGGGTCTTTGTAACTTTCTACCTTGTACCCATTCTTCGTTCTCTTCGACGAGAAGGCATCTCTCACCTCCTGAGTTTCTTGGGCTATCTCCCCTTTCCCCAAGAACGTGGCCCCCTACTCCGAGCCTGCCTCCTTCCCGAGTACAAGTCTCCAATCCGACTCTGTCCAGCGAGCCGGATTTCCTCTCTTCCCTTCTTCCTCAGGACCATCGAGACATTTACTCTCGATGATTTCTGTCATGAATCCTGGAAAGCTTATGTTCCAATTCCATGCCAGAAAGGTGATCCGAAGTCGGCTCAAGACTTCGATCCTTGCTACTACATCTAATCTCCGAATTGCATGATTTCTCACTGCAAATTCGGAGTTCTTCTTCCCTCTTCCCATCTCTTCTGCTTTCTTTCGGTCTCTCGATTTCTCTCTCTCGACTTCCCCCTTACGCACTAACACAAGTCCAACTCTTTTTCCCTTTGCCTGATCACCTGCAAGACGACTCCTCAACGGCGAAGGAAAATTGCTCGACATTTCGTCGTTGCAGTCTCAATTTTTATAGAGTTGCACTTCTTCGTCTTCCGTCACTTCGAGTTTCTACCGAGAAATCACACCTCCTGCATGCACCCGTTACTGTCGCCTCACCTTCACGCGTATGAGCCGCCAATTTTGAAACCGCCCCTTCTTGAGTTTCTCGCCCCGACAAAAGGTTGTTAGACTGTCTTTGCCTCGGGTTGAGCTCCCCTTCCCGATCCGAAGACAATTTACTTCGTATCGTTTGCTGACACGGCATTTCAGAGTACTTCGCCTTATGACCCGAGGCCACTTTACTTCGGGTTTCACCCCAAAGACAGTTTTTGTTGTCTTCTTTGGCCAACCAAGCGCAATCCGACTTCTCTATACACTTCTTCGGCTTTATTTTGAAAAAAACAAAAAATGTGGGCACCACAACCTGCCATCACCACACGCATTCTCACGGTCTTCTTGCCTCACTGGAAAGAAACAAGGAAAGTCTAATTGGTCTTCACTCTAGTCTCACTACCAAGAGCACACCAGAGCACCAACGCTCAAAATTTAGGGCACCTCACACAAACATGGTGCACAAACAAGAAGCAAAGAATGGAGGAATCCAATCACAAGAATGCTAAACAACAACCCTCCATCTCATAAATCAACATAGGACTTACTCTGCCACCATTTGGCATTTGACATAATTGGAGTACCTATCTACTTCTTGAGCTACAAGGATCACCAAGGATTGGATCAAAGTTCTTCTCGCCAAAATCTGACATAAATCCTTCACAAAATTTGACATAAATCACTAAAAATTGCCAACCGCTAAATCCTCTGCTAACTCTTCACTTGACCCAAATTGGAAAAATGAGTTTCATCCAATCTCAAATTCACAAGGATCTACTCCCAACTCCACCTTCAATTTCAGTTTTTGAGCTCAACTCGCAACAAATTGGTCTTGAGCTCAAAATCACAACTATCGCTTGAAAATTATTTCTCCTTGGCTCCAAATTTTGCTAATGCTTCTGCACACACTCTCTCTCAAAGAAATCTGAACTACATGATTGAGACACCATGATCCACCAAGCTTGGAGATACCACCAACATTCATAGTTCTTGCACCCAATTTCCCCCTGACTCACTCTTTGATGTAATCAGATCATTTACAACTCGAATCAATTGAACTCAGATCAATACTTGATCTGATGCTCAACAACTTGCAAACAAAAGTGCATTGATTACAATCAAGCCACACCTACTCTAGCTCAGAGATTCTAAGTGACGTTCACTAGCTTTTTGTCCACTCTAGCAAGGAACTCGAAGGCTCAACATCAAAGAAGTGAGCTCTCCAAAGCTACACTTCTAGGGTATACTCCTTATTTTGACCAAGGTCTCATCCCAATGGTCCCACTCATGGTGCACCTGACGGTGCAGATAGTGCAAGTGATGGTGGACCCCACCATGAAGTCAATACCCCAAACATAAAATAAATCTGACCATCAAAAAGTAATCTATGGAAAATTGCTGAAATACCTCTATCTACTATCACTGCAACTCGTCCGAGCAATCTAGATGCAACACTTTCAATGGCGTGAAAATTTCTTTTGGGGTTGGTCATTCAAGAAGGTAGCGCACACAAAAATGGCTGACCTATTAGCAGGGGAAATTGACATTGACAAAAGAGGACCATGCAAAAGGTGTGATTTCTTGGTGGAAGCTCGAAGTGAAGAGAAACTAAGAAAATGTGCCACTATAAGATTTGGGATTGAGACAAAGCAAAGAGGAATGACAAGTAACTTCCCATTGCCATTACAAAGTCATCTTGAGGGAGATCGTGGAAAAGGGGTTGTAGTAAGAGACGCCTTTGTGCATCAAGAGGAAATCAGGATCCTTAGTCCTTGAATTGGGAGGGAGAGTTTTCACAAACCTAGAGGGGAGGAGAGTAAGATAGGAAGTGGAAAGAAGAACTTGGAATTTGTAGTGAGAAATCATGCAATTTGGAGGTTAGATGTGATTGTTAGGGTCAAAGTCTTGAACAAGCTTTGGATCACATTTCGGGCATGGAATTGGAACCTTAGTTTTCTAGGTTTCATGACCAAGATAATAGAGAGTAAGTGTATGAGTAAGTGTCTGAAGGGAAGAGAGGAAATCCGGCTCGTAAGATAGAGTCGGATTGGAGGTTAGTACTCAAAAGAGAGGCTAGTGAGGAGCAAGGAGCCACATTCTTAGGGAAAGGAGAGGTAGCTAAAGAAACCCAAGAAGTAAGAGACGCCAATTCTTCAAAATACACAAAGAATGGATATAAGGTCAAGAGTTATAAGGACCCTATGAGGAGAGGCATTGTAGGATCAATGATGGCCATTTTCAAGCCGGAGAAAACCAGTTATGTGATGAAACACTAAGCGGTGTTTTTCCATAAGATGTTTACAAGGGAACTCATCAATTGGGCAAAGTGCTTTTATCAGTGCACAAGACAGATGGTGTGGAATTTATGGAACAAGATGCCTCCACACTACATTGTGCCATTTGCAGCCCATTTTATTTGGGATTGAATCTATTGAATGCGGCAAAGTGACAAAAGATAGTGTCGCATTTCCATCCCGACTTGAAGAGAGATGTTAATGCGGATGAGCAACTATACATTCTTCAGATTAGAAGCAGTGATGAGTACTATGCACAGACGGGGCAGAGTGTAAGATTGGCGGTGACTACTCCAAAGCCAAAGAAGAGGAGTTGATCCAAAGAAGAAGTGGTGGCTGCGAGACCACGGAAGACCAGGAAAGTGAACCCGAAGAAGGTAATTGAGTTGTCGGAGGAGGAACTAGAAGGTGAGGCCAAGTACAAGTTAGAGGACTCGAGAGAGAGAAGAAGAACCTAAACTCATGTTGCAGAGTGGTGAAGCAAGCAGCAAGAGTGAGGACGGGGTGGAGATGCAGCCTGTACCAAAGGGAGAAGAAGAAAAGCCAAAGATTGCAGACAAAGATAACCAGAAAAAAGAAGATGAAATTCCAGAGAAATTGGAGAAGAAAGTTATCATTTAGTAAGGAATTTGATCAAGAAGAAGCATGATATATGAGGCGGGGCCAAGTAGAAGGAAAGAAATAGAAAGTGAGAGTTTGGAGAGCAAGAAATCAATTCCAATCAGACAACTTTGACTGAAAAGGAGAATGTGAGGAAAAGAAGAGAAGAATGATGAGGAAAGCCCACAAGAAGAAGAGAACAAGATTGGAGGCGTGGAGTATTTGCAGGAGATTGTCTGCCCATTGCTGATGAAGATGGAGAAGAAGAAGAAAGAGATGCAACCAGAGTATCTTGAGATAAAAACTACATTGCAGGTGCTGGAGCGGTTAGAAGTAGAAAACTTGGAGTTGAAGGAGAGTATAACCCAAGGAGAGGAGGAAAGGGAGATATTGCGCTTAGATGCAATAGTGCAAAATCAAATAATTGAAAATTTAAAGAGAGAAGTGGGAAGTAGAGATAGAATGATAGAGCAGAATGTCATAGACATGGAAAGACAGATAGCTGAGTATGAAATCTTGAAGCAACAATTTGTTGATTCTTGAATAGAAGTCATCCATGCCACAACAAGGGTAGCAGAGAAGGAGCAAGAACTCAACCGAGTAATGCAAAGTGTAGAAGAGAAGATGCAACTCTGGCAAAGAGAGTTAGCAGCGTAGTATAGGGAGGAAGAAAGATTGCGGGAACTAATTCATAATCTGGATAGATAGTGCAGAAAGAAAAGGAGAAAGAAAATGTGAAGACCAAGTTTGAGACAAAATTGGCAATGTACCGAGAAGACTGGCAAATAGATAGGGAACATGAGAGAAGGATGAGGTTTGAACCATTGAAGGAGATAGTAGCAAAGATGAATGCAATGTTGAGTACCAAAGCCAGTATAAGAATTGAAGAAACAAGGTTGCATAAGTTAAGGTTGTTCGTGTAGGAGATGAGGAGAAGAAGTGCAAAGGATAAGGACTTGAACACGTTATTGATTAGTCTCAAGACTTGTGTGGATAGGAAGATATTAGAGGTGGAAGACAATATCACAATTAGATAAGACTTAGTTAAGTTAGGAGTAGATAAACTTTGGAATGATGTAAGAATGAAACCCAAAGTAGGGGAAGTAGGAGTACAAATGTCTTTGGAGTTGACATTGGAGATATTAGAGAAGGATGGGTTGAAGGAAGAAGATGTATGTAGATGCCCATGACTGTAATTGCAGATCAGAGGGAAGAGGTGTTAAAATTGGTAGAAGAATAGTAGTTGTAAAATCCAAGGGTAGAGCAGTACATGAAGTTACTTTCAGTTTGGAACAAGAAATCTGAGGTAGACATTGGGTTGGAATAGAAACATATTCAAGATTTTGAAGGGCATGAAGAAGTGCATTGTCATTTTGGATCTATAGATTGGTAAAAATTTTAGGAAGTAGTTTAGGAGGTTAGATAACTAACAAGTGCTCAGCCTATTTAAAGGAGGCCTTTGCAATAAATTGTTGTTCAATGTTCATTATTCCTAAGAATAGATAAAGCAAAGTGTTGATTACACTGCTCGTCACTTGAGCTTAATTCTGAGTATCAATTTTGTGATTGTGTTTGTGAGTGTTGAGAGAATTTTGAAGTGCAAGTCAGCATGCTTGTTGGATGTTGGATTCCACAACTATGATCTTTATTCTGTGTGTTTGATCTTGAGTGAAGTGCAATCAAAACAATGCCTTGGTATATTTGAGAGGAATTGTAGTGTTGGTAGTATTCTGCAGTTGTGAGTGTTGCGAGTGTTGATGCAAAGCAATTTTGATCAAGGAAGTTGTGCTTTCAATGGAAAGGTGGAACACAATTCTGAGGCGGAAGGGTTTTGTAGTGAAGTAGCCATTCTCAAGAAAGAATAAATCATCACAATCGAGATTGTTTGGAAAGATTTGCTATGTTGTGATTATGAGTGTGTGGATTAGTGACAAGTTGTCAAGATTGAACACTTGTTACACCCTTTTGGGTGTGGTTTCTACCCAAGAGTCTAAAGAAGAAATCAAGAAGAACCACATTTGTGACATTTGACTTTGTATTTGGACAGTATCTCTATGGGAACAAACTTTACTTACCTGATTACCGCAAAAGTGATATTTGCCAGGTTGTCACACTTTGGAAGGAAGTGGATTACTTACCTTTGCAAGGAAGCCTTTGTATATTGAAACATCTTTTTCATACTATGAATGGATTAATCTTGTGTTTAAGTGATTTTCCTTTTGTAGTGCATCTCCTTGGTGACATTACCCTCCTTTGGGAGTAGCTTTTGCACAAGAGTTTAAATAAGTGATGGTAAAGAACAATTTTTCGTACTTTTCTTTTGTATCTTGCCATTTTTTATCCTTAGAGAAAAACCTATTTCTTGTTAAAATACTACAAATTGGGTGTTTGTATGTTGTTACAAACATAGTTTTGTAGCCCTTATTGGCATCAGAATGTTAAGTCACCAATGCAACAAGAGCATAGGATTATCTTGTAAAGCTAAAAGAAATCAATGTCTTAAAGAGCTATGTAGCTCAAATCTAGATAATCTCATGTATATTTTAAAGATTCATAAAGAATAAGCATTAGATCATTTCATACAAAGATGATGATAGCCATAAAATTACTTGAGGAGAAAACTAAGCTATACAAATAGCCAAGAGATTTTACTCCCTTATCTCCTCAACATTTGTGCATCTATAAATCCATAATTCATGCAAACCTATCATACACAAGAAAACAAAGCAATTTCTTTGGAGATTGATATTATTTAGCACAAATTATCAAAAATCTTGATAGAAATAGTTATATCAAGATAGTAATGGTAATGTCCAAGTTGATGGTAATACAAGCATCTTGGATGCTTGCTTGCTTGTAATGGTAATGTTGAAATTGCCTTAGACAAACCAACCAAATACCAAAAAAAAATATGTAGAAGGGAAAATTCACCTTCTTAGTTAGAGGTTTTGGCTAAAGAACCATGATGGAAGAGGAAAAGATTAAGGTTATCATAGATTGGACAACTCTAAGGATGTTTATTGGTGTATGAGGAATTAGCAAGCTATTATCAATAACTTGTATATTTGTTTGCATATATTTTGACACTATTTATTGATCTCATGGGCAAGAATGTCAAATTATTTCAACTTAATAAGGAGAGTGCTTCTTCCCAACCACTCAAGGACTTGATATAAAGTTGCCTTGTAGAGTTGATTTTGATGCTTCTTACTTTATTATTGGAGAAATATCATAAAAGAATTTGATAAATTATTTACACTCAATTACTTTTGCTTCAATAGGTTTTACAAAATTTACAAAGAGAAATTATTCTATTCATGTTGTGAAAATATCAATAGTTTGTAGTTGTACAAGAGAAGTTTAGAGATGTTTTACACTCAACTTTTTTTGCCTCAAGGAAGTTTATAGTATATCACAAGAAAATATTTTTCTTATGATTATGAAAAACTATTAGTGGTATACACTACCAAGATTTGGCATTATTATCTTCTCTGCAAGGTTATGATCATATGTATAATCCGCAAGCTATTGTTGCAAATAATTTCACTTTGATCATATTGAGAGTTTAAATCATCATTGGAAGAAGAACTCCATCTACATGACATCAAGTTTGAATGAATCCCTAAAAAAATTTAAATTTTTCTACTTGCTCTTTCTCATTATAAATTACAAACAACTTTGCAACTACTTCCAACATCAATATGGCCAAACCAAAGGTATAATGTAGGTAATGTACAAACAAAAAACTATAAGGATATCCTTTTTCCTGACCTATCTCCTCAATTGATGGTAATAAGTATTTGTTTTCTCCATTCATATGAATTTCTCATACAAGGAAAATCAAGTATATGTTCCACACAATCCTACTCTCTTTTTTCTTAATTGTCAAAAACACATTATCTCTCCATCTTAGTTCATCTTGGAATAGAGAAGATAACTCTCCTTTTTCATTATTTATGGTGATGGCCAAACATAGCTCAAGATGTTTGTGCATTTGTTTGTGCTTATGAAAGTTGCAAAAAGAATAAGACTTCAAACTTAAAATCAACTTTTCCTCCAAGTTTTGAAAGGATTTACTTCATATTAAGAGTATATAAGCTTGGATCTCAATAAATCTCTTGTTATCATTGCTTTTTTATATTGCAATTATTAAGTTGGTAGATATATTAGGTAAGAAAATCTATTTAGGTCTTACAATACACACATTTAATATACCCAATAAGGCAAGATCTAGTTTGAAATTTTGTTTTATTATCATGATTTATCAAGGATAATCATATTTGGTTAGCTTTATGTACTAGCCAACATCTAGTTTGGCATTTTGTTTTATTATTATGATCTATCAAGGATACTCATATGAGATAAGCTTTATGTTTTATTGGCAATTTTTGCTAACCTATATTCAAGATTTTGGACACTAAATTGGCAATGTCCACAACTTAACTCCAAAAAAATGGTCAGACTAAATAGGAAAATTGTACACTAAAGAAATTTGCTTGCATTTATGACCACAATAATTGATATACTTTCCTTTTAGCCATGAATTTTACTCACAATAACTCTTAGTAAGCAAGTCCTAGATTATCTTCCATCTTCCCCATTATAGCCAAGAGCCTTAAGTTCTTGATAGGTTTTCACCTCCTATCTTCCAATATACATATTTTCTTTTCATTTATCTTTATCTTTGTCCTAATCAAATGTCAAAGCTCATCTACTTATTACTCAAATCTATCAAAATATATGTATTTATGTATAACATTTTGATTTTTCTTTTATAATTGGTGATACAATTTTGCTCTTTATCCATGACATTCTATTACTCCTTCATACTCAACTTAGTAAATTTAGTCCTAATTAGTTTGGTCTCTTTCTTATTCTCAACTTTGTGTCTCCTCTTACTTATCAACTTTATCTTTCACTTCCTCCACAGTTTGCTTCATCTTATTCTTCACACTTTCAATATAAAATCTTCATTTTCAACCCATCCTCTCTTTTTACTTAGTTCAACATCCCATGCCTACAAATATCATTGTGGAGTATGAAGTTGATGAAATATTTGTCAATTGTAAGGCCAATTGTAATTATCACTAACATGTAGAGTATAAATTCTTTAGAAGAATTATATGCTTTATAATGCACCATAGAACTCTTTAATCATCTTTATAATGCTCAAGATACCATCCAAGAGTCCAAAAAAGAGCACATGATGAGGTTGTCTTTGACTAGTATAAGTAGAATGTGCAATAATATAGCAATAAACTATAGTAATTGAGCAATATTTTATCATTCAAGTTACCAAAAAATTATAGAAAATACTATCAAATGGAAATAAAAGTTCAATAAATTAATATTTAGAAGGTAACTATGAACCTTCTTAAGGATTGAGTAGTGTTTTAAGATACTCAAGAACCTTCATAGATTGTAATTGTTGAGAAAAATTCCTAAGAATTGAGTAACTTAGCTAGGAAATTAAAGGTTAACTATGTTAGAAATTTTGCTTGTATCCACTTAAAGTATACCATAGACTTGGTGTATCACTAATATCCAAAGTTCAAATTTTTTTTACTCAATTTTAGATTTGGAAATAGAAATAATGCTAAGCTTGTCTCTGACTTGAAGGCTACCTCCGATAACAAATTTTGTATGCACTATGTGCTAGAATGAGGAACAATTTAGAACCAAGTACACTTAAAGAAAAAAATTCAAATTAAATTTCCCCATTCATATTTTACATCACTTATTCACTCTCTTATGCCAAATCTTATCCAAAATTACTCTTAGAGACTTCACCAATATCAACATTGAATCCTTTACTAGCACTTCATATGAGTCCTTTAGAGCTAGAGATTATTCCCATATCAAAAATCATGCTAGAAGCACTCTTACTTTTTACATTACATACATAAGTAGTACTTACAAAGCCTCATTGCATAACTCACTTCATGCTCAAAGCTCACTAGAAAATAGATGCCATTCCTCTCCTAAGCTACCCCTTATATACTAACCAAAATTACTAAAGTAAGACTTTTGGTGACTTTTGGTAGAACTCATACTTTACCTAAATTACCTTGGTAAAGGAATCCTAGGTCAATATGAGTTTAGATGGTTTCTTTGCTCTATATGTCTTATTTGAAAAATTCCAAGAATGATTTCTATGAATCTAAAATCACCTCTTAAGTAAAAGTTAAAAAAATAATTCAAAGTCAAGTCAAATCTATCTACTTTGATCCTCTTCCATTATCAAAGTTCAAGTCAAATCACATCTACCTACCTTGATCTTCTTCTATTATCTTCTAGAAACTCAAGACCAAGATTTGGAAATCGATGATTAGTTTCCTGATGAAGAGCTATATCATTTAATGGCTGTTCAAAGTACGTAGTATGTGGCAGAATATCATTATTTGCATACGTGCCATTGTCCTGAGGAGCTGGACCCGGAACAAAGAGCAGTCTTTCTTCGGAAAATGGGACCGTACCAATTGAAACACAACATTTTGTTTAAAATGGGCAAAGATGAAGTACTTTGGAGATGCCTGGAAGCATACAAAGTAGGAGGAGTCATCAAATCCTTGCACTCGGAAGCATTGGGAGGACACTATGCCCTGAAAAATATGTTGAAAAAAATTCTTTCGGCAGGGTATTGGTGGCCTACGATGTATAAAGATACTCATGCCCATATCCGGAGTTGTGATGCCTGTCAAAGAATAGGGAAACCGATAGCAACTTCCCAGTGGCCTTTGAAACCAATTTTGCCTCTGGCCCCATTTGAGAAATGGGGTATTGATTTTGTGGGACCTATTCAACCAGTAACCCTGTGTCACAAGGAAGAGGTACATCCTAGTATGTACCGATTATGCCACCAAGATGGTGGAAGCAGAGGCAACACGAAGAGATGATGTAGAGATAGTAGTAGAATTTTTCTTCCGAAACATCATTTCCTATTATGGGTGTCTTTTGAAATTGGTCAGTGATCGGGGAACTCATTTTTTGAACTCAATGATGGAGGCGTTAACCAAATACTTCCAAATTAAGCATCGGAAGACCATGCCTTACAACCCAAAAGCAAATGGACTCACGGAGAAAGCCAATGGATTGCTGTGTAAAATTTTGAATAAGGTGACAGTCAATTATGCCTATGACTGGGATACGAAGTTACTTGCAGCGTTGTGGGCATATCGAACAACTGAAAAGATTACTACCAAGCAAACTCCTTATTGTCTGACATACGGATTGCATCCCATATTACCAATTGAGTTTGAAGTATCGACATATAGAATACTTTGTGAAGAACGTTTGTCGGAGGAAGAAAGTCAAGATCTTTGGATTCATCAACTGATGTGGTTGGAAGAGAAAAGGGACGATACAATGCAAACTACAAAGGAAATTCAAGAACAACAGAAGGTTCGGCACGATAAAAGAATCAAACTTGTGACTGTTCAGGAAGGAGACTTGGTATTATTATATGATAATAGCCGCATATTTTTTCCAAGAAAATTACATCTGAGGTGGATAAGACTGTGTCGTGTGATGCACATCTATGATAATGGTTCTATTCAACTTGCAGACCTGGATGGCAATCCTTTTGCAACTCGCGTCAATGGTTGGAGGGTTAAAAAATATTGGACCCCGAACCCGACTTTGTATAAAAACCCGGTTGTCGGTGTTTGCGGGGACGCTCACATTTGAGGGAGGGGGTATGTGGTACCCACATTTTTTTGTTTTTCTATGGTTAGTAGTGTTTAAGAGACAAAGTAAGCACGGGGAGTTGAATTGTGGACAAAGAATGGACGGAAGTAACTTTGGAGGAAATCCAAAGAAGATGACATCGGATCCAATGATGGAGGTACTTGGAAGAGGAGTACGCCGGAAAGAGTCCGAAGATCACCATCTTTGGGTTGGAAGATGCAGGAAAGACAAAGACCGTTTAACAACCTCTGTACGTGGCAAGAAAGTACATTTCAAGAAACGGCGGGGGCAGAAGAAGCATGTCTTGACAGTGACCGGGAGTGCACACAGAAGAGAGAAATTTGCAGATGAAATTAACTAAAGAATTACTGCAATTTGGGGCAATATAAAATTGCAACTGCGTAGGGGAAAGTTGGATACTCTAAGTAAATTCCCAATCCCTTTGAGTAGCCGTCTTGTAGTAATGCGTGTCCAAAAGCCCATTGAGAGTGAGATTTTCTGAAACCCTAAGGGAGTTAGAGTGTCTCGTCTAGGAAAGGGTCTCATCTTCCAACATCGTAGAACAAGAGAACAGATCATGGCAAAGAAGGTGGCCAACGCGTTGGCGGTGAGAGGTTTCGTAATCCGAAAGGTAGATGTAGTAGCTAGAATCAAAGTCTTGATTAGACTTTGTATTACCTTTTTAGCATGGAACTAGAATTTCAGTTTCCCGTGAGTGATGGCAAAGATCACTGCCAGTAATTGTGAGGTGGGCCCAAGGTGGAAGGGAAGAGATGCAATCCGGCTCGATGGACTGAGTCGGATTAGAAGTTGGTATTGGGAAGAGAAGTAGGAGAACCAACAGGGATCACCTTCTATCGGAAGTGTGATGCTGCAGAGGAGACAACGGAAATCCACAATTTGTTCTTTGCTCCGAGAACCACAAATGACTACAAGGTGGAGTCCTATCAGGATCCGATCCGAAGAAGTATTGTGGGAGCGATGATGGCCATGTTCAAGCCAGAACAAACCACCTACGTGAACATGCAGCAGACTGGCTTCTTCCATCAGATGTTTGCAGGAGCTCCAATGAATTGGGCGAAGTGCTTTCACCACCAAATGAGGGAGATGGTGGTGAATTGGCAAATAGGCTCGCCACCACATTATTTTGCACCATTCGCAGCCCACTTCTACTTTGGGCTGAACTTATTAACCAAAGAAGAGCGTCATCATATGGTGTCTCACATGCATCCCGATTTGCAATAAGAAGCAGACAAGGAAGAGCGCCAGTATATGCTGCATCTTCAAGCAAATGACAAATACTTTGCGAGGACAGGATAGTGGAAAGTTAAAGAAATTACGAGTCCAAAGATGAAGAAACGTGGCAAACCCGAAGAAGCAAGGTCGCCTCCCATGCAAAGGAAGACTCGGCGGCTGAGGTTGAAGACGGCAAAGATCGTAAAAGAGGCATCATCGGGATCGGAGTCTGGGGAAGAGACTGAGTTGCAAGAAGAGGAATCAAAAGAAGAGGAGCTCACATTGAAAAGTAAGGAGTTTGGGAGTGATAGCGATGGAGAGCCAGAGGTCCAGCAATTGGCAGCAGTAAGTGAGGCTTGTCAAAGGACGGTAGTAAACAAGTCAAGAGCAGAAGAGAAAGTAGAGAATCCTGCGGGGCTGAGTTCAAGAGGCCAAGACAAAGAAAGTGCCGACACAATGAAGATATGAAGATCGCAACTTCAGATGAAGAAGCCAATGACGGAGGAGAAGACTCCAGACGAAGATGGTGATGAAGAGGAAGAAAAATTTGGCGAAATATCCTATTTGACAAAGGTGGTAACACCATTGCTGGAACTGTTGAAGGAGCATCAAAGAGTAATTCCCCAAGATCGCAGGAAGGGGATGAATGAATTGCAGATGGTGAAGTACCTGGTAAGTGAAGTGAAGGAGTTGCAGGAGCAACAAGTCTGAAGAAGCAAGGAAGTGGAAGAACTTCGGAGGGAGGAAGGCTTGATGAAGAAAATGCTGACCATGCTACAAGGGAGCTGCGCAAAAAAGGAAAAGGAACTGCAAAGACGAGCCGGAGAATTCAAGGAACAAGCGATGTGGCTCAATAAGATGAAGGAAGAAGTGAGTGATGTGCGCATCAAGAATGTTCATTTGAAGGCAATGAACACCGTAATGGAGCAAGAGTTGGACAGCTTAAAGAAAAGTGCCGCAGCGAAAGATCAAGCATGGCAGAGAGAGTTGGCAGCCAAGCAAGAAGAAGAAGAGCGATTGCGAGAACTTGTCAAGAGCGCAAAACAGCAGAGCATGCAGTATGCAGAGGAGAAGAAGATGCTCGCTGCAGAATACAAAGACGAGTTGAAGATGTATCATGAGGAGTTGAAGGTGGAGCGCTCTCAAGGATATGCATCGGAATCAGTAGGGGAAGTTGCAAGAAAGTTAAGAGTGATTTTAAGCACGGAGGCTGAAGGGAGATTGGAGGAAGCTCGCCTACGTGAGTTAAAGTTACTTGTGTAGGAGACACGGAAGAGAAAGGCCAAGGATGTGGACATGAACACCTTATTGATTTGATTGAGGGAGCGTGTCTATAGGAAAATGTTAGATGTAGAGAACAATGTTAGTCTTAGACTAGATTTAGTCAACTCGGAATTAGAGAAGATTTGGAATAGTGTGAGAGTGGAGAAGAAACCCGATGTCGCAGAAGTAGGAATACAGGTGTCATCAGACTTGCTAATTGACACATTAGAGAAGAGTGGGTCAGGAGATAAGAGTGTACATGGATTACCCATGAGCTCAATTGTAGATTGTAGTGTAGAAGTAGTCAAGGACTTGGCGGAATTCACTATACTCAAAGAAGGAGAAATAGTAAGAAGATCATCGGGTTCGGAAGCCGATGATGAGGTAGACATCGGATCACGATAGGTGTCGATTTTGAGATAGGAAGAGGCAGATATGAAGAGGCAGATATGAAGATATAGACTGTCACTTAGGATCTGCAGGTAGGGAAGGATGTTAGGAAGCGGTGCCTAGGTAGGCAAGTCTGCCGTTTGCTTCAATATTTAAGTGGAGCACTCGCAATACAATGTTGTTCAATATTCATATTTCTGAAGATAGATAAAGCGAAGTGCTGTTCTTAGTGCTTGTTGCTTGAGCTTAATTCCGATTGTCAATTTTGTATGTGTGTTTGTGAGTGTGTGGAGAATTCCAAAGAGAAAATCAATGTGTTTGTAGATGTTGGATTCTGTAGCCTTGATCTTCATTCTGTGTGTTTGATCTTGAGTGAAGTGCATTGGAGCAATGCCTTGACAAGTCTGAGAGGAATTGTAGTGTTGGTAGTATTCTGCATTTGTGAGTGTAGCACAAAGTTGATGTGAAGCAATTTCAATTGAGGAAGTTGTGCTTTCAGTGGAGGGGTGGAACACAATTTTGAGGTGAAATCGTTCTTCACAGTGAAGTGCCATCTTCAGAAGAATCTGAATCATCACAATCAAGAGTTGTTTGGACAGAATTTGCTATGTTGTGATTATGTGTGTGTATTCGTGACAAGTTGTCAAGATTGTGAGCTTGTTACTCTCTTCTGGGTGTAGTTTCTACTTGAGAGATTAAAGAAGCCATCAAGAAGAACTACAATTGTGACTTTTGTCTTTGTATTCTACCAATTCTGGATAGTATCTCTGCAGGAATGAACTTTACTGACCTGATTACCACAAAAGTGATATTTGCCGGGTTGTCACAAGTTCAGACTAAGGCTACAACTCTAACTTCCTCTACCTCTATTAGTTGTTGTTGATGGGAATTCTTGCCCCTTTCTTGTAGCTCCCTTTCAAGCTAACCAAAATTTTTTATAAGTTTGGAAGCCAAATTAGATTTGTAGTGTGTATTCTAATCCATAAGTCATCCTAAATGAAGATTATCATATTGAAGCCTTCACAATGATAGGCTACTCCCATGATATTGCAGATAGTCCCATGATATTGCATATTGCTCCTATTGTGCTCTACCATTTTGTTGTGCGTATATATATTGCTACACAATATACATCGATGTCAACATCATACACTATAGAAACACAACTCATACATAGACTTTAAAGTGCCACAATCAATCAGATGTTTTACCACTCTCAAATCAACCCAACTCAACTCAGATCAATACTTGATCTATCACTCTATAAACTGCTAACAATTGGGCACTGATTACAGTCAAGCCACACCCATTCTAGCTAAGAGAATCTAGGTGACGCTTGCCGCCCTCTATCCACCATAGGCAGGAACTCAAAGGCTGAACATCAAAGAAGTGAGCTCTCTAAGCTACACTTCGAAAGTACACCCCCTGGACTCGAGCTAGGTTTGAACCCTAACATCCCACTGATGGCACACTTGACGGTTCAAATGGTGCAAATGGTGCAAATGGTGTAAAGTGACGGTGGGCTCCACCATGAAGTTAGTACCCCAAACACAAAATCTGACCATTGAGAAGTAGTCTTTGAGAAACTGCTGAAATAACTCTAACTACTATCATTGGAACTCCAATGTCCGAGCAATCTAGATGCGGCACTACAAATGGCATGACAGTTCTCGTGTGTATATACATTGCTACACAACATACATCATTGTCAGCATCATACACTATAGAAACACAACTCACACATAAGTCATACATAGACTCTAAAGTGCCACAATTGCCTCCCTAGCTGGCGGTTAGGTCCCTCTAACTTCTAGATAGCCATCTACTCTAAGTATATGGTATACCCTATAATGGGCAAAGATCAGGAGGCCGGGTGCTATGGAGCCCCATTGTAAGTTGCTTGTCTGCCATCTATACCATATAAAGAATGAACTAGCTATAAGTCAAGTACATCTAGGACATTACCACTATCCTTGAGGAACCACCGTGAGGGAAGGAGTCATACATGCCATATACCATCCTCTTGAATAGCTATCACACACTAACATAGTAGCAGCTCCACCAAAAGAGCCACATAACATATGCCTCAAGCCTGCACATACAAGTGTCAAGCTTGGGTCCATAGTACCATCAATGTTTGAAAGGTGGCATGGCGCACAATTGTGCACATGATCCTTCCAAAAAACACCGTCACATCCTTCTAACACAAGGACTCTAGATGTCAAAACCTCACTCACTCTCAAGATAGTGCGGCCTATCAAAACATCAAGTGTCATTGGTGATGTCTACTATAGATATACATAGTCTCTTGGATGAAATCGACGGATTGAGGATCTATAACCTCCTCCTCGAATGGTAGCATAGCATAAAGTATCTCTATGCTGAGCAATTGCCAAGTTCTCAAAGGCCATCGGCATCATTCTCTGAAAGATCTTTGCCCGCTGAGAACATGCGCTCATCCATACATCTGGTCATCCAAGTCCAAAACTACAATAGCATCTTGACAAATGGCTACAATTAAATTTAGATCTCGTCCATAGAGTAGAAAGCAAGGAGAGAAGGATGTTAAGGAGGCGTGCTGGCTGAACCGATAGCCCATGGCCAACCAAGGTAATTGGAGATCCCAATCCCAAGTGGCCTCTTTGCAAACCATACTTTCACAATCCTCTCTGCACCATCTAAACCACTCTCTTTGCTAAGCCATCTGCCTCAAGGTGACCTTGGGAGGTAGTATGGTGATCAATCAAAGCCTTGTCATACAAGACCTAAAACTCCCCCAAGAACTCTGTACCCTGATTAGTCAAAACCTCAATTGGTGCACCAAAATGACTAAGAACTTGATCTTAGGAACGAGTAAGTTGTCCCTTCACTAGACTTGTCAGGAAGTGCCACCAACTCAATCCACTTGGAGAAGTGCTCCACCATCACCAAAACATACCGATGATGTCTCACAATCAGCGGTAAAGGTCTGTCAAAGTCCAAACTCCAACGGTAACCCAATCCCATGATAGGTAATGGGTGTAACTGTGGCATAGGAGCATTGAATGATGCTCTAACTTGGTCACAAACCACACATCTGGCAAAAAATTGCTATACCCCGGTCTGCATCCCGCACCACCAATAATGGCCCTGGAGTAAGCTATATGTACGCTATACTCCAAAATATCCTAGCTCCTCATGACCATGACGGACCAACTGTGGTCTCTAAGATGGAAGTGGTACTACTTGCACTCTACCATCCTCCCATACATGCAAAAGGTGTCTGCCCTCCAATCTGAATTGCTTGGCTTGCTGAAGGACATTGTCTCTCTCCTTGGCTCCAACTATGCCACCCACAACACCAATGCAAAGATAGTCCATCACTAACACATCATCATGAATGTATCGCTGAACTGTACCAATATCTTCACTCTCTAGATCTATGACCTCAATAACTTCTCCTGTATGCATTGAGAGAGATACCACCAAAGCCTTTGAAAATATACACAAAAAGGCCGATGCATGCCAACCTGGCACCATCTCCTCGTCTGTCTCACCATGCCAACATGCTCCGGTCTGATCCTACTAGTTGGAACATGGGTTTCTACTCAACCTATCTGCATCACGGTTCACCACTCCAGGTCTGTGAACAATCGTGAAATCATACTCCTATAAAATCAAAGCCTTTCATGCAAGCTTCTCTGAAAGCTTGTTGGACTCCATCAACCACTTCAGTGGCTGATGATCAGTGATGAGAGTGAAGGGGTTACCAAATAGGTAACATTGGAAATGTGTTATTGCCCAAACTGCTGCCAAGCACTCTCTCTCATATGAACTATACTTTGCCTCTACTGAATTGTTGGAGCGACTTGCATAGGCCACCACAAACTCCTTCCCCTTATCATCATGTTGGATGAGCACTGCTCCAAGCCCCAACATACTCCAATCAGTATGAACCTGAAATGGTTGTCCTGTAATCGGTCTCCTCAAAATAAGAGCAGATGTCAACCTCTCCTTGAGCTCTACAAAAGCTCTCTCTTGCTCATCGTCCCAACAACACTCTTGTGTAAGCTTGGTCAGCTTTGTCAAGGCCTTGGCAACGGCACTAAATCCTCTAACATAGCGGTGATAGAAGTTTGCCAACCCAAGGAATGCTCACACTTTGCTCACATCCGTAGGCCAAGGAATATGTGCAACAGCCTCCACCTTGGTCTGCTGAACACCAAGTCCTCCGGGGTAGATAGTGTGATCCAAATACTCAACCTGCTTGTGGAAGAACCTACACTTCCCAGGATGTAATTTGAGTCCATGAGATCTCAACTTCTCAAACACCTCCAACAACTATCTCTCATGCTCCTCCACAATAGTGTTATAGACCAAAATGTCATCAATATAGCACCGAGCAAAATCCAATCCAACTAGGATCCTATCCATGACCCTCTGGAACTCAGCAGGAGCATTCTTTAACCCAAATGGTAAGAACCTCCACTGATATAACACATCCTTACCGTGAGGATCAATAGCTCAAAATGATATCTTGGACTTATCTTCCTCCCTGATCGGCAATTGATATTACCCCGCTCAAAGATCAAAAGTACTGAAGACCTTTGCATGCTTATTTGCATCAAAAATCTCCTTTAGTGTAGGCATGGCATACCAATCAGCCTTAGTCTGTTGGTTGATAGGACGGTAATCTCCACACATCCGCCTATCTCTATAGTTGCCATGCATATCCTTCTTGGCTGGCATCACTATCACTAATGCATATTCTCCATGTGAAATCTCCACCAAACCAGCCTCAAAAAGGTCACTACTCCGGCTCTCAATCAATGTCCTCTCCATATCACTATATCAATAAGGACGTCGGAAAACTGGTGTATTGCTAGTCAGCTCAATTTGTATACCATGTCCCTATAGAGCACCCAAATCCTTCATACTGAAGGCAAACAACTCGTGTGGCTCCTCAAGAACCTCCAAACCTTCCGTCTTTTCTCTCTAGTAAGCTTGGGTCTAAGGTTTAGCTCCCAAGTATCCTCTGTAACTGTTGTAGGAGTGGAAGACATATTGACTAGCTGCTACACTAGACCCTTGGGAGCAATAGTGTCATGCCCCCAACCACTAGGGGTCCCAACCTCTATGTGAAAAACTCCCTCCACTTTGGCTGCAAGCTCCACACGTCCTCTAGTTGCATCCCAAGTGGACCAAGGGTGTAATCCAAGTAGCCCACGCTCACCTGGATGGACTCCAAGTAGACCACTCTCCCTAGTAGCTACCGGCTGTGTCCCAAGAATACCATGCCCACTTGGTCCATTGCTCCCAGCATGTGCCTAAATTGTCTCGATAGGCATGGGGCTCACAAGTGTTCGAGTGGTGATGCCTATCAAGCACATCCTACGCTGTTTTACCAAGCCAAGGCTCACAATCCAGGTCAAACAGTTCAGGTCCATAGCCTGACCTAACACCTGATGCCTTGATGCCTCTGACACTACTGGAATAGCGGTAATTCTGATGTGAAAACTCTTCGCCCACTCTCTCTCATCAGTATTGGGCTCTACCAATTGCTATAACTGTGAGTCCCAAACAAGTCCAAGTCCTCCCTCTCAAAAAGCATGAGAGCCTAGGAAACTCATGATTGTGGGAAATGCGGCTCTAGGCTGTCCAACTAGGTTCACCACTGCCATAGGTGACCTATCAGCCACTACCATTGTCTGAGATTGATGCCCAACATCCAAGATATCATCAACAAGGATGTGGTCAAGTTGCTGAATCCCATCATAAGCACATTGTAGAACCTCTCTGGGTAAGAGGTTCGTCCACCAAAGACAAAGACGATGAGCCCGTGATCCCACTTTGGCTGCATCTAACAATACAGCAGGTCCCATCCAAGAATGGACCTTATGTGTACTCGCCACTACTCTAGTGCAAGAATCACCCATCAAAGGAACGTTCTCCAAAAGGTAAGTTGTAGAAACGGACTGATGAACCTGGAGATGTTGTAGTATCCGTAACATCTCCCTAAACACATTAGAACGAGGATCTTGAAGACCCAAACCTCTACCAGCATGTGTATGTCCCAAACATGGCCATCTAGAAATCACTAAGTGAATAGCCCCTTTTCTCTCTAGATCATGTGCCCCCAGTAAGGAAATGTCTGCTGGTAGGCCTTTTGGTAACCTCTGACTGTTGATATCAATAATAACTCCGGCTATCGATAGGCCAAGTGTGCCACATGATGTAGAGAGACTTGCCTAGCAGTCTCATCTCTCTCTACATACAAGTACCTCTGTACTCGTATACCCGCCTGTAATTCCGCAGCTAGTTTGGTGCTAATCCCACCAAACAACTCCAATAGACATATCCCCTATATTGGATATTGCCAAGCAATGAGTGTGGTATCCAGAGGTGTCAATGTAATTGACTTTGGAGGCTCATCCTCACACTCATCTCTTGATGGTACGAAGGTTCCACTCCAAGCCTGCTGCACCAACCGATCTGCATGTTGTTGCAATGTCTCCTTTGAACTCCACAATGGAACATCCAAGGTGGATGGAACCATCCCACTTGTACTCCAAATCCGAGTGATCTCCTCTGGTATTGGAGTATCCTCTGCATGGGTGTTCCTCTCCAAAAAGTCACAAGCCAAGTAACTACACCATTGAAAGCTAAAACTAATGTTGCCATGGTCCCGGACTGTAGTGAGCCAAGACTACCACTACTTAAGTGTACCGGTAGGTGACATACCCGTCCCTCACCAGACTGCCAACCTGGTCTATAGGAGGCTGTCTCCTCCCAATAGTCAATGCTGAAACCCATGGGGTATAACACTGCTCCTCCAACTAGCACATCATATGACTCAGTTATTGTTACAATAGCCCGAGCTCTCACCACCAAGCTATTAGTCGGATGACCAAGCTGAATCTGGACAACAAGCTCCCCACGTGTGATGTAATGTGTCATACCACCACCTAGAGATGTCTGGATCTGAAATGGACACCTCTCCACATTGGTCTTCCATAACTCTAGACCGACAACTACAGCCTTCCCCAACATAAGGGGATGCGCACTAGAGTCTAACAAGACTCTTTGTGGTGTATAGACCTTCCTTAAAGGTCCCATCAAATGGAAAATCCCTCCCTAGTTATCCAATAGGACAACACCAGGTATGAATTGTGCTCTCTCAAAGGCCGGTCTAGCTGGCAACTCCTCTAGTCTAGCCACTACTGCCTGCCATAAACCACTGGTCGTTGAACAAATCCCATGCTCCTCAACCAAGTTAGCTCCACAATCAACCACCTCTGCTCCAGTAGTAGGAACCGCATCATCCCTACTCTCACACAATGTGGCAGCCAACCGGAACACTAGGGCTGGGTCAACTCCCAATGTAAACATGTCACTGGCTAAAAACAAAAGATGCCGCATAATCAGTTGAGCCGCTCCCAACATCATGCTAAACTCAATCTATGTAGTAGCAGGTGGTTGACTAGTAGGTAGTACATCATGCACTCCATCACCACCTACGACACCTGCACTAGGACGTCTAGGAGCCATGGATGTCATCTGCAATGCCTCAGATAGTGTGAAAGATTGGGGAAGTCTAACTTGTCTCCCAACCTCTCCTCATTGTGGGTCCAACTCCACTGATGCTCCTCTAGGCTCTTGAGCACGTACTGCACTCCTAGTCACTGCTGCAAATGCATCCACCTATGCTCTCCGCACATGAAGTCTAAAGCATCTCTATCACTAGCATATGAAGTGGAAGCCTCAGCACCCAAATCTGATCTCCTCTAAGCAATAGCCATACTAGCCAATCTTTGCTCCAACTGCTCAATCCAAGTAGCCATAGTTGTATCAGACGTAAGGGCATGTACTGTAACACCCATTTGTGCATGTGTGTGGTATTGTGATATTTAGCTTGGTATTACAAGTACTTAAGAGATATTATTTATATAGAGATAAAGGATGGTTCTATATTAGTCATGGTTAGCTAAAGTTAGTCATAGCTAATATAGAGGGGACCTTACTTTAGAGGAAGTAGGAAAGATGAGCACCACTATTTTGGATTTTAGTGTGTTGACTTGGTATTATTCCTAGGTGTTTGGCTTTGAGGAAAGAGTTTAGAACTCTTGGGCCAGCAAACCTTTTTGTTTTTGATTCTTCTTTAGTCCAAGGATAGCCCATGTGAAGGAATCCTTGACTAAGTGGTTGGGTCAAGATAAGACCACATGCTTAGGAGAATATGCTCATGTGAATGGATATTGCTTTCTACTTTTTGACTTTACTTGACTTTTAGTCTAGTAACTTGAGTTACTATGGTAATTAGTAACTTTGGTACGTAACTATTTCACAAGTATATAAACAAGGGGTGAGGAGGTACTCATCATCCTTTCATTTGCAATTATCTCTCTCTCATTGAGTTCTCTAGTGAGCAATGTCTTGAGTCTTGGAGTGTTAGCCTTGGAGGAGTATGATGGAGTTGGGGTTCCTTGCCTTCTTAGTCCATGGTGTGCTACCATAATAGCCATCAGAGGTTCATCCTGAGTGAGAAACAGGCTGGCTCACAGTACTGCACCCCTACTAGGTGTAGATCCTCTACCACCACCTCTACCATCTCATCCTCCATGAATTAGAGCTTCTCTACTACCTTCCATAGCAGCCCTACCACTCCGTAACTCTGGGTGTAGGTCAAAACACCGGCCACTGGTGTGACCAGATCTATGGCAATGCTCACACTGCATCTGTGTTGACTGTGATGCACTCAATGTATCAGGTCCACTGCCCGGAGTACATTCTCTCCGGTGGTGAAGTCCACCACAAGTCCAACAAGCAACACCACCACTCATTGGCTACTACTGACCCAAAAATGAAGGTAAGGGTCTGACTCCACTAGGCCCCCCACTCGCTCCATAGGATCTAGGTTGTCCACCTTGTCCTCAAAAACCAACTGGGCGTGGTGCACTCTATTGCACTCTAGAAGAAGTAACAGTTGTGGATGAGGTCTCCCTACCAAATCTAGATGTCACCACCCTCTCCTCCACCATGTTGAGCTCAATACGCTCAGCCAAACCAAAGACCATTGCCAAAGTAGGCAAAGTAGCCTGTAACAATGTAGCATCACGAACTCTACGTCACAACTACCTGTCTAGTATCCCATACCAAAACTGGATTGCTTGGTCCTCAGTAACTCCCTGAGTGAAACTGATCAGCTGCCTCATGCGATTGTATGCCTCACATAGGCTCTCTCTAACCTTCCGTTGGAACTCTTGCAAGCTCCTCAGCTTGTCATTCCGCACTCCTTGGTAGTTTTGCCTCAAGCACTAGAAGAACTCCACCATGGTTTAAACCCCAATACCACACCACCTCCTGTAGTGGTACCTCCACTTGTGGTAACACTATCTCCAGCTAGTGCACCTTCACTAGCTCCACCAACACTACTAGAGCTAAAACTTGTAGGTATTGCCAATCTACTCCTGGTCACCAAACCTGAAGTGATAGAGACATAGTTTGGAGACCAATACTGTCTCCATAACTTGATCTCCTCTAAATGAGCTCTCTTGAACTCATGGTAGTCATCCATTGGTGGATCCTCTAGATGCTAAAACAGCTCCTTCCATGCCATGAAAGGTGTAAACAAAGCCAGGTTCCACATCTATTGCAGATCATACCAACTATCAAACTCCTGGATGAAGTAATCCAACTCAATGGTACCCATTGTACTAGAGTAACGCTTAGGGCCTTTGGAGGCCCCATAAATCTCATCCATGTCCCACAACAATGGTGCAAACACACCAAGTGCACTCTCAACTGAAACAACTCCTGTGTCAAACTCCAACTCAGAGTCAATCTCCTCCCTCATTGGGACATGAGATACAGGTTGATACTCTCTGAGTAATACAGGTTGATACAGTACCACTCTGAGTAAACCCACTACGTATTGCAGGGATATCTCCTCTAGAATCCCCAAAGAACTCCATCGTGACAAAGTAACCGCAATCGCAATTTGCAACAACAAACCGGAACCACAAACTGCAACCGCAAGTCGCAACCGCAAGTACCCCACCAAGTGCCAACATCAACTACGCACCACCCACTAATGTAACTCTAACCAAGATAACTACACTAGGGGAAAGGACAACCTGTAACCTACCATCATAACACACACTCTCACGGTCTGCAAGTCATCACTTCCTGCCTCACCTGAGAGAAACAAAGGTAGTCTGACTGGTCATCACTCCAGCCTCACTATCGAGAGCACACTAGAGCACAAATGCTCAAAAGTCAGAGCACCTCACAAAAACAAGAAGCATAGAATGGAGGGAGTCCAATCACAAGAAATCTAAACAAAAACACTCCATCTCATAAAATATTATGGGACTGACTCTACCACCATTTGGCATTTGATATAAGAGAAGTTTGTATCTAAGTCCTAAGCTACCAAGATCACCAAGAATGGGATCAAACTACCTCTCTTAGCCAAAGCTACAAGTGTATAGATAACAATGGCATAGTCACTATGACAACAAGTGAGGGTGGACCAATTGGCTAGGGCATCAGTCTAGGAACAAGAGATCTAGGGGTCAAACCTTGTTGCGTACAATCTAGCACGATGGGCAAATTTTTCCAACCAATGACCAAGATCTACTCTAAACTAGCTAGCCTCACGCCAACAAGCTGGCTTGTTGGTCCTTCTAGGCCTTCATAGCCTCTCATAGCCCACAGCCCTATGCCTTGAAGCCTCTAAACGCTGAAATTCAGCCAAATGAGACCTTTCTTCTTGCCACTTTGGACCTCCTCCAAAATTTGGCAAAACTCCTCCAAACTTGCGAAAGTCCTCTAAACTAGCAAAACTCCTCCAAATCTAGCCAAACAACAAAAATCCTCCAAATCTGGCCAAAATTTGATGTAAAATCTAGCCAAAATCTGACATAAACCCTAAAGTTGGCTGACCGCCAAATTCCCCACTAACTTTTCACTTGAGCCAAATTGAAAACACAAGTTTCTCCAAATCACAAATTCACAAGAATAGCTTCCCAACTCCACCTTCAATTTTACTTTTTGAGCCCAACTCACATCAAATTGGTCATACCTTCACCTCCTGAGCTCAAAATCACAATCATTGCTCAAAATTTGCTCCTTTTGTGCTCAAAAATTGGCTAGCGCTTCCACACACCGTTTGCCTTACTACCAAATCTCCATCAAGAAATGAGCTTCTACACACCAAGGAAAAATTGAACTTCAATCAAGCTACCAACGATCCACCGAGCTTGGAGATACCACCAACACTCAAAGTTCCTGCATCCAATTTCCCCTAGATTTCACTTCTTTGATGTAATCATATTGTTTCCACTCTCAACTCAACTCAACTCAACTCAGATCAATACTTGATCTATCACTCTATAAATTGCAAACAATTGGGCACTGATTACAGTCAAGCCACATCCACTCTAGCTAAGAGAATCCAGGTGACGCTCGCCGGCCTCTGTCCACCATAGCCAGGAACTCGAAGGCTCAACATCAAAGAAGTGAGCTCTCTGAAGTTGCACTTTGAAAGTATACCCCGTGGACTACAGCTAAGTCTGAACCCTAACGGTCTTGCTGACGGCACACTTGGTGGTTCAAACGGTGCAAACGGTGCAAAGTGACGGTGGGCCCCACTGTGAAGTCAATACTCCAAACACAAAATCTGACCATTGTGAAGTAGTCTCTGAGAAATTGGTGAAATAACTCTAAGTACTATCACTAGAACTCCAGTGTCTGAGCAATCTAGATGCGACACTACAAATGGCGTGACATTTTCCATATTAGCATCTTGGCTAACATCATCAATATGATGTACATAGTCCTATTTGCAAGCTCATTGAATTTGGCTTATATGGTGTTGTAAACTTGTACACAACTGAGAAGTAGTCACATGTGGGTATAATCATACTCCAAACAAATTCACCTCCACAACTTGATATGATCTTTAAACGATAACCAAAGTATGTGATGATTCTTCTATATAGAAATTTCACTACTTGTGATTCATTGATGGTATCTAAAGGCCTCGCCTCCACACACTTAGTCAAGTACTTTTTAATCATCATAATTATTGTAGATATTTTTTGCATTCAAACTTGCTTAGATGGTCTATAATATCAACTACACATCTTTCAAAGTATTTTTGGGCAATCTTTGAAAATAACATTCCTATAATATCTTGCACCTTTCATCTTGAAGAGTTTCACCTTTGATACAAATTGATCTCCATGTAGAGGAGCATGATGGAAGTCCTTTATAAGCTCGATTGACTCTTCTTGCTCATTGTTCTCTAAAGTAACCCATTAACACCTTCATGAAATAAAAGATTCCATATATTGGTGTATGGTTTATACCTTTGACTTAAGGTATTATTCTCCTTGTATGAATGTCTTGTAGATACTCACCTTTGAGACAAAGGGCCAAATCTCCTTGGATTCCTTTGGAATCTCCTCCAAGTTTATTATCAAAAGACCTTAGTTACAAAATATATCATCAAAAAGGACTCCTTCTTGGTCAAGGTATGGTCAGTTTGTGAGAAATAAAAGATAACCCTCCAAAAATATCCAATAAATATATAATATTATATATAAATCATATAATATATAGAAATATTTCAAAAAATTTACTCTACATATGGAATGATTATTTTATTTTATTTTAAAGACTTTTTCTTTATCATTCATCATTTTATCTTCCTAGTAAAGTTCATATCAATAGCAAATTAATATCTAGAACTTGAAAGATTTTCTTAAATGTAATAATATATGTAGATGACTAACTTATTCAACAAGCTTGTTCAGCTTCATTATGTATTCCAAAAAAATTTAATATTATTGCGATATATATATATATAACTTTTGACATGAATAAATGCAATCTAAAAATAAACATCAATCTACCTTATCAAATCAATTTATAAATCTTGTTCAATAGAACATGTCAATAATTTATTCTAAATTTTAGAATTTGATTAATATTAAAAAAATTCTCAACACCAAAAGAAAGACTTTGTATAATAATTCATCTTATAAAACCAAGCATCATAATCCAAACGCAATAAGTGGTTTAAAAAATGATAGTATGTTATGTTATATAGTATTCAATTTCAGTATATGTGTATAAAATGATTAATTATCATTATAGATCTATTTATAATTGTGTTGAGGAATCAAAAGTCAATATTTGATCCATTAGCTAGTTAGTTAGCTAGCTAGGAAAATTCTCGTAAGATTTTTTGATTTTTATCTATAAATCATTTTTAATCATGGAGATGGATTGTTTATAATTTTGAACTCTAAAAACTTCTTTTTATGTAAGAATTAAGACAAAAGACGGGACAAGAAGAAACTTTGCATAGTAAAATATTGCAGAAAAGGGAGAGAAACAACTACATTGGGTGAGATAAAGCTTCTACTTGCCGCTGCAAGATCATGTTCATGAAGATAAGTCAACTATAGTAGACGTAATTAGATTTTAGTAGCTCCAAAGGAATTTGTCGATAACCAAATTATAAGGGTATCAGGATACAATAAAATGGGGCTTAGCCCCATTTTACCTTTTTCATCTATCCGCTGTACGGCTTGATAGAGTCTTTCATCCTTCATTTTTCTACGCGGTCGTCCTTCGCTCAGGATATAAGGAAAAATTCATCTCTAACTTGTCAAATGACACTTGCCCTAAACCAAACGACGTACGAGCAAAATGGGGACAGATAGAAGTCGATTACGTGAGTCTCTAATACACCAAACAGTCCTCCACTTGTAAGAGGAAAGTTCCTTCAACATCAACATAGGACGGGATACCACAATACATTAAATGCCCACTACGAACCAGCGTCATGGTGAAGACAACATGATCTGAAGACAACCACTGACACAGCTGTACAATATGAGAATAGTGGGCGTGCTTTGTCGTACTCTCCAAGAAAGTAGATTCTTTATAGACATATACTTTTTGAGGTTCAAAGGACAGACGAACTCATACTCAACTTGCGAAATTTTAACGAGCTTGACCACTTGTAGACTATATTCGAATTAAATGGAAAGTACGGTATCAGATGGTCTCTCTTTCTCGGATGACTGTGGAGGGGTGATGCACGGTGATTGGAAGAGGCAAACACCGCAGGGAGAGGAAAGCCCACAACAGAAACGCCTTGTTCCTGCGGAAAAAGAGACATACAAGGAAATCCAATGGAATGAGGAAAAGGTTGTACTGCTATAATAAGATCCTTATCTTGAGAAGGACTGCCCGTCATGACAGTAAGTTCGTGTCTCGGGATGCCGGTCCAATCAGATGCTCGAATGCCAGGCGAAAACAAGACCAGGGTTTCGGTGGAGGTATTCACGTTTATGTGAGAAGGAAGTTATGCTTTCCGTCAATTTTGGGAACTCCCTGATCCAGCTCCTTCACTGGTCGTCGTGGGTTGCAAAGCGGGGGGAGGACTAGCCGTGATGGCCAGTAGGAGGGAAAGGAATGAAAGGAACAGAGGAGCAGTATAGTGCGAGATACTCCTATACGCTTGTACCGGCCATCATCTGGTAGATTGATGAGCGATTATCGACGTCGCCTACATTATTTTATGGCAATTAGTAGCACACTGTTTCTTTCACCTAAGGTACTGTCAGGACTGTGACATGTGAGACACTGAAAACATCAATTCAGTCCCTGATTATCAGTGTCCTGCATGGCCTACTGCGGTTACAGTATCAAAGCCTGCAGTACCGTATGCTCTGTCAGTTCTTGAAAGTTGCCGTTGACTTCGTTGACTTCATTGATTTCGCCTGCAGTCTAGACACTGATCCACAAGGCTTCCTGTATGCTTTGGTGCGTAGCATTACACTCGCGGAGACAACTCTTGGCCGGTATTCATTCTACGTTGGTGCCCACTATATATGCATGCGAAACTGTGTTTTGGACATTTGGGAAATGGTCATTCATCTTGCAAATCGACGTGTGCTACTCTCAGCTATATATGCATCCGACAACCTGTTGCTGAACACTAGTCACACTGTTACCATGGAAAGCCCAATTTCCATGACTTGTGCACACAACTGTAAGAAAACTTGGTGGGCAAAGAATCGAAAGAGGCTACACTATTCTCCGTGCACCACTGGAGACCTTAAGGTGGAAAGTAAGTAGATAAAACATAGACTGTAGGTGCTAATATATGAAAGATTATGACGTAGACGAATTTTGTCAAGGCATGCCCAAGCAAAACATGTTTCCTCATGACGAACCAAAGAGGGACTATCATACATATATTATGAATTAAGTCGTGCGGCTAATAGACTCGTGTCACTGGCGTTTTGTCCGTCCCAGCCCAAAAAATTATCACGGAGTTGTGCTAAGTACGAGCAACACTCATCTTGATGACTTGGGAGATTGATGAAACAGGTATTGATTAAAATTTCTGTCAACTCCACGTATCATGACAAGCTATGTAACGTGATCCCATTTTATTATTCGTTCTCTGCTGTGCAACTGCCACTAGTCAATAAAAGTAGGCTTCTACAAAATATGAACCACTTTATAACCACTACGGCACCGTCAAAAATTTCCCGCAACTCTCAACTTCACAACTTGAAGCGCCTCACAGATGAAACCAAATCAGATGGGACCTCCTGCCGATAGTAGCATACTACTTCCTACACGGCGGCCACAGACACATTCCGTGTTTGTACAGATAATTTAGTCAACTGTAAAAAGGCTGGCACTAGCAAGAGGAAAGACGTTTAGCAGGTAAAATGGACCCTCTCGAGCTACGCCATCGCGGCCACGATGAGTACTAATATAACCCTGGCTACGAAGCCATACATTGACGCCTGAGTAAAACCTGCAACACTGCAGGAAATCTAGGTGGGTTTGCGAAAACGCTCCTAATTGAGCGTTTTCGCAACCTAATTATCCCACAAACTGCTGTACAGAGTGTAGATTAGGCAGCTGTTAATGCCCTTCCTTCTTGACGCCAGAAAAGATTGTTGGACAGTAGAGACAATCCACAACCAATCTTAGGAGACAGATTGCTCCGGTACAAAGGCAATGACTCCAGAGGTAATTATGCCAAGAATATGCTTGGCTATTTGATAGTCGTTGAACATGTGGAAAGGTCAACCTCGATTCCTTCAGACCTATTACAAAATAACTCAACCTGTAGGCACCCGCATCGCCCCATTGAGGTTCCTCGTTCCATTTACGTCTTCGATAGCGACTTCTCCCTGTCCATGCTGATCCGACATCTATCCAGAACCCTCAGCGTCCCAGCTTCGTCTGCCTCGATGCTGTAATTCCTAGTAATCATCCACTTAGGAGGCTTGGACACGTGACGACTACGGTCAAGGGGATTCCATCACAGTTACTCTAAACACTTGGGAATTAATTCTGCAGATATAGCATCCTTATGCCGTGTCGTCCTTCTCTGATTCTCCATTTTTGGGCGTCCCTCCGTTCTTGTGCCCGAGTGTTTCCCCGTTTTTGTGCTCGATTTCTCCATTCTTGGGCTCCCCAGCAACCTGTTTTGCTTGCCCAATCTTCCTAATAGCCATCTGAAGCTGTGCAGCCGCCACCAGAAATTGTGCTGCTTGAGTAGGGTTCAGTATCTTCAGCATTTGCCTCAAAGTTTCGCATCTCAGCTGATCAGCATCGTGGAGCAGACCCTCAAGAGCCTTGACTTTCTCGTCCATTGCCTCCTGAAGTGCGGTGTCGTGATCACCATGGTCGGACAGTTCCCCTGCGACTTCCGTAGCAGCCAAGGTAAGAAGCGGCTGATCGACAAGGCCCTGTTGGAGAACAGCTTGGCGATGGCCAAGCTCCTCCTCCGCCGTATGAGTAGCTATTTGCAAATCACTAATACGCTGTAATTGTTTGGAGGACAAAGATGCCATTGACGGGGTATCTAAACCCTGAAGAAACTCAGCCAATTCAGCCTCCAATTGTTGCCCAGCCTGGGCATATGCAAGTTGGAAGATCATTGTAGGACGCCAACCACCAATCCACATGAATGCATTCTCGAGAGGGCTCTTCCATGTAGGCTGCATCATCGTCAGCACGTCCTGCCTAACGGCACGATCTTTTGCCGCATAGTAATCCTCGTAATGTTTCTGCACTTGACGAACCAGTTCACGTAAGTAATTTTCTTCCGCGCCGCCATCCAGAGCAGTGCGAAGATCGTCTGCCAGCTGCTTCTGCTCCTCTTTCCACTTCGTATGAAAATCGGCGTACGACTCGTTATTCGGTCCTTGCAACGTTTCCATTGCGCCTTTACTGGAATCGAAATTACTGTTAGAGTGCAGCAAAATGCTGGAATGAACGAAGTTCTCGAGCAGAAAGCCTTCTCCCACTACTGTATCTTTGACTCTACGGGGACTGCATATCAGCTTCAATTTGAGTGTCGAGCCAGTACAGCAACGTACGGATGGCCAGTTCTCACATGAGAGCATCCCTGGTAGGAACGAAACATTACACAAGGTCCTTCACAAAGTAGAGCTTGTCAGGACCAAGGTGGTTGTACCGTACAGAGCACTCCGTGTGCTTGCGGCGAAGGCCTACACCTGATCGCACCCTGAACCGAACTCAGAACTAAACCCCAACTTGCTTAAAATTATAATCAAAGCACAGAAATAGAGAAAGTCAAGATTAGGATCCAGAGTCCTGAGAGTACGCCACACGACGCGGTGGGGGGCCTCACTGACTACCGAAATCGGCGACCAGTTGCCGAGAAACGAAGTTCCGCTTTCCTGAACAAACCCCGTTATGTACCCAACTAAACCGTTGCAGCCGCTGCTTGCCGTGAGCAGATTTGGCCGGTTGACAACAAAATCTACCGGAATGGACCACAGCACCCTCGCACACCACAGCAGCAGACAGAGGCAGATGCAGAGCGGCGCCAGAAATGCGAAGCTCACATAGTCGAAGGGAGGAGAGGAATATGTGGTGGAAAGGGAGCCTCCGACTTCCGAGGCACAAGGGGTACAATCGGCACCTTGGGGATCGATAACGTGGGGAAGAATCTGACGAATTCAAGGCTGGATAGCGCCTCGTTCCACTTGGATTACCGACTATCTTTATATAGTAGAAAAGAAAGGCGACCGTGTAGGAAAAACGAAGGATGGGGTCTTCCCATCCTTCGTTATTCCGTACAAAGGGAGAGAAGAAAAAAAAAGAAAAAAGTAACATGGGGCTAAGCCCCAATAGAGTCTATATGAGAAATTTACCCTATTGCACCTAAGATATCCGAGCTATACAAATAGTATGGATCTACACACAACTGGAGCATCCTAAGATATCCGAGCTATACAAATAGTATGGGTCTACACACAACTGGAGCATCCGAGGAAACATCATCTAATGTGATTGCTCTCCTATGGATTGCACCAGCCACTGCACTCTATCGAGCAATGGACACACGCTGTCTAAAATATGCTATAAAGTATGAGAGTGAGAGTGGTACCCCTGACGCCTAACATGATAAGCTCTCGCGCACTACGTGACAAATGTGTCAAATGCAGTGTCCATCGCTCCATATAACTCCAAGGCTAGAAGAACAAAGAGGTGACCTCGCTGCACGCTCCTATACTTGGAGACCTTGAGACCTGCTGCTGCACTCGCCGCCCATCCAAGAGGATGGGTAATCACTCCCTCCAAAACTGTATCCCGCGTAGGGTCCGTAACCACGACATCCGCTATTGTCACCTGATCATCTCAGACCAAGTATAAGTCTGCCTTGACACGTGTCGTCTGCAAAGCATTCGAACGCTCCCTCCAAGCCAAGTATCCACTCTCTCGTGCCATAGCAAACACTATGTCTCTAACGGCATCATGGGTAGCTATCCTCTATCCTCCAAAAGGACACCGTGTCATGTGGACCGCTGCTGCATCTAGTGTAGAACCACACTCACAAGTGAGTAATGAAGATGCAGATGGGTGGACCAAACCTAGGTGAAACCTCATCGGTATAGAGAAAGTAGCTGGTTCGAGTTGGAAAGCCCTAATGCACGGTCGAGCTAGGATCCAAGAGCATGCACCCTTGCCGGAGCAAGAGCAAAGACGTGCTCTAGTAGCTTGAGCAATGGACGAGTCGACTAAGAGAGAATGTAGCGTATTCTCACACTATCGCTCCATCAAGGAAGATTGTAAACCTCTAGTCCAATCTGACAATAGTGAAGCAAAAGGTGGAAAATCCTCTTGTGCTCGTGGGGATAGACTATCTCTCGTCTGCCGCAATAACACCTAAAGAGAAAAGGATCCTCCCTCCACCTCTATCACATAAGTCTCCATATCCGGCCTATCAACAACCACAAAACGAGAGGAAAGTAGTGGTGCCGAGATAGCCCAACTACCCAAAAACACTATAAGTGTCGTCTCCTCCATAGAAAGCAAGCCAACCCCACCACATGAGATTGGTAGAGCCGTTTGTCTATGTGCCAAATCCCTTGTCACACACTCAAAAGTACCTTGTCCAATAATATCACCAAAGACTCCCATAATCCTCCTATCAAATGCTCTCAGACAGGACGGTGAGGGGGGAACTGTATAGATGAGGTAGGATGGTTGACAAGCAATACTGGAAGGGAGTATACCAAATGCCATCTGCGGATCTCCTAGTAATGGAAGGTCATCCACATAGAGAACATCCTCTATAAGAGCAGCGTCTAAGAAGCGTGTGACAAAATCCTCCGATCCTATTGGCACTCCAAGAACACGAAGTCCATTTGTGCATGTGATACAACCCTCTGGAAGCTCAAGGTGAGGAGGGATACCTAAAAGGGACCATGCCCTACACTTTGACACTCAAGCCTACTAGATGTAGCTCGGTAGTCAAGTAGTCAAAGGCCTGCCTAATCTGATCTACCAGGCCTATGATGTGTGTATCATCTGCCAAGGAGTGAAATACACAATCTAGCATAGCTAAAGTAGTATATAGGAGAGCTCTAAAGTGAGCCATGGAAAATAAGGCCCCTTCCCAAAGGATCTCCTTGACATGTACCAATAGCTCACTCCAAGACGGTGACTCCCTCATGTGAACCACCATGCTAGTAGTAAAGGGAAGCTGGAGAGCCATAAAAAGACCACACAAAAGGAATGAGACTCGCCAAGGATCCACAGCCTCCCTAAGCTCTCTAAAGATGGAAGCACATGAGATGCTATTAAAAGAGTTCTCAACATCCACATGTAGGACGACCTACTCCGGATGGATATCTAGGAGTGCTCTAATGCCTAGAGATATAGCCTCACATCCTCCAGGTGTAGCTACTCCAAACTGATGTGGACTAAGGTGATGTCAAAAGTGAGAACGATGTTGAAGGACAATGGTACGACTTACCAAAACGCAAAAAAATCTCTCCAATAGCAATCGATCTAATGCTTTCTTGTGTCCTTCTCCATTGTGAGAAGTAGACTAGCACCTAACACCCGACTAACAAACATAAGAATGTCTCCTCTTGCTACTGTTGCAGCCACCTGAAACAACTCGGTAAAACCACTAGAAGGATCATCTGCTTGGAAGCAATCTCTAAGGTGCTCATAAACCATCCCTGAAAAAACTCCTGAGGAAAGGCGAGGGGCAGTGCACAATGCTTGTGCAAATAGCAACTATCAAGACATAAAGGCTGCTCAGGCTAATAATCTAAGACCTCTAGTGGTAGTCCCTCTACTGCTATAGGATGTGAGCATAGGGAAGAGATGGTCTCATCAATAGGACTTGCTATAGACAAAGGGTGTAGCGCTTGCTGCTCCACTAAACTCTCCCGCCTGACCTAATGTCCTACATCGTCATAATCAAGTGGAATCTGTGGTATCCTGTGGTGATGTCTATCTCCTAAATCGTGTAGCCCTAACAGACTCCTCCTAAAGGGCTACCCAATCCCCCGCTCGGAATTGAAAAAATCTAGCAGCCATCTCTCTATGCCCCACATGTCCCCCTCTAGCATAACGAAGACACCATCGAGGGAGTAAGAGGAATAGGAACCATGGTAACTCGTCCAAGGGATCACTTGCCAAACGGTCTAGAGGTAGGCAAAAAGCCTGTCTAGCCTCATCATGGAGTGTGCGGGGTAGCCTATGGAATAGACGTGGACATGGAAAACTAGTCTCAAATAACCCAAAATGCAACCCGCCTGAGAAGCTAACCACTCCCACGACTTGATCAGTATCCCTGGAATGATCAATGAAGGTATAGAAGAAATATGTGTTATCTCGAGTGTCACTGCTGTCAATGTGGTTTCTCGTCTCACGTGGGCATCCCAAGTGGTCCAATCATAGTCCTTGTGCATCCTTCCCACATGGGTCTTTACCCATTGCAAGGTAAAGCGACGGTAGATACACCGGGCATGGTGTATCCTGACCCGCTCTAGGCAACTCCACATGGGAAGGTGTAGCCATAGCTAGCACAAGAATAATGATAGTAACACATGCTGCTCCTCTCCATATCTCCCCATATGTGCAAAACCACAACCCCTCATATCCCAACTTATATAAAAAAAACAATCTCTCCAACCCTAAAATCTATTAACTCTCATAACTTTCAATTTCCATCTCCAAAATTTTCAAACTAAATTCCCATGGAACTTAATTATGAAAACCAAGAGATTTGAAATGAAAATCCTCGATTCATCACTCTCAATATATAATGATCACTCTAAACCCTAAAAAAACTAAAAATCCTCATAATTTTCTACTCCATTCTCCATAGTCTTCAATCTAGGTGCTAATAGAACCGAAGTTGAAAAATGAAAAGAATAGACTATTCACTCTATTGCTACATGCTAGAGAGCCCTAAGAAATTACAAATATTGTCTCAATGACTCTCCCCCTCCTCTCCCGTCTCCACACTCTTCCGATTATCTCCTCTCCCGTCTCCACACTCTCCCGCATAATCGGAAGTTGGACTGTCTCCTCCGCGTTCTACACACTAAGGCCTAGTGTGCGTTTTCTTCATTTTAAAGGACGGACTAACTTCTTCTGCAATAACATTCAAAGAAGCTACATCTTGATAGTCAAAGTAAGCGTATACAATCAAGATGTATCAAGTAATCCGTATGACTAATCCTGAACCGAAGTTTTGTTTCGATATTGCTTTGCTTTCTAATGAAGATTATCAATTATCGAAAGGTAACAATTGTGTTAAACTAAAATAGAGACATCTGTGTTGTCTGCTAGAGAAGACCCTATTTCTCATTTCTTGTGTACCTTGTGGTGGTGGATCTCCATTTCTTTAATTTCATCTCGAGTATTAATGCCAAAGGTGAGGTTTAGTGTTATTACAACCAACTCGAATGAAGGCTCTCCAGTTCCACCAGTGCGGCTGGTTTTCTTTCGAACATGCCAACCGACACGGAGGCTATAAAATTGTGGACATTTACATCTACGAAAGTTTTCCACAAGAACTAGGTGGTTGCGAGCTCTTCATCAAGCAAGCAAAGGGAAAAAGAAGAAAATCGAGCTGTGGTCGAAGAAACGAAAAGGGGACATATGGCCACTATGATTCTACAAACTGCTTCTACCTAATGCGGAATGAAGGAATTAAGAAGTTGTCCTGTCAATGCAGGAATTTACTTGTCCTCTCAACAAACATATAGAGGGAACAATCTGTATTCAAGCTGCTAAGATTTGAATATAATCTTATGTTTGGAAAAGAGATTAAGACATGTGAAACATACTCTGATCCGAGTTCTCTCAAAGGATGTGAAGCGCAATTGAAAGATGTAAACCTTAAGAAGTTGCAGAAGCTCAGACCTACTGAGATGGAGTTTGGAAAAACGATGATGTTATTGCGGCTCACTTCCAAACCAGATTACAAATTCTCTCTTGTACCTGTACTTGAAGGGGCATGGTATGCAGAGAAGACACTTGATTGAAAGTTATTTTGGAAGAAGATCTGTAGAAGAGAAAACATAGGAGAAGTATTAGGATTGGGTACAACCCGGAAACTGAGATTCTGGCCTTCAATTTCTGGCTTCATGCGCAAATTGAAAGTAACGATACACCACACTTCGAAAGTTGTCTTCTTCAAAAGAAGAAAGAAGAAGAAAATATGCTGAAAATATATTCTGGGAAATAGACGACTCGCCGAAAACGGCCTTCAGAAAGAACTGAAGCAACAGCCCTTCAACGCCTCAATTAGAGTCAAATCATAGTTCCTGCAACCTTAGAATCGCAGAAAGCGGTGAGCAGTGATCATTCAATTAGAAATGTTTAAATGCCGTTCCTCGTGTGACTCGAGTGTAAGCAATTGCCGATATACTTGCCTTAGGTAAGGGAGACAGAGATAGCAACTGTCACACCTTTATCACGTGGATTGGAGAGAAGAATGGTAGCAACAGGCGTGATAACAGTGGCTCTAGATTTCAAGCTCGATTCCCATGGGACCATTTTTTTGTTTCACGGCAGCCCCATTTTATCCTAAAACGTGTACCTCGAAATAATCGGCTCAAATTGAGAAAGTGGTCAAAAAGAAAATGGCAGGAGGCTGAAGGTATTCAGAAGTGAGGCAATTTGCTAGTGTAAATTAACGGTTTTCAGAAGCTTGGAAAGTTGTTTGCGTAAGGACAAGAACAGATATCCCATACTATAATAAATGGATGCTCAAGCAAAACGCCAAAGTATAGTGACTAGTTTTGACATGTTGTCTCAAATTGCCTCTTTGCCTTGGATTAGCTAGAGAGTTTATTTCTTCTCTCAATACATTTCTCCTGTCTACATATTTCTTGTTCCTAAGAGTCATCTTTTCATTTTCTTACTATTTCTGAAAATAGTAAAAATAAATTAAAGAATTGATAATGCACTTGTGTAAATTCCCTTGCGATGCTAATTTCTGCCTCAAGAACTATCTCTTCTAATAGTGTCAGATCTCAATCGGAGGGGGCTTGAAATCGCGAGGATGTGCAAAATGAGAAAAGCCGATTACCTCTCTGGACTCTATCTTTTACCTTTTTAGTCTCTCCCTTGTACGGCTTGATGGGGTCTTCCCATTCTTCGTGTTCTCTACGCGGTCGCCTCTTTCTCTGGACTCTATCGCGGGTTCTTGCCGAATAGATTATTCGGTCGCTTACGATACTGCTTGCAGATGAACTCGGATTAGCTCTTAACATTTCATTCTTGAAATTCTTAATCTAGCGATACTCATCAAATCTTTTCAGAGCCGTTATTTTGATGATTTGTGCTCAAGGTACTTCCAGTTTCTGGAAATTGCTTCCGGTCTTCGATTATAGACAAACAGGGACGAGACATGAATATTTATTTTTTAGGTTTATAGTCGTTTTCGTCGTGTTTATAATATTGAAGACCTTGTGTTCACCGGTTCTCGTTTTGGGTACTGTACCATTTTTGCTTGTCCCTTTTGCCAAAGAATGGACTTCGGCTACGGAGACTGCCGAATAGATGGATGTGCGATGCCGCGATGAGAATAATCGCACCATGCGGAGTTTCATGCTTGGATCTACGGCGGAAGGAGTCCGGTCAACGATGTGAGTCGCCGCGTTTGTACATCCTCACCGAAAGGGAACGCCAAAGATTCCGTATATTTGGGAAGAAGATGGTTTGAGCTCTAATCGCTTCGGAATCTACATAAGTTCTTTGGATCTTACTCGGGAAAAGATATCATTTCCAGCTCGAAGCTGCTAGATCTCATTCCCGAAGTTTGTATTATAGTGCAACTGCGAAGTACTCCTTTTTAGGACAACTGGTTAGGAGTAATTTGCAGAAAACCTCACACTTTATCAGCGTCAAATGCTGCGCGTGTGCACGGAACATTTGACACCAATGCGTCTGAGCTAAGCATATGCTGTTGACAAGTCGATCCTAGCGAAAACCTTTCTGTAGCAATTTTCATCTCCAATCACACCTGATTGAGTACACGGCAAATCGTTTTCATCTCCTTGCAATACGTGTCGGCAATGCGTATACACACGTTTCGGCAATGCATGTATCTCGAACGTAATCCCTGCACGGAGGCACTAAGTACTTATGTTGTTTGCCTAGAGCAGCCACTCTCCGCCCATTGCCCATATACACAATAAGGTTTCAATTAATGTTTATAGAATTCTATGGTCCCCATAGATATTCTACAAATTAGTTTTCGGGTTTCAGTTCATGTGTTCCGGGGTACCATACGTATTCCATAAATCTTTTTCCCGGGGAGATTATAAAGAATTTGTGGTACTGCAGAGGGAAGTGAAAATTTATGGGTAGTGCTCGGGGAAATGAAAAGAAAATTTCTGGATTAAAATCCCGTAGCCAAAAGAAGGTTACGGAACACCTCCGCTCCGAAGTGACGGGTGGTTGTTCACGGATTATGGATCATTCGGTAAGTTTAATTAGCAATATCAATAAAAATTGAATTTTATTTAAAAAAATGGGCATGTATCATTTATTTTTATTTTGGCGATCCTTGTCTTCTTATCCATTACGTGAGACTCTCGGTGCATTTGCAAATAGTGGATTTCATTCTTCGTTTTCCCATTTGTTCATCACGTTCATCTTTCTTTATGCATATATTTCTCATATATGCACAATATATATTTGTGAAATTGGTATATCTTTATTCTAGTATCAATTTATTGGATACCATGTATTGATACTTGTCCCGAACTCATAAGGAAATGGTAAGGTACATGCGGAGTAACACAAAAATTTCAATGGAAAAAACAATTGAGGGCAAAAGATAAACTAATGAGTGGAATTCAGCCAAGTGGAATGGAGAAAAAGACGACAAGACCGAGTGGTGGGAGTTTGTTAACCATGAGAGACTACTTTTGGAAGAGACTATTTATACTCTCTTGGAATATAGAAGTTGTTGATAAATACTTCAGGATCTCAATTTTGTACTTTTTAAACAACGCACCTAGTTGTAACTTACTTTCTTTTATGCATTAGTAGATCTCATAAAAAAGTGTCCAATGTTTAAAAGGACCTAAAAAACAATCAAACCACTATTTAGATCCAACAAGCAATGGCTTTTGATAGTTATGAGCCTGCTTAGCAATAGGGTAGTGTAGGAATTATTGTATGAGCATGGAGAATCAGTGTGAGATCCACCACACATTTTTCAAATATAAAAATTATTGTATGTTCATCCAATCTGAAAATGGAAGTGAAGTGGTCTGAAAAAAAAGCAAGGATTTCTTCTAACTTTGCTAAAAAGGATTTCCTAAGGACATAGAATTAGTAGATGGATCACTCTTCTCATTAGCACAAAGACCAATAGTTAATGGAGAAATTTATTTTAGTAAAAAGATTGTTATTCAATAAACTGTCACTAGTTTATGATTCCAGTGGAGTATAATTCATTTTGCTAGAGGTAAGTGTTTAATAACTCCCTCAAATATTTATGTGTAAATTTTTGGAATTTATTTTGCTAAAGAGAGTTATGCTTATATGAAATAATATAAAGATCATATCATCACATGATATATTTAAAGAAATTTCTAATTTGGTTGGAGTTGAATTGCAGGGGAGCATACTATTTTTTTTTGACACTAATGATTATCTGATTGAGGACTTTCAACATGTTTTGTGAGACATGTGTGATGCACTCTTTCAAACAAGCATGAATTGAAGATAAGTACAACTTCAACAAATATGTTGCTCAAGCATGTATTCAATGAACATTATATGGAAAATTTAAATCTAGGTTGTATTCATTAAGGAATTTAAGAATGCAATTAAAAAATTATAAGAGCAATTCTTATCTCTTAAGATAGATTAGCTTATATTTGATTTTGCATAAATTATCAATTCATAGATAGGATATTTAGCTAGAAGAGGACAAGGATTTTATAAATGATTTGAATACAAATTTAGAAGTAGAAGATCCAAGAAAGATAGAGAAGGAACTAGACTAAATGTAATGCAAAATTTGTCTTGCATCTAATAAGCAACCTTGATGATTTTTCTCTATAGGATGAATAAAAATCATATTTCCAATAAAACTATTTGCTTTTGTGTGCTTGATTTATTGACTTTAGTTCCTCTATATGTGTTAGTTGGTTTGGAGTATTCTCAAGATTTAATTGCATTGGGTACGTTGGAATACTCTTTAGGGTTGTTTATGCTACTCCAAGGTCATTTAGGATATATTGGGTGCATTGGGTACTCTCTGAGGTTGTTTAGGGTGCCTGGAGGTCCTATGGGGTACATTGAGGTACCCTTAGGGTTTTTTATGTGCTAAGCAATCCTATAGAATGTGTTGGAGTCCTAAGAGGTATTCTCCACATTTGCGGGTATATGTTTAATTTCTTATCCATAGCAAATTTTCAACATGTGTAAATAGTGTAACATAAGTTAATGAAAATGAAATTTCACTATCAATGGTGGAGAGTATGAAGGGTCACCTTCCAATGGTATAGCCATTTAGAAAAGTCTATTTTCATTCTGACTTGAAAAAATAAGGAAGTCATTTCATTCTCATTGTGGGAGAGGAAAGAGGATCAAAAGAGGAAAAAAGAAGATAAGGGGAGAAAGGAGAAAATTGGGAGAAGAGTTCAAGTAAAGGAGGAAAGAATTAGTAATTTTAGATTTTAGAGTAACTTTAGAGCTTCAAAACATATTTCAAATTTTTAGGATCTTAAATTTAAGAGATGGTAGAAATTGAGGAGTATAAAGGAGAGGTTGATATATAAAATATCAAAGATACTAAGAAAGTAGCTTGGTTGAGTGCTTTCCATACCATCCACAATCACATATTTTCACCCTAAACTTTCATCAATGGGTATTGGATGGTAAAATGTAGATAAAAGATGATATGGAGTCCATCTAAGAGGGAGATCTTGATGCAATGAGATTGAAGGTGACTATTAAGATGGATCATCCACATCCAAATATTAGTAGTTTTTACAAATTTGATATTTATATTGTTGCATAGACTAGCACAAATGAGTACAAACATAAAAAAATCCCCTTCATTAACATTTACATTTAGGGATTTTGAATTTTTACATAGTATATACTTGCATTTCCAACACTATACACACCATATTTCCAACATATACCTAACATAGACCCAATGAATTCCAACAAATATACCACTTTCTCAATGTATATGCAACATAGACCTAATATAACAATATGGATTTTAACGATGAAGTTAGTCAAGGCTAATGAAGTAGAGAAAATGCCAAATTACATAAAATATTCTAGAAGTATCTAGGAAGCTTTGTGTGAAGCTTCCCACTAGCTTAGCTTGCACCCCTAAGCAGGTAGTTTCTAGAAGGAAGTTTCTAGAAGCTTTTAACCAGCTTAGCTTGCACGCCAAGTAGGCAGCTTCAAGAAGGCAACTTCTTGAGAACCTTCCCGGTTAACTTGGCTTGCACTCCAAGAAAGCGGCTCAAGAAGACTTCTTAAGAAGCTTCTCAAGGGTCTTGTATGCTCCCTATAAACTCCTATGCTAGGAATTGGGAGTTTTCCCACATTCAAGTATCCCAATATGAGCTTCCATTCTCCTATTTCTCTCCTCGGTCTTGGTCTTTTACATTGGTATCTATGATACCCACATTTTTTTAATTTTAAGTTTTTGTCCTATTTTGAAAAAGAAGTGTATAGATGAAGTCATATTGTACTTGTATGGCATCAAAAGGTGAAGAATGGTGTCTTTGGGTTGTAACCCAAAATAAAGTGACTTCATGTCAGAAATGATGTACTCGGATTGGTTCTATCAACATTCAACCCGACGTAATGAAACTTCATCTTGGGGTGCTCAACCCGAGACAAAGATAGTATAACAACTTTCCTTTGGATTTGGACATTCAAGAAGGTATCACACACAAAAACTGCTGGCCTATGAGTGGGGGAAATTGGCATTGACAGAAGAGGAACATGCAAAAGATGTGATTTCTTGGTAGAAGCTCAAAGTGAAGAGAGATTGAGAAAATGTGCCACTATAAGATTTGAGATTGAGATGAAGCAAAGAGGAATGACAAGTAACTTCCCATTGCCATTACAAAGTCATCTTGAGGGAGATCATGGAAAAAGGATTGTAGTAAGAGACGCCTTTGTGCATTGAGAGGAATGTCAAGATTGTTGGGAATCGGGAGGAAGAGTTTTCACAAACCCAAAGGGGAGGATTGTAAGATGGGAGGTGGAAAGAAGAACTTAGAATTTGTAGTGAGAAATCATACAATTTGGAAGTTAGATGTGATTGCCAACAAAGTGTTCAGCAGGCTTTGGATCACATTTCTGGCATGGAACTAGAACCTTAGTTTTCCAAGTTTCATGACCAAGATAATAGAGAGTAAGTGTCTGGAGGGACCCAAGGAGGAAGGGAAGAGAGGAAATCCGGCTCATTGGACAAAGTCAGATTTGACGTTAGTACTCATAAGAGAGGCTGGTGAGGAGCAGGGAGCCACATTCTTGGGGAAAGGAGAGGTAGCCAAAGAAACCCAAGAAGTAAGAGACTCCTTTTCTTCAAAACACACAAAGAATGGATATAAGGTCAAGAGTTATAAGGACCATGTGAGGAGGGGCATCATAGGAGTAATGGTGGCCATTTTCAAGCTAGAGCAAACCACTTATGTGATGAAATACCAAGCGGTATTTTCCATAAGATGTTTGCAAGAGAACCCATCAATTGGGCAAAGTGCTTTTAGTAGCGCACAAGATAGATGGTGTGAAATTTACAAGACAAGATGCCTCCACACTACATCATGCCATTTGCAGTCCATTTTTATTTGGCATTGAATCTATTGAATGCAACAAAGCGACAAAAGATGGTATCGCACTTCCATCCCGACTTGAGGAGAGATGCTGATATGGATGAGCAATAGTACATTCTTCAAATTAGAAGCAGTGATGAGTATGATGGATAGATGGGGCAGAGTGTGAGATTGGTGGTGATTGCTCCAAAGCCAAAGAAGAGGAGTCAACCCAAAGAAGAAGTGATGGTTGAAAGACCACGGACGACCAGGAAAGTGAACCCCCAAAGAAGGACATGGTGGTAATAAAGTTGTTGTTGGAGGAATCAAAAGGTAAGGTTGAGTACAAGTTAGAGGACTCGGAGAGAGAAGAGGAACCCAATCTCACGTTGCAGAGTGGTGAAGTGAGCAGTGGGAGTGAGGACGGGGTGGAGATGCAGCTGGTACCAGAGGGAGAAGAGGAAAAGGTGGAGATTGCAGACAAAGATAACTAGAAAGAAGAAGAAGTTCCAAAGAAATTGGAGAAGAAGGTTATCATTCAAAAAGGAATCAGATCAAGAAGAAGTGCGATGCATGAGGCAGGGCCAAGTAGAAGGAAATAAATAGAAAGTGAGAGTTTGGAGAGCAAGAAATCAATTCCAATCAGATGACTTTGACTAAAAAGGAAAATTTCAAGCAAAGAAGAGAAGAAGGATGAGGAAAGCCCACAAGAAGAAGAGAACCAGACTGGAGGGGTGGAGTATCTATGCAAGATTTTCTGCCCGTTGGTGATGAAGATGGAGAAGAAGAAGAAAGAGATGCAGCTAGATTATCCTAAGATAAAAACTGCATTGCAAATGCTAGAGCGGTTAAAAGTAGAAAACTCGGAGTTGAAGGAAAGTATAACCCAAGGAGAGGAGGAAAGGGAGATATTGTGCATAGATGCAGTAGTACAAAATCAGATAAGTGAAAATTAAAAGAGAGAAGTAGAAAGTAGAGATAGAATGATAGAGCAGAGTGTCATAGAGATGGAAAGATATATACCTGAGTACAAAATCTTGAAGTAACAATTTGTTGATTCTCAAATAGAAGTCATCCATGCCTTGGCGAGGGTAGCATAGAAGGAGCAAGAACTTGACCAAGTAATGCCGAGTGTAGAAGAGAAGACACAACTATAGCAAAGAGAGTTAACAACATGGTAAAGAGAAGAAGAAAGATTGCGGGAACTAATTTGTAATCTAGAAGAGAAGATAGTGCAGAAAGAGAAGGAGAAGGAAAATGTGAAGGCCAAGTTTGAGACAAAATTGGCAATGTACCAAAAAGACTGGCAAGCAGAGAAGGAACATGAAAGAAGGATGGGGTTCAAGCCATTGAAGGAGATGGTAGTGAAGATGAATGCAATGCTGAGTACCAAAGCCAATATAAGAATTGAAGAAATGAGGTTGCACAAGTTAAGGTTGTTGGTGCACAAGACAAGGAGAAGATGCAAAGGATAAGGACTTGAACGCATTACTGATTAGTCTTAGGAGTAGTGTGGATAGGAAGATATTGGAGGTGGAAGACAATATCACAATTAGATTAGACTGAGTTAAGTTAGGAGTAGATAAACTTCAGAATGATGTAAGAATGAAACCAAAAGTATGGGAAGTAGGAGTACAAATGTCTTTGGAGTTGACATTGGAGATATTAGAGAAGGATGGGTTGCAGGAAGAAGATGTATGTAGATTTCCCATGACTGTAATTGCAAATCAAGGAAGAGGTGTTAGAATTGATAGAAGAATTAGTAGTTGCAAAACCCGAGGATCAAGCAGTACGTGAAGTTACTTTGGGTTTGGACGAGGAAGTAGAAGTAGACATCGAGTTGGAGTAGTAATAGATTCAAGATTTTGAAGGGCAGATATGAAGAGGTGCATTGTCATTTCAGATATGCAGGTTGGTAAAGTTTCTAGAAAGTAGTTTAGGAGGTTAGATAACTATCAAGTGCTTTGCCTATTTAAAGGGGTGCATTTGCAGTGTGTTGTTGTTTAATTTGTATAATCTTGAGGATAGATAAAGCAAAGTGCTGATTATAGTGCTTGTCGTTTGAGTTTAATTCTGAGTATCAACTCTGTGTTTCTAGGGTTGTGAGTGTTTGGAGAATTTTGAAGTGCAAGTCAATGAATTTGTTGGATGTTGGATTCTACAACCATGATCTTTGTTCTGTGTGTTTGATCTTGATTGAAGTGCAATTAGAGCAATGCCTTGACAGATCTGACAGGAATTGTAATGTTGGTAGTATTTTTCAATTGTGAGTGCAACGCAAGGTTGATGCAAAGTAATTTTGAGTGAGGAAGTTGTGCCTTCAATGGAGTGGTGGAACAAAATTTTGAGGTGGAAGGGTTTTGCAATGAAGTAGCCATTTTTGGGAAAGATTGAATCATCACAATCAAGATTGTTTGGAACGATTTGCTATCTTGTGATTAGGAGTGTGTGAATTAATGACAAGTTGTCAAGATTGAACACATGTTACACTCTTCCTGAGAGTCTAAAGAAGAAATCAAGAAGAACCACATTTGTGACATTTGACTTTGTATTTGGACATTTTTTACTAGTATCTTTGTGAGAAAAAAATTTACTTAATCTATTACTACAAAAGTGATATTTGTCGGGTTGTCACAATATTAGAGCGGGAATAGGATAGATAGAGTTTATGCACCACCAAATACACTTCCACCAAACCATTGGGATTTTTTTGTCCAAGTACTACCCAAGCATTATTTCATGCAATTTATCACCTTTGGCTTTGGGCAAGATTTTTACATATGATCACCCTATTTGAGGAACCCTTGGTGCTTCCGGTTGTAACTTATGGAGAATGGTGGATGTGTTGCTTCTATATGTTAATAAATTATGTAGATTAAGAGTGGTGTGATAGAGTAGCAACCATGGCGCCAATGCTTGAGGTTATCATTACTATGCAACAATAAATTGAGCACCTTACTTGATTGTTGGATAAATGAGATCATCAACGACATGAGCATGTAGAGAGGGCACTAGTTTTAGAAGGAGAAGATCAAATCTGATTCCCTAAACCCAAGTTATTTGAAGGCAAGAATCTCTCGGGTGCAATGGAGAATTTTGTGTTTGATTGTTATTTGATTATTTGATTGTTTGATTGTGAATGTTATTTTGAAGCTACTAATCTTCAAGACGAACGGAAATAAATTCTCTTGGCTTCTAGCTAATTGAATGGAGTAGCAAAGCTATGGTGACAATTCTGATTGGAGTGAGCTGAATGGAAAATTGTTGCACTAATCTTGATGTGAGTAGAATTCAAGAGTGCAATTATTAGTTGATTCCAAGCTATAAACGTCACACGAGTTGAATGGGATAGGTTGGCAAAGTTGAACCAGATTGGCTCTGTAAGAAGTTATATCACACAATTCCAGAACACCATCATGCAAAGTCTAGATATATTGGAAGGTGAAGCTTTAGATCAATTTGTGAGGGCTTGAAGTCAAGAACCAAATTAGAAGTAACCATGCAAGAGCCAAAACACTTGGAAGAAGCCATGTGGTTGGCTAAACATTTTGATTTCTTGGTTGCAACAACTTGGTCTTGACCTCAACCTCCATAGAACCTTCTAATACACTACACACGGGTGGAGGAGCCAACACCAATGGAGATTGATGCCATTCAATGGAGACCACTTGGCAGTATAGATAGAGAAAAACTATGAGAAAATGGTGGTTGTTTTTATTATCACCAATTGGGACATCACATTGCTGAATGTCCACTCAAGAATAGACAACCTCAACAAGTTGCCTAGATGGAGTTTGTGGAGTAAAATGATCAAGGAAACAAGGAATCCCAATAAGAGATTTTGAGCCACCTATTGGGAGCTTGATTAGTTCCAATGGGATTGAAAGCTTGACCTAGCAAGTTTGCTTCACTTGCAAGGTATGATATCTAATTGTGGTTGTAGGATTTTGGTTGATTCTAGAAATTTAGAGAATTGCATGTCTTTGCAATTAGCAAAGGAATTGGGTATTCCTATCAAGCCAATAATTGGAAGTAGATTGATGATGGCGGATGATAGAAAGGGTTATGCATTCCGTACCTAGCATCCTATTACCTTCAAGATTGGGAAGGAGTATTTGGAGCGTATGAGGTTTGTAGTGGCACCTCTACACTACGGTGTTATTCTAGTACTACTTTGGCTTGAACGTCATAAGGTTCAATTTGATTGGACCCAATGACAAATTCAAGTACAACACCAAGGTAGGAATTTCCAATTAGGTTGCTTAGCACCTTTGAGTAAGACACCTAAGGATAATCAATCCCAAGATGGGAATTTTTTAAGGAAAGCAGCCATAGAGCAAGCTTTGGAAGAAAAGAAGCCCCAAGATGGAGAGTTTGTAAAGAAAGCAACCATAAATCAAGCTTTGAAGGAAGAGAAGTCCCAAGATGGGAGGTTTTTCTAGAAAGCAACCATTTAAGCAAGCCTAGAAAGAAGATAAATCACTAGATGGGAAGTTTGTTAGTGAACTAGCTATAGAGCAAGCTTTGGAGGAAGATAAGTCTATTTTTGCAATGTGGATCAAGCCAATTGCATAAGGAGAATTTGAGGAGATTTAGGAGCCTCATCAAGCAATGGTTGACCACATAGTTCAAGAGTTTGTAGATGTGTTTTTGGATTATTTGCCAAAGGGATTACTCTCTGATCATGGTATGCCCATTCAAGATTGAGTTAGTACTAGAGAGTACTCTAGTGAGTAGACCAATCTATCGGCTCTCACCAAAGGAATTGGAGGAGTTGCAAACAACACTTACGGAGTTGTTCGAGAAGGATTTCATACGACATAGTACATCTCCTTGGAGAGCACCGGTACTATTTATTCCAAAGAAGTATGGAGGACTTCAATTTTTGTATTGATTAATGTGGGCTCAATAAATAGACAATGAAGAATGCATACCCTTTGCCTCAAATTGATGACTTGCTTGATCAATTGAGTGGAACCTGATACTTCTCCAAGTTGGATCTTCACAATGGCTATTGGCAAATCTCCATTGATGAGGAGGATGTGAAAAATATTTCCTTTTGTGCAAGGTATGGACACTTTGAGTGGAGAGTTTTGCCTTTTAGGCTCACAAATGCTCTAGTAGTCTTCATGGATCAGATGCATTGGGTGTTGGATGGACTATTGGATTGGTATGTGGTGGTGTTCTTGGATGATATTTTAATCTATAGCAAGATAGAGGCAAAACATGTGAAACATGTGCAAGAAGTCCTAAGACAACTACAATAGTGGAAGTTTTATTGCAAGAAGTCACAATGTGCCATTTGGTAGAAGGAAGTTACCTTCTTGGGCCACAGATTTCATTGGAGGAGATCAAGATAGAAGAGGAGAAAATCAAGGCCATCATTGATTGGCCTACTCCAAAGGAAGCTATTGAAGTATATGCATTTAATGGATTGGCTAGTATTTTACCAATAGTTCATCCACTACTATGCTCATGTGGCCACACCATTGATTGATTTCTTGGAGAAGAACTCAAGCTTTCAATGGACCAACAAGCACAAAGAAGCATTCCAAAAGTTGAAACATATGGTGTTTTGAAGATCAATTCTTTAGCCATATGATCCTCAACTACCATGTGTGGTTGATTTCAATGCTTATAACTTTGCAATTGGAGCCGTGTTGCAATAGGAATTCACAGATGGATTACATCCCATTGCCATTGTGTCTTGCAGACTAAATACTATAGAAAGGAATTACTTTGCTTGAGATCGGGAACAACTAGTGATGGTATATGCCACCAAGGTATGGAGACATTATCTCTTGGGGAAACAAGTGGTCATGCAAATTGATCACAAGCCCTTATTGCAGACATTACATTTGGAACATATGAAGAGTCAACATCATTGATGGGAAGAACAACTATAGTTGTTTGACATCAAACTTGAGTACAAGATTGGTTCCATTTCATCCTTGATGCCCTATCATAATGACCTGATTTGAAGTCTCTTCCTCTCACCATGGTGGCAATTATGATAGTTTTAGTTGACTCCAAAGTCCAAACCAAGTTTAGAACAACTCTCTAACAAAATCCATTCTTTTATATGGTACAAGGTTGTCTTGTAGCATACGACAAGGAGTACAACACCTTCTCCTTCAAGGAATGCCTTCCATTCCATGAGGACCAATAACACCCATTTGTGCATGTGTGTGGTATTGTGATATTAAGCTTAGTATTACAAGTATTTGAGAGATATTATTTATATAGAGATAAAGGATGGTTCTACATTAGTCATGATTAGCTAAATTTAGTCATAGCTAAGATAGACAGGACCTTACTTTAGAGGAAGTGGAAAAGATGATGGATTCTAGTGTGTTGACTTGGTATTATTCCTAGGTGTTTGGCTTTGAGGAAAGAGTTGAGAACTCTTGGGCACGCAAGCCTTTTTGTTTTGGATTCTTCTATAGTCCAAGGATAGCTCATGTGAAAGAATCCTTGACTTAGTGGTCAAGATAAGATCACATGCTTAGTAGAATATGCCCATGTGGATGGATATTCCTTATAATTTTTGACTTTACTTGACTTTTAGTCTAGTGTAATACTCCGAGGACAAGAGAAGAGAGAAAACACAGATTGCACACTCAAACATTCGATGCCCCAAGGGAGCACCTTCTCTTTATTATATAGAAAGAGGATCTCCTCCAAGGAAGCTCCACCATAGGATTAGGGACACAGATAGGTGACATGTCAGCAAGCTCCACCCTTGGATTACTTACTTGGATGGGTGACCTGTCTGGTCTAGGTCCTATCTGGTTAGTCAAACGAGCTTTGACCGGAAGGAAATTTTTTAGGGAATCTTCTTGTAGGAATCTCAGAATCACATGAGTAAGGTACCATTGGAAAGCTCTCGATGAGACAAACCAAGGGGAGGAAAGGCCAGCCTTTCCTCCGTTGGCAAGGGGGACTCTGCACATTTTTGAGGCCTAATTCATCCGTTTAGGCCTCCGAAATTGCCTTCAAAGATTTCAGGCATATTTTGGTTCCTACTCTATTATAGAAGTCCTCTTTTGGTGATACCTCTTTCTGATCTGTTTAGTCCATCATGTGTAACATCCTTCCAGATGTTACCAAACCAAGTCTCACCTTTAAATCATATGTCTAGCTATTGGTTCTAAGGTTCTCAAGTCTATTTCGGTTTCTGCCCTATTAGTAGAAGTACTCTTTTGGTGATACTTCTATCTGATCTACTTTGACCATCATGTATAACATCATTCTAGATGTTATCAAACCAAATTTCACATCTAGATCATATGGCTAACCCTTGGTATTACACCTAGTAACTTGAGTTTCTCCAGTAATTAGTAACTTTGGTGCCTAACTATTTCCCAAGTATATAAACAAGGGGTGAGGAAATACTCATCATACTTTCATTTGCAACTATCTCTCTTCCATTGAGTTCTCTAGTGAGCAATCTCTTGATTATTGGAGTGTTAGCCTTGGAGGAGTATGATGGAGTTGGAGTTCTTTGCCTTCTTAGTCCATGGTGCGCTACCATAATAGCCATTAGAGGTTCATCCTAAGTGAGAGACAAGCCGGCTCATAGACCGCATCTATGTTCTAGCCAAAGGTAATCTTTGACTTGTACACCTTCAAGAAGCCCATGATTTACCAATTGCTAGTCACATGGGTGTGGACAAGACCTTGGGTACCCTCCAACACCAATGGTGGTGGCCCAACATGGCACAAGATGTTTGGGAGTTTGTCTGATCAGGTGAGAGCTGCCAACACAACAAAGACAATAACCAAAAACCAAGTGGACTCCTTCAACCACTTGCCATTCCATCTACTCATTAGGAACATGTGAGCTTAGATTTCATCACCTCTTTGCCCAAGACAAAGCAAGGTCACACAACAATTGTGGTATTTGTGAATAAGTTTAGTAAGTAGATCCATTTAGAACCAATATTGATACTATGGATGCTCTAACCTTGGCATACATCTACTTCAACAATGTATTCAAACATCATGAGATGCCATGTGTACTCAGCTCCACCTGTGATCCTCAATTCATTGAGAAAGTTTGGCAAGCACTCTTCCAGATGCTCAACACCAAGCTTGCTTTGTCCATTGTCTATGATCCTCAAACTGATGGACAAATTAAACATGCCAATCGCACCTTGGTGGATATGCCTTGTGTCTTTGTCAATGTTCACCACACCAATTGGAATGAATATCTTGCAGTTGTGGACTTTGCATACAATAACTCCAAACAAGCAAGCTTTGGATTCTCTCCTTTCTTTCTCAATTATGGTCAAGATCCACTTGTTCTAGAGTCCCTTCTTGCTCCTCCTCTATCTCATGTCCCTCATACTTTAACCTTCTTGATCACCATATCCCACTCCCTCCAGCAAGCCAAGTCTCATCTCCTTGTTGCTTAGAATTGTCAAAAACAATATGAAGACCACCATCATCGTGATCTCACCTTTCAAGTTGGTGACAAAGTCATGCTCTCTTCCAGTAACCTACCCTTCCTACTTGATACCCAAGTTTTTAAACTTGCTTCTAATTGAATAGGACCCTTTGATGTCACCCAAATCATCTCTCTTGTTGCTTATCGACTTGCCTTGCCTTGTCATATGCACATCCACCCTATCTTTCATGTTTCCAAGTTAAAACCCTTTGTTCCTAATCCATTTTCTTTTTCCTCTTGTGTCCAACCTCCTCCCCCTCCCATCTCTATCCATGATCATGAGGAGTACAAAGTTGATCATATACTTTCACATTGCCATATCCAACATGGCCGTCGACAACATACAGAGTTCTTAGGAAGGGTTCTTAAGGTTCTTTGGAAGGGCTATCCCCTTCATGATGCCACTTGGGAACCTCCTTCTCATCTCCAAAGTGCACAAATGTCCATCTAGGAGTTTGAAGCTTCAACAACAATAAGGACATCACCAACTAGTGGTGGGGGAATATGTAACAATATGGAGTTTAATGATAAATTTAGTCAAGGCTAATGAAGCAGTGAATAGGCCAAATTAGCCTAAAATATTCTACAAGTATCTAAGAAGCTTCTTGGGAAGCTTTCCACTAGTTTAGCTTGCACTCCAAGTAGGTTGTTTCTAGAAGGAAGCTTCTAGAAGCTTTCAACCAGCTTAGCTTGCACACCAATTAGGCGGCTTCAAGAAGGAAGCTTCTTGAGAAGCTTCCCGGTTAACTTGGCTTGCACTCCAAGAAAGTGGCTCAAGGAATCTTCTCGAGAAGCTTCTTAAGGGCCTTTTATGCTCCCAATAGACTCCCATGCTAGGCATTGGGAGTTTTTCTACATTCAAGTATCCCAATATGAGCTTCCATTCTCCTATTTCTCTCCTTGGTCTTGGTCTTGGTCTTTTACACCTAATGCATTCTAGCACATCCCAACAAAAAAATTTATTTTTCAAACAAAGATCAAATTGTATACTAGTGCATGAAAAGTACATATTGGAATAGACCAATGCAAAATTTGCCCTTGTTGACTCATTTTGGCAATAAAAATACTTAAGAGCAAAAAAGGAACACAAAAAGTAGAAGATAGTTGAATAAAACTATAACAACATAATGTACTTCTCAAATTCATTTGTTGCAACTCATATGTATTAAGAGAATAATCCTTGCTATCATTTGCACTTCAAGTAGAAGGAGTGTAGACTTATACTAGAAATTTAGTGTCATTACCATAATTATCATATGGATATGCATCTATTTTAGAAACAAGAGTAATTATACTCTTCATCTACTCAAGAGATTTTCCTGCTTAGCTTATTCTAAAATCATAGAATGGAATCGTAGATTTTCTTGCTTCCATTCTTTGAATCTAAGTTTCTCTACTTTGGATCTCATTTTCTTTAAAGCAACATCTTCTTTGCCTCTACTTGCTTCTCTATCTTAGCTATTTCCTAACCTTCAATTTTTACTTATTTGATAGCTCTCTAGCTTCTATGGGCTCAATCTTCAATTTGGCATGGCTAGCAAGATCCCACAAGAAAGTTGCACCTATAGGTGCTATTTTGCAATACCTTTTACAAAACTTACTCTAATTTGATGATTCTCCTTCTTTTTCTCTTTCTTGTTAAGACTTCCCACAAGGAATGTACTAATCATTGCAATATCTTTCACATTTGGAACATACTCATCCCATAATTTAGAAGGTACTTTATTCTTCTAGCTCTTGTATAGTCTCATCTTCTAGCCCTTATGTACTAGGTTTGATTGTAAAAGAAATGATTTGGTGGTTCTTGATAAAGAGATGTCCTATCCAATATCATTTGGTTCCTTGTTTGGAACTCTTGATCTTGATCCAATCTTTTCATCTTACCTCATCAATTCAATGATATCTACTTGACATCTACCTCAAATCAAATTCCCATACTTCCAAGCACTAATTAAGAGATGTTAGCTTTACATCCAAACATGATATATCTTTCTATCAAAATGATAATAATAATATGATATAAATTTTTCTCTATGATTCTCCATCTCCATCCCTCATTTCAAGAATCATAGATGGAGAATCACTTCAACTTCTTTTAAATGAAACTTTCCTTTTTCATTTTTCCTTCCACTCTTTTTAACAAATTTATAGGACTTCATATATCTTGCCTAATTTTGTATAGTTTCTATCATCTCATTGACTCAAAAAATCCTTTCCTATATATCATGAGATATATGGTCATATAACTAAATGTGGCTCTTTTGAATAGGCTTCTTGTAAATACTCTTGTGAATGTGATTGAAATGCTTGTGTTTATCTAAATCTTGAGCATAGTGACAAGGGATCCTAAATCTATTATCTTGTATTTTCACTTTACCCTCCACAAAGGATGATACCTTACTCAAGAGTTCTTGAAATAAAATAATTTATAATGGAGTAGAAATTGGATAATGAAGAGAGGGAATAGAAAGAGAAAGAATAATTTTTGGAATCAAAGAGTAGGGAATTCACTTTATAGTTTCAACAAATTCAACAACACTAGGCTAAAAAATCTCAATGTAACAACTATAGAAATCAATTTGCAAGAAAGGGAACCATGGAATTGAACCAAAAAAAATAGTGACAAGAGAACACACCTAATTCATCCATACAATGACAAAACTCACCTAATTCACACATACAACAACAAAATTCACCTAATTCACTCATGCAATTTATGTGAAGTGGCTTATAAAAATTTTCTTCAGCCATAAAATATTTGATGTGCAACATTCAATTATTTTTTATTCCAATTTATGTAAAAATACTTTTAGATCTTACAAATATTGATAATTGAGGAAATTGGCTTAAAAAACAATGTGTCATATGGATCCCACTAAAAAGATAATTGAAACTCCTTATTACCATTAAATTTTTTTAGTGCTTCTTCCTCCTTCATTTGTGGCTTTAATACACAAATAATGTATCCTAACTTATCAAAAGTATATATATACTAATACAAGTGATAAGAATAGAATAACACAAGTGACATAAGACTTATCAAGTCATACAAGAATAAATTCATGAGGTAAAATGGATCTTAAAAAGACTTTTCATTTGTATGAAAAGGACTATCCTATATCATTTAGAATATCAAAGCAATATAGTTCAATGATCTATACACTAGTAGAACATTAAAAGAACTATCAATCATTGTGATTTGTCTTCCATGAATCATACCAACTAAAGAGCAATGGATTCTTTCTGTAAAGTAAACTATAAAATAAGCAACTAAAAGTGACACTCCTATTGTATTATTTAGTATAATAAGCTCCCATGCAATTTTTGACAAACCTATCAAATGCTATGTCAAATGCTATAGCTCTCTTCAACTTACATGCGGTTGCCTTCTACTCTTAACTCCAAGACTAGAGGAACAAAGAAGTAAGCTCAATGAATACTTCTATACTTGGAGAATTTTTTTGCTATTGCTCTACTTGCCATCCATCTAGAGTGTATATAATCCACTCATCCAGAGTATCAAGGGAACATTAGAGTGGAAGTGTTAGTGTTCATATTTATTTTGGGTTTTGTTCATGAACTACTTGATGGCGGCCACATTTCTTGTTAGGGCTATAGATTACATAATAAGACCCATTGTCACTTGTACCATTCACATTGTTAGATGTGAAATTAGTTTCACCATTAGGGTTGGAAACCTAGGTCTAGCAAAGGAGTATACTTTCAAAGTGCAGCTCCAGAGAGCTCACTTCTTTGATGGTGAGTCTTTGAGTTCTTGGTTATGGTGGACAAAGCGCTGGTGTGCAAAAGTGCTGCCCAAATTTATTTTAATTGAGGCCAATTTTGAGTAAATGGATGTCAATTTGAGTGCAAAAGAGTGAAATTAGAGGGCTTAGTATTGCAAAATTGGAAGTGGATTGCATCTCTTCAAATTAGGGATTTGGAGATCTCCATCTTCTTAATTGCCTAAATTGCCCTAGTTAGTGCTTCAAGTTGGTGAAGCTTGGCCAGATTTGGAGAAGGTTCAAATTTGCAAGAAGAAAGACCTCATTTGGCTCAAGAGGTTAGCCAATTCAAATGAGTTTTTGGGCATCATTTGGTAAAATCTGCTAACCTTCATAGATTGTGCATAATAGAGTTTGAACCCTAGATCTTTGGTTTGTAGACTAGCGCCCTAGCCAACTGGTCCACCATCACTTGTTATTATAGTGATAAGTCAACTAATACTTATAAACATGTAGCTTTGGCTAGGACAAACAATTTTATCCCATCCTTGGAGATCTTGGTAGCTTAAGAATAGATAAACACTCTCGTCATGTTAAATGCCAAATGGTGGCAAAATCAATCTAGTATCAATTGATGAGATAAAGAGTCAAACTACTTATGTTTCTCTCTAATGAGACAAGAAGTGATGACTTGTAGATTGTGAGAATGCATGGTGTGATGATAGATTACAAATTTCTCTTTCTCTTGATGCAATTATCACTATTAGAGCTACATTAGTGAGTGGTATTCAATAGGTGGTGGACTTGGTATTGGGACTTGATGGGGTACTTGTGGTGGTTATGGTTGTGGTTTGAGTTACATTGTCTTGATGGAGTTTTTTGGAGATTCTAAAGGAGTTATTGTTACAATACATAGAGTGATGCTTGGTATCCCAATGAGGGAGGAGATTGACTCTAATTTGGAGTTTGATACAAAAGTTGATTCAATTAAGAGTTCACAAGGTGTATCTACACCATTGTTGTAGGACATGGACAAGATTTATGGGGCCTCCAAAGACTCCAAGTGCTACTCTAGTATAATGGGTACCATTGAGTTGGATGACTTCATCTAGGAGTTTAATAGTTGATGTGATCTACCAAAGATGAAGAGCCTAACTTTGTTCACACCCTTCATGGGATGGAAAGAGTTGTTCCAACACTTGGAGGAGATTGAGCTATGGAGACAATATTGATCTCCAAACTATATCTCCATCACTTTAGGCTCAATTTTCAGGGGTAGGTTGATAATACTCACAAGTTCTAGCTCTAGTAGCATTGATGTATCTAATGAAGGTGCACTAGTTGGAGATGGTGCTACTATAAGTGAAGATACCATTGTAGGAGGTGGTATAGTATTGGAGTTAAACCCCATGGTGGAGTTCTTCCCATGTTTGAGATAGAATTGCTAGGGAGTGCAAATTGACAAGCTAGGGTGCTTACAAGAGTTTTGATGGAAGGTTAGAGATAGCCTACATGTGATGTGAGGCATACACTTGCATGAGATGGCTGATCAGTTTCACTCAAGGAGTTAGTGAGGCCCAAACAGTCTAGTTTTGATATGGGATCCTAGATAGGAGTTGCAACATAGAGTACATGATATTTCATTGTTAGAGGCTACCTCACCTACTTTGGTGATGATCTTTAGTTTGGTTAAATGCATTGAGCTCAACATGGTCAAGGAGAGAGTGGTGACATTTAGCTTTGGTAGGGAGGGCTCATCCAAAATTATCACTTCTTCTAGAGGTGAATAGAGTGCACCACATGATGTTGGCTTCCAATGGGAGAGTGGGCAACCTAGATCTTATAGAGTGAGTGGAGAGCCTAGTGCAACTAGATCTTTACCTTCATTTTTGGATCAACAATAGCTAATGAGAGGTGGTGTTGCTTGTTGGACTTGTGGTGGACCTCATTACAAGAGAGAGTGCACTCAAGGTAGTGTACATGATACCATAGTGCATCATAGCTAGCCAACATAGAGACAATGTGACCATTGCCACAAATTTAGTCACATTAGTAATTGATGCTTTGATCTTCACCCAGAGTTACAAAGTGGTAGGGCTGCTATGGCAAGTGGAAGAAGAGCTTTAGGTCATGGAGTAAAAGGTGGTGGTAGAGGACCCATATTGGTAGGGGCACCATACTTGCCCTTGCTTTTGATACATCCATGGCTACTAAAATTGAGCAGTTAGAGCAAAGATCAGCAAGCATGGTCATAACTCCAGGAGGTCAAATTTGAGTGTTGAGGCTTCCACCACTTATGCTTGTGATAGAGATGTCGCAAACACTCTACATAATTTATGTGTAGAGCAACACAAGTAGATGCATTTGCCACTATCGTGCTTTACTTGTCTCTCTTTGGGAACACATAGGATACCTAGCTATGGAGCTTACAAATCAGAGGTTGTATGTAAATTTATCACTACTAGTCTAAGCACATGTGTTACCCAACCATCATAACCATCCATTCTTGTTTCTATTATTCCTACTACCAGGTAGAGTAGTAACGGGTAACCTAAGTTGTCATCATAATATGCACTCCTTGTCTGTTGGTTTGTGAACCGGCCTAGCTGTCACTCAGGATGAACCTTTGATGGCTATTATGGTAGTATACCATAGACTAAGAAGGCAAAAAACTCCAACTCTATCATACTCTTCCAAGGCTAACACTCCAAGACTCAAGACATTGCTCACTAGAGAACTCAATGAAAGAGATAGTTGCAAATGAAAGGATGATGAGTACCTCCTCACCCCTTGTTTATATACTTGTGAAATATTTACGCACCAAAGTTACTTAATAGTGGAGTAACTCAAGTTACTAGGCTTAAAGTCAAAAAGTATAAAGGAATATATATATCCACATGGGCATATTCCACTAAGCATGTGATCTTATCTTGACCCAACCACTAAGTCAAGGATTCCTTCACATGGGCTATCCTTGGACTATAAAAGAACCCAAAAAAAAGGCTTGCAAGCCAAAGAGTTCTCAACTCTTTCCTCAAATCCAAACACCTAGGAATAATACCAAGTCAACATACTAGAATCCAAAATAGTGGTGCTCATCTTTTCCATTTCCTCTAAAGTGAGGTCCCCACTATCTTAGCTATGAATAAATTTAGCTAATCATGACTAATGTAGAACCATCCTTTATCTCTATATAAATAATATCTCTCAAGTATTTGTAATACTAAGCTAAATATCATAATACCACACACATGTACAAATGGGTGTTATAGGTCATCACTTCTAGCATAACCAAGGAGAAATATATAGCACTCCTAGAAGGAAAGAATCTAAGTGCAACATTTGCACACCAATCTAAGCCAATTGGATGCACAAAAAAGCATGCAAGCACAAAGAGGATCTAACCACAAGAATTTAATAACTCTTTATGCTTTTGATGGAAATTAGCTTCAAAGCCTCTTGCCCTATCCTCAAGCTGATTTTGATCTATACTCCAAGTTTCTTTCAATCTGTACTCCAACTTCCAAACCAATTTTTTCTCCAAGTGGAGAAATTCTATGCCTCTTGAATGGAAAACCTCTAGGCAACTTAGATAACAATAAATTTTCTTATGTTTCTTTGATTCAAATGATCTAAGACTCAATGAAAAGCCTATAAAATAAAATTTCAAATGGTAAGAAGCAAGCCACAATCTGATCACTAAAGCTCCTTTGATAGAATCTTAAACTTGGCTAGTTTTATGTAGTTTCCACCCTAATTTGAAAAGCCCTAATTGAGGGTGTGCTCTTGGTTCTTGGAAAATTTTCCCAAGTTTCTAGATTAGAGGTACACATAATCCTCACAAACACTTCAAAAACCTAAAATATTCAATGATAGTAATACAAATAGGAGAATTGACTTTCAATCATGATTGAAGATAGAAATAGTCTACTAAGCTTACTACCATATTTTTAGTAGAACTTGTTGCATCAGATCTCACTCTCTAAATATCCAAAGCCAACCAAATTTTTTACAATAGCTTTTTGTGCCCTTGTCTAAACCTTTGCAAAGTTTGATAATCTAATCCAACCCCAATACACACTCCCTTCTATCAACTCCCTAGCACCTATATATATAAGAGCTCTCAAAGACAACAAGACCATAATCCACATGGCCAATCATATTCATATACATAGATTGCTCATATGACAAAAATTCAACCATGGGATCCATCCTACAATCTACTTTAATAATGTGGAGACAAACCATACTAAACTCCTTTTTCATTAGTTACACAAAGCACAACATGATAATATCGCCAATCATATACATTTATATAGATTGCTCATATGGCAAAAGCTCAACCATAGAGAGATTTGTCCTACAATCTACTCCAATAATATGGAGATAAACCATATTATAATCTTTTTTCACTAGTTATGCAAACCACAACATAACACCATAGTGACTAGGAGTGTAGTATGTGCTCTAGAGCCTAGAGGAGAATCAATGGAGTTGGATCTATAAAGAAGAGAGGCTAGTAGATAGGTTAGACTTCTCCAATCTTCCACACTCTTTGAGGCACTATGAACAACATCCATGGCTCTTAGACATCCTAATCTAAGTGTGGTAGTTAGTGATGGAATGCATGATAGACTAGATGCTAGTTAGCCACCTACTCCTATAAAAATTGAGTTTAGTATGATGTTGGGAGGGGGCTCAATTGTTTATGTGCTTCTCTTTATTCTCAGCCAATCATATGTTTACATTGGGAGTTGATCCAACTCTAGTGTTTTGGTTGGCTGCCACACTTTTTGAAAGTAGAGATGATGTGGTTCATGCTTCTAGAGCAAAGGTAGTTGATGGTGGAGCTAACTTGGTTGAGGAGAATGAGATCTCTCAACAACTAATAGTTTATGGCACACAAAATCAACTAGGTTGGAGGAGTTACCAACTAGACTTACCTTTGAGCAAGCTTTATTCACACTTAGAGTTGTCTTATTGGACAACAAGAGTGGGTTTTTCCATTTGGTGGGACCTTTAGGGAAGGTTTATACATCATAGAAGGCCTTCTTAGACTTTGGTTCATAACTCTTTATGTTGGGGAAGGCTATATAGTAACCTCCTACTTAAGTACGCAACTATTTAAGTATGCATCCCATTAAGTATGCAATATTTTGTCCCAAATAAGAGGTTCAATGTTTATTGGTTAAACATGTCAAGAATAGTCATTTATTGCAAATTATGGAGTTTCTTGCATTTCATGGTTAGCTCCTCATTTAGCTGCTTGCCATTAATTTTGCTTGTCATCAAATAAGAGAAGAATAAAAAATGCCAAGTGACACTCTAGTTGAGAATAGTAACCTTCCACAATGAATGGTCTAGGAATCTATGCTAAAAAGTTAAGTATGCATCTACCAGATAAGTATAGTTGTTGGTCTTGAGCTACAATAGACCGATATAGAGAGTGTCCATTTCAAATCTAGATATCTCTAAAGGGTGGTTCTACATAGTACATCATATGTGGAGAGCTCATTGTCCAAATTCAGCCTAGTTATCCAATTGATAGCTCTATGGTGAGAGCTCAAGCTACTCATTGGCATCCAATAGAGAAAGTATGCCTATTGGAGTTGTTTGGTGGAATCAACATTGGACTAGCTACGATAACACATGCATGTATATGGGTTCAAAGGTGCTTGTATGTGGAGAGAGATTAGATTGCTAGGCAGGTCTCTCTGCACCATGTGGCACACTTGACCTTAATATTAGTATCCTGAGTTATTACCAATGTCAACAGTCAATGGTTACCAAACGATCCTACCAATAAATATTTCCTTGCTAGGAGCATAGGATTTGGAGAGACATGGTTCCACTCATTTGGTGATTTTTAGATGGCCATGTCAAGGATATATATGACAACATGATAAGTATCACTTTTGCTATAATCAGTAAGTAAAGTTTGTTCCCATAGAGATACAAGTCAGAAATAGTCAAATACAAAGTAAAATAGTCATAATGTAGTTCTTCTTGGTTGCATTTTTAATCTTTCAGGTAGAAACCACACCCAAAAGAGAGTAACAAGCACTAATCATAGTCTCATCACAAATTAACACTCCATAATCACAATACCATCAAATCTTTCCAAACAATCTTGATTAAGATGATTTAGATTCTTCCAAAGAAGGCTACTTCATTACAAAATGATGTTGCCAAAGAATTTTGTTCCATCCCTCTAGTGAAGGCACAACTTCCTTGACCAAAATTACTATGCATCAACCTTGTATTACGCTCACCAATGCAGAATACTACCAACACTACAATTCCTTACAAATTTGTCAAGGCATTACTTGGATTGCTATCTACTCAAGATTAAACACACAGAATGAAATTAGCAATGTGGAATCCAACATCCAACACTCTAACTTGCAATTTGAAATTCTCCAAACATTCACAAATACACATATAGGATTGCTACTTGGAATTAAGCTAAAATGATGAGCAATAAGATACAACAATTTCCTTTACTCAACTTCAGAAATATAAACATTGGAACAATAACACACTACAAATACCTCCTTAAGATACACTGAGCATTGATAGTTAACTAACAAAAATACCATTCTACAACAAATTTTCCAACTTGTAGATCTGAAATGACAAACCACCTCTTCATATCTGCTTCTTCAAATCTCAAATCTATTTCTAATCCAATCCGATGTCAACTTGGACTTTGGTTTCCAAACCCAATGTTACTCCTATAACTTCTCCTTCTTTGGGTCTCTCTAATACTACTCCTACATCTATTATTTCTTCTATCTCTTCACTCTGAACTACAATTGTAGACATGGGTAACCTATCTACTTCTTCATCTTACAACCCACTCTTCTCTAATGTCTTAGGTAACTCACCCAAAGACACTTGCACTCCTACTTCTACAACTTTGGACTTTGTATTTATTTTCATCTCACTACAAAGTCTATCTAAATCCAGTCTAACAAAATCTAATCTGAGATAGACATTGTCTCCTACCTCTAACATCTTTCTATCTACTCTATCTTCTACTCTATCTCTCAAGCAAATCATCAAACTATTCATATCTACATCCTCACCTTTCTCTTCCAAGTTTCATGCACAATTAGCTTCAACTCATGCAGTCTTGCTTCCTCCAACTTCCCTTCAACTTCTGTACTCAACATCACTTTCAGCTCCTTCATTGCTCCCACTACATCCGACTCCGCACTCAAAAGTACTTTCTCCTTACTTCTCTCCACTTCTAACTCATTCCAATACATTGTCAATTTGTCCTTCAGTGCCTCCTTCTCTTGCGCATATTATACTAATTGACCTTCAACTCCTTGAAGCAACCCCTGCAATCATTCTTTCTCCCAAGTATGTTTTGCTAATTCTTGTTGCCAGGCTTTGTCCTTCTCTGGTGCACTCTTCTTCAAACTCTCTAGCTCTTGTTCCATCACCGTTGCAATTACCTTGTGCATCAACAACTTCTATTTCATGGTCTCAACCAATGCCTTTTGCTCCTTTAATTGTTTGCTACATTTCATGAAGTTCTCCTACAAGGCATCTGAGCTTTTCTTCCAAAGAATTGCTTTAGCCCAAAGTTCTTTGGCTTCCTTCTCTCCTTGGGTTAGCTAACTCCTCAACATTGAGGTCTCCTCACTCCACTTCTTCACTACCTCCAACTCATCCCTCACTTCTAGGTGTTGGCTCCTCAGATCTACACTCTTCTGCTGCAAAAGCACCAAAAAAGGACAGAAAATCTCTTTGTTCTTGCTGCCTTTGGGAAGAGTAAAGTTGACAACAAAGAAGAGAGCTTGGAGGGCAAGACGTTGAAGATACAAAGATTGCGTCTTTGGGGTAAGGCACCAGCTAAAGAAATATCTGCAAGTAAAAAAGACGAAAAGGACAATGGTGGTACCTATCAAAGATTTTCTGTCCTTTTTTGGTGCTTTTGCAGCAGAAGAGTGTAGATCTGAGGAGCCAACACCTAGAAGTGAGGGATGAGTTGGAGGTAGATAGTGGCAGTGGACATCCCCATGCCAAGGAAGAGAAGTAGACCTAAAGGACAAATCACACCAATGCAGCCCCAAAAGATACAAAGACTCAATCCAAAGCCTGCACTAGTGGAAATGAAGGAATTGACCTTGGAGGAAGAATCAAAAGGAGAATTGGAGTTGAGGGGAGAAACCTCAAGATCCAAAGAAGAGCTTACACTATGGAGCAAAGAGTCAAGTAGTGGCAGTGAAGGAGAGGCCAAAGTTCAGCAATCAAGATAAGGGATTGCTAGAGAAGAAGAACGTGAGTTCCATGGGGCGATTGACCACATAGAAGGAGGAGACAAGCCATGTCTAGAGTTGCAAGCAGATAGGCTTGAAGATGAACATGTAGGAGAGTGTGCCTTGATCTTCCCAAAGGCAGCAAGAACAAAGAGAAGTGCTTATGTGGTGGGTACTTCTCAACTCTTTGTATCTTTTGGGGCTGCATTGGTGTGATTTGTCCTTTAGGTCTACTTCTCTTCCTTGGCATGGGGATGTCCACTGCCACTATCTTCTCTTTTCCACTCTTTAGGTAATAGTCATCACCTTCACTAACCCACTTGATGTAATAATATTCATCCTCATCTGCGTCTCATTGCAAATCAAGTTGAAAATGAAATACCATCCATCCTCTCTCCTTTGAGCTCAACATGTTCAGCCCAAAGTAAAAGTGGGATGCAAAGTAGTGGGGTGGCATATCCATTCTTTAATTGGTGATCATTTTCCCCACTTGTTGGTGCAAACACCTTGCCCAATCTAGCAAGTCTCTTGCAAACATTGGATGAAAGAACATTGCTCTATGCATTGTTACATAGGTGGTTCACTCAGGCTTGAACATAGCCATCATCATGCTCAAAATTTCTCTTTGCACTAGATCCTTGTAACTATCCACCTTGTACCCATTCTTGGTGTGAGGTCTACTAAAAGATTTCCTCACCTCAACAGTTTCTTTTGAAGCATCACACATTTGATAGAAGGTGACACTGCCTACTTCTCTTGCTTCTCTTCTTAGGACTAATCTCCAATCCAACTCAGTCCATCAAGCCAGATTTCCTCTCTTCTTCTTGTGCAATTATTGGCAGCAATCTCTGCCATGAACCCTAGAAATTCCAATTCTATGCCAAAAATGTGATGCAAAGTCTGGACAAGACTTTGATCCTTGCCACTACATCTAATCCGCATATTGCAAGACCCCTTGCCGCACTCTGCTTATTTCCCTTTAGGGCCATTATGTGCTTCCTCACTCTCTGATTATGAAGGATCAAACTTGAGACTACAATCCACTCTTCTTGCATATTTGCAGTTTGTGTTCTTTCGGGTCTGTGAGCAGGCCTGTCTCTCACTCAGATGAACCTTTGATGGCTATTATGGTAGCGCACCATGGACTAAGAAGGCAAGGAACCCCAACTCCATCATACTCCTCCAAGGCTAACACTCCAAGACTCAAGACATTGCTCACTAGAGAACTCAATGAGAGAGAGATAGTTGCAAATGAAAGGATGATGAGTCCTCAACCCTTGTTTATATACTTGTGAAATAGTTATGCATCAAAGTTACTAATTATTGTAGTTACTCAAGTTATTAGACTAAAATTCAAGTAAAGTCAAAAAGTAGAAAGGAATATCCATCCACATGGGCATATTCCACTAGCGTGTGATCTTATCTTGACCCAACCACTAAGTCAAGGATTCCTTCACATGGGCTATCCTTGGACTAAAGAAGAATCCAAAACAAAAAGGCTTGCGGGCCCAAGAGTTCTCAACTCTTTCCTCAAAGCCAAACACCTAGGAATAATACCAAGGCAACACATTAGAATCCAAAATAGTGGTGCTCATCTTTTCCACTTCCTCTAAAGTAAGGTCCCCTCTATCTTAGCTATGACTAACTTTAGCTAATCATGACTAATGTAGAACCATCCTTTATCTCTATATAAATAATATCTCTCAAGTACTTGTAATACCAAGCTAAATATCACAATACCACACACATGCACAAATGGGTGTTACAGGTCAAGTTTGAATAGGAACATAATACCTTCTAGACATTTGCAGCGCTCCCTCAACAAAATCTCAATTTTACAGTCCTTTGTTGATTGGTCATTCTTCAATTGTTTCTCTGTCTACCCACTAATTCTATAGGTTGGTTTTCCATCTCTTTCACAATTATCTTGGTCCCGATGTAGTCACTTTCTTCCCATGTACTTTCTTGATTGGCAAAACCCAAGGAAAAGTTGTTACAAGTTCTTTGGATTGAGTTGCACATCCCAATGCAAAGTCCTCTATCTTTTGCTTCATACTTCCATCCGTCTGACCCGAGTCCTTCTTCTTTGGGTTTACATCAAAACACGTGATTCTTTGTGTTTCTTCCCTATTTACCCCTTTTTTGGATTTACCAATGCACTTCTTCCTTAAAACTAAAAAGAAAACAAAAAATGAGGGTACCACATACCTCCTCCCTCAATGTGAGAATCTCCACAAACATGAACTTTGGGTCCTTTGTACAAGTTTGAGTCCAAGGTCTCATATTTTTGAACTCTGCACTTGTTCACTCAAGTGGCAAAGGGATTGCCCTCTAGGTCTGCAAGTTGAATAGAGCCATTTTCATAAATGTGCATTGCATGGTATGGCTCCATCCACCTTAAGTGCAGCTTGCCTAGAAAAAATATTTGGTGATTTTCATATAGCAACACCAAATCGCCCTCCTAAATAGCCACATGCTTAATTTGCTTATCATGCCTGACTTTCTGCTATTCTTGTACTTCCTTCATGGTTTGCATTGCATTGTCTCTTTTCTCTTCTAACCACATTAGTTGATGGATCCAAAGATCCTGACTTTCTTCCTCCGACAATTGTTCCTCACAATGGTCTAATATGATAGTACTTCAAATTCAACTAATAGTATGGGATGCAAGCCGTATGTCAAGAAATATGGAGTTTGTTTGGTGGTAATCTTTTTAGTCATTTGGTATGCCCACAAAGCCTTAGGTAAATTTGTGTCCCAATTGTAGGCATAATTGACCGTCACCTTGTTCAAAATTTTCCACAACAATCCATTTGCTTTCTCTATTAGGCCATTTTCTTTTGGATTGTAAGGAATTATCTTCAGATGTCTAATTTGGAAGTACTTGGTTAACACATCCACCATGGAGTTAAAAAAATGGGTCCCTTGGTCACTGACCAATTCCAAAGGACATCCGTAACATGAAATGATGTTTTGGAAGAAAAGTTTTGTGATTGTTTCTACATCATCTCTTTGAGTTGCCTTAGCTTCAACCATCTTGGTAGCATAATTGGTACACACCAAGATGTACCTCTTCCTTTTGATTTGGATCACTAGTTGAAGTGGACACAAAAATATCAATTCCCTATTTCTCAAATGGAGCCAATGGAAAAATTAGTCTCAAAGGCCATTGGGAAGTAGCTGTTGGCTTTCTCATTCTTTGATAGGCATCACAACTTCAAATATGGGCATGAGTGTCCTTATAAATCATAGGCCACTAGTACCCTGATGAAAGAATCTTCTTTACAATATTCTTCAAGCATATCCTGAATGGATGTTTGTTATATGGCATTGCTTTGATTGCACTTCACTTAGGATCAAACACACAAATTGAAGATCAAGGCTATGAAATCCAACATCCAACAAACACATTGATTTGCACTTCAAATTTCTCCACACACTCACAAACACAAACACAATGTTGATACTCAAAATCAAGCTCAAGCAACAAGCATTGCTTCAAAGCACTTTGCTTTATCTATTCTCCAAAATTATAAGCACTGAACAACATTTTCCTGCAAATGCCACTCTTAAATAGTGAAGCAAATGGCAGTTCTAACAACTATACCATTTCTTAACAACTCTTATAACCTGCACATCCGAAATGACAATGCATTTCTTCATATTTGCCTCTTCAAATCTCAAAACTGTTACTACTCTGATCCAATGTCTACTTCTTCTTTGGCTTTCAAACCCGAAGTAACTTCACTCACTACCTTGTCCTCGGGTTTCATAACTCCTAATACCTCTACTAATTCTACTACTTCTCCTTCTGGATCTACAATTCCCATCATAGGTAATCCATCTAAATCTTTATCTCCCGACCCACTCTTCTCTAATATCTCCAATGGTAATTTCAAAGACATCTATACTCCTATGTTATCTACTTTAGGTTTTGCTCTTACATCCTTCCAAAGTTTATCTATCTTTAATTTCACTAAGTCTTATCTAATTGTGATATTCTCTTCTACTTCTAATATCTTTCTACTTACACAAGCTTTGAGACTAATAAGTAAAGCATTCAAATCTTTATCCTTTGCATTTCTCCACCTTGTCTCCTGCACCAACAACTTCAGCTTGTGTAGTCTTGTTTCTTCAATTTACACGCTGGCTTCTGTACTCAACATTGCATTCATCTTGATCACAATCTCTTTTAATAGCACCAATCACATTTTTCTCTCCCATTCTCAATTTGCAAGCCAATCTTCTCTGTACTTTGCCAATTCTGCTTCAAACTCGGCTTTCACAGTCTCCTTCTCCTTTTCCTTCTGCACAATCTTCTCCTCTAATTTGCAAAGTAACTCTCTCAGTCTTTCTTCCTCTCTATATTGCATTGTCAACTTTTTTTGCTAAAGCTACTTCTTCTCTTCTACACTCTCCATCACTCTATCAAGCTCTTGCTCTTTCTCCGCTACTCTTGCCATACCATGGATAATTTCTAATCTCAAATTAGCAAATTGTTGCTTCAAGATTTTTAACTCAGATACTTGCCTTTCCCTTGCTATGTCACTCTGCTCTATGAGTCCTTCTCTCTTCTCTTTTCAAGGTCTCGATCACTTGATTTTGTACTATTGCATCTACTCGCAATGCTTCACTTTCCTCCTCACCTTGGATTATACCCTTCTTTAATTCCGAGTTCTCTTCTCTAATCAAGCTAACACTTGCAACACAATCTTCACCTTCGGACACTTTGACTGCATCTCCTTCTTCTTGTGCTCTAACTTTACCAACAATGGGCACATAACCCGCCGCAAATACTCTACTCCTTCACTTGCATTCATTTTGACTTGCGGACTTATCTCCTTCTTCACCTCTTCCTCACTCAAAACTTGCCTTCTAAGCCACAATCACCTTATAGGAATGGATTCTTTGCTCCCCAAACCTCCATCCTCCTCTTCTCTTACCTTACTTGGCCCCGATCCATACTTTGCCTTATGTCTAGAACAAACTTCCCTTTGAATTGTAACTCTTTTCTCCTCTTGTTCTAGAACTTTGTCTTCCAGTTCCAAGTTACCTTTCTCCTCCGTCTCCATCTTGGCTTCCTCCTCTTTGAGTATCAATTTAATCTCCACTCCATCATCATTGTCACTACTTGTGTCTCTACTTTGCAGCGTGAATTTGGGTTCTTCCTCCCTCTCCAACTCTTCGGACTTGCACTCGGCTTCTCCTTCCAACTCTTCTTCCGATGATGCAATTACCACCAGTTCTTTCCTTGGGGTTACCTTTCTAGCCTTCTGAGGTCTATGAGACGGCCTATCTCTCACTCAAGATGAACCTTTGATAGCTATTATGGTAGCGCACCATGGACTAAGAAGGCAAGGAACCCCAACTCCATCATACTCCTCCAAGGCTAACACTCCAAGACTCAAGACATTGCTCACTAGAGAACTCAATGAGAGAGAGATAGTTGCAAATGAAAGGATGATGAGTACCTTCTCACCCCTTGTTTATATGCTTGTGAAATAGTTACGTACCAAAGTTACTAATTACCGTAGTAACTCAAGTTACTAGACTAGAAGTCAAGTAAAGTCAAAAAGTAGAAAGGAATATCCATTCACATAGGCATATTCTCCTAAGCATGTGGTCTTATCTTGACCCAACCACTAAGTCAAGGATTCCTTCACATGGGCTATCCTTGGACTATAGAAGAATCCAAAACAAAAAGGCTTGCGGGCCCAAGAGTTCTCAACTCTTTCCTCAAAGCCAAACACCTAGGAATAATACCAAGTCAACACACTAAAATCCAAAATAGTGGTGCTCATCTTTTCTACTTCCTCTAAAGTAAGGTCCCCTCTATCTTAGCTATGACTAACTTTAGCTAACCATGACTAATATAGAACCATCCTTTATCTCTATATAAATAATATCTCTTAAGTACTTGTAATACCAAGCTAAATATCACAATACCACACACATGCACAAATGGGTGTTACAGGTCGTGCTTTCTCTACTTCTTCTTCTCCTTGTCGACTCCTCTTCTTTGACTTTGGAGTGCTCACTTCCAATTGCACACTTTGCCCCATCTATGCGTAGTACTCATCATTGCTCCTGATCTGAAGAATGTATTGCTGCTCCTCCGCATCAACATCTCTTCTCAAGTCGGGATGGAAATGGGACACCATCTTATTTTGCTCTGCCGCATTGAGCAAGTCAGCCCCAGATAGAAATGGGCTGCAAATGGCACAATGTAATGTAGAGGTGACTTGTCCCGCAAATTCCACACCATCTGTCTCATCCTCTGATGAAGACACTTTGCCCAGTTAATGGGCTCTCCTGCAAACATCTTATAAAAGAACACCGCTTGGTGCTTCATCATATAAGTCGTTCTCTCCGGCTTCAAGATTGCCATTAGAGCACTCACAATCCCTTTCTTGATAGGATCTTTATAGCTCTCCACTTTGTAGCCACTCTTCATGCACTTCAAAGAGAAGGCATTCTCACTTCTTAGGTTTCTTTGGCTACTTCTCTCTTCCCCAAGAACGTGGCACCATGCTCTGTGCCTGCTTCTCTCCCAAGTACTAATCTCTAATCCGACTTTGTCCATCAAGCCGGATTTCCTCTCTTCCCTTCTTCCTCAGGGCCATTGAGACACTTACTCTCAATGATCTCAGTCATGAAACCTAGAAAACTAACATTCTAGTTCCATGCCAAGAATGTGATCTGAAGCTTGCTCAAGACCTCAATTCTTGCAATCACATCTAACCTCCAAATTGCATGATTTCTCACTATAAATTTGGAGTTCTTCTTCCCACCTCCCATCTTTCTCTCTTCCACTCTAGGCTGGGGACTATTCTTCCTACTGATTCCTTGATTAACTCTCTCAACTTCCTCTCGACACACCAAGGCATCTTTGACTATACTTCCCTTCCCACAATCTCCTATAGGCCAACTTCTTAACGGCGATGGAAATTGCTTGTCATCACTTTGTTTTTAGCCCAATTTTTATAGAGTTATGCCTTCTCTGTCTTTCTTCAATTCAAGTTTCTACCAAGAAATCACACCTCCTGCATTCTCTTGTCATTGTCAACTGTCCTTCATGCATATGACCACTATTTTTGAATGGTACCTTCTTGAATGTCTTGCCCCAAAGGAAAGTTGTTACACTATCCTCACCTCGGGTTGAGCACCCCCAAGACAAAGACTCCTTACTTTGGGTTGTATGCTAATAGTGCAATTCTGAGTACCTCACCTTATGACCCAAAGTCACGTTACCTCGGGTTATATCCTAAGGACACTTTTCTTTGCCTTCTTTGGCCATACAGGCACAATTTGACTTCTCTATACAATTCTTCTTCAAAATTGAGAAAAAAAAAATGTGGGTACCACACTACTCAATCTCTATAACAAATCAACAAACTATTCATATCTTTGTCTTTTGCCTTTCTCTTCTAAGTTTTTTACACAAGCAACTTCAATTCATGCAGCCTTGCTTCCTCTAACTTCCCTTTTGCTTTTGTGCTCAACATCACCTTCATTCTCCCAATGATCTCTCCTACCAATTCTGATGTATACCCACAAGAGCATTCTACTTTCAACTCTTCATGATACATCTTCAACTTGTCTTTGTATTCAGCTGCCAGCATCTTCTTCTCCTCCGCATATTGGGCAATCTGACTTTCTCCACTTCATACCTAACCTTGCAATCTTTCTTCCTCTTGAGGCCTAATTGTCAATTCCCATTGCCATGTTTGAACTTTCTCTACCGCCTTCATTCTAAGCTCTCTAGCCCCTGCTCCATTATTGCTACGATAGCCTTTGAATGTATGACTTCAATGTGAGTTTTCTCCCACTTTGCTTGTCATCTTCTTGACTTCTTCTTTCTGGTTTTTCAACTCTTTGGCTTAACAGTCCAGATCTTGTCCTCACTTCTCAAAACTCTCTTGCAAGTTATCTGAAGTCTTCTTCTTTAATATTACCTCCACTCAAAGTTCTTCTACTTTGTTGTGCCTATATACATAGCTACACAACATACATTGTTGTTAATATCATACACTATAGAAGCACAACTCACACATAAGTCATACAGAAACTCTAAAGTGCCACAATAATCAGATTGTTTCCCATTCTCAACTCAACTCAACTCAGATCAGTACTTGATCTATCAGCCGGCATGTCTCTCACTCAAGATGAACCTTTGATGGCTATTATGGTAGCGCATCATGGACTAAGAAGGCAATGAACCCCAACTCCATTATACTCCTCCAAGGCTAACACTCCAAGACTCAAAACATTGCTCACCAGAGAACTCAATAAGAGAGAGATAGTTGCAAATGAAAGGATGATGAGTACCTTCTCACCCCTTGTTTATATACTTGTGAAATAGTTACGTACCAAATTTACTAATTACCGCAGTAACTCAAGTTACAAGACTAAAAGTAAAGTCAAGTCAAAAAGTAGAAAGGAATATCTATTCACATAGGCATATTCCACTAGCATGTGATCTTATCTTGACCCAACCACTAAGTCAAGGATTCCTTCACATGGGCTATCCTTGGACTATAGAAGAATCCAAAACAAAAAGGCTTGCGGGCCCAAGAGTTCTCAACTCTTTCCTCAAAGCCAAACACCTAGGAATAATACCAAGTCAACACACTAGAATCCAAAATAGTGGTGCTCATCTTTTCCACCTCCTCTAAAGTAAGGTCCCCTCTATCTTAGCTATGACTAACTCTAGCTAATCATGACTAATGTAGAACCATCCTTTATCTCTATATAAAAAATATCTCTCAAGTACTTGTAATACCAAGCTAAATATCACAATACCACACACATGCACAAATGGGTGTTACATTTACTCCCGGACTAAGTTTTCACTTTGTCCTCAAAGTGAATGTCTCTCTACCTTCTATGGTACATCTTCAACTTATCATGGTAAATTCTATCAAAGTGTCTTCCTCCCAACTCCTTGAGATCATTGGTGTAATTTCCCCACACATTCTCCACTATGAAAGGTCCAAAGTACTTAGGCAAAAACTTGTTTTGCACTCTCTTGAATCGAATGGAATCAAACAACATTACCCAATCACCTTCTTTGTAAGGTTCCACCTCCTTCTTGCCTTGCCTCTTGTCATAGCTCTCCTTTTGTTTCCTTTGGGCTTGCTTGACTCAAACCATAGCGAATGCTCTTGCCTCTTCCAACTCCACAAGTTGTTCCTTCCTTGAATTCTCTACATCACCTCCTTGTGCTTTCTTTAATCTCCTATGAATGCTTTGGAAGGTAGGAAGATCAAAGTGAATAGGTAAGGTAGACTCAATACCATATACCAATTGAAATGGAGAATACCCAGTGGAAATCTTCATGGTTGTCCTATACTCCCACAAAACTGCATGAATCCTCTTGTCCCAATGATGTTTAGCCCCCTCCATTTTTGCATCTTTGGCCAACATCATGCAAAAGGTCTGATTGGTTCTCTCTGCCAAGCCATTGGAATTTGGCTTATAGGATGTAGTTACTCTATGTGTGATAGAGAAATGTCATAGCATGGCTATAGTAATGCTTCATGTAAACTCTCCTCCTCTATCAGAAACCAACTCCAAAGGGCATCCAAACTTAGTGATAATGTGTTCATGAAGAAATCTACCAACTTCATCTTCATTCTTGTCCCTCAATGGTCTAGCCTCAACCTTCTTAGTAAGATAATCAGTAACTACCACAACTTACCAATTATTTGTGGTGCCCATATTTTTTGTTTTTTTCAAAATAAAGAAGAAGAAGTGTATAGAGAAGTCAGATTGCGCCTGTATGGCCGAAGAAGGCAAAGAAAAGAGTCTTCGAGATGAAAACCAAAGTAAAGTGACTTTGGGTCATAAGGCAAAGTACTCAGAAATGCCCTATCAGCATACAACCCAAAGTAAAATGTCTTCGTATCGGTGGGAGCTCAACCTGAGGTGAAGATAGTCTAACAACCTTTCATCGGGGCGAGAAATTCAAGAAAGGACCGTTCAAAAACCGGCGGCCCATATGCGCGAAGGTTGATTGACAGTGACAGGTGCATGCAGGAGGTGTGATTTCTTGGTAGAAACTCGAAGTGAAGAAAGACAAAGAAGCGCAACTCTATAAAAATCAAACTTGCAATAACAAAATGTCAAGTAATTTTCCTTTGCCGTTGAGAAGTCATCTTGCACGTGATCGTGGGAAGGGAAATAGAGTTGGAATCGCGTTAGTGCATAAGGGAGAATTGTGAGAGTGAAATCGAGAGATAGTGAGAAGGTAGAAGAGATGGGAGGAGGAAAGAAGAACTCTGAATTTGCAGTGAGAAATCATGCAATTTGGAAGTTAGATGTCATAGCTAGGATTGAAGTCTTGAGCCGACTCTGGATCACGTTTCTGGCATGGAACTGGAATGTGAGCTTTCCAGGTTTCATGATAGAAATCATTGAGAGAAGTGTCTCGATGGACCCGAGGAAGAAGGGAAGAGAGGAAATCCGGCTCGCTGGACAAAGTCGGATTGGAGACTCGTACTCGAGAAGGAAGTAGGCTCGAAGCATGGGGCCACGTTCTTGGGAAAGGGAGAGATAGCTCAAGAAACCCAAGAGGTGAGAGATGCCTTCTCGTCAAAGCAGACGAAGAATGGGTACAAGGTTGAGAGCTACAAAGACCCTATGACAAGAGGAATCATGAGTGCACTGATGGCCATCCTGAAGCTGGAGAGAACCACTTATGTGATGAAACACCAAGCGGTGTTCTTTCACAAGCTATTCGCAAGAGAACCGATCAATTGGGCAAGGTGTTTCCATTGGAGAACAAGGCAGATGGTGTGGAATTTGCGGGATAAGTCACCTCCACACTACATCGTGCCATTTGCAGCGCATTTCTACCTTGGGTTCAATTTGCTGAACTTGGCGGAGCAGACTCGGATGGTGTCGCACTTCCATCCTGATTTGCGAAAGGAAGTCGACGTCGAGGAGCAACAATACATCTTGCAAATCAGGAGCACCAATGACTACTACAAAAAGACAGGGAAGAACGTGGAGGTCTTTTTGAGTACCCCAAATACAAAGAAGAGGAGTTGGCAAGGCAAAGCCGAAGACACAAAGAAGCCTCGAAAGACACAGAGAGGTAACCCGAGGCGAGGTATGGTGGTGATCGAGTCGGAGGATGAAGACTCGGAAGGTGATGCCGAGCTCAAGACTGAAGACTTGGAACACGAGGAAGAGCCTTAGCTAACGCTGCAGAGTGGAGATACAAGTAGTGACAACAAAGGAGGATAAATGACATCGGCGCCGGCAGCTGAAGAAGATGAAGAAGAAGAAGTGCAGGTAGAAATTGAAGCCAAAGATAATACACAATTGGAAGACAAAGTAACTGTGCCCAAAGAGAAGAAGATCGTAGTGCAGAGAGGATTTTGCTCAAGACGTAAGGCAAAATGTGAAGCGGGGCCGAGTAAGGCAAAGGAAGACATGAGTGAAAGTTTGGGAAGCAAGGCGTCGATTCTGATACATCAGAATTGACGACTGCAAAGAAGAAGGTGAGTATCGGATGAACACAAAGTACAAAGAGAAGTGGTCACGCAAGAAGAAGTAACACCGAGCGATGGAGTGGAGTACTTGCGGGAGATCGTGTGCCCATTGCTGGTGAAGTTGGAGTACAAGAAGAAGGAAATGCAGTCAAAATGTCCGGAGGTGAAGACTGTGTTGCATGTCTTAGCGTGGTTAGAAGAAAAGAACTTGGAGTTGAAGAAGAGTATAACCCAAGGTGAGGAGGAAAGGGAAGTACTGCAAGCGGAGGCAGTCGTGAGAAGTTAGGTAATTGAAGACCTGAAGAGAGAAGTAAATTATCAAGAGGATCTTGTGAAGAAGAGTGACATAGCAAGGGAGAGACAAGTAGCTGAGTATGAGATCTTGAAGCAGCAGTTTGCTGATTCAAGAGTAGAGGTAATCCATGCTATGGCAAGAGTAGCTACAAAGGATCAAGAGCTTGATAGGGTGATGGAGAGTGTTGAGGAGAAGAAGCAACTATAGCAATGAGAGTTGGCGGCACGATATAGAGAAGAAGACCGATTACGAGAATTACTTCGTAATCAGGAGGAGAGAGTTGTCCAAAAGGAGAAGGAGAAGGAGTCGATGAAAGCTGAGGTCAAGGCGGAGTTGGCAATGTACTGAGAGGATTGGCTTGCAGATCGGGAACGTGAGAGAAAGACAAGATTGGAGCCATTGAAGGAGATAGTCCTCCAAATGAATGCAATGTTAAGTACAGAGGCCAGCATTCGGATTGAGGAGATGAGGTTGCACGAGTTGAAGTTGTTGGTGCAGGAGACAAGGCAAAGACAAGCAAAGGATACAGATATGAATGCCTTGTTAATTAGTCTCAAAACTCGTGTAGACAGAAAGATCTTAGAGGTAGAGGATAACATTTCAATTAGATTAGACTTAGTGAAAATAGAGATAGAAAAGCTTTGATGTTAGAGCAAAACCCGAAGTAGATAACACAGGAGTACAAATGTCTTTGGAGTTACCATTGGAGACATTAGAGAAGAGTGGGTTGAGAGATGAAGAGTTAGATAGATTACCCACTAGTGGAATTTCTGATTAGGAAAGAGAATTGCTAGAATGGGTAGAAGAAGTAGAAGATACAAGACCCGAGGACAGAGTATTAGGAAGTAAGATTACTTTGGGTTCAGGTTTGAAAGCCGATGATGAAGTAGACATTGAATCGGAGTAGTAACAGTTTTGAGATTTGAAGAGGCAGATATGAAGGATTGCATTGTCATTTCGGATCTGCAGGTTAGAAGAGTTGTTGTAGAACGGTATAGTTGTTAGAACCATCGATTTGCTTCACTATTTAAGAGTGGCATTTGCAATCAAATGATTATTCAGTGCTCATTATTTTTGAAAATAGATAAAGAAAAGTGTTGTGAAGTAGTGCTCGTCGCTTGAGCTTGATTCTGAGTATCAACTTTGTGTCTGTGTTTGTGAGTGTGTGAAGAAATTCAAAGTGCAAGTCAGTGTGTTTGTTGGATGTTGGATTCCACAGCCTTGATCTTCATTTTGTGTGTTTGATCCTGAGTGAAGTGCAATCAAAGCAATGCCTTGACAGATCTGAGAGGAATTGTAGTGTTGGTAGTATTCTGCATTTGTGAGTGCAGTGCGAGGTTGATGTGAAGCAATTTAGATCAAGGAAGTTGTGCCTTCAGTGGAGGGGTGGAACACAATTCTAAGGTGAAGTCGTTTTGCAATGAAGTGCCATTTTTGGGAGAGCCTGAATCATCACAATCAAGATTGTTTGGAAAGATTTGATAGAGTTGTGATTAAGGAGTGTGAAATTTGTGACAAGACTGCAAATCAGTGCTTGTTACTCTCTTCTAGGTGTGGTTTCTACCTGAGAGATTAAAGACGCAACCAAGAAGAACTGCAAGTGTTACTGTTTGACTTTGTATTTGACCAATTCTGACTTGTATCTCTGCGGGAATGAACTTTACTTACCCGATTACCACAAAAGTGATATTTGCCGAGTTGTCACAGTTCTTCTGCTTCCTTCCCTAATACTAACCTCCAATCTGACTCAGTCCATTGAGCCAAATTTCCTCCTCACCTTGGATTTCCTCCTCACCTTGTATTTCCTCCTCACCTTGGATTTGGTCACTGGTTTCTTGCCTCCACGTCTTCTGACTTGTCTTGGCTTTGATTCTTCTTTGGATTCCAAAGAAGAGCTCAAAGACATGGAGGATTCGTCCGAAGAAGGGGATGTATTGCGTGAAGCTCTCCTTCTGGGCTTCTTGCCTTTCTTCTCCCGATTTCTTTGGTTACCGGCAGAGTGAGAGTGGGCCGCCTCGTAACGAGCGACATGTTTGAGTACTTTGTCAAGGGAAGTTACATTCCTCTCCCTTGCAAAGATTTTTATTTTTGGTGAAAGTCCCCCGAGGAACCAGGTAATGGCTTGGGCATTGGAGTAACCCACCACCTCTGATTGCTTGGAAACTTGGTTCAATAGTGCCATGAACCGCTCAGAGTAGTCTCTCAACTTCTCCTTCTTGCCTCGGTCTAGATCGTTGAGTGCCGCGAAGACACTCGTGTCGTAATCAACCTCCCAAAATTGTTCTAGGAAGTTGTTTCTCAAGTCTGACCAGTCCGCTGGTACGAACCCCTTCTGGGTCACATGGGTGTACCAACTCTGAGCTTTCTTTTGGAGCAAACTTGGGAAAATTCTCAGTCAATCCGCCAAGTCATGCTCCTTGTTAGCAAAGGAGATAACTTCAAATTCTTTGATGAATTCATCGGGATCTTTGTCTTGTTCTGTCTCCTTGTACTTCTGATAGGCATGTTGGGTGACAGGCAACAAAGTCATCGTTTGATGCACTGGGATCGGCTGAGGTAGTGCTGAACTTGATGGAACTAAAGGATTGGCTGGTATCGACGCCATGTTGTCAGCCCAAGAGTTCCAATTCATCAAATTCAAGGTGGGGTCTTCTTTGACAATTTCTGCTATGAGGGTGTTGACTTTAACCCAAGTGGAAGATTCAAGATCAACACCTTCGATTGGTTCTTCAAAATTCCTTTGGGACAACCAAGGAATCGTTCGTAGAAGATGTTGACACTCGTCTTCAATAAGTGTTCATGTTATCTTTTCTTGAACAAAGTTCTTCAAGGACACAACTTCCTTTACAGCTCTAGGGGAAGTCGGTGTACTATGGGCCGCAATGCATATGTTTGCCCACTCGATTCTTTCTTCTTCTTGGACAAAGAGGGAGATGCAAAGTAGCCTTGCCAACCGCCTTCGCGTTTCTTGTGGTCAAGTTCTCGTAGGGCTTCTTGCACTTCGTGAAGGAGTTGAAAGTCCAATGCCTCTCGTTCAGTTTCGTCAATAGTGGATGGGACGTTCAAACGTTTGTCTTCTTCACACTGAAGTGCTTGTCTTTGAGCTCTCTCTTCCCGTTGTTCTCTTGATGCAGACATTCATATTGCGTTGATACCCAGTTTTGAATTTGGCTTTGTATTCTTCCACTTCCAAGATTTGTATCCCAGCAGCGGCGCCAAAAATCATGTGACAACCCGGCAAATATCACTTTTGCGGTAATCAGGTAAGTAAAGTTTGTTCCCGCAGAGATACGAGTCAAAAATGTCTAAATACAAAGTCAAATAGTAACAATGTAGTTCTTCTTGGTCGCATCTTTAATCTCTCAGGTAGAAACCACACCCAAAAGAGAGTAACAAGCACTAATTTGCAATCTTGCTACGAATTCACACTTCTTAATCACAACTCCATCAAATCTTTCCAAACAATCTTGATTGTGATGATTCACGCTCTCCCGAAAACGGCACTTCACTGTAAAATGACTTCACCTTAGAATTGTGTTCCACCCCTCTACTGAAGGCACAACTTCCTCAATCAAAATTGCTTCACATCAACTTTGC